>OZ037768.1:8759240-10184240 GCA_964035545.1 Bugula neritina | reverse complement strand
TACTTTGCTGTTCAAAACTCAACTTATACCTGTTGAATAATGAAACAAAAAAAAATTTTTATCAACAAAAATGGCACCACGTTAGAGCAGAATAAAATAGAAGGTATGCAGAGAAATGTGTTTACAGACTCTTGTGCTTGAGATAGAGTGAACCACACAACAAACAGTGTGTAAACAATAACTAGTTAATACAACCAGATATTGTTCACATAAATGTATGTAATACCTTTCCCACTCTTTTGGAAGTCTGTAAAAAGTTAATTTGAACTTTAAAACTTAAGTTCATGCATAGATTTAAAGAAAGAAAGCACATTTTCCATTTATATATTATAATGAAGTATTACTAGCGAGTTTCCTCTTTGCCTTCACTTGCCTATAGGACTTACCTTTTCTAAAGAAGCCAAAGAAATCCCAAACATTGGAGGTTTAGTCTGAGGGGCTTCTGAACTTGTCTCTAAAGAAGCTGCAATAACAGATACAACATACCTAATAAACTGTAGTTATGGGCACCTCACTTTTACGACTACATAAAATTATCCAAAGGTATAAGAAATTACCATTAATATTAAAAATTTGAAACTTTAAGCAGTTACTATGAGTGATAACCTGATATTTCCTAATGATTAGAGAAATAAAATATTACAATAACTACAATACATTTGAAGTTTGCTTGCAAAACCATAGCAACTAAAACTTGAAATGGACTAAATATTGGCAGAATGTTGGCTAAAAACTTTAATTTTTTAAAATTTATGTGGACTAAAAAATTAGCATTAATACAGAGTGGCATAATGAATAAGTATGAAAGCCTCATTCAGATTCATCAAATGTTTTTTTACAAGAGGCAGTTACTTATAAGTCTATTTTTTAAAGAATTATTCGTTTTAGAAAGTAATGTAGGAGAAGCGAATTGTATCTAAAAGTGTATTTATTCACTGCACATCAAGTAGAGCGACAATGCCACGGTGTAAATAAATATACAATTTCAAGCCTACGAATGATTTGCTTTCCTTTTATATGCAGTTACACTTATAAATGACAAACTTTCAAGTACAGTGGTGTTGGCTTACAGCGATTCAAATTCACAGATAAACATTTTAGGTAGGAGCAGCAAACATAAGGAAATTTCAAAAGCCCGTGTTCTAAATATTGCTGCTAGTGTACCACATTTGGCAATGAGTTATTATATTAGCATCTTCAGTATAGATTAATAGGAAGGTGTTCTTACCCTGCTGTATTGGTGGTAAGGCTGGTAGTGGTGGTAACTCCATAGGCACTTTAGAGAATGCAGGAACATCTATCTTATCTTTTTCAGATGATGGAAGTGAAGCTATGACTGACTCTTTAGGTGGGGGTAGGGTTGGTGGTAATAAGAGCGGCAATGGTTGCGGTGATAAGGGTGGTGCCTGGTTTGGCGGTGGTAAAGGTGGTGTTTGGTTTGGTGGTGTGGTAGGTTCAGGAGAGGGTGTTTTTATATTCTCTATAGACACATACAGTCAGCATTTAGAGATAAAATGTATTTATATATAATTATAAAATATATTTGATGTACTCACATTTTAAAAAACTTTTGTAAACGGTCACTAAACATTTTTGGATTTTAACACAAAGCCTATGGGTTTACGGAAAGATTGCAGCAAGCAAAGCAAATTTGTGGCAAATGATGTCATAATATCACAAAGTTTTAACTATTTAAGCAGCTAACACAGCATTGGTATTAATTGGTAACTATATTATGCCATGCAGGGATGTAAACTAAAAAGCAAAATCTAGTTCAAATAAAGAAAATCATTATACCTTCTTCTATTATTTTACTAGCTGGTTTCTTAATTACTTCAATTTTTACTTTCTTTGGTGGAGGTTTTTTCTTAGCAATTCGTTTCATAACTTCCTCTAACACTCCTTCCAATATTTGACTAGTTATTGTCCAAATTGGAATATATTCTTTTGAAGAGACGAGATTTACTGTAACTTGGTTGGACTCCATTTCTATGGGAATGGCAGGATTTGTAGCATGAGGGACAGGAAATAAATAAAAGCATAGGGTTGGCAGGTTATAAGCATCACAACAGCATATTTTGGGTGCAATGAGCTGAAGCTAAGGTTTTACTATAAACTATGCACCAACAGCAGATTCAGTTACATGCTGCGTTGCCAATAAATAAAAATGTTTACAAAAAAAAGTTTTTGAAAATTTTTCTCAGCGCTTTAAAAGCTGCTCTAAATCTGCTGTTGCTACATAGAACTATTGATAGGAACATTCAAGGGAATAGTGCAAATATCTTTAAAGTTGTCTTCTCGATCAACTTTGATATCTACACTACATTGCTAAGACTCTAGAGGTAAAAGCTATAATATTTTACAACTGACATTGCAAAAGAAGCTTGCTTTTCAGTATTTGTGGCCTCGAAATGCAAAAGCATACTAACTTTAACTAAATGGCAAATTGAAGTCTAAAGACAGTAGTACATAAATACCAACCAAGCCAGGAAGGATCTTCATAGACACCAAATGCGTCACACGTACACACAGCAGACGGCAACTCAGTAGATGAGTCAATAAACATGTCTTCACTGTCTCTAACTTCAAGGGGTTTAATAATCCATCGCAGTTCAGGTTTTTCAGACAGTATAGGGGAATTGATAGCTGCACAATGATGCCAAAATTCATAAAATAGTGAGTTTCAGAAATCCAACTCAACTGTTCAGTAAAGTCAGGATAATGAATGTCTTATTGAAGTATTTTTTCACGTGTATGCAGTATTCTGTAAACTCAAAAAGTTGCAATCTAATAGTTAGTAAAACAAAGTCTAGTCTTTTAGCAGAACAAAACATAAGAAATAGGGGGTTCTAAAGATCAGCTCTATGAAAAGAAATTTATAAGCTCACAATGGAAAACGTTTAATATCAAAATTTCTAAATTATTATATACCTTGCACATTGCCTGAAGGCAAATCTGTTTCTGGTTCCTTTCTAAAAGCAAAAAATAAATCCACTAACAATTGGAACAAATATAATCATTATGTTACTGATATATGTAACACCCAGCAACTAAATGCGATGCCTATAAAAGGTTGAAATATCTTATTTTCATTATTTTGATGCTGCAAATATTTTTGCTATATTTCATTTGATGGTAAAATTTTTATCTTACGAAGGTCCTTCTATCTCAGAAGTTTCCATAGCGGAGTCGGGTTGCTGCACCATCAGATCTTTCTTCCCTCCTAACTCTAAAGTTTGCTCATTCTAAAATTTGTTTCAATTAAATCCTTTAAATGAAAGTTGTAAATAAGTAAGCATGTTGTTCAGAGTTCTGCAGTTTGCAAAAGTGTTTGAGAATCTGGCATTACTTGCACTTGTTTTAAAGCGAGAAGTAGAATAAGCATATTCAGCTTACCATTACATTAGCATCAGTGCTGATTCCAGGTTGGGCCATACTATCCATCTGATGCCTAGCATTGTCTGAGAAACCATTATCTACCGACTACAACATAAGGAAATGGTAAGACTTCCCATTTATAATATGATCAGGCATATGTTCAGCTCCAGGAAATAAATTCATTCACTACCTTTTAATCAAGATATAAATGTAAAAAATTACAACTTTTTGAATTTCTAGCCAATTACAACAAACTTGAGAGAATGGGATTATTAGTCTTTTGAAAAACATGCGACAGATTAAAGACATATAGAAAATAAACAATTAATTAATGTATATACTGATCGGCACTAGTTACAACATTACTCAGTGTGTAACAATTACAGTAAAATATATGAACACTGATGTACATTGTACATACATGTTATGAATATTTTATCTGTAAGTGTAATGCAGCTGATACACTCATTATACTGTGAAAAGAAGTGACATGGCGTACGTGATACAGCTCGGAGGTATACTAGAGACATGCATAAACAATTCTTGTTATTTGCTACTATTTGCATTAAATTGGCTATGACATGCAACACTGCAAACAATAATGAGTCAGTAGCTTTGTCAAAGTACTAAATGTTTTGACAAGAAGTTTGAAAGTGTTTTGGAGATGATGAGTTAAAAGGAAAATATTCTTATTAGACAAAAATCGTTTTGCTTTTAACAGTTAATTTAAAATAGTATTGCAAAATATTGCAGTCAGTTTTCACAAGTTTATATCAAAATATTGCAAATAAAAAGAAACACTTGCTACAATAAGTATAAATATTTTGCAAATCGCTATTGACTTAACATAAACATTCACTCATTTTTTTGGCATGTGCTTGGCATGTGTTTGGCATTTCAATATCATATTGAAAGTTTATATCTTTTATTGCCTTCACTTGACATTCTCACCCTTTCTTACTAGGAGTGTTGCATACTTAATTGATACTATTGATAACATTGACAGAACTTATTGATGATTCATACTCATATTAATTCAAAGTATCTAATCTCCAGTGTCAACATCATAAATATTCAAGTTGTCAGATATATATAGGCAGCAATCATTAGCTTGTTGCTGATTGGTCAAGTAAACTTTTTAAAAAGGCGTGAAACTATCTATAGACGATAAAGAGATGCAAGCATTTAGCTTTAAAATGTGATTGTAAGCTATAAAAATCTGCCTGGACATAGCCTATTTAAAAACACCCAGAAAATTTTAAATAAGTTTTGTTCAACATAATATACCTAAAGAAATTTGAAGTTTTTATAGGAATAATTTCCACCTAATAACTATTATCTTAAAATACAATTTTGCTAGATGCTTTGAAAACGTGTCCAAATTTATTCCAATTTTATAATTTAAATTATCTGAAAAAAATTCATGGTTTTATGTTCGAGTGTCTATATGTAAACATACACTCTTCAAATCTGTAAAACAAACACTCAGCTCAAACTTAGCTCACAAAAGCCTAACCTGTCTGTATGACTTGACAAGTACTGCGTGCTGCAATGTTTTTGCCAAGTTGTCTTCTATATCTGGCGAATCAGTGATATCAGAGTGGCTGTCTGTCTCATTCGAATCCTTCAGCATAGAATCTGTTCCCAAGTTGCCATTAACAACACCATCAAGCTTACTGAGACCGTCATACTGCCCGTCACTTGCACTCAACTCATTTGCTCCGTCAAACAAGGCACTAGTCGAGCCAACTGATTCCCTGCCAGTAGCAACTCCACTGTCTATGTATTGAGAATTCTCATCCGTTACAGCAGCAGAAATATGACCTTCACCTTCTTCTTGGCCATCACCAAAGTCTTTATATTCATATGCCTCATCGTCTTTAGTGCTTGAAAGCTAGTTAAAAAGAACTTTTTTAAATAAATCTCAACACTAAAAATATTTCCGCTAAGTTATTAATTAGTCCACAAAGCACAATGCCAACAGTAAATAGTTACTAAGTATTCAAGAGGTTATAGATAAAGATATAATATACATTTTCTCCCTAACTCTATAGTATTACGATGTTGTTACTTTTACCTCTAAAACTTCTTCATCAGTGTTTCCTTGTATGGCTTGTTCAGCATCCTTGCCTGCTTCTTTGGTTGCATGTTGGTCAAACACATTCAACTAAAACAAACCATTTCAATTGTTGTTGGTTACTTAAGAGTGCTCACTTGATATTTTCCAGGATAAACTATGAGCTAAATATGTCAAATTGCTTTAATTACAGTATGGGTCAACGATATTGCTATGTGCCCTGTGGCTGTTTGAGTTCTTGGACTTTTTAGCTAGCATTACTAGTTAATAAAAAGTCCAACATAGTCTTGGCCTGCGACTTGCTCTAATAATCTGTTTCATTGGTTAAAAATTAATATTTTACTGGCAAAAGAGAACGCAGAGTTTTGCCAACAAATAACAGCAGAACTAAAACTGTTATATTATTATCTTCTTGAATTACAATTATGAAACATTTTTAAAATGCATAAACTTCATAATAATAACGACTGTGTGAAGTCAAGCATTGACCATTTGTGGAGGCCTTTAACATCTATTGTCTTGATATCAGGTTTCTTTAGCTAACTGTTTAGAGAAAAAAGTTACAGTAAAAATGCTTTCTTAAAAAATATATATTTTCTACAAAATTTTCAGCAACATTTTATACACCTATTCCAGAAAGACAGTATAAAAGAAGAAATACTCGACTAGATAACACTTAGCAGTAAAAAACTCATGCACTATGTATGTAAATTATTAGAAAATGTAAACTTTCTTGCAAACTCAAACTAGCAGCAATAAACTGAATAAACTGCCAGCAGTAATGAGGTAGGTGTTTAGTTCACTATATAAATTTTAGCAATTGAAGTATAGATGACAATAATATTTTTTGCAATAAGTTTTAGCAGAACACAGGCTTTATAATGTTTGATGAAGCAGCAACAAAGGTTGCTGGCTATACAAGCAGTCACGCTGGTCAACAATATGACAGTTTCTTATTACAACATGGCAGCCCACAGATTTCAATACTACTTCTAGCTGCATATAAGTGAACAAATGTTGCTAAAAACCTGATGTAAAACATACTCATATTAATGATAGAATCCTGCTAACCACATGGGAAGCAAACAACATTAGGCTTCAAAACCCCAAAAAAATTGGGGGAACGCGTACCCACTTTTAATCATTAACTAAGAATCATGGTAATTACTGTAGAAGTTACCTTCTCTTCACTGGTATTCCCTTCATTTATCAGAGTAAAAGTGGTTTGATCTCCTAAGAATGGAGAGGTTTTTTTGGTGTTCACATCTACAGTTAGGCCAAAGGCACCTTCTTCATACAGGCTACCATCAGCTGCCTTTGTAGCTATAAAAAGGGAGACATGAGAATAAGTGACCAGATATGACAAGAGAACTTTTAGACAATCTCAGCATAAGAGGTGGACCTACTTGTGTTGTCTTCTTCAAAGGTGCGTGCTAGATGGGAAGATGTAGCATTCTTCTGTTTTATATTTGGTAGAACACTTTGAGAATTTAAATTTTTCTTCGTCTTTTTTGGTGGGAAAGGGGCAAACCCTCCAGACCTGTATATGTCTGGCAAATCATCTACAATGAATTAAGTGTAATACAATAGAGCTTTAATATCATAATATAAAAAAGATTTATTCAATAAAACAATGCGTAATGCAATTAGATATACTTTGTATAATTTATGTTGTCTACTGCATTCAAATGTTACAAATTCAACAAAATTCATAGCAAATTGTATCTGTGTTCAATAATATACGTATTATTTAGTATTTAACACCAACTAGTAAACTTGCACTATTAGCACAGATCTACATGTGTTATCACTTTCAGGCAAACATGCACTTGAAATGCATGCGCAATACATGTGTGGGTATGCCTTGATATTGATGCTTTTATTGTAAAATGAGAATGTTTGGCACTTGAACAATCATAGTAACTAATTAGTTATTTAATCAAACAACTTTGCAAACAACAATAAAATATTTCTATGCCAAGGTCAACTGTAGTGTAACATGAAGATAATTAGCACCTACAATCAAAATTTATTGGTTTAGACTTTAGACCATCTCTATTTTTACAGAATTAAAAGTTTATGCAATGGCATTCTATAAACCCCCTTTATCTCTATCTCAAGTTTATTTGTATTTTGTATACAAACTGTATATGTAGTATATAGTCTTTACATGGAATGTGGAATATTATTTTTAGCAGGCAATACCTGTTCTGTATATAACTTTATTAGGTCTCCTGTTGGCATGGGTTGATGCTCCATAGATTTGCCCATCGGATGTACTGCTCTGGTCATCCCCAGCTTTGGTCGTCATATGAGAAAGTATATTAGAATAATCAGCACCGTCATAATTGGGTGCCATTTGATTAGTCAGATACATGTAATCTCCGCCTACACGAGCTGGCCGATCTCTAAATGGCCTGAAATTACAAAAAATGTCTTTGTTTATATTTTAATTTCGAGTTTTTGTAAAGTTGTGAAAATAGTGGTAGAATAAAGTAATGTCTAATAAGGCAAGAGTCTACAAGAACTCAAGAAACATAACAACAACTTTAGGTAAAAATAGTGAAACTTTGTTAGACTGTTTAACAAGTTGATGACGAAAATCTTGGCCTTTAACCAAAAACTCATATTTCTTGTGGCAACTTGTATTTTAGCATAAAATAGTGGAGTACGGTAAGTATGTGGTGCCATATGGAAGTATTAAAGTATATAAATCAATGGTGCTGTATAATATAAAATACCCTTGCCTTGATCAAGTGAGCTCAAATATTTGATCAAAATATTGATAAAAGACAAAATAGATTTAGAATAAGCAGGCCAAGTCAACAACCCAGTTCAGTTTTAATTTCAGGAAACAGGCAAAATGGTAAATAGTCGATGAACAGAATTTCAAGAAATCTAAAACTTCTATACTAATGAAATGTACATTAGATGATGCCAACTGTGTATTTAAAGCATGGGCAACTACGTAATCAATAAAATTATTTAAATTTATTCACAAGCTAAAACAAACACATATTGACATTTTCAGCAAATTTGAATAGAACACTGATACAAGAGAGCAAAGTTCTCAAACATTGATTAATATCGCATGAACCCAAGTGAACTTGACAAAAACTTGAAAGAACACAAATCTACAGCTAAAGAATCACACAGCAACACAAAATTCAATCAATATAGACACTAATTAGAAAGCTAAACAAACAATAAGTGGGCTGTCATTAAGCAGTGCAACAGTGACATAATATTATACATGCACTTATAGCTACAAGCATTGCAAATTAGTTAGTAAGTAGCAACTAGTTGTTAGCCAAAAGATAACAGCTGATTTACTGAATAGAACTATAATATATAGAGACAATGTCAATGTCTATTTAGTTCCTCTACTAAATTCAATTAGACAAACAAAGTAATATACATAAAAACCACATGACGGTTGACTGATAAATTATAACTATATAGACTGCAGAAACATATTTTATTCTATTATGCACATGGACCATAATTTCGTACTTCAAATCAAGCATAACAGTATATACTTTTAAAATTGATTATTTTCCAGTTGACTTGTGTCCACAAATTGAAACTTCATATACGGTGATTGAGTGTTTCTATACACAGGGAGATGTGGTAGATGTTAAGTCATCTATTATTACTGTTATGTAAAATCACAGATGAATAAGCTCTAGAATTTATATTGATTTGACAGGAAATAAAGGTATTTTTAACTTTTCTGACAATATTGATTCAGAGGAAGTGCAAACTGAGTGTTGCCCTACAATGCTTTAGCACCTCACACATGGACAAAAGATACATATTCTATTTAGGTGCAGCAGTGTAGACATTGAGATAGCCTAAGTTCTTTAAATTTCTTTATAGATTTTGGCTTGAGGCGAGGGTTGAAACATTTTTGAGAACATAACTTCTTTTGCTAAATTTCTATTCTAGAACACAGGTTTTTCTCAATTTCTCCATTACTGCACCTACCTCACATGTTTTTATGCTATATATATACATTTCTAATAATACAAACTTTTATAAACAAGAGAAAACGTAACTGTGCCTTACCCAAAGGTGAGGGGTAGGCTTTGCCAACATGAGTATGGGCAGTGCTCGTTCTGACATAGGTATATGCTAACAAGTAAATAAATGAAACAGCTACAACTTGATATAAATATTACGACATCACAGAATTTGACATCTAGGTAAAGCATATCACATATCTATTAAATAATGTTAATGTAAATTTACAAATGCGTTATATGATACATTCCACCTGCCAGTAAACTAGTAATTAAGTATAGCCAGTGGCATTTTCACATAAATATAGCAGTATCAAGTGGAATTAAAATATAAAATACAAACCTGCACGTGAAAATCAATGGATAAAATATTTTGCATATTGCAAAGAATAACTACAGTCCAGAAAACAGTAAAAATTTGAGAACAGAGTAAGAACATCAGTTTACTTACTCGTACGGAGACTGTGCTTCTGAGGTCTTGAGACCCAACTTCAATCTACATCCAAAGCACCAGTTCTGTAACAACGTTCGTGGATGTCTAATATCTGTTGGCCCCATCAGCTTCATGTGCATCTCAGCAGGGTTTACAAAGGGAAAATAAATCTGAAATACAACAATAATATATTCTATACGATATACAACGATAAAAGAGAATAAGCATTGGCTGTGAATGTTGCAAAGATGAAATATTATATGGTTTATTGTGATTTGAATAAGTACTTTGTGACATTAATTTATTTGCAGTAACTTTTTTCAAAGTAGGTGCACTTACTCAAGTCTTAAACTGAGGTTTTCAAATGCAACATAGAACTTAAATCAATGTCAAATATACCAGATATAATCAAAAGTTGTTTCTAGAAGTTTAGAATCTTTTGCAACAAGTATATTAAATTGAGACTTATAGTTTGTGATATTATATTATGTTAAACATGCAAATTTAGGAACTGAATGTAATATAAAAATCACTTTTCTTGGAGCCGCTTCATTAATTCTGACGGAAGCTTTTCTAGAACTTTCCTCGGCAGCCAGTGGATCTCTTGGAGCAGAGTTCAAATAGTCAGCCACATAGGCTGGTACAGTGTCACGTCTGTGAGAAACACATATTGGCACTTCTAGCTTAGATAGTTTAAAGATAGATCACACCAAGTGTGAGCATTTCCATTCTAATGTTAGAACAGTGATTGAACATTACATTAATAATGTACTAATAAAAAGATTAGGGCTGTTGCATTAATACAGGCAAAGTGGGGGAAATTAATATAGCTATGTTGATGCTGAGATACCAACACATTTTAAATGATGCGACACGTTCTCATATTTTCTTTGTACACTTACCATATACATACAGTATCTTACAGTGTATTAGTATAAAAGCATGCAGAATACAACATGATCAAATACCACTACTGCCACTAATATACTATATTGGTAACAGAAACCCCTTGTTTATATGCAGCTCAACAGACTCACCCTGTGACAGATGCATCAACTTTATGATCCTAAAAATTAAATGTAAATAATTAAAGGTTGAATTCATGTTTTTATTTGTGTTCTTATACATACTCTCTGATGTGAAATAATTAAAACAAGAGTTTACAGCACTTTGAGTTGTACTCACATCTTTAGTAGGTTTTTCAGACTGATTACCGCCATCTTTTAAATTGTCGGCTGCTACACGTCTGAACATTGGTACAGAGCTTCTGGAGTAATCTGGTTTTGCAGGTACACGAGCCTTTGGTAACCTCCAATCGGTCAATACACCTGGTAACTCCAATAAATTGCATAACTTTGCAATTCGTAAATTTCGTTGAAATATTGAATCAATTTCCAGTTCTCCTCCTCTAGGGGTTTGAAGGCGTAGTGGAGGTAAGGTGTAGACAAGCTGCTGGTCTGACGAGTTATTGTTCTCACTTGCTAACTGAGTATTCTCCATACTCGGCACTTGTTGGTTCTTGTCGTTGGCTTCTTGCGAGCTGCTCTTAAGCTTCATATAAACTGTGTGTGTCTGCGACATAGCTTGATATCGATATCTTTGGCTGCCCAACTCAATTAACTATCTCATTACATTTAGTACATCAACACCACATGATCAATATACTCTTTCTAGATTTAATCTTATATCGCATTTTAATATAAAGACTTAACTTCAGATAGCATTTCATTTTGTCCTTGTTTTGCAAGCATGTTGTTTCAACTCAAAATTGCTTACATGTTGCAGTATACGGCATGAGCTAATTGTAAGCAAATCACTTTTCCAAATGCTTATGAATTTACAGATTCAATCAATGAAATCTTTTCAATTTATCAATGTATCTCAATATAGTGACTGTACAAACAAAGCACAGTCCTCACCTTATTACCTATTAACTAGCCATGGCTGTGTAAACAATAGCCCCTGACAACACATTATAAGCTAATTGTTTTTGAAGATACCACCATTTATTACCAAAGCATTACATACAATCTGACGAAACAGTGGAAGACTATACTCTTCCATAAATTATGCATGAAAACAGCAAAGTTGGTGTAAACAGATCAGTTTGTACACAGCATAATATATAATATATATAGATTGCTTCATTACAAACACAGTTAGATGTTAGAATGGTACAAAATAAAGTTTTCATTTTGAAGAAACATCCTTGGTGTCCAATTGCCTCCAGCTATGTCAGAGTGAGAAAACATCGAATAGCTTAATTTAGTACCTGGAAATAAAATATTCGTGTCATTACAACAACAAAAAGCCTATGCAAATTTATAATCGCCATCCCTGTGAGAACTCGCTGATTTTTTATTAAATCAGGCTACAGACTTATTCAAATGAGGCACAGGAGCAATTATGACTAAATGCTTTTCCTAACATTACCAATGGCCTTTACCGGGGTTTTGAACCCATGATTTCATGTTTACTAGGCAAACGCTCTAACTCCTAGACCACGACTGCTCTTGTCCTGCTATGATAATAATAATGATGATGAAAGTTTACTTTCAGAAAAATAGTAATTTTGAAATGCCAGGGAGCACATGCTGAAAAGCCAAAGTTATAAAGATATTACAAATAACCGAATAAATAGAGTTTACTATTACCAAATTGATTGAGAATAGTAAGACTCCAGGCGCGTTTAGGTGGACCATATTTATGTGACATCAGAAGAGGGTCTTTCATAAGACAGAAGATGTGACCCCATCTGTTAGCGACCACATCGCTAATGCTGCCTAGGTCTTGGCACCACAAGCGTTTCCCAGACATGATGTTGTACTTGGCTAATTTACTAGTGCTAGAAGATTCCGTGCTATGAACAAGCAGAGTATTGTCACCACCACAGACCAGCTGTGTTATTTTATCAGGCCGGTCATTCAGAAGAAAAGAATGAAGATATTGGCCATTATACGAAAAGACATGGACATAGCTGTCGTCCTTGCCCAGCACGATAATTTGCTTGAAGTCATCATCTAGCAGAACAGTAGAAACATCACACAAGAATCGAAATTCGCACATTTTGACAAAACGACTGAAATTAGGAAGTAGCCTGGACAGAATGATCATATTATTTTCATATCTGACGATATAGATGACACCAGCTCGCTCTTGCAATGAGATGACATTAAACACATAAGGTGAGACGGACATGATCCAGCCACTTGCACTAAGAAGATACACCAAGTTTCCTTGGTAATAAAGGAAGTTTCCACCTGATGTAAGCGAGAGGAAGTACACTGGTGAAGTCACAGGCATGTTTAGAACTGGCACGGTCACTCCTGGTACAGCCACCATAGTACCCCTTGAGACTACAGCAAATTATTAAAGAGTAAGAATACAATGGCACAGACAAGCATAACATTTTAGCTTTTAAAAAGTTGAAACTTTATAAAATTTTACATTTCAACTCTTTAGCTTTTAAATTTTGAACAAAAATACTGCAGTAAGCAGCACAAGTATCTCACCTTGTGCATCATAGCAAATGTATTTCCAGTCATAAGGAACGGTGTTAGGAAGTCTATGTACAAACTGCTGCTGCTCTAAATAGTTATCTTCTCCTTTAGACACATCAGCAAGTGGGGGAGGTAAAAACTTGAACATCGAAGGTTGTGACTCTTGCTTCTAATGAAATGCAAAATTCCAAACATATACAAATAATTTTCAAATATCTTTCATAACAATCACAAATAAAAACCCAACATGTTTCCAAAATATTAGATTCATTACTCCATAGGCAACAGGTGTAAAGCAGCTTTTAGGTTCTGCAGATGAAAAAAAAAGAAAAGATTTTCAGTCTTCAAAGTACGTACAACAGTTCTAACTTTAACTCCGACTCTACATAGAAAACTACATGCTTGTAATAAAGTTCCTTACCATTCGCAAAGAATTAGCAAAGACACTGTTTGAGCATCCTTCGTCCACCTAAAACATATCATAGCAGGTTATTAACATAGAGTGCATACTAGAGCAGTAATATATACATATATATATATATATATATATATATATATATATATATATATATATATTATATATATATATATATATATATTATTAACATAGAGTGCATACTAGAGCAGTAATATATACATATATATATATATATATATATATATATATATATATATATATATATATATATATATATATATATATATACACACATATGTGTATATATACACACATATATATATATACACACACATATATATATATATATATATATATGTATATATATATATCTATATATATATATACATATATATATATATATATATATATATATATATATATATATATATATATATATATCTACTACTGGAAGTACTTTCACTCGACTGGCTGTAACTATGACTAAAATGTCAGTCAATTTTAACTATAATTTTCACCTACAGATTCACAAATTTTATTAAATCAAATTTAATAATAACAAATTTAGATGCTTATGTATGCACTTACTTGTACAGCCTTGCTTAAAGCTGGTTTCGCTTCTTCCGAATTCAAGTCAAGATTAAATGTGTCAGAATTGGAAAACTCTTCACAAGATTCCTCGGGCAACTCCCGGCTGTCACTCTTGATCAGTAATGTACTTTCTGACTGCTCCAGAGCATTGTTGTTGTCAAGTTCATCTTTATCACTGAAAATTTTTTACCAGCAATGTACCACCATCAAAACACAAGTTATTTAAAGTAATTATACAGAAGGTTGCAATCTTACACACTAGCACAGTTAATTAAACTTTCACATTATTTACAAATCTTCAAAATAAAAGAATACAACAAATCTTTATACCATGCATGTGCATAAGAAGCCTTCAAATACATTATAGAGTCAGCAAGTCTTCTAATAATTTATATTAGAAAATGAGCATAGCCTTAGCTGCTAGTACTGAAAATGTATATAGAGGTGGGTCATAGCTATACCCAGAAGGTTAACATTGCAAGTTAATTAGAAACTAAGGCTATTTTATAGAAATAATCAAAGTATAGTGCAATAACTAGATTTGCATAATACATGACTTTTGTGATTACAAAAAAGAAGATTAGTAATGAGACAGAAAAGCTCACCCATCCAAAAAAATGTTCATCCTGGAGTTGTCATCTTTTTTCCCTTTTCCCAAACATGATAGCTTCTGTCCCATTGTGAACTTTTGTATCAATGCTCTGCAAACCTGACATAACATAAAAGGACATTAGGACTAAAATTATCCAAAAAAGATAATAATTATATAGATACTAATATGTGTTTAAAACAGCAAGGCAGACATTAAACTTACCAGTACAATGCAGCTCCTTCTCCTGACACCAAGAAACTAGTCAGAGCTGGCTTACAAATCTCATATTATATATCTTATGTCTTGAAACATCCCTGAAATAGCCAACAGCTAACAATACAAGATGGTAGCTACACTAGATATTAACAGCTTTTAATGTTAAAGCTAAGAGCTATTTACCGAGAAAATATTTTTCCTATCCTTTATATCAGCTATGCCAACATTATGGTAGAAACTCAAAGTAAACCCAGCCCTATAAAATAATCAGAATGCAAGTAATATTTATACAAACTCTGTCCTTCAATAAGAAAGCAGTAGAACAGTCAAATAATACTACTTAATGAACAATATGCCATACAGATTAATTAATTCTACACCAACAAAATTTTCCTAGTAATCATAATACACAATATTTATTTGAACCAAATTAACTACTCGGGCACAGTGAACAAAGTAAATCCATGCATCAAATTAGACAGAGCACCAGAGTTTTATAGAATCCTGCAACTTTATTTTCCGTAGTATAATTGTTTTACAAACTGTATTAAGCCTAAAACCATATAATCTTATTTAATGGTATTGACATACCAAAGTACCAACTACACATCATAGCTCCTCATCATTACAACTTCCGCACCCTTCTACAGTAAGCAGAGCTGGCAGTAGAGATGAAATCTTGACTGCATAACTAAATCTGTCCATATTTTTTATGAAATGTATTCAATAGCATTTTCTGCAAAACAACAAACAAAAATTAGATCACATATTTCTATGGTCTACGTAACAGAGGTTGTTACCACATAAATATAAGCAAAGTTAGCCAACATCAGTTCATTTTGAGTTTTAGTCTGAATAAGTTTTCAATTCACTCATTCTGAAGTAGTTTTGAATGAGTGAATTTAAATAAAGAGCTACACAAGAAACTCAAATTTATAGTCACTATCACAATTTTAGCTACTCAGTGGTTTAGAGAATACCTAAATTCATGGTATTTGAAAGCATGAATATACAACTTATACAAAAATTTAATCCAAATTCTAAAAGAGGTGAATGTGTAAAAATGCAAGCAAAAGCTCAATGAAATTCCCAAGGAAAAGCCAGACTTCTCTCCAGCTGGAAGCCATGTTGCCACTGACAGCATGAACATACTTTGACTCTGACAAAGTCACTAAATCAAAGACGGCTGCTGTAACATAATTTAGAGTGCTCTAATTACAACAAGATGTGTTATAAGTTAGGTTATAAGTGACTCTATACGTGATGGTCAGAAATTTCACAGTTCTAGTTTTATGTATTTACTTTCAAGTGTTTAACTTATGTAAATAGTTGTAATTACAGTTTACTTAGTGAGTACTTATTCTGTAACATAATTGCTTTTTGAGTGAAGTAAAATAGGAATAATGTTCTTAGATTTTTCTTTCCAACTGCTTGTAATAATCTCCAGCTGGTGATTTGGCCACCACACAGTTAACCATAAAATTACCTACTCCTTCATCTCAAATTGAAAGACCTTTACAATAACAAACATGGTTAGTTATAAGTATTATAACACATGCTAATACAACTGCCAGTGTGTTTTCACAAGTTGCATTGAGGTGAATTCCCAATATTTAACTAGCTTAGATTATTCTATAATCTAGAAGGACCACTAGTTAATTTTATTCTAAAAGGACCAGTTCCATTCTAGACCTTCAGTAAGTAAGTTGCGCTACACCTTTGAAAAAAATCTTATTTGTATTAATTACAATCCAACTAACTCTCTCCTGGAAAAGTGAAAGAGGTATGCTGTATTTATAATATTTTAAACTTATTAATGTCAATTTATAATTATATTACCATTTTGTAGAGATTCTTGTTAAACTACTTGCATTTTATTAGAATGTTACTTTAGTTATACCGTGTATTTTTATTCATCTTTCATAATTACTTTACAGTGTTACGGTGGTGATTAGACCATCAGTAACAACCTCAGCTATTCTCTGGAAGGGCAGTTACAGTTATTATTTGAGTTGTCTCACCACTTACAACAGTTTACATCACCTTCAAATGTCACCTTTATGGATTAAGAATATCTAGTTATATATAGAGATTCTTCTACATTTAAAATAACATCAGGGTTGAAGCAAACTACACAGACTATAAGACATATAAGTGCTAATATTACAGCTAGTATATTAAGGCCTCTTAGTAGCAGATAAACATAAATATTGATGAGTTGATGTAACACTAATGGCTTCCAACCTAACTTAATCATTATTTAAAAACCCCTCCCCTACTAATCCATTTAAGAACAAATATTAATAGAGTAAAATCAAGTTAACTATACAAAACTAAATAGTGAGATTCCTGTAAATTACAGTAGTGAGAAATTAGAGAGTATAAGTATAAGTATTATTTAATAAATAATAAAAATAATGATTTATTTGGATTGTAACTAACATCAATATGAGTTTATGAATATTTTGTACATAGTGAAAGTGCGCTTATCATGTTTATGCATAGTTATACTGATACTCTAGTTTTAATGCTCAGGTTTTTATGGTTTACATCAAGCTATGCTTTGATCTAGCGAGCTCTATCTCATGTCCTGTGGTCTTGAGTTACTGTCACTTCATACACAAGTCATTTTGTACACCGGTCGCTTCGTTTACAAAATGGTCGTTTCGTACACAATCTGCTATCCATTTCGTACACAAAATGAACAATAAATTAATACACTAGATAACCACTTATATGATACTAACTTACATATTTATTGCATCCCAGCTCTCTTTCTCTCAGCATATTTTTTTTTAACAAAAAATATATTCCTTAACTATGTGCTGCCATCTACTGATAACAATGTCAATATGAATATGAATATCTAAACCAAAAGAGCAGCCCCAATTCAATAAATAAGCATGGGTGAAATGAAATGTGCAAGTTACAAATATTTGTGAGCAGTAATGTATAACTCATCGTATAAAAATATGTATAATTTTAGTTTATCTATATTGATGTGCACGAAACGACCTGAAAAAGTGCGTACGAAATGACTTGTGTACGAAATGACCCGCGCCCGTGGTTTTATCCTAAAAATAAAGGGTTAAAAGACATAACCATAGAGATAAGCATATGACTATGCAATATGCAAATATTATATTCATAATAATAATTATTATTATTATCAAATTAATAAATTTATAATTATTGTTCGATATAAAATTGAATATATAATTAATATATCAACATTGAATTTAATATTAATATTTATATTCAATACTGCTATAATATTAATCAATTATTATATAATTTTCCGTGAGACAGATCAGCGTGATATAATAATACTTAACGTATATTTGATATTAAATTTAAAATTTATTATACGTACCCTTCAAGTGCAAGTTCAACTTCCACTGTTGACCCTTTGAGGCAGATTAGATGAGATGGCTGCTTTCAATAAACATTATTCTTGTAACTAGTTATTTGGGTTCTGTGTAATATTAATAAAGACATAACCGACACCGTAAAACAAGTGACTATTTGATTAACTACATATTAATATTGATATAAGTTGCAAGTTAATTGCATTTGCTGTGGCAGTCAAAATTCGGCTTGATTTTGTAATTTGTGGTGACGGAAGCTGCTGATTGCATCAAGAAGTGGAATTGCTGTTTATTCTCAACTAATTTTATTTTAAATAGTAATCGTAAAATGTATTTTTATTACCGATTTATTAAACGATCTTTGAATTTGCTTGCAAAGTTGGACTTTGCCCACACAGCTTATCAAACTACGCATTTTTTTCTATTTTTCTTATAATAATACTATTATGTAGTTACAGTACCTGCAACATCGGTCTGCTGGAAAATTAATTTTGAGCATATCTTAATCTTTATATTTAGTATAATAATTATTATAATAGTGTTTAAGTAAGGTAAAAGTTGCTTATTTTGAACTTTATATTATTAAAAACACGAAAAGTTTTGTATTCTCCCAAACCCATGGCTTCACTTTGACTTACACTTACTTTTACTCACTTTTAGTTTTACTTTTACTTTTACTTTTAGTCTAAGTCTTACACTTACAGTTACTAACTGTAACTGTAAGTGAGTTAGTCATAGTGATACGGATATTGGTTCTGATAGTGTTACTAACACTAGTACTACTATTAGACGTAGTAAAGTGTCACTGTTACTGTTAAACTAAGTACTACTAGTAGTACTACTACTACTAGTAGAGTAGTAGTAGTACTATTACTACTATTACACTACTAGTACTACTAGTCAGGGTCATACTCATACTGTCACAGTCAGTGTCATTGTGACTCAATGTCATAGTGACAGTTTCCCTATCATTATCACTGATAGTGGTAGTATTATGTTAATGTATAAGTATGACAATGAGTGTCACTATCAGTATGAGTATCAGTATGTCAATGTGTATGAGTATAATTGTAACTTTACCATAACTATTACTATTATTAATACCGTGTTAGTATTAGTATAACTATAAGTATTAAATTTAATATAATTATAATTATTATTTATTCATTATGATTATGATTTAATTTTATGAGTATTGCTATGAGCATGACTTTTACTTTAGTAACAATTACTATTAGTATTACATTTACTATGAGTATAAGTATAATACTTACAGTAACTATACTATTATTTATGAGTTAAAGTTATAGTTAATGTTATAGTAATTGTAAATCAAATGTAATGCTTAGAGTTAGTTAGTCTTGTAGTTAAAAGCTATAGTTAATGTTATAGCTTACCTGATCTAAGTCTAATAATAATAATAATCATAATGATAATCTCTAATCACTATTAGTAATCTGAATCACTATAAGTATAAAGCATATATCATATCGATGATAGTAATACTGATATTAATTATGAAAAGGAACTTGGACTTTGCTTAGGCTGGGTGGTCCAGTAATGTGAAACTATTGAAAACACAGTTTCCTATTTTAACTCAAACCAACTTGTTGTCTACGTTTAATTTTTGTTTCTCCCGCCATAAGTTGATATTTCATAAGATTAGTTTACTTTATTACTAATTTCAAATTTATCTTTTTAGTATTTGGCTCAATGTAAAGTTCTCTTTTACCTAAAATAAAATCAAATTAAGAGAATACCAGTTTGGGGACTCATAACTGGTTGCAAAGTGCAGCTCTTTGTTTTGTATGAAGATTTCTAATATATATTTGAGATGAAAATAAATATTGAAGTTTTCTTGGTACTATGTATTGTAGGTGCTTATTTATCTACAAAAACTGAACATGTCTGATAATAAAGTTAGTCCTACAAAAAACTTCTTTGCTGGTGGATTTGGTGGTATGTGTCTGGTGGCTTCTGGTCATCCATTAGACACCATCAAGGTATGCAGTTATTCTATATAACGTTTAATTATAAATAATCATGCAATGAATCTGAAGCATTCATGCATGCATTTGTACTGTAATACATGGTAAGTTCTGATAATTGTAATGTACTTAACAGGTCAGGTTACAGACGCAGCCTAAGCCAGAACCTGGTCAACAACCTAATTATGCTGGGCTTATGGATTGTGCCAGAAAAACAGTTGCTAAGGAGGTAGTAAACAAGCTTTAATTTTTAGTAGAAGTTGTCCAATTGTGAGCTCATTTAATGAGATATAATAATCTTGAAATGAGTGGTGCATCGTCACTGATCTAGTAAATCTATGAAATTTGTTAATGTATGTTGTTTCTTCTTGGTTAAAGGGTTTCAAAGGCTTGTACAAGGGAATGGCTGCACCAATTATTGGCGTTACACCAATGTATGCGGTGTGCTTTTTAGGATTTGGCATTGGTAAAAAGTTGCAACAGAAACATGAAGATGATGCACTCAGGTAATCCTCATTTTTACATAAAGACCATTTGTAGAGGTGTATACCTGAAACAGAATTAGTCTTATGTCTAAATTACAATGTAAATCTAGTTTTTGAAATCTTGTTCCTAGATTAATTGAAAACAGTATGTTTTAGCAAAGTACATCAGTTCATTCAGTCATTTTTTATATTTGTTTTATCTACCTAGACTAGTTAGTGTATATTGGTGCTAAAACGTTGATAATTTATATAATATGAGTAATAGTAATAGTAAAGATAATTTATTCTTCAACCACTTCTAAGGACTCTCACTTTCTGCTTCTTGCATCTGACAAGTTTGACAATTGGTTGTGAAGTTTTAGTATTCTAGCCTGCCATAGCTTTACAGCCTTTTATATAATATCTATGTAGTTGACCCATTGACCGGTGAATGTAATGTGAATGTAATGACCTTTTAGGTATACATAAAGATAAAGTTAAATAGTAGAGACTGCAGACATTTAATACACTTTCTATCTTGTGTGCTATTTATAGTTCATTGAATACGTCTCAGTGGGACTAATATGAACTGTAACTGACAATCAAAGTGAAAATCACACACTTATAGGCAAGGCTATTATCAGCATAATGACATTTTGCAGTTATAATTTTTGTGAATATCTTGGTTTGCACATCTACATGGATATAAATTCACAATAGTTTCTACGTATTTGGGCAGTAGCTTATATGTCTATTTGACGTACTAGTAGACACTGCACCACTTGCAATGAGTCTTCAACTATTATAGTAACTTGGTTTTAGCACCCTGCAGCTATTCAACGCTGGGTGTCTCGCTGGATTAGCCACCACAGTGATTATGGCTCCTGGTGAAAGAATCAAATGCCTACTGCAAATCCAGGCAGATTCTGGTACTAAGAAGTATGCCGGCCCCATGGACTGCGCTAAGCAGCTGTATAAAACTGGTGGCATTAGGAGTGTATACAAGGGAACTGCTGCAACTCTTTTAAGAGGTAAAGTTACTAGGTGTTTCTGCAACATTGTTGTGAGAAATATTGAAAATTGAGACTGGATTGATAATTGGAGTAAATTACAAAGAAAGCTCTTTCAGCATCCACATTTTATTGCTGGTAGTAACCATATATCTTTCACACAGTTCATGTTTTATATTAGTAATAATTTCAATAAACTTTCATTATCTTGTACTTCATTGAAATTATATTTATAACCTTGGTGAGCTGCCAGCATATTTCACACAGATTTTCTAGCATCACAAAACTATGATGATCATTTCAACCATATTTAGAGTAAGGTAGATTTTTGTAAATTCTTCTAGCATTGCGCTGTTACCAAATGGTATATTTTGCCTACGTTTGACTTCCTGCTTATTTTTTGGAGTTATCATATGTGTGGGGTTCTAAGTTTTTAGGAAACCACATAATAACCCAAGTTTGAGTTAAATTTTTTTTGAAAATGACAATGCTTGTATGTCTTTCTACTACACCAACATAATTTAAAGGGACCAAAGTTTTGTTGGGATTTTATGGTCTTCCATTTTAGTACTTTTTATGATACATTGATGTAAATTGTTTTCACGTAGGATACGAATACTTTGTGAGTAAAGGATATGAACCTTTTATTCATATTTTGAATTTGGACAGTTGCTTTTAATGTTCTGTTTGTTTCAGATGTGCCAGCTAGTGGTGTATATTTCGCAGTATATGAAACTTTGTTGCTTAAAGCTTCGGAGTACCAAAACAAAGCGTGAGTAGTTTGTGACTAAAGAATATCATTTTGATCAATTTATGAGGATTTTAGGCTGATGGTATTTCACACCTGCCTCAAAATACTAAAATCATGTGACATAGTTAATTAGTTTAAGTTATAACAGCCTTAATTCGTTATTGTCGTTCCAGGAGAAAAGATTTGAATCCTGGTATAGTGCTAACATGTGGTGGGCTTACTGGTATATGTAACTGGGTAGTGGCCATAGTTCCAGACACGTTGAAGTCTAGGTATCAAACTGGTAGGTCGAAATATAACCCTTATTTCATTGTTCTTAGTAAGTTATAATTCAGTTACGACGCAATATTTTTAGAGTTCCAGTTTAATAGCTTTGATGATCAATTAGAGAATGAAAGTATATACCACCATCTTGTGTTGTATCAGTACTACCAGTATTATACATGTACTTTATTTTAGCACCTGAGGGCACTTATAAAAATGGTCTCCGGGGTGTATTTGCCGAGATCATGAGGGAAAGTGGACCAAAAGGATTATTTAAGGGACTCACTCCTGTTCTCGTAAGAGCATTCCCAGCCAATGCTGTGAGTAACTTTCTTCCACAATATCAGTTTTAATTCAAAATTTGACTAAACTACCAAGAATATTATGTTTCAGCCATGTTTGCATTTTATGGCAAAAAGTAATACAATCATTTTCTCATCACTTGCTAGCTGGTTTTTGTCATGATTTTACGTGATGCTATAACACATTGCATCACATGAACTTTTAGTCGACTAAGAAAATGTGATTTTTAATGCTTATGTACTAGACTTTCATCTGATGGCATGTCTTAACTTAAGCCATTTTTATTTTGCAGGCTTGTTTCTTTGGATATGAGATGGCTATGCGAGTGCTCAACGTGGTTTTTCCCAATTAGACAATCTTGTATTTCCATGCATTCAATGTTTTTAGTACTCATGATTTGTTATACATATTAATATGGCAAACCAAAGCTCCAATTTTGGAGCATAGCATGTTTCATTTATATGTCAACTTTTTATAATATTTAGGCCAAGTTAGTTATTATAGTTGAATGCTAAAATATTTTTTTATTATTTTAATGTGAATACAATTATGTAACTTTTCAGTCATTTATTTAGTTGTAAAAAAAACAGGGAACAGTAGTGTTTTAGTTATTCTTAGTGCTACATTTTCTATATGGAAACAATAATTTGATTAGGGCAAACTTGAAAAAAAACATTCGTTTATAACTTAAATATGTAATGATGTTGAGCCATGGACAATACTAAGTACAAAACCATTGACGATTTGAGAATTATTGTCAACTGAACAAAATGGGACTAAAATCAAAAAGTAACCAAAGCAATACTCTAAAAAATCATTACTCTACAGTAAAAAACCTATTACTTAAGGAAAAGGTTTCAGAATTATTTTCTAGAGCGTTTTGGCTAAAATGTACATAATTATAAGATGAAAATTTGACTACCAAATGAGCAATTTATTGTCTAGTACTTGGCAATATCCGGCTACAACATAGCTCTTGAGCATACTTTAGCTGAGCTATTTGCTGCGACTTCTTTTAGCGTATGTAAATTTACTGGCATGAAAATGCTTTGGTAACTGAAGAAGCATGTTATGCAATGAAGCCAATAACCTCAAATGAGGTAACTTTCATGTCTAAATGCCTAAAACTTAAAAAAAAATAAATCACGAACATCAGCTGTAATCAAGCAAGGAAATAAGGAGGGAACTTGGATGGCAACTGCATAAAAGGTTAAAATCTTTGGAGAAACTCCGCAGCACATATTCTAGCCCGAGTGTTGACAGATAACTTCAAATCACTTATTTCTTTGTCGATCTCCTCCATAAAGCTGATTATGAAATCTACTAGTTTATGTTTGTACATTTGTTCCATGTGAAAATTTGTAATCAGGAAGCTAATATCATAACCCTATAAAATAAACATCCTTATGTAATATGTGAATGGCCATGATAAATGGAAATGCAAAACGGGTCTAAAACCCATTTAATACTCACTGAAAAGATCAAGAACAAAAATTCCGATTTAAATCATGCCTCTTTAATAGTGATATAAAAACTTAAAATGGCATGTTAGCAACTTGTCCAACTCAATTTCGTATACTAACTTTTGTAACAAGATTGAAACTAAATACAACCTTAGCACTATTTCATGCGATAATAAGAGCAGATTCAAATTTATACATACCGCTATAGGTTTCCGTCGCATAATGGTAAAGTGCTCTGCCCTTTGAGTCATAAAATTAGTAAACTTATGACACAGAATTTTCTCAAGATCATCTGCCTGTAACATCAAATGGTTGGAAGAATAAGATACAAAATATTACTAGCAGAATAAAAATTTCGATTGAGTTTAAATCTCAGGCTGAACATATTACTATTACTGCACATTGATGCATTTCTCAAATCTAGATCAAATACCCAGTTTTAGTGTAGTAAGTATGCATTTGCTTTTTATTCTATCTAATTTCATATACTTCAAATATTAAGATTTACTAGATTAGGAGTATATGTAGTTATTTACTAACCTGCTTTATGGATATACTAATTCTAAGTGAATTAACTGAACCCTCAATTAACACTCTCTCTTTCTCATTCCGACTAACAACAACCGGAGTAAGCAACAGTTCGTTGCTTGTCCTGCAATATGAGTTCTTATATAGTAAAAATTATATTGCAATTTGACAGCCTCAAACAAAATTGCTCTGTATGTCTAGAGACAGAGAGATGTCCTGATTCCAAAACTAGCCAAGGGTATAGTTACAATAATTAATGGTATGTATGCAAGTACTACTTTAAAACTTTATCATTGAGACTTCAAATTAATTAATACACAAAACCATGAGTTATTATCACAACATATATATAATACAAACAAAACCATTAGTGATTAAACATAGCATAGATCTTAAATTAGAGTACATAGTCTTACTTGACTTCCACCTCTGGCTTGTTGTGGCGCTCTACAACCTGTGACGAAAAATTTTCAAGACACATGGCGGCAGTAAGTGTATTTCTTACAGCAGTAAGATATGGTTTCAAAGTTGTCGACTACAATAAAAAGAAACTAATTAGATAGGTGATGGTCAAAAGAAAACTAGTGTAGCTTCTACTAATTGTGAGCAAAAATTAAATGAAAAACATACAAATGTTTTCAATGCTGCCTGTTCCTTGGTAATACAAAAATTACCAAGGAACAGGCAGCAGAGTAAATAAAACGGAAACCCTATAAATATTGAAAGAAAAAATTGAGTCTATTTCAACAAAAAATGTCAGTAATGGCACCAAATAAACAGCAATGATTTCATGGTTGAAGCGCTGGCCTAGTGTCATGGGTTTTAATGCCAGCTGGGCTAATGGTGAATTCAGGAAGGGCATCCAGTCATACTTACTCGTTTGATATTTTGAAGCAAGTCCTAGAGACTAAACAAATTTGAGTTTGTCAATGACACCTAATGTATTTGAATAGTGGCTAGAGATAAAGGACAATTGTCAATGATTATTTTGAAGCAATTGTGAAAAGAAACATTACATGTACTTGAATCAGTGAGTAATAGACAGTCTATTGTAATAACGATAGGTTTTATTCTAATTACAGTTCAACAACACATCAAAATAATGTTGGAGTCAATTGTAGGCAGCTTATCATGTACTTTATTCAATTTCCATTTTATGCAAGTTTAATTTTTATTCTCTTGCCTAAAATTTTATTAAATAATTATAATTTTATTTATTCATAAAGTAATAATGATGATCAAGCCATATTTTAAGTCATAAGTGTTTAATCATTGTCATTATTGACGTTCACATAAGGCTTAGGATTAAATTTAATCTGTTAATCATCATTAATGATGAATGAGAAATATAACTATAGCTTATTTATACATTAACGCTATCGCCATTATTGTTACTATAAGTATAAGTATAACTATAATATTATCATTAAATATAGCATTAAATATTAGTAATACTAATAGTATTACTACAAGTACAAGCATTCTGACAAGATATTGAATAAAATTAAATGAAATTGAATGACTTAGTTTTACTTTCACTTATAGTTTAATTTTACAAACCATGGCGATTTTGATGGTAACACTTAGTAGCTGGGTCTGTGATGCTCTTGTCGAAAGGTTAAATTGAAAGGTACTTGAACCTTAAGCTTGAGTTAAAGCTCTAAATTACTGTCTAAACTTGACTCAGAGTTCCAGTTGGCAAGGTGAAGGTGAAGATAACCTGAGCTTCAATTTTCAATTGCTGAATTTATAACCTCGTTTTTTGTCTTTATTAGTTGATTAGCGCAAAACCTTTGCACCAAATAAAGATAACTAGTAACGAAGAGAGGTGAAAGTAATCAATTACAACCGTACAACAACAACTTATCAAAGAAAAAATACACGGCTCTTGAACTTGAGTGCCGAGTGTTTAAACCGACCGGAAACAGATATTGCGATGTATTTTCTTGCCCCCACAACCAGTATGTGACGAAATAAAATACTCTTCATCGTATCATTTTTCTTACACTGCATAGTATTGCGATCAAAAAATATCAAATTGTCAATTTAGAATTAATGCTTAATTAGCAAACTGCAAAATTTGCCTCTCAGCCTGCTGACACTGTGAACAGCCTTTTTTGGAGATGACAACTCGTATTGAAGATTATAGTACTGCTTCATAATCTAGCAGGATTGCTGATGTACAATGTTTATTTATATTGATGACATAATATTGTCATAATTTGATACCCACACCAATAATCTGCACAGTTGAATCGAATTTTACTGCTGAGTGCTGCCTATGATTCTTGCGCACCTGTCCTTGATTTTGACACACCTGCATGCTAAAGCTTAATATGAAGGAAAGTATTTTTAGACTTTCATTGCCAACAAAGTGACTGCTACTGCTTCCCAACATTAAAATATTCATTATGTATTTTAAAAATAAAATGCTCTGTGCATTTTAATAGACTAAGATGATCAGTAAGTTTGTGTAAGATTCTATCCCAAGTGCAACTTGTAAGCTTTAAATAGCTACATGCACAGGTGTACAGTGTACGGGTTAGGCTGAAATGCAACTCATATTTTAGTAACTTATGTTATTTTGTAAAATTGAAAGAAAAAGATGCTGGAATGCCATAATTTTATCAAAACATTGATGAAGGAATGCCAACATAATAGTTAGCTTAAACAGTCAAAAAAATTAGAAACATAATATAGTCCATTATTTCTTAAAAAAAGCTGAAGTAGATGTAACATAAACTGGTCATCTTCAGTAATAATTCATGCATACAGCATACAGTATATGAACAATGTGTTTGTTTGGAAAATAAAAATACAAAAAAAGCATAAGCTTAGAAAATATTATTGATGTTTTCAATACTCTTGAATATCACATACTTTTACTGACGATCTTATCAGAATAATATTATTTTACTATAATTCAATATACATCATTGTTTTCCTCAGGGATAATTAGCATATACCTAAAATGTATCTTGTATTTCTAAATCGTACTTGTGATAAAATAAAAAAGCTATTCAAACTGACGCTATAGTTTGCCTCCACTAAGGGTAGTCCAGAATAATGGATTAATAGTAAAAAGCATTTAGCTTCCAGTTGTATTCGTTTATGTGACATCATCAATAAGGAATTTAACATTTGTACACACAGGCTCCTGAAGCAGGGGTTGTTTTAAAGAAGACTTGATCAATGTCTTTGCCTTTGAGTCTCTCTGCTGTATAGAACTCGGTGCTAATAGTCTGCATAAAACTGTTGACAAGATCTTGAGGGACCATAGACACTGCACAACCACCCCATCCAGCACCAGTCAATCTAGATCCTATAGCCCCATTTTTTCTGCAATAATAAAACGATTTGGAGTCCAAGCAAAAAGATAGTAAACCACAATCTAAAATACAAGGGAGCTGAAGTCACACGACTGTAGCCAATTGGCTCCTTTTAAACTAGCTATCAATAGCGAGGTGGTTTTTGTCGAATAATTGTTGCAACGACAGTGACTGCATTCATGTTTACAGTTTCACTAAAATAATTTACATCTTCTTTTAATAATAATCAGCCGAATTAACACAATAAATGATGGTCAACAATAAATACGAGTATAAACATACAATTTAATCAAGTCTTTAGATTTTATACGGTACCCGCCACCCGATTAGGGCATGGCGGTGAAAGGTGAGCATTAGATTTTACACGGAACACCAATTTAAACATTACTATAATGCAAGAAATGACACTGACCGGCAAAGGTCAGTCAGCATGTCAAGGTCAGGATGACTACACTCATAGATGTCTCTTGTAGACACATGACTATCATTCATCAACTCTCCCAATCTGTTAGCATCAACTTCTGGCGTACAACTTAGTCTTTTAAATTCCTCCACTCTCCATGCCTCAGAAAACACATGCTTAGCTCTTTGATACAACTTGAAGTGTGTTACTGAAAATAAAAAGAGATGAATAACAATAGCATGTCAGTGTAAAACAGTAAATTAAAATTTTTGCTAAACTTATTTAAACAAAAAATAAAAATAAATATAAGATATTAGCTAAATGATAATTTGGATTCAATAAATTAGAAATTAATTTTTTTCGAAAATTTCATATGATTAATTTTATATAATCTTGAAGCAATTTTCATCAGCATTAGTACTTGAACCCGTTTCCCAGCAAATCATGAAAAATTGTAAAATGACATTTATCCACTGAATTTGACTACTGGATTAAATCTAAAAAATAAATACCACATAAATGGCAACTGACTAAAAGCTTTAAATATCACAGTGCCAATAGTTCATATAATCCAACTTGTACAATTAGTTGATCTTGCACGTGCAAACTACAGCAACCAGAAATCGGTAAACTGTTTGGCAAAGATATAAAATAAGCAGCAGACTTGAGCTGCATGTAGACTTACAGTGTGCAGTGTTGGAGCTGAGACTTGTAGTCATAAGCTGCTCCTCATCAACTTCTAGTAGCTCTAAAATCTCCTTCTTGCTATATGGATTAGAATGAATAAGTTCATCAACCAAATCTAACATCTCTTTGAGAGTCTTCTTCAGCTGTACTTGAAGATCACCCAGCTTTCTTAGCCCTTTCCATTGCAAACCCAACTGCTTAGCCATACACTAAAATTGTTTAAGAATAACCCTGAAAGAAATTTCAAGTCAATCAGTCATAATAAAAAACAAGTCTTTAGCTTGATTAAAAACATTTTCCATCAGAGGTTCTTATAGTGACGAAAACTATAAACCCACACAAGAGAGAAAAACTTTAAATGCAATACCTATCTTATAGATTTCAGTATGTAGCCTTAGTCTGAAAAAATACTTCAACAAACAAATAAAACAATAAAAATTCTATGCAAATTCATGATTTTACAAACTAATAATGAAGAAAGCCAATTAAAATTGCATGATGCCTATTTTGTATGATATTTTGCAAATATTACAAAAACAGCTTGAACTACAATTTAATATTTGTCTCCCATTAACTTGTATCGCAGCATCCAAATTTAACACAGAGATTTCATGCAATGACTAGGCATACTGATTAAGCAAAATCATTATAAAAATTACCTGACAAGCCAACCTGCATTCTACAACTCTCTGGTTAAAATCTGAAGTGGCAGCTTTATTTATCTCGGCCAAACAGTGACTGATGACAAATTCGTAGCCCTTTGGCAAAATAACATCGCAAGCTCTGATTGGATCAAAATCTATTCCCTTAGCCTGAAACAAGACTTGATAGTAAACAAAAGTAACCTTGTACATCTCACTGGTACTTATCCAGTGCTGAAAGTGTTGTAGAGACCAAGAGCAACTGTTTCATAATAGCCTTGAGTACAATCTAGTTTCTTACTGGGCCAAAACATAAAATGTAAAATATTTTCTTGATTTTAATTATATTCATTAGTTTCAGCAAAATATCATAAACTAAAATATAAAAATTATGTTATATTTATTAAAATATATGCTCAAAACATTTTCAACCTAAGGTATAATAATAATACTTAGCAACACTCAGTAATAGAGAGGATCGGTACAGAATCTTCTAGGAAACATTTATAAATTATACTCACATAACCCTTTTCAGCCAAGAATGATATAGCCTGATCCATTCCTCCACCTTGAGTTCCGATATATCTTTCACAATCACAGCAGATTTGCGCCATCTCTGCCTACATGTGATTAGTTTTATTAGATACTAACTCTTCAGTTAGTCAATTTATAGCAAATATTGCTATACAAAATTAAAACACAAACAATACTGACCTTTGTTAAAGAAATCTGTGAAAGGAGTTGATAAGTTATAAGGGCAGAAGAGCAAACCAAAGCACTTGAACTAGATAGGCCAGCACTAGGAGGTACTCTTCCACAAACCATTATATCCATTCCAAAATTAGCAGTTTCCAGCCCACCTCTTTGTTGGAGAACTTCCAAAATGCCAAGATAACCACAAAGGAAGTAGTGGTACCATTGAGGAGCAGACGAATCTATGAAACTACTGTCCACATTTGCTGAGCATTCGTATGGCCTAGAAGTGTCAAACATGTCTTTTAAATGCAATCAAAAATTTGTATTATGCATATTCAAAATTTCCAAAATTAATTTTGCAATCACTACAATTTAAATTAGTACTCCTCCAAATACTCAAATGCAAGAAAGTATCATGTGAAGACTCCATTCGCTGTCTTTTTAATGTTTTGATAAAGAAAAATGTGTGAAGTTAGAACACAAAAAACCATAGCACTTTATTAAAGCAGTTTTTTCACAAAAATATGCTACTTAATTGGCAATCAATAACTACAATGACCTCCATGAAACTACATTATTTCAAAAGTTGTTCCAAAGATAAACAATTTATAGCTGTTTAAGTAGCATAGGCCTAAAATAATTTTTTCATTCCGCTTATTTCATCTACAAAATTTATATTAGTCATCAGAAAATATTTTTCATTCTAAATTAGGTGTAAATTTTTCCTAGACCAGAAGACAGCTTTTACCATATTTAAAAAGTGATTTTTTTTACAGTTTATAAACATTTAAAAAAATAGGTTAGTGCACAATTTAAAAATTAGGAAACTAAAATAAACCTTAGTAACAATTGGAGACTTGTTGGACAAGCCCTTCAAAACCAGTCCAAGTTCTTTTGCACTAATAGAAGCTAACTCTCAACAAATTATTAAAATAATTTTTTTTTCAATATCAAATTATCATAATTGAACCTATTGCAAGACACTAACTTGTATTTTTGATCGACATTGGCAATTTTTATAATCAATGAGTCATTTCTTCTGGCAGCTATCATGACATCTTGCTCAATTGCCATTGGTAGTACTCCATAACCCATGTAATCTATGTGCTCACCTAAAACGCACTCTTAGTATTAATATAGTTTTTTTTCAACACATCTTTCAACAGTTTAAATGTAGAGTAACTAAGAATATTTTAGAATAGCTTGAAATACAAAAATAGTCAAAATCTAGCATCAATTTATTGCTAACTAAATTCAAAATACTTTAATGTACTAGGTGTTCTAAGGCTAAACAAATACTAGTGAGTCAAATGTGACAATGACTAATGGCTTTCCCTAAACTTAGCAGATTAACATGATTAACAATCTTATAAGATAATTAACAACTTACCTATTTCTAATATTTGCACTTGCTTTAGTGGGCTCCAAAGAAGCCGAAACTGGTAAGGGAAAATTCATTAACTTTTAAAATTCAAATTTAATTTGAGTAGAATAAAAGGAGACAGCTTACCTATAAGATTTACCCGGCCAGGAGCTCTTGATACATATGAAGGCTGTCCTCCATATTGATGAGAAAACTGAGCTATGAGAGATGATATTCTAAAAGTAACAATTACCGATTGAATAACTCTTAGATAAATTGCCTTTGTTCCTTACAAATTTTTTTATTTCAACACAATAATAAAAATCTATCTCGCACACAATTTTTGGGAAAAAATTTCTTGAGTCTTTAAAACAAATCATTATTGTGCAACTGGTTTAAGTTGCATAGTAGTTGTAAGCCGCTCAATACATAGAATTTTGTGATAGTTTTTGACATGGCAATCCCACTCATAATATATGTCTAACAGCCCTACCTACATTGCTAAAATGTATTACAATTCACAGTTCAAAATTAACAATTTGACAGCTTCTTACTTGTAAACTAGTAACTAATGCTAATCACTCCCCAAACCAATTGATTAAGGGTAAATCAATGAAAAGAAAATAAATATTTATTATTACCTTGTATATACATTTACCTTGGATTAGAAGTTGTTTGCAGGTCAAAAACTTGAGGCGTTTCAGGAGTAGATGAATCCATTAGATCACTTAGTTTGTATCTAATACAAAATAAATTTAATTTTATAAAACCAAGGAAGAAAAAATATTTTATGATCTATCCTGCAATAGCAAATACAAAAAATAACTTAAACAAACATAAGTATGTAAGTCCAGAATAGTAACTATGAGTATGTGGGATTCAGCTACACTGATTCAAGTAAAACATAACTCATATCACATAGTAGGCTAATAGTCATAAGCCATCACTCGTCGTCGAAAATAATATTATGATTTTTACTGATGAGTTATAAATATCTAATATAAAACAAAATCTAAGAGCAATAACTGTAACTAACTGTAACTATAATAATAAACATTTAGTTAAAGTAATACTAATAGTAACATTAATAGTAATCTCTGATCTCTAATAACTCACGCAAGTTTATAGTCACTATCCCTGTGAGAAACCCCTGATAGAAAGGGTTTTTGTTAAAGCGGGCTAAGGACTTACTTAAATGAGGCACAGGAGCAATTATGATATGACTGGATGCTCTTCCTAACATCACCAATGACCTTCGTGTTTACTAGGCAAACGGCTCTAACCCCTAGATCACGGCTGCTCCCTAATCTCTGATCTCTACTATACTATTATAATAATAGTATAAGTATTAGTTTAAGATGTAGTATTACTGTTAATATAAGTATAAGTATTACCAATACTATTAGTATTAGACAGCTACTAATATTAGTTTTACTATTACTATTACTATTAGTCTAACTATAAGTATAAATTTTATGAAACAAAAGTTTGGCAGCTTCTAAATATATATCTCATTCTGTGTTTATTATCATTATGATTATCAATATGAATATCTGCATCATAAGACATAAAGATAATTGTTATACTTATAGTTATACTAATAGTAATAGCAATACTAATACTAATAGTAATACTAATAGTAATAGTAATACTATTACTATTACTATTAGTATTAGTATTACTAATAGTAATAGTAATACTTATACTTTATTAAAAGAAATTCACTCTAGGAGGTTAATCAAGTCCTGAGCAAAATATTAACCACCATCAGTATTATATGTATAGTAGTATAAAGATAAATTGTTAAATTTTAGATATTCTCATTCTGCAATTACAATATCAATATGAATATGAATGTCGATATGAAAATTTAAAAAAAAGCAAAGTGAAAGTTACAATTGACGCCTCCCACATGACCAACACGTGATGTAGCAACAAACTTGTGGAGATAACTCTAGGTGCATCCTGCCATGTCCTGTACTGTCCCATGTACTGTATAGCGTATAACAATGGTCATAATAATTATTATATGCTATTTGCAAATGATCATTCATTATAACTAGGCTCTACAGTTATTATAACTAACTTTCTAACAATTTTATTTAAGTTATATAAGCCTAAAACCAGTAACGTGATCTTTGAACCCTGCCATTTCTCCTATTGGGCATGACTTAATTTTTGCTCCTAAAGCAAAAATGCCTTTATGTTTTTCTAATATAACACATATTCCATGTTTTACAATCTCATTTAAATGCTAAGTAATGAGTTGGCTAAAACAAAAGCTCTTAAACAACTTTAGTGCTTGTGGTAAAAAAAACAACTTTGAAAATTTATGTTGAGTAATTTGTGAACTCTTAACTTTAGAAATCAGTCATGAAAAATTGTATGTATTTAAACTAAACCGTTTAATATTTGTGATTTTTTCTACGCTGTTGCTGATCATAAAATGTTATAATATGTCTATACAAATATGACCTAATATTTAGAAGCAATGTAATTCTCTACCAATGTGCCACTGTACGAATAAAATATTTTGCAACTTTTGAATTATACTACGACATAAATTTTGTTGCCAAGCACTATTTAGCATTACTTATTTGACATTGGCAAAGTTCTTGCACCAAGAATTATGTAGTTGACAAAGAAGGTAAACATTTTATTTTCGGCTTCATGCAATGCATTTTTTCAACAATAATTTGATCATATTATCTCAAACTAAAACAAACAAATCAAAATGCAATATAGTATAAGGTATTAATTAATTTGGATTTACAAAAATATCAGACATTAATATCCACCTAATGGAGCTTAGACTATAAATATCTTTTAAAATCTCATAAGATGAGCTTAAAACTTGCGTTAGTTTTCATCGTTAATCAGTTTAATCTCATGCAGATTAATTGCTTTTGGGCGTGGAGTTATCAGCATAATGTTAATGTTGCAAAACTATACAAAAAATTTCTGTTTCACTTGACAAGCTCTGCTCAAATCAAACCAAAAACAAAATTTAAAATATTTCCAACGACAGTTTTCATGGTACCAATTATATATATTGTTATTATTTTTAACAAGCACTAGCTTAAAACTTAAACATTTTTTTGAACAAGTTTTACAAAAAAATCCAGTTTCCTTTATGTCGGAAAATATGAAACACCGCTAAATAAAAGCATGATAGTTGTAAAATTTTATTTCTGGCTTATTTTCTTCCTTTTCTGGGTTATTTATAAATAGATTTAGCCAAATTCTCTTGCAGACAAGTATTATGCATATAACCAAGGCTGCTATTACTACTTTGCAGTAAGTATATTGTATACATGTACCATTCATAGATCACTTAGCAGAACATGTATACTTCCTCTGCTTCCAAGAAAACTTCTATCCTACTTCTCAAAAACAATACAATCGGTTAAATTACTGACTATACCACACACTCAAAAATAATCAAGAACAAGTTGAAAAGAGCTTTGGTTAAAGTATTTTGCATAACCAAACTTGATTTAAGTTACATTGCAAAATACAAACTATGAATTGGTGTGCATATGAAAATTTGCTTGCAATAGTCAATCTTGTGTTGCCTACCTTACAATTTTCGTAAACACTTGCTATACTTCAAAGTAATTGAGTTACATACAAAGCTTATTTTATACTATTATATATGTTTTGGTTGCAAAATTATAATTCATTCATCTACTTTTGATGGTTTAATGCCTGCATCACTTCCGTCAACATAGGTGTATATTATAACTGGTGCATCTCTGGAGATATTGATTTATTTTGCAATTAATCTCTTTTTATCCAAAGGTCCTAAGACTATCTGGAGATAGCCTTAGCACTACTGACAAGATAGTGAATATGTGCCAGCAGCCACAACAACTGATACACCCTGTTCCCAGATTACAATAAATGACAATATATTATCTACTTATACTTTATTAGTATGACCAGACTTGATCATTTTAGTTTTAGAGTGGTTGACAAGTTTTCTTTGTTTCTGAAATTGCAATTGATAAAATAAAATTAATCTTTCAATCATCAAAAGAGTGGCAAGTTCGCTTTGTAAGGCCTAGGCTTTATACTCTTGCATTTAGTAATAAGAAAAATCTAAACTCATTTTCTAGCTGCTTTTCATGATAAAGTTGTGGTTTCATGTCAATTGGACTTGCTTAAAAGTTACCTCCTCATGGGATGCAAGCTTTATTTGATAATTTATTTGTATAATAGAAATATTTTAGAAACAGTCATGCTCAACGGTGCAAGCACTTATAACCAGGAAATAACTACACAAAATGTTAATTCAAGCTTCTGTTGACCACATTTGCTGAATCCAAATATTAACAGATACAATCATTTACTAGTTTATTAGCATAACTTTTCAAGGTGCAAAAGCTGTAAAAATAGTTTTGTTACTAACTGTGATAACAATACTCTTTGGGGCAATAAAGGTAAATACAATTGAAATGCATGTTGGGATGGACATTTCTTTGTATTCAGTTACAGGACAAACCAATAAATCGATAAATAGTTGCTAGATAAAAAAGTGTTCAATATCAGCATCTGCTATGAATTATTTGTTTGATACTAAAATACAAAATATATGAAAACAAATATAAAGTTTCCCTGAAAAAGATCCTGGCAGTGGATGAAACTCATTTCTATTGCCAAAGTATACCACTCAACAATTGCACATCAGCTGTGGAGACATTAACGTAAATGGAAAATAGACTGTATCCATTTCTATCTAGTCTATACAAAAATGTGGATATAATGGTGAATTGATACTGCAGAAATTGCATGATCTATATATCCTATTTATAATAATTAGCATGTTACAGTCTGGAGAGGCTTTCCCCTCCCATGACCACCATAAAAACCTTTTCCTTTGTCAGATTCAGGGCCTCTGGGTGCCCGTATAACAGCTTCAGCTTTACGACTTCCAGCTTTAGCTAGTGGACTCATCTCTCGACTTGCCTGCATACGGCGCTGTACCCAAGGACTGTTACTAAGATCGGATGCGGCAGCCATACCCCCAGAGTTGGCACGACGCCTCATTTCTGGTGAAGCTCTAGGGCTAGTTTTAGGAGAAGGCTTTGGAGAAGCTTTTGGTGAATTCTTAGAAGGGTCTGCTAGTGGAGATTGTGGTAGGGGCACACTCCGCCTTCGTTGGTTAGAATTACCGTTGCCATTGGGTGAATTCCAAGACCTTTCAGCATGAGTAGGACTGAGTGTTGTTCGAGACACTTTCCCGTTTTCAGATCCAAATGAGGTATTCCGAGGTCGAGGCATTAGGAAGTCACCTTCTGACCCACTGCTAAACCCTTCTCTGTCCCTTTCGGCACTGCGCACTGTTTTCTTTTTGTTTCGTCTTTTCTGCTGGAACTCAGAATCGCTCTCCGAATCGTCTCCAGCCTTGACCTTAGCTGCAGGCGCATTCAACATGACAACCTTCAATGTCTTGTCTGGAGATTTGCTGGGGTCAGCGGACAGACTCAGGGCTTTGACAGCATTTTCATGTTTCTCAAATTCAATAACAGCACACACAGTTTCCCCATCTTCAATGTGCTTGCTTACATGCTTTTTAATGTCACTAGATATTGATTTGCCTGGCTTAATAATTTGCACCATTGCAATATCACCACAATGCTTGAACAGGGATGAAATGGTTTCTGTAGTGAGTTTTTGCTCTTCAGGGAGGTTGAAAGCAATGACAGTTCGAGAAGACTTAGTCTCATCATAATCTGGTAATGGATCGTGTCTCCTGGCCTTGTTGCCAGCCTCGTTTACCAACAAAACTTTAGAGTATTTCCTTAGACTGTATGCTACCACCCTATAGTCTTTGGTTAAAGCTTTCATCTTCTTAAAGCTGGTTATTAATTTGAGATTAACATAACCTTCCTTATTTCTCCTGACATGTTTGAGAAGAAATGAATCTTTTAGAATGTTGGCATCGGAAAAGTAAAAATCCATCTAAAACAAAAATAAATTGACATTGCTGGTGATAAACAAATTAGTAAACATTTAGGTGCAGTAGAGGGGGGGGGGAAATTGAAATAGCCTAAGTTCTTTAAATTTTTTATAGATTTTGGTTTGGGGCAAGAACATAACCTCTTTTGCTACACTTCTAATCTAGAACACAGGCTTTTTTCAATTTCTTCATTACTGCACCTACCTCTTGGTTAGGTTGTTATGCTATTTTTATGATGCAAGTATTATCTCCCTGTGCTACTGGTTTACTAATCCTTATGTTTGACATTGTTAGTAACACAATGCCATATTTAAATGTTACAAATGATAATACTGGTGTTGCCAGCTCAGCATAAGGAAGTGAACCAGAAAAGTTCCACATTTACACGTGTACACATCCTCACAGCAGCCCGTGTGAAAGTCTGCACATGCTATTGTTAGGTGTGCATTATGAGCACTGCATATTATTTACCAGTCAAGCGTGATGACACAGATAACAGGCCATCAATTATCAACACTTCTCAAGCCTAGTGAAAAAGATGTAGGTAACTTCGCTCAAAGCACAGGGCCATAAAACCTCACGAGCAGCATTTGCTATTTATATTGAATAAATTTTCAATTGCATTAGAGCTGCCAGTCAACTCTCAATCGAGGGGCCACTTACAGGAGCATGCAGTTAGTAGGTTAGAGCAGATAAGGATTCAATAATACCTAATGTCCCCCTCAATTGCGTAAACAAATATGTTTGCTAGCCGGTATGTGACATCAATATCAAATTGAAAACAGCAGCGCATAAACAAGATGGCATTACTTCATAAATAACAAGTCAAGTGTAAACATCTAGTCCACTATGAATTTCCTGATTCTGTTATTAAAGAATATTAAAAACAAGCCCCTTCCCTATTACACATGTGTGATTCAAATACCTCAAGTCGTCATGATTCACTACTAAATTTGCAGTTGCATTGGCACGCATGCTGATGATCAATTATTTTGCAAGTGAAACTTTGCAAAATAATGAGCCTTACTCAACACTATGGATATTTACATGCATACATGACAACATTATTGACACGAAGGTGACTTGTTTGACAGCTTCGAATCACTTAACTGCAAACGATGCACGTTTATCAGCAGGAGACAACAGTTATAACTGAGCAATACCATTGTCAAACCATGAGCAACAGACTATATTCTAACTGTGTATGATAAATGTCACCTTACAGATAGAGTAAGTAGTAAGTACTAATAAAATGGGTAACAGCTGCATTTGAGTGAGTTAGTTGAATACAGTAGTTACTATAAACTTTCTAGAACATGTTTCAGTTCAATGCTAATGCTACTTGCACAAGATGCATAGCAAATTACCTGGTGGGCAATATTTAAAGCAAGTTCATCGTCGGGAGGAACAAACTCCCCAAGTCTGTTTATGATATCTGTATCGGAGAACTCTGAATCTTCACTATTATAAGCAGAGGAACCGGGTGAAGAGCAGACTTCCTCTTTCAGCTGCTCAACTCGAAGCGTTTTTAAAGGCGATGCCACCTTTGTGCCAAGTGCATCCTCTTCCGGACTAGAGGATTGGGAGGATGTGCCATCAACTGTATTAGTGACGACCACACGGATCTCATTGTTTTGTGCAGAAGGTGCTGATGAAGATGGCTCCATGCCTTCTGATTCAAAGCACACTAAATAGTCTTTTGGTCTGCCAGATAAGCCAGGTGTATCCAAGTGCCTAAAAATGTTGCAGTATAAATTAATAAAGCATGCTGATGTATTATTACGCTTTCATATTTTATTTAACAACTAACCGTTCCATTCACATTGCATAGCAAGCAATATATAAAAACAATGCTAAAATGATGCTGGGTGAAGTATTAGTAAGGTCAGGCCTAGTAATCTAATTACGAAATTATGATGATGTTCGCAATCATGACACATGTTATGACAACGCATAGGCTTATTTAATTGAATACAGTAGACTTCAAAACACCAACTACACAAGCACGAATTAGATTAAGTATTTGACATTATAAAGTGAAAACTTCATAGTATTATGTCTAAATGACTGCCCAGTTTCAGCTTCTTCAAATGTAAATTACTAATGACATTGTTGTTGCTAATGAAATTAGATGAGTGGGGCAAAAACTAGTAATAACAATTTGACTAACTGATGTAGGTTTATTGATCAGGGTTGTCCAATTTAATATTTTACATACACAAATTATTTAAAAACTGCTGAAAACTAATAACATGCAAAGATAATGAAAGTTGCAGCTAAATGTGACAAATATACCTATTTCAAATAAATTGGTGTTAGTTTAAATGAAACACAACACAACACAACCATTATGATATTTGTCAACTGTAAATACCAATATGTAAATAAAATATACATCTGTCCAGTCTACTAGTTAGTACACTGTTCTTGCCATTCGTTTTATTAATCTTACTATTAAATTTCGTAAATATAGATCTTGGTTATTATTGAAGTTTCAAATGTGTCCAAGTCAAAAGAAAAGCCTGTTAGCAGTTAGATGCTAGACTCTAAGTGAATTTCTATAGCATATCAACAGTTTATAGCTACTCTACATTATCTGTTTTTATATAACCACCTATGAGATTTGACATTAAATATTAGGCTTAGTGTTACTATAACTATTAGTTTTAGGTAAACATAAGAATTACACCAGTTGAATACAACTGAAAGTCAGTATGAGTATGAGTATCATAATATATACAATTAGATGTACTTATTGTTTAAATATTGGTATAAACATAACCCAATAATTGCAATAAATATTACATTTAGCAGAATTATAACAATACTTCTAGCTTAAGCATTATTGTATTGAAATTACAAACAGATGTTCTTAAAAGATTACATAATTTGCACCTCAAATATGATGTCCTAGGCATGCACCAAAAACTTCGTTTTTACTATTGCTAGAGCTATTTGCAGGTAAATTACCTACAGAAGGGTATACACTTGGTTTCTAGTACAACCACTAGGTGAAATGGTTTTTGATGCAGCAAACAAATAAGAATGTCGTATACTTTTTCTACATTAATCATTATTGTAATTAAATTACATTATGGTTTTAGCTCTTGCTACAAATAGTAATAACAGTAAACATAATTTACTATAATGCAGTAGAGAAGATTCATGCTTATTCAGAGAATGTTTGACTAAAGCCACACAAGCAGTAAGAGTACTTACTATGAGTATGATCACATTACTTGAGTACAGCTGATAAAGCACATCAAAATGAGCATCATAATTATATGCACTAAATCTGATTGTAATTGTTGCAGCTCTCATTTCAAGTATCAGCAATTATTATAAGTTCCATGACAATCAATTAAAATTGCAATCACAAGATTAAGCATCACAATAATTATAAATATATTTTACTGTGCCATTTTTACCAGACACCCTCTCACACCAGTATCACCATCATTATTAGTCATAATACTACTCATAGTCATAGTGATCTGATAATCAATTCCGTAGTGATATTCATATTGTCATTGCATTAAATAATAAATTTAATATACCAATATCACTATCAGTATGAGTATCAGTATGACTATGAGACTGAGTACCATTATCACTATGTCTATGACATTAAGTTTGACTATCAGTATGAGTATGAATTCCTTCAAGTCTATAACTATTACTTAGAGTTATTAGTTATTACTTATACTTATAGTAATAGTTATTAGAATTAGTATTTAGTATTTACTTATACTTATACTTATACTTGTACTTGTAGTTGTAGTCATTCAATGATTCATATTCATAATTATTGTATCATAATCATATTGATATTGGTATAATAATCATATTGTTACCATTATTTTAAATTCAAGTAAGTAAAACTAAAAGTTAATCATATAAATCATTATGATTATGAGATTGAATATGATTATGGCTGAGGCTGAGCCATGATCCATGTTCGTGTTGATGTAGGTGACTAGGTCCCATGACCCATGGGCCATGGGCATGAGCCATGAGGTAAACTAAAAGTAAAACTTAATCTAAATCTATGACTCGTCCTCATATTGATACTATCAGTCATATCCATGGTTTAACTGATACTAGCAGTTTTACTATATTACTCTGTCACCGATATACAGAGCGTTTAGTGTACCACTCTCACTTTGCACTAAACCTGCTATGACTGAAGAATGTCTCCGCAAATGACCACTTTTATAACAGAGATTCTAGACACTATCATTTTAACTCGATTCGCGATAGAACAGTGTGCGTATTAAATACTCCTATTGGGTAGATTCATCTGAGCTTGCCCAATTACTGCAACTTTAACCTAGTTCCTATTAAACACTCTGACATTGTCAAGTCGATAAAAATGGCATCATAAAATTAACATACAATTAGATATAATTTATTAATATTATTTGTTTCAGTTAATATTATAGATTGAAATTCTACAGTTTTTTAAAGCATAAAAATGTAATTAGAAATGCTAGTTGAAGAAAACAAATGAAAAAACATAAACTAAAACATTATGATTATAACTATAAGTAAAACTTAAACTAGAAGTAGAAGTAGATCAATATGAATATGTATTTAAATATGAAATTGAATAACCCAATATGAATATCAACTTCAAGTTCAGCATGATAATGATCAAGATGATCATTGATGATGATGATTAATTATTCAAAATCATGGAATATAATGATAATTATGAACATGATAATTTTGATCATCATGATACTTGCCCGACGTCCATAGTACATTCTGGATCACAAACTGTGCAAAAAAATGCCTCTTTATAACAAAACAGTGTGTTTCAGAGTGACTGGATTTTACAGCATTTCGCTGATTTTGGTTGTTAGTTCTTTGTTACCCTCAAGTCACGTATGGTTTGTGGGAGGAAACTGTCATAGCAGAGTTTGGATTTAGCCCAGATTGACGTTAGTTCTCCTCTGCTGGCAGCACGGGTTGTCATATTAGCATCTGCACGGGGCTTGAGAATTTCATCATAGCTAGATGAGAGTACATGGTGGCGTTGTTCATCTCGTAGAATGCGTAACAGTAAGGTGATTCTGTGGTTCTTTCTCCTGTCAACTAGCGGTAGGAGACCAAGCCGCTGTCTTGCGTCGCTCACACTCTCTCTCCCTCTTAGGTTGCTGATGAAACGTGCAGCTTTTCGTTGCACGTTTTCAATTTGTTCTGCTGTGTGCTTTTTTGCAGGGTCCCATAAAGTGTCAGCATATTCTAGTATTGGCCTACATAAGCTAGTGTAAGCCAGCAGCTTGCTTGGTATTGGGGCACAGTTTAGTGTATACTTAGTAGCTCCAAAAATTTTTGTTGCCTTATCTATCTTTTGAGAAATATGTTGATTAAAATTAAGATCTTGCTGCAGAGTGACCCCTAGGTACTTAGTGCTGTCCACCCATGGGATACTTGCCTGTCCAAGCTTATATGTTGGAAGTGTATCTGTAGTATTAAAACTCATCGCATGGCATTTGGTGATATTGAAGGGTATTCTCCATTTTTGAGACCATTTATAAACTGCATCTGATGATGACGATCACAATCGCAATGACAAACAGTAACACTCAAAGTCTCAATCTTATTAGTCAATGACAATCACTATCAGTATCACAATGAATAATAAAATGAGGCTCAGCCTCACAATAAATTAAAATATGATATTGATAATCATAATGATGGCTGGCTAAAATAGTATAAAAATGATGGTAATTATTATGAATATTATAATGTAAACAAATTATAATGCTAATAGTAATAGTATTACTTGAATATTTATAAATTTTTTATCATTATTTAGTAATCAGTTACATTGGAATAATAACTATTGCATTTGATTATTTTTTACTTTGAAAAACTTTTTAGCTAAAATGATGAACATCAATTTGAGTTGAGCATTATTTATTAAACAATTTAAATGGAAAGCATGATGAAAAAATTATGGTCTCTCTTTCTCACGCACTAAAATATTGTCACGGCTTTTGTTTTTGAAAACTTGCATTTATAGTGTATGACACTTTTTAATATTATGGCTCACAGTCAAGAGCCTAGAGTAATTGACATTGTGGTTTGGAGAATTAGTTTTATGACTGAGGCTGTTATTGTAAATGCATAATTGGGTGTTCTTTTATTGCTGATCCTTCAAGACAGACATCTTGTCTTAAAAATGAAAATATAAATGGTTATAGGGTGACATGAATCTGTGCCTTAATATCAATGATAAATAAACTTATCCACTAGTTAAGAAGTTTTTCGTGCAACTTTTTTCATCAAGCCAACTCGTACTTGCTTTCTATTTGTAGAAAAAGGTCATGGAAAAACTGAGCTCATTTGATGATAGAGTTGCTCTATTAGAAAAGTTTTTATGTGGCAAAGACACTAACAAAGCTGTAGATGTCAAGGTAACAAGTAGATGGTAGTTCTAATAATTTGCTTTTTTGTTGCCTTTGTTAATTTGTAACCACCCGAAATTTTATTTAACAAATATTTTAATATATTATACATATTTAAATCGATTTCATTATACTTAGTTGCACATAGATGCTCTAGAGTCTAGCCATTTAGCTAAAAGATGAGTTTAAAGAAAGTTTCTGATACAAAGTATAGGTTGATTGCAAAAGTGAGATAAGTTTTTTGATGAATTTCTAATTTTTTTGCAGATTATTCAAGAAGTGGAAAAATATAATACTAAAATAAAAGATGCAGAGAGAGCAAGTAAAAACCTTAAAAAGATTTATAGTCAGTGTGAGTGTTCACTATATAATTCAAGAGATTTAGAATAATTATATGAATAATGGCATAGTCAAGTTTATCTATGAGATGTTAGTTGAATGGACATTTAAATGAAGGTGTTTGAGTGTGTGATAGACCATGAGTTCAATATCATCAATGACTGCCATGTAAGCATATCATTATTCTCACCAGTTATTAGAATGGCAACCTTTCAGCAGGTTGATGCATTTAACAGTTAAAGTGAGCTGTAAAATGTGGATTAGATATGAAATATATTTTGTATATTTTAGTGGATGATTTACAGAAGTATGTCTCTTTGTGTCACTCTGATGTCCTAAGCAAACCACCTAAAGCTATGGTTGATTATATTGAGACTAGTAAGTTCAGATATGATCTATAAGATTTGGTTTTACTTCCTCTGCTACACAAATACAACAGCAATTTCTTTGTGGTCAAGTTATAAAGTATAGAGTGCTATGTTATGTTTTATTAAAAGGCTGTGAATTTACTTTCAAGGTGAAAAACAACTAAAAGAGCAAGTGCAACAGCTGGAGAATGTTGACCGTTTGAAATGGGTTTTAGAGAGCGAACATCTAAAAAGCAGAGGTAATTAGTAACCAGTCTATTGTTTTAATCAGCCATTGACATCTTGAGATATAATTTGTATAATTGATAATACAAGTTGTTTTATATGAAGCTGCTGCTAGTTAAAAACTGTTCCATGGGAACTTTATACAGCCTAAATGTTGCTGAACCATTTAAGATGGGCACTACTATTGTATTTAATATGAAAACGTAACGTGAGAAAATGGGTGATGCTCAACATTGAATGGATAATGCTAATCATGTTTCTGTTCTTAAGACATGTCCTACATAAAGTTGGTAATTTGTAAATGCTCGATATTTCTTGTAGTGAAAATGTTGAAGCTAAGATTTAATTTGGCAACTTAATTCGAACCGCAAATATATTTTATGATTATTATAAAATCTCAAAAGCACAACTTGGTCAAGTTATTGGTGCTGAGAATGGAATATATTAGCTTCTTGAACTAGCGCAACCACTACCTGATTACCAATTAACAGTTGCAACTCTTGAAACCTTTAGTGTTTATTAGTGTGGTCAAGTCAACTAAATTATGAATTTGTGTTGTGTATGGAACTAAATGTTGTTATTGCTTATTGACGATATAATTGTATTTCAGTTACATCAGATCTGAATATTAAGTTATTACAAGTTTCTCAGAAACAAGGACTACAAAAGGTAAACATATTATGTACTAAATTTGCATAGCAAAACATGACAGTTCAATACCTACTACTTGCTAAGAGCAAATAGTAATTCTTGCTGACATAAAATCTATGTCCTATGAAGTGTAGAAATTCTTTGTTGTATTAGTCAATATAATTCTTATGATGCAGGAGGAAGTGTCGTCATGCTTAGATGAGAGCAAACAACTAGTGGACAACTACAACAAAGCTGTATCCTTTTACATAGTACAGAAGTTTTTGCACAAATACTTTACACCATTGGTAATAGCAGTTAAAACTATACTTGTGAAAATGTATTGGTATTCATTTTTTATAATCCTTAATTATGCCATTCAGATAAGTGCCGTTACAAAACAGTTTGAAAGGTGGAATGCTATGATTACAACAATGGAGGAAAGATGTAGCCAGCGTGCAGTCGACGAGTGAGGAGACAACAAACTGCTAATGGTTTCAAGACAGCAGCCATGTTTATTGTACACTGATGAACACACAACATAGCAAGACTATGATTATTTATAAGATAGTTACAATGTGAATAATAGGCAAATCCAATGTGGAGAATATACAAATTGGCTTAACAAGAATGTATGACACTTGCTACTACACAAACTAAAAATCATTGGAATACAAGAGTCAATTGAATGCCTGTATCAATTCTTGGCTTTCTTGCTTTCAGGAGGAGGGTCTTCAGCTTCAAGACATTTCAGGTTATTACCAGAAATATTTTCTCCATGCATGTACTTTTGTGCATTGTCTGCACTTTCAACACTTGCAAATTTTGCAAAGCCATAATTCTTGCCTGCGTAGAAAATAATAGTCAATTTAAACTTCACATTAAAACATCACATGTCTAAAAGAAACTGAAAGCTCAATATACTTCAATAAACATGCATTTGGTACTTGCACACAAACCATAAACAATGAAACTAATATTGATAAATAAATGAACTTCAAGGAGTTACCTGGTATGTAACTGACTGAAATAAAGTTTCCAAATCGACTGAACATGTCCGATAACACTCGAGTAGAAACTCGCTCTGGATACGAGACGATGAACAAACGCTTCTTAGTTTCACTATTAGGCAAGACAGTTGTGCCAGAAGGTGGACTGGGAGGTTGGTAGCTACTCCTCCCTGCAGTTTGTTGACCGTACATCTGGGTTTGTGAATAGCTTTGAGAGCCTGTGTACATGCCACTAGCAGCACCGTTGCTGTAGCTACCATACCCACTCTCATCCATACTAAAAATGAAACGAAATAGAAACTAGTAGCTTGCTTTTAAAGTTGATAATATATTTGCATTTCAAAATATTTTTGATAAAATTCAGAATAAATAAAAAGCATTAACATACCCGTTACCGTCGTAATATTCAATGTCTAAAGGACAGCCAGGAGGATATTCAAAACCATGAAGAGCTTCCTTAGCATAAGCACAGCAACTAGCAGACGAAAATCCAACTATGGCTGTATCTGCAACATCGAAAAATCTGCTATAAAATCTAAAACACAATAGATGAAATGCAATAAAGCTTCAGGAACTTGGGATTATTTCTAAAAAAAAGTTTCCCTAAAGCTCTTTAATGAATATTGTTCTGTGCTGAAATATTTTAATAAATTATTTCAGCTCAAAAGCAATGAATGTTATTTGACAGAGAGTACCAACCATAGTGAGGTTTTCGATGCGACATTTTATCTGTAAGTTGAGAGTGAAGTGTAAGAAGTATTTCTAGTTTTTAGTGGGTAAAAGTAGCTGGAAGATTACCTGTAACTCTGTCAAGTCAGCAGACATTGAGATACTCACTGGGTGTGTAAGTTTAGAGCTATCAGCTCTAGCAGTTAGAGTAAAATGTTACATAGTTGAATTCTTCAACAGAACATAAAAATGTTATAACAACTAAATCAACAGTGAAGTACAGTTAAGTGTTGGGAAAGGACACGGGTAGTTGTGCAAACCTGTCGTGCTGAATTGATTAGTCGCAAGTCTACAGAATTCAAGAGTCGGTACGATATTGAACAGTCTAGTCAACTGATGCTGAGTCAGTCCTTTAGGAGTTCTCACCTTCAGATAAAATTGATTGTTATGGGGAAAGTTTGCCATGAAATCCGCAGGCCCTGAAAACATTGTCAAAATTAGAATAAATGTTTGACTACATATGCAGAATACCGGAGAAAAAAATTATTCATATATATGTAGCATGTCTTGGAATATTAATGCAGCATGTTTTACAACAAAACAGACAGAATTCATTAATAAACTAGTGATAATATAAAAGCAAAAAACTAATTTTAAGCCGCTAAATGATTTAGAGAGTAGTAGGCTGCTATTGAAGTATGAAAAGAGTTTACAGTATGAAGATCATGTCTTCAGTTTTAAATGTCTTCCTTCAACTTTTTAGATATCCCAACTAATTAGAATAAATGATGAGACTAGCTTTGATTGAAACTTATTTAATTAAACTTCAGGAGCTTCACTTGTCCATAGTCTTTCACCATTGATTCAGCTGAGAGCGACGGAAAACACTATGTTCACGGTAACAATCCCCATAGTGTTGGCAACAATGTGAAAAGGCTAAACTTTGAAAAATTGGTGGTGATAAACCTCAAATTTTGCTTCAACAAATTTAGAACCACATCAGCTTTCAAGTCACAGTATTATACCAGAAACCACACTCATGTGCAGCGTCCATACATCTGGACATCATGCAACAATTGAATTATTGAATGTTCACATTATATGTGGACACTAAGCAACTACTACTAAATTTTGATTGTTGAATAGAGGTATTTTGGTCAACTTTGGTGTATAATGTCAGATTGTTTAGTCTAAATAAGGAACCATGATATGTCATACCTTTATTATAAAAACTTGAGATGTGTCAACATTTTTAAAATGACAAAACCTATCTACGGAAATAGATTCGCTTGGTTTTTAAAGCAAAACTGCAACCAGTTCTCTGAAAATGAGAGAGCAAAAACACCAAGAAAACTTGGTTAAAAATCTATCTATCACAGCAACTAACCTCTTAATTAAAACCGCAGAAGTGGAAAACATGAAATTAAAAGTTTCACTTGGACAATTGACCAACGTAGCTATATTTTAAAGAGTTTTTAAATGTAAAAATGCGAAAGTTCTGTAATGAGAAAATTAAATTTAACTGCTCCATTTGCCAGCAATACATTTGTCAAATTCTTTTTTAGAGAAACGTATAAGTAATACCAATCCAAACAAAAAACATACATGTAACACATAGAAAAATAAATGTCATGCTTGTTAAGTGAAACTTGTCCCAATCGGACCATTCTTCCTGCATGTTGATACATACAATATTAATATTTCAACTCGGCGCACAAATATTTAAGAATGGTGAAAAAAGAAACGATTTACGTACATAGTTGTTGCAGAATAACAATTTTGTTTATATATGTGGACAATGACATAACTCAATAGGTGCATGACATCCACATACAAGGAAATTTATTCTTTTTCACGTGGAACAGGTAAAAACTATAAAAAGTTTTAAATTCATCTTTAGATACATATAATAAATGATTTTTAAAGACAAGTTTTTGAGATTTGCGGCAAAAACAAAAACATGCTTAATAAAAGTAATTTATGGAACACTACTATAGAGATCTGCCAAAGATGTTTACTGCTAATGATTAGGAACATAACATTGCATAAAGAAAAAGACAACAATACCTTGGCCAGAATTCATAGACATGCTTCCTATCCCAGATCCACGCATTCCATCAAAACTTCTGCTATCTGCATCGTCAAACTGCCTTTTACGAGGAACTGGATCAGCAAACTTAGGCCTGAAGTCTGTAGAATGATAAATTTAGGATTTTAGTAAAATATTAAAAAATAAAAATATTTTAGTTTGATTCTACATCACACTATGGAAAAGACATGTCAATCATAAAGTCCTTTGCAAATAGTTAATAGGTTGACATTAATTTTAACTTTGAGATTCTATCAATGTAAACTGAGGGCTGGTGAATGTAAACCGAAAATAGATTTAGTATTAGCAAGCTACAACCATAACAAAGAAACATTTGAAGATTTTTCCTTTGAAAATAACTAGGATCAAGCCAAAAACTTTTTATGAGTTTCTAACCTTGAAATAAGCCATGCCAAGCAAGCATAAACTAATAAAAAAACTTCTATTTTCATAATAATTTATTTTCCGATACTATCTAACCATTATCTAGGCCTTACCAGCTGTTTCATTAAAGAGATAGTGACACGACATTCTAATTAAAGAGTATTAAAAGTTTACCTGAACTACAATCTTCATATGCCATGGCTGCATCAGATGCTTTTTGAAAGGTAACATAAGACAAGCCACGAGATTCATTAGTCTTTTTGTCTTTGACAACAACGATTTTTCGAATTTTACCATATTTCTAATAAACGAATAAAAAATATAATGGCATGTGAAATGCTATTCAAACAGTAAACACAGTAAATACCCTAATTTATTACGATTATGGACAATGTTATTTTCAACAAATAACAGTGAATTTCTTATGCAGGCATATAAGAATTTATAACTCCAAATTGAAGCTATGCACATATGTTCACAATTATATAAATATACAGTTCTTAAAATTTGTTGCAAAGAATTTTGAAGCACAAAGGTCTAAATCAATCATTCTAACCTTAGCACATACACAATGTGGAGTCTTAATTTCTCTTAGATATGTTAGTATAGTAAAATCGGCATTGTAGTTGCTGTAATAACTATTTTCACAATAAGACCATTGTTCACAAAGAAAAATAATAGCATATTGTTTAATTGTGGCTTTTCCAAGATTTTACTATTTAAAGAACCTCAAAAATTTGTCGAACATCTTCTTCGGTATGAGTTTTTGGTATCACAACAAACAGCCTGGACACCTGAGCCATAATATCTTCATCGGTTGAAGAATCCGATCTATTTGTAGCAATCAACACCTACACAATGTTACTTAAAGTGATTACAGGTCACACATAGTTCAATATTACAACACCACAACATAATGCATTCAGAAAAAAAACCATAATACCCCTTTACTTAGCAGAGTGCAGTGAGCTTAAAAAGGTGAATGAAGAGATAATCTATATCAACTAAAAAGTGTCAAAACTTAAGAGTACATATTAATAAAAAGTTGTTGATATACTCAAGAAGTAGATGAATTTAACTGAGCTAAAAATATATGTTATTACCTGTATACTAACGAATTAAAATCGATATGATATTGATCTATTTAAAAATTCAGAATACGTGGTACGCAAAATAAAAGTGACAGTTGGGGTGGCAAATGAAACCTGTGAATTTTCTGGCAAAGTAAAAAATATATAATCATATAACAAAGCAATGTAATTTTTTTTCTTTAATCGACATTAAATCAGAAAATGAAAAGACTCTCTTCTCATGTTTCTAATATACAGCCCTAAATTAGATTTGTGCCCACCATGATTGTACATCTTTTGATCAATTTTTCAAAAGCAGCTTCATAAAAATGTATATGAAGCTGCTTTTGAAAATAAAGAAATTAGAAAATCTATTAAATCTATGATTTGTCACACTGTGATAAATTATAGTACCTTCAGTGGGCGTGTGGAGTCTCCAACACACTGTCCATCCATTGCCTCAACAGCTTTGCATGCATCTGAAGTTTTTTTCATCTGTATGTAGACTATGCCTGAAAAAGCAAATCTATGCAGATGAAACAGTTGGTATTAAAAAGATGCAAGACTGTGGCTTACAAAGAATAATGATAATTTCAATAGTAACCATCACGTATTTCACTGGACTCCATAATTACAGGAGTGTTACAAACTATTAAGTTTTCTTTTTACTACGAAAAACTAGGTTCAATTATAACCTACTTTGCTCACTAGATAGCCAATTCCCAAAATTACAGCTCATATTAGGTTGGATTAATTCCCAATTGGAGTAGAAAAATTACCTACATAAATTCAGTTCGTACTTGAAATCAATTTTTATCAGGCTGAATGAGTAATATCGGAAAAAACTGATGAATATCTATTAACATTTTTATGAAAAAACTTTTCTAATAAAATCAAGCACCAACAAACAAAATTGTGACAACCCGATACACATAGAGGTGACAGACAGATGCTAACAAAAATTAAAATATTCAATAGAAATCAAGAAGCATTTGTAGGTCATGCATCATCAACTGAGCCTACTAAAGAAATGCTCAAATATGTAACTTCTAAACCCCTACACCAATTAGGCAAACACTGTTTTTGAAAAACAACTCATTTACCCACTAATTTCTTTATATGGAAAACATTGCCAAACACCAAGTTTTTCCAATCACAGTGATGGGCAAAAATGCTTAGTTAATCACAAAAATATTCTACTATGAACAGACTTATAGGCATGTGTTTTTCTACAAGAAATACATACGTGTATAAGTTGTTCACCTTTTAAACAAAAAAGATGTGGCTCAATGTCATACTAATAAAAAAGTATTAATTTAGGTTCAAGATTTGACACCTTTATTTTGACCGCTTTTATCTTTAATAAATGTTACTGTTGCTATTTCTCCAAACTTGTCAAAAGATGTAGTATAATCTTCTTCTTTTGCCCTTTTGTCTCCTATGATGAACAGTCTGCTAAAGGGAGGATAAGCACTTTCGGAAGCCATAATCTAAAGTGTTAAAAAGCTCATCAATATTCAAATTCCTAAGCCTAAATGCATATCCTTATAAGTTAGGCCCAAAAAAGTACAAAATGTTATTTCTGAATAAAAACATATAGCTAGCAATTATACTACGAGTGATATTCTTTTCACCAAAATCACAAACATCCTAATACCATTTAATGTTTAAATATAATTTCGACTGATCATTGTAAAACAAAATAAATGATTATTCAATTGTAACGATTAAATAATTATTAGTAATAGTTAAACTTGAAGTCACTTCATGGGCTTTGAGCCACACAGCCACTGATTATTAGCCTTATTAAAGAAACAATAAACTATAAAGTATAATGATAACCAATCTGATAAAAAATGACCAGAAAAAAGGAATGCCGACTTTGAAAGTTGAAGGGACAACCTGCTTGTTTTCAACATATTTGTTATATCTGTGCCTATAATTTAAGATTTACCACCAATATTAAGTTTAATTCTAATAGCGCATTTTTTATAGTAATAGTATTATCATTATCACGGTACTGAAATCAAATGTGTCTACCCAGCTTTAATCTTATAGCTCTGCTTCACTTTAATAGCAACAAGACACTTAATTTTATTAATTATACTCATAGCCTATGGAGCATTAATCATAATATTACTCAACATAATTTGTAGTAATATTAAATAATTAAATTATAAATAGTATTACTTAGTGAGTTATGGGCTATAGCTATTGTAACTGTTATACTCAACAGCTATACTTATAGTTATAGTATACTGCATAGGACTTCTTCAAGTGCACAACTATAACTATAAGAATAAGTTATACTCTTAAATTGAGAGAAGTCCTGTTTATCAATATCTCAACCAAGTGCAAAGCTAAAGTGCTAAAATTAAAAATTTACTACTATTCTTACTCCTAGGTCCTGTGAAACTCAGTTGGCATATACCGCTAATGAGTTATCCTTAAATATAGCACATGGTAGTATAACTGATCTTGTTGTTTTGGATTTTAGTAAGGCCTTTGATTCCGTTAACCATAAAGAGTTGTTACAAAAATTATCAATGTATGGTATAAATTGCTTGATCTATTTATGGATTGACCAATTTTTGTCCTTTCGAAAGCAGTTTGTAATTGTGGACAATTCACCATCTAATGAGGTAAAAGTGATATCCCGTGTACCTCAAGGGTCGGTCCTAGGGCCTTTGCTCTTTCTTATCTATATCAACGACTTACCACTAGGTATCTACTCGCAGATCCGATTGTTTGCAGATGATGCATTGCTTTTCAATGTCAGAAAAAATAAAAATCAGCTACAACAAGATCTAAACACCGAGGAGAAATGGTCCCATACCTGGCAGATGTGATTTAATGCAGCTAAATGCTCAGTTATATCAGTTGGTGAAAAAAATTCTGATATAATATATATTTTGAATAACACTAGATTAAGTAACGTAGAATCACATCCATATTTAGGTATTGAATTTAGTTATGACATGAAGTGGACCAATCATATAAATAAAACAATAACCAACGCCTATAAAACCCTGGGAATGATAAAAAGAGTACTAAAATTTGCAGACACAAAAACTAAGCTTGTTGCATATTACAGTTTAGTAAGGTCAAAGTTGGAATATGGTTGTCAGGTTTGGGATCCTATTTTAAAAAAAGATATTAAAATTATTAAAAAAGTTCAAATAAAGCATTGCGTTTTATTTTTTCTATAAGATCACAAGTAAGCTACAGTAATCTGCGAGAAGCCACAGAAATTAAATCCATGAAAGACCGTCGAAAAGAATTGCGACAAAAACTACTTTTCAAATGTATAGAAAATAATTTAATAAATCAAGAATCAAGAATATGTTGCTCCACAACCTCCAATTAATACCAGACAACGCTCGAAGTTTTTCTTGCCTGCAATATCTTCAAAAGTATATTTTCACTCTTTTTATCCTCGAACTATTAGAGAGTTGAGAGATGGAATTTAGACTAAAGTGTTGGTTTTAAATTTGTTTACTTACATTTTACTATGAAACCCCATTACTAAAGAGAAATAAAATAAAATAAATGATCTAATATAAAAAAAGAGTATATACGTATTATATGCATATATTATGTATATGCATATATCGAGTTCCCATGCATTCACCCTCCAGGGGTTCTTAGTGGGAAACTCCCCCAAACTGAACTGAACTAGAGCCTAGAGGGATACTTATACTCATACTACACTGGACATTGGTACTGGTACCGCACTGGAACTGGAAGGAAATTACACAAACCAACAAAATGTAAATAACAACTACAAAACTTTAGACTTGTATTAATAAATATATTATTAATATCCATACGAAATTGAATATCAATATGATTGTGTCCCGAAAGTAGACTTAAATCATTTGACATTTAAATTAAAATAAAATTAAATATAATAACGATAATCTTATATATTTAATTCTTTAATAATGATAATCACTATCAGTAGGCCTTCGATAAAGTTCCTCATTTACTACTCATAGAGAAAATCAGGCGAATTAAAGGAATTGACCCATTTATTGCCAATTGGATACAGAGCTTTTTGACTGACGGAAGTCAAAAAGTGGTGATCAAAGGGACGGAATCATCTGAACTAAGTGTAACATCTGGAGTCCTCCAAGGATCAGTTCTTGGACCAACACTCTTCCTAATTTACATCAATGATCTCCCTCAATCTGTCTTATGCAAAGTTAGTCTATATGCTGACGACACACTTCTATATGCTGAAGTTAACAACAAAATACAACAGGAAGCCTTTCAGAGAGACCTAAACTCACTTTATAACTGGTCACTTAAATGGAAAATGCCGTTTAATACCGATGAGTGCGAAGTGATTATATTTGGTAAAACTGATGACACCTCCCATCTATATTCACTTGGTGACACCACTCTTAGAACAGTTAAAGAGGCCAAATATCTTGGAGTAATCATGCAGTCTAACCTAAAGTTTGACAGACATATTACATCTAAAGTCAACAATGCAAGCAAAATACTTGGCTGTATCAAGCATACAATCTACAATGCACCCATGAAGGCAAAATTAATTGCATACCTTAGTCTATGTAGACCTATCCTTGAGTATGCAGACACGTTGTGGGATCCGACTAACAAAAGTGCCTGTGAGGAAATTGAACATGTTCAAAATCAAGCCATCAGGTTTATCGCTAACCTCAAAGGAAGATGTGGCATCAGTGACGCTCAAACTGAATTGCAGCTTAAAACTCTTGCGAGCCAACGAAGAGACCATAGAATAACTTTTTTAATGAGAATACTCTCAGATGAAGAGCGCCATGAAACGCTTTCATCTGCCTATGATGAATTATTAAATTCAAATCGGTCAATAAACACTCGATCTGCTAAGAGAGGAGAACCAACATCAATTTCTGCATCCTCACAGACCTTTCACAACAGTTTTCTCCCTCGAAGCATCAGATATTTGAGGATACCACCTCATAACACAAACTCAGCTTAGCTTTGTGCTAAAACCCCTTTACATTACAATTAAAATATCCAAACTTAGCTACATGCTAGAATAGATACATTTCAACACATGGTAAACCCAAACAAAAACAACATAAGAGGCACTCATAATTTTACGCCTGTAGGTGTTAGCACAGTGTTCTAATTTTTACGAGGTGAGTTACGAGGTGAGTTATGAGTATTTCTATTAGTATGACTACGAGTATGAGTGTCACTGTACTAGTATCACTTAAACTTTAACTGTTAGCGTTGAAGTAAAGTTAAAGTTAAACTTAATGAGTTAAACTTAAAGCCTTTAACCTTAAGTTTAAGTTAAAGGTAAACTTAAACTTAAAGCTTTACAATTACATTTACTGATTTAGTGGTTTACTTATACTAATTTAAATTAGTAATTACTATTAGTATTAGAATTACAGTTTTAGTTTACATGTTGATGTTTGCATATAAATAATAATAATTATAATATCAACATGATTATTATTTCGAAAATAATTTTTGTAAAATCTCAAACTTCCTAAATTATATTATTATTTTGTAAGTTTTATAAACAAAAAACAATAATATTATATCAATAATTATCATAAGTACTAGTATTGCATTTTGTTTTGTTCGACTTTATACAATCGCCGAGTGACCTTATTTTAATTGCCGTGAGCTAGACGTCCTATATTAGATTACAATGAAATAAATTATACAGTTTAATACCTATTGCCGCAGAAACTATGCGGATAAGTTACCTTTGTATCAGTTGAGGCCAACGCACGGTGTTAAGTAAAATTGGTAATTTATGATTGCTGCCTGTTGTTTATGTAATACCTAGATACATTTATACACTAATAATATGTATAAGTTTGCCAGTGTTCTCATTTTACTTTTTGTCAAATATTTCAATTAGTTTCTGCAATCATGTTGATAATTTGGCGGTCTACATTAAACGGAAAACCCAATAATGCCTTTTTGATATTCATCTCTTCCTTTCTGCTCCACATGTTGGATGGTTGAAGACGTTTTAGTGTTGTTGAGAAGTGTGGGGAGGTTTCAGTGCTTTGGTGTAAGAGTTTGAAGGTTGGTACATTACTAAAAATATTCTATTTAATAATATTTTTTATTAAATTTCATTTTGAATTGAACTAAGTTTACAATTACACGTACCTTACTCCTTAGTTACATTTACTGATTTAGTTTTACTCTTACTCTTGATCAGAGTTGTGATAGTGTCAGTCAGACCGATAGTGTCCGTCTAAGTTTTTTTAATAAAAAATCATTTAATTTTTTTGAATAAAATTTTTTTTAATATTTATATAAAATTTATGAATAACTAATAAAGAGTTTCTTGATCGAACACAAATAAAACACGAACAGGCATTGTTTATAATTATTTGTGGTTGCTGTGGAATTAATAGTATTATTAGACAAGTGCGATTTCTAGCTGTTTATTACTATTAGGGTGTCCGGTAATAGTGGCACAAATGATAGTGGCCCAGGTAATAATGGCACAAGTGGCAAAGTAGGTAAAAATGGCACATTTTCAATATTACTATTACTAGGGTTTGAAAAAATTTGATATCATTTTGCCTACTTTCCATTTGTCATTGTGCCATTTTTACCTAAGATCGTTTATTAGTATTACTATTAAATTTAATCAGATAATTACAGGTTGAGATTAATTCATATTTGAAATTATATTGCATCCGAAGTTGCTGTCTAAAAGTTGAACTTGATACAGTGATTTTGACAAATCTCCAAAAAAGGTTACTTTTTTCAAAAAGAATTCTATGAATTGCATGACACTGTTGTTAGGACCACTATAACAAAAATCGGTAGCCTCTCATCTGGCCAATTTAATTTTTCAGCTGACAAAAAGTGAAATTTCATCATGGAAATTCAGTGTTATAACTGTGAAAAAGTTGGACATATGGCTAAGCAATGTCCGGAACAAAATGGTGGGGCATCTGGTGGCTCTAAAGGCGGGAATAGAGGTAGGTGTTGAAAGTAAAGTGTGTTCTTCAATTGATGAATCATTAATATTGATACCATGGTGCAAATAAAATTATTGTTTTTCAGGTGGATGTTATAATTGTGGTGAAACTGGGCATATGGCACGAGCTTGTCCCAGTGGTGGTGGAAGTCGCGGAGGTGGTTTTCGTGGCGGCGCCCCCAAATCCTGCTACAACTGTAAAGAAATAGGGCATTTATCTAGAGACTGTCCAGAAGAGCGATCGAGTGGTGGTGGCGGCGGCGATACTTCAAGCCGTTCGTGTTACAACTGTGGTCGAGCGGGGCATTTGTCTCGAGAGTGCCCTGATAGAAGCGGCAGGGGCGGCGGCGGAGCCACTAAAACTTGCTACAGGTTAATGTATAAGAATAAAGCTGCTAATTCACCTGCACTGTATTGCATATTGTTTGGTGTCCCCATAAACCCACTCGACCACAGTTTTAGAGCAAAGCATCCTGATATGTCATTTATCTTGATTAATAGATCATTGGTATTGACCTCTGTTTGACTGAATCCGATTTAAGAAGTAAAAATGAAATTCAATGGACCTGGGCTAGGCCAATCATTCTTGAAAAACCGCTAGGCTCACCGAAGTGCCTTGGTCAGCTGGTTTTTCGGAGTTCCGGTAATTGTATTGTATATCCCTTTTTACAGATGTGGTGGTGAGGGACACTTTGCAAGAGATTGTTCTGAGGAAGCAAGCAGCAGTGGCAGCAAACCAGGCCGAGGAGATATTAAATGTTACCGGTGTGGGGGCTTTGGTCACATGGCCCGTGATTGTTCTGCAGAAGATGAGTAGGCTGCCTTATGCACACTTTAAAGTCTCTATTGTTGTAATGTCTGATGCTTTGTGCAAGACGAAATTTCACTTAAATTTGTATTTTAGCAATTTGTGTATTAAATGGTCCTAAAGCAGGTTGTATGTATGTGTATGGTGATGAATGAGTTCCTGTAACAAAGTACTGAAACCTCCCGGAAAGATGGCTGTTCGTAAGTAGTTAGCAAAGCTACTTGCTGGCTATTGGAGCATTTGGTGGACATCCTAAAGGACATGTATGTCTGGATGCTTAATGACAAAAAAATAGTAACAACTAAAAAAATGAAATGTACACAATTTATATGGAGCTTGTGTATATATATGCTACATAAAAGTTATTAAAAGGTTGACAAAAAGTTTTTTGAAAAATTATTTGTATGTTTCTACAAGCAATAAACACCATTATGTGTCTCAAAAATTCAGTTTGTTTTTTGTTTCTATATAATATGAGGCCCACTCCTTTTTATTCTGTAAAGAGGGTTAATTCTTGCTGATAATGATATGGTAAGCAGGGCATTGTGGTTTTCCAGCTAATTTGCAGTTGGCAATTGACTAGTAGATCAGGTGAGATATATAATGGCTTTTGCTAAAACAAGTGAAGGCAACATGGAAAGTGTAAGCGGAGCTATTCCCCTACACTATAAGCTGTAAAAATCATGAGTAGAGAAAACAAGCACGTTGCATAAGTCGAGGAAGGTTTCGTGAGCAGATATTCTATTCGTCATAAATGTTAAAACTAGCTAGCTCTTGAGTTGAAATTGTTGGCATGGTGATGAAGTTTTTTTCAACCAACTAAGAACTCAACTGCTGCGTTGCACTTGAAATTAGATTATAGAGAAAGCCGGTAAACTATAATCGAAGCAAACTAAGCCTTGCTTCTTTTTTAATGGTGAGCAAATCAACATTCCTAAAAAAAATTCCAACAATAAAATATCTACATGACACCTCTTCAATAATAAAAGTATACAATAGTCTTTCAATCCATTATGGAATAATGCTAGCTCCTTTTTACTGCTATTTACTTTTTGTTTGACTAGGCAAAACCTCATGGAAGCAAATGGGTAACACATTTCCGTGGTGTAATGGTAGCACGCTTGCTTGCAAGTCCAGGGGGCTCGGGTTCGATTCCCAGTGGGGGCAATTATTTACAAGCTATTCGGCCTTTAGTGAAGTGTAGTAGTAGTACTCCGAGGGAGTTGAGTAGCCAGGGGAGCCTGATAACTGAAGGAGTAGTAGATAGGCCAGTGGAGTTCAGAGAACTGGGTGGGATGTAGTGTTGAGTTTACCCAGTGGCCTCCATGGTGTAATGGTAGCACACTTGCTTGCAAGCCAGAGGACTTGGGTTCGATTCCCATTGGGGGCAATTATTTTACAATTTCTATCAAGTTTCATTCATTGCTTATTGAAAGATTTCATTTTTATGTTTTTGGGCATTTTTGGATGGAAAAAAATACACTGATTCTGCTTCACAGCTTATAAACTTGAATCATCCACATGCGAAATCTTGTTGGACAAAACCTTCTAGAAAAAGCATATTTTTATGTGCAACAGTCTATCTGTTATCTTACAAATGTTAAGCAATTGACAAAATAAGTTCAATTATTCAGCCTTTCAGCTTACATTTTTATAGTCTAAGTCATAAAAATCAAGGTTGAAAAGTTACCAGATTAACAGAAATTACAAAAGATGTGATCTTTTCATTGAGATGTGTTGTAAGCTCATGAGTCCTTATAGTTTTCAGCGACCAAAATATTACTGCAATCTTATTTATTATAAATACATGAAAGAACTGTTGGCTGCGTTTTGTGAAAGCATCTATGACAGTGGTTCCCAACCTTTTTTATACTATTCCCCCCTTTCGTAAATGTTGACTATTAATTTACCCCCCTTCGAAGAGCGGAAAGATTTTATGACTTACTGAATGAGAATATATGATACAATGCAATATATTTCGTTTTATTATATTTGCATATAATATAATTACATAATAATAGCAATATTATCGTTATTTTTATGTTATAAAACACAGCACAGTTCAATTATTAATGTCGTGGCTTCATTTGATGCTTTTGTACCAGCTTGCTTAAGCCTGGCTCTGTGTTTGACCAGGTCCATCTTAAGTCACTCTGCAGGTTAAGGCAGTTTCTCTTCTCTTTGAATTGATGAGAATCCTACCTCACACAGATAGGTGGTGCTTGATGGCACCAAACTCTGCTTTGTCAGTTATGTGTAGGAAGAGTTTGCTTGTTGAAACCCACAATTATTTTAGATAAAACTGGTGCATGTAAAAATGGCACAGGTAATAATGGCACAAATGGAAAAGTAAGTAAAAATGGCTCACTGATGTTAAATTTGTCCAAACTCAAACCCCAAACCCCCACTCCCTAACTCTAACCCCCACTCCACCCCCCAAACTCCAGAACCCCAAGTACAAACCCAAAATCCTCACCTCAAACCCCTCTTTTAAACTCCAAACCCCACCCTAATATTGAAAACATGTGCCATTTTTACCTACTTTTCCATTTGTGCCATTATTACCTGGGCCATTTTTACTGGACACTACCTACAATACATAAACTGAGGAAACTTTCATATCATGCACCCTTCATTGCTGAATTGTGAACCAACTCAATAAAATCCTCTTGTAATTGCTTTGAAACTTTTTCAACAAATCGTTGCAATGGGTCACATGTCAAGCTAAGAATCTAGCTCTTGCTTTTTGGGAGGTACCGTGAAAACTGTATTAAAATTTCAGAGAGAGCCTAGAAGTTTTTTTAAAAAACGATCTGAAACAGATGGCACAGGTAAAAATGGCAGAGGTAATAATAGCACAAATGGAAAATTAAGTAGAACTGGCACTTTCAATATTAGCATTGAAGATTTGAGTTGGGGGTTAGGCGTTCAGGATGGGGGGTTTGAAGGTTTGGGTTTGAGAAAATTTAACACCAGTGTGCAATTTTTACCTGTGCCATTTTTACCTAAAATCGGAACAGGTTCTTCTCCTATAAAAGTTCGTTGAGTGTGGGGAAAAACACCATGTTTTTGATAGATGTCACCACTTCAGTGTAACTTTAAAAACATTGCTGCCATAAAAAGCAATGATTGCACTCCAGCCTTTTTAGGTTCAGATTATTTAGTGTAGCAAACATATTCACTAGGTATGTAGTATACAGTTCATAGAGATTGATTTGCATTACTGCTGAAAGTTGGCCTGTTGGTTTTTGCATATTTTTGACCTTCATTTGAAGTAGCACAGAGAACAGTTGGGGTAGAGTAATTAATAAACACATTCATGTAGAAAGGCAATTCTGTAGGAGAGTTCATGTAGGGGAATTCCCCCCCCAGGTTGAGAACCACTGCGGCATAAACTGAATATTGCAGTTAATAAAATTTACTTTCATCAGACATGAAAAGACAACCCCAATTACAATGAATGATGGAACATGCATATATATGACACCAGAATTGTATAATATATAAAATATGATATTACATTCAAAGATTACGCACATGTTGATAATCTAGTGAAAACTTTGCTCAAAAAACTCTACAATTGAATAAATATACATAAGCACACAATTTTATGCAGTAAATTAGTCATCTATCAATTTAGGCATTTTAGAATACATACAAGTCATCAGTTTTTAATCATTTTCACAGTGATTCTGACTGAGTTGGGACTCTGCAAGATAAACTCCTGTCCAAGTTACAGAAGCTGAGGAGCAGGTTCCCTCAAGGTACTTGCAAGTGCCATCAGCCCTGTCATAAGTACATCCATCATCACACAAGTAGTTATGGAGACAAGCTAATGCACATTTCTCAAGCGTCTGAGCTCGTCCAATAAACATCACATTCAAGTTGCTAACATCTCCGTCTTGTAAAACAAATACTTTTTGTCTATCTATAACAAATCAATAATAAAAAGCAAAAGTGAAGTTTAAAACTTTTTATAGTTAGTATATAAAACTCTCTCAGATGTTTTAAAACATATTATGCCTTATTTATACTAGCTATAGCTAATCTTGGTTAGACACTTGATTACGTATAATTGCTTTGTTACTTTTTGAGATCTTTTGAAAACCCAAACTTTTCAGAAAGTCAATATTAAAGCTCTCACTAAGCCTAGGGCCACACTGTGCGTATTTTCGCATGCGAAAATTAAAATCACGAGTAGCAAAGGTGTCCACTGTAGCGTCAGTGATGCGTGATAAATAAAGCTTTCATTTTTAAATCGCACTCGCTTTCAATGAAACGCAATTTACTGGAATATAGCACTAAATAAAGAAATTGGGCTCGCTGAATAGCTACCAGCCAATTAGGTGACGACGACAGAGACGATTCGCACTTGCGTTGAGAATGCAGAGCGACAAGTGCGAATGTTTTCTCAACGCGCACAGTGGACACCTTTGCTACTTGTGATTTCAATTTTCGCATGCGAAAATACGCACAGTGTAATAGGCTTTAAAAGTGCAAAACACAGTTAAAACTTTTCATTGCTATGACAACATGAGCTGCTGCAAAAACAGACAACTGACATCAAGTTTGTATAACTTTTTATAAAAAGTAGCTGAATCAGAAAAGGCAAAGAAATGACACGCATTTGGATGATACTACTACTACTAAACATTCTTCTAGCGGATAATCCTAATCATAGGTTACTTTTAAACTTCCTGATGATATCAAATCTTAGCTGCTGTTAAAACTCATGGCATTGAATAAGTATATAACTATTGCATATATTTACAATTTAGCCAAGCAGTTTTCAATGAGTTGCTAATATCATACAAGTCCAAAGTCGAACTACTGCTAATATTTGAATTTAGATGCCGCCACTGGTATTGTGACATTCAACAGTAAGTATTTAGGTTGTTATATAGACGCCAATAGAAGAACTTTGATTGGTCTGTACTCAGAAGCTATTGCCAGCGTTACTCTGTAAAGAGAGAGGGTGGAGCATATTGAGATTAATCTTTGTTGCTATAGGTTTTTATAACGAAGCCATGGCTCTCCACTGAATATAAATTTGCAAGTAACTTTTTTTATTTAACAGAGGTTCTTGCTAGAAAACAAACAGGTATCGACAACTCTGCATATATAATGGAGTTATCAAGCTTTGCATTATTTGTATATTGCGCTTGAGTTTTTTCATTCACTGAAAACTTGCTCTAGGGAGAACCCTAATCAAAAGTCTCCATAAATGTGTGAATGAACAACTTCAAAACACAAATATTCCATGCACTATATGGTATATTGTAAAATTCATTGCGTATAATGTGCCCCACTCAGTTTTTAGTCAGTTTGCACAGTATTTTTGGCAGATTTTTGATTTTGCAAAATAGATTTATGCCATAGTTAAAGACGTAAAGAGAATTTTTTCTCATGGACAGCATTTATTTTCATTAAAAAGGGACAGACAACTTCAATTTTGATACATTGATTTAATGTAAACACAAGATTTGTACAATATAAAGTGATTTTACATTCAAAAGTGTGCAGATATCTATCAACACAAAACACATAGTCAATATATAGGAAGAACCGTTTGCAGAAATTTTGGAAATGTTTAAATATACAAAAGCACACACATAGTTTATGCAATATATCAAATAACAGTTTAATAAATTTATATAATGGATAAGAATCAGTTTTGAAAATTTTATTTCCCACAGTAATTCTGGCCAAGTTTTGACTTCACAAGATAGACCTGTGTCATAGTTATAGAAGCTAAAGAGCAGGTTCTCTCAAGGTGCTTGCATGTGCCATCAGCTCTGTCATAAGTATATCCTTCACAGAAGATATTGTTGAGACAGGTTACGTGCAGTACATTGTCGGTGGGTCTGAGCTCGCCCAATAAAAAACACATTCAAATTGGTAACATTTTCTTCCAGCAAAACAAACACTTCTTGTCTATCTACAACAAACCATCTTAATGATCATTCAAATAGTTTTTATTTTCAGCAAAATAAATTATTTGCTTGTTTAGACTATTTTCTATATTTTATTACTAAAAGTGGTTGGTGTAGAGATTTGCCATGCAGTAAATACTTGAATGAGGAGTTATGCCTTTCAGTGTAAAGAAACGAATTTAGCTCTTTGGAAGATGCCAGCATTGATGATCGCTAATGTATGAATAAAGTTAAGGAAGGATTAATAACAGCTTGATCTAATCCCAATGCTTTTTAATAATTTAAAATAAGCTTTCAGTGATTGAACTTGAAATATTTTTAAAACCAAAATGTTTATCAAATATTTTTCTAGCTGAATAGTTATGAAAGAACAACTATCACTAGTCAGTGAATAATTTTTTTGACAAAATTGTCCCAATGGGAGAGAAGTATTGATTGAAACCTTTAGCTATATGGCCCTATGTTCAGCTGATGTTATACTGTTTAATAAGAAGCTTTTAGAAGAGTTAAAGCTGTTGCACTGATTTTTCATATATGTTCATGATTATATTATTAACTTTCCACCATTTAGTAGAATCTGCAGAGTAAAGTGGGCAAATGATATATTATGCTTGTTGCTATTCTACCAGATGTTAGGAACATGTGAAATAAATTAATATGATTTAAGTCATTTAAACAAGAATGACAAAGAGTGGGAATTTTACATGAGTAGTACTATAATAGTAATAACAGTACTAATGTTACTACTAGTACTAATACTAGTACTATTACTATTGTGGGAATCTGAATTGTGTTTAAATAAAGGGAACAAAATACAAAGTTGAAATATATGTTTGTGTTTATAGGATTCGATTTAAGGGTGTCAATAATCATGTTATAAATGCTGTCTATTATACTTTTTACTTGTTGATATTCAATATACTTACTTCTCATTGGTCCATTTCTACTATGCTAACTTGTGATTGGCTTATGTGCACTATATCTACTCTTTATTGATTCATGCTTACTAGGTCAACTTTTAACCAACTCATATCTAGTACACCTATTTCCATTTTACCACGTTTAGTATCCTTACTTGTTTTTGGTAGTAAAAACTCATAGACTGAGAGTCTATGAGCTCCTCCACATGTCTGAGTTGTATTACCACGACATGGATTGTTGCAATCATTTTCAGAAATCAGGCCACCATTTTTCTCTAGGTCACCGCTACCACAGAAGCACTGATATTTATTTTGAAGTCCAGCGTATCTAAATCCTTGGCAACCAAGAAAAGAATTTAAATTTAAACCTGTTATATTATTATGTGTCTTTTGTTTATCACTAATTACGGACTAGCGAGATGCTACGTTATAATGCCATGTGCATTTGTTTATTAAAATACATATTGGATCAAGGACGAACGAGAGACTACGAGATGAAAGATGTCAGCCTACAGTAGATAAACACGCCGATAGACTTTGTGATAAAATAATTATAAATCAGTACTATACTTTTGGTCCTTGTATTTCCCCTGGCCGGCCAGACCCCACTTTATTGTTCTTTCGATATTTCAATGTCATGCCTGCATACTTCGAGTAACTCTCAGGTAATTATATACTCACTATACTTAATGTTTCATGGTGGCAGCTAGATCGTACTCGCACCCTACTTTGCCATTGGAGTGGTGATTGTTTAGCTTTTAGTTGTTTGTTGTTGTGGACTGTGTTGGTCTGCCTTGGAGCTGTCATGGAAGGTTTGAAGGCCCCTGGAGAATTATCATTTGAAGGTAATGTGTCAGACAATTGGAGGAAGTGGAGAAGGGCCTTGGAAAATTATTTGCTTGCAAGTGATTTGGTTTTGAAGCCTCAAGAGAGTGGCCAAGAGCCTCCTCCTGAGAATGCGGGTATTAATAGACGTCAGGTTGCTATACTTCTGAACCAGGCTGGTGAGGAAGCTACTGAGATTTATGGTCAATTTGACTTTCCCGCAGGTAAAAGCAAGGATGTTATGGCTGATGTTTTGGAGCAGTTTGAAGCCTATTGCAATCCCCGGCGCAACGTGTTGTATGAATGGTTTGTTTTTTGGTCTCTCAGTCAGAGTGATGGAGAGCCCATTGACACCTTTGTGAAACGTCTAAAAACTCAAGCTACAAAATGTGATTTTGGCGAATTGCGAGACCGAATGCTTCTCTGCAGAATTGTGTTTGGACTCACTGATGGAAAGCTGAAGGAGCGGCTACTCCGTGACAAAAACGTTAAACTTGAGAGTGCCTTAGATGACATCCGTGCTGCTGAGATTACCAAACAGCAGATGTCAAGGATGGCTGCCGGTGATACTACTATGAAGACAGTCAATGAGATAAATGATGCTGCAGTCAGCACTGTGCAGAGTCAGCCTGGCGCTACGCAAAATATAACCAGAAGTAACACACGTAAGGACAACATAGATTGCAAATTTTGTGGATACACACATGCCAAAGGCAGATGTCCTGCTTATGGCGAGACATGTCATAACTGCGGGAAGAAAAATCACTTTGAGAAAGTCTGCAAAGGCAAAGCTCTTGCAGCGAAACAAATGAATAGCTTGTTCATAGGTGCTGTTGGTGCTCTTTCTAATGAATCTAAATTGAAATCTTGGATTCTTCCGATGAAGGTCAGTGACAAAGGAAAGGCCAATGATATTCAGTTTAAGATTGATACTGGAGCTGAAACAAATTGCATCAACCTAAGAACCGTTCAGTCACTTGGTGCTACTCTAAAGCCCACTTCTGTATGCCTTTACGGCTATAATAAGGCCAAGATCAAGAATGTGGGTGCAGTTCAACTCACCGTGAACCACAAGGAGCATAGCCAGAGTGTCCACTTCGAGGTGGTTGATGAGGACCTTCCTCCCATACTTGGCCTCGAGGCTGCTGAATCTTTTGGTCTGATCCGCAGAGTTGATCAGTTGTCAACCTCGATACTTCAGGAGTTCCCTGAGGTGTTTGAAGGCGTTGGCAGACTTGATGGAGAGCACGAGATATGTGTTGACGAGAATGTGAAGCCTGTGGTTCATCATCCAAGACGTGTCCCACTCAGTATGTTAGACAAAGTGAAAAAGGAACTGGATGATATGGAGGCATCTGGAATCATATCTAAGGTTGACGTACCAACCAACTGGGTGAGTAGTATGGTATGCGTTGAAAAGAAAGATGGGTCGGTTCGTATATGCCTAGACCCCAAGGACCTGAACAGAGCAGTGAGACGAGAACATCACAAGATACCCACATTAGAAGACATTGCCTTCAGATTCAATGGTATGCAATACTACACCATCATGGACATGAAACATGGATACTGGCATGTAGCCTTGACCAAAGAGAGTAGTCTGCTCACAACGTTCAACACCCCATATGGTCGCTACTGTTTTGATAGACTTCCATTTGGTCTTCACTCAAGTGCTGAAGTCTTTGAGAAGAAGGTGGAGCAAATATTTGGGGACTTGCCTGGTGTCTCAGTGTATTTTGATGACATCATTGTAGCTGGAAAGACACAACAGGAACATGATGCCAATCTGAGAAAGCTATTGGTAAAGGCCAAAGAGGCTAATGTGAAGTTTAATCGCAAGAAGATTCAGTTGAATCAGACGGAGGTACGCTATTTAGGCCATATAGTATCGAAAGATGGTCTGCGTCCTGACCCAGACAAGATAGCTGCTATTGAGGCCATGCCTGACCCAACAGACCGAGAGGGAGTACAAAGACTGATTGGTACTCTCAATTTTCTAAGAGCCTACATACCCAACATGTCAGCCTGTACTGAGCCCTTGAGAGTGCTACTGAAGAGTGATAGTCAGTGGGTGTGGTCCAAAGAACAAATGGAAAGCTTCCAGGTAATTAAACGCTTGCTTACATCCGAACCTGTCTTGCAGTATTTTGATGTTACCAAGGATGCGCATTTACAAGTTGACGCTTCAAAGTCAGGACTTGGTGCAGTGTTACTACAGGAAGGTAAACCTGTTGCATACGCTTTACGCAGCTTAACTGAGACTGAGTGCAACTATCCCCAAATAGATAAGGAGCTGCTAGCAGTTGTGTTCGGCTGTGAGCGCTTTCACAGCTACCTCTATGGACGTGCTGTTCACATACAGACGGATCATAAACCTCTCGTCCCGATAATGAACAAGTCGTTGCACAAGGCATCCCCAAGGCTGCAAAGACTACTTCTGCGACTACAAAGATACCGGATAGCTGAGTTCACATATGTTCCGGGCAAGTATTTATATATTGCTGACACACTATCCCGAGCCTACCTTCAACGCGTTACAAATGATCAGTGTGATCTCGAAGGTGAAGTTGTGATGGTTCATGCCTTAGAAACCGATGATAGCGCCATGAATGAGATGAGACAGTCATATGCTGAAGACCCGACAATGGACAGTCTGAAAAAAGCACTGCAAGATGGTTGGTCATGGAGTAGACGGAGTCAGGCCCCCACAGAAATCCAACCCTACTGGAATGTTAGATCTGACATCTATGATGTGGATGGATTTCTTTACGTTGAAGAGCGGCTTATAGTTCCGAAGTCACAGAGGAAGCACATTCTAAAGTCGCTACACATGGGCCACCTGGGCGTTGAGAAATGCAGGGAGCTTGCGAGGAAATCATTCTATTGGCCTGGGCTATCTGCTGATATACGGAATGAAGTGTCAAGTTGCCTCACCTGCGCTAAGTTTTCCAACCGTCAACAGAAAGAGCCGTTAATGTCTCATGAGCTGCCAAGTCTACCATGGAATAAAGTGGCTATGGATATACTGTCCTATAAGAATAATGATTACTTGGTAGTTGTGGACTGTTACTCTCACTTCCCCGAGCTGAGATTACTCAGGAGAAAGACTGCTGAAGACGTGGTTTTGGCATTGAAATCCATATTTGCTGTACACGGGGTGCCAGTTTCCATTCTGGCGGACAACATGCCTTTCAGCAGTAGAATCATGCAGACTTTTGCATCAAGCTGGTGCTTCACCATTGTAACATCTAGTCCGCACTACCCTAAGTCCAATGGAATGGCTGAGCGTTATGTGCAAACGATGAAAGCCTTTCTAAAAAAATGTGAGGATGAAAGAGAGGATATATACAGGTCACTACTCAAATACAGGCAATCTCCTATCACTGGCTGTGCTTTCAGTCCAGCTGAGCTTCTGTTCAACAGAGCCCTAAGAAGTGATTTGCCAATCACTGCCGAGTCGCTTAAACCAGTTGTTATTGAGGCTAGCCAACAACTAATAGCCAACCAAAACTTGCAGAAGAAGTACCATGACCGCCATGCACGGCCGTTGGCTGATCTGGAACCTGGGACTCCTGCACTAATCAGGTCAAGCACTGACAAAGAATGGTCGCCAGGAATGATTGTCGAACAGCATGACTCCCCCAGATCCTACTTGGTTGACAACGGTCAGTATATAGTGCGTAGGAATCGTGTTCACCTCAAACCAGATAACACACAGACCCTTGGTGTCGCTGATGCTGCTGATACTGATGTTGGAGATGCTCCTAATGAATCCCCCCACATGCCTGCCCTGCCTGCAACACCTCTCAGGAACGCGGCACCACCACCAGAGCGTCAACCCAGAAGCAACCGTGGAGTCCTCCCCGCTAAATACAAGGACTTCCACATGGGATAAGCTATTAGCCGTTTCCCACCCTGTACATAGTTATTTAGTTTCATTGTTAATCCCCAATCCATATTAATCATGTATACTCGTATCATATTATTAATCTCAGCAACCTTAATCACAATGTTATAGAAGGAAGTCACCTGCTTAAGAAGGGAGATGTTATATTATTATGTGTCTTTTGTTTATCACTAATTACGGACTAGCGAGATGCTACGTTATAATGCCATGTGCATTTGTTTATTAAAATACATATTGGATCAAGGACGAACGAGAGACTACGAGATGAAAGATGTCAGCCTACAGTAGATAAACACGCCGATAGACTTTGTGATAAAATAATTATAAATCAGTACTATACTTTTGGTCCTTGTATTTCCCCTGGCCGGCCAGACCCCACTTTATTGTTCTTTCGATATTTCAATGTCATGCCTGCATACTTCGAGTAACTCTCAGGTAATTATATACTCACTATACTTAATGTTTCAAAACCCATTGGTTTGCTAGGTGATTTGTTCTGTTTAGCATCTTTTTATACCAAAAAGAGCTTAAAACTTACTAAATATATTCAAGAAAACTTAACACAGTGTAAAATCACATTCTAATATAATATGAAGAGACAGAATACACCAGAAGGTACCATTTGCTTCACATAACACCGTCAAATGGCAATTCTGTAATGGATAATTAATTTTCAGATGAACATATTTTTATACCAAACAGCATGAATAAGTCTAAAGAGTTATGTCATAATATGGTAACTGCCAGATTGCTAAAGGCGGTGAAAAATCCAAACTTCTAAATTATTTTGGCTATACACAACCGTCAACACTTTCTGGGTTCAATTAGTGACTATAGTGCTATAATCATGTGAAAAATAAAAAATAAATCAAATGTGAACTCTACATAAATTCATTCTGAAACTTTATTTTGTGCGGGTAGTTAAATTTTTGAGAATGAAGTAGACTTTGACAATAGCTCAAAATAGAATAACACAGCTATTATAAAGAATGCACCTTATTTTTGTTCCAACAATCAGTCACCACTCCACCCCATGATTAAACTAAAGAACAAACATTCAAGTATATGTTGTATAGATAGCACAATAAAGAAAAGCCTGGTCATAACCAATAGAAAAATAGTTTTTAGCAACAAAAAATGTGCATTTATATGCACTATCATTGATCATATAGCTTTATTTACAAGCTTTCTTTTGTTTCTGGGCAAAAAAGTTTTAATCAATAACATTAACATGTGCATGTCAATAAGGAAGCTTCCTATTTTTGTTAGACACTTCAATAGCAGAAATGTCTACATGCTTTTGACGTGTGCCATATTCTATTATAACTCTTTCAATATAACAGAAAATTCACCAGGTTTTACATCATCCCCTTCTTTAAAAGTAACTATAAGGGCAGCGTGCTAGCTATGGAAAAGTATATGGAGCTCATCGTCATGCATGCATTATCATATATAGAGCACTTCCTCTATTGGGTATAAAAATCCAATGTTCAATCGTATTCTTAAATGGTCTGTACTTACATAATGTTATAATAATATTTTTTTCTATAGGTTTTTAGCTCATATAATACTATAACGAGTGCATTAAAATGCTTTGAGTTGGATGTTCAATTATTACTACTAAAATGCTCACCCCTCTTAAAGCAGTAGGAAGTACACAGAGTAACGCTGTCAGCAGTATTTGTGAACAGACCATCTAAAGTTCTTGAATTACTGTCCATGTAACAGCCTAAATTAATATCTGCTGCTGAACGTTGGACCAAGAGTGTCAGCATCTAAATGGAAAAAGTATAAGCAGCATTTTGGCTTTACATGAACTTACGTTTGTAACAAATTGAAAACTTTGCCATTAAAATGTAAAAATATTCCTCACAACTATTAAATATTATTAATTTTAAAAGAAGCTATAAGCAATTAGTTTTATCATAGAATTATAAATAAACGGTAAATAAAATTACCTGTGAAAATAATGTTTAGTAGTAGTAGCATCAAAATGAGTGCCATAATTTCTATGCCTCTTTTCCTTAAGTCAATTTCAGTTTGAAAGTTATAAAAACTTTATTTCTGTTGTTTGCTTTGATTATAAAAGCTTATGCTTTCGTACAGAACCGACTTTAATTGACTAGTTAAAGCAAATCAATCAGTAAATATCTTGATCTATAATTTACTCTGTGTATAATATTAATATTAGAATATTTCAGAGTCCAGCAAACTCTGCACTCTGCTATATACTTTAATAGCTTATTGATTATATATGCCAGAACAACTTTAATGGATTATTGATCCAGGCATACAATTAACATGTGTTATAGCAATGAAAGTGAAAATATAAAAATATCAAACATTCTATTGTTTATTTGTCTCAAGGGAAAATCTGTTCCACCATATTCTTTTGCCAACTCCAGCAAATCTTGTTTGAAAAATGTGTATACTTCAAACCTATTAATTCTGAATTACATGCTGGTAAATGCATGTAATATAAAGTGAAACACAAGATTCCATAAACCAGTGGTTCCCAACCTTTTTTATACTATTCCCCCTTTCGTAAATGTTGACTATTAATTTCCCCGCCCCTTCGACTTACTGAATGAGAATATATGATACAATGCAATATATTTCGTTTTATTATATTTGCATATAATATAATTACATAATAATAGCAATATTATCGTTATTTTTATGTTATCAAACACAGCGTATGTTGTGGCTTCATTTGATGCTTTTGTGCCAGCTTGCTTAAGCCTGGCTCTGTGTTTGACCAGGCCCATCTTAAGTCACTCTGCAGGTTAAGGCAGTTTCTCTTCACTTTGATGGCACCAAACTCTGCTTTGTCAATTATGTGTAGGAAGAGTTTGCTTGTTGAAACCCACAATTATTTTAGATAAAACTGGTGCATGTAAAAATGGCACAGGTAATAATGGCACAAATGGAAAAGTAAGTAAAAATGGCTCACTGATGTTAAATTTGTCCAAACTCAAACCCCAAACCCTCCACCCCAAGCCCCCAATCCTTGAACCCCAAATCCCCACTCCCTAACTCTAACCCCCACTCCACCCCCCAAACTCCAGAACCCCAAGTACAAACCCAAAATCCTTACCTCAAACCTCTCTTTTAAACTCCAAACCCCCACCCCAATAGCATAGCTGAGGATATTTTTCCAATCAATGGCCATGTTACTTAAAGTTCTCCACGCAATAAACAATTCGTATGCCATTTTTACCTACTTTTTCATTTGTGCCATTATTACCTGTGCCATTTTTACTGAACACTACCTACAATACATCAACTGAAGAAATTTTCATATCATGCACCCTTCATTGCTGAATTGTGAACCAACTCAATAAAATCCTTTTGTAATTGCTTTGAAACTTTTTCAACAAATCGTTGCAATGGGTCACATGTCAAGCTAAGAATCTAGCTCTTTCTTTTTGGGAGGTAGCTCAGAGAAATACCGTGAAAACTGTATTAAAATTTCAGAGAGAGCCTAGAAGTTTTTTTAAAAATGATCTGGAACAGATGGCACAGGTAAAAATGGCAGAGGTAATAATAGCACAAATGGAAAATTAAGTAAAACTGGCACTTTCAATGTTAGCATTGAAGATTTGAGTTGGGGGTTAGGCGTTCAGGATGGGGGGGGGGGGTTTGAAGGTTTGGGTTTGAGAAAATTTAACACCAGTGTGCAATTTTTACCTGTGCCATTTTTACCTAAAATCGGAACAGGTTCTTCTCCTATAAAAGTTTATTGAGTGTGGAGAAAAACACCATGTTTTTGATAGATGTCACCACTTCAGTGTAACTTTAAAAACATTGCTGCCATAAAAAAGCAATGATATGATTGCACTCCAGCATTTTTAGGTTCAGATTATTTAGTGTAGCATACACCTTCACTAGGTATGTAGTATACAGTTCATAGAGATTGACATGCATGACTGCTAAAAGTTGGCCTGTTGGTCTTTGCATATTTTTGACCTTCATTTGAAGTAGCGCAGAGAACAGTTAGGGTAGAGTAGTTAATAAACATATTCATGTAGAAGTAAACTGAGATTGCAGAAAATGCTTTGGTTAAATAGATATACTAAGATGAAGATTTATAGATATGCACATACATGTAACTTGCAAGAGCTCAAAAACCGTCAACGAATTTTGTGAATTTTTCAAAATCCAAATTCGCCCCCTAAAATGTCCAAATTCCCCCCTAGGGGGGAATTCCCTCCAGGTTGGAAACCACTGATCTATGATGTTTCCTTTAACACTTGGAAACATCTAATAATACCAATGTGTTTAAAGATTTCTAGGACTCACAGCTGAGAACTGGCATTGAGCATTCCTATTTAGAATTAGCTATAATCTTCAACAAAATCACCTTAATAACTTCGGTGAGAGGGAAACAGAGAGGTGCAAATCTCTCAATAATTATTAGCGGCCTTGCGTCGGTTTAAAGAGTTGTCTTTCTGAAAGCTAAGTAAGATAACTCTGAAACTAGAACAACACAGGGCTACGAATGACAACTATTGCTATGTCATGGTCAGCAATTCTATTAAAGAGTTTTTTCAGGCTCAATCAAGATACCACTGAAACCAAAAGTGTATATTTTAGCCCAGTGCAAGACACCAAAACCATGATTATTAAAGGATTTATCATCAATTTAATCAGACAACGTTGAACCCTAGCCTAAAAGTATGTATTTATAATATGCTTAGGCTGAGTTTTTAAAGTTAAACTTTCTGATATAACTAAAACTAAAAGTCAAAGAAAACTGAAGACTAAAATAAAAATTTCTCTGAAGCTGAAAGTTATACTTATACTTATACTTGTAATTAATGTTGATGTTGTACTTATCCTAATAGCAATAATAATACTTGTTGATATTACTTTTAGTCGTTACCTTACTGTTAAAATCCTTGATAATCATTTTCACTTTATCATTTTAACTTAGTTTATGATAATCATAATAACTAATAAAAATAAGTATAAGTACATCAATATGAGTATCGGTATCAGTATGGGTTTAATACTTATGTTCATAGTCACACTATGATTATTGATCATCATTATGAGCATAAGTCTGGTAATAAGTATCGAACCCAAAAGTCGAAGTAGAATTATTATTAATATTATTACTAATACTAATACTAATAGTAATATTTATATTATTTAATATATATAATACTTATTTATATTATAATTAAACATTGACTTTGAGTAAATGAAATAGAAAATATCTAAAATTATGGTAATATTTCTAGAATAAACTTGAATAGTAATAGTTATTGTTCTGGCTGTTTTTTCATTAAATTTAATAATAATGCAATTAAATGTCGGTTAAAATATATGATATGCATAAGGGAAAATGGGATACTTTATACGATTTATCTCACCGAGAAACATTAAAGAAAAATATTATTTTCACAAGGGCACATTTTGTTGAGTGAAAAGTATGGATGAGTCACCGGGTGTAAGTTTTAAAGAATTAGATTTTATGGGTGCTTTGTCTCTTATTTCCTTTGGCTATTAATTATGGTCTATGATACTAATAGTAACTGACTATTTTCCTAAAACCTCAGTTGACATTTATCAAATATCTTGTTTATTGCAGTATTATATATGGTGAGAATTGCTCCACTTTATGAATGTTTATCAAGAGCAAGTATATGTGAGACTAGTAGGATCTGTTGTTGAATTATTATGTTCCTTTACATTCAAAAACAGTTCAGCTGATGTAAGCATTAGAATACTAATGAGAGTTTACTGGCACTTCAAGAGAGCAGTATAAAAGTTGCCATTTGACTCTAGATTTTTTTAAAATTACTTAATTATCTAGAAAATCTCTTTTATCATCAGTAATACAAACTGGAGAAAAGTTTTAAAACTTGACTTTTAATCAAATTCATAAATTATGTAAGTGGTGAAAGATGCAATTATGCAATAATCTTAACTAGTATCTGCCTTCAAAACCGAAACGTGTCATTTTTCAAATCTCGTGCTCTGGATAAGGCTAGACATCATCTCAACTAAAAAACTCTTAATCAATAACCACTTCTACTCATGCCTGGCATAGTGTATTTCATGTGATTAGAAATTTTTTTATAATTTTTCATTTAGGTAGTTCCGTCGAGCCAGTAGAACTCAAAAACTTTAAATTTTGACAATAAGCATTCTAATGAGCTTTATTTATGCATTTTGTCACAATATAAATGTTTCGACAAATTTTATTTAAATATTCCTTTCTCCACAGGGCCAGGATTGCTAACCTCTCTCCTTGATATATTGGACATGTATGTTCAGCTTATTGGTTTTTGCAATTGTGTTAGTCATTGAAGGAAAACACACAGTAATAACAAGCGTCAAGGTGAGGAATAAGCAAAACTTTAAGTCAAAATCTCATAATAGAAACCCAACATAAAACTATTTTATATATAATGTTCTTGCTTCAGTGAGTGTTTGAATAAAAATAAAAAACAGCAATCTAGCGATATTAGAACGAAAAGGTCTTTAGGCCTGGATTGGGTTAGTTCAACTAATTTTATTTTATGTACAATATAATTATCTCTATGATTATATTATTGTTTAAATTGTTTTTCTAATAATCATTAATATAAAATTTGAGTAATTTTGTATTGAGAATCATAATAGTTTTACATGAACAAAAAATTTGCTGTCCTAGTGTATCAATACTGTAAGCATTCACTGTTGTTTTATAGGTTTTCATGAAAATTTGCACTTAAGTATTGGGCAAGGATTTTATTGATGGAGTTCCTTACCTGACAATTCACTAAATATTGAATTTAATTGACACTGATAACACTGAAAGCAATATGTTTGGGAATACTACAAGCACCTCATCTTCACATGTATCTGATGACAAAAATAAATTTCTACTTGAAAAGAAAATGGCCAGACAAAAGCGAGAGTGGAAAGCTATCGAGATGAATGCAGTAATCAAAATTCAGGTTACTAGATTTAGTATAATTGATGTTTAAAAGTTGATGTTTGTAAAAAACATTCTCTATTTCAAATATTTATTGATTAAATAAATTAGGTTTTCTTGATGTTTTCGTTGTAGAAATATGTCCGGGGATTCTTAACAAGACGTCAGTTTCTCTCAAAGATAAGGTTGTATATGTGTTTCTGTGTTTATTCCTTACAGTAAAAGTGCTGGCAATATAATTTCTTCATTTCATTATCAACAATTCATTATTTTCCCCTAATTCAATTAACAACACATATTGGGGTATATTTTTAGGAACAACTTAGATCTAGCTATCAGCTATAAAGATGACCAGATTGACTACACGCCAGCGCTTCAGCCAGGTAATATTCAAAGCTTTGCTCTTCATGCATAGATTGTTATTTAGTGGCATGCTTTTTACAGAACCTAGAAAGTAATTTTATTGTCACCAAAAAAGCAAATTGATTATCTACAACGTGTTTTTAGCCAGTGCCGTTTTTCCATCTGCCAAGAGGTTCCTAATTTTCTCTACGAAAGACCAAAGGGTGACTAAGGTAATAATAGCCAATATGCATAACAACAATGAGAAGATATATTAATTTTTCTCTTGAATGATTGCTATATTTTAACCACATTTTTGTTTTGGTTACGCAAATATTGGTAATTTATATTTCATTTGCTATGAACTTATACATGCCCTGATTTTTGCCTCCACCATAAAAGTTTGAGTTGTATTAATGAGTTCTGAAAATAGTCACATTTATTTTATACTTTTCTGTTATAGAAATTTGAATGCCTGTGCAAATATATCCTCCATTCTCTCAACTCTGCAGTTATCCAGGTAGATTTATAAACAATTATTTTATACCATAGCGTGAGTTGAATAATTGTTGCAAAAACTTAACAAGAGCACTGAAAACATTTCTTCATATTATGAAGCAGCAAGAATTATCACACTTCTAACACACACGCACACACATAAAATAATAATTTTATAGTTTATTTGATGAAACTATGGAGATGGTTAACTGGTTTTTTTATCTCAATAAAATTGATATTCGAAGAACTTCAAAACAGTGTTGGGATATACATGCTTTGAATCAGAGGCAGGAGACATTCACCTGTTTCTTCTAGAAAGTCAATATGAAACCTTATGAATTTGCGATTCATCAGTAACTGTACTGCACATTTAATGCAGTCAGGTTATTTTTCTATTGCATAGTAGTGTTCACTATTCTTTCTATGAATTATGTGTAGTAACCTTGTCTGGTGATAGTTTCACTGTTTATACACCATTCAGCAGTACATCTTGTATTTCATAGGAGAACTACATGTCAATGCTGCTCAACAAGTCATTGTCAGCATCTTGGATAGAGCACATTAAGCAGCTGCTAGTATGCTGTACTCAGTTCACTCAGCTAAAGGTATACTAGTGTCCCCAAGTAGCTGTATTATGTTATTTCTTGCTAATTGATACAGAACCTTTCCTTCTGAATTGAGCGGCATAGCCCTGTACGTTTGTTAAAAACATATAACTCTTGGATTTTTTTTCGAAAAATTTGTTGATATTTTAAGGTTTCATAGCTTAAGATGCGACAAAACTTTGAACTCACACTGATCATAATTATTCTTGAAGTAATCATTTTTACCTACCGGGTTTCCATGTTCATTGTAACAATTAATTTGTACTGCAATTAATAACTTACTAAAACATCTCAGTAAACATATTTTTTCTGACTGGTGCAAAAGTTGATGTATTTAATATACTTCTAGTTTACACGTATCTCACTCATGTACAATACTTATAACTCCTAAATGCATTTATTTTGCAGCCGGAAAACTCTGCTGATATGAAAACCATCAATACTCTTCTCACAGTTTTAATATCTTTCACCTCAACGACCAACTGGAGAATTCTCACAGGTAAATCTGGAGATGTCCTGCGACCTGCCATGAATCAACTCTGTACTAATTTTCTCTCACACGTAAAAGAGAGGAGCTTCTTTCAATCCATGGAGGTAAAAAAGTCTAGTATACATAATTATTTGATTTTTCACTCAATTTTTAACTAACTTCTATTTGGCAATCTTTAGTTTTATTTTTTTGTTTTCATTTTTAATTTACAACATTGTACATCTAGTATGTTTTCTTTTAGGAGCTACTAATTTCAGGATTAGTCAAACCTAAGCCATGCTTTAAAGCAGCTACATTTTCAGCCATATGCACTCTGTTACTCAGGTAATCATTCATATCAATTTTAACTGTGGTAACATTACATAATAATTAAAATATAAAATATAGAAAAAATTCTGCGAAGATTGTGGTCAGCCAAAATTAAATTTGTGGTTTCTTTGGGAGATTTTATATTAAATTTAGTTTTTAAAAAGCTATCACTATTTTTCAAGTTCGTTTTGCTTTTGATAAATATTTTCATAGAAAAAATAACTTATTTAAATAATATATTTAATATTGAAAATATTTAAATTTTGTTTTATCATTTCAGGATGTATAACACGGGGTCATTGCAAACTAATGACGTTGTTAGAGAGTTGCTCCTGCATGTGTTATCTGTGCCGTCACTTGTGTATCATATGGAAACGTTATGTAATGAAATGTACATAAAATTCCTTTCTGAAAGAATCTTTACTCGGTGCTTGAGTTTCCTCTCTTCCCACAATGCAATTCAAGCCATCGCAGTAACTTTAGAGGGCAACCGTACTCTCAGTTTATTAGGTTAGTTAATACCTGCCACCCTTTATGGTGTATGACCCAAATTTCAATATTATTTGTTATATAATGATTTTTTATTATACTTTATAATCATGAAAAAGCAGCAATAGGATACAGCTAGTTTTTATTTGGAATCTCAAAGTATTGTGAATTCTTTTAGCTAATCTGCTTCAGTTGGGCTTGGCTGAAAAGGAAGGAGTTGTTGATAATCTAGTTCAGTTTAATGTAAGTACAAGTGTCAAGCTTTCTTTTTTGTTTGAATAAAAAAACCTTACTCACGCAAGTTTATAGTCACCATCCCTGTAAGAAGACCCCTGATAGAAGGGGTTTTTGTTGAATCATATAGGGCGCAGGAGTAATTATGACTGGATGCTCTCCCTAACATCACCAATCGCCTTTGTCCTGATCGAACCCGTGACTTCGTGTTTACTAGGCAAACGCTCCAACCCCTAGACCACGGCTGTTCCCTTTTTTGTCTCAATAAAAGCTGCTTCATAATGTTTTCTAGTCAGTGTTGACTATTTTATGTTATACTTATGTTGATACGTACATTGTAGAATATTTATATGCCTATACAAATATCGTTATATTTCACATAGCCAATGTTTCACATAGCGATGTTTCACATAGCGATGTTTCACATAGCAGATGTTTCACATAGCAGATGTTTCACATAGCCTATATTTTATGTAGAATGTCATGAACAAGCTACTGCAACTGTGTGGTCAGTTTATGGCAGGCAGATCAAAGACTTCCAAGTCACACTGGCATCCTATTCTGGGCTGGTCGAACCAACCATTGGATCATAAGTTAGTTGTGTGGCTCTTTGCTATATGTTCAGTTGCTGTATGCTATAACTCAAGTTTTAGTGACTCTCGAATTCTTGCACAACATGTACATTTGATGTATTCTCCATGCTATTATCGTGTCATACAATCTGTACACTGGATATCTCTTACATGCTACTGTTGCGCTATACAATATATACCTCTCATGTATTATAAATGCTATTATCATGCTATGTAATATATACCTGGGATGTATTCTACATGCTATTATCATGCTATACAATCTGCTTACAGTGAAGCTATTCCCTTCATAACGAAGCAGCTTCAACTTCTCTGGGATCCGAAAACTATTTCTATTCTGTTCTGTGAGCTCAATGAGTTCTCCATGTCTCTCTCGGAAGGAGAGGCTAGAAAGTCAGCAGGTAATATTCGTCAGCAGGTAATATTTGTCAGCAGGCAAAAACTCTCTGTTTGGTTTTAAACACACTCGTAGTTTAAACAGAATTTCTCTATTATGTGTTGAATTATGTTGATATCTTGAGATATGTTTCAGCAATTCTCTTCAAAACTGTAAATATGGATATTTACTATGAATTGGCATTTACATGTAAGGTATATGTTAATATGAGTCAGAAAAGTAATAAACCGTTCCATTTTAAGAAAATGATTCAACTGCAACTCAGTTTACAGTTATTAATGTCTCAATTAGTTATGTTTGGTGTTAATTGATTAATATCTGAGTATGTAAGCATCTCTATTTGCATGTCTTCACACCCATGTACTGTGACACACCTGTATAACTTCATCGTCCAATGCAGGTCAGAAGAAGAAGAAAGGTGATAAGAAGAGTGCGGTGTTGAAGTTAGACAGTAGCATTATATTGAGTACATGTACAGCCTGTAGCATGTACTTGTCCGCCAAAAGTGTTCTGATTCATATTCAGGCTGAAATACTCTCTGGTATAACATATATATTTTCCGTGACCGTATAATATTGCAAAATTCTGTAAATATGTCTGTATTGTTTATGTTGATATATTTTGTATACTGAGATCAATTTGGCAGTTTCCTTCACCAAGTGTGTTGATTATGTGCTATCACTAACATAGTGACAGTGTGTTGAACAGAACTTAGTGTTGGACTTGTTATGTGTGTAAACATATTACTAGTATGATCATAGTCTGACGATGATTTAAGAATACATCCACATAAAAGTTGAAAATAAAGTATTTTCATTACTTTCATACGTTTTTGTAGGTTTGGCATTTCACCCAACTTTGTTGAAACAGCTCTGGATATTGATTAGTCATTTGGGAAGTTCTAGTGGTAGGGTCAAGGTTATTTTAGATGCATTGACCAATCAAATGTCGGAATCTTTTGAGTCCTACACTAATTCTCTCACCTCTGTTCTTGCTCTTTTCTGTGATGCGGCAGTGATGTTGTTCATGTAAGCATTGTTTAGTATGTGATCACAGTGGAATCATTTATCTAAGGTTACTTTTGTTACCATCACTGACTTTCCAGGTATCGAAGCTGTTGCAAAACCATAACTGTGTAGCTAATCTCAGCTTTTTTTTAATCATGAAAGCCAATGCATGATTGGCTATGTAGTCATGTCTTCGCAACAACTTTGATTCGTGTAGAGATAGCATAGACTATAGACCGAGTCAAGTTGAGTTTCACTTGAGTACCGTAACCGTAATTAATACAATAATATAATAATAATAATATAATAATGTTGAAGCAAATGTTGTGAATGAAGCATCACACCAATTTTCTTAAGCAAGTTTTTTTGTTTACTGAAGTTAAACTGAATTTTGACTGGATATTGCAGTGAATATGATGGTTACAGTAGTTTATAATAATGCTGCTGCATTATAGGATTCTGGACGATGTTGAGATGTATGAAGATCAGAAGCCATTTTCTTTAGATGATTTGATTGGCCTGTCAGACATGTTAAACCAATTGGTTTTCAAGATAATTTACTACGATGTTATTGGTTTGTATTACTGCACTCTGCATTGTCCATCTAGTCTGTTATCAAATTTGGGCAATCACATAATGTGCATTATAGTATGGCCCCACCAATATAGCTAGTATTTAAGCATGGTCTATATTGTAAACATATTTTAATGCTCATTGTATCGAACTAACTGTAAAAGTTCCATAACTTATTTAATGCACAGAAATTGTAGCAATTAAGAAAATTCATCTGTAAATAATCACCAATATATAATGCTTATTTACATAGTATTTCTCTACACTTATAGTATAAACTTAAACTCACCATGGCATATAGTAACCATGGTAACCAAATGTTATCATGTGTCTCTTGTAGACTGGAAACATGCAGATACTGACCCTCTGTTCAATGCTGCTCACTCGCTGCTACAACTGCTGCATGAAAGAGATTCCAGACGCTCCTTCGCCCCTCCTAATCATTGGATTATCAAGTATAACTTTTTACTATTAATATTAATATATGCTAGTAAAAAGTCGAATCTAGTTTACAGCTCTTCACTTATTTGTCTAGAAGTGGAATACTTTAAAATAAGTTGGTTTTAGAGAGTAACCTAAGCCAAATCTAGCGAATCCACAGGTAGATAATAGCTGGCAATGTACTCACTTATAAATTATTTTAACCCTAAAACTGGTATTCAAAATAAGTCTACAGTATTTTATCCATTAGCTTACCCCAATTGGTACTGATCTACAAGATGAAATTATTATTTTGCTTATAGTGACCTTTTATGGTGCTACAGTCAATGACCTAAGCAGGGTAATATTAAACCATGAGAGGGAGTTATTTAGTTGCAGTGTTCTATCCATATGTTCTTTAGAGACATCAAACCTGCTCAGTTTATATCGTCAATCGATAAAGGAAACACAACTGCACAGTTCCTGCTACAGAAGATGCCTCAAATAATAGCCCATAAAGATGTGAGTTACTAATAAAACTGAATATAGTTTTCTCATTTATATAAATTATATGATAATACTATTAAACAAAAACTGTGCCACACATCTACCTGCTGAACGTAGTCTGGTGGAATTCTACCATGTGTTGTCTTCTTGTACAGCGAGTTATCCTTTTCCGGAAACTGGTGATGAGTGAGAAGGAGTCCCTTGGATTGACAGCTGCGGCTCGCACAATCTCTAATGTCACATATGTGACTATAAGCAGAAGACGGCTGCTAGAGGTATGATGTCATGTACTAATACGTCTGCTAGAGGTATGATGTCATCACCTACTAAGATGTCTGCTTAGTGTCTCATCACATGTAGATTCTGCGTATCGAGTATGAAGTGTATCTGTTGAACTAATATTACAGGATGGTTACAGTCAACTTGCTGGTATTTCTGCACACGCTCTGAAAGGAGTGGTCAGAGTGAAGTTTGTCAATTACCAGGTGACTCTTCATCTTTATACTGATCTGTATTACAGAGGGCTTATAGGGTGTAGTAGGTGCTGTGTTGTGTGTAATGTGGTGCTGCAGGATATGACTTATAGGAGGCACAGTGCAGTGTTGTGTGTTCAGTTTGTTGTAAATTGTAATATGAGCAGACCAAATTATACTAGTAACTGACAACGTATCTGCTGATTGGTTCATATGGTAGAAGAATAAACAGCATAAGCTAGATTTGTCTAGTTTACAGATTATAATTGGTAAGAGAAAATGCTTCTCCTTCATTTTGATTGGCTAGTAGTTGATCCACAGTTTTAAAAGTATTTTCAAAACATAGGTTAATGATTGACTAAAGCATTATATCAAGGTAACCTTGAAGCATCATATGAGCAGTTGAAATAGTTTATGTTGCAATTAATATCATCTCTACGCTAATCGTTTGACCATCATCACAGCAATCTTTAGAGTACACATGAAGTATTATAGTTACAAAAATTAGGTTTTTTGTTTAGTCTGTCTGTTGTCCTTTAAAACTTGCAACTGCAGGTTGAAAAAAGCACTTAAACTTGAGCATACGTGCCTTATGCTGTTTTAATTTATCTGTTTACAAGAAATTTCACACTTGGCACCTTAACAATTTGAGAAGTGAGCCTAATTTAAAGCAAACCACTAAGCATAGACAGACAATTACTGTTGATATTTCATTAGTAATTTTGGCTAATAGAAATACTGAAAACAGTTCTGGTAAATTCACCTAAATTAGCACTTTTAGTTAGATATTAGATACCTCTAGTAAATGTGAATGATATAAAACTTTAAATCTAAATGGTGTGTCTATGTTCTATACCAACTGCCATGTGGAATCAAATGTTACTTATTGCCTGTTCTTAGGGTTTAGATGAAGCAGGAATTGATCAGGATGGAGTTTTCAAGGAGTTTCTGGAAGAGACAGTGAAGAGAGTGTTTGATCCAGCTTTGAATCTGTTCAGAGTATGTATTAATATTTAGTAATCTGTATTTTCAATTTATGAATTCAGTTGGTAGTCATAGTGGCACTGTTGATTATGATAACGTAGTTTAATTTTCTCAGCTTAGTGTCTACAATATACAAATTGAACAATGTAAAAGCACCATTTATTAGCCCATTCAAGCAGTATTAGTAGGTAGTATAGGAATTGGTTATTGTCATAATAGAAAACAAGTCCTTAGCCCCGCTGAAAAACCCTTTTCATTCGGGGTTCTCACAGGGATGAAGACAGTAAACTCGTAAAAATTGGCTATTAATTCATGGTGGTATTGCTCAATAATAGTACTACTCAGCAATAGTATTACTCAGTAGTATTACTCAGTAGTACTAGTAGTTGATACCACCGGTAAATGGTACCATCTATTAATACTACTCCGTTGACTTCAGGTGACAGATGAACAGAAATTGTATCCTTCCCCTATTTCTTCTCTTCAGGACAACCACTTGAAGTTGTTTGAGTTTGTTGGCAGGATACTGGGAAAAGCTCTGTATGAGGTATCACTTGGTTAAAGCCTATGTAGATCACTATATATATCTTACTTGTGTAATTTAATATAGTTTATTGGTACAATACACAAACATACTGCATTTTATAGTGAACTGATATACTCGCTGTATATGATGGTGCAGAGATTCTTGCTTAGTTTGGGTTTCTAAGTTTTGGTTGGGTGGTTAGACCACTTCTCATGCTAGGTTTGTCACCTATTTGGGGAAAAATCTACAGCTGTGCATATACCTCTATAACACTACTACACTTACTGCAGTATATGCTCACATATGTCATTAGAAAATTTTGTATGAAAGATTTTATTTTTTATGCTATTGTCTATTTTTGTTTATTACGTAATATAGTGAGTTTATATTTAAAGGGGATAGTTATCGATGTGCCATTTGCCCCCTTCTTCCTCACACAAGTTCTCAACAATATGAAAAATTCAATGTACAGCTATTTGGATGAGTTGCCTTCCCTTGACCCTGCACTCTACAAGAACCTCTCCTATGTCAAGGTAAAGGTCCTAAATTCCTTAGTCTAATTTACTTTGTGAGAAAACATGAGTGTTTGCTAGAAGCTCAGTAGAAGAAAAGTAGAAAAGAAGCACTTCCTACACTAATAATACACCAGTCATCTGCTGTGTTTGTCTAAACAAGTTGAATGAGCATAGCTTTTATCATGTTTGTGTTGATTTTGATTCAATTATCCCGTAAAGAAGGACTAGTTTCAAGTATAGTTTCTTAGCATCACAATATAGTAGCATATATTCCGAGTCCTAAGCGCAGTATATATGATTATTTCACTCTGGTTAACCCTGGCTTGACAACATATTTTAATGGTTCTTCGTAGTATAGTAAAGCTAATGGATGGACAAACACTGAATGTGATCGTTAATAAATTGATGACAAGGTATTAATGTGGTCTGCATCTAAAAAATTATTATTTAGCTATTGAATCAAATTACATCATTATGACTTTGATAGAGCATTCCTTAATTGAAGTGAGGCACCCAAATCTAAGTGAGCATTGTTTAGTTTACCATTTAGTGCCTCATCAACATTTAAGTGTAGTGTGCTTTGGACTTTTCATGCATCAATTTTAATTAGTATGAATTTTTTTTACCTACCATATTATGTTATTTGTATGATAATCTATGATATTGCAATACTCTATAAAAAAATTCCATGAAAAGTTTCATTTAGAAAATAATATTTACATTATATCTTTTATATCTATTTCATATTTATAAATATAAATATGAAATATATCTTTAGTATGGAGTGCCAAATGGTCAAAAATGCGCTTATTCTTGCATTTCATATGTATGGAGTGCCAAATGATCAAAAATTCGCTTATTATTGCATCTCATATGCTTAAATAATAAAGTATCTCGCCATTATTCTCTCTCATATGCTCACATAATGCTCTCATAGGTCTATAATTTGCTGTCATACCCTTATTGGCACTCCATACTTTAGTGTATATTTTTCATATAGTTCATATAAAAAGTTACTAGCAGCTCATGTTGAGCTATTTACACTGTGCTGTTTTGTGTGACGGATGTTTGTGGTAAACACTAAGTTTAGCTGCTTACAGAGTTTGTTCATCTGAACATCACGTTGTGTCACTCTACAGCATTATGATGGTGATATAGAAGACTTGGATCTTACCTTCTCCTATGACGAGGATTTCATGGGTCAATTGAAAAATTACGAGCTCAAACCTGGAGGAAGAGCTATTAGTGTTACTAATGAGAATAGGTGTGAATTTTGTGTTATTTCTTTTGATATGCCCCAAGTATTTTAGTTAGTGATTTCAAGCGTAATTACAGTATAATGTTTTTAATATTTGTGTTCTTGAGCTTTTTTGGCACTAAATTGTTTATTTTAACTTTGAAATGTATATTACTCAACAATAATGACATATGCAATTTATACATTCTTTAAAGTGTTCTGTGTTGTCTCCATTGCCTTAAAGTATTATAGTTAATATTTGTTTTGGAGACTCATTAATGTATTATACCGTAACTCTGTTGTGTCGTAGAATAAGTTATGTACACTACATGGCTCGATTCAAAATGAGAACTCAGATCAAAGAGCAGACCCAGGCTTTCATTCGTGGCTTCAGTTCAATTGTCAACTATGATTGGTTAAGGATGTTCTCTACTCCTGAAGCACAGAAACTGATCTCTGGAGATACAGTTGAGATTGACCTATCAGATCTCAGGTTTGGTATATTATGTGTTGTGGTTGTTAAATAGAGTAAAGCTTACATATTTGTATTGCTAACTGGTGAATTTTCATTTTAATTGCTGTTTTACTTTGGAAATTCTATATAGTATGCTATTGATTTTGTAATGACATTTTAGAAAGCATACTCAATATTTTGGAGGCTTTCATAACAACCATAGGGTGATCCTATGGTTGTGGGATATTTTGGAGAAAGATTTTAGCGAAACTGAGCGTAGCCAATTTCTTAAGGTTTGCATTATTATTTATACTTATTATTGATTTTTATGGAAGTTAGATATTTTAAATATTCAAACTTGGTGTTGTCATAATTTTTTTTTTTTGCAACACTTTGCTATATATTTTTCTATTTTTAGTTCATCACCTCCTGCTCCAAACCCCCTCTGTTGGGATTTGCTCAGTTAGATCCACCATTTTCTATTAGATGTGTTGAAGTTGCTGATGATCAGGTGAGGGCGGGCAACTCTAATTAAGTAGCTACTTGCTTCATATGTACAATACATTTACCAGCAATATTCAAATGCATTTTCTATTCTTATATTTTATAACTGCAGGACACTGGCGATACGATAGGTAGTATATTGAAAGGGTTCTTCAATATCAGAAAAAATGAACCCGCGGGGCGACTACCCACTTCCTCAACTTGTTTCAATCTGCTCAAGTTGCCTAACTATAGTAAAAAGCGAATACTCAAAGAAAAACTCCGATATAGCATATTGAACAATACTGGCTTTGAGCTATCTTAATACAAGGATATGATAAATAGAATTCATGAACTTAACTGAATTTTACATGATCTTGCAGTGTCTAGTTACGGATTTGTTTGTAAATGTGTTTTATTTTTTATTTAAAAAATCCTCATTTGTATTTATGCATTTTTTGTTTAATTGGCGTTATTAGGTCTTACAGTAAGCATTTTATATTACTGCATCAAAACCAATAATTATTTTGCTAAATTATTTTATTGTGCCATTAATGTGCAACTGTTTAAGACATACGTGAAAATATAAAGTTATTATGGTGTTTAGCTGTGAGGGTATTCATTTACTGCGGCAAAATTGTGCTTTGTTTTTCAATGGCTAGCCACAAGTGGAAAATATGATAAATTATATTATATTTTTGGGCACTCAAATGACTATTGTTGTAAATTTTATTCTTGTAAACTTGAAAAATTATTTTACTCTAAAAAATATAAGTCTTCGTCATAGCTAACATAAAATGAAGTGTAGATATTGAATATTATTAACTAATGGCAGTTATCATAAAGCTGAATTACCTTTAGAACCAACATATGAAAACAGATAAGAATCAGCTGATATTATGTTTTTTGTAGATAATTTCTACATTATTAGGCATGTAACTTTGGTATATTATGATTTAAATTTTAACTGCACAGCATAAGCTTGTTAATGCTTGGCTAATGTCTATTAGAATGATTCAAAGTGTTTCTATTAGTTACAGGAAGACTAACTTTTAGTAAATGTGTTGCAGCCTGTAGCTTCTGTGTTTTTAATTTTATTATGCAACTCCCAATAGTGAACTGAAGCATATACTGTGCATTACATACTTGCTTAATAATAGAGTATATTTTGCCATATTTATTAGTGACAAGACTTTGCAGAGCATATTATAATGTTTCGTCTCAGTTGGCAGCTATTCAATAACTTATTAAGTAATACATCATGTGTACAAAATGTTGATTAGGTAAAGAAAACACATCTGCGTTTATGAATTAGGAATTTCACTTCAGGATGGAACATATAAGCCAGTAGGGGTAACGGGGGCACAACGGGCCGAATTTTGCATTTGTTGCTCTCATTCGTCTGTTTTTCAAGTTACTAGTTCAATAATCTCTAGTCTTAATGCTCCATCTGTTGTCTATTACAGGTACCAGTTTGTTGTTTCTATCTCTTTCACAACTTTCAGAATAATGAAATTTTCATGACGAAAAAATTGGCCCATTGTACCCCGGTACCGGGGTACAATGGGCCACTGGGTAGGACACAACAAATATATCGAAATTTTGCGTATTTTGTTACACCTGATCTTTATTTATTTAATATTACAAATAAATAAAGATACTCTTTCAGATTTACAGCAAAATTCATGTTTTAGCTGTACAGTTTGTGCCACGAGGGATAGCAGAGGAAGGCAAAATCAAACACACGTCACTCGGTATATATATATAAAAGAAGATGTTGAGATGAATTTATTATAAGCTAAAATTATTAAAATATCTTACAAATGGCAATGCTACTTATATCCACATTTAGTTTAACACCTTGGTAGGAAAAATAATAGATCAGTGCAACAATTCTATATTATCAGCACTATATACTTTTAGCTCTATTCCAAGTTTTTAAACAAATAAATTATCAGATACAACTACAGAAAGAGAAAGAGTTGCAGCACTAAAAAGAAAGATTACTCTCCATGCAATCTAAATGCACATTACAAGTTTTTGATATGCCCAGTGAACAAGGTTTTTTAAACTTGCTAGTTTGAATGGCCCAACTTATGACTTCACGTCTGCACTATTTTCTCAGAGAAAAGTTATCATATTTAGACAAGGATTAAAATTTGATACTGTGTATTAATTATAAAAAGTTACATGCATGCATAAAAGGAAATAATATTGTTACATTATATATTGAACACAGTAAATAATATAAACAACTACTCAATATTTATGATATATTATAAAGATTGTTTTTTTTATAAAACTATTATCACAGAGAATGGAGGGATTCTTTCATTAAAAAAGATTAGAAATATAACAAGCAGTTAAATCAATTTATCAGAAGAGATATTGAAAACAAAAACAAAAAATGTACAGCAACTGATATCAAGAAAACAGCCATTGTATCTTTATTCACCACAGCAACTTGGCAAATATCTCAAGGCTTGGAGAAATTTAACATATCGGCCAGCACAGTTCTCCTGTATCTAGACTCCAGTCTCTTCATATACTCCATATGTTTACTAACCTTGAAATCTATGATTGGCTGCTCCTACAAACCCCATGAAACATTGGTTGTAGATTTGTATAAAATATCAGATTTTGTAAACTTAGAGCTACAAATTATTGAACGATTTTCACAGAAATTAAAATAACACTTTGATTACTAATGTAATATTTTTTCTACTCCTCCCTACTTGTAGTTATTTGAATAAACTATCTGCTGAACACATTTTGCTATTTGAAATTTTGATAGATAATACTTCCATTTTTTTAAAAAAAAAGTTTAAAGCAATATATCTAATGTATACATAAGAAACTGAGATAAATATACACACCCGGAGAAAGATGACAAGGTTTTGCTGCTGCTGGTGATGTAGAATATGTTGCTGAAGATGCCTCAGTATTGCTATACACATGTACACCTGGTAGTCCACACCCAGCAGTGTACATATGGTTACATATAAGCATACTTCACTCCAATCCAAGTAGTTCCAGAAACATTGCTTTAACCACAGCTGGCATATCTAAAGGTGTATACAAATTATTGATAAAGCAAAAGTTAAGATTGATATAATACTTGACAGTCAGGCAGTACAATACTTTATACAGTCAGGCTCCTCAAAAATATTATATGCGCAAACAAATCATCTCATGATAATAGACATAAACAAACAAGTGCCCTATTACACCAATGACTAGATATAGATCAAAGTAAATTACAACCACATTTTATTTTAAATGTACAGTAAATTTCATATTAATTTATGTCATAAATTTAGAGTTCTATTTTGTAACCCGATTATAAAAAAAATTCTACTACAAAGTACAAAACCAGTTAAGTTAAGTTGTGTTGTTTACATGTTATTGATGTCAAAATTTACTATTAAAAACAATTTGAAAACTAATGAAAGTTTTGCTATTTAACACCTCGAGTTTTGCCGCAAAATTGTCACTTGTGTCAGGTCAGTTATGCTGAATGTCAGATATAGCTTATTTTTATTGAGAAGAAACGTCAATAAAAGCTACCAATTAATTTTTTTTTGTGGTCTGCAGCAACAATTAATAGACAATATTCTATTGGCCAGACAAAAATAATGACTAATTATTTGGAACAACATAATATTTTGCTAAATAAACTAACAAATATTGCAGATACATGTCAAATAATTGTATTGCTAACTGCATATATGTCTTGTGAACCAACAATTTCCCAATATATATTTAAATTAAAATAATTCAACACCTAGGATCCACAAAATTCAAATTACATGAAAATATCAAAAAGTTTGTTCCATAATGTTAATTAAAAATTAAAACTATCCCAGCTGAAATTTAACTCATTGTTGCAGCTTTAGTGACTGATATTTGCAGCACTAACAGAAGAACAATTATTTTAAACCTGCATTTATAAAAGCATAGCTAGTTGTTTTACCTGAGAAGCAGTGAAGCCAGACATTCTAAAAGCTGAATAGACCAATGGCAGCTCTACTTGCATCAACAACTCTATATTGTGACAAGAAGAGAAGAGCAGAGGTGGAATGCTACTAGACGCCAGGTTGGCAGGCAAGTGAATAGATCTGTGCATCCTCGGTGCCCACATGTACGCTGACGCTGACAGAGTGGCATATGATTGTAGCAGCTTCCACGAACGCTCATAGCTGCCTCTCATGATGAGGAATATAGTGGCAGCAAACCAGTCAAACCCAACATAGTTTGAGTTGAGTGATTGTAAATGACTCCCAACCTGGTAAAACAACAACTCCGGTGGATATTTCTCAATGAATATGCACAAAGTGACATTTGCTCTTTTATTGACATTTCCATTTTATTGCAAAGCTAACTTATGCTTCTTTTTATACAGCTTTGCAACTTTTATGCACATTCAATAAAATATGAAAATTAGATGCTAATTATCATCACTATTATTATCACGTTGAGTAAACGTATTAAAAACCATCAAAATAATTTTTAAAAAGTTTACTTTGTTTTTTTTTTCAAAAAACTTTTGGTGTTCTCAAACAAAAAACAAGCTTGAGTACGAAAAGATTTTTTAAAAAAATATCGAACACGAATTTTCATAACTTTAAGAAAATGCTCAAAATTAAAATGGGTTTTGAAAATATTTCAGCTATATGATGAGAATTTGTACAGGTAGAACTGTAATCTAGGAATCGCAAATGTAATTAACATCACTAAGTATATGCAATAGTACACAATAAAAATTTTCTTTCCTTACTTCTGCTCAGTATATGTTATTACAATAGAGGAGTTTAGCCATCTATACTTACTAATATCATTATTTCTGTCACAGAAAAACAATGGTAAAGAGAAGTAAAAGCTAACAGGGAGGCTGACCTAAGAACTAACCTGTCTTTGCTGCTGTTTCAAGTAGAAACCGGCATGTTTAAGTAGCTTGGTAAGATTCTCTTGTGAGTCATGAGTAGATGTAAGGAGTTTAAGGTGAACACCATATTGTACAGCCTTAGTAACACCCAACTCTTGCAGTGTCGTTAACTTGAATGACTTGAAACTGGTCTCTGAATCTATACAGAATACATAATAAGCATTAAAAACTGAACAAGTGAAAGTTTATCTTAGCAAATTATTATGAGAAGTAATGAAAAAAGTTCCAAATAGAATTTTAATTAAAAGTTGACATGATTGTCAATTTATTTATTTAACAGTGATATAATAGCACCTGAAACTGAGTCTAGAAATAGGGCTTCTGATTTTATGCTAGACATGGCAACAACCGTCTTTTCCAGAACATCTTGTATCACTAAAAATAGAAGGTTCAGCGTCAAGTAAGTAACAGGCAGCTACTATTATAAATGGAAACAAAAAATTGAGTGGTAAATATACAATAATTTTCATACCATTTCCTTTAATAGGATCCAGCTTTCCATCTGTAGATTTACAAAAAGCAGTTTTACATTTTTCCAGCCAAGAAGCATCAAGCTTTGAAGATTTGCTTTCAGAGAGAAATTTACTTATTTCTGTTTCTACAAAGATCAAATTTATTATATATTCAAATTCATATCATTTTATTATAAAATCATTCTGTGTTTAATTATTAGCAACAAGGTATAAATAGTTGATAAGGTATTGTATTAACACTATGATTCAAATATTTTTATTAGAAAAATAGTCAGCTAATTAAATAAAACGATATATAGTGCTTAATATAAACAAAATTTTGATTCAAAGGATTTGAGATACATGATAATTACGTTAAGTTGATGTGTGTGAATAAAAATTAACAACATGTTTCAATTTCACATAGAAAGTTATGTTACATAGCAGAGCTGATTCAACTAACACAGAGTATGAAAAAAGCAGTAACAGTAGGAGAGAAAGCAGAACAATATATTCATCTGTTAGCAACACGATAGCTTATATTAAATGTGTTAGCACACCGTGACTTGTTCACACAAATAAACTGTTTCTGTAGAACTTTATCACGATACATGTTTTTATATTAGGTTGGTGATGAAATTAGAACAGAACTCTTCAGTATCATTTTACAAAATCTTACAAAGTCTCACTCTGAAAGAGGTACCACAGGGTGAAGATGTAACCAATACTTGAAATGCTAGAAATTCTTCAGATAAATGCATATAGTACATGGAAACACAACCCCAGCAAAGCTAAATTAACGGTGAAACATTGTTATATAATATTAGTTGATGAGTGAGTTAGCGGTAGTTTTATTTGGTAATAGATCATTTGTGCCTGCGAACAAGCCTCTGATATGCCAAAGTTGTTGCAGTTGTTAGATTACCAAGTCACAAATGTTAAACAGTACCCCAACTCAACTTCAAACAAAGTTATATATACTGAGCCTTACCCGAACCTTTTCCACGGACTGCATTATAACACAAATAATCAATGAATCAAATCTATATCTTTGAGAATCTTCCGAGATTTACACCACTTAGTCAGTGATTTAATCACAATCGTTTGTAGCATGTGTAAAAAATCTAGCAATACAAACAAGTGTTGATAGAGTTTAAATGTCCAGTATAGTCAATATCCACGTATAAAAACAAAATATACAACTTATAATCAAAACTAAATTACCTTGTTTAATTGATGATTTCCCAACTATATTTGGAATGTATTCTTTGGACAATGTTGTTGATGTAATAAGAGGGAGATTCGGTGCATGAACTTGGCTCTGGAAGTGAGAGTTTAGCATGAAATTGTATTTATATATTTAAAATTTGATTAAGCATACATTACATATTTCCCAATTCCAATAAAATATTGTGTATTGTGTTCTGCACCATCACTACGTTTCCAAACTTCGAATTATGAAATAAATTTTTCATTTAATGTTTGAAAGCGTTTGCATCGAATGAAACCACAACCATAACCTGAAGCAATGGCAACGAAGCAATGGCAACGCAGTGTATAACATTTCTACATAACATATTTGGTAGCAAACAACTTTGAAACACTTATATCCAAAAACTTACATCAGTTAACGTTTGCTGTGGCAGAACCCTTTCTGATGGACCACCAATCAACAAAGCTCTTGCCAGTACATGGTTTCTCTCCATACTCAAAGAATCAATGATGATAGTGCCACTAAAACGTCCATGAAGTATTTATATTACACACAATGGCTGTTATACATAAACTCCATCTATAGCCACATAATAGAGTACACTTTCTACCTGCTAGATATGTCTTCTGCAGTTTGACTGCTGATCAGAGTTGACACGACGCTAAACTGACTGTCCATCAGCAGTAACGTGTCCAGGCAGCAAATCAAGGAATTGAGAAGTCTCAAACCAAACACGTGTGACTGCTCGTAGTTAAACAGGAAGTGAATTTTTGACTCATCTTTAGCTGCATTGAGCATAACAACTCTATCAATCAAATCCTAAAATAACACAGTGTGTTTAGAGTGCTAAAACCTTGAGCAGGTAATCAAGGTTATCTCCCTTTCTCATACTCTACTCATTATATTACTCATGCTAGTAGCAAGGTCAAGGTAAAGTGCTATGAAGTTTACATTTCTATCTACATTCTCATTGATACACTACACTGGCATATCTCAAATATGCTTTATTTCTATGATGCATCTATAGGTTGAACAACTGCACTTATCCTTGCAATAGCCATACTTATGCAACTATGCTATGCTTACAAATTTAAAAATATGATTGATGTGGCACCAGATGCAATGAACACCAATTCATACTTACAACCAGAGAAGAGACTTTATCTCTGAAGCTATACTTAACACCAACAGGCAATTTCTCTCCTCCAATTAACTCAAACACAGAAGTAAAGTTGGAGAAGATATGCAGCAAGTTCACCAGTGGCTGAAATATTCAGATGTTAATTGTTAATTACATTTAAAATATTCAATTTATCAGCACCAATGTCAGTAGAATAGAAGTCTTTAGAGCTGGACATAGCAGGAATCAGTGAGCTGAAGTTAAGGCAAACAACCATGATAAATATAGTGCTAGCAGAAGAGATGGGCTGAGTTGAGACAGAAATTGACTGAACATATCAAATTCTTTAAAAATATTGTCGAAAGAAATATCCTAAATATAATAATTTTTGGCTAATGAAAAAAATGATTAGAATATATTTCAGCAGTACCTTAAGAGTTTAGAATATATTTCAGCAGTACCTTAAGAGTTTAGAATATATTTCAGCAGTACCTTAAGAGTTTAGAATATATTTCAGCAGTACCTTAAGAGTTGATTTGTCTATGGCATCAACTGACCATATCATAGGTCTGAATGGTATTTCAAACTCTTCTCCGGGTTCTAGAGAATTCCATGCATCTTGACACAGAGCACTCACCAGGCCTACACATATATACTGTTTGTTAAATACGAATACATTAATATATTGTACAGTTTCATTTCAAAATATCAGTACTAAAAATTAAACAATTTTAAAATTAACATTAAAAGCGAACCTTGTTTTTTCATTTCTAGGATGCCACACGGAGTTGAAGCTATCTGTGATATAATAGTGCCATAGCCAAACTTTTCTAGACTGCTAACTTGCTGTTTCCTCTGGTGTCTAACGCACATGTAACCAACACATGCCTGCATCGCGTTGGCCTGCTGCATCAACAGCACACCTTTAGGTGTAGCAGCAAAATTAAGCAGATTATCCTTCAGCCTTTCTTCCCAAGCAACACTTCAACAAAAAATCATAAAAAAATAAAAAGGAATCTGGTTATTCTACTAATTAAATGACCTAAACAGAAATACAAAACAAATAAATAAAATATATATATCAAATACATATATAAAATAACATCACATAGATAACTCACTTGTCTTCTTCTTGCTTACTCAACTTTCCTTTACTGATGGTACTTACAGCTTTAGAAGCCTACAAACAGACATTCACTCAGTTTACTAGTTTACTGTAAGTTCAATGTTGAGCCGAGCAGCTCGAGTTGCCTTTTATTTGCTCATGTATTTCTAATTTAAATGAATATCACATGACCCTAGAGAGTGAAAACTTTATAGTAATGCCTAAATGTGTAGAGTAATGTGCAGACAACTCTAACTTCAGAAGCTTACATAAAAACAATAAAAGTGAAAATTGATTAAATTTTTTATTCACAAATTATCTGGCAGAATTTCATGATTATAGTCATAAGTTTTAAATAAAAAGCTGTTATCAAAACCATACTATACACTGCGTACCGAGTTCCAGACTTGTCCGAGAATAGAGTGTAAATCACAACTATAAATAGCCTGTAGACCTTCACCATTATTGTACAGGTGACGGCAGAGGAATAGATATGACCCCGCAACTAGTCTCGGCACTTGACCATGCACTGCAGGCAAACTTTTATTCAATGCCTTTTTACAAAACTCCGTCAAGCAGTGGGCAGGTGAAGATCTTCAAAATCAAATTAAATTATACATTTAAAAAACTGTTGCAAAATACTGTTACATGCTACATAGAAAACATTTATAGTATAATATAAGTACTATCTATCATCACAACATTGTATGCATTTAGAATAAGATATAAACTACTCTTTAATTTTTCGAGTAGGCCTATTTTATTGAAAATATAGTTGAAAGACAGAAAATGAAATCAAACGAGAGAAAACAGAAAACATCTTGACTGAAGCATGAGTCAGAAAATAACTACACGACACAAAACAGTGACAATGGGCTTTCAGAGCATATCTTATAGTCCGACTTACTATCTAAACAGAAACCAGATTAATTCTAGTGTTAGCAAACATCCTGTTGTATAAAGTGACAGAACATACAACTAAGTTTTAGTTTCTAGATTAGTGAATGTTTTGTGTTGAACACATTTTTAAAGATATAGTGTGTATACTAAACTCTAAACACTTTTTATAATCAACTGCAGCAGAAATGAAGAAATCAACAGAAAAAGCAAATTAGCAGAAAGAAAGAATTACTTTCAGCTGTATGCACATGTAAATATAACCAAATACAGTTGTAAGCTTACTTACACATCAATTGTCATAGACACTGGAGATGAACTGAAACAGTTGCATGCACACAACTGTAGCATATTACATTATTATGTATCATACATCCCTTACCCAAATTTATTTGGCAACTTGCAACTTACACTTACTTATACTATATAACATGATTGCAACTTGGCTTAAGTTCAATAGAGTTTAGAAAATTAATCCCAAACTCAATTTATGAGTTTAAAATAATCAATAAATTTGAATCGGTTAAATTATGATTGACAAATATTCCAGATATAATATTATAATATTAATGAGAAAGTATCCATTTTTGTTTAGACTTTAGACAATAGGTGCATAATTATTACACTAGTGAAACCCAGTAAATGGTTTATATAATGCACTGTATACAAATACACACATGGGCAAAGCTAGACAGCATATATATGAAGAAGTATTGTGGAAAAGTACCATGCATATCCAGAGAGTAGAAATACATGGGGGTGCACTCATACACTCATCCTTTGACACTATTCCCTTAATTTAACACAATAGTATTAAGAATGTAAATGTTCACTAAATTCAGAAGTTTCTATTTTTTATATTCTATGAAAAAGTTTCATTATGTAACAAGATACTGTGTTTATAAACCAGTGAGCAACAGTCATCCCAAATGAAACAATTACATTTATATTTTTTGTTGTATATGTAGACAAATTCAAAGGAGTAAAACACAAAAAGGCTTTTAAATGCTCTCTTTTAAAAATAATGAGTAAAACTGATAACACTGCCTACTATACATAAAAGATCTTTTTTAAGTATTGACATCGAATTGACCTAAATCAAATCATTTACAAAATGTTTTACAATAAGGATTCTGTCAAGAACAGAAACATGCGATTGCACTCCCACATGCATATATATACAATACCAAGTATAACACAGTCCGCATTAATGGTTAAACAGAGATATTGCATCATACCTTTGGTTCATAAAACTGTGAAATCGTAAGATGAGCAATTGAAAATAATAATTAAAATAAAGTTGACCAAAAATGTATCAAGATTTTCAAAATATTTTATAATTCAACTCACTCAACTTTTTATTAACTAATATACTTTCGATATAAACTATATATGAATGCCTGACTGTGAATCTATGTGTATAACTTTGGCAACTTGTTATTTTGATATAAATGTTGAAATTTTTACATATGTTTAAAAATTGTAAACGAGTTAAGAAGATGCTATGCATGCAGCTTATATTGGAAGAACTGTATCCGCAGTATATTCAAAGTTATTAGCAACAGTCTAGAATGCCTACCTGGACCTGGAGAATGTGTCCCCACCTTCCCCGTACAAAATGTGTCTACGTCCCGCACTTCTAGTCGCCATGATCGAGAGAATATCAGCTACATTTAACAATGTAGCATCACTTGCTAGCGTGCCATCCTGAAAATCCAAAGCAAATATGAGTAAACAAACAAATGCTGTAACTACAATTTTATTATTTATAAATTCCAGTTTCTTTTCCCATACATGCATGAAGAATAAAATGAAAAAATAATAATGTTACATGATGTATTTATTAAAATTATAGAAAAAAGGTGTAAGTATGAAAACCACTGACCGGTATGCTGCTGTCAAGCCAGTGTAGTATAGGCTGCAGCAATGTACTGGTAACTTGATCTCTGCACAGACACGCTTGGTATGTAGACTCAGATGTGCTTAGTTTCTTTAAAACATCAGTGGCTAACATTGACGGTTCATAAACTGCTGTTATGTTTCTCATGGGCAGACCATGACCGGCAGGATTGGTGACCAGTTGACATATACTGCAGATGAGCTTTGTAATGGTTATCTCCCCTGCAGAAAATGTTGATTGTCATGAAATAATATATAATTGAAAAGGCTAAATTAAATACAGCAACAGTTACATTAATGATCAAACATGATTTGAAAATTCAATACAATTACATTTGAAGATCAAATTAATCTTTGAACTTTTAAATGCCTATTAACAGGTAATATAGTTTAAATGAATTTTAATCACATCTTTTACCTTCATAACCTTTCACCTTGAGAGGGAAAAGCTGGAAACCCTGTTTATACATGAGTATTCGTCCTACTATGCTAATAGCATGCACAAAGTAAATGTATTCCAGTTCCTCTCCGCTATATGTGAACCTCTGTTGATGTGACCCTAGTAATGCAATACTGGTTATAGAATCATGCAAAGTAATGTTCAAAGAGACAGGAAAATAATGAGAACACAGAGTAAGTTGTAAACGTAGAAAATAGTCAATTAGCAACTAGGTTAGCCTTACCTACAGTACCTCTGTGGCTAGCTAAACTCTCAGACGCCTCACTAACCAAGTCAAAAGGTACTCTACGAGAAGCCACAAACTCCAATATACTCTTTACTAGGTTCTCCAAGAAGGCCTTTTGCTTCTTCATAACAGTGAATATAGGCAAACGACTGAAGCAGCCATGCTGTAACAAACATGTGTTTAAAATGCAGTTTGTCTGGTTATTCAGTTTTGAATTATGATTTGACTTCTAAACGAACCAGCTAACCAAATACAAATTAGTAACTGTATTTTATTAGCTGGTTGATTAATACTAATACTAATAAACACTAATGTATTTATTTCAACCTGTATAACTTTCAGTTGGCAATCGTTGTCACCATTGTTGACCCAATAAAAATATGCCAGCCATATCTTTGTATAAGAACTGAGACAATATGTGATGAATTAAATTGAAATAAAAAATTAAAGCTACACTAATCATATACTACTCACTGTCCATCTCATAAACCATTCGGCTTTTGGGTCAAGGAGTGCTAAGAAATGTGTAGGAGTTGCATGCATGGATGGTTGTACAGACATTCCGGCTTCTCCACTTATCGCCATCAAACTAATTGTCTTTTCCATCACATCATTTAAAAACCTAGCTGGGTATCGAACCCAGTAGTTAGGCACAATCTTTTGAAAGTCATTCATTAGTCGAAACTGTTAAGAGAAGTATTGGCTATAGACACAGTTACTTAACAAAAACAAAGAATAATACCTGATGAAAGACACACAAAATAGTATTTCAGCAAAGTTAATCTAAACCTACGGCAAGCAGGAGAATGTTGAAGTCTGGCTTTGTAGTATCCAGTCCATTCTTAACTTTCATACTTGGCTGTTTTTTGTTGGTGAAGTATTCATAGAGAAATGTAATCAGAATGCTGTAGAGCTCATTAGAATTCCCATGACTTGACGCAAAGCCTCTGCTGATGAATGACAAAGCTTTTTTCTAAAAACAAGTTCAGCAAAATAAATTTTAAAAGAGGATTTCAAAATAGCAAGCATACAGTTGAACAATAAAATTATCACATAAAAAACTTGCAATTTGTAAGATACAAAAAGCAAACTTTTGCTCACATATAAATTTGAACTGATGATATTATATCAATTTCTAATATTATAATGGTCAATAATACTTTTCTATACAAATATCTTCATGTATAAAAAACAAAGAGGGTATAATAATGTAATTTTATATCATAGTAATATGTTAAAAAATTAAATTTTAGTAATAAAAAACTGCTTGAAAATAACCTTAGCGTAGCATAGCATAGTAAGTTACAAAACAAATATGTTAGAATAAGAGTTGCAACCATTGAAATATCGAATCACTGCTAAGCAGGACTGCCAATTATCTATACTGTGTATTACAATACAGGTATACAGCTAGCAAGCCTTGTAACAACCTGTAAAAGTGGTTCTGTTTGATCACTAAGTGCATCAACTATGACTCTCTCGAGGCGTGCCCATTCTCTCTGATGACTTTCATCACTGGTGAGCACTTCATGTAACGTGACTTGCAGCAAGTCCTTTATAGCTGCCAACCTGGTCTAATAATATTGGAAGCACAAACATTATCTAAATGGTGCTAATCAGAATATCACAAAAGAAAATAATATAATACAGATAAAAAATCTCAGTATTTAACTGTCTCACATAGGCTACAATTTAAAAAAAATTTAACTAGTAAATTTATTGCAAAATTGAATTGATTAGTATTTATAAAAGATAAAAACTTAGACATTAACATGTACATTTTTAAAAAACTAAAATTGAAATAATTACTATCTGATATTTGTAGTCACAACCTTTGTCCAACTTTTAGCAAGGTTACATATTAAAGAATATTTGAAACAAACCCACTACTTTTCAAGATGGCCATACCTGTATGTTATTCTTTTTGTCGAGATGTTCAATATTTTTCTTCACCTGCTCAATTGTCACAAACAAGAATCTCTCATGATTGTATGAACTGCTCCACATTGATTCCTCATCACTACAACCATATGCCATATATTCATGTTTACGACTAGTGATCAGAATGGAGATTAAACTACTAAATTTCTAGTGAGAACAAACAAATCATTTTTCATCAAACAGCAATATTCAGTAAATATTATTTCTAGTAACAAACAAATAGTAGGATAAACTTGATCATTATGTCTCTCTCATAGTTTGTTTTCTCCTCACATCTTTTAAACTCCTAAATTTTGCACGGTTGACAAAATACTGCAATAAAACTGTGAAATAAATAGAAATTTGTTTCCCTAACCTCAACTGGCAAGGGTCACGCTGTTTTGGGGTCAGAGGTGGGTCATCTTTGTCGACTAGACGAAACTCATCTTCAAAGTTTTCTACCAGCCGTTCAACTGAATCATGTACAGCCTTGCTAATGTCCTCTTTCAGAGCAACAAATCTACATAAAATGGTGTATAAATCTTGAGAATAGTTTGCAGTATTTTAAAAAAACATCAGCACTGTTTTCTATTAAAAAACCTGGAGACTTTCACAACATGTTTGCGGATATTTTTCACTTGTTCCAAAAATCCCGAAGTATGTGTAAAATGTATGCCAGTAGAAAACAACAATTTAGCAAAACAATTGCTAAAAGTAAATATCAAACAATGCATATTGTACACAAATAGCCCACACAGTAGTCTTTGTGTATCATAGAGAACACTTACTGTTGTGAAGAGGTGACTTTGTCAGTAATCCTCGTGACTAGCGTGTCAGTATCTGAAAAGTTCTGGTAAGTACTGTCATTATACCGCTCGATCTCTTCATCGACAATAGGCCCCACACACTCTTCAATTTCAGCTTTTACAAACTTTACTAACTCATACCTACAATAAGGTTCAGTTACGCATCAAAACTTTTTTTATGGATGATGATTTGAAACAAATATGGCAGATCTATAAAAGCATTTTGCTTGCCATATAAAAGATGATGTAGCATCAGTGTGTGGAGAATGTTAGTAGTATTAAAAACTAAAAGCAGTCACTACATACTTATGAAACTGATCATCACTCTCTTCCAAATTCATGATTCTTTCTTCTGCTTGCTCAAATGTAGCAGCATCTTGGATGAATTTTCCAGCCCCAATTAAAAGTTGTTTGATGGCAGGAGTAACAATGGCAACATCCATTGTTAATCTAATTGCCAATTTAATTTAAAGAGTAAGCAATTTAAAGCATACGAATTAAAAAAATACTAATAGTAATACCAACACACTTACAGTACTAATACTAAAACCTATTGGCTATTAGTATTACTATTACTATTAGTATTAGTATTATAATACACAAAATGAATAAAACAACGATAATGAGTAGAAATTACAAAAGTTGACTGACTACTTACTTAAATACTTGAAAAATTAAAAGTATGAGCTCAAATACCGAGTATTAATTATATCAAAGTCAACATTAGTACTAGTACTAGTAGGGCCATGTTATGTAGTAACAATCGTTTACTATTTGTTTACATATAGTTTCCATTTTAAAATACATCTGGAACGCAGCAATATAGAGTAAAAAAACTCCTTTGATATGTAGTAAATATTGCAATTATCAGGCTACGAAACGAGTATAATCTAATGAACCGAAGCTTAATGGTATAATGGTTATCGTAGAGTTATCCCACTCTAAATCGTGCGTACAATGTATTTAGGAATTTTTTTACAGTAATTGCGGTTTTTAGAAACCTCTTTAAAACTACTCAGTATATCTTAGAGTATTGAATTTTAAGTTAGATTAATTTGTAATATCTACAAATCACCAAACATTGTAATATTTTAGTTAGTACGTCTGTGCGTAAAATTGTCTTATGCGGGAAATGGCATGCTATAGAGAAGATAACTTATAATTCAGGTGGTTTGCTATCGAATGGCCTTTGATTTGCTGCTGTTGGCTGTTTCAAGAGACATTAACCAATAAACGCTATTATACACAGCTTATATGTGCAAGATTGTTTGGATCTCAGTCGTTTTATACCAATTACAAAGAAGCGTCACAATTTCCTGTTGCGCGTCAACTAAGAATTTCACTGAAGGGTGAAAAGCAAGGAACAACATGAACGTAAAATTAATAAGCATGAATATGAATTTGTAGCAGAATTTCTTACAAAGCATTTTATCGTAAAAATCATCTATTTCATAATTTTCCAATAAGTAAGTTTTGATTTATATTAAAGCGAAGCTAATTTTCCAGTATTGTTACTATATTAATTTCTTTTTAATATCTCAAACTTCAAAGTTTACTGAAATAATTTAATAAACATTTCATTATTCAATTTGAATTTCATTCTAATTATTCTTATTGATATTTAATTACTATTACAGTATTAGTATTGGTGTAACCATAAGTATTACTAATACTAATAGTAATACTATTGGTAGTGATAATAGTGATACTGCTAGCCTATTAATAATGTTATTAGATTTAGTGGCAGTATCAGTATGACTATGAGTATTACTATTGTCTATTAGTATTACTATTAGTATCACTATCAGTATGATAGTGACTTTGAGTATGACTCAGTTTAACTATGAGTATCAGAGTATCAGTATGGTGGTCATAGTGAGACTGAGAATGAGTTTGGCTTAGGCTATGACTGTACTGTGTACTATGAGTAACCCTAGCACTAAGTCTAAAACTAGCTCTAAAGTCTAAGAGTAAGTGTTACTGTTACTTATACTTATACTGTAAGTGTAATTAGGGAATTACTTTATCAGATATGAGTAATTATAATCAGTAACTGTAAGTGTAGCTGTAAGACATAAGTCTAAAAATAAGACTCACAGTTCGGGGAAAGTCTTAAGGTTAAGTGGTAAATATAACTCATTTAAATCATGTTTTAAGTTGAAGTGCAGTCAAAACTTTTAGATCATCCTAATTTATGTAATTTAAGCTTTCCGTTTGAATTTTAACTAATAAAATTAAATTTCATTTGAATTTTTAATAATAATTTTGTTGAACTTGAAATATAAGCCTAAGCGATTGCAGATAAGTCCAAGACAAATTGATGTTATATTGAATTTAATAATCAGAATCATCATGCATTTGCGTGACAGTGAATCTAAGTGTAAGTCAATAAATAAAAGTTGAACATATGTCAAACTAATAAGTAATAAGTTTAAACAAGTTTAAATTTTATAAATTGAAATTAATACTAAAATTCTATTACTATTAGTAGTAGAGTATTAATATCACTATTTCTGGTAGGGAATAACTTTGATCCTGGTATTTATAATTACAATGCTTGATATATACTTATAGTTATAACTATTCTACTAACAATAATGTTACTACAATATTATTAGTAGAATAACCCCATGGTAATCTGCAATCAGTTTGATTTTCTTCAACTGATCAGTAACTTTGAGTCAATGGGATTGAATATTATTGTTGAACTTCAGTAGCTTACCTGTGACTTTCACCTTGAAACTGACTCAGACTTTATAAACAATATTAGTTTTGTTAATTTTAAGTTTTGTTATTGGTTATAATTGTATAAAAAAATGGTAAAAGTTCTTCATTATTTTTAATTAGAGCTTTACTTTATGTTTGAGAGCTTTTAACATTAGCTCTTAGCTTTTTTATTTTATGTTGAAATTATAACTTATGTATGTTGACCTTTTGAATTCCAATATTTGTGTGAAGGTTCACTAACTGGTACACCTTATCATACCTGTGACACTGAATGAGTTTGACTAATTATGTTTAAAGCTTCATATAATTTATTCTTATTTGCGTTGCTATGGCTAATATTTTTAGCTACCATTCATTATTCAAATAGCAGTATTTTGCCATAAGAATGGAACCTACTGAAAATGTTCTTTTGTCTTTGAATAATCAATGTCAACATTTAAAGAAATTTGACAGTTTTCATATGTAGTTTGAGATCATTATGTGTTATGCTCTAAGTGGTCTTGGCCATTGTATTATTATAATTGTGACCTATTAAATTTGCTATTAATCGTCCAAATATTGTAATGTAATATGAATAATGTTTTTATATCACATATTTTAATAAGTAATTGTGGTGCTCTAATGGCTATCAATAATTTAATTCTGTTAAATTATGGGTTGGTATAGTATATTTTCAAGTTCATTTAATGAAGGTTGTTCCTAGATAACAGTTCAATGTTCATAGTGTAAGTGGTTAGAAGCTGTATAAAATTAATGTTGTAGAGTATGTAGACTAAGACTTTTGAGATTAACTGCCAAAACCTAATTATGCTCTTGTAACTTCAAGGTATAGTAAAACCAGCACTAATTTATTTTTACAGTAGTTATGATTTAACCTAGCTTTGCCTTCATTGAACACTGTTTTTCAAGTTGGCTGTTGTGTTGCTTGTTTCAGCATTTTTGCAAACTAAAAAGAATGAGTGTTGATGCATATGGGCCTAATTCACAATCTTTAACGTTTCTGGAACCTGACAGCGAGTTAGTTGGAGCAGATACTCAAGTTGATGAGTATGACTTTGATTTCACATTGCCATCCCAAACTCAGTCCCAACCTCAGGCCTCCCAGGTTGATCCAGTTCAGAATCAGGTAAGTATATGATTTGATGATGTTATATCCCGCATATAATGAAAAAATATGAAATGCTCCATCATATCAGTAAAAGTAAAAGTTAAACTAAATGGTACATGTACATGTGCTTTTACTCATTCTTGCCAAGTTTTAAAAATTCAGTGCATTAAAAATCACTATCTACGAATATAGCAGGCTTGCAAAGTCTCTTTCTAAAATTTGTTGATATTGCATAGCTAAAATCTTGTCCAGCCAGTCACTATTAAACTTGTGGCCATACATTTTGTAATACTGATTTGTTTTATGAAATAGTCTGTCAACTTATCAAACTGAAAACTTTACTATTATATACCATTAAGTAACCATTTTTCAATAACTGGTGGTTTCCAATTAAACTGAAAAAGTTAGGGAACTGATTGGTAAAAAGCCATATAACTTTGCAACCCTTCCCAACGTTGTTCATGCTTCATATTAGTTAACTTGTGCTCATAAGAATAGAGGTTAATATCTTTTGTTTTCTGGCATTATTTTAGGTGCTCAAAGTGCTATGAATCTTTAAATCTGTGATAAAACTTCTATTCGTTCGCCGACAAACAAATGGATTGCTCTACATTTTAAAATGTATGTGCTATTTACTGTTTTTGGCCTTTTTAGTTGACACCCGGAGTTGCCAATGGTTATGATCCTGTTGTTGGAATAACTCAAGGGGTTTCTGACCTCCAGTTTGAAGACGACGAGGAAGAGGCTTATTACATGAAAGACTTGCCAAAATATGCATGCGCGTGAGTGAAAACTTCAACTGTTTGTACGCTGTTTAAGACTTCTTTCAAGACTATAAGTGATGATACATTTATCAGAAGTGTTTTAGTCCACTAGATGTGGTCTAATGGTTCAAGCACTGGCCTAGTAAGCACAAGATCAGTAAGTCGAATCTCAGTAAAGGCCGTTGGTGATGTTAGGAAGGGAATTCAGCCATAATTGCTCCTTTGCCCGAGTAGAAAACAAGTCTTCAATTTGCTTTAAAAAAAACCTTTCCATCAAGGGTTTTCAAGGGATGGCGTCTATCAACCTGTGTGAGTTATAGTCCACTGGACAATAGGTTCATCAGCAGATCTGTTTTGTAGCTACTGTGGAATACATGATCCTGCGTGTGTTGTCTACTGTAACACAACTAAGAAGTGGTTCTGTAATGGACGAGGAAATACATCTGGCAGGTACTCAATCAAATCTATGTACATGTTATGCAAACTTGAATGATCTGAACAGAGAGAGAGTATATAGATTATAGGTATGCTGTTTCATGCCTAAACATTGTTTTAGTCACATTGTCAACCATTTGGTGAGAGCGAAAGCTAAAGAGGTTACTCTACATAAAGATGGACCATTGGGAGAGGCTGCACTTGAGTGTTATAACTGCACTTGCAAGAATGTTTTCCTTCTTGGCTACATTTCTGCCAAGTTGGATTCGGTGGTAGTCTTGCTATGCAGACAGCCTTGTGCCTCCACCAGTAGCCTCAAGGATACAAACTGGTAGGACAATTGCCACAGTATTTTGGCATGTAACCTTTAAATCAGGCATATGTGTATATCGAGTTGTGTATATTAAGTATAAATGATAACATTCAATTCAGAATGGTCTACTTTTTCCTGTTTACTTTAGTTTCAGTATTGGGAGAAGGAAATTCTCATTCATTTTTTGCACGTTTTATAAGTATATATGTATCTTGGAAGGTGCCAAAGTCTAGTTATTAGATCAAATTGAGAAAGTTTATTATGGTTTGCAGGGACTCATCTTCATGGCAGCCATTGATACAGGATAGACAGTTTCTCGGGTGGATTGTCAAAGTACCTTCAGACAGTGAGCAGATGAGGGCGAGGCAGATATCCGCTCTACAAATTAATAAACTGGAGGAGTTGTGGAAGGTATATTTAGTTTCAGTATGTTATGTTGTTGAATGCGCACACTCACTCTTTTATTTGTGTTACGCATCTTTGCTGCAATATAACTGACAATTTCTGGCTTTAGGAAAAGCCAGACGCTAAGCTGGAAGACTTGGAGAAGCCTGGTATTGACGAGGAGCCTGCTCAAGTGATGTTGAGGTACGAAGACGCCTATCAGTATCAGAATGTATTTGGACCTCTTGTCAAGTTTGAAGCTGACAATGACAAGAAAACTAAGGAGTCTCAGACACAGGATAACATCACTGTGCACTGGGATATCGGCTTGAATAAGAAGAGAACAGCTACATTCATCTTCCCCAAAGCCAATGATGGTGATTATTAACTATAATTTTTATACTGTTGAGCATGTGTAGCAGAAGATAAAATTTATTTTTCTCTAGTTTACCCATTTGCACAGTCCACAATAATATGCATACAACTTTAAATACCACATCTTCTTTTGGGTTAAAACAATGTTTGTGAAGTCTATTTGTATTGTCTTCTATTTCTCATTGATATGTTATCATAGCATTTTTGCCCTACACTTTTCAACACTGAATGTAAAAGACAAATTTAGTGTAATACACTTTTCTGGACAACAAGTAATATTGCATGCAGGTATTGACGTTTTTGTTGAGGATTTTAGTTTATAATATTTATTTTAATGCAAAGATACTTTTGAGAGAGTTTTGCTATTTATGGTTAAAACCATTTTCTTCAGCAGCTTCTCTCAACGACATAATGTTGAATTGTCCAATTATTTGCAGAGATAAAGCTGATGATGGGTGATGAACTGAGGTTGAAGTATCTGGGTGAGATGCATAAGCCGTGGGCTGGAGTTGGACATGTGATAAAGATTGACTCTCTCACTAACGAAGTCACTATTGAGCTGAAGAGTAATGCTAACGTTCCCAATGACTGTACTCAGAACTTTGTGACTGACTTTGTTTGGAAATCAACTTCTTTTGACAGGTAAAATAGTTATTAAACTTTCTGAAATTGGTGGCTGCTACTTCTATACTTTTTTATTGTTTAAACTAGTCAGCATTCAAAATGCTATAAAGATAAAAGTTTACTTCATAAGATTACATAAGTGTAATCTTTATTAATTATGTGTGTGCTATTTTTTTCATTTACAATTGCACACTTTTCCATTTTGATCTGTGTCATAAAACTGCTTCTAGAGTTAATGCCTTCCATTTTGTATTCCACATAGAATGCAGTCAGCTCTGAAGGTGTTTGCTGTGGATGAACACTCTGTGTCAGCGTACATCTACCACAAGCTGCTGGGACATGAGATGGAGGAGGTGGTGATGAAGACCAGTCTACCTAAGAGATTCAGTGCTCCTGGGTTACCTGAGCTCAATCACTCCCAGGTTTATGCTGTCAAGACTGTGCTTCAACGACCCATCAGTCTCATACAGGTGATCTACTATAATAGTATATCTACTCTACTGTCTATAGGGAAGTTATAGGAATATACATCCATACGTATTGGTGTGTGTGCATGCGTTCGTGTGTGCGTATGTATTATATATATTTAACCCACTCTACACATGAATACCTGCGATACAGATTATATATGCACACAAGTCTTTGATACAACGTATATGCTGTACATAAGCCTGCATATAACCTACACAACATCCATATATCTACCCTGTAAACTCATACCATACATAGCGTACAATAATCAATTACAGGGTCCACCAGGTACAGGTAAAACTGTAACTTCTGCTACGATAGTGTATCATTTGGCCAAGCAGAACTCCCACCAGGTCCTTGTGTGTGCACCCAGCAATATTGCTGTCGATCAGCTCACGGAGAAAATTCACAAGACTGGACTGAAGGTTGTGAGGTTGGCTGCTAAGAGTAGAGAGGCTATTGCTAGTGATGTCAGCTTCCTGGCCCTTCACAACCAAGTCAGGAATCTCTCTGGGTGAGCTGTAGCTATGTGAAGGTTAATCAAGTATGACAATTTTTAGTAAATTTAGCTGTTTTGGGAATACATTGGCTAATTTTTGTTTCTATTTCATTTCTTCAAATGTAATATTTTGTCTTATCACAGTTGGCATAATTTCTAAGCCATATAATTCTAAATTAACATGTTATGCTGATAAGTGTTCATTCTTAATGTTTTCTTAGTTGCAACTATATATTATAGCAATGGAGAGCTAGCTAAGCTTCAGCTACTCAAGGATGAAACTGGTGAGTTGTCTTCGAATGATGAGAAGAGGTACAGGACTTTGAAGAGACAAGCTGAGAAAGAATTGCTGCAACATGCTGATGTGATCTGCTGCACTTGTGTGGGGGCGGGTGATCCCCGTCTCTCTAATATGAACTTCAAGTATACTCTGATTGACGAGAGCACTCAGGCTACTGAACCAGAGTGCATGATTCCCGTCGTACTGGGTTGCCGGCAGGCAAGTTTTTTATTTTGCGTCAGCTATAGAAATTGCCCGTAAAAATTTATTTTATATAAAGTTAAATATTAGTAGCTCACAGCTAATTTCGTTTACTTGCCATTATTTGTTGACCATTTATTGTCGAAAAACTTTTTTAAATTTCATACATATTGCAGCTTGTCCTAGTTGGAGACCATTGCCAACTTGGTCCGGTGGTCATGTGCAAGAAAGCTGCTCGAGCTGGCTTGTCTCAGAGCCTCTTTGAGAGACTTGTAGTGCTGGGCACCAGACCTATACGTCTGCAAGTTCAGTACAGGATGCACCCTGCTCTCAGTGCCTTTCCCAGTAACATCTTCTACGAGGGTTCTCTTCAGAACGGAGTCACAGCAGGTGAGCGAAACTAGTCACTGACTGAAAGCTGAGTGATACTTATTTTTATATTTTAATTATTATTGTCTACACAGAGTTGGTAGTATAGTTTATTTGGATTTCACTTGTGTTTTTTCCAGCTGAGCGGACAAGACCTATTGCTGACTTTCATTGGCCGCAGCCAGAAAAGCCGATGTTCTTCTTGGCAACTAGCGGACAGGAAGAGATCTCCAGCTCAGGAACTTCATACCTGAACCGAGCTGAAGCAGCCTGCGTCGAGAAGATCGCCACCAAGTTCCTGAAGGGCGGTATTAAACCCGATCAGATTGGTGTGATTACTCCTTATGAGGGCCAGAGAGCATACTGTGTTATGTATATGAAACACAGTGGTACAATGCCCAACAAGCTATACGAGGTAATTTAAACACTGAATGATATGTAAATGTACAAGAGAAGATTTTAAAGTGCCACATCGAAGGGTTTTTTGTTATGTTTTCTTACTATTCACCTATTTTAGGAGATTGAGGTGGCTAGTGTAGATGCCTTTCAGGGCAGGGAGAAAGACTTCATTATACTTTCATGTGTGAGAGCTAATGAGCACCAGGGCATTGGGTTTCTCAATGATCCAAGGCGACTCAATGTAGCTTTAACACGAGCCAAGTACGGAATCATCATCGTAGGCAACCCTAAAGTTTTGTCTAAGGTAACAGAATAGTCCGAAATTTTATATCCATTTATCTTCAATCTATATCAGTAACCCACAAGTTATTTGAATCTAGTGCAAAGAAGTTATGTTTATGGATCTCTTTTGTATTTTATCAAATACCTATTCATTTAATATATTTATTGAAATAAAAAAAAATGTTCTTGATAAAATAATTTGTTTTCCAGCAAGAGCTGTGGAATCATCTTCTCACGGATTACAAGGAGCAGCAGGTACTGGTTGAAGGCCCTCTTAGTCACCTTAAAGAAAGTATGATGCAATTTAGCAAGCCGAGGAAACTTGTGAACACGACCAACCCTGGTGGTAGATTTATGAGTACTACGATGTTCAGTGCCCGTGAAGTGCTGATACCTGGTATGATATAACTGATACCTGATAAAAGTAGTTAATACTAAGTGTAACATGGTTGATACCATTTAAGATGCATTCGATATCTAGTAACATGCAGTATATATCTGCTAAGATGAATAAAATTAATATCTTGCAAATGTCCCAGTTGCTGTGAATTATAGCTTTTGAAATTCACCATACACCTGTACTATTGGTTCTGGTATGTTGAGTTCATATACAATAGTATGATTGTGTAAATTATTATTTTTAAGGTTTGCTTGTAACCAGCACCCTATGCCTCCTGATCATTTTTCTAGTATGTTATGTCAGCAGTTAGTTGTACTATATTTACAGCTGTCATCTGCTATAGTTATTTCTTAGTTGTATAATAGATTACTATTACTGTATGTAATACAGCTTTTATTGGTAGTACTCGAGACACATGGGCATGCTTTAATGTTGATTGTAACCAGTTAATGGATGAAATACTTGTTGAACAAGTATTGCACCTTCATAAATGAATATTACAGGAAGTGCATATGACAGATCTGGAGCCCAACCTCCAACCAATCTCAATGGAGGTGCATTTTATGGTCGTGATCCATATATGCGGGCCACTCATGATCAAATGGGCTTCATCCCACAAGATCGAGGTGCCTTCCACACAGCTGCCATGAACCTGCCTGTGCCTATTGGAATGTTTATGTCTCCAGTACCACCATTCCAGCAACCACCAATGCAGCAGGGCAATGGTATGTTTATTTGTTATTTAGCTTAGCTGTAGCAAAACTGGATATTTGTTATAAAAAAAACTTCAACTGGGCAAATCATTTACACACGTTTTAAAACTTGATTTTTAGCATCTCGAAAGCCAATGACTGGTGGACGACCAGGATATAATGGAGTTGGACGCACGGACAGAAGAGGCCCAAATCGACCCCCACGCTATAGCAACCAGCAGCAGGGTGGCCAGGTCAACTCACAAGCTGCTGGCGACGGATCTCAGGCTAGCCAAGATGCTGGTGGTATGATCAGCCAGCCGTATGGAAGCCAGGGACCAATGACACAGAACCTCATGTCCATGTCGCAGCCTTTCCATGTCAGTCAGGCTGGTCTTAGTCAGCCAGGTCTTAGTCAGCCTGCCCTGTCTCAGGTGGGTAAACAAATGCTGTCATCGGTCGATAGTTACTATACTCGGCAAGAAATTGATTGTGAAAGTTTTATTAAGTTACTGGTTTCAGAATATTTAGATTACTGAACACTATATGCAACTGTACACTATATCACCAACGTAACTCATTTAGGATAGCTACATTGTGGATGATTTCAAGTCTCAGGCCGACATGATGTTGTCACAAGACTCCACCTACCAGGGAGACCGCAACTACTACCACAGTGCATTATCCCAGAATGCACCTCAATTCTCGCAATATTAGCACGCGGACTAAAGTCCTTCAAGAAAGGTAATCTTCACGAGGAAGGCATGTGCCCAGACTTTTTGTTATTAAAGTAAACTGGAGAAATTTGCCAACTTATTTGTGGGAGGAATTTGTGAATTACTTTATATCATTATTTTCATTTATATTTTATAGGGGAAGAGTTAGTTGAAGAAAGAACAATGGAGGTTACTGAATTCATGGGGTAAAAAGAGTAGCTGAAATGTACTCTCTATACAAGCATAGCATCTAGATGATGTAGACACATACTTTTTCAAATACCTTGCATGGCAAGAAACTTGTCTTCATTTTGACAACCAACAATTGAGCAACAGAAGTGGAATTGCATCAAATGGTTACGAATTGGTTTAGAGTTGTTCAAGGAGCGAATAGCAGCAGCTGAGTTGGTAGTCATTATACGGGGTAGATATTTTCTACATGAACTGACTGGAATATCAACAATTGGATTCTGTACCAATCATTTTCACAAAACACATTGCAAAGTCGACTTCAATAAACCCCTGTGACATATATTTTCTAATTGCCAGTGTTATTGGCAAGGATCTACTGTTTTCACACGGACACTGTGTATTATTTCAGAAGCTATAATGTGCTTCATTGTTGTCATGTCTATATCTGGGGGAGCCACATTTAAGAACTAGTTTTTATGGGCTTAAAGTAAGCCCAGCTGTGTTATGTCCGAATCACTTTGAAACACCAGATGTTTGTAAGACAGTAGAAACCTCTATTTTCAAATATTATATGATAATAAAATTTCATGTATGTGAATATTTCACTCTGGTTTTGTATTTTAGAATGTACTCATAACAGGGATAGGGTCAATTACATGTGAATGTAATTAATTACAATTACATAAAAATTTGTCAATAACAATTATAATTACAGTTAAAAAGTAATGTAATTAATTACAATTACAATTGTTCTCACAAGAGATAAATAGAAGTTATGCAATCTCACTTATAGGGTCCAACTACTAGAGGCAATTTTGACAGTGGTGAACCTCCTTTGTTCTCAACAGTGATGCTATACCAAAGTGACTCAATCTGAACTTGTTATTCAACAGTAAGCATAGTAGGAAAAGTATGAAATTTTTAAAGTTTGAAGTAATTGACATGTAATTATAGAGTAATTGTAAAAATCAATTACGTTAGATATGTAAACAATTGCAATTACATTTTCATACATCAATTACAAATTACATTCAATTACTTGAAAAAATGTAATTAATTACAACCAATTACAATTACCCCAACTTTAACTCATAATAGTATGCTTAGCATTTAATGTACACAACAAATGTATTCAACATACTGCCTTTCTATGGTGACACTAAAATGTCTACTCTGACTTTCTGAAAGCATACATGGCTAGACTTGACTAATAATTTGAAAAATTTTAGCTACTCAAAACTTAAATAACATACATGTGTTTCAATTGTTGAATGAAGAATTAAATATATTATGCTAGAATGAAATTTACTTGAGGTGAATTAATCTATAATTACAGCTACATTGGTATATTTAATGGCTTTTTTGATGTGGTAAAATGTAAATGGTTGAGACTAGAACCATTCATTTGTTTCTATTAAAACAACAGTATTTCGCTAATTTCAATTCATTTTGACAAGTAGAAAATATAATTCAACGAGCTTTGCTACTATTGATTTGCATAAAAGACTTCCAAATCCATTGTTATTAGCAAAGGTGATGATTTCTTGACTCAACTTTTAGTTTTTATCTGAACCATAACTTGATTTACTGTGACTGACACAGTCCTGCTAAAACCATGCACGCTTGGTCAGCACCTCTAGTGTGCAAGAGATACTATATCAAGTTCCACAGTCAAGAGACAGAATTAAGTACATTTCTGTATTAATGTGTGTATTTCACATAATTTCAAAATGTTAAAATTGTAAAAGAAATGTTAGTGATGAAATAGCCATTAATAATAATAATATATTTTACAGAGTACAATAGCTGGCCATGATAATATAATAGGATTTAATGCAATTGCAGCATAGCAGGTTTTAAGTGGGGTTATCTTCTGATACATTAGATTTGTCCAGTTGCTCTGAGTTATCATGAACAGCTTCATTATTCTCAACTTTGTGTGATGAACTGTCTTGTTCTTCGCATTCTTCTTCTTCATTCTCTTCGTCATCAGACTCTAAATATGACAATTATATGTGACTAAGCAGAATCACGGAGTATAAAGCAAAAACACATCTATTAGATAACTAGACTCAGCCATTTTTAAACTTTTATTACGGTTTAATAAAGTTTGAAGCCTGGTGAATAAGTGAAATCATTTGGCGGCTTTAGGAATTTCACTGAAACAAATCGAAATTTTGAAGCATTTTATCTGCAGACAACGTTTCAGATAACTTTCACCCAATACAAACTGTGAACCAGGTCTTTACAATGATTATAATTATTATGATATTCAATAGTACTTAATACCAGAACTTGACTGTGGTTTAACATTTTGATGTTTCTTCATTTGTTTTGCTTTTTGTTTCTTTTTTAAACGTTTCGCTCGCTTTTTAGCAGTTCTTTCATCAGCAGCTTTTAAATTCTCCTCCATCTTTTGTTGATATTCAGTATCTAATTCATTCTATAAAATAGCAATGCAACTTTTTACAAATATTTAAATCACTTTTTTCTATTTTATATAGTTTAACCCAAGGTAAAAAACAATGTGTTCTATTTATATCATAAGTTCATAACCATAGAAGAATGATATCAACAATATTTTATTAAGATCGTTCCAAGGAAATTCATTGAAAAAGTTTAAAGTTTAATACGTTGAAGTCACATGATATAAATAGATGAAGCACTAAATGAATTATCTGTTCAAAACAAAAGCCAGTGAATAGCAAGCTTAACCACAGTACCGGGAACTTAAAACAACTAAAAATACCGATAGCAACTAGTAATGATTTTTAATTCAAACAGGATTTACTGTTCCAAAATAATAGCATAGACAAAATATTGTTTGAGGTCAAAAAAACTTGTGTAACAAAAAAGCAGAAAAGCATTGAAAACACTCTATTCACATTAAGGAGGCACAGTTCAAAAGCTATACTATATACTAGCTAGCCTTTTAAATATCGGAATAAAAAATCCTGAATAATTTCATAAGAATAAATTACATAGTTTTCCTATAAACAGTAAACTCTGATTCTTAAGATAAAAAATTCAGTTGACTACCATTATCTAATAACACAACATAGAGTAATAACGATTTTTCACATCAGACAAATATCATCTATTGATTGGTCGATGTAGCAACTTTACGGGTTTGGCCTAATTCTAAGCCTCGGAGAATTTAAAACTTATTTTGTATTAATACAAACTTTAATAAAACATGATCATACAGAATTCATCATAAATTGAGATACCAAGCTGCCCAGAAGATAAAACAATTAAAAGCAGCTAATCAGAAATTTTTAAAGAAATTTTTCAAGGAAGAATTTAAAAATGCTAAATAGAAGATAAAATAGTGAACAAACTGTTGGTTTAAAATAAAAAAATTACACGTCTCTTCAGTTATAACTTGTTGTAAAATTTAATCAACAACTTGTGTTCTTGATAATAAGTTTTTCACAATACCTACTGAAAATGGGTTTTCTACAAAATTAAAAAAATGAAGACATACTTTGGTTGTTTGCTCGTTGAGAAATTTTTGTCTAGCATATTCTCGTCGTCTGACTCCTCGATACACATGGAAATCCCCACTCCCTGCTCCAGCACTGGAACCTGTAACAATAACAAAGTGCTAAATTTGTCAATAAAATCTTCATCTACGAAATACTAAAAGTTAAACTATCATATAGCACAATGTATTTGTTGTATTATTACTCCATTATAAACAATTTAAATAATTATTGTATAGTAAATCACACCCTGGATATAATATAGTGATGCTCAAAATATCAGTTTAAATTAATTTACAAATTTTACCACATTTCAACATAAAATATCTCAGATACACTAGAAGTTTCTCATTCACCCTTTTATAATTAATTTAGAAAATAAACTTAAAAATAGCGTATCTCTGCCTTACCCCATGTATTTCTGATGAACTCTGGTGGTTTAGGCATCTTTCTTTCTTTTCGTTTTTCTGGAATGTATACCGGCTTGTCCTAAATTAAGTGCATCAAAAAAGCAATAATTAAAACTATATTTGATTGTTGATTGGGTGGTCAACATTTTAAAGCATAAACGTGTACCTATTAATTTAACAGAAGTAAAAAATAATATTAAGACTAGTGTAAGTTTGAAAGATGTGATACAGAAATCTGCTAGACTTCAAACAACAAACTCATTTTTTGCCCCAAATAGTTCTAAAGTTTATCTTTCAACAGATATCAGAAATAGGGGATTTTTAAAATTTATTTTCTTCAACAAATTAGTATTGGGTAAGCTGCATTAATCATGGAACTTACAGGTTGCTTTAGCAACTTTTCTAACTTTAGTCGCTGAAGATCTGTAGCTGTCTTCACCTGCTTGGTTGGTTTATCATCTGGCTCTTCGTCATTTTGTGTTTCTCCTTTATGTGCACTTTTTATGTTCTTTTTGTTAAAAGTTAATTCATTAACTACAACTTCATTTTTCCATTGATTTGAGTTATTCGACATGATAGTCACAGTAGGGTGTGGTACAATAACTCTTCTACAAAAAGCAACATAAATTTAATACCATTTACTAATTTAGGATAAAAAGCAATACTTGGTATTGTAATTATTGCCACTCATTAATTGGGTTACTAGTGCAGGCTATACTGTAGGGATACAATTAAGAATACTTAAGCTAATAAGAAGTCAAAAATGATAAATTCCTTAAAATAGAAATGCTATGACTCATATTTATACTTGTGGCTTTATTTCGATTCAGAATCTGTACTTGCGAATTTGTCAAGTTTAACAGCAACAATATAAATGTCAATGATTTGATTTCCGAATCTGCCAGTATTAAAAATTGCAATTCAAGTATGACAGTGAAAATGAAGTGCCAACTTCGTTTAAATTTAAAGGTATGACTCATAATTAGTTTTATAAATATCATGGGTCTGTCATTTTTGCTAAATACAACTTTACTGTCATAATGAGTATTATGCAGTTATTATGATTACGAAAAAAAGTAAACAATATGTTGGTATTAACTTATTAAATTTGATTTAGCTAAGTTACACATTTAGATTGAGAGCACATCAAGATTTGAGGATTTAAAAACTTGCTATTTTTTAACTCGAACACTGACTTGATAAATCATTAATTTCGCTTGAATTGCTTGAATAAATTAATTTACTTGACAACTTTGATCGACTTGCTGTAGGTTTTTGATATTTTTATGAGTCAAAGTACCAAATTGCTTTATTTAGTTTTTAGTATTTCTCAGAAACCATGAGATGAATCTATTAAATTTTAATTGAAACTAGACAAGAGCTGCATTCAGTCCGAAGGAACAAACCTTTTACTTCCATAAATTAGAATAAGTAATAAGCACTCTCATGCAGTGGCACGTGCCAACATTTATTAATCAAGCAAAGGTACCAAAGTACAATTGCATAAAACTAGTTATTATAGGCACCTATAGTTACAGTGCTGGGGAAAAGTTTAACGACACTTGCAGAAATTTCTATGTATTTTGTTTACTAAGCATTTCTTGTAAATTCTTAGTATTTTTCTGCAAGTTCTATGTATCAAAAGGACCCCTAGAATGTGCACTACAATTCCCACCCTATAAATTCCTACTGTTGTGATGTTTTCCACCCATCTTCGGGCTAATTACACAAGCAGCTAGGGAAGCGCAACTCCTGTATTTTTATGTTCCCAAAGTTTATTGCTTTTGATAACTACAAAAGGCTAAACAGCGAACTTTGACTTTGTGCATGGTATCATGGTATTATAAAGTATGACTTCGTTCTATAAATATAATTATAATCAGTGTTATGTTCTGGGGTTGTATAACATCAAAAGGTGTAGGTCAACTCAGTATTTGCTCTGGAATGATGAATGCCCAAAAATATATAGAGATCGTTAATGCTAAACTTTTTCCAATCATAAATAAAACTTTTTAAATGAAGTTTACATATTTCAAGATGACAATGCACCATGCCATCGGGCAAAGACTGTTAAAGAGTGGATTAAAAAGCAGAGGGTCTCAATGCTTAACTGGCCAGCGCAAAGCCCTGACTTGAACCCAGTAAAAAATTTATGGTCAAGAATGGCTAAAATAGTCTCTTCAAAAAAGCCAACAACTAAGGTGACACTCATAGAGTCTGTAATTCACTCATGGCATCATGTCATGACTGAAGACAAGTTGGAAAAGCTGTACGAGTTGATGCCTCGTTGCTGCCGACTTGTGATTGAGAATAAAGGCTGGCCAACAAAATATTGATACTAAAATTTAAAGCACTGTGTGTTGCAATGCTGCTACAAGGTGTATAACAAATCATATATAATGTTTTTTTATATTTTAAATAAAATATTTCGATGTCATACAGTACACACAAATTGTGAGAGCATTGATTAATTCCAATATATGCATAGTAGCTCATTGCTTCACCCAAATTTTGGGAGGAAGTAAAAAGAGACAGTAATAACTTATATGAATGAGATAAGGAGATCTTAAGGATCCTTTTGATAGGCACCATGCCTGTGGAAATGCTTTTGTTACGTCGTAAAATTAGCTTGGAACATTGCAATTATGGAAAACAATGAGGCATCCTTAAACTTTTTCACAGCATATAAAATGAAAACATTATAAAACAATTACATAATTATGCAAGCATTTATGAATATCTGTCATGTACAGAACTGACCTATTAATTGCATGTAGTCTTGTAAAGAAACGCTATCATTATGATTACACGCACGCATAGACACACGCACACACACACACACTATGTTCCATTTAATTATCATTATGATTATGAGTTTAATATTTAGTAAAACTGTAACAGTAACTTATAATAATTACTTATTCATCATCAGACTAAGACTTGGTATTATAATTATAAATATAATAAAATCATACGATTTTATATTTATTCTTTATTATTTCATATTGCGAGTTATAGTTTATCAGAATTATATTTATGAGTGTCAGGTATGAGTATGACTGTAAATACTGTTAATAAGTGGACTGTTAATATTACAGTTACTATATCAATATAATAATATTCATCATTAAGATAAAGGTTAAAATGAGTAATCAAATTTAACCATTATAAATTGATATTTCTTTATTTCAGTTTATATCAAACTTCAACTTGCCTTTATAGTAATACAAATACTAATAGTAATTCAAATTAATGTAATTTAAATTATTCATTTAGAAATGAATAATAATGTTAAAGTAGTCTTAGTTTTAAACATAAACTAAAAGATTTAAAATTCCTTATTAAGATCTTGATTAGGGTTGTTTCTCATATACTTATACTAATAGTGACTATTACTAGTTTAGTAAAATATATTACTATTACTATTAGTATTACTATTAGTATTAGTATTACTAGTATTAGTATAAGTGTTACTATTACTATTAGTATTAGCATTAGGATTACTGAATACTGAGTATTAGCATTGCTATTTGTGTATTACTATTAATATTACTATTAGTATTAGTACAAATATTAGTCTTACTCTTATTTTTGTCTTAGAGTTACTGTTAGACTTAGTCTATGATTTTGACTATAGTCTATACTCTATAGACAAACTCATAGTCCAAGTCATACTGATACTGACTCATAGTGAATGTGATACTGATAGTTCGCCGTACAAGTTGAAGTACAACTCTGAAAATAAAACTGAAAGTAAAGGTGAGATGTTCCTGTAACACTAACAGTAACAGTAACACTAACAGTCACAACGTTGAACTCTTATATATTAAATCCATAAATTATTTGATCAGTCAAAGGAGAATGACTATTCCTTACACTACAGTTACAATAAATATAAAAATTATTATTATAAATTTAAATTAAATCATGACTATCACGATCAGTATCAGCATGAGCATGATGATGATGATGATCATCATCATCATGAAAAAAGTCATCAAATCTGTATACTAACTAGGAATATCGTCTAAAACCTCAATAGCCCAATAAGTGTTCCTGCCCTTCAATATTGGTGCATCTCTATTGATCATTGACCAAACACACAAATTACTGCTTGAGTCACACTATGTTTAGGCCGTTTTGTCTATCAATTTTGTGCAAAATAATTTATTCGAAACGCTAGAATTATAACCTCATACCTGCAGCTATTTATGCGACATGTAGAAGCACAATTGAGATTGTCAGCTTCGAATAAACTAATATGCACGAGTTTCATAGAACTAGTGCTCAGTCTAACGCAGCTTTTTACAAATAGATCTATACGCAGCTCCAAGTTGGGAAGTAATGAGTGCAGTAATGTAGAGTTCTCGAGTTTGGAGTCGAGGGTCAAAACTCGCGAACTGCAAACTGCTGCACTCAGTAACCCCCAACTTGAAGCTATTTATATAACCATTCTTTTTTCACATTCAAAAGTAGTAATCAATCAATCGCATGCGTTATCATTTGCTCAAGATCGGCTGCACGATTTGCATATCCTACTACAACATAGCGGTTTATAGCATTAGCATACGCTTATATTTCGTCTGCATTAATTTTAAGTAATTATGTTTGTAGTTATAGCTTTTATGAAATACTTTGTTATTTTTATTAATCTAGTAGCTGCAAATCTTACTTCATCTTCAAGTTGAAGTACGTTTGTACAAATTTTGTTTTTGGAGTACTAGTTCAGTAGTGCTAGTACTCAGTAGTAGTAGTTGTACTTGTAACTGTAAGTTTTATTAACTATTAAGCTTAACAATAACGTAGTTTAACCCTTTAACGTAAGCTTCAACCCCATTTTATTGTTAGCCAGTTCAGCAATCAATTAATGAATTATGATCATCATTGAATCATTTGCAATCTAGTTCTTTTGATTTAAACTTAAAGTTAAAGTAGCAGTTTAAATATCCATATTGATATTCATATTGGGTTTCAACTTACAGTTACAACTTACAACACGTAGTAAAAGTGTAACTGTAACTGTAAGTATTGGCTATTACTTAGTAATAATATTACTTATTAGTATTACTATTCAGATTCATATTGCTTATTGGCTATTAGTAATGATATTGCTCAATATTAATAAGTTTATTAAGCTATAAGTATAACGAAGTCTGATGCTGTATATTTATATTAGTTATATATAAAGTATGCTGAATTAAGGTTGCTGATTTAGCTTTGCTCGCATTATAATATGATAATCTTATTGATTTCATTTACTCATTATCCTTATGTTTATGATGAATGTATGGTGTCCCAAATTACTGTAAGGACTAGTGAAACTTATAATAATTATTATAATAACAATTATTGACTAATACTATGAGTATGATTGTAAGTAGTTTGAGTATTTATCATTATGCTGTAAGTAATGAGTTATATTTTGTGGTGAGACTGAGTGATGAGACTAAAGGTAAATAGTTAAAAGCAATGAAAGGTGAACACTTTATCATTCATTGTTGTTCAAACTCAATTTAATTAAGTGTTATTTAATTAACCAAGTGATTAAGTAAAAGCACAATATTGCTCATAATGTTTTAAAGTTTTAATACAGTTCACTTGCCCATACATGTTTGTAAAACTTTTCTTGTTTATATAAATCCTTCAAAATCTCTCAAATTATAACTTGGTGATATAAATAAAGAGCCATTGCATTGAAGTATGCAACATAATATGTATTTATTATATCTATTTTATAATATGAGTTCCAAATTGTCTAACACACTTTAAAGTATTTTTAAATTGTATTGACTATCATGTTAAATATAGAGTAACCCATATTCCCTTTAAATTTACACATTTCTAGTAGGGCACGATAATTTGAAAAAACGACTAAAACTATTGTATGGAGTTTCCTCTAGAAGCAGCTGATAATGTGGATAACATTCTGTAGGTTTTAATTTCTCCCCACCTTGTAGTGTTAAATGAATTGCTTATAAGCTGCACATGCACCACACATACACATAAACCATATACACCATATATGCATGTTTGTTACACAAATTTAATTTGTTGTCACCTTATGTTTAAATTTTATAGTTGCCCATATTTATATAATTAACTGAAGGTTTTAAACAATTGCTTCAACTAGTTGCTTTATCAGATGTTGTGCTCTTTATAGATCTGACAACCTCACAGACAGTCATGTACACATTCTCTAGAGTTGAAGCAATTGCTGTAAAAGCTCAGGTAGGTATCTACACTATATTATAACTCATGTAAACCGAGTAATTTCTGGCAAGAACTGGAAGGGATTTAAAAGGTTGCAGTCACTAAATCTTTTAATTTTTAAGGTCATTGTATTGACACATTGAGTGCAAAGCAATAATAATTTCACAATTTATTGAACCAGCTATCTTGTAACATATGTATGTTATGTTAATCTGTGACTAATATATAAACTTGCGTTTGAGTGCATACTGTATATCATATAAGAAATCACATCACTGTCTCATTACTTGATTGGGTGCTTACTGGATATACTAGACTTTTTCTGCAGCTTATTTTTATTCCTGATTGTATTGTTAACAGTCACTCTCAGCCCATTACCTGCCATTATATGACTGTTACGTTACATATTTGCTGGTAGAAGATTTGTTTCAAGCAAGTACACTTTTTCCTTGAAGCTTCTGTAATTATACATTTGCTTTCCGAATAAATCCAACTTGGACACCTTCTTTTAAACAAGACCACAGTGCTCAATGTCCAGTTGCTCAGCTTTGATCTGGGTTGTAGTTGTTGAGTACGCAATACACACTAGTAAAAGTTCCTTAACGTGGTAGAAGGCTTGCATTTCTAATATTCTCACAACAGGATCATATATTATGACTTGCGTCAGCTGTGAAAGGAATATGGCAATAGTGACATTCAGTATTTGGTAACCAGTAAGTGCATAGGGTTTTGACATTCAGCACTTCATGCTAGACAGGGTCCTTCTCATCACTCATGCCGAATTGCTGGAGCATATCATTTGTTAATTATAGAACTCTTCTATAGTAGCACTGGGCTCTAGTTGCTTAATTTTGCCTTATCTCTATCCCTTGGATCAACTTTTATGCTATGGGGCGCAGAATAATGTTTTTACAGCCCTATTACTGTTTTCATGTTTCATGTTTCACTTTAGCTTACTTCATATCAATGATATTGCCCCATCTTTTCAAGTTGAAAACATTCAACTCCTCTTAGGTCAACAAACAAGTATCAAATCTTAAATTATCTACTCAACTTCTCTAGGAAATCTGCTACAACTTATTTTCTCTAAAAAAAGGCTACAGTAATGCTTTTTATGGCTGAGCATTTTGAGACCTTGTGGCAATACAAATAGGCGGCGAAGAGTTTAAGACTCTCACCCCCATTCGACACAAAGATTTTGCACGGAAGAAGGGAAAAAAATATATAAAACACGAATTTTTATTTTAGGCATATCAATTTTCATTGAATACTGAAAACAATTCACTCGTTTGTTGTTTAACATTTTCAAAATTATATAAGCTTTTCCTTATTATATTGCATGAATAATATGTTTGCTGTTTGAAAAGCAGCTATAGACTTGAAATTTTCAGTCCTTCGTTTTTAACTTAAACAGAAAACTTAATATCTTTTCAAACAACGAAACTTGGTGTGTCTAACACTTATCTTGAAACCAGCCTATACTTTGCATGTACACTGATGAAAAAATTACTCAATATTTGTTATTGGCAGCTTCTGGATGAAGGTGGAGGAATTCAGGATTCAAAGAAATTCTCCTTGGATCCAGATATTACATCATTTGAAATGCTACAGAGTTTATTGACCAAAGCCTTCAATATGAAAGGGTAAAAATATGCTGGCTTTGCCAGTCATCTAACTTATTTTCACCTCAAATTCACCAAGCTGTAGAGTACCTTAGCTTATACTATAAGGCCTTCAGCCTAATTTCCTATGAGATTGGGTTTTTATGCTTATTATTCAATTAACAAAATGTAATTGAAATAAGGTTAACACGCCACACGTTTAGACATGCCACATAATACGTAGATATAATGTTGATGTAATGCAAGTAGATCTATAACAATTACGCACAAACTAAATCAATATTTTCTTGCTTATTTTTGTATTTCCGTTGGATATTTGTAGCAAATACGTCATCAATGTTCTATATAATATTACTTAAAGTAGCCTATTGATATACAGTAGGTTATATACTTAGGCCAGTTAAAAATAATGAAGAAGTTATGTGAAGAAACTAGCTAGTGTTGGTGTCCTTGCCAGTGCTATATAGATAGTATCTACACACATCCCTGATTCCAGGTTAATGTTCAGTGATGATAAGGTCAAGCATGATCTAGCTGCTCACAACAGCTAAGACTATTGAATAGAACTTCCTTTGCAGTCTATATAATCTGTATAAAACTACAAGAATGAGAGATAACGTTACAGTGTAGTCTCTTAATCCCAGTCCTTTATTTCTGAATATATGTATTATAATTGTAGAAAGTTTATGATCTCCTACGTAACTATAGATGATGAGGAGCATCTAGTACAGTTGTCTGTACACAACGACTGGGACCTAGACGCTGCAATACTCAATAGTAACTCCGTCGAGTCTTGCCTCAAACTAATAGTGCAGCAGAAATCACCCGATGAAGGTACTTTAGTCTAGGAACACATTCTACTGTAGGAACATATGCCACCAGTGTTGACAAAATCACATTGGGTGTTATAGACTGGAATAGCTCACGAACCAAGATATGGAACTTAAATCTATGCAAGACTTGTAGCCTTTAATCTGATTACTGCTTTAGATCTTCCAGTTTCCTATATGTGATTGTTGAATTCCAAAGCCTCTTACAGAAAATCAATTATTAATGTTTTGTTATACGTTATGGAAGTAACATTGCCATTTGTAATATGAGCTCTGACAGGCCTATAATTCCTGATACAAGAAAGATACAATCATACTGTACTATTGAATCTGATATCCTAATCAATATTCTTGTTCATGAAACTTTTTTAACCTGTCCGTGTGTTTCTAGTATTGGTGTGGCTCTTTCGCTAACTCCAGCAGTAATTATTAGACTCATTGAACTTGGCTTTACTGTCGTTGAGTGCTTAAAGAACATCTGTAGTAACACTTTGATCACTCTTATCAGGAAACGTTGTGTGGTAAACTTAGCCTGAGTGAAATGCAAGTCATTGCTATCTTTTGCGATTTCTTGATGCTCAGACTATAAAAGATAGTATTATACTGAGATATCATATAGCCACCTAGTCTTTTCAAATTTCAACGTCAACTTCCTAATAATGTATCACGGGGCATTGAATCATCCATCATTACAAATTCTGGAATAAAGTGGAAACTTCAATTAAGGATATTTTTATTTATGATTGCCACACTTAAGGCTACTCAAAGCCAACGCCAACTTTCAACATTCCATTAAGACTGTATTCTAGACAACAACTATTTAGAAATTGTGTGCAATGAGCCAGCTATTGTTCTCTTGTGGCTAAATTATCAAATATTTAGAGTTTTAGGGTTGTCGTTATTGACGTGATATAAAAATGGTAACACACTATGTTGGGTACTTATGTTGGTAATATACTATGTTGGGTACTTATGTTGGTAATATACTATGTTGGGTACTTATGTTGGTAATATACTATGTTGGGTACTTATGTTGGTAATATACTATGTTGGGTACTTATGTTGTCAGGTCTGGGAGATTGGGACGTGGTTCAAAGAGGAGATATTCCTGAAGGATCAGACCGTAGGAGTATTTCTGATAATTTGGTGCATGCCATCACTGATAGACTGAGTAGCATACTTAAGCCAGGTATAGTGTAGCACTTAAACTCTCTATCATATAGTCTGTATTAGTTAGGTATTGTATTGTATAGTCGGCTAAAATATGGGTCAGAATATTTGAGATACTTATCAATTGTCTTCAAAGAAAACTTATACTAAAATTAGTCGCATCTATTGCCACAACTCAGTCAAGCTGAAAATGTAGAATTATATCGGACACTTCATTGTCCTTCCCATAGTGTTATAAAACAGAGTACTATCCCTAATTTTTCACGAACATTTGCCAAGTAAGTGTATATTTTCAGCAGGAAAACTGAGCACTTATAGCACCTGCTTGTCACTTTTTCCATGGAAATGTTTTACTGGCTCATAGTTACTATCCCTTCTTTTGTAAATCACTATGGGATCTATAGGAATTTTATTCTACTACTGCCAAGTGTCTAAAATGTTGTTAAGATTTGAAAGGTCTGCAGGGCTTCACATGTTTCAGAAATCTTTTTTGTAAATTTATAACTTCTTGGAATGTGCTCTAACTTTTATTGTGCCGTTTACATTCAAACTTAGCTCAAGATTTCCATCAGTTATTTTACTGGTGTGTTTTGTATTTCTCAATTATATCACAGCTGCAAGTTGCCTTTATATAATAACTAAACCAGAGAAGTTTATGCATGAAGGCTTACATTGCTCATGCTCCACCTATAGACTATCTTCAAAGTAATTTCTACCATAAATTAATCTTATGTCAATTTTTGTGGCTAATTTCTCATATTAGATGGTCACATTTTATGAATGGCTCAAACTTCAAACAAACAAACCATGGAATGCAACTATTTCAGCATCTTATATTAAAAATGATGCATGGGGAATACCTTAACTTTGATATTAAAACAAGTAGTTACTTTTATCATTAAAATAAGTGCAGGAAGCCTCAAGATACTAAGTCGGGGCTGTTTTTAAGTTTGTACTTTTGAGTCACTTTTTTTCAAAAGGAAACTGGTTTTAAAGCAATGACAATTACTCCCAGAATTATAGTAACAGCATAAGTAACTTTTGAACAAGTCATATTGCTAACTAACATTTTAATTGTATTGATTATAAATATAAGCTCGGTAGAATGAGCTGTTTTGCTAAATTCTCAAATATTTGGCCAATAAAATTTCAACAAAAGTTATAGTAATAGTTTTCATATTCAGTGTATTCCCCACACTCACTTATAACAGTATTGCATTGTAGCCTACTTCGATTTAAATACTCATACATATTAATTCGACCAACATATTACTAATGGAAAGGATTACGTTGCAGTACAGCAAACTTCAGTTGCTGTAACAACCAAAATATGTATAATAAGTGCTGTTGTTATGGCATAACATGATGAGCCATCTAATCCAAGGTGGATGGAAACTAAAATACCACATCCATGATTTATTGGGCAAAAATCCATGGTGGTATAGCTCTTACCACTATCTCTTACTTTTGGATATGCATAAGAAATTTCTTGCTGGAATGAAATAACACACTGGAAATATAAAAGTTGATTACATTGTGTTTTGATACCCCTGAAAAACTATGCTGTCTGCATGTGTTTGAGCCAATAGCACTCCGTTTTTTATTTTTTGTTAATTCAACAACTTTCACTCTAATAAATAATCTCATGAACTGGTAACAATGATTCAACACAATGTGGTAAATATGTTTACTTTGACCAGGGTTTGCTGACCTTAGAATTCTTTTCATTAACCTCATCAAATCAAAAGTGTTGTTGATTTACTGCATTCCTGAGATGAACTGGTAGTGTCAAGATTTTATGACATCATCAAATAAAAACTCTCAGTTAATTTGGTTGAATTTTTATCAAAATTAAATTGTTTGTTCTAGGTGTGCTTTTATGGAATTGATCTCTACAAAATTTACTGTTCTGGAATATTCTTTGTCAAAACGCACAATTTGAAAATTTGTAGGTAAGAAGTCAAAGCCTGAGGAGCTGTACAAGCCTTCCAAGTCCCCTATGACAGACGCCGAGTTCCGCAACTACATGGACTGTGATGGTAAGCTGGTGAATGAGAGGGCATTCAGAGAGAGCATATATCAAGGAGGGATTGACCCCGGACTTCGCAAGGTCACGTGGAGACATCTGGTCAACGTCTTTCCTGCAGGTCAGCACTAATTTCTAGTTCAGTCATTTACACACACAATGCAGTTAGTTTATCACTTGAGTTCTATATTTTCATGCATTTGGCATATAATAGAGAATAATACTGCTTATTGAGTAAACATTTATGCAGTGCAGTTTGAATTTCTTATTATCGGATGTAAACAGATTCTTATTGCTGATGAGGAACCGCTCTCACTCTCTCTCAGTTTCATGCAGATGCTGGAAGCATCAGTTCTACCGAAACAAAAATATATCGAAACAGAGTGTTGAACAGGGTTGAAAGTTATATTTTCATAGCTTTTAATAAACGCCCTTCATTGTTATCTTGTGTTGGAATTTTAGGAAGCTTAAGACTACTAGACAGAAAAACATCATAAGAGGTTGTGCATTTAAGAAAGTCCTTCATTTTATTCGCTGAATTCATGGCCATATGATGTATTACTGTTTATAAATCGCTTTGTGAGATTAAAGATATTATTATGTGAAACCAACTCTTTACCCATATACCTGCGTATACATAGTTATAACACAGAGCAGAGTGTAGACAATAAACAGTTGTGTAGCAGCATGTTGTTATATACTCACAACTCAATATTATTTAGTGTTGGGTGCTGCTTTAGTCAACACAGTTTACACTTTTTTGCTATTTACCAAAGTTTGGTAACTTATTTTCAATTTCTCTTTAAAAAGTAAAGAAAGCATAGATAACCAGTTTAACCTATTGATATGATGCATGTAAGTGTTGTGATATCAACAAGAGATAACTTTGGCCAGTGTCTGGGGGTCAACGAAGACATTATAATCATTTGTGTCATGCATGAGCTATATATAAACCTAGGGGTGTGATAGTTGCTGGTTGACTAGCCACTAGTTGTTGTGTGGATCTGCTAGGGCTTTTCAAAACATGGGTTCATGCTGAGGTCTTGGGGTCTGAAGATTATCTAGGCATATGTATTATACTGTACCTTTCCTGTTAAGTTAATCATGTAGTTAATAATAATAATCACTGTTTAATCTTTGCTAATGTAATGTGAAATGTGCTCCTATCTCTGAGCCTAGCTTCATGCCATATATTACAGCCTGTCATGTGTCATTAACTACATTCTGGCAGTAACTGGTTGCAATAGACTGGCAAATGAAAAATTGTCATATCAGTTTAAAAAATATTCTATATAATATATTAACCTAGGCCCAATTTTTACTAGCACTTCTGTTCACTAGCATAGCAAGATATGTAAAAGTTTAAATTGATGAGTTATTTCTATACAGTCTATCATAAATCTTTGCTCTAGTTCCATTAGCAGGTTTAGTTCTAACTTTAAATTCCACATTGCAGATCTCAATGGGAAGGAGCGATTTGCCTATCTCCAGAGCAAAGCCAAAGAGTATACAATGCTTAAAGACGTTTGGAAGACAAATCTAAAACAAGGAACTGTGTCTGAAGAGTTGAAGTTCGTTACATCTATGGTCAGGAAGGACGTCATTAGAACTGACCGTACAAATTCCTTCTTTAAAGGTCGTGAGGATAACAAGAATATTGAGAGTCTGTTTGATATACTTTGTACATACTCTATGAACCACCCTGAGGTGTCCTACTGCCAGGGTATGAGTGATATGGCTGCAGTCTTGCTGGTAGTTCAGAATGATGAAGCTAATGCCTACCTATGTTTTTGTGCAATCATGAAAAGACTGAAATATAACTTCATGTTTGATGGTAAGGCCATGACATGCAAGTTTGATCATCTCAAGCTGCTGCTCAGTTATTATGACCCGGAGTTTTGGACTTATATGATAGAAAATGAAGTCAACGACCTGTTTTTTACGTACCGATGGCTGCTGTTAGAAATGAAGCGAGAGTTTGCGTTTAATGATGCTCTGTACATGTTGGAGGTAATGTGGAGCACTTTACCAATTGATCATCCATTAAATGGCGTTTCTTTATCGGATGTTTACTGCACTTGCAATAACAGTTTGAATCTCATTCCAAAGCAGCTGATTTCAGCTGTTGCTTCGAGTAATGGCTTCGCCACGGGTTCAGGCACACCTACTCCCTACACTAAGCTTTTGTCACTAGTCAGAAAATCTTCAGCTCATTCTAACACTCCTACTGGTAACCAGGAGGAGTCAATCAAACAGATGTTTTATGACAGTCAACAGAGTTTACCATGTGAGATGCATAACGGTAACCTTCACGATCAAGAAAACAATATCAACCATTCTTTAGAAATTTCAGTTTCAAAGGAACCTCAAGAATTTACTAGTAAATTTTACATTGACGTTGTAACAGACAAGAATGGTGTGTTGCAGTACAAGGATGAACTTTTGAATAGTGGCAGTCTTGAAATTATAGACATCTACAATATCAGTACCGATGTCGGTGGAAGTATCATCAGTACTTCTAGCATGGATTCTGGTATAAGGAGTCATCCAGTTACACCAGTCGGGCTGAAAACTGTCGGGTCGGATTTGCAATTTGCTTTTGAAACATCAGATGGTCACAAAGAGCCAACTAACAAATCCGTATTCCCTTCACCTGACGAGTTTGGCTATGGGAACCCTTTCTTGATGTGTGCAGCTTTTGCCATGATCCTTCAACACCGTGATCATATAATGAAAAATAAGCTTGACTTTGATTCTATCGTCATGCTATTTGATCGAAAAGTCAGAAAAAATAATGTGCATAGAATATTGTACGAAACTAAGCTAGTCTATGAAAAATATGTCAAAGAAGATTTGAGAACCTATGCGTGCTAGTAAGAGTTACATTTCATGGTTGTTTCCTATTTGTGCTATTAGGAATAGTCCATATCATGAATGTTGTTTATTATGTTGGATATTAGTTTAACAAATTTTTATATATATATATATATATTATGTACAACTCTACCAAACCCCAGATGACTTTATTTTACTGAGCATCACAAAAATTAAACTTTTTATATATTGTACAGCTTTGTAAATAAATGACTCATCTTATAGCTGCTATTTTTATATTTTACTATTTTATTTTCAAAAATATATTGTTTTTGACATTCTTTTAAAAAGCATCAAATTTTTATAGAGTTGTAGAGTTAGAGGACAAAACAAATACTTATTTAACATTATTGGAAAATGTTGTTTGAGAGTTTACATTGCATTTAAATTTGATGAGCATAATAAATTCGTTTATTTACAGTATATATAAGCAATTTGTTATAAAACATGCACTTAGAAATCTTTGTTTTATCACCATAAAATGGTGATGAAGCATTCTTTGCTTACACTTCTATACCCTGCTCACATCATGGTTTGTGTTCAACGACTGGTTGCGGAGTTTCCCAGCTCCTGTTTTTCCCAAGTGCTACAAATATATTATATTAGAACAGTATTTAACATATCATTTTAACAATAAAAAAAATGCTCAATTATATATTCATGTGCAATGCAGGTCAAAAAAATCCCTTCAGAAACGGAAAATTGACCTCATGGGCCATAATGTAATTGAACATCAAGTTAGCATTGATTAAAAAATGCAGCTTACCATAAATTATCAAAGTAAAGATATATATAATCTTACATTTGAGAATTTCTGAGATCTACCATAGAAATGTGTTGGCATTGTGTGAACACTGGGCTCTTTACCCCCATAGTCCTGCGCAGTTGTTCTGTACAATGGATGCACCGGCTTATGTGTGTAGCCTTCAAACCACTCTACAGCAGGACAAAACAATTTGAATTGCAGAGAAACAAACTCCTAATTTATATAAAACGATATTAATAAAAGAAGACTCTGTTGCAACTGTATAACATGTAAGGTCAAAATAACTACAGACATGTTAAACAATTTGCACTAGGAGTACTTTCTTTCTTCTGTTTGATTGTATCAGCACTGGCACTTTGACAGTCTTGTTCTGTTATTAGCTTTGATGATTGTATAAAATTATTTTGTTAAAAGTTAAATTTTGAATGATATATAAAATAGTCGAAGGTTTAAAGCCAGTGTCCTGGAAAATTCTGTAACACCAGTAAATTATCATTATTGATTGTATAATTATTTTAACAGTGTATGTCACTTCTATTCATCTACCTGGATTTTCAAAACGGTCTGGAATGCCAAATGTTCTATATACATCAGATGTTTTTGTGCCTCTAGGTACACCACCTGGACCTATTTCCGTTGATGAGCAGCCATTTGAATTCTGCAAACCAGTATTTAAAACATACAAAATGTAACAACTTAGCTAGCAGATAAAATATACAGTTAGATATTATACATAAATTTAAGTAGGCATCATTGTGATTCGATTTGCTTACACAAATAAAAATGTGCTAGAAAATAAGAATGAGTGCTCAACTTGGAAACCGAGAATGTAAAGCGCCGCCATGCAATCAAATAACCCTTACAGATCAAGATAGGCACTAGCGCTGAACGTAGCCAAGTTAAGCAAATCAACAAGTTAGTACACCAACTTCCAAACTGTACCAAAAACTATGATGAACAAACACAGATTATCAAATTTAAAGCGAACAAAAGCAAATGCACCAATTGTATTCAAATTTAGAGTTTTGTGCTAAAAGGCTAATTTGATTGCAATTGTTGTCAAAAACCTGTTAAAAGACATTTCACATACCTGAATTTGTTGTTCTGCCATGTTTAACAAAATTTTAGTAAAGTTCGATGTTTCAAAACAACGTTTTGATTACTTCAAGACAATTATCACTAAAACTAACTTACTAAAATGGTTAATTAATGACTTTGATTTAAATGCCCAAGTTCAAAATGCTAAAGAGTAAAGACTTTTTTTAGTTTTTGAAACTTCTAAGTTTATTCATAAACTTGCAGCCAGTCCTAAATTTTTAGAATATAAAGCAAGTGTAAGATATATTTCGTTGACTAGATTTATATTGGCCTATATTGTAATAACGTTCGTCTTTAAAATTTATGAAACTCGGTTCTGCAAAAAAATCTGCCAAGTCTATCTACTAGGTCTAGTCTTTAGCATGTCAAGTATGTTAGAGAGTATCTTAGCAACTGCTCTGCAATGAGCTCTCCAATATGCAGCGATCATTTTACTAGAAAAGATAACTCCGATGTTGAAAGATTAAACTCCCAAAAATTGTCTGCATTACTGGTGAAAACGGCGATTATAGTAATTGTTACAACCAAAGCGGGAAACTCTTGATCATTCACAGGAACAAAGCAAACAGAAAAAATTTAACGCAGTTTCTAGCTGGCAAGTTACTCCCAAGCAAAGAGTTAAAGGTACGTAATGATAATACGTACATAGTTGTGTACGTACATAGATATATAAGGTATGATGTATAATTATTATAATCTATCACTCTGCATCTAAGTGGCCTATATAGAAATAACCAATGACGAGCATGTCTTGGTGATCGTAGCCAATTAAGTTAATCACTGCAGCTGTTCGTACAAGAGCATTTCTCCGATGAAAAAGGAGCGAAAAGTTAACTCACTGCTCAGCAACGCTAAACGTGAAATCAACTCTTTTTTTATTTTATACATATTACCTACAGTTTCATACCGTTACTTCATAAAATTATAAGACTAACTTCGTAATTTATTTTTGCAGTCTTTCGGATATCTATACTACTCGTGGTACTGCCATAATCTTTAACTGAAACCGAGGTTTAAAGGTATAAAAGCTAAAACAAATGTATTTTAATTTTACTATTTAATTTTAATATTTTATTGTATTTAATATTATTATTTATAATTTTGTTATTTTGTATTAGTATTAGTCTTAGAATTTCAATTTAGCTTCAACATTTATGGATACTTTATGTTAAATTTATTACCTATACTATAATATTGATAATAATATTAAATTTCAATTAGCAATACAAGTTGAAGTTGAGACTAATAATTGTAACTACTGAAATGTAGCTAATGTACATTATGATTATGATTATCATTATGATAAACTTTAAGTGATTATGATTATTTTTCTTCAAAGTAAAACTAAAATCAAGTCTAGAACTGAAAGTTGACTTGAGGATAAAATAAAAATTAATATTAATATATTTTAAAATATACAAGTAGGTTACTAGTAGTAGTACTACTACTACCAGTAGTACTAGTAGTAGTAGTAGTAGAACTTATATTCATAGTATTAGTAATAGTATAAGTTATAGTAATAGTAATACTTATACTAGTAGAACTAATAGTAATACTAATAGTAGCTGTAGTACTAGTACTACTAGTAGTAGTAGTATAAACTCTAAATTATTTTTAAATACTGGTGCAGTAAATATTATAATATTAGTATTACTATTACTATTAGTAATATTAATTAAAAATAATTACTATTACTATTAGTAATATTAACTAAAAATAATTACTATTACTATTAGTACTACATTATGATTCATTATGAATTATAAACAACTATTACATTAATTTTATTTCACTCAATAATATTAATTATATTACTATAATGTGAATATTAGTATTACTATTAGACTTGGTATTAGTATTACTATTACTAGCACTACTAGTAGTAGTACTAGTATTAGAAGTAGAGTACTAGTACTAAATTTGTCAGACTCATTATGACTATCGCTATGCCTATAGTTATACTTATCGGGTGTAACACTGTCACTAATAGTCATTATCAGTGTGACTATCTGATAGTGATAATAATAAGTATTAAGTAAATGACTATTAACCTAAATATAATACAATAGCTTGTAGGTATAACTATAAGCTTAATCATAACCACCATAATTATAGATCATAGTGATGATCACCAACACCATGATTCCCTGAAGCATGATGATCACTAACGTTATTATGACAATCACTCATTATAATGAGTATTATTACAATCATTATGATTATCATCATTATGCACCATATCATGTAGGCTACTCATGCTGTGACTACTCCATATCTTACTCAGAGTTATTGTATATAGGCTCAAGTGGTTACTCATGTTCATATTATATTAATATGATAAATTGAAAGCTATTATTAGCTATTCCAATGCATAACTTAATCACATTTTTCTTTTGTTTTTCTCATATGAAGTGTCCTTCTCAATTAATAATAACTAATAATGTAAACTAAAAATAGTACTAATGTTCAGCTCAAACTTTTATTTACGTTTTCGTATTTGAATTTTAATGTCGCTCTATCACATATAATAATTTGTTTGTTATTTTGAATTAAAAAATTAGTCAGGTTGTATGTTAAATATTAGAATTACACTTCAATATTTAATCACATGAATCCAAATCCTAATCAATTGGAATAATAATGACATCATCCTAATGCTTGTATAATACCTGCCAAAATATTAATTTTGGATGCCAAACCATCTGGCATTCACCTGCTCTGGTGGCTTTGAAAACAGACCATCACATAATGATTAGTATTCATCACGACTGCAGCTTACTTTTTACTATAACTATAAAGCAGGGCTAACTAGTCCTATTCATATAGTAATGTAATACCCAGAAGTATCTTGGCTGTGATTAAAAAAATACTGCATATTGCTAACTCTCATTACATGTTTTTTTGCATTGCAATGTGAAGTTTAATTATTAGGATTCTTGAAAAAAATTTGAAAATAGGCTCTATATAGTATATACTGCTAATAGGAAACATGGTATAAAGAGTTCATGTACTGCCAACTTTTTCGGAAAAAAAATTGAATATCGTAAAATCAAACTAACGCATTTTCAATTAATTTATGAATATCGAATTATTCTTATAAAAAACTCTGGTTAATTTTGGTGAGTGGTGTGAATCATTTATTCAATATTATGTTTGTAATCTATTTTTGCCATGTAATAATAAACATATATTATAGTCATTAGCTATTGGTCAATCACAGGCATTAAATTCAGTAAAAATATGATTTTTATAATAATGCTATAATAATTTTGTTGGATAATTAGCCGTGATAAAAAACTAATTAATTATTAGGTGATAATGTGGATTCAAATAACAACGAATTGGTTTTGCTTGACAATAGATAATTATTACAATAGTTATTGCTTAATAACTTGCTGCAATACCTTGAAAATATTGGGTAATCGTAGTTATTATGATTTATTTATTTTATTTTTAAATATCTACTCCATTTTATTCAAGTTCTTTTCCTATTTCACAAATGTTTATAGTGACTATGAACTATATATTGTAAGAGCATATAGATTGAACAGCCTAGAATCATGGTTGGTTATACAACTACATACATCAAACTATCATTAATATTAGTTTTTTACATCTGCAATAATATTGCAATAAGTTTAGATGCAAACGCAAGCAACAAATTTGAATTAAGTGCATGGAGATAAATTAGATAAATCTAATAAAGTTAAAAGTACAATATAACAATAAAGGTTTAAATGCGAATTTCAGTTCCCATAATTATATACTTTTAGGTGATTGCATGTTGGTGAATAAAGCAACATGTCTCAAGTAAATATCAGCAATGTTGTAGTATTGGACAACCCATCTCCATTTAATAATCCTTTTCAGTTTGAAATCACTTTTGAATGCTTAGAGCATCTGAATGACGGTAAGAACTATTGTTATTAAGTGAATCTCTGTATGTTTATTGGAACATGCTATTCATCATAACACACTTTTTAAAACTGATACAAATTTGTTAACTTTTTTTCAGTGTTCAAAGTTTACAAATTGAATTGTTTTATTTGAACAAATATGTTTGAAGATTTAGAGTGGAAGATTATATATGTGAGCTCAGCTGAGAGTGAGGACCACGACCAGGTGTTGGACTCAGTACTGGTTGGTCCTGTACCTCCAGGGAAACACATGTTTGTATTTCAGGTGAATTATTTCTCAACAGCTTTTAACATTCATCTTATATTTTAGGAAAAATGAACATATTAAATTTAGTGGTAGTTGGGTACTAGGAATACATTTATTGCTTTACAGATTAAATAAATTAAGAAACTGGTTAAAGGTGTGCCTTCAACTAGTTTAGACGTTTATATACTCTGATTAGATAAAGCATTGATAAAAGAAATATATATCTAATACCATTTTTTTTAAAACATATTCTGGTCTAACAATTTATTCAAATAAAAGTTGCATTATGTCTTAATCACATTGAATTTTTAGCACAACATATAAATATTTTCTCTCCTTTGTTACTATGTGCTACGGGATTTATTTCTGCTGATAACTAACCCAAAAGATTTTAACATGCTCCATGTGGCTTTTGAAATTTAAGTTTTAAACTTTGAGGCAAGCATAGTGTGTAGCCATACTGCTACTTATATTTGAATAATTCTATTGGCTATTGACTATTTCAGGCACCATCACCAGACATAGAAAAGATTCCTGTAGCTGATGCTGTTGGGGTGACTGTAGTATTGCTCACATGTTCATATAAATCAAGAGAGTTCATTCGAGTTGGTTACTATGTAAACAATGATTACACTGATCCGGAGATGAAGGAAAATCCACCAGCTACGCCAGACTTCAGTCGAGTAAATATATTATTTCACTAAAAGCTGAAGATATGTTGAGCGCTTCTTCGTTGTGATCTGTTTTGCCTCCTACCTTGCCATGTGTTTCCTTTGTCCAGACCGATAATATTTTTAACTTATGCGGCTAGTTAAATAACGATTAAAAAAGTTGAAAGAAGCATGTTAAGTGTTTCATGTGCAATAATTTTTTATATTAAGGAAAAGACTAATTTCCATAGGATCAAAATATTTGTTAGGGATAATATGTTACTTTTTGGGAAGATAACTGCTTTGTTTAGGGTTAGATAAGCTACCAAGTTTGTAAACTTTGCTCTTAAATCATAATTAATAGAAATAATTAGGCTATTAGTGTAATATCTGCACACATTTTATTAGGGAACAAACAATCTTAAGACCAAATTGTTAATTATGTAAATTTGGAAGTGTCTGATTACACCAATGTGAAACATCCACCATTTTATTTTATTGAAAACTTTTTACACACTAATTTGGAATGATTGTTACATTTCTGTTTTTTATAGCTACAAAGAAATGTGCTTGCAACAGCGCCTCGAGTCACCAAGTTTCCTATTGATTGGGGCGACAGAAATAATTCCGAGTCTGAAAATAATATTGATAATAATGATAAGATGGAAGTAGAAGACGCAGAGTCTAACCAGATACAAGCTCCGCCCCCACAGCAGTCAGCGCCACCGACTTTAGGTATTGGTCATGACAGCAATAGTCTGAATCTCTCGGAACCTATAGCAAGTTAACAATATTGATGAGAACTTTCAGATATTATGTTACAGGTCTATATGCATCCTTATTCATTACTATTTGTATATACAGTTGTTATTCACTTGCATTATAATTTATCATGTTTTTTACAGCCTATTAATTCAAATTGTTATTAAATAAAATTTTATACAGAAAACTGTATTATTGTGGTTGTATTGTGCACAATACATGTATTTAACTTTGATTGTGGTCACACCACCATTTCATTTGCTGCTGCCCTGTAATCTCCAGCTATTAACATTCCGTTGATGAAATACTCATCATTTTAATACTTATGTAGGTATCTGTGTACATTCAATGACTGGTTTGTTGGTGCTCTAATGACTTCATGCTCTCATCTCATGTTGTAAACTTAAAACTGATGCCAATATCAAGTATTTACCTGAACTTACACATCTTCTTGTGACAACTTAGATTAGTGGTGACCACACTTAACATAATACTGGGCAGCACAACAAGATTAACAACTCTGGTGAAGCCAGCATTCTAGTACTTTAGCTTTCAATGGAGTGCACTTTATACTTAACTTGCTGCTGCTAGATAACATAACGACTACTGCTTGGGCTTGTTTCCTCATGAGGAAACAATTCCAAGTAGTAAGCGGTTAGTATAGATTTACTGTACAACAGAAGCAAGGTTATAGGCCACATCAAGAATAAGAAAACATCATATTCAAGGAAAAGCATGTTTGCCATATAAAGAGAATGGATTGATAGCAGGCAATCCAGTGTGTAAACTAAATAGTAAATATCCAATTTACTAAGAATACACAATTTTGATTTTAGAAGAGCATTTTTAACAAGGCACGTGCAAAATTTCAATTTAGGAAAAACGAGTAAATATTAGTTTATTTTATTCCTAAAAGTTGATTAAACATTAATTTACAAATTATTCCAATGATGATTTTAATTTTTCAACGATTTTCTAAAAAGTGCTTTCATGGCCTTTTTTGGTTGAAGTTTCCTAAAGTTGATGGTTAAAGTTGCATCGTCACGTGCACAGTACTGAATAATTTTATTTCCTCTAATTGGTAAATCACTATAATATTATCAAAGCTGCTTCATGCGTTTTATATCTCAGGGCCTGCAAGCAGTAGAACACCCCATTACAGGGCCACTGGGTTATCGAGTACTGAAATTTATATTTGTATTCATTATGTTTCAAGACATTTCAGATGCATACTTTCTAAAATAGCAGTGGACTATTGACAAAATAACCCAGCACTATTTGCATTTTGTCACTAATCACGTATATAACTCCGTCAAGTGTGAGCAGCCTGGAAATATTATAAATATTGCACCAAATTTTCTTTAGTTTTCCGAAGCACACCATTGTGCAAGATCTGCATACCTAGTAACTAGGTCACAGAAGAAATGTGTCCATGTTATAGAACATAGTTAAAGGACTTGCATAAGGGAAAAACTACAGCTTTAAATTTAATGATAGATAAAACTTTGAAAAACTGTTTTATATAAACATAAACTATATTTAATTTCAGATAGAATAATAGCAGGGATAGAAAACATATTTTCAGCCGTGAAACAAGTTCTGCAACATTAATCTATGTCACAGGGCAGCACCAAATAACTAGTAATAGTAACAAGTAAGACTTAAATAATTCTATAGCTATTCATCACTTGTTCAAGACTTGCGACATCACATGGAGTAGTGCATGGCGTGAATGTCTTCTAATAAATAAGAATATATTTATTCATATTGCTGAACCTGTTTTCTATAAAATATCTATACTACATCTAAACTCTGCGGGAATGCAAACCATCAGGACTGAAGTTCCATGAGAGAAAATACCAATGCAGACAGTATCTCATCCGTACATAAATAATGTTTTATCACATTTGGAGTAAAGAGTTCCATATGATGTATTACTTCCCAATCATCCGCCAGGCATTTGGCCACTGGTGTAGTAGTGAGCTGTAGTAGCACTTAGTGATTGTATAGCCGCCACTAACTTCTTCAATGCTGGCTAAAATAAGATGAGAATACATTTATTGATTAAATATTCTAAATGATAACAGTTAAAATTCTATTAGGTATCATTAAAATATTTACTTGGGTGATGCTTTTATTCTGTAGGTCTTTCATATGACAAGAGCATATTTTATGAATGGTACTGAGCTCTCTAGCGACGTCTTCATTGCTATTTCTCGACCCATCATTGTCTGGCATTTCTACCACATCCTTAAACCATAGACAATAAAAGAGTTGTGATTGCAAAATTTCAAGGATAATATGAAAATAGACTAAATCCTCATGAAAATAATAAAATGGACACTGAATATGAATAGTGGTAGGAGATGATGTAATGTTGAAATATTTTTAACAGTAGACTTACAATACCTATATATTATATAAAATACATACCAAGTGAATTTTAAACAGGTGAACTTAACAAATTAATTTGCATATTTTTAAAGCTATAACTGGTTTCATATTGACCAAATTAAAATACCTAATTTTAAATTTATACATAAAATAAAGAAGTGCAATTAAACAAGATATTCGTACGACAAAAGATTAGAGAAACCGACTTACCGCCAACTCATTTAAAAATGTCACCATTCTATTCTTATTGTCTACAATGAATGGCCCGACTGCCTCCATATATATCTCCTTAGTTCCCACTTCCACCAGATTAGCTAAGTTGATTAAGGATTTAGCTACAAGTTTAAGAGTCCTGCCAGCCGATTCTGCCGGTGGTTCAGTCACCAGGTTGAAGTTGCGGGGGTTTACAATAGTAGGGCAGAGCAGGCGTAAGAAAATAAACCCACTGACCACCCTTGGCTTAACAATCTCATTGTCGGGCCACCGCTTGGCTACAGTTCGTTGGAGGCATCCACAAATATGTCGAAGAATTCTAGAATGAACAAACCAATGTTACTACTAAAATATTGTCATAGTTATTAAAACCAATCGGTTAAAATAATAAAATTATCAACTCATATATGACAAACATGTATAAAAATAGGTAATATTTGTAATAAATAATGTATTATTATCCTTCATGGACTACCGACAAAATTTGTACCATATATTTTATTACTAAATATTGAATAAAGTACTTTTACAAATATAGCAACTCAATGGTAGTATTGTTATATATAGGAACACTTACAAGGGGCAGTCATTCTTTGCATTTATTATAGCTGCGAGCAGCTCACTGAGCAATTGCATTAGAGTATATTTGTTAGCGTCCAGGCCAGACGGATTTTCCATTACATTTGGATCCAGCTAGAAAATTTAATACAACAATAAGCATGACTCATTAAATGTTTCATAACTTAAACATTATTATGAGAGCTAGCAAAGTTGCCAACACATCTCTTGGTTTCAAATCTCAGAAATCATCAAAGACATGTTTTACTGTTCTTCAAGCTAGCTCCATTTACTCTGCAATACTAGAGAATTAAAAATGTCAACCTCGATTTTGATATTGCCAGTTATTATTTTCTGTACAGTCGTTTGTAGAGCAGATCTAACAAAGTCCCCGGCAGTCAGCTTCATGTACTGATCCATCAGCGTCGTGGCTAAAGATGTGCTACGAAACAGTGTAGCAGCATTGTCTACAACACCCATAGAACACTTAGACTGAATAGAGACAAGTATAACATAACACTCTACACTGCTGTGATACACTGATACGCTGCAGATACACTTTGGATATATAGGAAGCACGTTGTTCTCAAAACATTTAAGCTATAAACTAGTTTTCAGTGTATATCTCTGAAGGGCAAACGAAAAGCATTTGCAAGATAATAACAAGAACGATACATTATTTAATTAGTTATTGCAGCATGAATTACTGCTTACTTTACAGCAAATTATCAAGTATATTACCTTCATTGGCGATTTCCACACTAGTGAGCGTCTTTAGCAGAGTCGCCTCCCTTTTTTCATATTTAAATACTTTGAGCAGAGACTGAGCTAGTTGCGTTCTGTCTCTAAGATTGTCACAGAGTAAACCCAGTGTGCTGACGATTTGACAGTCTTTAGAGAGTAAGACCTTTCACAAAATAACATAGTATTTTATATAACAAATAAATTATAAATTGTACAAGTTTTAGAGAATAAAAAGGTAAGGTGCAGTTCCATTTTTTCTAATTAATGTTGAAAGTAAGCAAAGTTTGAACATAGTGGATAAAGCAGATTGAGTGAACTGCCAGCCTACAAGCCAGCCTCCCCTTTTACCCCCTCACCTATGATTTTGCAGTTAAACTGTAATGAAACAGCGCATTAAAGTCTGATGGATCGAAATTGTGTTTAAATAGAATTTAATAATTAAACTAATACCCTGAACATATCAAAATTTAATGCAGACGTGTTTCATTGACAAAAAATCCTTAGTACTCTATTTTATTACTAGAAGAACTATTACATAGCATCACTAAGTACCAATTGACGAGAAGATAACTCCTCGCACTGTTATTAGGTTGATGGGCACAATCAATAGCCATTCAAAATTCATCTTAGAAACCAATAAAATAGTGTCGACCATGCCGTTGCTATTTTATGCCAAGTTATGTTGACTAGATGAAATTACATTCAAGTGCACCAGCTAGAAAAGAAATAGTCTTTACATTTAGAAGGTCCTGATAAGCTTTCACTGGAAGTATCACATCGTGCTTATATTTCAACTTGACTCTGAGGTGAGGTGGTGATGAGGTAGAATCGCTAGAGCTACTATTCATGGAAGATGATGAAAGCATGGTTAACCAGTCATCTATTTCCTCTCCCATCTCTACATCTGAGAGCATTTTAGTGACTTGGTCTAAAATTACATCAGAATAAATTTGTCATCCCTTTATTTTTTGAGTTCTTACAATAACAATTCATGAAATTACTTAAACTAAACAACACCTCTTATATGAGTAAATTAGATATAATATACATATTAAATGTGTAATAAACTATCTTAGCAGAGGGATATGGTGTAATGAATGACAAAGTGCAAGTAACCCGAGACTTTTTAATCTCAAATTTTGTTATGATAACTGAGATAATGAATGCTATTTAGATAATTCATTAACCCAAGCAATAGACATTACAGACCATGTTGATAACACTATTAATAAAATGGATGGGTTACATAATATGCTTCAATTTAGCATTAAACTATAGTGAAACAAAAACTAGTTAAAATATTATATATTAAATCAGTTGTTTTAAAATAAGTACTCTTCTAGCTGTTGACAAATAAATCAGCAATATAATAATGGTGGAAGGTATATAATTACAGCTATTAGTATAGATGTTGCAATAACTGTAGCCTAAGGCTAAGCAGAGTGAAAGTATCGAGAGTTGTCAGCTTTCAGTTGTAAGACTAAATATATGTGAATTGTTAACATGAGAGTTATCATACCATGCAAGAGAAGATTGGAAAATAGGGAAGTGGTATAGAAAAGCACATAAGGCTAGAACTGCAACTTGTACATATAACAGCAGACTGACTCCCACCCCAGAGTTAGGATGTTAAAGTGATGTCCCTTCCACAACTTTGACTTGAAATATTTGCAGGCACATCCTTATTGGAGTTTGCAAGTCTATACTTCAATGTATTTTATTTTGCTACTAGTTATTCTAGATAAATCTATATTTGGTACCTCATTATAACATCATGATAGTTACTATCCTATTAGAGTGTATTATCTTGTTTTATCATCATTTCGGTTCATTTTTGTCACCATTATTGTTCCTATTTTTAAAATTATCAGTAATTTATTATTCAAGCTTACTAGTCTTCCATAAGACTATGATCAATAATATTAAAAATAGACAAAAATCATCAATATTACCAAGATATATTTTTGTCAATTTTCAAAAAAAAGCGACTTGTAACTGATAATCATTTCATTAAACTATCACCATAGTCAATTAGCATATGTTACATAATTGTAATATTATTGATCATAATAGCAGTCATAGTACTTCTCTAGTAATAGAATCAGAAAGTAGTACTAGCAACAATACAAATACTACCACTACTGCTACTGCTGCTGCCGCTGCTACTACTACTACTGCTGCTACTGCTGCTGCTACTACTACTACTACCGCTACCGCTGCTACTACTACTGGTACTACTACTACTAGTACTACTACCACTACCATTTATACTGCTACTTCTAATACCTTAGGAAGTACATGCTAAAGACAAAACATTCTACTTACATAAATCTTGGTCTTTGCTAGTACCCTTCTTACTCTTGGAGCAAAGTGTCCAAGTGCAAGACTCCACATTTGGTGGCACATCACTGAAATTATATAACGGGTAGAGTGTGTGTGTAAAACTTACATACCATTCACAAAATCTATGTAGTTGCTACACTTTATAAAAGTTTATAAATACATAGTAAATAAAAACAAGACAGAGTAGTTCATACATGATAGATAGAAGATACTAGAAATTGCTCACTCTAATATAAACTCTTCATCCCAAACTAACGAGTTAACATCTTTAGTCTGGGTTTTAGCTACAGCAACGTCGTTCAAATTAATCTGACAGTAGATAGAAGAACCAGAGGAGACTTTTTCTGCCAAATACTTTACTTCCACAACATTTATGGTCAGTGTGTATATCTCCCTGACACCCCGTCGCTCCTGTGGCACCCTTCCTGATGTCTTCGTGTTTTTGCAGTAGGGTTTGAGTGCCTCTTTCCATTCCTACTCGATATTCAAAGAGACATGTGGAAAAATAAATATGCAACTTAGTGAACAGCTGGTCACAACTTTTTCTTTTTTAAACTAAAATGTAAGTTGACTATGGCTTTAATTGAAAAACTACACCGGAACAACCAACCAGAAAGTGTAGTTTCCAATTAAAACTATTCTTAATATATTTTGTTTAATTAATAATCTAAAGAATAAATAAGTGTACACACTTTAATTTCATCAAATGTTTTGAAAGACAGCAAACTACACAGATCTCTTTTATTGTTGGCTTTCATCATATAAAATATTGGAAAACAAACTATAACATACTTGGCACACAGGCACAGAGAAAGTGATACTGGAGACGAGGATATGGCAAACCTACCAAATGTTTCTCTTCTGTTTCAGGCCAGAAGTAGTACACTTGGTGATGATTAATTGCTCGACTTTCCAACTGAATGCAATTAGATCTGAAACAAAACAGAATGCAAAAACCTTCAAGCATGAAAGATGTGATCACAGACCGGAGGACTTCCGATAGTGGTTTGCTATGCAGGTATATTTGTCAGTATAGTATTATAGTACAAAAAGTAGAGACAACTCTCAAAAGTTATCATAAATACTCAAACATTTCAACATTAATAAAAATGAATATAATGTAAATAACAAAAAGGAAATTTTTTCATAAATTTTAGAAAAAAATCCTAATTGAGATATCTATAAAAAAAATTATATTGTCCCAGAACAGAGAGAGAATATCAAAGAAAAGGTTTTCTATAATACTACATCGTCACTTAATCCGCTTCAATACAACTTTCTAATTATCAATCATAACTTTCATTTAATGTTAGTGATGCTAGTAAGTTGTTTGATTAGTAATGCAAACACTTTTTATTTGAGTATTTTTGTCTGTGACATGTGACATTGTTTACAGTATTAATTTTGTTTCTACAATGCAGCTCTGTTGACAGGCAGTTAGGTTTATAAATAGATACTTCCCACTTCCTTCCTTTGATAAGGAGGGTTTTAGCTTCCAGAGTTTGCAATTTCACTTTACTAAATAAAAACTTACAAGAGTTTGATTTTCAAAGAGTTTATTCACTATTCTGGGCAAATGTTCAGAAATACAGCATCTTTACACACGAGTTCAAAACTTAAAATGTGTTTCACACTGGAGTTGCTGTGCCTTGGACAAATATCTAGTAAATTTGTAAAGCAAACTATAGTATTAAATACTGGTATTAGATACTGGGTATTGTGTTGCTGGCAGCTCTACACCTACTTCCTCATACTTTTACTTTTTCATACTTGCCTTTCATCATGATTGTGCATCATGCTTGGCAGCTAAATTATAACACAGTTATTCATAAGGCTTAGTTAAAGCTTAGAGCAGGGATGCTCTACTGCAAGTCTTTGATTAAAGATACAGCTTATTATTTATGTATAGATGAACTAAAATATTTAGATTTAATGGAATCTGTTAAATTTTCATCAACATTTCTTGGCCAGCATTGTCTCGTTGAGACCCTGCGAAGCTATTGGACTCAAAAAAGTTAGCAACAAAATCATAAATAGGGAGAGGAATATCAGAGTTATCCACTTGACAGATAGCAATTAATTTTCACAATCTTTAATGGAAGGCATGCTAATAAAATTTCTGGTTCATTCCTTTAAAATTCATTGAGAGGCCATTTAATTTCAATATTCATTCTTCTGTAGATAGTCTTCATCCATTATTTGTATTACCTCTCTCAATCATCAGATGAGAGCTCACATTGACAATCTATTAGCAAGTATGCCAAAATACTCATATTTCTATAGTATTCTTTTGTGGGTATGAATTAATAATTATTATGTAAATTAGTCAATCATCAATAAACAAAAATAAGAACTTTACTGGTTATGTATCCAATTCACAACATAACAGCTACATTCAATTCTTTAATTATCTATTTTCACTTCTCCTCCAAAATTCTTTTTTTTTAGGCTCAATTAAAAGTCTTTTAGATTTTATACTCTATCATAGTCTTATTCGGTATTAATTATACCTTCGTGTTTACCACAAATTCATATAATGAAGCTCCATTTAATTACTTATAAAAAGTTTATTGTTTATTTAATTTCATTTTTCATCCAAATAAATAAAATCAAATGATTTTCAACATTTAATAAATTGGATAACTTCTTGAATGTGAACATTTCATAAAATTTACTTTTAGTCTTAAGATTCTTTTAATAAGCTTTCGTATTGCGCAACTCCATGAAATTCTATCAATGTTCAAAAGAGAACAACTCCAAGTTGATAAAGTATTAGGTAGAAAACTTTTGAGACGCTATTCACGTGATTTGGAATAAAAGAAAATCATACCATCACATGACAAATTTAGCCCTAAATAACACAATTTTGTTAAGCGAGGCCAGAATAAACAGGCACCGCAAGAACACCAACTCGTTACGACATGCAGGATCGGTTCTTGGGTTAAATTTTATTCATATTTTATTCAACGCCAACACTGATATAACTATAAGTGCCATTAGAGGCGCAGCAGCTGACAGATTTGCATGCTTAATTCGATTGATCTTAATTTTTCTTTGCTTTAGTTGTATTTGTACTACTTGTAATAAACCAGTATGCATTCAATAACAATTTTGTTTGTAACTCTTTGTCTTGTAATGCCAACCGCGAGCCTGAGCCTAGTGCCCAGTTTTGATTCAAGTAAAACTCAAGCTTCACTTCCGATGAAAGACTGTGGTAAGACTAAGAATAAGATAAACCAAAACATGCTCATTCTGCAATTTAATTTTACTATAAGTATAAGATTAAGTACAAGATGCTGTTACTCTTAAGCTTAAAGTTAATGTTGATTTCTTCAAGTTATTTTAATTTGGATGTTGATCATAATTATTATTAGAATTATGATTATGATAATTATTAATACCATTACTAATTACATTACATTATTATTATATGATTAGTGTACTTATCAGTATTACTAGTATAGTTTACTTACACCACTACTAGTCTACTACTAATAGCACTAGTAGTACTAGTTCATTTTAAATAAAATATACAATAATTTTAATAATTCATCAATCAATGTGAATATCATAAACATACTTATTGCAACAAATTTTGACTTGAAAATAAAAGCAAAGCTAAAATAAAAAAAATAAAAATTTTATATTGAATAATAATATTATAGCCATAATTATAATATACTAATGCTAATACTGTAATAGTAATACTTAGTTTAAAAAACTTGAAAGTTATCAATTTACAGAATGAGAAGGCCACTGTGGTGAAGGTTTACTTATAGATAATAGTTACTAGTGATCGTTATACTTATAATTAATGTTATGGTGATAATGATTTGAAGTTTATCGAATTTAATATCATCAACTGCTAACAAGTGCAACTTTTACTTTCAGATTTAGCTTACACACTAATATTACTACAGTACAACTAGGACCAATTTACTATGTATAAAATAATATCACAATCAGTATGTCCATGAAGAAAAACTCAGAAGCCGTAAAGCAATTGAATAAAACTAATATTATGTTAATATTAGTATTAGAAATATATGCTATATTGAATATAGCATATACATGTACATGTAGTGATAGTAGGTTAATGGTGATATACACTTTTGATATTTTCATAATTCTTATTTACTTTTAGTCACTAGCTGCTACACTGTTAGACATTTTCATTCTCAACATGTTAAAATCAATTATCGTAAATTCTGTTATTGTTAAAATAAGAATAGGCTTGCTTTACCAAATAATTATATTTCTATTTTGAAGACAAATTGCAGATAGGATTAGATTGGAACTACAGTTTTGATAACTAAATTTAAATTAACTGCTATGAATGAGTAGTTGCATAGTTAATGTTTTAGTTTAAATAAATATTAGTATACTGAGTATTCAATGCTAACTAGAAAAGAAGGTAGGATTTATTGTACAACTATTCCAATTTACATTATTTTGATACTCTATTACTCATGTTTAGGTTCAGTGGGAGGCAAGGTAACCTCCATCACACTTGACCCACCCCCCAAAGGAGCCTGCACATTTCCCAAAGGAACTAATGTAACCGCTATTGTTGACCTGGTCACCAGTATGTACATAGTAATTATTATTGGCTGAATTTTTGACCTAATTTAATCACCCCATGTTTGAATAGAATCACCCCATGATTGTCTAAACTTTAAATGGTTTTATCTTGGGGTAATATTAAAAAGTTTTAGATAATTCATAGACTCATCATTTCTTATCACTAAACCCCAAAAGTTTGCCTTCACCATCATTACTATTACTTTCAGATGAAGTAGCCAACCAGATGAATGTTGTGTGTAAGGGGCAAGTTGTTGTTTGGGTACCCTTCAAACTACCAGACCCAAATGCATGCGACCAAGGGGTAACCTGCCCTACTGCAGTGGGAAAAGAGTACACGTTTAAGACAGTGATACCCATTTTAAAGGAATATCCATCGGTAATAATAATACTATTGTTTTATCATTTTGATAATTGATTTCTCTTTCAAGTTTACAAGATGCCTTCACTTAAAGTTTTAAATTAATAAATTTTATGTTTGTATTTTAGCTTAGACTGGTAGTACAACTGGAATTCCAAGATGAAAAGGGTGCTGATATTATATGTGTACAGTTCCCTGGAGAAATCTGTTAAACTACTTGACGAAAATATATGATGTACCTTTTCAATCATTCTGAGTAGTAATCAAAATGTCTGTGTTGTACTGGCAATTATGTTTTTGGCTTCTAAATTTCGTTCCATTGCTGAATATTCTATGTTATGTATGTATAGATCTATTATTGTAATGCATTTCATTAACTAAAAGCTATTGGCATTAAAAACAATCTCAATAAAAAAATTAACTGAGGCCTTTCAGTTTTATCTCTTTATGTACTAATAAACAGATGAAGCAACTTTAGTTCAGTTCAGTAACTATCAGTAGACTTGATAGTACAATTACCATCATCTGTCGAAATTTATGTGCTAAGGTGGCATGGTGTGCTAGTATCAGTGTGGAAGTCATAAACCCCTTTTATAGAGTTATTTTAAGATAGTGAAAAAACATACAACTCTGTTGCATATATCACTTTGGTTCTCATCTCACTAATTCCAAATAATTTCATTTACCTTGAAAGCCAGCTCTCATGTAGAGGATACAATGATGTGTAGTTGAGATCTATAATCCCATCTGGTTTGGATCTCTTTGGGTTTTCAATGTAATACAAGTGCTGGGATTCCCCTTTTAGCACAAAAAACATGTACTTGGGTTTCTTTGAGGACTTGTCGCCTAAAAGAGACAGGCGATAGTTAGAGAATGAGCTAAATTATTGCGTAAAATAAGCTACATATACATGAACAAAGGAGAAAGGAGACTTGAAAATGCAAAGAGAGTCCTCCTGCACTTAAATGAATAAACAATTCTGATCTTGTAGTTTCAACAGAAAGACTTTAAGAAATGGTCGGCTAGAACATGCATTTTTCATGAAGCTCAATTCAGTTTCAAACATATGTCTGCCACTTGACAATGAACAATTATCTTAGCCTGTCAAAGATGATAAAAGATGTCCATTAATTAAATGAAAAACACAGTACGATTCCTTGTTGCTCAATTACCATCAAATTATTGAATCGTGATGAAAAGATCATCACAGTCTGTGTATCCCAATTTACTAAAAAAATTATAAAAACAACAACATAGAAAATTGAGCAACAATTAGAAAAAAACATTGATTATTTAGTTAGATTTGTTAATATTTTGTTACTTTAAGGCAAAAAACTAAAGATATGGAGTGTGTACTAAATTAAGTAAAATGAGCCGCTGAACTTTATGCTCTCATACACTGAGTTTCAAGTATATCCAGCTGCACATGTTATCAACATTTACCTTAGTAAGGCAATAAATATGATAGATAAAATATATCAGTCTGTTTTAGTACATGAAACATAACCTCAAAAAAGTATCGAAATGAAAAAAAGTATTAATAACATTTTCCAGTTTTTGTCTCATAAACATATTATAATACTTGAAAAACCTGTAATAATACCTAACTACACACTCTATATTTGAACATAAAGATTAAATCATGCTGAACTTATAATGATGTATACATTGATAATGTTTGCATACCTTTTTTCATGTAGAGGTAGCCATTCATTGAACGCTGGTCTGACCTCGGAGTGACAAGCTTGACTCCAGCACTTGACTGTCTCATCAACTGAAACACTTGCTGTATCTGAGAAGAAGACTTGATATCAGGAGAGCTGACTCTGTTAGCTTTGACAGGAAATTCCAGGAACTCTCCAGTGTGTGTAATAGGCTCTTGAGTATATCGTGTGATAATATCTGTTACTCTGTGCAACAGAGAGAGCATATGCAAGTCAGCCATTGCTTTCACTTCTGTCTAGTGCTTCAAAATCTAGCAACTAGCCACGAAACACGTGTATGCATTTTGACAAGCCAAATGTCTATTAGAATATAATTACAATGTTATTGGAGCCACTCTGGGGTTAAAAAAGATGATGTTAATGGAAAAAGCAGTCATTGATAAAATAATACAGAGCAAATTTTTTTGTATCAGTTTGATTCACGATTAAAAGTTATGGAAAAAACGTTTGCAAATAATGACTTTGACTTGTGTTCTTCTCATCATAATTAGTGTTGGTATTTTCAGATAAACAACTTGCATTATGAACTACAACTCTAAGATCAGACAACTCCAGTTTAGCCGCACATGGTGCAGTTACATGTATAAAATACATAGAGTATTGCTCTTAAGGCCTAGCCTCACACTCGTGAGAATCACACGAAATCGTGTGACGATTTTTGTGAGTTATTCTCTCGTTATTACCAGCCACACACTCGTCGAACGAAACACATAATAAATAGTCCGTGAATGAGTCTTGCACGAGATACAAACAGCAGAAAATTGTTAAATAGAGAAACGAGGTAGAAATGAAATAATTACTGTTGCTAAAATTTTATTGACCAATCAAATGGTACTTATTGTTGATTGTGATTTTTCGTCCATGGTCTTCGTTGTGTACACCCCTCAAATTTTCTCGTACGATTGTGTTTTCGCGTCAAATAGACGATTCCGTGTGATTCTCACGAGTGTGGCCAGGCCTTCAGTACATACCTGTGGAAAAATCTGGAACCCATGAGAAACCCTTTACCATGCCTTTTAATTTTGAACCTGTGCAAAGTGCTGTTCTCGTAGAAACAGAGGGTGAAGTCACCAGGAGTGGCATCGCTTGGTCGGATAAGATAACTCCTGTTTCCAGCTGTAAAATTATCATTAGTATCAGTAAACAGTATTCAGTATAAAACCTACTATGCCTGTTGATACAGCATAGGTTGTAGAAGTAACAATGACTCTTAGAATTTATAGCACTTGGTAAAACAAATATTCTACAAAATAATAAAATTAAATAATTAAAACACCTATTGTGACCAGAAAAAAAATATATTGACACTCGATTGAATTAGCACAACGACCAGTGCTAAAAGTTGATTTTAACCTTTTGCCTTGAATCCTACTGTATAGATTCTATTAATAATTTAATGTAATAGTTGAAGTATTTTTTGTGCTAAAGTGCTTTATTTATAATACATGAGTGAAGGAGACCATCTAGCTTTTAAAAATCACCAAGGAAGTTTTTTCATTAAGTTATGCAATTATATGGTATGAGAAGACTCAGGGTGCTGGGAGAGAGAAAACCAGAAGTATGGCAACGCGGGCTTAGTTTAGCTGGAGCACTGTAGACGTGACGTTTAGCCATTAAATAATGAACTGAGGAGTTAATCAACTACAATCATTTTTAGAGTTAGAAAGGATTAATAAAAATTTCTAGAGCCAGCCTAAGGAGAATGCCAGAACATCTCTTTTGACATATGAGGAATGATCATAATTACATGTTATCATGAATACTACTAAAATGAAAGAAACATTATAGCTAGAGAAAAACTGGGTTATCCCCTCTGCTATTCATGTACCCAGGTGTGTGATTGAAGAAGTACCAGCTGACCAAGCCATGACATATGGTGAAGAAACAGCATGGAAGGTCTACAGAACCATCATAAGGTGTGGTTTGGAGGAATTATTAAACATGACCTAAAGTTCAACATAAAAATCAGAACTTGTAAGAAACAATAAGCATTTTAGAGTTTAAAATACAATAGGAATATGTTAGAGTAAGGATTACCAATAGCTATCATAAAAAAGCTGGGCTATCTTTGCTTTGATGAATAAGAATAAAGCTATTTCTCATGCTATTTGAGATCTACCAGCTATTCTTACTAAAGTTACCAGTCTGTGCCCAGGAGTTCAGCTAGTTAGTCGGTTTCAACTAGTAGATAAATTTATATTTATAAAAGTACAAAGGTATGTTTTATTTCCTATAGTGCTATTGAACATGACTTCTTTACATATTGTCACACACCATGCAAATTAGTTAGTAAAACTCTAAGTTGTAATTTTTATATTTTTCTTTTGTACAAATGTGTCACATTATATTATTTTCTTGTTACATTATGCTATAGTGAGTAGTAATAATAATAATAATTGGATCAGTATATTTAAAATAACTTCTATGTGTACTGCAAAGAGAACTCAAGGAACAAGAGTTGATAGATAATTTAATAGAATATAAAATACAAAAAAGGCCATCTGCAGCAATTGCCTCCCCCCTCTAACAATCAGTAGAAACTGCTGTATAACTAGTTGTCCCGAATAAATAAAAAAATGAATATCAAACAATTGAATTTGGTAGCATTTGACTGAAGCAAGCAGCAATCTTTAATGATCTCAGAAGCATACTATCTGAAAATAGACTTAAAATCAATAAAATAGGAAATGTTAAAATTTCTTAGAACATTTCTATAGATTCATCAAGAGTAGGCACATACGAGTTGAAAAACAGGAATATTACAGCAAATAAGGCTCTACTCTATAAAAGTGAGATGTAACAACAGGAGTGATATGAAGAAAATAACAGCTCAGCAGATACCAGACAAGCAGAGTGAGTAGCAGAGTGTTGCCAAGCAAGAACCTAGAGGCCATCAGGAGAATTTCAGAGATGAGAATGGAGGGAAACTAGCTTAAAACACAACCAAAACAAAAATTTCATGACATAAAGGCTGACCCTAGATGACTAAATAACGGCGGTAAAGACAAATGAGACAGAGTTAGATAGAGAAGGAACCTGGAATTGAACAGAAACCTACCAAGATATGGTAATAGAGCTACAAGATGTGCAGGAATCGGGGTGATAACACCATGTAACTAGTAAGTACAGAAATATGGCTCCAACTTGAAAAGAAAAATAAACAATTGAACTAAATTTTAAAATGAACAGTGCAAACCTTATGAAGATATAATTAAACTGTCCAGACTGTCCACACTGAGATGTAGCAAGAAGGTTAAAATTGATAACCACACATAAAAGAGGGAGACAGGCCTAGACAAGCATAAACAAAAATACGTGCTGCGTAATGATATATTGGAGAAGTTGATTTGAGTAGATATCCTGTAAGATCGCTGTGGTAGCCGGCTTCAAAAGGGTACCACCTAGTTATAATACATGTTTATGCTTATATTACAGTTTGCTATGATGACAGGTTGAGGAGAAATTTCTATTTTCGCATGTATCATGAAATTGTCACTATAGGAGCTTCGAGAGATCTGGTCATCTAACATCTCAAATCATCAACAAAGACCTCTCCAACATCAGAAAGTTCTGTTGCATTTTTATTACCCATCCAAGATATCGATTTGCTTTTTTTTCAATAACATGAGTTTGGGTAGGGATACAAATCTAGAGTTTGTAAATTTATAATCAGCACAAAATTTTGATCTAGAAATAATCCTGCATCTGATAACACTAAACACATATATAAGACAATATGTCATGACAATTTAAAAATACAGATTTTTGATCAAATTTCATCATACAATTTTGCCTTACATCATGTATTATTTCATCAATGCGCCGCTGCATTTATACATTCAATCATTTATATACCTTACTGACTTCACATTTAGTACAACTAATAGCATGTCTAACCTTTTGACAATACTTCCTTCACTTCATCATACACTATAGTGGGGTGGAAGTAGTCTAGTTCGTCTATAATTTCCACATCATGATCATCCTGTAAGTATAAAGACTATCATGCTACAAAACTGTCCTTTATCGTCTCAATAGAGTCTTACTTTAACTTTCTATTTACTTAATAGTTTGTGCTGCAGTAATTAGCTCAACTATATATTATTTTGGTAGTCTGAAGAAGCAGATGACAATACTGACTCTAATATCCGTCACCAGGTCTGAATATATGATGCCCCGATCTCCAGTTCTCTGGTTTATGGCCCACAGCCAACCATCATCGAGTCCATTGCATACTTTGAAGATGTCTCCTTTCTCAAACTCCAGCTCGTCTGTGTCCGCGACTTTCTCATGGTACGGCAGCATGGCTTTCACATACCTTACGTCGTCTACGCCCTGCCAAATTGAGTCAAGCTAGCATTGTAGGCATACGAATAATAAAAATTATGGCAATCTGTTAATTGTCAGAAAACTTTAACATATATAAGAAGCGTTAGTACACTGCATAACAACTCACATTTATGCTGCTTAAGAGACTAAAAAGCAATGCCAATTTCAAGTCTATTATTATGCAGCTCTGAGCATAGCGGTCGGTCAATGGTTTAAATTATGGAGTAGCTTATAAAGTATAATACATTATATAACTACTAGCTTTTCACTATTAAGTATTAGTGAAATCTGTTAGCGTATCCCTGGCACACCTACTAAAGAGTAAAGAGTTTCAGGGTACCTTATCTGGAGGAACAGGAACTGTGAGCTTCTCTCCTGGCAACAGGTCTGAGTGGTCCGTATAGTAAGCTACCAGATCTTCTAGAGATGAGAATTGCCTCCCTCCAGTGTAATACTCGCCACAGATAGATGTGATGCTATCAATTGTATGATACATTATATGATAAACTTGAAAATGAGAACAATAGTATAAAATAGTTCAGGTTGTATGCACTGCTGACTATAGTTTCTGTATTGAAAAACTTTTCGTTTTAAACAAGAACTAAGCAGATACTAGCTACAGTAAATGTTCTTTGACAAAATTAAATTTTTGTAGAATCTATTAGCATTTTGAAACAGCTTATAGAGTGCTTAGAAAAATAAATAATATCAGTAGTTGTCATTTTGGTCACTTCAAACACAACTGCAGTCACAACATACTTATAACTTCACATCTGAAAAAAACTGAAAACAAATTGACTCATTAAATTGCTAATAGCCTCTATAATTTTTTAAATTGTTGCAGTATCTGAAAAGTTTATTCCAAAACACTGTAATTTATTGGAAGTATAACTTATATGCTGCTGTCTGCTAGATAAAAATACTACAAGTATATACAAAGAAAAGCTAAGAATTCCCTTAAAGCAGCTCCCTATATTTGATATACAATATGATATTCAATCTTACCGAAAGTGGCTAAACTCCGTCGATGGCGGCATTCCGAGGTAAGACAAAACATAAACACCTGGCTTACTTATGCTCTCCCGAACCAGGAAACACTTGGGTTGTCCAAATTCACCAAGTATCTTTTCAGCACCTGATCTGCTCAATCTCCCATGATACCAGCTAACAACAAATCAAGCATTCAAATAGAATTCCCACCCGAAGACACCCCATAGCATCATTCTTAACCATTCTATCTGTTAATGTAAGAATTGAGGCAAAGGCCGTATTTTCAGAGGCAGTATAAAATTTCAAGACTAGAAATGTAGCTTAAGTTCTAACATCTCCTTACCCATTTATCAACATTCTTAAGCATGAACAAACTAAAAATATTCAAAAGTTTGTAACACAGGCTAAAAGTACTGCTGACTGAGAAAAACAAATAAAATTACTTGCTACAGATGTCAAAGTTACTACCTACTGAAATATTGAACATCATAAAATTGAAATAGCTTATTTTTAATGTTAAATACATACAAGTAGTAAATCAATGTCTTAACGGTATTTTATTAAAACAATTTAGTCAACACTTGATATTTATAGTTTATGGGTGAGTTATGATTTTATAAGGTAATATCATAAGGGTCAGCTACTACCCACTAACAAGCATAAAAGTCCTAATTATTATTGCTTTGGGAACTCGAATTTTAATGACTTTGATAGTCAGGTATAATCATATTGTAGAACTAAAAACGTATTAATTTGATTTTAATTTGGGTTTATTTCAAGCTCTAGCTCAAATATTTACATATATTGAATGTTACAATGATAGTTTTATCATTATCTAATTAACCATGATAAGAAATTAATTATGTGATAATATGAACTAAAATATTTAAAAAGCTAACAAATTTGTTTTTTTCAGTAAAAGATAACTATTACAATAGCTATTTTTGATTAATTTACTACAACACGTAACATCAACTATTAATTATAATTCTATAACTCTGATTTCATCAATCTAGTAAACCATTGTAAATATGTATAGCTCAAGATCCAATAAAACAGTAAAAGGGCATCTTCAAAAATTAAATGAATTCAACAAATTAGTGACTACAGTGAACATTATGAAAATTAACCTACTTTTAGTTTTATAAATTATTAAAAACTTTGTTGCATTAATGTTAATCTTCTTTATACTAAATTTGCAGCTACCTACTACTAATAACTAATAAGACTAACAGTCACTGTAGCACGAACTACATGTACTGTACTGTACTCAATCTAAATCTCTTAAATATACTAATACCCATAACTTATATTTATTATAAAACTCCCAGTCGTACCCATAGACTAATTATCATCATAGCTGTAGTACTAGTAATGTGGGCAATCAATATGATAATCACAACAGCAGCACCATTATTACTATTAGTATTAGTATTGGTATTACTGTGAGCCATGCAGATACTCATAGTACTTCAATAGTAATACTAATACCCACACTACGACTATCACACTCAGTCTAACTGTGACACATAATCATAATGATAATCTTACAAATGCTAATAGTAATAGTTATACTTATAGTTATACTGTGCTACTACTAATGCTAGACTTTTTATATTACATTGACTCTATACAAGCACATAACCTTAACTAAGTTGATCAGTACTTTTAATAATTTCATTGCACATCGTTGATATTGACTTTAACTTAATCATAGTGATTACTGATAAATTTAAAACTTAAAAAAGTCAAGTGAAATTTTGACAACTAATTACTGTTGCATGCTGTGCCTATTGAATACTATTTATATACCCTTTTTTAAAGAGCTTGTATAATAAATTAATTTTTGGTTAAAACATTATAGTTTTCATTTTTCAATTTAACTTGAAATCAAAGAGTAAGACTAAGCGTTAAGTATTTATTTAAAAGATAATTTTTATTTTACCTAGTTTTTTGAGGGCCTTCCAATCGCAAACGAATAGCATCATCGTTAGAAGCATCTTCACCACTATTAGCCATAATAGTGAACGTGTTCTACTTTAAATGTACTGCTACACACATATAATACAAGCACAGTATACTTCTAAATAAATATTTGCCAGAAACGAATACAGGTCACATAATGTAAATATCATGTTAACAATTTCTGAAAAAGTAAGTTACTTCGGAACTTGTAGAAATGACAATGTTTGATAAACTGTGACTGTTTAACACGTTCTGTCTATTTATTGAGAACGATATACGGTAAATTACACTCGTCCCGCACTTGATAAATTTAAAAGAACAAGGTGACGATAACTCTATATTATCATAAAGCCACTAATAATAAATCATGTATATTATTTCCTATCAACTCTACTAACAGGTCTACAACATGCATACTAAACCGTTGTTTACCACAGAGTTATCATACCTAGATTTAAATAGGATAATTCTATAATTGAACTGGCTTATTTTCTATCCTTAGGTATCTCCACAAGGTAGAAGACCATTATTATACCTATCCAAAGTGTTACTAAAGTTAAATTAAAAACCATTGTCTCAGAAGAAAAGTGCAGTCACTCCACACTGGATTACATAATGCGTAGGTAGCCAAAAAGTTAAAATATGTATACATTGTTGTGTTTAATACCATTGCTTCATTAGCTTTATTAATTGATAACATTTGATATATTATTTGTATCTAAATTGCCTTAGCACAATAAGATATTTAATCTCAAAAAAGATTATGTGTTAATTGTGTATTTCAATAACTTTAGTCTAAATATATTATTACAGATATCTTATGATTAGGGTGATATAAATTCATATTATTAGAACAAAATATTTCGAAAACTTTAGTAAATAATAATATACAATGTTACTTTAAATTATAGATCAGAAGTAAAAAACAAACTAAGATTACAAAAAATACAGCATGCTTTAAAAGTTAATAAATGTAGCTAATTATTTTTCTCATATTGAAATAATTTGTACATCATAAATAAGAGAAAAATGAGAGATGTGGTGAATCTAATTAATATGTAAAAATACAAGGCTATGGAGTATAGATTAATTGCTAAATTAAATTTCAAAACATGAGAGTATATTGTAATCAGTCATATAATATGCTCATGGAAGAAAGAAAATAGCTGAAATCCGCTGTTTTTCTGGAAACTGAGATAGCTTCAGTTATACCTAAAATATACATAAGCAGAGTTAGGATACAATAAAATGTCATCAGTTAATTTATATCAACTTGTAAAAAACACACCCAAAGAGCAACTTCTTAAAATTAACATTTAGGTGCAATAAAAGAAAAATTTTAATAGTTTAAGTTCTCTTGTTGTCTATAAATTTTGGTTGAAGGCTCAAGTTAACACTTTCATGAGAGCATAACTTCTTTTACGACAGTTCTCATTTAAGATGTGGCTTTTATTTTCTCAACATTAGTATTTATAATAAGACTGCCTCTTTTGAAAATTTATAACAATATTTTCTTGAGTATAATTATAATGCAAACTGTGCAAGCACATAAATACAAAATATAAATACCTCAGACTCAGAAAACTTTTTCATGGAAATATTAGGTTCGGTACTCGGACAGAATTGAGATGACCGTCTGACACTACCACTGATTGGTCCTCCGATGTCTGAAGAGCTGTAGATTCCTGAGTCACACCTGTTCAGCTTAGATTCTGATTTAAACATTTTTCGCAGTCTAAAACTTCGAGTACTTTCTAATTTTTTACCTACAAAATAATTATAATTTGGTATCAATACACAACTTTTCTGCTACAAACTTGAAAGCATATAATATAAATTGCTAAACAAATCTATCAAGCTAGAAGAAGTGTCATAGTCATAGAAATTTCTAAAATTCTTCAATATATTTATTTTGTAACATAAATACTGACCAGTGAAAGCGGCTTTTAAGTCTAACCAAGTGAGACTCCGTCTGTTTGCAAATGTACTGGTGCTGCCTGATGACGCGTTTGATGAGCTGCTGCTGGTGGCCAATGAAATTACAGAATGAGGTCTCTTCTTGTCTAAACTCGCATGTTTATTGGCTAATCCATCCAGAGCAGTTTTATCATTTTCTAAATACACAAATATATTATATTAGAAATTAGTAAAACGCTTTATTTGTTTGACTAAAGCTGCTTGGAGTTATATACTCATGTTCTTCAGATTTTCACTTGCAATTTGTTTTATTACTAGATTATATTTTATATTAGTAATTAAGTACACTTGTATATTTTATATATGAATTACCTGTTATGTTATTGCATGGTATAAACCTATCATTGATATTGTCATCACTTTTCTGGAGATCAAGACAAGGTTTATGGCCAATGCCCATCGTAGAAAGATCAGTAAGATGACTTTCCCTATTCTTTAGTGCTTGAGTCCACAATAACTTCTCTATGACATTCACCCATCGGTTTTTGATTTGAGAAGATTTAGCCTGAAACATCCAACTTTCTCCTGTTCGTTTTCGAAACCATATTTCAAATTTATCTCCACTGGCACCAACATTTTCTGTCAATCCCATATCAGCCGTCTGAAATTACAACTTTACAAATAGAGAAATGAAGTAAGGAGGTGTATGTGCTTAGCTTGGCTTTGTGTTCAAAATGTGGCACCTTAGTAGATGTCATCAAAGAAATTCTAACATGCAATGTAAATATTTTTAGTTCAACTAACCTAAAAGCAAGCTGTATAAAGTAATGATTAATCAAACACTGTGATATATTATGTTTAATAGCATAAGGAGTTGGTTTACATTGATTTACATTCTATAAGTCAACTAGTTAACCTCATCTACAGATCCAACAGAGCTGACTTATGACCTATAATAAAAATACAGCATATATTGCGATATTATATTTCTTAGAGATAAAACACTTGACTCTTAAGTCAATACTTGAGTGATAAGTCCTAAATACACACCAGTACGTAGATTTGCATGTTATGAAATGACCTGCCCACACTAAAAGTTATATTCTGCTCCAAGACGATAAATATGTAAACATTGAAAGTTGCACGCCCATACACAACTTAGTGTTGTTAACAAGTCGTTTTAAGCTTAATTGCGAAGTACTCCACCTATATTTGTTATCTCAGAAAAACTGTCACTATGAGTAAGCAATAGTTACTTATTCGCCACGTGATATTATGACATGCATGTGAAGTTACTATCCCACACCGCTTAATGTTTTAATTACTCTATATTCAGTGGTTTCCATGCTTCGACACCATTTCTGTGTTATGAGATAACATAATTAGTGTCAATGAGTGCAATAACTCTTCTTATTATCACCAGCATGTGCACATGTCAGCCTAAATTGGACACCACAAGTCATATTTTAGAATAATAGCTTCTACTAAGAGGATGGGGTTTTTGATGATGAAATTGGTAGCACATGTTAGCCCATTGTACCTGTTAATTTCATTGTTATGTTGGCACAATGCTTATTTGTAGCGTTACTAACTGTAGTTAAATTTTATAGTTTTACTAACTTGTTACAAAACCAATATGTTTGAGTTCTATCAGTTCTATGGCATAAACTTTTTCTAACTTTAATAAATCTCAAAATTTTGACTTATTTGATATAGCTACAAAATAAAGAAAATTTTTTTAAAAAAGTTGGTGTATGCTGCAAGCAATGAACTGTATACCTTCAGACTCGTCTTGTAGATATACTGGTCGTGTCCGCCTAGAACCTTCTTGGTCTTTGAGAGCACTATTAAATGTTCAAAGAGAAAAACGTGTCTCGTAGTTTTTCTTTTATTCTTCCAAGTAATGAAATCATTCTGTAGTAAAAGGGTTCCCTGTTCCTGGAGATTCACATCACATTCCTGGGTAATAAATTCAATTTTATTATATTAACTATGCTAAAACTTTAATAGGCTGCAATGTAAAACATGATAATATTGTATTGAAATGCTAAACTGGAGCCTACCATTAAACACAACTTATCAAAGGCAAAAACTGTTACTTCAAAGTTGAAAGTTGAAGTATTTCCGACAGTCCTCAATCACTAGTGCAAAATTGAAGGTATAAAATGTTCAAAATAAATCTTAAATTTAAAAATCAATTCAATTATGATCAATTAATAACTGAATTTAATAATAAATAAAAATAACCAGCCTTTTAGCATTAGCACTAAAAATTTCACTTACTTCTAAGGCATCCATGGCGAGCAAGTCATTGCCATGCTGTAGGCAGAACCTAATCATTTCTTCTGCAGCTACCAACTCCTCGTACTCTGGAAAGGACTCTGGGCACACGTTGAGCATTTGCTTGAGTATTAATGCGTATTTACCCATTCTCTGCACAGGCTTGAGAAGATAGCTAGACAAGTCCATTTTGTCTCCCATTGCCAGCTGTTGTTCCTACAAGTAATAACGTAAGCAAGTGGGTGGGAGGCCTTAGATTTGTCATATTAATAACTACATTGGAATAATACATTTTGACTGTTAGAATAATTGTAAATAGTGTAAGATATTTTAAAGAATGACAAAACATCACAGTATTGTAAGTCCTATCAGCATCAGCTGAATGCAAAACTGCTGTAAAAAATCGTAACTCCTAAAAAATAGGATAAAATCTAAAAATAGGTTGTGTTCGAAATGTTTTTAGAAGAAACTTGTTTGAGCAATTATATGAAATTGACTGCTTCTGTTATTCAATAACTGGAAAGTTTTCAGTGCAAACGTCTTTGTGTTCAATGCCATTGTTTAAATGGGTGACTAACCAAATACTGATTACTAATTACACAGGGGGTCAGTAAAGCACAAAACAACTCACATATAAAGTATCTAGTATTTTTATAACAAATACTGCAAGTAAAAGAGCTGCAAAGCCATTATATTTCTCAATAGTGTAAAAATTGCATAACATAAATTGTATTAATTCAACTTGTCAAATTAATACTGCCTGAACGGAGAGTGTCAAATTTCAAATCTACAGTCATACAAGTTAAGTTCTTTGAAGGTTTAATGAAGGATTGACATGGGGTTGCTTTGGATCTTTCCACATAGAAAGATCCAATTAAAATATTTGCAACAAGATATTTTTATATAGGTGGTGACTAATTAGCTGTTAAGAGTCTTAGTCAGTGTTAGTAACACTTGTGTTTTATCTACATCCACAGCTGTACACTTTGATATATGATATTGTAAACTTTAAAATAAAAACCAATTATTATTAGTTGATAATCAAATTACACACAAATCTATTAAAGGTATGTGTTTATATGGGAATAATGGAGTTTACAAGATTAAGTTTCTAAGCACGTACTAGCATCACAGACATGTGTCATACCTTGAAGAAGGAGGAACCAAAATCAAGCATCAGAGCATCTGACTTGGGTTTATTTTTGTTGTATGATGCATACAGCATAAACTTTGATTCCTAAAATTCAAACGTTAAACTTAAAAGTAGTTACAGATTTTTCTGCTGCTACTACTACTAATGATTAAAATTTGGCAGGTGTAGTAAATAAGAAAAGCTTGTGTTTTAGGTAAGAAATCTTGAAGAAAAGTTATGTTCTAATGTGGTTTTGAAGCCACATATTGAATCCACATCCCAAACCATAATATTTGATCAGAAATAATTAGAGAACAATTGTTCCATTACTGTGCATATATGCAAAATCTACTCTCCTGCAACCTCATAGTTTTGGCATTATTAAAAAATCAAAAGGAACGGTTTAGACTAAATTCTAACATATTTTATCCAGTTTTAAATTTTGCACTTTTCAGCTAATAATTTTAGTTGGTATATTGTTTATACATATTTCAAGACCTACAAAACCATGTGAAGCAAATTTAAAAACATGCATTCTTTACAGTATGACCAACTGATCTACTTAGTACTTACATGGTTCGAAAAACAATGACTGATTTTAAAAGGTTCATCTTCGCACTTGACTAGATCATTAAGGAAGTATCGACTGTGAAATTCGTATAACTTTTCAATATTTCCAAATATGACAGCTCTGTTTCCTCGTAATGTCTGGGGTACATCTTCACGGTTTAGTTCAGGGATGTAGCTTTCTACTACCAGTTTTAGAGCTGCTACGTAATCTCTCTCAGTCTGAACTAAGGAAATATAAAGAATACCGCTGCTGTAATGGTGTGCCCCATAGTTTCACAAATTGTTGTTATAAGCTGATCACCTTAATTGGTTAATTATACAGAAAACACTTTATAAATTATAATTATCAACACAAATTAGAATTAATTTCAATGTTAGACACTTGATAAAATTTAGTTAAGGTGGAAATTGAATGTCATCTTTCACCACTTATTATATAAACATTATTCAAATTCAAAATAATAATCTTAGATTTCACAAAGATGCTTAGCAAGTAATGTCCTATATTAATTTCTAAGAATGAAATCTCATTGGTTAGAATGAGAACTGTAAAAGCCAACCTAGTTCATCCATCACATGAGCCAGTGTAATTCGCCTTTTGACCTCAGTCTCTGTTAGCCTCAAATCTGCCATTGAAGTGCAGCGGTGAGTAGGCAGCACCCGATGATTCATTAAATGTGAGTTTACTGGAACTGGGGAAGCTGTCTTGGTTGAAGCAGCAGTGTTCACATACATAGGAAGATTTCCAATGCCCACCATATCATCCTCAGGGAGGCTATTATTACAACAAAGAACATTCTTTTACAAAATAAGCTCAAAATGAAAATTTCATAAATATATTTATGTAGTGTAAAAGCTCTTTGAATTGACTGAATGATATCAAAAAAGCACAGATCCTTATAAATGTTTCCAGAAATTTAAGAAAAAGATTTTGTGATCGTAAAAAAGGGCCCATGTCCTGTATTATTATCATCATGTGACAGGAAGTGGTCTCTGCCAGAGTCAATATATAATTCTATGAATGACAAGCTCTCAGGGTTATTCAGAGTGCGATTAGCTGCTATTAACTCTTCTTATAGAGCTTCGTGTTGACATTGCGGTAAATTTCAGCGTTAAAGGGTAATCTAAAAAACCTCTCATCAACTTTATAGCTTTACTTCTTATAGATAAGCATTTGTTTGCAAGCCAACTGCCCACTTTTATTAGCAGGGGCCTAATTTTTGATAAAGACTACATTTCTAAAAATGAATATAGGGACATTTCGATGGATACTTCCATTTTTATTAAAACATTATGTCAATGTGTGACTCATCTATTCACGTTAGAACAATGTTACATTATTCTTAAAAACCATCAACACTAACTCAACTTATTTAGAAATGCAACATTGTTATTGGTTGAATAATGATCTTAAATTACATAATGCAACACCATACATTTTGTTTTCAAATGGAAAGTTAGTGAAAATGGTTAGGTTTAATAAACTGGCATTGCTGTCAACACTGAATATCCATGGGACATCAGATAATATTAAAGCAACAGTTAAATAATGACACTGGATAACTTAAAATTCAGATCTCAAATAACATACTGTTCCAGCAAGCCTTCATTTTTGAGGTTGGCTTGTAATTTAGTAAATAAAAGCTCACACCACACCAATGTAAAAGTTCAAACCACACCTCAACCTTTTATTTTCTTCTTGTTATAACAAATTAGCAAAAAACAGATAAATTGTTTGTGTAATCACCTTGGTAAGCTGTCTGAGCTAGCAGTCACTAGACTAGCAGTTTTATCCACCCTCTTGAGTTGCAGAAGCCGACTGGCCTCCTTATCTTTGAGAGAGCATTCTGTTTGAACATCGTGTGAGGTAGAAACTTCCTCATCTATACTGTCTTCTGCAACAGAACATCTTTTTGCAGATGTCTCTGTGCTTCTGAGACCACGAGCCAGATTTAATATGGAAGATGTGAAACCATGGAATGATTTTCGTTTCTGCATAGCTTTTTGTTTCTGTTTGAGAGATAAAACTGGCGATAGTTTGCATGTTGAATTTGTTGCGTCTAAAGCAGAGAAATCTTTAGGTGCCACATTTTGAGGAGATAAAAAAGATGTAGCTGTTGGAGAACATTGTGGACTTGCTAAACTGTCAATACTAGCTTGTCTTAGTATTTCATTGTTGGTACCAGTCGCAGCAGTGGGTAGGATTTCAGTTGCAGACCTTTCTGCTGGAACTGGTTTACTCAGTGGAGCATATATGATGTGACCGTTCTCAATAGTAGGACTCTGAATTATCACATTATTATTGTTTAAATAATTCATATCTTCCTCCAAAGGGATCATAACATCCCGAGACTCTATAAACTTGTCTCCCCTGTATGTGGTGAAACAGGTGTTCAGATGCTCTGTATCATTCTCCTTGCCTGAAGAATCTACATCCACATGCTCAATAGTATTGTTTAAATCACCCTCATGAAGATCACCTACAGCGTGATCTGTCATTGCATGAGACACTGCTTCTGGTAACAATGCCTGGTTCTCAACTTTCTCACACATGCTTATACTGTCGTGCCCTACAGCTAACTCTTTTACCACTAGAGATTTTGATTTAGGCTTTGCTGAGTTTATTGTCACCAACTGTGTTTTTTCTAAACCAATGCTGTAGTTTGCAATATCTTCAAAACCAGCACCACCTGTAGCAGCAGAAACTCCAATATCAACATCACCACTTCCTTCGGTTTCTGCATTAGGTAGGTCTTCATCTTCCAGTGACTGTGAACGGCGGTTCAAGTCTTTATGATTATTGCATCCACGCAATGCAAGAGCAGGAGTAGCTGGAGCAGATTGAGAACTGTGAAGATGGACATCAGCAGCATGCAGTCCTAATCTGTCCTTTTCCACAGACACTAAACTTTCAGAACTACCTAAATCTGCAGAACCTTCTTCAATTTGCAATCGTTTTTTATCCACCACACAATGTTTTGCCCTCAACAAACTTTTAGTTTCACTGTACCTTCTTTTTGCCATTTTATTCCGTTCAGCTAATTTTCGATTTGATAGAAATCTAGCCTGTTTGCTTATCTCATCAAATACGACATCATCTATAAACGTCTTCTGCTCCATAAAACTTTTCAATCCCGTAGCCAGTAGCTCCAAAGCTTCTGGGGTCATGTAATTATCCATAGAGTTCTGTGAGATGTATTTCATAGCTGTTAGAGCCCAACTGTATACCTAAAAATTATTACAATATGTACACATTAGAAGAAGAGAAATTAAGCTAAAAATTAGTTAGCAAAGATAATTAAAACGATTGTATTTATGCACTTACAGAGGCTGTGACATTTCATCTAATGCTGTAAGTTCAGCTCTAATGAAAAGAAAACCTATGTTAATAGGATCTTATTAACACCTCTCTCACTAGCATAAATGCTACATAAACAAAATACCAAATAGTATTGCATGATTACATGAATAGATTTGTAAAAGTTTATTCTCTACAGTCAAAGTTGTTATTATACTGTAGAGAGCAAAGTTATTCATGTAACCGATGCTATCAAAAGTGAACAAAATTACGAATGAGCTTTTGTTGTTGCTTACACTGCCTTATGAAGTAATTCCTTTCAGTTATCACACGAAGTTATTGCTGATGCATGAACAAGCAATGTAGTCAACAGTTCTGCCAAGAGACAACAAAGTGATCATGCATTAAACAAAACTTTTTGTTGTGCTAGTTGAGCAAATATTTTTACTAAACCCAATTTCCAATGTTGTTGAATGTTTTGAGTAAGCAACAAAAGCACAACCGCTACAGAATAGATCAGCTCTACTAGTATTCATGAAAATGTAAACTGTATAAATAAACCTCTGAGTAGTTGGAACGGCAGATAGATAATCTAAGTTTAGAGATGAAAGAGCCCTTGGTTAATGTAAACTAGGAGTATTATTTCTCCACCACACTGAGCATTAGTCTATTTTCTACTAAAGCCGGACAGATGAACAATGCCAACAGCATAAAAGGCTTTCTGTTTTATAGCCAATAAAACAATTGAATCGTTGTCTATTTAGTCCTCAATATACTAACTCATTATTTTTGTTAAACCACAAGACAGATCACAGCGCTTTGTCAAAATAACTGATTAGCTGGGTATCTACATGCAATTATAAAAAACAAAGAGTGCAGGATGAATTTTCTACTCTAATTACCTTGCTTGAAACTCACACTACGCATAGGTGAGATAGACTTAAAATTTTGATTAATAGGTTTTTATATTAGCCTGGCGTAAGCAATAGTTATCAGATTTACAATGCCCACATAATTAGCAGTCTCTAGTCCCCCTCCAGTTCAACAGAGATGCATGTAGGCAGAGTGGAAAAATGTAAACAAACTGTATACAGAAACCAGATGCCAAAATCTTATAGTGTGTTCTTTGAATTTCAAAAACATTGAACTTTGTCAGACATGTGATTTTTATCTTGATAACCTTTACAGTTTACAGAATATGATTTGAAAATATTTCATTGCAGTAACTTATACGCTGTACACCACAGTGGACCCTGCTCTCATACAGTATAGACTTTTCTAAAGAAACTCTAAATTTAGATACAAATAAATAGAACGAGGGTTTTGAGGTATAAAAAATAACTTGATGTTTAGTCAAACAATTATTTAGATTGCACTTGGAGAAGCAGTGAGAGAACCAATAAATAGTCAATATGAAAATTGAACTCCTTTGAGTGGGAAAGACAGAAATGTTTTGCTAGTCACTAGTTACAAGGCTACAACTTTTAACTTTATAAAATAGTTACTGATGATACAAAAGTAATGTATTACACAAGCATATGTTACAAAATATTCTGGGTCGTTAGCTCAAGATAAAAGAAAAAATATGTTCAGTATTTCTAGTGACTCTTGCTCTGTGGTCCAGTACAGTTGACTGCATGTTTGTCAGCAAGACTAGTGCTGAAATGAAACTGTGAAAGTAATACTTTATGTCAACTTTGCAAACATCTATGTTTACCAGCCTATTGGGCTAAACTCTCTTATTGTCAGCTTTATTATGTGTATATAGTATATAACTATTCAATCTCTTTGCTGCTATTAATACCACAGAGGTAGGCAAAGATCAAAAGTATCTTTGACTATCAAGTAGTCGGGACAAAAATATTTGCTAAAGCCCTGCTAGCAACTAATGTTAATAGTTTCAATAGCAGCATTTTCCTGGTATACACACTAATCTGCAAGCTAGAATTATGTGTTTCATATATATGTATGTATTTCATGTTCTTGAAATTTTGAGAGCATTGATATGTTAAATTTATGCAGTTTTTTCAAGATAATTTCAATAAAAACACTATTATATGAATTTGAACATTCAATTTCTGCACATAGCCCCAAACTCTTTAGGTAGAGTTTGGGGCTATGTGCACTGCCTCTAAACCACCGGGTCTATGTGATTTGCCTCAAGCTATATGGCCCAAAGACTTTAATGAGGCTCCAGAGCAATAATTACCAGATGCTCACCAAGAGCTCTGTTGAGGTCTGAAACCTAGCATACTATTCAGGCCGTGGTAGATCAGCACCTCTAATCACTGGGTCATATTTAAATGAAAATGCCAAACTTACACCACTCAATCAAAGTGATTGTTGAATGTAAGCATAATTTTGACTTACGAAGAAAATCTAAACATTGCAGAACATTTAATTTATAGAATAGCTTACTATAATGTATAGTGTTGAATAATATAGTGCAATGTATAGTATTGCACTGTGTAGCATATTATAATGTATAGCATTTTACTGCGTAGGTATTGTAAAAAAATGAAGCAACTTAAATCACTGTTAAACGGAGGTTATGTGGTATTACAACTAGTAGCCAATACAGTCAGAACAGATTATAGGAGTTACATATAAAACTTACCTGGTCAAGTTTGAAGTAACAGTCATAAGTAGTCCTTAGAATATCGCAGGTTTTGATTGCCGATGCCGAAACAGATTCTAGGTCTGCTTGTAACTTTGTGCACAGCTGCTCCAGCCACGTAATGGACAACTCCGATTCAGTTAACGACTTGTGCGCCTTTTTTAACAATGCGTTGCCTTGTTTCAACAGTTTCTATAATATTGACACAAGCTTCAATTTCATATGGCTCTAGCTGTAGCTGAATAAACTTATCTAATGATATCAGATCTATATTTTTATCTAAATGATTTCCTATTGGTAACAGAAATGATAAAGTAAATTAGTTTGAACTGAGAAACTGCCCTGTAGAACTACACACTGTTACAATGTTGTTAGGGCTGTCGTGAGAACAAAAATTACAACTATTTTATGGAATATATGCAAAACAAGCCAATCAAATTTTTGGGTGCAATTTTCTTAACTACTCTAGTCCCTTAAACTCAAAAATAATGGAAACAGGTAGAATAATGAAATAATTGCAACAAAACTTGCATGTACCATTTAATGTGTTGTGGTCAGAAAAAGCTATTTAATTGATAGAGTTTCAAACTATAAGCTAGACAAGAGGGGATGAGGTGAATGAATACAAACTTCAGACAGATAAAGAGGACAGGTTGCCATTGTTTGTCAGTGTGTAGGCAGCTGCCTCTATAGACAGCTGCTCGTGGAAGTAAAACAAAACCCCCACTAGGCAGGGGGCTTCGGATCGGTAATCCTTTGTAAATACTCCAGTCAATAAATAGAATACAAGCTAGTATAGATATTGGAAAAACAGTTTATTTTTGTATATGAAAAGTTGGAACCAGCAATGAGCCAATCTATAAATAACCTCTGATCAATAACTTTTGATAAGATGTACAAATATTCTAAAAATAATTAGTTGGCATCTGAGATCAGTTTCACAAAATAAAGTAAAAAAAACATTAGCTTTAATTTATCACAATGTTTATTACAAACAAATATATTAAATAGCACTACTTACACTTGCTAAAGATATTGTTGGAGACCAGCTACCTATCTATAAGCTGAACTTAGATGAGCAATTCCAATGAACTAAATCAAGCGAGTAGCGGCCAATACTTTATATACATGCCTTGCTTATAAACTACATGGGTATGTCCATGTTTCAAATATGTAAGCTTGATGGGCAAATATTGCAAACTTGTAATAATTTTTGCAAATTATGTTTATTTAATGTTGTGAAACATGTTTCACGTATTTGCTATCTACTTCACCATGACTACGGTTATTAAGAAAATCGAAAAACATCTTGAGTTACACATACATTGAAATGTTTGTAGTTGAGCAGCTGTATAGCGTTGAAGTCCTTGCGAGTGCAGACCTCTTCAACCTTCTACATGTATATTGAAAACACATGGCAGAGGACTCTAATATAATTGAAGAGAAGACAACTGCAACTCTGATGTGTGAATTTCAAAGAAATGCACTGAAGATTAAGTTACTAAAAAAATTCAGGTGATAACAAAATAAATTTGATGAAAAGTATTAAAAAACAATTTTACAATTTTTAAGGACATTATCCTTCTTTAATTTGAAGTATTGCAATTAACTCATAATGCATTTTCAATGAGTTAAAAGCCATTAGTATAGTTAACAAGATTGCTCTTATGAGAGTTGTCTACTCAATAAAAACCCCAAGTCTATCTCTCATCTCATATGAAAAGTATTTATGATAGAAAGTAAAATGTCTCCAAGATAAAAAACACTGGCTACATAAAAACTCTGTTAAAGCCTGGTCACAGCGTCACAGCTGCATGACTTCCTGGATTGTATTTTCCATGTATATTATGTATATCTATATCTTATCTTATTAAAATAATTGAAGATTATAATTAAAACAAACTGCTCAATGAAACTGTGATTTGCTGTTATTTACATATTTTAGGCTAAGAAATGCATATAAATTAGCACAAAACCCCTTCAAAAGTTCAAGGATCATAAATGAAAATATGAATAAATTTTGTAATAAAATCAGCTAGTTTAACAACAGCCTAGTGGACTGCCTTTGAAAAGTGTTTGCTAGTGAATACCTCTAGATGCATCTATGTAATTGCTACAATTGCTACATGAAGGTAATTAATGAATGAGCAATAGCCAAACAAATGTTGATTTAAAGTTAAACTGCAGCCTTTTTAGGGTGCAGAAAGTGCAAAGAAAAAGATGAATGAAAGGGTGATCTTCTTTTATAAATTGCACCAGTAGACAATGTCTGTTGACAGCTTATAGAGTCATACTGTCAATAGTGCTAAAGAATATTTTATATTAAAACTTAATTTAACTTCATATATATATGTGGTGTATAGATTAAGTCAATTATATTTTCAATATTTAGAAAAAAAAGTAAGAGAAAAACATTTTCCCACTTACATTTATTGATGGCTGAGACTTTGCGAAGCTCTCTTTCTGATGCCTGGCAGACTTGAGGTGACAGCTAGCCTTTTGGTGTCTTTCAATTAATTCATGGGCTTTCTTCAACTGAGCTAAAGTCTTCAATTTGCACAAATAAGCCAATTTATTAAACAAATCAGTATGTTTGATGAAAGACCTAACCACTAATAAGGTAATAACCACTGCAAACATAGGATACAAGCCAGGCAACCCCCTAAGGGTCTCCTGTGTATATGGAATTATTATATGAATTATAAAGAGCTAGAAATACTTTACAAAGAATCGGCTCATGTTAACTTAGGTAATACAACAATATTAAGGAAGAGATAAAAACGAAATAATACCAGAGTATGCTCATGGGATAAAATAGTACAGCACCAGTGTTAGGTAAATTTTATATTTTATTGTTAGTTGAACATAAATGCATGTTTAGCAAAATTTTTAGCATTGCCTAGGTCTCTATAAAAATCAATAAACTAATATAATTTTTATAAACTAGTGAACTTAAATTAACTCTAACAAAAAGTAAAAAGAACATTAAGCTATATACAGCAAATATAGAGGGCATGGGGCAGAGATAACTTCTTGCGTCATCTTGTAAATACTTTAAATGAGCTTCTATTTTAAATAATCCAACAGAGTTTTGACTCTTTCTCTTATTTTTGTTCATTCCTACTTATATTATAGCCAGTATTCTCACTGAATTTCGCAACGTGTTGTCATGTTTGTGATATGCAATAAATAAATCAATCAATCAATAGAGTTATGCTACCTTTGTTATCTCCTCAACATATTTCCATAGATATTCATAACCGTAAAGTCTAGCTAGGCGGTTTTCAGCTAAAGCCTTTAATCTGCCAACACTAGAAGCTACCACGGTCATTGAGTCCAAGTTGTCTATCAAGGAACTACAAACAAATAAATTACTCACCGTCTTTCCATGGATCGATCTCACTGAGATTGATCTGAGATCGATCCTTAGAAAGACTGCGATAACCCAACATTATTCAACTGTGTTTGTCATACCACAACTGAAATTACGTGTCTTTTTAAAAGTTGGACAGAAATGACAACTTTAAATTTCAATGAATTACATTATTTAGGAAATTTTATTGTTCAACAATATCTTTAGAGTGCAAATTTGCAAAGTGTTGCCGGAATTGTCTTGGAAAATTTTAATAATTATTTAGTATACTACCTGTATAAAAATTTTAAAAAGTACTTGCTATTCCTTCTTGAATAGTTGACAGAAAATATTTCTCTAATTTACAAGCTTAACTTGCTTTATTTTTGTAGAGATGTTAGCTCTTTGCCACTAATTATATTTTGCCTGACATTTTATTCATAGGTTTTGCAAAATGAAAAATATTTTGAACCAAGATAGGACATTAGTTTTGTTATTGTGATTGAGAGAAGCTGTTTGTCCAACAAGTTGACAACAATTCACACACAAAATTTCTATTAAGCACTAGAGTTTAAGCTATAACAAACTCAACAGTCTGATGATATGTAATTAAAGTTTGTATAATTACTTTGTTACATCAATATTGAGTGCCAATAATTTTTATTCAACTGCTAAGTATAATAAGTATATGCTAAGTATACTTTTAGTTCTCTTTGAGTAATTTTAGCAAGAACAAAATGGTAAAATAGTTAAATTAAATGTTGCCAAAAACCTTAATGTCAACAACAAATATATGTCAGTTTTTGAAAAAGCCAACTCTAAACTCTCTAAACTCTCTAGACTCTACACTTAAATACTTATACTTCAGATTATCTCAGTATTGTTAGTTAGGTCTGCTACGCACACCCTCTATTAAAGAGTTAGAAAGCCTTTTACTAACACAGTGTTGAATAAGCTGTAAAATTAAGAAAGAACTTTATAAAGTACAAGAAGACAAAATTTTAAAAAGGCATCACTTAACTTTGCATATATTCATAGGACTCATGGAATTTGATTTTTCTGATATAAATATTGTTCAAATGCATATTTCAGATGCTAGGCAGGTTCAATTACTTTCGAGTGCTCTGATAATGTTATGGTGCCAGATGGTAAAGAATCTCTAACAGGTATAAGCACATCCATTAATACACTATTACAGTATTAAGTATTACATCACATACAGCCCAAACAATAAACTCACCTGTATACGTTGGTCCCTTCAGTATACAGCTGCAAGTTGTTGAGAGTTTGCCCTGTTTCAGAGCAGCGTAGGAGCATATGGACTAAGTTAGGTCTGGGTGTAGGTACCGGGTTAACTTTATTAGTAGACTGACTGCAGCCCAGGACTTGCAACTGCTCCATGTCAGCCAGAGATAGACAGTTTGGGATATTAGTAGTTGTGTTCTCCTGCATGAGACTGTGAGCTTTACATTCTGCGTTATGCTGTGAGATAAGAGCAGAGCAGTCTTGTAGAACTCTTGGTACTGTACTTAAAGAGTGAGTCAACATCGACATATCTTCAACCTTATCCATGTACTGCTTGACTTGATGATCATATTCCTGTAGCACAAAATAACTAATATAGTCCAATATGTAAGAGTTTTTTTCATGATAAGTTGTTGCAAGCAACAAATCATGTACAAAAGTCATGCAAAGTTGTGAAATATGTTATTCGAACCTGATTAAACCGAATATAGAAATGAGGATCAAATGCCTGCAATCCTCCCAGTGATGTAGGCAAGTTGTCGGCTGCACAACACTTGAGAGCACCTTCGTCTGATGTCAGTATGTCAACCTGAGGAGAATCAATAGACGAGGTAGGCTTTGTTTGTCAACTTAATTGATGAGAAACTAGCTGAGAACTACAGTAAGGTATAATTAGTGGCCGAGCTAAATGGTGTTTACTAAACAGACCACTAAACAATCAAACTTAATTTATACAATGCTATAATATTTGTATACAAATTGTGAGAAATCAATAAAAATAATATAATTTGTTGCAACCCAAATATATATTTTGTCAATGCTAACAAAATTGAGTCAATACTAGCTGATAGTAGATTAGAAAATAGCCTGGAATAATTTCACCATTGGTTTTAGAGATGCAGATTTTTGCTCAGCTTGATTTTACAACTTTTGTTTTAAAGTTTGAGTTTAGAATGAGGTTGATTTTGCCCTACCTACAGTTTCACATAAGCCCTACCACATAGTTTCACATAGTTGTCAATAAGGTGGCGTTTTGAAACTGACTGATAACACAGTGTCTACTAAATGCAAAATAATTACCAAACTATTTGATATGTACGTAATATAATAATAATGGCACGACAATTTATTGAAAAACAGCCAAATGTACCTATTGGTTTGAATCTGTCAAGCCTGAATAGTCAATAAAGCATAGCACCAGTTCTTAATAAATTACTACCCAACATCTCCTCTTTTAAGGGCTGATTTGGTCAAGCGATGCACTTGGCAATGAGGTGTCATTATGGCTCAGTTCCAGTGCTAATGTGCATAGTTTTTCACCAAGTTATTGCGTGTAAATTACTTGTATCACAATATTTCATCTTTTTATAAATGAAGTTTGAAAAATTGATTTTTTACAGAACTTTTTGAAATGCTGCAAGTTGCATCAAAAGTAATTAACACATAATGATTCCTCTCATTTGATATTTTACAATACCAACATACAAACACCTTACCTACTGCATGTAAACACTTTGCAGGCAGAAACAAGAAATTCATTCAATACATTTTTTGGAACCACCAACTACATAATTGACATCACTAAAATATTACTAGGAAATTCTAGATAAATATTTGCAGTTAGCCAAATATCTTACCTGCAGGGATGTAGTATTCTGAAGAGATTTCACTATCAGTCCCGTCTGTGTAAGCCTATTGATAAGCACTATGGCTAAATCAATGGAGTTTCCAGATAACTTCTATAAAATGGAAAAATAATAAAAATTTTCATGTTTAATATATAACAGTAGAGTAATGCCTTTAATGTTGATATGTATTATGTATTACGCCCAACAATTTCATCACAACTTTTATTAGCAAGAGTTAAAAACCAAAAAGTTATGGCTCATGGTTATTGTTTCTAAATATACATTTAGTGTGAGAAGTATACTACTGCTGACTCATCACTATTGAGGAACTGTTCAAGGGTTGTATTTATTCCCACAGAGAATGTAGGAGATTCCAGAAGAGCAGTGATGATAACTAGCAGAACATACCTGAGTGTAATGAAGTGATTTTAAAAGAGAGAGCAAGATACTATTTGCACCACCTCTGCCATCCACTATCAGACAATATCTCTCACTTCTAGAAATAGTAATCCATCAAATAATTATACCCAGTAGCTAAATCCCTGAAACGTTGCTGTGACATGCACTTATTTGAATGGGACTAATGAACCCAATTTCTATACATCCATAATTCAAATATTGTAGGCTTACTGCAACATTCATGCGTTCTAACAAATGCTAATTATAACATTCATTATGGTAGCTACATGGACAAATAGAAATAATTTAAAGCTATCTTTAGTCAGGGTTTTAGTTGTGAGACTTGAAGTCAAAGTGAGAATACAATATTCACAGCCAAACATACAAAAGATCTTCATAATTCATCTCAATAAAATAGCCAGTATATGCCAACTATTAAACTCTGCTACCAAATTAATTAGCTGTGACAAGATAGAAATAGGAAAAATATTAAACAGTAGTAAATAAACAATCCTTTTTAAGATGGTAGCACTAGACTAGTCTTTGAAACTGTTCATTTCAAGCTCTATTGTTTCACAGCTTAAACAAGAAAATTAAATGTTTCAACAAATTAGACTTGTGTATTTTATTACTCTCTATTCATAAAACATATAGAAGAACCAAAAATCGGTTTTCAACTAAACTGAATGAACATGCAACTTTGTAAGTTATACCAGTGCTGTATAGTGTGCAGTAGTATTTTATATGTTTGTATGGTGGTATCGAAGTATGCATATATTAGGTGGCCCTGTTGCTTTGGTCTACCATTGAAATAGGATATGTTATGCTGTAATAATTAATCAAATGCCATAATTTGATACAGCATTATTTCTCAACTACTGCCAAGTGTGAGAATAGACGTGACATTAGGATACTGTAGTCTTTGTCTCATGTCAAGCTCTGTTATCAGAACTTGTAAGAGATAATCAGTTCATCAACCTAGCTGGCCAACCTCCCCTCCTGGTGTAGGGTTTTGCTTCAACTCTACCAGAACCTTTGAGCAGCTGGTCAGCAGATTAGGAACAAATCCCCAAAGTTCAGTGACACAGCCACAACATAATACAGGAGTCAGACCACAAGTTAAGTAGGTGCCTTCTGAAGCACCTTATAATATATAGCTTCTGGATTGTGATGGTTATCTGTTCTTGCCCCAAACCAAAATTTAATAATAAAGTTAAAGGACTTAGGCTATCTCAATTTCTCCACTACTGCTTCTAAATGGACAGTTACACCTGATAAGGTCGCAAAAGTAGTTTTTTGATACACAGTAGCTAATATATGTATTTCATTGTCCAGCAGTTACAATAGATGATAGTTCAATGTGATAAGGACTTAGGCGTCAGAAAGCGTGTATGACAAAGAAACTGAAGGTAAATAAGTGACTAGTGACTCTCTATTGTTTTCAGCAAATCTTTTGTCACTCAGTCGCACCTCTCCTAGCATCAGTTAACTGAGATTCAATCACTACTTTCAGAGTTCAAGTTACCTGATCAGTAATACAATCAACATAATGCATGCTGTGCAGACCTGTTCATTTCCTATTGTTTTCCAAGAGGGATTTCAAGCTGTTTCACACCGAAATTAAATTTCCTTTCCAATGAAGTCAATAGCCAGTTTAATAACAACCTACCTACACGCTACATAATATCTAAACATTATAATAGTGTAATACAGTTACACTGCCCCAGTGTGCCTCTTGTTACAATTATTTGATCAGTTTTGCATTTCTGGCAAATTTCACTACAGGAGCATAAAGCTCTACAACTGTAGATAGTATTACTATTAGTGCTGTGGTATTTTTAGCTTTACTTTTGGCCCCAGCTTCAGTTTGAGCTGTTTAAACATTTTTTAATAAGCTAGACATTTCCACTCTAAGTGTACTTTGCTGGCGTCAACCGCTGCAGAAAATCGATTTCTGAACTTCAATCTCATGGACCCGGTAGCGTTTATAAAAGCAAAGCATATAACAGTAATGAGACGTAAGAAATTATCCAATTACCAAAAGATCTTCCAACTCCATTATTTCCACAATACACATCAACTGCATTTACAGCCAGCGCTAGAGAATAAAAAACCAACAAAGGTAAGAGTGGTTGTTTACTCATTCTACTCACCAAAACTAAAGACTAGTTGTAAGCCAAGTTATGAAGTCACGTCCTGCTACAATTACCGCACCTTCCTTCATGCAATGAATAATAAATAATAAACTATGAACTGAATTGTGGCCGAATTATAATAACCAGCTCAGCATAATACTGTATTATGAATGCTACATTGTGTACATAAACACCTCAAGTTGGCCTACATTGTCTGGTCAGCTTGTATCCCCTTAGTGTATAATACTCTGTATAACAGTGTGAACAGACTCTTAGTCCTTCTATTTGTATATAGCTACTGCCGTTATTTGTATTTTGAACATCTGCTGCAGACCAACTCCTGATAAACACGGTGTGTGTATAAAATAGCTTTAGGTAAATATCTCATTTAGGCGCAGTAGCAGAGAAATTGAGATAGCCTAAGTTCTTTAAATTTCTTTATAAAATTTGGTTTGGGGCTCGAATTTAAATTCTTGTGGGGGGGGGACATAATTTCTTTTGCGACATTTTTAATCTAGAATACAGGCTTTTCTCAATTTCTCCATTGCTGCACCTACCTCCAGTGATAGTTTTTAAAGGAAACATTTCAATTTAAAAAAAAAGTAATCCACCCAATACAAAACAATAAAGTGCTGCCCTATTGTAACTTGGTGGAGAAGAAATGGATCACAATGTGATTTTGGTCTTTGTTGTACATTGTTTGAGTTTTTAGGACTGCAGCTTTTAGCAAATATTTCTTATATGGGAAGTTACAGTCTCAGAAAGGAAACACATTTAAACCAGACAAAACTTTGTCTGTTCACTCAAGGGGTGTAGCCCTATCAGCAATCTAAATATCTTTTCTGAAGTCACCAGTGACAAGAATAACAGAAGTTTGCATAATGGAGTCAGATTTTGCTGCTATTAACTGGGTTAGCTACAACAGCTGCCACTATGATGTAACAATTACTAACAGGTGTCTCAAATATGCTGCCTATTAATGCATCCCATTAAATTTTTTTATCTCGGTATGAAAGTTTTCTTAAGTAAAGTAAAAATCAAAAAGTACTGATTAAACTGATTTCGGTAATAACTATAATAGCAGAAACAAAAATTAATTTAATTAAACACCCACACAGGTCTAATAAATATAATCAGAAATCACTAAATAGCATAAACTAGTGATTATACTCATCACCAAAGCAAGGAATATAAATAAAGCTACGTGTTAACTTTCTCCGTGATTATTTTACATTTCATTGATATTATGAAATTTAGAAAATTAACATTACCTGTTACCCGAGAGCAGCTATACTAGCACAAGCTATCAAAGGCTATGCAGACTCGTAAATAAATTCAGTCCTGACTTATCAATGAACTGAGAAACGCATGAGTGAGCATTTGTTGCAGCTAAAAGCTAGAGCCAGCTACAGCTACTGCGACTTGGATAGGACAATAAGAAATAAATGCATAGTACAAAATGATTGGTTTTAAACAGTAATTTATGCTGTAGTTTGCAAACTAGTGGTAGACTGCTTTTGGAATGATATAATTTATCATTTTTGACAAAGAAATTAGACAATTTTGCTAAACCGGAAGATGTAGCATTAGATATTGATTGAGACCGTTTCCTGACAAAGTTGGTGACAACTGCTTGTCATTTCATTATTTGTAGTCTGTATTTTTTAATGAGATAAACAATATATTTTGGGTTAGCTGCAAGCTTTAAGTAACACCAGAATTAATTGCAAAATAATTTGTTTTCACATAATTTATAACGTTACTAAAACATAAAATAACCGCAAGCACCTGTCCTGAGCCTATGAGTTATAAAAACCATACATGGTATAGCTATATGCACCAGAAAGATATTTTTGCATTTCATATCATTCTTACTAGAATACTTTTTATGGCCAGCTCAGCTTATATAGCACTATGCCAACACTTCAATACATTTAATAGTGCAAATTGGGAGCAAATTTTACAGTTTTGTTAACTTTGTACATTAGTTCACTTGAACACATGTGATATTATGTACTGTACTGAATGCAACAATATTTCAGTAACAACTAGTGCATAATATATAGATAAATCTCTCCAACTACCCTTAAATATGTTAGAAAAGCAGTTATTTTATAAATTATTTTTAAGGGGATATCAAAAATAAAAACCGATTCTTGTTTCTGTAAAAGTTGCATATCTAATAAGAGAAACTCAATGGTTTGTTATAACATGAAATATTAAATACTAAAACTCACCAGCCAAAGCAGTTAAAATTCATAAACCTATTCCTTAAATTAGTAAAAAGTATAGATCTATAGTTATAGCTTTTAAGTTAAGTCAATGAAAAATAGTATTAAAGTAACTAACTAAAAACAGCAACTGAAATTCACCACTCTGATGAACTTTCAGAAAATCTAGAAACACACTACATATTATATAGAAGAGCAATTTGACGAGAAAAAGTCTTGTGAAATGGATATTCATACAAAATGTATTTACAAAACTTACTTATGTCTGTTGATCACAAAGCACAAAAGAGTAGGCAACTCCTTCTCAATACTCTGCACATGATCCCACACAGGAGAGGTGGACAGCAATGTGCATATTAACTCTTCTCCACCACCTAAAACAGTTTCTGAGTGTAAATAGCAACACCACACTAAAATAATTCTTGAGACAGATGGGTCACAAACACACCATAATGTCAAATTAGTTTAAAAGGTGTAGGCAATCAAAGCAACAAGAATATTATCTTGCTGAATACTATACATACAAGTTTTGTCTTTAATTTTTTATAAATACTGCTTGAATATATAAGTGAAGCAGCAAAAGTTTATAATTAAAATATGAGACAATTCATAAAGATTTCTTATTTTTTTAAATATGTATAGTGATTAATTGTAGCTAATTATATTTAATTGAAGAAAGGATAGTTTTGGCTTTGGTAAGGATAGCTCTAAATAAGCTGTGTAATCCAATGAAAATGCAGGTGTGGAGGTGATCATAATCTGCCTTAACTTTATTTATGTCATAAAAAAGTGGAAACTCCCTCAAAATAAATAAGAAACTGTTGTTGATTATAGACCATGTATAACAAGCAATCTCAGGGGTTTTGTAAATGCAGTTTGTACACAGAAGTCACAGGAGTCCCAAGTCTCGCATTGACACAAAACTTTAAAATCTTATTGATGTGTCCCGTCAGTTGATTTCTATCTACATTGTGTCAGCAATATCTGGGGCCCATAATGTGTATCACATGTATAATGTATGACTTATGAAATATAATTAGGCAGTCAATGTTGGGTAATATTCTATTGCATGCATACAAAGGGGCAAACAGGCTATACTACACAATGAGCAACAAAAAATAATAAAAAATAATTTGCTCCATTTAGTAGAAGGATGGGCCAATTTTAGATGAACACAGATTCAACTCCTTATAACGCTCAGCTGATTTCTTATGTAAGGCATGCACTATGTTTCATATTGTTTCACAAACTCAATGCATTTTTCAACAACAATAGTTAGAAAAGGGGATTGGGCAAGTGGCAAGTGATTAAGTAGCACAGGAAATCCTATTGCTTCATAGACTGACAAGAGCTAACAACTTCTACAATTTACTATACTTAAACCTAATCATAATGATAATTTATCCAATAAATTTAGTTGTAACTCAATCTAACTTGCAATGAATATGGTAGTTTAAAGGCAATATTGCATTGGAATTCATGAGGACCAAATATTGGAATATTCTTTTGGCCATATATCTCACTTGGGCTAAATGTGACAACTTAGTAATCAAGCATAATGAATATTAAAAACAATGAAAAATTGACATAAAAAAAGAAAAAAACTAATTTAAAGATCAATATAAGGAACAAAAATATCTATGCTAGCTGATATATATTAAGTACTAGCCTGTAGTTGATCACACAATAGACTATAAAATTGAAATATTTTTGTGTTGAGGAGGCCAAAGCAATTAGTTTTAAATTTTTTAGAGTAAAACATAATTATAAGTATAATTATTCACAAGTTATACAAACATAAAAAGAGAGGGCATGGTTAACTATTACCCATATTTTTATATAAAACTTTCTTCACAGTTTCTTATTGAGTGGGTAGGCTTATTTTATTATGAAGTAAATGCAATACAGAGTTCACAACTCCTAGCATGGTTGGAGCACTTCCAGCTTAATCAATGAAAAACTTTTAAAGTTCCGTTCATTGCAATGATGTGAGCCATACTGACCTTTGCTGAACCCTAACAAGGGTGAAATTTGAACCAACATTCTGTGACAGAATTGTGAGAGATGTGTGAGAGATGTTGTTTATAAAACATTCAGTTTCAGTTTGTGTTTGAAAATTTTACAATCAATTTTCAAGTAAAGGCTTAATGGAAAAAGTTATTTTACCACAACTGGCTAAAATTACCTTTACCAAAATAGCACAAAGTTTGTCATATGAATAAGCTATACATGTTGCAACTCACAGCATATCTAATTTTTGCATATAATATAATTTCAATTGGTTTTGTATGCTGGGCATAATCATCATAATTATACAGTTATCCTTGGTTCTAATCACTTTTTCGAAGTTATTTATGCAAGACAGATTTGTGCATTGCATCACCAAAAATTACAAAAATTTAAATTGATTCCAATTAACTTCGTATATAAGGAGTTGCCCAAAAGCATATCTATATTTTATTGCTTGTGCATAAAATATGATCTTTACTATCACCAGAAATCTATATGTATTTTAAATACCTGTTATTTGAAGTGCTCCACCAGCTATTATATTGCTGTTTACTTTCTCAATGGTGCGGAGGAAAGATATTGAATTTATGCGGATAGAGGAGCCAGAAACTTTTCTACTAAATCCTAAAATGCAAATAAAATAGAAACTCCAGTATTTGAAGCGTTATTCGCATTATTTTAGTTATTAGAATAGAAACCAAAAATTGGAGTGCCAAAATTTATGATAAATAAATACAATTTTAATTTGAAGATAAAGAAAATGAAAAATAGCATGGGGTTAATAGGATTTAAATCCTCATAGTACCTACCCTAAATGATTAGCTCAAATTATAAACTTTATATGTTCCTATCCTAACATAACTGTATCGCAAAGTGTATAAAAACATAATTGTTTACCAAAAGCTGCGGCTAGTTCAGCACAGACGACACAGCTGTTCAAGTCACATAGCACACTAGAGCTTGCTTCCTGCTGACCCTTTTCTGTCACCACATTCAGCTGCTTGTCAGGCATGGACAGGTGCCCTTGCTTCAGCTTAATGTTCAGAAGACTAGGATAGCTTGGGCAATGTCGGTGTGACAAGCACAAACCCTTCAGGGTAGTAAATGGTGACGGAGGATTGACTACCAGCGCCCGATGGAGCATGTCTGGCAAATCGTTTTCCATGAAGCTGATTGACTGTTCCATTACATCGAGCCTGTGATTGACCAGCTGATTGAAAAGGTGGATTGTGTGCAGAGAGCCCATCCCAGGAGTCATTAAACAAAGGAAATACCTCACCAATTTGTCCTTAAAACTTCATTAATGAAGCAGTAGCAGGGCTGAAACAAAGTTGAACTTTTTTTATAATACCCTATCAAATATATGCCATTAAGCAGCGAGGCAGTAGAGAATACATCATTATAGATACATAATAGATACTAAAATTATATATAAAAAATTCACCCTAAATCAATTGTTTTCTGGCATTTACAGACTAAACAATGTTGAATTATCTCTTCATGTACATGTATCTACTATATAACTTACCTTCACCTCTAGAAGAGAAGACTGAGTCACTGAAGGTGTATTCAGACATGTTTATAAATATGCTTAGCGGATACTATTTGCTGATGAATGATAAAGCATTGAGGATTCAGTGCCATAATTATCCACTCTAATGAATTCGGAATGAACACAAAATGTACAGTAGTAGCACTCGCACTAAATCAACATCCTACTCCTAGTCATCTTATTATAAAAGCAACAATCATTGATAGACAAATATGTGAATAAACTTGATACATGTGTCACTATTGCATAATAACATTTAACAGAGCAATATAAATCCTATAGAAAATTGTTTCACAAAATAACAATGAGCTATAATAATACATGGTATTTAGCCAGCAACACCCATTAGTAGTTAAAGCATGTATCTACTTGCATTTAATCCAAAGTTGTAGAAAATGAAGTAGCTTATCTATGACAAAGGTTAATTAAATTATCTGATTATGCAACCATATGGACTCAATAAGGAGAATAATTATCACATACAACCCAGCATGAACCAGTTCAACCAAAATATGATTTTAACCTCTCCTCTATTACTTTCAATAGTAAATTTGAGAATTATGCATCCCAAAAAAATTAATTAATTTGAGAAAACTGAGTAGCAAAGCGATTTCCTCTACACACAAAACACAGAAAAAGAAACAAAAGAACGGCACTTATAATAGCTCAAAGTAATTTTATTAGCATAATAATATAGGTTTTAATGCACAGAATTCAAAGGCTTAGCACCAATCAAACACATCTGACCCTCAAATACAAAATTGAAAAACATTTTTATACAGTTATAGTGCAAGGAGTTGTCTTCTCTAAGTAAATCAACTCCAGGAGCACACAAGTCTTGATGAAAATAGTTTCTATTTATATAAGAATTTTATGTAATATTAAACTGCCACAAAACCCTACTATAAGCTACAAGCATTTAATGCCACAACTCATAATTTCAAAATGATCATTACAGTACAAAAATAATTGACAAAATGTGCATAATTTGAGCTGCATATATTAATATAACTCAAGTCAATAGCAAGTTATAGCAAGCAGTTTAAACAAATGCTTAGCTTATGGTTTGTAATAGAGAACGTGCGAAGGGTTATTGCAGTCAATAAACTGTTCACTGTAAGTCATCTGCATACGACTGTGCACAACTTTTCCAGTATTCTATTTCTTCATCTTTCATTTGTAAAGCTAGTTTATTTTTTTGAATCTCTAAATCAGCCATTTTCTTCTAAAACAATTCAAGTAACAATTTCCTCACCCATTTCATGACACATCATAACTGCAGACTAGTTAAACAAATTTTATTCCAGACTTTATATGAGTACATATTACCCACAATCCCTAAGCTTCTCAACAGAACTTATGGATTGCATATAATCAATGATCTGCTACAAATAACATAAAAAACCGAAAATATTAAGATGATTGGCCACCATTCAGCTCGAAATGAATTAGTAAGAAATTGAATTTCACAGCAAGCATTGAGTAAAAATGAATGTGAAATATTTAAAAAACAACCAGTAAAACTAGCAAAAATATCACATGATGATATTAAAGTATCTAAGGGAAGTGTGTTAACAATGTAATTTCATCTACTTTATACACATATCACATGCAACAACCTGAATAATAACAGCTAGTAGCACAATACTGGAATCTTTACGCAACATCACATGCACAATTTTCATGTAGACAAAACCATTTTTGGTTAATGTAAAATTTTTGCACCGTCTCCAATTAATTGCTTTTGTAATTTTCAAACAAGGAGCACAATATATTCGACAGATTACCAGTCTTTATTAGCTATCAAATTGCATGATGTTGGGTCATGGAAGCAACACACTGCATTTTTGAATGCAAAAAATTGCCATATTTTCTGATGACATATTGCAGGAACATTCTAAAGGTGAGATAGTTGAACAAAATCAGTTCTAAATGACTTTAAATAAAAAAACATAACAAACAATAAATAATCTAAATTAATGTGAATGGTGTACACACTAGGTTATAACATATCTACATCAACTAACACCACGTAAACAATTTACAGGCGGATTTGTGCATACAGAATGCAGTCATAATGTAAGTGTAGGTGTACATACAGTCACGCAGACTTACCTAATACGGACGAGAAGTACTCAATGATACTGCGAAATAAGCATCACCCACAAAACGTTAGCATAAGTAGCTAGCAATATGTTGGTGTTTAAGAATTTATTACTTAAAACTACAATTTTAGTTGACTTTGTTGATAATGCAAGTGATCAGAAGCTAACCATTGTACTGTATTGACGTTAGTGACATACAGATACCAAGTGTAACATGCTGCTTGCTGTAAGGTAATGTATATTTTGCTTAACCTGGATTGTTAAATTCTGGTTTAATGTTTGGATTTTTGAGTGCAACTGCTGTAGTTCCCATGTGGACAACTCAACAGGTTATAAACATCTGCTCAAACAAGTGTTTTTAAAATCTAGAACTTCATTTACAAAGTTAACTGGTTATTAAAATGGATATTTTTTCTCTTGGGTGCTATAGAAATAATAAACTTGAAAAGTTAGCAAAAGATTGCTGAGCTTATGCAGCTAAGCATAGCCTGAGGTCAACAATAAATCATACTAACCTCATACTGTCGCTTAGACTCGGCTAGCCTCAGTTGATTGCTTAGCCTAGAGTTAGAGCTAGAGGCTGTTGAGCTAGGAGTTCGACTGTTGGGTGTACTAGACAGAGAGTTGGGCATGCTGATAACGCTTTCTGTTTCTTGTGGTAACTTGCTACATGTTATAGAACTGTCCGTATAGTTTGATATCTTCAAAATAAAACCGTAGTTCAGAACTATAACCAAACTATCTTTCAGTGTGAAAACCTTCATAACAATACACATGTACAGAGATTGACTGTAAGATATACTAAATAATCACCCACATTGTAGGTAAATATATTTTGCATAAAAGTAAAAATATAGTTACTGCCATATAAAAACAGGTTAGAAGCTGCAACTTTGCACCTGTTCTTAGTGAAAACATTTACTGTATAATTACTGTTTTTGAATACTTTAAAGTACATAAATGTAGAATTAGATACAAATAAACGTAAATCAGTGCTCATAGTCTATATCTGAGGTCAGGAAACGGTCAATGTCGTAGGTAACTTGAAAGCATAAGATACAGCCTAACATTTAGAGGTTAAAAAGAACAACAAATTCGAGCTCACACTAAACTGTAGAAAGCATACTAACACAAAAAGTGCATAAATATTGAGGAAACAACTCACCTTTGTGCACGTCGCATTCAATGGCTGATTGCTGCCGGGGAGATTATCGGCAGCATCTGTCAGCTTATTGCTGTCAGTGCAATCAATAGTGAGGGGTTTAAAGCACTTGCTATGTACAGGTGTGGACTTGGAATGTTTGGAAGACTGAATTGGAGAGAAAGTGGGGGAGAGTGCGGCACTAGCTAGCTGCAGGCTGGAGATTATGTGCTCTTTTACTGCTTCTCCATTAGAGTCATCACTAGCATACGTAAATATACGGTAGAGATAACAGCCAAATACTAAGCAAGCATCTTCAAACTGTTCTAGAATTATGGCCACTTGTACGTATACATTAGCATTTGATCAGTATTTTGAAGCTATTTGTAAGGCTAAGGAAGAAATCTGACCACAACTTGTGTCATCAAATATGCATAATCATACATTCACACAATTATGCATCCTATTTATGAAGGAAATAATTCAAAATGATTAAGAAAATATGATACTGTTTAACAATTAAAATTTATGTCTACTAAAATGGTTTCATTTTATAAACAAACCTGAAATTTGTGGATGCCGGCTGGTTAATGTTATACTTGGCAAACAATTCTTTAAGGATTTTCAAATCTTGAGCCATTTCTGAATATATTTCTTCTACTTGCTTCTAGAATATTCATTAGGAATTTGAAAATAGGATCCACTATTAACCCCTGACTTATATCTATACAATCAAAAGGCGGCAACCGGATGGCCTATATAGTATATACAATATAAATTAAACTGGATCTGTCTGTAGTTGCTCTAATTTTGGCGCCTAACGTTGAGTTTATTGATGAATTTTTGGACTCCAGTGACAGATTTATCATTTACCTTAAAACTAACCCTAAAATGTATATTTAGCATCTTCAAATTTCTACAACTTTAATAATTTAAAATAAATTGTTCCAATAATTAATTTACATTTGATACTTATATTGAAGTTTATTATTTTACTGAAGAATACAAGCTTCATTATTAAATTCTAAAACTGCCTATTGCAAGTCAGCATTTTAAATGCACGAAACACCTTTAAGAATGTTTAGTGCATTTAAACAATTCATAGTTAAAAGGTTTGCACAGGCTTTCATGTGCTATACCAGGCACTGACAACTCCAAACACGGAACTAGCTTACCTCATTTGAAGACCGACGAGCAGCCTTAATGTCAGAACTATCCTCCAATAAACTGGATCCGGAACTTTCCGTGCTGAGAACAGACAGACTATGCTCTCGTTTGACCTCAGTTTGCTTGTCAGCTGAGCTAGACGAACAGATACTCTCCCCAGAGCAGTCAATATTCACAGCAGAACTGTGCCTTAAAGGTGAGCTATCATCATCAGCAGTGGTAATGTAAAACGTTGGTTGTGCATTTACAGAAACATCACAAGCATCCTCCATAGGACTTTTGTCATCTTTGTTGGTAGATGAAATAGAGGCTAAGTTTGGTAGGTTGTTAGTTTGCCATTCTGTCAGCCCGGTAGCAACAACACCACCACATGAATGGCAACTATAGTCATCAGTTTGCATTGAAGCATCTTTATATGGTTTGCTTTCAAAGGAATGTGGAGATTGGCGAGCACTAGTAGATATAGAACTGGAAGCACTGTAAAACCTGAGATCACCATCACTACACCGGCGGGAACGCTGCTCTACGTTAGCATTGATAGGTGCCAAGCACACGGCAGAGGTTAGAGTGAGTGTAGAGGACGTGATGGAGCCATCTTTTGAGCAACTTCGAGGCATAAGATGTTGAGATTTACTAACCACTTGTACTTTAGATTCCGCAGTTTCAGCCTAAGAAAATCACCAGAAAGTAAAAAATAGTACACTGATACATTCATTATACACCGATACATTATACACCGATACATTATATACTGATACATTATACACTGATACATTATATAGTATATACTAATACATTATATGCCGATACATTATATACTGATACACTATATACTGATACACAATATATACTGATATAAAAAGCGATATATTAATTACTTTATGTACTGCAGCAAACTATTTATTATTAGTAGAGGCAGTAAAGCGCATTTATATATATCATGGTAAATGAGAGGATGCTCGTATCACGCTACCTGACCATGAGTAGACTTGCAGTCAATGTCAGCAATACCACTGCTGTCAGAGTCTGACCTTTCACTCACGGAGCGCTGTAGTTTAGCTCTTTTCCGCTTACTTGTAGGTAACACCAACAAGGAATTTTCCCCGTGATTCCCGGATGTACCAGAAGCACCCGCATCACAACTCTGTATCTTCAGTAAAACCGACCGTGTTATTAGTTTGGTTATTTTAATGTGCTGTAGCATGCTTGATTGTGTCATAAATGCAGCATGTTTAGTAGAACAACAAAGGAGACACACAAAATTATTCAGAACATTATATTCAAGGGAAGACAACTTTTTAACATTGGTTATTCATGTGCATTCTCAGTACTGGTCGAATAATTAGCTGATAGAACAACCACAGAGTAATGTATGTGTATTATGTTAGATATCAACACACTTTTACCTCTTCCAGCTCAAAGGATTCCATGGCTGGTAGAAGACTGATGGAGCCGTTTCTGCTGGTGCTGGGAGACATGCCCTGGCAAGGAGAAGCAAAAGGACTCGGCACTATGGTACCAGCATCGCTGTCTACACTGTCAAAACTCTCCGGGTTAAATGAAACCTAAACAAGAAATAAACAAATCAACAACAGTTACTGGGGTTTCACAAAGAGAGACCTATAATTTATACCTGGTGAGATGTATGATTTTCATGCGTTTAAATTTCATCACTAGAACTGCTTTTCAATTCAAACCATTTATTACAATGTGATTGTAGGAGTGTAACGAAATACGCTGTAGGAATGGCTACCTGCAGTAAGCCATCACACTGTTTGGGAAGGAAGGGCTCCTTAGCTTTTTCCTGACTAGTGTCGGTGGTAACTATCATGGGGGTTGGGTTACTGTGAGAGGCCGACGATTTGCTGGACTCTTTGCTGTTCACGGAATCCAGCTGCTCCTTTATCATCTGAGTCAGCATCTCCTCATCGTATGAACGGCTCTTCAAACGAGCAAAAACCTTCCGTTTCTCGTGAATATTTACTTTCTCTTGGGGCGCTTCTTCGCATATATCAGAAGTGGCAGAGTTTTGTACTAAATCGCCATCACTACGGCGACGATAAACAAATGAAATACCTTCTTCCAAATCGTCATCACACATTTCATTAATTGTTTTTTCGTGTATTGCCTCGAGTTTTGCTCGAATTCTTTGGTCTACGACAAAACTCTCGGTAGATGAGAACACAGAGTCACTACCGGAGCTTTGGGTGGTGATGAAGGGATTCCTGCATGAGTCTGGGGAAGAAGGGTTGTTGTTTAGTATAATGGGAGAGGGTGTGTCAACAGAGTCTATTGTACAGTCATTGGTTGATATGGAGGACATGCTGGAGTTGGTAGGTAGAGATGATTGAGAAGAATACTCCGAGTAGAACCCTAAAATAAATATATAAAACGTATAAAACATGTAATTTTTGGTGTTGGCGAAGTTTTACAATAGTTTAATGAAAAACATGGTAAAAGGGAAAGTACTATTAAAAGATATTAATAATGTTAGCCTGGCAGGTGAAGTGCCAAGAATGGCATTTAACATTTGTTTAGAAATCATGAATATATGATTATTGCTGAAGACATGTCATCAACAAAACTGAAAAGAGCTTTATATATAGCAGTGGCTGAATAGGACTACTATTAATATTAGCAATGGTGGAGAAAACACTCTATTTTCTAAAAGCACATAATGTCGTGGAAATACACTGATCATAAAATTGCAAGAACATAGGTTATAACTACGGATAAAAATATTCAGATTACTGTGAACTTCATTTAGGAATTGCGGAGTAAAGGTGAATATATTAAAAGGTATGGAAAAAACTATCTCATAATTTAGTATTGCGGACTGAAATAAGTGACTTTCAGCTACTCTGGTGCAATAGTAATTGAAAAGGTTTGCAGGTAAAAGAAGACAACATAATGTAGGGATAAGCAATAAAACAATATAGGAAAGATAACTCCGTAATATATGAACATAAAGTCGCCCTGTAGTAGAAACTAATAACTACAGCACATGTAATATAGCACAATAGTTGACAAACAACAAGAAACAGTTACAACCAACAATATCTTCACACCAAATGATTGATATTTACATGCATCTACAAACAGAAATTAAAAACAAGTATAGTTTGTACCATATTATTTTGAAATAAAAACTAACTAGATGTGTATATGAAAACATTTGCAGTCAGTCATATTACGTGCAGCGTGCATCACTTGGTATTCAAGAATATGTGTAAAATATGAACAGCTATAGAAGTTGAATATGCATGCACAAAATCTCAACGTTTGGGGGAAATTAATAGATAAATTCAAATTTAAGAAGGCTTCAAGTAGAGGTGTGCAGAACAAAACCCTATGGATGTTGAGGCTAAAAAAATGTTACATGTACATTTCGAGCATGCATTCCAACTAAACAGCACTTCATTGAAACACTCACCTATGGGAAATTGGTGAGAGCTAAATAATACACATTGGTTTTAGTGTTGGTTAGACTGAAACAGGTTGGTAAGAGAAAGAGGGGAGGAGGAGAAAGGGGCGAATGATGTTATTCAGTAAATCAGCTATTTGCAACAGCTGCTTTTTAAAGGTAAGTAAAATGATGTGATTATAGCGAATGGGAATGCATTAACTACTCAGGTGGAAGGTACATGAAAAGTTGTCACCCCTTTCCAAAAACACTCGGCAATTTGTTCAGATTTCACCTCCTCTGTGATTATTAAGATTTGAAATGTTAAGTTGCTCAAAAAATAATTGATGAAGATGTTTGAATACTAAAGCTAAAAAGACTTAACTGAATTCTGAGAATATACATTTGGCCGCAATCAAACAAGGATATTTAATCCATTTTAATTAAAAAAAGTAAGATGAAATATGGAATTGCTTCTTTTAGTCACACTTATACTAGATAAATGGTTACGATAGCTAACATCTATAATATTTCGCAGATTAATGCAGAGAGGCTGGGCCCTCACCAACCGTCCCAAACTCTACTGTATTATATAGAGAAACATCTATCATAAAACTTATTAATTAAGAAACCCTCCATAGAATGCGTTACTAGTGGTTAGATTGATAGTTATTAATTATATTTTAAAAGAAAATCTGCAACGTAAAGTGTTACAATGCAGATCTACAACAAAACCAGAATCATTGTTTGTACCATACCAACCTTGCTTTTCTAGCTGTTCAGTGTTTGATCTAGTAAGAATACTAGCAAAGACCGTGCCATCTTCACTTTGGTGCATTGTTAGAGGGGCGTAGGACTGGTCATTGTGCAGGTCTAGAGAACTTTGGCTAAAGTTCTTGTGCAATGATGTGTGCTTTTCGTTGGTTGCAACCTGCCTGTAGTAGGAGGGCAGACGTGTGTAGATCTCTCCATAAGCTAAATAACATATTATCAGACTTGCATATAAAGAATGATTAGTTGGGGGCTAAATATCAGTTTTATTTACCAAATTATTGTTTGCCGCCCTCATTCTGTAAAAATAAAAATGGAACACTTTTGCTACAGTTAAGCTAGACTGATTGACATGGGTTTGAGTAAGAAAGATAGGGGAGACATGTTAAAATACTATGAAGTGAATTCCTCTTTATACCAACAAGTTTAATGACATTTCAAGTTTCCACGTGTATTCCAATAATATAAATTTACTAGCCTAAAACCTGTGCACGATAGCATATTCAACTCTGATTTCTAACAAAAATAAAGTTATTCTACCATCTAGGCTCAAGGAATATGTACACGCTGATTGCTTACACTCACTGACTACTTACACTCACTGACTACTTACACTCACTGACTACTTACACTCACTGACTGCTTACACTCACTGACTGCTTACACTCACTTACTACTTACACTCACTGACTGCTTACACACACTGACTGCTTACACTCACTGACTGCTTACACTCACCGAGGGGTAACTCCGAGTCCTGGTAGAGACTTATATCTGGATGACCTCGTAAGAAATTCTGCACATTAACACCATAAGCTAAAGTTTCATTAGCCAGAAACCTAGACGGGAGCCTGGCTCCCAGGGAGGGGTCACATACACCGAACCCTAAATTCATGAGGACTTCCTCAGGGTTAGTTTTCCTCTCTTCTAGCAATATATCTATACTACTGCAACAAACAACACCAGCATATTTCTAATGACAGCTGACACTCTAGTAACACAGAGTAGCATATTGAACACATAGAGCTGGAAGAATATCAGACGTAAAAATGTCAAGATTTGCAATTGCATAGTCTAAATTCTAAAACAAATAACAGAAAAAATAAAAATAAAATAAAAAAGGAAAGCAAACCTATCATACAAATGATATAACACACACGACACAGCTTTGACTTTATTTGAAATCACATATGACAGAGCTGAGCTTGTTTTGAAATTTTGAATTATTATATAATATAGTGTGATGCTATAGGGCCGTGGGCTTTTTATGCTGGGTGCTTTTCTAATGTTATAGTGGTTGATACAACATACAAGTGACTAATATAAACAGAAGGTTGCCATACAGACAGTGCTAGCTGAAATGCCAGTAGTTCACATACCCAGTAAATATGTGAATAAAATATTTAATAATTTGCCCTGGTTTCATACATGTTTCCTGATTTATAGTAGGATTATGGGACACAGAATGGTACAGGCCCATTAAAACATGATAATATATTTTATATTCTATCAAGGCAGCGGGTACCTGTACCTGTCTGTCGGCTGCTTATATATAATTAAAATGACTTCAGCAATAAAACAGAACATGAAGCTAGAATAATGATACACTTGTAAAGCACGTTATAGATATGCCAGTGTAACTAAAGCCAGTGCAAGTACAACTACCACAAGATATAAATATAATGAAACAAATATAGAATAGGCTGCATGTACATGCAGATGTGCTAGTTTACATACATCTCATTCTTACCATTGCTAGTCAATCCAGTGGACAGCCTATTAGCAAAAACATTCCAACATAAACTCAATATAACATCAAAAACATATGCAACTTTGAAAACCGCAGTTACTAAAAGTCAAACTAAAGGCAATCAGGGATTAAATTCTTATACAAAATTCAAAGAACATTTGGTAATGATGTTTCAACTCTGTAAATCATTTGAATTACAACTTATGATGTGTATTAACTAAGGGGTTTGCAATGCTTTGTTTTCTTATGGGCAAAAAGTTCACATGGAATTACTATAAACATAGTTTTTCAACGTTAGAAATGGTCTAAGCAGTTGATAATGTCAGATAATTTAAACTACTTAGTAGCAGTGAGCACAAGAGGGAGTAGCTGTGGTCTAGGGGTTAGAGCGCTTGCCTATAAAGCACAAAGTCATGGGTTTGAGTAAAGGCTATTGGTGATGTTAGGAAGAGCATCCAGTCACAATTGCTCCTGTGCCTCATCTGAATAAGTCCTAAGCCTGATTTAATAAAAAACCTTTCATCAGGGGTTTTCTCACAGGGATTTTGACTATAAATTGCGTGAGTAGTACTGAGCACAACTTGGTTGACTTTTATATCTGAAAAGCAAAAGTGCCTAGTCTAAGTATGTAACTAAAAACAAAACCCAAAATGTAAACAGAAGGTGATAAGACGAGACAAAAATAGGGATATTTCAAGCAGAAAATAGGTCAGCTATCACCACTGTAGCCTCAGTTACCAACTAAACATAACCAAGTGTAGGCTGGCTATCACAAGTGTGCCCATACTGAGAAGTAAAATCATCACCATTCAGACAAAAAACAGCCAGAGTTGAGTAATTATTTTCAGATTGTGAAATTACATAAAATAATAGATAAGATTTCAAACTAAGATAAAAAGAGCAATCATATCAACAAGACGCTGCATGGCTTATATACTCCTATCAGACTGTCTCTTGGTCTATTAACAGAATTTACCTTCTAAATGCAGCTATTTGCCCCAAGTCACTACAACATAACATGACTCTAGCAAATAGATGTAATCTATACCGCAGTATTGTTGTACAAGCATATACCATGGTACACAATAATATACTATGATACACTATAATATACTATGATACACTATAATATACTATGATACACTATCATATACTATGATACACTATAATATACTATGATACACTATCATATACTATGATACACTATAGTATACTATGATACACAATAATATACTATGATACACAATAATATACTATGATACACAATAATATACTATGATACACAATAACATACTATGATACACAATAATATACTATGATACACTATAATATAGATGTACTTATACTATTTCATTAATATTTTTCAAGAGTCACTAAATGTGGGTAATGTTTAAACCGCTGACCCATATATTATTGTCTAAATTACACTTATATCGCCAGATCTAAAAATATTATAATAACGTTAACATAGGCTGTGAAAGCTAGATCTGGCTAAGAAAGCTAATCCTTCTACTAAATCTAAACTTTCTACTTAATCTAGTAGTTCAGCTGCTGCATTTACCTCCCTGTACCACGCTGTGTCATAGTATATTATTGTGCATCATAGTATATTATTGTGTATCATAGTATATGATAGTGTGTCATAGTATATGATAGTGTATCACACACCGGCTTTCCATGAGATCGATCTGAGATTGATCCATGGAAAGCCGGTGATAGTATATTATTGTGTATCGTAGTATATTATAGTGTGAAATAGTTGTAATGCATGCTAATCATACCTATTTGCATATTTTATTATATAGCAACATATTATACATATCATATGTATAAGCATTTTTTATATCTAATGGCTTGTTCAAGGAAAGATATTTTTTGCGGAATATAAAAATTTTAATAATTTTACTAGTAGGCATAACTCTAGGTCATCATGGTTGTTAGATCATCCAATAGTAAATACAACCTCTGCTAACATTATGCTTCATGATTTATAATTATTGAGTCAATACACTAGATGACTGAAATCAGTAGCTGATATAAATAAAAAAGATAAATCTGCGTTATTCATCCACAATTTAAAGGATCTAAATTCAAGTTTCAACTAATTAATTCAACATTATTCAAGTAGTTATAGTCAACTGTCACATTCATAACAATGACTGTTTTATGTCAACTGACAACAAACCCAACATAGAAGGTAGTGATAAATCATTAACTCAACATAAGTAGCCCCTGAATATTTTCTGCAAAAACTGACTATGATAAAAATTGCTGGTAAAAAGCCAGCTGAATATAAATAAGTTACACAACAACTCCTACGCTTTTCCAGTTACTTTAGACTCTTCAAATTATTTATTTCTGAAGTAGCAGTGACAGGTTCAGTTGAACATGCATTCTACCCCCCCCCCAACATTGGCTGGTCTAAACTCTACAGCACCGCAAACCTGGGCAGTAAATTAAAGCTAAAAATTAATGATGCTTATACAATTTTACTATTAAAAGACTTTCTCTTTGCATGTCGTTAGACGATACCATGAGCTTGTCAGGTAAAACGATTTTAGATCAGTTTTTTGAGCCACCTGGATGGTGAAATGCATTCTCCAATATATTTACTAGAGTTCAATTTTCAACCAAACTTAGGTTGTTTAGCAAGAAGGTAAAATAACAATTAAGAATCCTTCCGCCATTTTGTCAGTCAGTCAGTCAGTCAGTCAGTCAGTCAGTCAGTCAGTCAGTCAGTCAGTCAGTCAGTCAGTCAGTCAGTCAGTCAAAGATTGTAAATTATAGAAGAAACTCGTTGTAAAAAGGCAACTCAAGAGAACAAGAAATTAAAAGAATAACTGTATCACTCCAATGAAGAAATGGAACAAACCTGGACTCAGAATTGAAGCTACTGTAGTTGGAATGCATCCATGATAGCCTGGAGCTCTTACGCCTCAAAGCCTGTCTACAGGCTGCTTTGTCAGCAGCGCCATATGGAGCCCTACAGAAGGAAGAAGTTGTACGTACTGAGCTAGTCCAGTTTACTAACCACTAGGTTCCGAGTATTTTAATCCCTCTACACTAAATACCATATGAAAAAGACACGCCCATAATTACAAGTTATTGGCTTATTGCAAGCAGTTTGTGTAATGAGGTGAAATCAAATCCTATAGTCAAAAATAAAGAATAGGTACCATTTCAAAAGATTTGATCTGGATAGTGTGAGACTTTATATAACACAAAGCATAAACTGTATGAAATAGCATACGGCAAGCTAATATCACTAAATTATGCAAATATAAAGAGCTATTGAATGGTGAACAATGATTTACACTTTACAATCGGCACAACTACAATATTATTCCCTATATTTCCAGGAGTTCAAGCTTTTTGTTACTTCAAACTTGAAGCAAAGCTACTACAATCATCACAATTTTTGACTTAGTAATATAAATAAATATTATATAATTATGAAAAGTAGTACACAATATTATAAAAAAATTGGTGCAGGATTTCACAGCTATTTAAGTAAACATCAACACCGTTACTACAGCCATTTTACTTACTTTTTACCCTGACCTTCTGGTGTGAAATTTAAATTCTGCTGTGTGACTTGAGCTACAAAGTACAGCACAGAAAGGGTTTTTCAAGTGTTCCTTTCAGTATTATCATTTAAGTATCTTGTTCAAATAGCCCCAAAGGGTTCAACTGATCAGAAACAGTTTGTGGACCCAAAATATATAACTATTATATAGGAGAGGTTACTCTATAGCCTACAGCGTGTTGTTATGTGTAGTGCTACAGGTATGACATATATAACACCTTGTCTATGAGTCAATAGAAACTAGCTTACATTGCTATTTAAGTGAAAGATTGGATAAAAAATAGTGTAGTTGTTGTATAAGTCAAACAACGCTATAATACTATAAAATGGTGAATGTTTACCTAGAAGATGCCACGCTACATTTACCACGCTGATAACACCTTATATTAAAAGCAGCTCACCCTAGCTGAGCAAATGATAAAACTTGACAGTTACACTTATACCCACATAATCTTTGTCAAAATACCAGCTTGCACATTTTATATAAGTATAAAGTGAATTCTGACACTTGAAGTATAAATAGCCAGAGCCTTTAACTGTAGATTGGCAAACGGTAACCTTTACCAAAAGAATAAATCATCACTGACTTTAAGAATCAAAATAAATTTGCATTAGAGCTGACAGCTTAATTACTAGATACTCAAACAGCAAGAAAAGCCTTAATTCTATTAAATCCTACATTTGTTAAATCACTAAAATGATACAGGCAATTCTAAGAAATGTATGGTGTTACAGTCTAAATTTTTCCCCTCAAAATCATCCAACATTTAAGATAATGCCAATTTAAACTGCTATTCGATAAGGGTTGTACTTGCATATAACTTTTATAATAAAGATATATTCCATTATTACAAAATAAAGTTTTATAGAAATATAAACTTTTTATTAGCTATAATATATTGAAGCTATTTATTTGTTTGGGTACAATATATATTTAATGTGCAATTTATTTGAATATTATCAAAATATACCTATATTTAAATAAACTTGGATCAATTGCTTGTTATTTAGCGCATAAAGAAATTCCTTTGATATGCATTAACTTATTATTTTGCATTTGCTATACTTCTTGTTGTTTGAAAAGATACTTTTGTAATAAGTATTCATTAAAAATAATGTTTATTATCAATGTATTACTGTTTTTTGTCCTACACAAATCCATGAAAATTGGGCTATTATTCCAAATAACTTATATTAGCTATTATAGCTATAAGCATATTAGCTATTTAGCAATCAATACAACAGCTATGTAGATACCAAAATAAAAAATAGCGTCTAAGTGGGAAGCGCCTATCTGGGATGAAACCAATATGTTGCGTCAGAAAATTGTTTCAAAACTAACAGCAGGACTTACATTGCAATATTCTTTAAATACAAGTATTTTAGAGTTGTCTTCTTAAAAGTGTAAATATTTTCTGAAGTTAGAAGACTGGTTTATAAAATCATTCCAACTGATTAATAGCAAAACTGTCTACTTTAAAATTCAATCACAATCCCGATGTCTAAAATTTTGTTTCTCCAGCAATAATGAACTACCACACGCGCACACATATATATATATATGATAAAAATTTGATTATTGAATAAATGTATCCAAAACTGGCCAGATAAAGGCTAATTTTTAGCCACCATAACGCCAGTTTTAGCAACTTATGGTGTTATTATAGTGACGTAGCTAACAGTATGGCTATTTGATCTCATTCTTTACTTTAAATTTAATTAGAATTTATTCTAAAATTAACTTCACCACAGCTAACATTAAGTAATATGTATTGAATGGTCTGAATAATATTGAATATATATTTTGAACTAACTAATTCTCTACCTTTTCAACTAATATCACGAGACCAACCTATCTAAATCAAGTATGGAAATATTATTTGGAAGTCATCAAAACCTGCATACTCATTATTAATTAGTTTTTCAGTCACCTGGAAAACCACAACACACTATTCTATTGTAGATTAATTTAGTACTTTTATATTACAATTTGTTCAACTACAATAGCATTGAAACTGGAGCAAAATTGAAGGCAATGTCAAGTTGACTAAACTTTTCATCAAAACATCCATAAAAACTTGATTGTATAATCAATTAAATTGTGGTTATGGTTCATTGATTTGAACAACAGTGCTACTTCATTAACCTGCAGAATAAAAACCACAAACAGTTCGAACTATGAGTGTAGTTGCACCCTGAGTTCACTGGAAACTCAATGCTAAGGCTACTGCAGCTAATCAATTATCCATAATACTGTAAGGATATTTGTAAATCAATTTCACACATCGATTTTGGATTTTATTATTAAGCAATTTGCAATAGGGTGTCTAATTATCGTTGACTCTGCGATATAATGAAATCCAGTTTAGTAAGATTCTCGGTAAATATACTTCCTTTCGGATTGAATAACATTTGTTTGATCAGTATTAGAACAACAGACTCATCACGTGAAGAAGACAATGGGGCATTAGTGCTAGTATTATAACCTGTAGGAGTTATCATTCCACACAATATTGACCTGGTTAAAGAAACAAACATTTCTTAAAATTCATTCGACTGCATAAGTAGCTTGTCCAACACTAAGACCTGATTTAGCTGAATAGAATTGCTTCAGTCATATAAATACATGATCTATAAAACATACTGCAGAAGACCATAATACAATAATACATAATACAATAACACATAATACAATAGTACATAATACATAATACAATGTTGATACCTGAAGGAGATCGACTTGGTGAGTGAGTAACTCTAGACACACCTCCAACACTTTCACAGCTACCCCCAGCCACCTGGTCAGAGCTGCAAAAACAACACTTAATATATGAGGAGACAGTCCCAAATAATGGCAAAATTTTCCAATGCTTCAGCATAACATCCCTTGAGGAATCTGACAAGACAACACATAGTTATGTAAATATGTACCAATAACACATGTAATTGAGGAAATAGAGACAGCTTCAGAGTTGCCTTTCCATAAAAGATACATGGCTTTTACTGCTCACATATTATGTACAATCAACATAAACATCACAATGCAATGCTAACGTATATACTCTAAAGCTAGAGAAGTGTATACAAACTTCTAACAGTTGCCTACATTAGTTAGCTGTACTGTAGCATGATTGAGAATGTTGACAGGTGGAAAGACTATTGCATAGGTGAAATGAAAAGGTGAAATACTGCTTTAAGCTAAAGATGGTTGTGACCCTTGCAACAGCTCAATGGTTGGATCAACAATAAGGTTAAGCTTGTACTCTTGTACTTGTACACTTGTATAGAAAGCTGCTGGATGGTGTCAGCCAAAGGAAAACAAACAGAAGGGCAAGGGTGAATGAGACTACGTAGTAGAAGGTCATCACACAGATAATAACACTGATTACAGTTTGATAACATCCTGAACATTGTAGTTAGGACTGAAAACACGCTTGGATGTTTATCTTGGGCTATGTCTCTAGGTTAACTTGAGAGATATAATGGTGTAATTTCTATTGGTCTATCTATTGATCTACATTTAGAGCAAGACGAACATAACATTTTACCAGTTTTTGTGACGCGTTACTATGAATATGTATGCACAAAAGAGGAGACAACTTTTAAACAAAAACAAAATGTGAAAATTAGCAGTAATGGCTGCACTTGACAGTTGTATTTATGGCACAGCCAATAGTAGTAGCTAAGTCAATTTAACATAAAATCACAAATTTAAAATAATTTATCAACAGTCAGTTGATGCATATAATTATGTATATTGTTTGAACATGCCATTTATGACATGATGACTGATGACAGATCAAGTAGCTGAATGGATTTTAGGAAAGATCTATTTTCCAAGTGGCCATATTCCATACTACTACTTACAGTAATTATATACACTAAGGTCATATCAAATTATGAGTATTTTCGTTATCCTTATGTACCTATGAAAAGGTCGATAAATTGCATAAAGTGCTGCTGCTTATCCTTGAAACACCCAGTACCCACTACGGACAAAGCAGCTAATATTAGAATACCACTGTTGTCTGATAAAATAATAACTAATTGCACCTGTCTAAGCTTTAGTGCCATGAAATAATTGCCAAACTTTGGGTATAATGAATATATTATTAGGATGCAGTATTTTACAGTATCCAATAGTACCCAGGAATATAACAATGTAGAGTAACAATTAGCTTACATTTCTGCAGCTGTAACTCAATTAATAAAGAAGTAACATTTATTCATAACATCCACTCAGGATGGAATTCCAAGCTGTAAGCATTAAAATGATGAATAGACACATTTATGCAGAAATTTAAATTATTTTTATATTTCACTGACTGAAACAGAGAGTTGTTTTGTAGCATAACCAACACAGTGCTATACACATCGTGATACACAGTACAGTAGAGTAGATATAGTAACCACTGCTGCTGGATTTACTATGTACTTGTGAAGAAGGTTTAAAACAGAGGATGTATATCAATAATGTTAATGAGAATATAATAATGCCCCCTTTCCAATGTGGTTTCCATATGCAGCCATTTTCAATCCCAGTGTTGGCTTACTGATGCATAGCACTGCTTTAGTAATAATTTAATGCTCATTAGAAAGTCAAAAATGAATAACTTCTCGACTTTTTATGGTAGGCACTTGAGCCTTAAAACAGGAGAAAACACAAAAATATTTCTCAACTAAAAATATTGAAAAAATTATAAAAACAAATTGAAAAAGAAACATTTGTGTTGTTTTATGAAGCAAAATTGATTTTGTTTAAAAACCCAAACTTTTCTTAACAAAGTCAATTATTTAATACACTTATGAACTATGTCAATATAACCTACAATTTTTTATAGAGCAGAGTTTGAGTAGCAAAAATAAAACCCTGAAACAGTTATATCTGGAGCACTTTCATTTCAGTGACAAATTTCACCTTTGACCTTAGAGAAAACTCATTTCACTGAGTAGGTACTATGTACTAAGCATTAGAAACCTGCTTTACAACATCTCAATAAAATAAAATCTATATGCTGAAAAGAGATTTTTTTTCTCTTGGAAAGTACAAAGTAACTTTATAATCTTGTAACTAGGATACACGGAGAACTGAGTTATAATCTTCAGTAGTGGCAGTAATACGATAATTTATGAACATCAATTTCCTTGACTGAATGTTTTATAATTCTACATTATTTATTATACTGCGTTAAACTCTTATTTTGACCATAAAAACTGCTAGCCATTGTCGTCATAACACTATAATCATACATTATACAGCATTGTGGAAGGTGAGAATATGGAAGCTGGAAGTTGACTGTTGGCTGATATCTAAACTTGAGCCAGTTTAAACCACAACAAGTTCTTTTGGACTACCATCTGTCAGTAGAACTAGCAGAGCATTACACCCACGCCCACAGGGGATATTTTTATTTCAACTGATGTGCAACCATAATAAATTATGGTAATGGAGTTAGTTGCCTAATAGAATTAGCATATTGCGACTTTAGTTAGAAAACAAAGTTGATAGATATTTCCATTGTAATGACATGCCCAGGAGGCATTAGTTTTCACAATTTCCACATATCAAGAGTCTTCAAAATTCAAGCAAACTGTTAACAAATTGATGGCTGATTTTAGGATCAGAAGCCACTATAAATGTACAAATATATGAAAGATGTAGCATGAATGAATTTAAATTTAAAATTACTGCTCTGCCAAAATCTACAATCTCCATAGACAAATGTATCTGAATCTAAACATACCCTCCTTCCAACCACCGAACTACGCCTTAATGATACTGGATCAAATCACTATTAAACTATGCTGGATCAGCGGACTTATCAAAAATTATCAGTGACAAAAATCATCCATTTAACTTGATAATCATGTCAAACAATAGCAGGTTTTTGAAATCTAAACGACTATGAATAAGCTGCACCAAACATTTTTTGAATAGCTTTTTTATTATGTATGCTATATCATAATTGCAACATGTTTTTTCTTATCTATGCAGTTCAAATTCTTTTTACTACTGTAAATCTACTCCAGAATCATAAAATGGAGATATATAAACAAATCTAAAAACAACAGTATAGCACTGTTTGCTTAGGTGCCTCAGACCAGACAAGTATCAAAATTGAGTCAGCAGTGAGAGGTCAGATGCATTGATGGGTGCTGACATGAATACTGATTGAGAATCTGTGTTTCCACATCTTCACTACTGCACCTACATCTAATTGAGAGAGAGGGGGGAGGAAGGGAGGGGAGAGAGAGGGGCGAGAGGGAGGGAGAGAGGGGGAGGGAGGGATGGAGAGAGAGGGGGAGGGAGGGAGGGAGAGAGAGGGGGAGGGGAGAAAGGGGCGAGAGAGAGGGGCGAGAGAGAGGGGGAGAGGGAGAGAGAGTGTGTGTGTGAGAGAGTGAGAGTGAGGGGCGAAATAAACAGTATATCAATCAACTTATTACTAAGTAAGTACTTCCACAATTCATTATACTGCTTGCTTGGGTCTAAATTAGTCCAGAATTGTACCTTCTCCAACCTAGATAGATTAACTCTTACACTTTATTGTATAGCAGAGTTGTTGCCTCTTTTAGAATTAATTCTTTACTAGCTACTAACCTGCATGTAGTGGGAGCTGAGCTACAGCTTTTTGAATTGGTGGATGAGTAACTATACGGAGGAGATAACTGACAACTGGATTCCTCCCGTCCAGATGGAATACTGTTGACCCAGCATTGAACAAAGTCAGCAGAACGAAGTCTTTGCTCTGTATTAAACAGCACAACGCGTGGTACAACAAAAGTCTACAGCAATTTCTTAGATATGTCTGTACTTACCATGACTTGCATTTATACAGTCTTCACTTTTGGCTCAGTTTTGCCTGATGAAGCTTTTGTAGGCTAAATAGTTTTACTTATAGGCTACTTAAAATCTAAGCTGTATTTGAATATTTTTATAACATTGTGATAGCAAGAAAACTTGTACGTGATGGATGACCTTGATATAAATGACAGTTTCTCAGCCAGGGAGCAAATTCTGCAGTTTCCTTTGCTGTTTGTCTAATAGCTGATAGCTAGCTTCACAGACACTGGTTATAACAATACTAACTGATTCTAGTAACCACCATGTAATGCTGGTCCAAAATCTGCAGTCATTATGCAATTACAGTGGACTAGTCAGTAAGATGAACTAAAAAGCACAACCATGCCAACCTGTCACTCAAACTTGTGAATAAAATTCAACCAAACTGAATAGGCCTGCATGAAACTAGTCATTTATGCCAAAATCAGCCATGAGTGGCAACCAAAGCAAAAATCCATACTTTTTGTTGTTGAAATTAGAACCAGCCCAACCAAATAATATAATACGATTCTGAAACACAGGTATTCATAGAGAAAACAACTTCACATTTGCTGTTCCTATAATTTTAACCTAAACAAGCTGACTGGCAACTGCAAACCAAAGATTACAGTTTGATATGAGAGTTTTTTGTCTACTAAAATTTATTGAACACACCCACGTTATATATTGAGTGACTCTGAGACTCAAGATAAGCTACACTGTTGACCAGCAGGGACCGCTAACCTACACCATAACTGATTACAACCAGTGAAGAACCGACACATTATCAGCACAAGTTGATCTATAAACAGCTCCGAGTTGAGGGTGAAGGACTAGATTAGTTCGGGTTCTCGAGTTTGAAGTTGGGGACCTAACTTGAGAACCCCAAACTAAACTAGTTCTTCACCCCCAACTCGGAGCTGCTTATAGAGCAATTCTATCAGCACCCTGGTTTACTAAGAGGCAAGGAGAAAGATAGGAAGAGCACACTGTTTTATGGAGTTCAGCATTCATAGTGCAGAGTGTAAAGCTAATTACTCCATAAATGAATAAAAAGTGTTCATCTCTTCATAACCTTATCTTTACAGTAAATATAATGACTGAAAAATATTTTTTAATACGAACTGAGAGCGAATTTCACAGCAGCAATTGACCAAAAGTTAGATCAACACATAAAAAATTAGCTAATACTAAAACAAAACTATGAAACCATGAATTTATATAGAGTGTGAAGCTTTCTATATAAATAAACTCTACACTTGAAGAAAGAGAACTAGATTAGTAACTCATAAGGTACTAAGTAAAGTATATTTGACCATATAAGAATCCTATTAACATAAGATATTGTGAAAAAAATGTACAAAATCCTCAGGAATTAAAGAGAATCTCAGAGCTCTGCTGTAAAGTACATGCATTGAGTGCAATGTGGATTAACATACCTTGTAATGCCATTGTAATGCATCAGTGGACTAGTTAGATTGTGCTACGAAATAACATTTACATCCATCTGTAGGCTACAAGGTAAACAGATAACACATAAAAAGTAGATAGCTATGTGATACAATCTTTACTTTCTCAAGCTAGAGATGTTGAAAACTCAATTCATCATTGGAAATAAAACATGGTGAAATGTGGTTAGGTTTTACAAGTCAAGTTTCAAACAGCATTAATACCTATTAAGTACTACCTCCAACCGAAACAAAAAAAAATTGCCAAACATTGAAAAGCCTTTTTCAAAATTACAATTCCATTCTACTAATTGTTTTTTCTTAATAACTTTTGTTAGCTTCATTATGCACACAAATTACAATTTGCCTGGTAACACCCAACTTCATTAGATTTCACTCTATCAACTTGCTAAACTAGTTACATTAACAAGAAAAACTTTGAACCATTTTCATGTAACGTTTGAAAGTTCGACCCTATTAGAAAAGTAAGAAAAATTCATTTGGGGCATCTTAACTGCAGCTTTACATTCAATTCTTGAGGCAGCTATCCACACAATCAAACTAATAAAATTAAGTTATAATATAACATAGCTTGAACCATGATTACATTTGTCAGCAGCAAATAAAAACAATTAGAAAGCTGAGAGAAGTGAACTTAATGCCTACATTGTTCATGTATTAAGCTTAAATTAAGTCTGGAAACTGAAGTAGATAAACTACAACCTAAAACTAAGAGGTAGGTGCAGTAATGGAGAAATTGAGAAAAGCCTGTGTTCTATATTAGAAATGTAGCAAAAGAATTTCAACCCCTTGCCTCAAACCAAAATTTATAAAGAAATTTAAAGAACTTAGGCTATCTCAATTTCTTCACTGTTGCTCCTAAATGAAAACTAAGTCATGGTTAGATGATCGGTCAGACATGGAGATGGAACAATGATCTGGTTGTCTTGATAACAATCCTGCATCTAGTAGAATGTACTGAGCTTAGTGACACTATGAACAAAAACTTACTTATTTTGACTATGCTACTGGTAGTGCCTAGTAGATAAAGTCAAAAACAGAAATGTGATCACTTTGAGGAAATACTTACCTGGGAGTAGATTCCCTGTAGAGACGGAAAGTCAGTCTACCAATAGACAGTATTCTACACTCTAGAGCATGGCTCACTCCTTAGCTATGCACTCTGACTACCAACTAGATACATGAATACAAGATTAGGCTGACAGTTGTTGTTGCAAACACACTGTCAAGTTCCCAGTTCGAAACTGTTATCATTACAAGCACAATCAACACACAAGGTTACTTCCACATGATAAGTAGTTTAATGGGAGCAAGTCTGCCCTAGTTCCTAAGTATATATAAACAACACAATTATAATATTAATGGGCCACTCTGACATTCAATGCAATGCCTGGGTTTGTTGCAGATTGCATTACAATGGCACGATGATTATAATCATATAGCCAAGCAAGACAAAAACTGTTTACAATTAATATTATTGTTTTGAAAATAAGAATAACCAGTTAGTGTTACCTGTAACAGAATAGTGATGATGATATTTCTATTCTGAGTCTGTATACAAGGTTTTTAGCACTGCACCTTGCTAATTATCCTTCGATACTCCTTGAGCTTAGTTCATATTGCTCTCTGTAACAAGTGATAGGTGCACCAGATAACGTTCAAAGCAAAACAAAAAATGTAGCCAGGCAGGTTTAGAACAGCCTTTGAAGTGATGTCATATTACACGTCTAGCCTCATATATGCCAATATCAATTATATGCCATCACCATATAGACTGAAGAGAATGTAGGGAGAAAAACATTATACGTTATTTGATTCTCATAGGCTATAAAATTTCATGCTCCAGTTGCTAATGTAAATGCTATCTACTATATTTAGCGTGTTATGATACTGACGTATAGTTTACAGTAGGATAGTGTACCTGAGTTATTTATGGGCAGGTAACCCACACAATAAGTTTGTTTTGTTTACAGAGTCAAGAGGCAGCAAGTTTATATGCTATAAAATTCAATGTTTTTATAAACAGTTTTCAGCCTAAAGGCTGGTTGAATGGTAAACATTGAAGAATTGGGATGTGAATTGCGGTGCATGTGTATGGTTTGAAGTTGCATAAGAAATTAATTTAAAATAAAATTAAAAAGTGCGAAGTTCTACATATCTTATAGTAAAACAAGAGATATATCTGCTTATTATTTAGACTCAGTGCTGCAGAGAAGTTAGTTAGATCACTTGAGCCAGCCAACTAACAGTATATTTTGAGCGTAAAGTATAGGAGAGTGGGAGGACATAAGTAGCACTCAAACTAAATGTGCCTCCCACCACAAAAAGTACATACTACATGAGCGTGAATACCAGCGTCAGCAAGTATTATAACATAGAAACTTTGAAAAATGTCCAGGTCAGCAACTATAGCCAACCAAAACTATCCTTACAGTATTTAATTTCAGAAAATGGTCGCAAAGTTTATAAAATTGATGCAATTATAAATGATGAATTTCATCAAATTTCTATAAAAAAAATATTTTTAAACTGAAGTTTGTTGCCAGTTTAACCTGATTTGGTAAGTATGTATTTTAACCAGAATACAACGTTGAGTGTGGAGATGGTGAGTCTGCAAAAGTGGGAAGATATTCAGTCTTCAAAATTACCAGCATAATTCTTCAATTCAAACTGTTTATGCCACACCCTCAATGCCATTACTCATTATGCACCACAGAGATAAACAACTCTGAACAAAATCTAGAACTGTAAAAATAAACTTTGTCAACTATATTGACTTGTGGAGAGAGAACATGACTGTCTAGTTGATCAGTGTGCAAGCTTGAATTAGAGCCCATTACCTTGTAAAAAAAATTGCAGCTACATACATCTACCAGTAATATTTCACAATCTTTCAATATTATGTATTGACTATTCACAATAGTAAGTAGAACCCTTTCTGTTCCTATTTAATAAATAACAATTCTTTCAAGAGTCTGTTCAAAACAAGTGTTGCTTGATACAAATATATTTCATTTTAGGCCAAAACTAAAACTCTGAACAAGCTCTAAATCATAATTTTACTAATACAATAATTTGATTGGATATATTTTAGGCGAGTGGTTTAATGAAAAAAAAAGTGAAAAATGAAACTAAAAGTTTCCACTTTTGTAGCTAAAAATACTTCATCTTAAACAGATAAATATTTACAAAATTATTTTAATCCTCACTGTGGTAACATTCTTATTTAAACTTGTTAACTCTGAAATTGACCTACGACCATTTTCAAAATAAAGCTTGTTAAATCTCGAAAATATCATAGTGATGGGTCAAATGTTAGTCCAAAATGGAATATTCATGTTGTATAACGGTATATTCCATCAGCTTCAATGTAAAATAATTCACCCACAAATGTAAAACTTACAATTTACCTCTATAACATTAAGTTGTACTATTGCCCAAGTATTTGAAAGGATTTAGATAGCAACATAAAATAGACTGATGGTATCTGCTGTTTAAGTAACAGTAATGGAAAAACATTTAACTAGAGAGATTAGATATATATATATTATATATTACTATCAAAATAAAAGTCAAAGCATGATTGAAGAGAATATCTGGAACGGAATGCAATTTCAACTGCTAAAGGAGTGATTTCAATAATATTTGATAGCAAAATATTAGCTTGAAAAATGTTGTTATTGAGCAAAATAGTACTGTAAATTAGTTGGTATATAATAAAAGCTACATTTTTAAAATGTTAACATAAAGAACCTGCTCTTGTTACATTTTGCAATGCCACAGTAATTAAATTAATAAATTCTATTGATCCAAAAATGTTTAGCTGCCTTGAAACTGCTTCCCTTCAATTACTTTCTTCAAACAGTTGCAGAGTTTTAGGCTTATGAAAAAAGTCAACTCCAAAATAGTGTGGACATATTTGACATTGATTGCTGAAATGATTGTCAAAGAAATACATATATACATACATGCGTCTATACATGTACAAATTCATATCATATATTTACTTAGACTCTATATACTACTCTACTTAGCAGTCAATTTGATCTAATGAGTAACCAAGATAATTGCATTTATTACATTAATTTATACAATGCTTATATTGTAAATTTATGACGGACTAGAGAAATTGATTTTATTTTACAGCATGAATTGTGATTGTAGGATTAGGGTTAAAGGCTTTTTAAAGAACACTGGGTTGGATAATGATATTGAATGATTAGCACGTTCACCTGTTATAGAAAGTAATGTGCTACTACTCTTACAAAATTATACCCTATTGAATTTATGCAATTTGATAACTTTCTAATCCAGAGACTTGGCCCAATATTTAAATTTATCCTTGCGACTATTAGTTACGAAAATGATTACCATTATAATAATTAGCATCATGATCTTGAAACTAGCATCGTAAGGATGTCTATTGTTATGTTAATGACTATCATCTAAATTCTAAAGCTATCGAAAGAAATATGATTATGCTAATAATTTGTGTCGATTTAAAAATTTCTTTAATGCTAACTGCTAGCATTATATGCATCTGATACTTCAACTTCCAATGATCATTTCACTTGATGAATCTAAACAAAAACCAATCTAAGCAGTAAGTGAGTATGAGTTTGAGTATGTGCAATTGATTTAATCACTTTTAATTCAAGACTACTGCCTGATACTAAGCATAGTTGCCTTAATAATCAAGCTACTCTTAATTTACAAATCACCACATATTACACTAAAAGTAAATGTACAATTGACTGCAACTAAGAATTAAAATTCAACTAATTATATTTATAATATTAGTGACAAGTCATATTGAATTTGATACTCATACTTAGGTCTTATGCTCATGCTGGCTTCTGACAAGCTACGAGTGGAAGGTAAATCTTCTTTTCTTTACAACTTTAGTTTACAAATACATTTTACTGCTTCTACTATGTTACACTTAGTCTTATTGTTAGGGTTAATAACTTATTTGATGAGATTACTACGTCTACTACTACTAGTAATTGTATCAATGCTAATACTCATACTGTAATACTAATACTAATAGTAATAGTGATACTTATCAAATTTAATAAACAATTAATATTATCAAAACTATAATGATATTATAAAAAATGTTTAGCTCTATCACTCAGTGATAAAACTAAATACTAAGTACTTTATTATTATGATTATCATTATGATTATCATTATGATTATGTGTGGTATAGACAAATTTGCATACTTATACTTATAGTTATACTCCAACTATAAAACTAAAAGATAACTATTACTACAAAGTACCAGTTACAATGTATTATGGGGAAAGAGAAGGAAAAATTAATATCAAAATAAGTAAATAGTCTTAGTTTCGCTAGTACTAATAATAAGTTAAAATATTAATATTAGTATTACATTTACTAATCAGTAATCAACTAGATTTACTTTTAGATTAATTACAACTTGAACTTGCAATTGCCATACTCATTAACATACTGTAATTTATTGATTACAACTTCACGATGGCAATTATCATTATGACTTATGAGTATGACTATACCAAATTTAATATTATTTAAAATCACAGTGACAATCACAATGTGAATGTGAATGACTCTCTTTTGATTCTCCCTGGGTCGCTAAAATAGTGTTGAAAGTTATCTTTTCACAAATTTAATAACATGCGATAGTTTTGCCGTATTCAATTCTATGCCGCTAAAAACTCGTGTTTAGAAATGAACTACCGACGTTTTTGAAAGACTTTATATTTTCATTTTCGGTAAATGTAGTTTCATTTTTGCAGATGCCAACTGGACACCCATTCTGATTCACTTTCAGTGAGTTTATTGGATTGTAGAGTTGTTAGTTATTTCAATCGTTTCTAAGTCGTTTCTAAGTCTGCTAATGATAACACTAATAATTATTATGCTATTTATTATAGAGATGGTTTATTAAAATAGTGTTTCTTGTTACCCTTATCTTTTCTTCAGATTTTTTGAAATTAATAGATGAAATCAAATTATTAAATTTAATATTAATATAAATAATAAATCAGAATGATACTGATTGTATTTTATTATTTATTATGAATATAATTAATTTAAGTTAGATTTATAATAAAGGTGATAATGGTGATATAAATAATTCTAGTAATATTAATATGAAATTAAATATAAATAGTGAATATTCGTATTCATGCTGAATATATTTATAATAATAATTATAATTATATATGATTATATTTAATAATTATTAATTCTAATTGTTATTAAAACTTTTAAAATATTAGTGTCAATTTAAAAGTAAATATAATAATATTATTATAATTATATAAATATTTAATTTCGTCATTTATTATACTTATGTTTATTATTATTATAGTTAATGTTATATGTAATTGTTATGGAATTGAATATTATATTTATTATAATTATTACATTAAATTCAATATATTTATACTTATAGTATAACTGTTATAGCAGTTACTGGTTAAATACAAGTTGAAATTTAGGTGGAACTTTAACTTATATTTGTTCTGCTGTATTTTGAATATATTAACTCCTATTTTTTAATTCTCTTTCTCTGTGAAACCCCCTGATGGTAAGGGTTTTTAAGCAGGCTAAGGACTGTGCCTTTAACCATGCTGCAAACATGGTTTTACGCATCTTTGCTTCAGCTTGTAGTGCATAAATAATCATAACCTGATGCTTTTTCTGACATTGTTTAATAATTGCATGATAATGATATTAAATAAATATTGTATATTTTTAAGGTCAATAAGGTGTAATCGATTGACATAATGACGCTTAAAAGAAGAAATGGAAAAGCTGGGGAATCTGGTGATGTGGCAAAGAAGAAAGTCGAGACCAAAGCCTCCCCACCTCTGCCAAAACCAAAAAAGAAAGATTCTGGTGAAGACTACAGCAAGATGAGACAGAATGTATTTTGGTGGAGTGCTGTAGTAATACTCAGTAAGTGCAAGGATTGTGCTAATTATTTGACACTGTAAGCCTATTTTTTTAGATTTTAATGTTTAACGCTGAGTTACATTTGCAAGCTATGACAAATTATTGTGTCATGGAATATAAACAGTTAAAGTATACATCTTTTTGTTTTAGCGATTTCGATCTCCATTATGCATCGTCAACATATTTTCAATCTGTTTGAAGATGATAAGCATTTTTCTCACTTATCAAACCTGGAAAGAGAAATGGCTTTTCGAACTGAAATGGTTAGTCTCAGCATTTCATCAGCATAGTTATTACTTTTTACCCAAGCTTAATATCTTTGCGTTGACTTCCTTGACAGTCGTGGAAGTGGCTAATATAGTAGAAGGAAGTGGAAATTGATTGTTGTACGTTTCAGCTAAGGGTGAGAAGTTGACATTAAGTGCTTTTAATACGTGCTTATGTGGATAAAGCTATGACTGTGAATGTAGTTATGGTCTAGACTCTAGATGCAATTGAAGCACATTGTAAAATATACATGTTTTCGATTTCCATCAATGGTTAACAAAGAATCAAAACTTAGTAGACAGCAAGTAAGGCATTTTTATGCAGAAAATGTTCAATTTTTATAAGTAAAACTATGTTAGTGGTTTGATTCATTTTGTATTATTTCAGTGATTCTATTTTGATTTGAGGTATAGTTTCATCAACTGAAGCTATTTTTAAACCGGATCGGACAGTGAATTTAATTTAGCTTAGAGTTTGTCATTAAAATAAAATACTATTGAATTGAATAGTAATAGTAATGGAGCCTCAATGCAAAGAAAATAAAACAGTTAGTGTAGCCAAGTGCCTGCTGACTTTTCAAGCGTTTCATATTTTTAGACAGTCATGTGATTGACTTCCGTCTCTAATTTTTTTTCGATTTGAGATGAGATGACTTTTGTTTTACAAAGTACTTAAAATGTTTAACCTGTCCAACAAATGAAAGCAATTAATCTTGTTCACAAATCTATCATAGTAAGATATTACTCGTAATAGTGCTGAAGAACTCACTATTGGTATTCTCACACATTGCATGTATATTCAATAATGTAGAATTTCCATTTTTTAACGCTTCAAAGTTCTACTGTTTTAGTATTTAATTTAAAAGTAAGGGAAGAGGTGATGTAAATCATGTAGCAAGCAAAGAATGATTCAACTTTGTCTGAATTTGTTCTTAATATAAAGTAAGTTGTTTTATCTTTGTTGCGTTTCAGGGACTCTATTACTCCTACTTTAAAACTATTATTGATGCTCCATCATTCAGTAATGGCTTGCATCGAATCACGAGTGATAATGTAACTGAGTTTCCAGACACCATCAATACACTGAAGCGTTTCAACCTGTACCCGGAGGTAATCTTTCAGCCAACTGTTTCTTTTTTCACGAAATTTTATGATATATATGTTTTTTTTGCTTTTAAAGATAAGTTCAATAATTTTTATTAGCCTCATTTTCAGCTGCATTTTTGTGGTAGGAAAACTCTATATACTTTTTGTACCTGTTGGTTGCAGATTATCAGAATATTGCTATTCTTTTTATAAAAGTAAGAAAAACCTTTGATTGCATGAGAGTCTGCTGTTGTCGTATTATTTAGTCCGGTATTTTCTCACTGATTTAAGTAGTTTCAAAAGCTAGTGGTTGATCAACTTTATTTGGCACAGCATGTATATAGTTCTGTGCTTTGCTTATTGCCGGTGATGGTGACGTGTAGTTTGTGGTGCAAATGACTATTGATTTACCTTTACTTCCTCTGTGAGTTGGCGATTATTTCAGACTGATTTATGTTAAATACTGTACTATAATGATTGATGAGCCGCTAATTTAGGGCTTATTCATTCCTGGTATCGGCGAGTTTGGTTAGAATTTTGCTTAGTTTTCTGAGACAGATAACTCTTTTATATTGAATGGTGCAATCAATTATTCTGCATTTGAATACATGTTATTTATCTGATTATATTCATTTACTAATATTTCACATGAGGGCCATTTTACTTAATTTAGTACACACTTAAATCTCTAGTTTTTAGCTATTTTTCACAATTTAAATGGTAATGAACATGGCTTTTTGCTCAAAACTAATAAAACACCAATAAATGCACCAAAATAATTAAGGTTCTTTTTAATTTTGCTTGATTTTCAATGATTTTTCTTATTTATTTAGCTTATTAGGAGTGCGGACCGTTACGAAAAAACCGTAACGGTCCGTAACCAGAAGTAGCTCAGCAATTAGGAAAAAACATGGGAAATGAAGCAAAATTAAAAAGAACTTTGATTATTTAGGTGTATTTATTGGTGTTTTTCTAGTTTTGATCAAAAACCTATGTTCATTAGTAGTTATATGATGAAAAATAACTAAAAACTGAAGATATTCAGTGTGTACTAAATTAAGTAAAATGACCCATGACTTATGGGTAGTTATTGTCTGGTTAGGTAATACTTGGCGCTGCCTATAGAGTGTTCATGAAAATATCAGAGGATAACAAATGGAATGTGAGAATGTGTTACTCCATCAATAGAGGAGAAGGCAAATCCTCAGTACCCAGCTGTGAAGGTAATTATATTTTATCATTAAACTACTGTTTATGGTACAATAGCAATAACGAATTTTGGTTGGCAATGTTAGTTAAATGCATTGGACTATCTCGTAATATTAAAAACACACTTGTCAGGTGGTCATAACCCTTGCCTATACTAACTCCTTTACTACTTGCAGGAATAGGTGAACCAACTTACTTCTATGTAACAGCTGTGATGAACCTTAACGGGGCTATGATGGGATTGTATTTTCTCTTTGGCACTTTTCTAAGGTATGCCATTTGTTACGGGCCGTACTAAGCTACCAAATAAAATTTTCAACTAGTAACTGAAGAAACTGGTAATCATTTCATTGTTAAAAGCATAGTTAGTAATTTTTATAGCATGGTTATTTGAAATATTTTTTACACAAGAAATAATTTGTATTGAAATCTCCAGCAACTTTTAGTTGAAACCTTTTGTTGAATGATATTTATTTTGTAGCTGTTGAAACTTATACAAAACTCAGTATGAACGAATATTTTTATCATATGTTTCTTTTGCATTCCAATTGTTGACCATTCCTATGCTGTATGTTTCTAGCGGAAGTATATTTGGTGGGCTACTCACCGTAGGTGGATATTTTCTTAACCACGGCGAATGCACTCGTGTGATGTGGACTCCACCACTAAGAGAAAGTTTTGCCTTTCCAATTTTAGTGTCAGAAATGTTCTTCTTGTCTTATATGCTCAAGTATGTACAATTTTGTTTCAATTTTATAATGTTATGGTGTAGTGCTATGAATCCCACTCCAATATCCATGCACATGCACCATGGCAGCTTATTTGGAGTTCTAATCGGAAATTCACTTTTGCTGCACAAATACACGTTTCCAAATAATTTTCAATTTCTTGTTGAAACTCAAATCTTAACGCTTGATTGCTGCAAGAAATTTACAAACTGTGATATATATTTTTTAATTAGTGCTTTGTTTTATACGCATTTTTTAAAAATATCACATTACACTGATTACTTTCCCACTATTCAACTAACAAATCCCAACCTGTTTTACCCCTCAATACTGAGAGATTGCAATGCTTACCTTTTCTTCTGTCCTTCTGTCATTTCTTAGAAAGCGCAGTCCAAGTCTCAAAGATTCTGTTTACCTAGCTTTGTGCATAGTGAGCTTCATGTTACCTTGGCAGGTGAGAGAGCCTCTTGTTGGTTCATAACTCTTTGGTATGTGAGTAGCCACGGCCATCCATGTTATGATTTTTGTTAGTTTTTTCTTTCATAAAAAGTTTATTATTAACAACTCACTCATTGTATTGTGGTTTAAGTTCTCGCTTTCTTAGAAGAAACTTTCCCTCACCAAATTTCTCTGTAGCTGACTTAGTGCCAGGAATTGGGTGCCCTTTCTGACATCAAATGCAATTTTAGGCCAACGCTGCATTCCCATTCTATATAACAATTAGATCTTTAAAAGCATTTTTGTGTTGATTATACATTAACTAGCCCTACTAAAAGTGTATAGATTAAACACATTTTGCACTTCTTGCTCAAATATACTTTTTGGATTACTAACAGCTGCAGTAGCTTCAAATCTGAGCCACTTGCTTAACAACATGCTAAATATTATTAAGCATTAGAGACAAGTATCTCGAGAGGTTTTACTAGATAAAACAGATAGAAAGTCAATGTGTTTTATCTGTTGTGTTATGTTGCAGTTTGCCCAGTTTGCTCTGATGACTCAGCTGGTTGCTGTTCTAGGCTGCTATGTCCTTGGTTATATCAACTACAAGAGAATGAAGCTTGTTCTGATTGGCCATGCTGTAGGTATTAGACAGTCTCAACGTATATATTAATTATATGTTCTATTAAACATGACAATGTTTAATATTTCATTAGTTGATAACTTATCAACACAGCTCGCAGTTTTGATAGAAATATTTTTTTACCGAGTGAAGAAGCGATAATTTGCCCTTAATTTTTAAACATTCCATTAAAATATTGATAATAATGAAATCTTAGTTTCATGATTTGAACTTATTTCAACATATACATATTTTAATGGTTTTAGATGGGAATAGCTACAAGCTTTGTGCTGCTTTTTGGAAATGAGATGTTACTCACCTCGTTCTATGCCTCCTGTATCTTATCCGTTGCCGTAAGTTATACATAAGTTTATATCAACTGTAACACGAACTCCTATTGTGTGAATATATTGTACTTCTTATACCATGAGAATGTATTCATTAGTTGATGAAGTATTTATTTATATGGTCAATTCTAAATGGATGTTACGAATTTAAATAGAATGCTTTATTAGGATTGCATATATTTAAAAAAAAGTTTTATATTTAACTCAAAATTCAATTTGATATAAGTTTTTTGCTCTAGATTAGAGTTAGCTTGCTGTAGTAAGTTGTAAGTTTTTTTTTAGTATAAATGCATGATTTTAGAAACATAATATAATATTCCTTAATAAATCAATACAACAATATGCTAAAGAGCATATCATTCTATTGATTTATTAAGGAATATTATATTATGTTTCTAAAATCATGCATTTATACTAAAAAAAAAAACACAAACTACTACAGCAACCTAACTCTAATCTAAGTATTTACTTACAAATACTACTGTGTACTCACTCCTTTTGCATGATGCAGGTTGTTCCGTCAGTAAAACCTTCATTATTAAACAGGATTTAATGTTGCATTATGTAGGTGGTATGAGATTGTGAATGCAATGTTGGTCATTTGTGATAAAGCCTGATCGTAAATCAATTAAACCTTTGTATGTTTACTAATTTCTACATCTGGCACATGTTTAGGTCATATTGCTGCTTGATGGTGTTCTACAGAAGTTGAAAATCCGCCCTTTAATACTCGTAGTGCAAGGCGTAGTCTTGCTGATAGGTATGGTTGGTCTGAAGGTGCTTCTGGGAAAGCTCCTTCAAGTCGAAGACGATGTGAGTGTTATTAGGTCATTGCCCTTTGCCATCTTACTGTAAAGCATAGAGTGTGTATCCACATGTTTTATTCTATAAAAATCTAATCTATGACATTTGAAATATATTGTAAGTTATATACACAGAGTGTTTCCTGTTATGCTTCTGCTCACCAGGAAAGTAATTCAGATGTTGAAAGTATGTTTTTGAGAAAATTAGGTTCAAAGACATATACAACTTTTGAAACATATTACTGGGATGAGAGAATGACATTTGGGAGCAGTAGTGGAGAAATTGAGATAGCCTAGGTTCTTTTAATTTCTTTATAAATTTTGGTTTGGGAGCGGGTTGAAATTCTTGTGAGAACATAACTTCTTATGCTACATTTCTAATCTGGAACACATGCTTTTCTCAATTTCTCCATTACTGCACCTACCTCAAACATGAATAAAGCATTCAATATATGTGTAGCTATTTGAAAGCTTGTGCAATATATACTAATCTTTGACCTTTGTCTTCTAAGATTTTACCACGGCAGATAACTGTATTAGTATGTTGCAGCCAGATCTCTTTTCCCATGAAGCCATGTTTATGAGTACACTTTAAAGTCTCTGTACATAGCTTAGGGGGAGTAACTAAGCTATACTTTTTACAATATCAGAATTATTCTGTCCCGGACCTGCATTTATGCTCTTCATATAGACATAGGCAACAACCCAGAACTGGAAAATTGCTAGAAGTTTCTTTTTTGTCAAAACATTGCCGTTGGTTGCTGTAATATATATTAATAAAAACATTTCTTGGATATTCATGCTTTTTTTGCTACCCCCATGTATACAAATATAAATAGATAAAATTGTTATTCACATAATTGAAAAAGAAAAATTAAATATATGTATTTTTATTTTATTATGCTGAACTTATTTTGTAGGCACACATTGGTGATATTCTAAGAAGTAAATTTGGCAACTTTAAGAACTTCCACACACTTTTGTATACTTGTGCCCCAGAGTTTGACTTCCTTGAGTACGAGACGTACACGAAGCTTACTAAGACTTGCCTAATACCTGCCATGGTCTTATCAGTGGCGCTAATTGTGTTTACCGTGAGTTACTACATTGTTACTTTTTATAGTTATTTTGAAATTTTATGTAAGAAATAGCATACGTAATTTTAGTTAAGTGATTTTATATACATGCGTTACTTTGCTTGGCTAAAAGTATTTTTATGATGTCTTACATTTATTTGAAGCAATAAACCATGTGAATGTATGGGAATGTATGAACATTATATAGTAATTGTGACTTACTTAAATAGCTGCTACGAAGAGAAGTAAATAATAAGTTCTACTCCAAGAAGGAAGGAATCATCACGTATCCTGAAGATAAAAATATGGGGGATGAGAAAGAGCATGCTGAGGTAAAGGGATGTTTCCTTTAGTTGACAGTCAATATTAATTGATGCTGTACAGAATCTCTGACATGTTATATTTAGTATTGAATTGTTCACAGATATATTGGCTGTTGTGTAAATACAACTTCATGGTAGTATGATCAAGCATATTGGTTTTGTAATAAGTTTTGCGCATTCATGGCTCACTTGCTGATGACGTATTTGTTTGGCTGAGTGTCCTCAGTGCTACAGGACTAGTACTAATTATTGCTAACTAAAAATATCTATAGCAAGGTAGTTTCACTTGTTTTCTCTATTAACAGCCTGTATAGCCTGAGTTTTAAACATTTGAACCAGTCTAGTGATAATTATTAGTGCTGCAGAAGCAAAGAAAAACTAGCATTAAAAATCCTCAATAAGTAGTATGTATCGCTTTCTATAGAACTTGAATATGGCTGTAGGGTCTTGAAAAATCTAGTGGTTTAGCGTAAAATTGTAACATTGCTTTTAACGATAATGATTTGCAGCCAAAACACTAACAAAATTTGCTTGATTTATTCACAAAAAATTTAAATAGTAAAATTTTGCTCAACTTTTACATTATTTTTGCCTTGATGCTGTTACTTTCACTGTTTTAAAGGGTGTTCACTTTTTAAACAGTCAATTAGATGGCGGTAAAAATTTCCATTCCTATTTCTGTTTCAGCTACTTTACAACATCTTTCAAATGTGTGCATTTGTTGCTATGGCAGTTGTGATCATGAGATTGAAGTTGTTTGCTACTCCACAGCTTTGCCTTGTTGTCAGCATTCTGGCATCTCGAAAGGTCAGTATACTATGAATGAACCTCAGTAGCTATACACACCCAGTAATTGAAGGTTTCTCACGCAAGTTTATAGTCACCATCCCTGTGAAAAATCCCTGATGGAAAGAGTTTTTGTTGAATCGGGCTAAGAATTTTTTCAGATGGGGCACAGGAGCAATTATGACTGAATGCTCTTCCTACCATCACCAATGGCCTTTGTCAGGGCTTGAACCCGTGACCTCGAAGGTTTCTTTTCAGATAAATTGACTTAAACATAATATATTGTACAAATTAGTTGCATGATATTGAATATTGCAGGTAATTGAGCCTATGATAAAAGACATAGCCTTTCACAGAGCTCTGCTCGTACTGCTATTTAGCATGATGTGTTTCTATGGTTACGGTAATTTACAACAGCAATGGAGTATCAAAGGGGAATACAGTAATTACCCTATGGAAGATCTCATCGATTGGATCCATGAATCTACACCAGAAAGTAATTACTACCTTAGCATTGAATTGTCTTGTTTTATACACTCAGGTTTAACCAAATCTGCTGCCAATATAGCTGTGACAGTATGATTCATTGAGCTTTTGCTGTTATTTTAATCAGCATATTTTTTAATAGTTTTTAGCTGTCAATAGATTTTATTTATTTTATTTTTCTAATTTCTAGATGCTCATTTGCTTCGAATTAATTTACAGATTTTTGAAATTTCAAATAATTTTTTAAGAACTTTATTCAGATGTGTTTTCTTTAAATTTTGCTACTTTCAGATGCCGTTTTTGGAGGTCCTATGCCCACTATGGCAAATATTAAGTTATCTACTCTGCGACCAATCATTAACCATCCTCATTATGAAGACTCTGGCATTAGGTAAGATTGTTAGTTCCGCACAAACTACTCATTACTGTAAAAGCCATACTATTCTATCCAAAGATCAGCTCAAGATGACGATGGGAATTTTTATTTGTATTAAGAAGCTAGGCTCTACTAGTTCGTTGACCTTGTAGCTTTTTGGTTGTAATAAAACTACGATTACCACCATATGATTATTACAACTAAACAATCACTGCGTATATTACAAAAACTAAAATATAATGTGCATGTATATTTTTCTGGGATCTCATCCTTTGGTAAAAAGAGCCAATGTATGTGTAGATTAAATATGTATGTGGTATTGAAGGAAACGGACAAAGAAGATATATACAATGACGAGCCGAAAGACCAAGAAAGAACTGTATGATGTATGCAAGGAGCTACGTGTCGAATATATTGTATATGAAGGAGGCTGGTGTTTGAGAAGTGGTGCCAAGTACGTTTTGCTATAATTTATATGATTATATTACCATCCATTTTCACCCTGTTAGAAATGGCTTTGGTGGCATTGGTGCATGTCTTTGCTTTGCATTTCTATACATATAAATAAACAACTAGCATTTATAAGTCATAAGTCTTCTGCCCTCTATCAATTTTGCACATCATTGAAAAGCTTGACACTAATAATTGAAAATTTTGTACACTCTAAAATGTATTCTACCTATAAGGAGACAAAAATACCTACCAAAACATGCTATTATCTTTTAAATTTTCATAATGTGTTTATAAAAGGACACCTTTGCCCTCCTATAACACTGGGAGGAGTTTTTCCGGTGCACATAATATCTTTATGTCTGATCACCAAACCTCAAACCTTCTACTGGTATAAAAAGTATTGGTGATATAAACCCTTCAACTCTTTTATTTAGTATTTATCATTCATATTGTGTTAAAAATACCTCTATATTCACACTAACAGACTAATGTAACGCACTAGTGTACCAATATAACACACTAGTATACTAATGTAACAGCTATTGTACTGAAACTACATGTAACTACCAGCTGCCTGAATTTGCAGTATAAATATTACTTTCCTAAAACTATTTAACATTAAAATGTTGTTTTGAAACATTTTATTGTTCTTCTTTGTTGCTTTACAGAAAGGGTTGCACGATGCCAGAGATTTGGGATGTTGAAGATCCGGAGAATGCTGGTAAAAGACCTCTCTGTACTGTCATGGTGGAGGATCCATCACCATACTTCAAGCAAGTTTACAAAAACGTCAAGTTTGATGTTTTCAAAGTCTTATAAGAAGATTAATTTCACTAACTGCTCTTGTATGCCTAAGAACCACTTATTGGTTGTTTTTAATGCGCCTTGTTAACAAAATCCACATTCCCTTTTATAAAAGATACGATAGTAGGTAGTGGTAAGATATATATGTTCTATAAGGTGTTTTGTCATAGGCTAGCATTTTTGTTTTGTTCAGGCTTTGTTTATGTTATATCTGGTCATGGGTTAAACTTTGTCTTCACATTTATCAACACAACTATAGCTTCTATTACAATGTTATTATTATATATTATTTATCTTTACCATGTGTTTAATATAATTAATTTGGGTCAATGCAATATGAAATGTTGTGTTCTAACTAGAGTTTAGTGTTTAATTATACTATGTTTATTTTATGAAGTTTTTTCTCAGAATCTCTGTTAGCCACGATTTTTTGTTTACATATCTATATCTCAAGCCTGATGGTGCAATAAAGCTCATATATATGTATGTATGCTGATTAATTTTATTTCATTTAACTGTGCTTGGGATTAAAATCTCTATTATTGCATTGCATTGAACACAAAGAAGTAGATAACTGCAACTAGGGTGGCTGTTTTCCTATTACCTGCAGTATGATTATTTGCACTACATACCGGTAATAATACTAAATCTCCTTTAAAAATGGAGCTTTCATAGTGTGTTGGATCGAGTGCTGGCCTAGTAAGTATGAGATCAGTGGTTGAGTTAGGAAAAACATTTAGTCATAATTGCTCCTGTGCCATGTAAGAACAAATCATTAGCTGCTTTAAAAAAAACCTTTCCACCAGGGAGTTCTCCTGGATAGTGACTGTAAACTCTTGTAAGTTGTTTGTTTTAAAACAAAGGCGACCCTGTTGATGAAGTAGCATGTTGCCAGGTTACATGTTACTCAGCTAAATTAGAAGTATTATAATGACATAATCATAGCATGCATTAAATCCATAGGTAGGGCAGTAATGTAATGGAGCTGCATTAATTTTTATAAACATAGATTTTGTTTATTATTGTATATAATGTTATCACTAGCAATTTTAATAACTTAGATGGTGTAGGGGTCGAGATAGCCATGTCAACTTGAACATCTGGCAATGTTAGATAACTATCATACTAAAATAAACACAAGTTGTAGGCTACAAACTCTCCATCAGGAATTTCAAGACCATAGTCACAATGGTATAGTTGCTGAATTTTGCACTATAGCAGCTCTAACTGAAATGGAGAAGGTTATATTCACTCTTTTTTGGCTGTGTGTGGGTAAGTATCATATTGTAGCCAGTTTTCTCAGTGATGTGCAAGGTAGATCTATAATGTATAGTGGTATTGAATGCTGCATATTTCAAAATGGTGCTTTTTGTAGTACCTACTTCGTGTTTATCTGAATATTCATTTTAAAAATACATTTGGCAAGACATGAGTAGACTCTACAAATGACCAGTTTCCGTATTTTGCTTTATAATTAGTATTGTGTTTTCCAAGATGTATATATAGTTAAAACTTTTGATACAAAATATATAAAATTGTCTGTTAAAGTGAGATTCACTAATCCAAATGTTTTACTATATATTGTAATAAATACCAAAGAAAAAATTTTCTAAAGTGCATCACAGTAAAAAAATATCTTGTATCATTATACTATGATGCTTAGAATTTGAGTTATTTTTTTCATCATCAGGTTACTAAATTACTATAATTACTTACAATAGTAGAATAAAAGGCTCAAAAATAAATTTTTATGATATTAAAGGATTGCTCTATCTTGTCTAATAAATGGCCATTTAGGTCACACACACATAATATTGTGTTTTTCTAAGCATGCATTGACAAAAAGCATTTGACCAAAGGTAGAAAAAGTTAGTTGAAGTTGAGGGTGTAGATTGGTAACAGCCAAAACGCCGATTTTGAAATGAGCTGGGAAATGTGACATAACAGCGCCAGCATTCCTGCTGGTCACGTGACTATACAAATGAATAACTATAGAAATATGACTGTGAGATGTGATCTTTCAGCTCGTAATTTGTATATTTATAGAAGTGCAAATGTGAATTATCTCAATCTATAGTTTTTTGACATGTTAAATAACATGTATGTGATAACATTAGGCCATATTTTGCTTGTAAACATAGAAAAAAGCATTGCAAAAACATCCATTCTTTAGGATGAATGCCTGCGATCGATCTAAACTAGGTCAGATTGTGCAATATTACGGGCACACCAAAGCTGACCTATATAGCGCACTGTAACTGCTTGAGCGTTATTGGTTGATGTTGCGCTCAGCAACCTTGAATACTAGCGTTATAGTTAGCACGTGCAGCATAGTTACTGGCGTTCACACGTCACGTATTAGGCTATTCTTTTTCATGGCTGAAAATTTTACCTCCCTCAAAATTGGAATTTTGAAAAGCTGTTTTCTAGGCATATATCCCTTTGCAAAGTCACAATTGCTTGCATACACATTAGATTATAGTTCATAATTATAATGTGATTGTAATAAACTAAGATAGAGCAATCCTTTAAATAGTAAATGATTAAATATTGTTTGTTACTATTTTTGGGAGTTTGGGTCTCAGAACTAAATACCCTTTTGTAATTTTTTTCAGAATAGTGGAAATTTTAGCAAAACTTTGATATTTTGAGAAGTTGTCTAGCTATGAAATCAAGCAGTCACATCTCAAACTCAATCACCAAACCAAAAAAGTAAACCCAAGTTAAGCAAACTCTTTGCACTGGTGTCATCCCAGATAGACTCTTCCCAGTTAGACGCTAGGTTAAATTTCCCACTTAAACGCTTCCCACATGGACACTTCCCAGTTAGATGCTATTTGCTTATTTTAGTACAATATATGTATTTCATGTGCAATTTATTTAAATATTATTGAGATATATGTATATTTATATCAATTATTGTTATTTAGCACATAAATAAATTCCTTTGATCTTCATTAACTTACTCATTTTGCATTTTTTATACTTCTTGTTGCTTGAAAAAATATTTCATTAATAAGTATTCATTAAGGATAATATCGATTATTAATGTATTAATGTTTTTTTGTCCCACACAAGTCCATGAAAATTGGAATACCATTCCAGATAATTCATATTAATAACTACTATTTTATGTTTAGCAATCAATACAACAGTTTTATAAATATATTATACATATACATAAGTATGTTACTATATATAGGTATTACACCAAAATAAAAAATGGCACCTAACTGGGAAGCGTTCAAGTGGGAAGCGTCTATCCGGGATGAAACCTTTGCACCACCTTAGGGTTTTGAGTTTGAGCTCATATAATTTGATTAGACTTTGAATTTATAAATATACTTGTATATAGAAAGCAAAACTTACCAACTAAACAAATTGCAGTGTTGATTGCGCAAAAGACATATGTATGTATTTTTTATATTTCATAAAGAAAAAAACAAATTTGATGAAAGCTTATATGAAATGATTTGAATTTGTAGTAACTGCCTTAGGAAAATTACCATGTGGGAATGGATGGATAGATGGTCCTTATGGGTCATGCTATAAGTTTGTGATGTCACCTAAGGCAAACTGGAAATCTGCGCAAGGGTTTTGCAGAGATATGGGTGGTCATCTTGCTGTTCTTGAATCTAAAGAAGAAATCATTTGGATGCGAGGCTATAGAGCTTATCACAGCATTTTAAGAGAAATATCTTGGATTGGAGGGTTTGAAAGAAATGGTGTGTGGTACTGGAATGGGCTGATTGCAGACTCCCCAATACTGACAACTGATTGGGCGACAGGGCAACCAGATAATTACGGTGGTCGACAAGACTGCCTTAATCTATTTGCCAATGGTGATAGTCGCCATCCGACTGATGATTGGTACCATTTTGATGATGGTTACTGCGACGCTACACTAGCCTATATTTGTGAAAAAGTTCCTATAAATTATTAAAATGCTTTTTCTTGTTACTACAGCCATAGAGTTCAGTTCAATGTCTCTTTCAAATAAATTAGTTATATGTATGCAAAGAATGCACATAACTGTACAGAATGTGATATGTGAAAGCATGAATAATCTAGCAACTATATAGAACTATACACATAAAATTCTGAGAAGAAACAGACTATAATTTAAAAAGATCACAGAGCACATTCAGAGAATAACCTTCCTAGTTTGGTTTATTAACTTTTATTGGTGTCGTAAATATATGATATTAATTTAAAAGATAGAAAACAGCAAATGACTAAACTATAAACTGATGTTTAAGTCTTTCATGCTTCCAACATAAATAAATGTGACTCATTGTAAAAATTCTGTTTCAGATTGTAAATGTGGTATAATAGCTCAAAATAAGTTAATTTTATTTCATGTTCTATTAATTAAAAGCTTGAATGTTTGGTTACTAAACTTGGGTAATTGCTCTCAGTTTTATTTAATAATCATACACTGTTGTCTTTTATATTTACCATTTAGGTTTGTAAAAATGCCTCAATAGATTGATGTATAGGCTTTTATAGTTATGTCAACTACATGTAGTGATTATAAATTTATAGTTATTGCGATTGTTTTTGGACAGAAACTGTAGTTGAATAAATTATTTTATGATCATCATAAGATATTATCAGTTTATTACCTAAATAAACTACACTATAGACTATTGACAGTATAAACTATAGAGTATAGAGTATAGAGTATAGACTATAGAGTAGAGAGCATTGGAGGTGTTTTAGTGGGAGTTGTCTTTTTTCTGCGGAGTGTTTGTCATTTATAAAGAAATCATTTGTGCAGTAGAGTTATCCCCAAAACTCTACGATATGTACCAATCAGAAGCAGAGGTAGAACGCACGCTGATTAGAAGTACAAGATGCAAATCGCGAACAAGCCATTCACTTGTTTGCAACTAATCGTAGCAGCTTGTTGTCACACGTGACCAGAAGCTATGGCGGAAGAACGAGAACCTCCCCCATTGGAAAATGAACCAGACTTATTTGGTGAAGATGATGACGACGATGACATTTTCAAAAGTGCACTATCACAGCCGGTACTATAAATTGTCAAGACTACCTCTCAGTCTTTATTTTGCAATCCAAAATCTCTTGAATAAATATTTGCTTTTAGGCTATTTACTTTGAGTTTGACTTTCGACTTCATTTCACTTTGAGTTTGAGTATGGAATTGAGTATCAGAATGACTAAAGCGTTTGCTTTTACTTTGAAATATTGTGTGGTGAATCACGTTACTATTGATTGTAATTTTTAGCATCTGCATTCACGCTGTGAAACTAATTCTTGCTATAAGTATATCACTATAACTATAAGTTAATGTATAAATATAACTATCGGTACCAGTAATAAATATAAGTAAAGTTTAAGTGTTACTGTTAGTATAGGTTAACAATAAGTATAACCCCAAGTCATTAACTTATGACTATAACTGTAAGTAATACTTAATTTTATAGTTATACTAATAGTAATAGCACCAGTTACAGTATGAGTAGCAGTATGAAGTGATTATCAGTATGGTCATTATTTTCGCTCCAAGCGTAATAATAATTTACTCAATGAATTCATTCACTCAAAGTCAATCAACATGATCATATCACATATGTCTGCCCCTTGACTTTTAGGCTGGTCATGGTGATGGCGATAGTCAGATAGTTATTTTTATATACTTGGCTGTAATGGTTATACTTATGTTTGATACTGATAGTACTCGCTACACATACTCTCACTTTCTTACTCTCGTGGCTAGTTTAAATTTTTATTCTTGTTGCATAATTACTGACTTACTCCTTGCCATTTTTATCAATTGGATTTTCTTTTTATTGTTATAATTTAGTTTCACTTTAAAAGTAAGTCTGATGTACTTTGATTATTATTTTGTAGAAAATTGAAGTAAATACTGAGTCAGTAGCTCAATTAGATCCTGAACCAGCGGCTGAGTTAAGCGCTCATGTAGATGCTGAAGTTGATGAGAATATAATAGATGCTAAACCCTCCGAAACAGGTTTTTTATTGTATAAAATATTTTTTGTTAGTTTTTTCATTTAAATAGTTTTGCTGATTATTTTTGGAACAGCCTATTGCTAGCACATGTGAGGGAATAGGTTGAATACTGTGTACATGTTTTCTTTAAAAGTTTAGTACTACCAAATATATCATGATCAATTTTAGTATCTTTTTAGCTTTCATGAATAAATTGGCCTATAACACATTTTTGTTTACCAGTTGATAAAGTAAATGCTTCTTATGCTACTATAATAAAATTTTCATTAAAATCCTCTTTTTTTGCTTATTAAGCGGTTTTTGTACACTTGCAGTGTGTTTTAATTCTTAAGTGCTCTTTGACACATGCTATAATAATATGTGTGATACTAGTAAGATTAGAGTGACTAGATTCTCTGACTGTTCACATAGTTACTGTGACAGAGGAGGGTAAAGAAGATAGTGCTGAGCCAGTAGAACCAACAACACTTGATCTGAGTGCTCCTAGTAATGATCCTGATGATGGAGAAGATCTTTTTGCTACTCCATCTTCAGATCTTCCCGTCAAGAAAGAGACTGTACCATCATCCTCTCTCACATTGAATGGGGAAAAGCCTTCAGCTGATATGTTGACACCCGAGGAGGTAGAACTTGCAATACTGTGTTATAAAACTAAACTAGATATGCCTGCATTGCATTATGAAATTCACATATTAGTGTATCACAAAATTTATGTTTCTGTATATAAAAGTACAATGATATACTTGTTGAGTGTACTTTATTTCAGTAGTAGTGCAATTTTTAAGCTACTTGGTATTGAATCTGTCTAAGTGATCTGATGTGTACATTTACCATCTAGTCGTTTGTATATTGGTTTGCAGGAGGCTGAAGCTAAAGATCAGTTTAATATAGAAATAAGTGTTAACAACCCATCTAAAGTTGGTGACGGAATGAATGCCTACATGGTGTACCAAGTAAATACAGTTGTAAGTATTCATAGAAAGCTCGTATTTCTATTATGCTTTACAAGCTTATTCCATTTACATATTTGCATCTACATACTGCAAAAAACATTTAGAATATTCATTGAGTCAATATTATTCTAATTTTCTTATTTGCTGGTTAAAAAAAAGAGTCCTTAGTTATTTATAATGTTTATTTATAGACAAGCATTCCAGCTTTTCAGAAGTCACAATTTTCTGTGAAAAGACGATTCAGTGACTTTCTTGGTCTCCATGAGAAGTTAGTTCATAAGCACCGAGTAAATGGTGTGATCGTTCCAAAACCACCGGAGAAAAGTGCAATGGGTTCGTATAAGCCTTTCCTTCTCAGTTATGTCATACATTACAAGCAGTAACTGGGAGATAAAATGAGAAATTTGTGTGAAGTTACTATTTTATGTTGCTTGAGCTTTCTTGATAAATGGGGTTTTGCATCCATACAGTATTATTTTATGGAAGTTTCTAGGTAATCATATACATATTTAATAGGCCAACTATTTCGGTAGGTATGGCTAAAGTTAAAATGTCGAAAGAGGAATCAGGCTCTCAAGATTTCATTGAGAAACGTCGTGCAGCCTTAGAGCGGTAAGAAAAGAAAATATAATGAACTATGTCTATGGCAGAGCTTTTATTTTGTTTTATTATGTTGTATTTGAGTCATTTTACTTAATTTAGTACACACTCCAAAATTTTAGTTTTTAGTTATTTTTCACAATTTAGCTGCTTATGTCTATTGTTTTTTGCTCTAAACTAATAAAACATCAATAGATACACCTAAATACACGGAGGTTCTTTTTGATTTTGCTTAGTTTCTTATGTTTTTTCCTAATTATTTGGCTAATTTTGATTGCGGACCGTCATGGTTTTTTGTTACGGTCCGCAATCCAAATTAGCTGAATAATTAGGAAAAACATGGGAAAGTAAGCAACATTATAAAGAACTTTGATTATTTAGGTGTATTTATTGGTATTTTATTATTTTTAGGCAAAAGTCCATATTCAATAGCAGCTAAATTGTGAAAAATAGCTAACAACTGGAATTTTCCAGTGTGTACTAAATTAAGTAAAATGACCCATTTATGTTTCTAATTTTGGCTTCTTATGGATTGGTGGATAATTTTATGAAACCGTTCAAAGCTCAGTTATGAGAGTGAGGTTTTTAAGTAACTATTAACTGCCTTATTAGCATAGTGGATGCATGCGCTCCAGGTGCTCTTCTCGTATACTGATTTCCAGTCCACATGGTAGACCTTGGCAGCCCCCTTATCACCTCTGCTATTGTATTGTCTCTGTTTAGGTATATGAACCGAATAGTTGCCCACTCTACTCTGAGAATGGACCCAGATGTTCGGGACTTTCTTACAATGGATACCGACTTACCTAAAGCTTCAGGTACTTCTGCACTAAGTGCAGCCGGCGTAATGCGTCTCTTTGGTAAAGTTGGTGATGCTGTGACTAAACTGTCTGCTAACATGACAGAAACTGATCAGGTTTGTCTGTTTGTTACTTCATGTAGCCTGCGTCACCTCTCAACTATAAGTCTTGTAATGAGTTCGTATTTTACATGGAGATTATTCTCTTGTTTAAAATTTAGACTTATTCTAGTCTCAATCTCTTTCATGATTAAGAGTTTATATGAATATAGATGTCAAGGGTTATGTGATTGTCCTTACTGATGTCCTACAGTAGCAGTTATGATTCAATGCCTTTTCTGACTTCACCATTTGCTCTTGTCGGAATCAAAGATGTAGCACATGCTAGTTATTGCAGCTTTGATTCGGAATAAATTATCACATTTGTTGAATTGTCTATAATTTGTTGATAATCTAATATTTTTGTTCCAATATTTAGTGGTTTGATGATAAAATTCAGCAAATAGAGAATTTTGAAATCCAACTTAGAAAGCTACATGAAAGCTCAGAGACACTGGTCATCAAGCGTCACAGTGAGTTACCAGTATTTTCACTTCAATATCAGAATAGTTTTAATTAATTTTTTGTTTTGTGTCACTATGCATGTGTGTGAAACATAATTGCTTACTCTGCACTCCCAATGTCTGTAGTCGCTACTCTGTGCTTATAAATACTGAAACATTTTGAGTTCTTTTGTATTAAACGATACGACTATAAGATTTTTTTGTATTAAGTTTTGCCCACATTATATTGTGTTTGTCAGCATTAAAATCAGTCACAGTATTAAGTAGTGAAATTTTTAAAATAATTATGTGTGTTCAATGTGTGTATGTTGTTACACAGCCTGCTCCCAGAGTACCAGTAGCCTGGCTAAGGCGCTGGCTGTAGTTGCCGGTGGGGATGAGCACACCAACCTCTCCCAAGTGATGACTAAGTTGTCTCAAGTCGAAGAGAGTATTCAACAGATCACCGAGGAGCAGGCAGATTCCGACTTCTTTACGTTCAGCGAACTTCTAAAAGATTACTTGAGTCAAATAAGTGCTGTCAAGGTAGTCATTCAAGTTGAATATGCTCGGTATCTCAGTTCTTGTTGCTGTATTTTCTCTTAAGTACGCCATGAGTCACCTGATTAACTGTTTGAAAGTCATTTCATCGCAAGATTATTGTTGTACTGTATTTAGACTAACAGTTGATCTGCTTAGCTTTTAATGCATGTATACTAACATTTTATGTGAGAACAAATATAAAGTTATTTGTGTTTCTATGGTGATCGTGTCAAGGTCGTTGAAATCAACAAATTTAAGCCATCATTATAAATACGTGGTAGTTATAAACTATATTTGCAAGCCAGACTATAGTTTTCAAATTAAAAATAGAATTATATAAGCAGCGTAATGAAATGATTCTACCAGGTTTTAATTTTCTAAATTTTCTTACTAAATTTCAGAGAACATGAATTTGTTACTATGGTTATGAGCAAATTCCCAAAAATCCTTGGAGAGATGAAATTTTATCAAGATAACGTTTGAAATCATATCTATATGCTATTCTTGTAGGAGGTATTTGGTGAGAGAATCAAAATATACAAGTCATGGAAGGATGCTGAGGCAGCGTTAACAAAGAAGCGTGAAGCCAAGGTCAAGCTGGAACTAGCACATAAAACTGATAAATTACCACAAATACAAGCTGAATGTAAAGAGGTATGTACTGTTTTTAGCTCTGGTGAAATAAGAGTTGTTAGAGCCTAGTCAATATGCTTTTTATGTGGAATAAACTTGTAAACTATTGAACTAGTTTGTTTGGTATATTTGCTTACAACTGATGCGCTTGTTTTAAGTGGGAGGAAAAGGTGGAGAAAGGTGAAAAAGATTTTAAGAAGATTAGTGATGCATTAAAAAAAGAAGTGGCTCAGTTTGATAAGAAGCGATGCAAAGATTTTAAAGCAAATCTGGTTAACTACTTAGAGAGACTTCTGAACAATGAGGAGCAGGCAAGTGTTATACCTTCTAGTATTAATTAATTGATTTCTTGCAGCTGAAATCTGAGTGTTGATCATTTATTCATACATTTGTTTATTTTATATGTGATTTGTATATAAAACTACAAGCTAACTAGCATTATTTGATTATTTAGAAAAATTATGCTCACTTTGCTTGTTCGCACAATTCTGAGTTTGAGATTTCATATTCAGTTGGTATAGAAGTGTGTTGATTCTTACAGCTGATAAGTCACTGGGAGAAGTTTTTACCAGAAGCAACTGCCATAGCATAAGAAGACAACTACTGTTTACCCATTCCAGGCCCAGGCATCAGCTGCAAACACAACTTTTATTGATTAACTAAGCACTTCATTTGTTGATTTGAGTTTCGGACTTTGTTTTCTAATATGATGTATAAATTGAAGGAATTTTGTTAGCAGTGAGTTGGATTACATGTTGCCTAAGTGCTCAGTGCCCGTACATACTACATGTACAGAATGTAACTTGTAACTAGAAGCATAATTTAGGTCCATCATTTATTATTTATATACATTTCTACTATTATCAAAACAAATGTCTTAATATATAACTTGAAAATTTCTAATTCAATTTTAGAATAACTATACTGGAAAGTGACAAAAATGACTGCATATAAAAATAAATTAGCACGATATATTGTGATACTGTTTCAAGTCATGTATAAATAAGCATAGAAAACTGATGTTATAAGATTTTACATTAATGTTAAGCTTAAACAGTGTTGTTGGCAAGTAAATTTTACAGAAATATGAAAGTCTAGGTCCCCACAGAGGTATTGTTACAGCAATCTTAGTTAGGTTCTGGCGTCTAGTCAATCACACAATTGTCACTGTATATCCAAGATGGCTGCTTACTGTGGACCAATAGCTGCTCATAATATCACTGATCTGTCACTACAATCTGTAGTCAGCTACATCTTTTAAATAAGGTGTACCAATTTCAGAAAATTCCAACAGTCTTGAAAAAGTGACTAAAAAGTATTGTCTACTCCAGAAGTCAAAGTTATCATACAAAATAAATTTCTGGAATAATAATTAAAACCTACAAAATGTTGAGCTTTAGTTGTTTACAGGTTGCAAAGTTTTAAACGACAAATAAGTTTCATATATATAAAGTTTCTTGCTCTTTTGTATAGCCTACATGCACTAAAATCAGCACGATTTAATAAAGAGTAGTGCTCATTTTATTATAGAACAGCAAGCTTTGGTTTACAATTATTGGAAACATACAACAAGTTTTAATCTCAAAAACTGTTTCAACTCTGTAATTTTACTACTGAACGTTATCCAAATATCTTTCACCATGCAAAAATCCAAGTGCGAGTAATATCCATGATATAAAGCAGACAGCAACACAAAGGGAGAGTTGGTAGTTCCAGAGAGAGTATGGACCATAGTACTCATAACTGTAGCCAACAGAAGAGAAAAATATTAGGTTCCCTACAGCAGCACCAACATTTGGAAAAATCATAGCTGGAGCAGTAACTTCAATATAATGGTTAGTCAGGCTGTACAATGCCTGAATTACTGGTCCTGTGAAGAAACCAAGAGCTGAACAGAAAATCCACAAGATGGTGTGATTGGAATAGAAAAAGAATAATATCAAAGATGTAGCAGATGCTCCTAGGACACATATCTACAAAAGTATCACATAAAATTTTAATTCATCAAACTTGTGGGAAATTATTTTTAATAAAACAAATGTAAAAGGTTATTTGTTGAAGTACAAATAAATATAAAAACACATACTGCAATTATACATTCACTACCAATGACTAATAATTCTAGAAGTTGAAGTTACCTGTATCATGTATTTTGTGTGAAGATATGTTGATATGAAAAAGGCAAACACTCTGCCACCGGTATAGGCAGCAAAATAAGCTGTCTCCAAAAGCGTGGACTCTTTGACAGAGAAGCATGGCCCATCTCTAGCGTAGGAAAATAAAAACTTGGCTAACACCCTCGACATGGGTACTCCAAAGGCATAATAAAAGAACATTGCAGCCATGATTAGCATAGCTAGAAAGGGTTTGTCAGGTGAGCAACTTCGAGGTAGCAGAGATTTTCTCAAATTGTTCCAGCTTATAGCTCTTTTCCTGTTGTAGCAAGCTGTCATTCTGTCAACAGTTAGTCTACTGTAGATGTAGAAATATAGAAATACTGCAGATATAAACAACCCAAAACCTGTAAGAATCCAATAGGAGGTCACAAAACTAGCTGGGTACGTTGCAGCAGTTGCTTTTATAAAGAACCTAGAAGTGTTGTTGCTGTATTGAGCTGTAGTGGCTGTTGTATTGTCGGAATTGTCACCTCTGCTACACAAACTGTGATAGTCTGTTTGAATTACACCGCTGGATAACTTTGGATCCAAGAAGGGTGTGACTAGCTGAGGGGCTAGCATGCTACCAAACCCATATCCTGCACTCAGTAGCTGAAGAGGAGGTTCCGAATTTTCTTTCCAGGAGTTTAAAATCATCCTGGTTCCAGCTTGAAAACATAAGATTGGAGATATAATTAGTAAAGCTCACATAACAATTGTAAGTGAAGTGGAGCTGCCATTGGCTGCTTGGCACAACAACTAAGGAGATTTTCTGAAACGTAGGAGAATTGAGTGTTGAAAAGAAACATGCTGATGGAAACTGAACACTTAACACAATCTGACAGGTCAAAGTATTGAAGACAATTACTTTAACGTTATGTTATTCACCAAGAGTCTAGCGCTATTGTAAGAGTATAGTCTGAACATCATGTCATTTACTTTTTCATAGTTAAACAGATGTTACAACATATCAACCATTTAGACTACTTAAGTTTGTAAAAACACTTTCTAAATTATTATTCTTTTAGTTTCAAAAGCATAATTGCAGAGTAAAGAGTTGGCTGTACCAATAATGGCATTATATTGTCATATAATATTTTGGTGCTAGTTACTGATAATGATGAGATGACAACTGTACTTCCACTAAAAATGGTGATCGCTCAAAAATGACATGGTACCTCAATCAGGACTTAAGGAATTATTATCATATGACTAAAATTAACAGATTGGGTTTTTCTTGTTTAACTGAACACACCAACGTAGTAGTTTAAGACCTAAACCAGTCAAACCACAGCAAATTTTAATTTTAATGACAGCTTCAACATTCAGCTGTGGCATAGTTTCAAAGGCTTATAATTAAGTCAAGTAATAGCATTGTACGTATAGTGTTAAGATTGCCTTGAATGAATTCACACCTATGTTAATAACTGTCTCGAAAGCTCCTTGACCTAAAAGAACACTGAAGAGTAATGGAATTGTTTGTGTGTAGGCTATGGCTACTGAGACTGCTGCATACAGAAGTAGGCTACAGGATATGATAATCTCTACATGTTTAAACCATCGATCCACTGTTAGGCCACCTAAAAATAAAATGCATCAACTATAAACAGTTTGTAAGCATAACATTAATAGAATTAGAAAATTTTATACAATATTTTAGCTCTGAACTTATGGATAGAGGCAGGAATCAGTGATGTTACAGGACTTAAAAATCAACATTGTATATTTGCATATTAATTAGAATTGAAAAGCCTAACCTTAACAGTTATAAGTCACATATTCTTTAGAATACTAACCAAGAACTGCACCAAAAGCATGTCCAACTCCTCTCATAGACACAGCTTTAGCAACCATGTGGTACGTAGAGTTGGTCTGTATTACCAGCTCTGGTAATACTGGACCAATAATTTCATTAAAACACCCCTGAATGAAAGTCAGTAAGAATTTGTTCACAACTAATACTAATGTATATTATGTACATATCTATTTATAGTTTTAAATAACAACATATAGACTACTTTTTATTTATAATTGAAATTGCAGAAAAGTGTTTATAAACTGTAACTGGCCTCAAACTTAATTTACCCATAAAATAATGCATGAAAGTGTGCATGTAATACGGACTTACCTTACATATCCAAAGAGATGCTAAAGCTGCAGTTTGTATTAATTTATATGACTTAGAAAGACTCCTTTCATTATTTGGCACAACCAAAGGCCTGCAAAATTTATACTTTAATTAGTTTGGTTTAAATTAATGTAATAATAAATATATATGTTAAATTGTTCCCCTTCATACTTTGTATAGTTTTGTAATTTTGCTTGCTTGGACATTTTATTGTAAAATTATTAATATTTTGTTGCTATAACTATACAAAAAGTGAGTTTACCCTCCTAAACCTCTAATATATACAACCAATTTGGGGTGACAATATTTGTATAACACAGGTAATTTGATTATGTGCTTTGATCCTTATATTTGTAAATTTTGGCTTGTACTTGTTTGGGCTTACTGTACCAGTTTTAAAACGAAATAAATGTAGGCACCAAGTAGATTTTCTGAAACTGAAGTGCTAATAAAGAAATGGGTAGAACAATGCTGAAAAAGTAACCCACGATTTTCTACAAATATGCATCATATACTGAAAAAATTATTTTCTCTTTTAGCATACAAAACACCATAACTTGAGTTATATTATATCCCACTTACTTATGCAAGTTCAAAACTGATCATAACTTTATAATATAGCTGCTATAGAACGTTTAGTTACATTCATTCCCTCACCTATTTTCATCTTGAGCTTCACTTTCCATTGCAATATGTTCTCACTAAAAAAAATTAAAATGAGAAAAGTTTAGTAGCTGTAAAAATCTTTTAATTTATACAACTCCTGGTGCCTAACTAATAGACAGCTGTAAAGTTCTCTCAAAGAGAGTGACATCCATGTGGTAGTGGGCACAGAGCTTTAGTATATATAGTCATTCACTATAAGCAATTAACAGCAGCAAACATCCAAAGAATCTGTGTTGTATTAAAGTCTTTAATATGCCTCAGCATAATTTCAATCAGGACATGCATATCACAAGCCTAAAGTTATACAGCATTTAAATTCAGATGCTAAATACAACATAAATACATAACTTTTACAAAAAACTATCTCTAAAAAAATTTATTAGAGCTTGCAATTTTAATAAATAATAGTATTATGATGGTCTAAACTTGAAGCAATCGCTTTCCCTTGTCTTCTCCCAGTCCGACATACTGATTTTGAATGGCCAAATAAATTCTTTAAATTATAATTGTTGAGTAGAATAAAGCAGCATAATTATACGAATCTGGCAAAAGTTTTGTGACAAACTAATTATAATACACTATTTATATGCTTTGTGTAGTTGACTCATATTTTAAGCTCAAAATAACCTTGATTTAAGTAAAACTGTATTTTTAAATATGTAGCCAAAAACGAATTACACTTTTCTGAGCTTTCAGATGTAAATGTTGACCTGTTTAAATATAATATGCAATAAAGCTCTTGTTCAAACATGTAAAGTGGTGTTAATAATATTTCAGATACCCATATCCAACATAAACACAAACTCAAATTAGCGTAATTCAGTATATTATACCCATTTGCAGTAAAGTGCAGTAGAAAATAACCATATATTGTAAATGTTATCCACACTGCAGCCTAATCAATTCATAATTGTACACAAATTTATTGCAGACTATTTTCCTTTAAGTTTTTACCTCATCATTGTTTTCTTAAGAACTGATAATGATTGTAATGATCTTACTATAAAGTTGCACAACAAAACAGTTCTAGATGTGTTAATTAGTATATAATGTTGAAAACTAAGATCAAATTCCTTGCTTAAACAAATGCTTACTTTGTATGCATCAGCTTAATAGGTTTATAGTATACCAATATGACGAATAATTCTTATTTTAAATACTTCTTAGAATGAAACTTTTTAGTGTTATATATTTTGGTACCAAACATGCAATATAACATTAAATAAGCTAACTAAAGGCTTATATTATAAGAGGAAACATAATTATAAAAACTCAATAAATAATGAAGCTTATAAACAACTGGCCACATAGTTTATTGTTGCGCTATTTTGACAATATGGATTTAAATTAATATATTATTCTACACTTTGAAATCTGTCCCCGTGTAAACATCCCAGCATCATCATTATCCAAGATATGCCACAGATAGCAGCGCATAGAAAAAGTTGATAGCTCCAAAGAATATAAGGGCCGAAATTTTGGTAGCTAAAGCCTACCAAGCTAAGCATCGCAATATCTCCTACAGCTGCCCCGATTTGCGGCACAATTTGAGCTATGGATGTAACTTCAATATATCGATTAGCCCAGGCAAAAGCTGACGGAATAATGGGTCCAGTAAAGAAGCCAAGAATTGAACAAAAAATCCACAACACTGTGATGTTGTCAGCATAAAAGAATAACACTAGAGCTGAGGCTAGCGATCCCAAAACAGTTATCTGTAAAAAAGAGAAAACACCTGATGTTATTACTGTTATTGATAGATACATTTTTTATGCTTAGAGTTTTTATTTGTGGTTTCCGTTTCATTCTAATAAACATAGTTATATTTATGCTTACGATTTTATTTATGGTCTTGGTTAAAAAACATTTAGACTAGCGACATACAACTTTACATTGTAAATTGATATAAACTTTATATAGTTTACATAGCAGATCATGTAATGCGATGCAATCTTACCTGAAGGACGTATGTAATGTGTATGAAGGATGAGATTAGAAAAGCACAAAATCTTCCCAGCGTTAAAGCAGCAAAGTATGAAGTCTCTAAAAGTGTTGACTCGGTAACAGATAAACATGGGCCATCTCTGGCATAGGAGAAGATGAACTTTGTAAATGCTCTGGACAAAGGTACAGAAATTACATAGTAAAAGAAGATAGCACAAATGATAAGCGCTGCATAGAATGGTTTTGTAGCTGAACAGCTCTTTGGGGATAATGATTGCCTAAAGCTCAGGGAGGTGTTGCCTGTCTTCAGATTTGAACTGCTGTTGATGCCAACACCAGTCCTTATTCCGTAGAAATGGTAGCATGCAAATATCACGGTTAGTGACAGGCTGATAGCTGAGAGTATCCAATACGGAGTTACAAAGTTAGCCGGGTATTTCGGAGTCGCATACCCCTGCATAAACCTATCTTCGTTGACTGACACTGTTGAGAATTTAGATGTGGTTGTCTGATCGTCTAAGGAAGTGTTAACTCTGCAAGAGCTGTTATATCCTGTTTGAATCACTCCACTAGATGATCTTGAGTTTAAGAAGGGAGCGGCTAGCTGGGGTATTATAATGCTGCCAAACCCGTATCCTATGTTTATGGCTTGGAGTGGTCCAGCTGAATTTTCCTTCCAAATATTTAAGGCAATTCTATTGCCAGCTAAAATATAAATTTGTGTATAAATAGAAAGTTTAAAATTATTACCCTTTTCATGCGCGGTTTAAACTAAGTTTTACTATAGAGTAATATTTGTTTTGATGAAGCATTCATTTTGTTATTTTTTTAGTTATTACCAACAAAACTGTTATTTCTTCTTTCTAAACAAATTGATTAGCATTTTTCACCATTATCCATCATAAAATATTCAAGCAGTAATTCACAATTATTTTAAAAGACTCAACAAATCTGCTAAATCATTGCAACTTTGTTCAGAACATTTCAGTTTAAATTAATTCATTCAAAATAGATTCTTTTGCTGCTCATGCCGCACAGCATAACTCTATTAGTAATGGGTTTGCATGAATTAAATGATAATTTCACTCTCAGCACATAATCTGTTGACATGTCATATTTTAATACATAATTACCAAGTCACAGCTTTCATTTAGCACATTTAGTTTGTTAAAGCATATATGCAGCTGCTGTACACATTACACATCATGAACTATGAAGTTAGGCAGGCAAAGTTGTATGACTTTTACTCCTCATTCACACTTTGCCGTATCGTAGGTGTAACGTAAAATGTCAGCCATTTTTAATGTGTCCGAGCTGAAATTCTCAAAGTGCGCTATTGGGTACGATCTATGACACCTCATTGGACATTTCTATCCAATGAATTGACGTGAATGTCTTGCTGTTTAATAGGAGCCGCTAGAACTTGTTTGAATCAAGCAGTGCTTGATCCTAACGTACCGCAACACCATACAGGAAGCTCAGACATTTGTAAAAATGGCTGATATTTTACGTTACGGCCTACGATACGGCAAAGTGTAATGAGGGGTTATAGTTGAACATGTCAATTATACCTATTTGAATCCACGTCTCCAGAGTTCCTTGAGAAAGCAATACTATAAAAAGTAGTACAATATTCTGTACATAAGCTGCTCCTACTGAGGCAGCAGTATAAAGCAGTATAACCCCTGCTGTTAAAATATCAATGTGCTTGAACCATCTGTCCACAGTCAATCCACCTACAAGAATTATGTAATAAATAAATGCATTCAAAGGGTATGTCAGGAAGTTAACAGACAAGACTGAGGGTATCTCTTGTAGTGGATTTTGTGAATATGTAAATACTAAGAATATGTGATGCTGTGAATGTTGAAAACACTGAAATGGAATAAATATATAGCTATATTTCATTTCGGTGATTGCAAATATATAAAAATCTTAGCTAAATTTTTTTAAGTAGACACCAATCATTGAGCATTTATAGAAAAGCTGTTGAACTGACAGTAAGCTTAGTTTACAGAAAGTTAAAACTTTTGAAAGAAATTAAGATACTAACATGCATATAGTCTAGCTCAAAAGTTACTATTATCTGGTACTAGTTCACTATATAGAAGAAAAGTTAAGTTTTCCCAGTTTGAGTGTCAGATATAGAAGAGAACACTATATAGAGATGAAATGTCATTTAGTGCTATCAGGCAATTATATTCATCAACAAACTAATTAAAATTGATTGCTGAATTAAGCATACATATTATTTTCATTTTAATTAAAAACTGCATACATCTACCTTTAGACAATAGGAAGCCACATGTAACACCAAATTAATAATTACTAAATGACTAATTGGATAGGCTTACCCACAATTCCACCAACTGCATGCCCACCGCCTCTCATAGATACTGCCTTGGCAACTACATCATACGTAGAGCCAGTCTGAATAACCAATTCTGGTAAAACTGGACCAGTAATTTCAGAGTAACACCCCTGAATATTTGATGGTTAGAATTTAGATAGCATACTATTTAAATACACATATATTTTTTATGTTTACTTGCACCAATACTATAATTATGTTCAAAATATATACAAACATGAATATTATATACAAGTAATAGCATTATACCAAACTATATAATATGTACATTGAAGTACATTAGAGAGCGTTTATAATTTTCTGTATCTGTATACTGAAGAAATATCTATTGCTTTAATGCTTTTTTTAAAGATATTTTCAGCAAAGAAAGAAAGATTTGTCTGTTATAGTTTATTCTATTCTTTATTATTTAGTTAAAATGTTATTATAAATAAACAAGTTATGTACAGCAACAGCAAAAAACGTAAATTTACATTAATTGTATGGGAAATATGTATAGATATAACATACTTACAATAGAAAACCACACCCAAAACAAAGTTACAGTTCTCAATATCTTGTAAGTTGATGATATTTTGGCTTCTTCTTCATTTGTTAATAAAGATCTACAATTGATTTTAAAAACAGCCAGTTTAATAACCAAATCAAAGGACAAAAAAATTGCAAAACAGTGCAACAAAAATCTACATAAACTCAATTTATTAGTCTAAAGCCAATTAAAATGTGACAGACCACAGTTATGTCTTGTTTATTCTACATTTTCCAATTTTATAACCTATTCAGAAATTACCTTTGACATACTCAAATAGCTAAACATACAAGAAGCAGAATAATTTTATTCACCTGGCTTCACCAGCTGCATCTTCAACGTTACCTCCCATAGTGTTGAATTTTAATCTTGCGTTGCCATTTTAATAATCCGAGGCAAATGCGCTTACGTCTTGATCAGAATTTAATGAAATAAAATCTTCTGTTGAATATTGAATTTCTATTTTTATTGCGTCTTTGTGATTAGCAACGCAGGAGTAGATTGATAGCTTCAATACGCCTACTTGCAGCGTCACCGTATTTGCCCTGTTGTTCTAGCGTGATACCACTGTGTGTGAAGCTTTTATCTTGATAATATAATCAAGCATTCTTAAATCAGTCTGAGATAATTATTATAGTTAACGTTGCAAAATCCTCATCTCAAGACATCTGATAATGAAGTGTGTTGATGTAATATTGATGTTAGAGTAGATGAAGCTCATTATAATCGATATTAACAACTGCACAGACTCTACCAATATAAACCATGCACTTAAGATAGTAGTCCCATAATGGTAATTTACTGTATAATATCAATATGTTGCTGAATAGTATATACTACTAGTGCTTCAAGATAATAATATGTTGCTGAGTCTAGTATTGAAATCTTAGACTCAACTGTTTTCAGTTCTGTATATAACTTTATGGACAAAATTCTAGTTTTAGCTTATTTTATATTAAATACTTGAATTCGAAATGCAGCTGCTTAAATGCATGGGTAGGCAACTTCTTATGCTTTAATCTGGCAGTAGACACAGCTCTTGCTGAAAAGCAGCTTTTGGATAATTACAACTTAGTAACCGAGATCAATTTTTCTGTTTTGCAAGTTTTGCAAAATTATATTTTAATCACAATGAAATGTTTTAGATAAAATTACAAAAGACTTTTTCATGACTCTACAGCTTAAAATAACATGTACTATAATATCAATTGCAGCAGAAAATAGGGATTATGTTTCGTACATAATAGGCTGCAACTACCTAAAATGTTGCTCACACATTCTTTAAAGTATTTGAAAGAAATTCAAATTTTCTAACCAAAAACTCAACAGAGAAGTTTTAACCTTGCTCGTAACTTGGAACAAAATATAGTTGCGTACTTGTAAAAGCCTATAACAACTTTATGAATTAGAATTTACTTTTCTAATTCATAAAGTTAATTATGCACATAGAAATGTAATATGAATTAAAGTAGTACGTGCATATACAAAATTTCCCATGTGATGTATTGTGAACATTTTAGAAGACATGTAAAAATCAACAAAACTCGGTAGGATTCCATCCTACTACATCTATCACTCTAATTGTATATTTGCTAAGCGGGTGGGGGCGGTGTAGACACCCCATCATATCACATCTATCTGTTTAACTTTAATGCCGTAGGTAACCATAGATTTACCTGAAGTAAATTGTTGACTTTTAAATAGCCCATGTATCTTTTATGAGAACGAAAATGCTCTTATAATGATTCCCTGTAAACCAGCCATTTGCTCATTAGAGAAATCTGTATTTGAAGTCACAATAAACTTGTTTTCACATAAATAACAGACGTTGATAGAAATAGAGCCAAGCTATCTATGATCAGTTGCCGAGCCAAAATATGTATTTTAGTCAAACTGCTTTATGCTGGTAGTAAAAATAATTTTTTTTTTAAAAGTTAGGCTAATGTGCAACATGGACATTGAACTTCAAAGTTGAAGGGAGACAACTTCAAAATATATTGCTAATCTGTCAATAAAATGTATATAGTTGCAGTAGACTAAAGTCGCTATTAGCCAGCTATTATGTCTTGAGGACACCATAGATTACAAGATTGACCTTTAAACTGCAATTGCCCACCCTTTAGCTTAAACTACCTCTTATCTTGACACCAATATATGTCCAAGCAGCATGTGAGAGTGTATCGGTTTGTGTTTGTGTCTGGTTGCAAGATATGCTTTAACTACTAGCCAACTTGGCAACAGGTTTTCGAGTTTATTAACTGTCAAATCGTACCCTATAAAATGGGAAACATTAGAAATTGTATAAATAAGTAGTCACAATATAAATCAAAATTCAGAGGAACACTATGAATATTACAGAACCAAAAAAATTGACATGAACTATTGTAATTCTAATAAACTTACAATATTGATGCGTGGATAAAAATCTTAGCCATCACAATACCGAAACCGATAGTTTGTTCATACAAAGTGTGTAAATATGGCGGTTTGATCATGATACACTGACTCATGCAGTACAGTGAATGAACTAGCTCTGCCAGCTAATAGTAGCTTTGGTGAAAGCTTTTGAAGCTTGAAAGCTTTAATGATTGGCTGCCTGCCAATACTTCTGGGTGGCATACCAATACATCGGTGGGGTCGAATTGTTTGGCAGATACTATTCTGACAAATATTGATAAATTATGTAAATCAAAACAAACAAAACAAACAAAACAAAATAGGATCAGTCACAGACCATGAAATTCTTGCACCAATCCGCTGACCCCTCCGCGCACCAGCCCGTCCCCCGAAAAACGGTTGAATGCAAACCTCTCCAGCGACACGAGCGTACACGCGGCCAAGAAAGTAGATCAGTCATTTATGGGTTCACTTCGGTTAATAAAGCCAACCTATGCACGCTGCGGGTTATGATAGTGTCTTTACAGCCTACATAGTCCCTCAGTTTCCCGCTACCTTATAGTTTTTGTAGGAAAGGGCTACTTTCCTTACTACGCCATCCTTGCTCGGATATACTTGATGTACTCGAGCTAGTTTATACTGATTACGCAGCTGATCTGGATCCATAACAACTACAACATCTCCCACCTGAAAGTTTCGTCTTGGGGTATGCCACTTTTGGTGATGAATCAGTGTGGGTGCATACAATTCGGTCCACTTCCGCCAGAAGTCATCTGAGATTGTATTTACCAGAGCCAGTCGCCCCCTTAAGGAGTAGTCTGTATTCCAGTTGCCAGGATTTTTGATGAAGGGTCGTCCAATAAGTTGACAGTTAGGTGTTAATATGTTGATCTCGGAGTCTGAATCTGGCAGTAATCCCAATGGCCTCTCGTTTAGTGTGTTTGCAGCTTCAGTGCAGATTGTGAGAAATTCTGTAGGTGAAAGCCGGCGGTTGCTCTTTGAAAATGTGAAACATCTCTTGACAGCCTTTATGAGTGATTCAGCAGCGCCCTGATACCAGGGGCTGTCACCAGGTCCAAATTCCCATTGCAACCCATTTTCTGCACTGGTTTTCTTGATAGAATCTTTGTCCATGCGTCTCCACATATCTTTGAGTTCTTTTTCTGCTCCAGCTAACTGTGTTCCAGGATCAGAATAAATCTTGGATGGCCAGCCACGAATGTTGACGAATCGAGTTAATGCCAACAGGAAAGAATCACTGTCATATCCGAAAACTGCTTCGATGTGTGCTGCTCGTGAACTGATGTCTGTGAATATTACTTCATAAGCTTTGCTCGAAGTTCTAGTCTGTTTTTCTCCTCTCACAATATACGGACCAAAAAGATCTATCATTACATTGTTGAATGGCGGTCCGGTCGTTAGTCGTTCTGTAGGAAGACTTCCCATCAGTTGATCAGTAAAGCGAGGTTGTTTGAGTCGACACATTTGGCATGATGTTACTATGCCCCTAGCAACCTTAGATCCTTGCATAGTCCAAAACTCTTCTCGGAATCTTGCGAGTGTTGCATCTCGGCCACGGTGATAGCTGTTTATGTGTGCCTGCCGCATTGCCAAGTAAGTAAAGTAGTGAGAGGTGGGAAAGATTGATTGCGTGTGCGTTTTAATCGCTGTCATGGGGTTATGCCTTAGGAGTCTACTGCCTACTATCCATACTTCACTCTCTGTCTTAATGGGGTGAAGCCTTGTGTATTTCTCTTTAATCTTGCTCAACTCAGAATCTATAGTGCGTTGTACCTGCTTCAGTAAGTAGAGTTTGGTCTGCCGTAGATCTTCCACGGTGATGAGATCAGATTGGATTCCCTTAAAACTTTTGTATTTGAAGATGTTGCAAACTCGAGCTATTGTCCATGTTAGACTCTTGAGGCTGCTGAAATTTTCATATTTAATAAATGATTGGACTTCTGTTGATGCAGTGACGGTGTAAACTATTTTCTTCTCTCCAAAGACAAGCTCATTCGAGTCAGATGGCGATTTTATATCCCATTGATCCTCAGGCAGATAGAGAAAATTTGGGCCTCTCCACCATTCACTCTCAGGTCCAATGTCATTGACAGGCTTCCCTCTTGTAAGCCAATCTGCTGTGTTTTCCTTGCCACTTACCCAGTGCCAGCAGCTCATATCCCCATTGGTTGCTCCCTGAATTTCTCCAATGCGTACACCTTCGTAAACATGAAACCTTGTTGACTTCTTTTGGAACATCTTGAGCACCGTTTTAGAATTGATAAGCTGATAAACTTTCTCAAACTCATAGCGCATTTCAGTCTTAATAACTTGTCTGCCTCTCTTTGACCATACGGCCGCATTGAGTTCTAGTTGAGGAATCTTGAGTTGTTGTTTTATGGGTGCTATACGACATTTAGCTGTAGCTTTGTTTACCCCTTTAGCAGTCGCTTTAGATTCTGCCCTCTCATTGGCCGGAACAGGCGTGGATTGTGTGATAGAGGTACTGCTAGTAAATTCATACTTTCTTTTAATCTCTACAGACATGGACATAGAGTCATTGACTTCTAAAGATCTGTTCAACTGTCCAGAACCGATTTGTCCTGCAGACTCAGTGTCTGGGTCTCCCGGGCTCTGTAAAGGGTCGGAATCATCGGCTGACTCAATCATACCACATTCAGTGGCTATAGTATGTGATTCACCATAATTTATAATAGTCTGAGGTCTTGAAAATGACTTTGCAAACTGACTGGGAGATGCGTCGAGACTATTGACACTGTAAGTTGGCGTAGAAACTGTAGACAATTCAAAATCACAACTGTTGAGCGTGTCGTTGTGTATGCTTTGAGTGAATTCAACTTCCTCTAACTTCTCATGCGCCATGGTAGCCTGTACATGAAAAGATGAGGATGGAAGTGTAGAAAAGTTGCTAAGGGTAGGGTGTGATCCCTGCACACACAGTCCAAAGGGTCCGGAATATACATAGAGGTGAGGTCCTGCTTGATCAACTTGGTGTTTTGGATGCAATCCAAGAAGATCGTTACCAATTAGCAGGTCGATGGGTCCCGTCTTCTTCAATAGCTTGTGAGTATCTACTTTCGGGAAGAGAGATTTGAGGATGTTTGCATCAAGTGGCCTGTTGATAGCCCCTGTGAGTTTCCGAAGGCTGTAAGCTAAAATCGAAAAGGTCCTTCCCTTTGGAGTTTGTAACTTTACTTCATAAATAGTAGAAGTTTCGCTAACTTCATGTTCACCAAGTGTGTTCATTTCCAAATTCACCTTATCTATCTGTCGCGCACCCCACGCTTTAGCGGCTCTCTCCGATATGAATGAAGCATTGGATCCGCCGTCAAAGAATATAATAGCTGTATGAGATGTACCCACTACTTGGGCCTGCTGAATGGCAAATACTGTAGCATTTCCTGGATGATTGTGCGCTCCATGATTGGGAGACACACGGACCGTGGTGCTAACAGCAGACGCTTCAGAATTCTCGTTACTCTTGTGCTTAATTTGATCAGCTCTTGCTTTATTCTTGTTGGTATTACAATTGGTATGTGTATTAGTTTCAGCTGATTTGATGCACAATAATACATGGTGGGTTGTTTTATCACAGACTGAACAAGGGGTTCGGAAATTTGGACAGCACTTGGGCTTATGGGCACCCAAGCACCTAGCACATAGAGAATTAGTTTTTATTAACTTGTATCTTTCATCTACAGACAACGCCAAGAAATTTCTGCACTCAACAAGACAATGACGCTCACTGCGATGAATAAAACAGTAATTCTCACTATCAATGGTTTTGCTATTATTAGTAGACCTGTTACTACTAGACTTTGGGCCACTGCTTTCAGTGTGGAACGCTTTCACCTTCTGTTTATGCATACTGGAGGACTGCGGGTTTACGGTTTCTATGCGTCTGAGGGCTATCTGCCGTTCTTGCTCTAGAAACCTCATGAGGTGTGGGAATGGCTTGATTCTCTCCTCGTGAGTAAGTATGTGAAAGTGTCTATCCCAGTCCCGTCTAATGCTTGTAGGTAATAGGTTTGCAAGAGTATCGACCTGTGGCAGCATAACAGTTTGCAACAGTCCCACTTCACCGAGTTGGCTGTACGAACTTTCTACTGCATTGGCCATTTTGACGAGTTCTCGTGCATCGCCTTCTTTTACTGGCTTTAGTTCTTGTAGATTGTTGAAGACTGCTTGCACACTCATGCTAGGATCATTGTAGACCTCTTCTAATCTACACATCATTCTCTCATAAGCTTGAGGCTGAGTTGCAAAGATTGGCTGAACCATCTCCAGAGCTTCGCCTGTGAGAAATTTTTTTAATTCACAAGCCCTATCGACATCATCGTAAAACATAGTGGCATACCTTAGCCACACTGACCTAAATTCCGGCCAATGGTATCTAGTGCCGTTAAATGGATTGGGTTGTGAATGAGTTTTATGTATAGATGAATTGAAGTTATTTCCACCTGTATGTCTAGAGTCATAACTTATTTGACTAGTTCCATTAGGGTAGCTATCATATGCATTGACAACCGAGGAAGTTGCGCCGCGAATCAAAAATTCAGAATGAGCTGCACGATCAGTACTACCATGTAGATCACGTACTGAGAATGTAGAAGAACGAACATCTCTGACATTGGTACTTGCTATGACACCTGGATTTGACGCCAAAGCTTCACCGGATGTGTGATCTTCCCATAGTACCTGCCTATCACTACCGCTTGCTGTGACACCTGGATTTGGTGCAAGAGTAGCCTCATGTGTGCTAGGGTGTGATCTAGAAGAAAACAACCGACTCGACGCGACCATAGTCGGTGCATGACTCGCGCCGTCTGAAGGTGACTCCCCACCCACACCACTCTCCGCAAGACCGGACCGGACTACGGACGGATCAGATTCACGGTGTTCGAAATTCATGTTCTGTGACTGAGCCTTTGACATAAGAGTAAACTTAGACATACAATAATCTAAAGATAAAATAACTTCATCTAGTTCTAATAATAAATCAGAAAAACCTATGGTATCTGCCAAACTTTCTGAAAGAGCTACACATTTCCTATGATGTTCAGTGATAAGAGTATTGTCAGTACAATCAGCAACTAATCCATTGGCTTTCTTAATTGCTAAAATAAGGCTGTGCTTGATTTTATAGAATTTGCTATGCCAAGTATTACAGTCAGAAATAGCTTTGTCATAACTAGCCTTTACAGCTTGATAGTACTCTACTGGACTCATCTTATTAACATAAGCAATGTCTTCCATAGATTCATCTGATGAAACGTATTCCAAAAAGTCATAATGGATAGTTAGAAACTCTTGATATGTAGATTCAAGCTGAGATCGCAGGCATTCCACTTGTGTAGAGTTGCTACTAGAGATTGCTGATTCTATGAGATTAGTTAGCATTGTTACCTTAGACCTCAGAGTAGTACGTTGCTTCTTGAGATTAACTATGTCCTGTCGGTCCATGTCGCCTCAGCAATATTGGTACTGTATCGGTTTGTGTTTGTGTCTGGTTGCAAGATATGCTTTAACTACTAGCCAACTTGGCAACAGGTTTTCGAGTTTATTAACTGTCAAATCGTACCCTATAAAATGGGAAACATTAGAAATTGTATAAATAAGTAGTCACAATATAAATCAAAATTCAGAGGAACACTATGAATATTACAGAACCAAAAAAATTGACATGAACTATTGTAATTCTAATAAACTTACAATATTGATGCGTGGATAAAAATCTTAGCCATCACAATACCGAAACCGATAGTTTGTTCATACAAAGTGTGTAAATATGGCGGTTTGATCATGATACACTGACTCATGCAGTACAGTGAATGAACTAGCTCTGCCAGCTAATAGTAGCTTTGGTGAAAGCTTTTGAAGCTTGAAAGCTTTAATGATTGGCTGCCTGCCAATACTTCTGGGTGGCATACCAATACAGAGAGTATTTTATGCATGAATTAGCATATTGGCTAAAAGCTGATTTAACAAAACTCCCAATTTTATCTCGCACTGGTGAGTTTCCAATTGTGACAGTGCAGTACCAACTCTATCATCATAAAAATACATTCAGACTTGCTAACAAGAGTAACACAAAACTGAGAACAATTTAGTGTTAAACACTGCTATATTCAACAGGACATTATAAACTTCAATATTTCATAGAATGTGTCTATATGCAAAATGTACTACGTAAATAATAGGCTGGTTGGAAATACAGTATAAATTATAAAGTGCACCGAGAGTGGGTCTCTCATTCAAACATCAAGTTGTCGCTATAAGTGAGTCAAATAAGTTAGTAGTGCTTACGGAGATATAGAAATTAATCTATCATGAAACAGTTCAGCAATTGTTAAGGAGCCAAAGTGAAGAAACCTATTTTCTTCCTTTACTCTGATTTCTACTTGGAGTGACTTGGGATGAAATGCTAAGTCTGTAATGTCAGATAATTTAACAGTATGTTTGAGATAATATTCTTGGCAGGCAGCTGGCTCTAAGGCACATTCCGGCAGCGGTATAGTGGCATAAGATTCCTGCACAAAATACAGAGCGTCGCTAGTAAGAGATGCAGTGCAGGGGCTGAGGCCTTCAGGTGTTGACAAGTGAATGAAATACTTTTCAACAAAATCTAACCGGCTGAGGTCAGCTCCACATTCATTGATGAGAAAGAATTTTATCTCGTCAATAGAGTTGTCATCCCTCTGTATAAACTTGACGCCGGAAGGGTGAGCTGGTTCAGAGCTCTTCTTGTCATAAATGCTTTCCTCATCGGAACTGGCGCTGTCTGCTTCACACTTCGGCTTAGCGAAATCTGTATCTACTATGAAGGCGATGCGAGTTACAAACACATGAACTAGCTGAGGGTCTCGAGTTATACAACAGTAATAATTGTTGGTACATTCTCCACCCAGCCTTACAGACTGCTGTCTAGGACCAACGCACACTTCCTTTAAGCTCTCATGACCGATGCTTCTAGTTTTATACAGCTCCTCATCTTCGCTGGCTTGCACAAAGTATGTAGCTTGGTTGCTTAGCAACACGAGGCAGGGCTGCTCAGTGCCGGGGTTCTCGTATGTAACCAAACTGGTCCACATAACGTGGCACAGCTCCTCCTTGCTGTTGCCTATCCGGCCAATCACAGACTGGTGGTAGAACAGGTTCAGAAGTTCTTCTCCATCCATCTTAATCAACTTGTCCAATCGATCTCCAGGCTAGAGAAACAATTATTATTAGAGTTAAGACAGAAAATTTCTTGTAAGCTCAACCAACACTTGCTATGAGTACTATGTAAATAATAAACTGGTTAGAAATACATTATGCAGTATAAAATTATAAAGGATAACCCAATCCAACATTAGTTACACCTATTGGACATCGCTTATAGTTATATAATTATAATTATAATATTGGCAGTTTAATAATCAAATTTAATACCAAAAATAAATAGAAAAATATAAAGCAAGTCGAATCGGGCTAATCACATTTTAAATTTAGTACTAATAAAAGTGGTAAAACGTGATTTTAGCAACTATTATCATAAAAATTACCACCATACCTTGCAAGAGATACAAATTATTTCATCTACTAGAAAACTACAAAAAAATTCTCCATAAATTAAACAATGCATGTATTTCACAAAATAACTACCTTCAATGTGTTTGGAACATTAGCTAGACACTGTCCAAGGTGATCGACAACATCAATACTAATATTTACAGGAGTGGATGGGGGCACAAATCCCTCTTTTTGATCCTCGGCATCCTTTAAACATTTGGTAAACAACTAAGTTTAATGTTCTACTATAACAATTACCCTGAATCAACAAAATGTCAACTTAAGATTTCTTAAATGCAAAAACTGCATATGATTGTGTGATTAAATCAGATCTAACACTATCTAAAATTAAATTTCAAAATAATAGAATACCGGCAACACTGCAAAGTATTGCCTAATGTCGGATTGCCCAAACTCTAAAGCATGCCATCACAGATATATACAATTAACTTACCAATTCATCATCACAACTGCAGTAGATGACAATAAGTAAAATAAAAACAAACCAAAAATAAATATGCAAGGTCTTCAAATTCGGTGAAGAGTAAATACTTAACATGTATATTTCAGCATGTAACACATAAATAGTTTGCTTAGCACTGGTTATGTTTGCCACATGTATTATACACTGACTTAACCTGTCTCACCTGAGCAGTCACTAGAGGCATGCTTGAGTTGGCCAAATTATCATCAATTACCAGAGATCTAAACAAAGGTAAGAAAAACAATAATACAAAAACACTATAAAAGATGATCTATGGTGAAGCTTAAAACAGTTGAAGTTAATTTCTTGGAAGTAGTTTGAACATCCAAATTTTACAAGGTATACTGGTGTACACTAGGGTTTGTTTGTTGTTTTTACATAAAAGGCACATACAGTTGTATCTACAGATCCGTATACCAAATATTCTCAGTATTGTTATAAGGAATACTCACTCAGCATTTGATTCCCCGTCATCACTGTTCACAGAGAAAGTGGCTGAGGGTGAAGATATTTCACTTCCTCCATCATTATCCTCAGCTGTGTTCGAAGACAAATCACCGGCAATTGTTGTATCTTCAGATTCTATGTTGGCGGCGCCATCTGGTGGTGTTCTGTACATAAAAGAAACTAAATTCATGAAAAATAGTCAATATTCCTTACAACATTGATAATTTTTCATTATCATAGTGATTGCAAAACAAAGTTAGTTTCTAGAAAATAATTGTAGAAACCAGTAATTCTAAGCAATATTTATATTATATGCCAAATCAGTTTTGCATAATATACTTTTAAATATAAATAAGTAAAAACAACTTCCACAAGCAGCTGAATTTTACAGTCTAATTATTCAATTTCATTTGGGCTCCAAAGCTCTGTCCAAAAATGGCCGACAAATGCTTTCCAATATTTTACATTAGATGAGCATTTTGGTGCACCATGAGTGATGAGTCAGAAGGGATTCAACCACACAACTACTTGAATAACTTCAATAATAATGGGTATAATTCATCTATACAAACCTGCAGTGAGTCGCAGAAATATTGGCTACCAGATTCTCAGCAATATGGTTATCTGCAACAGATTTATCTGCCACCATATTATCAGCTGTAGGGTTATCTGCAACAGATTTATCTGCTGCGAGATTATCAGCTGTATGACTATCTGCAACAGATTCATCTGCAACCAGATTATCAGCTGTATGGCTATCTGCAGCAGATTTATCTGCTACTAGACCATTTCTTTCGGCACCCTCTGGTGAAGATGACAGACTGTGAAACTGTTGCTCGCTTTCTGCAGAAGATCGAGTCGGAGAATTGAATGGCGAGTCAAATCGTGAAGCAGTTGTCTGTCTCTAAAAGCAACAAGTTAATACAACTCCTCAGCATGTTTTCCTAAATCTACACAATCTATACATTAACAGTGTATCAAAATTAATAGTTTATTGAAATTATGTCTATATAATTCCAATGAATAAAGTGTTTATTGCATTGTATGTTCTACATTTGTATTTATCTTGCATTAGTATCAGGGCTTTCATTAGATGAATGAGAGAACAATTCTACCCTTGTTAAAACAGTCGTTAACCGTACAGCCTATATAGTGTTTATAAAATAGCGGAGACCAACATGATGTGGTTTGGGCTCATTTAGCTAGTAATAAATAACCTTTGTGCTCAATGGCAGTTAGCCTGGGTAATGATGCCTTTTAATCCAGTTAATGCCAGTTAGCCTTTTAATCATTGGTCACTCTATTATTGTATATTGGTTATAGCTGACTAAATTTGACAGGCCTTTAATTACCAGCAGTTTTGCAAAATAAACGATTCTAGTTGCAGAAACTCATAACACTATAGTAATGAATTATCATAAAGCTGAAAAACTATCAGATGCTATATTTAAATTATACTTATCACCTGGTACTTATTTTAACAAGTTGATATTTTTATTCCAACTGATTTGTTTAGGTTTTGATGAAAGGTAAGTCAAGGAATTGAATATCTTACAGGCGGTAGACAGCTAAGTAAACATAGTATATAGTATATACTATATAGTATATACTATATAGTATATAGTATATAGTATATACTATAATACATACTAAATATACTACAGCATATTATAGGCACCTGTGTTACACCATCACTGTTTCCACTGTCTACTCTCACTTTTAGCACCTGCAGCTTCTCCTCCAATGCAGGGGTATTCAACTCATGCCCTTTCTGCTTCTCCTTTGAATCTCCAGTAGCTGCAGATTCCAAGGCAGATGCTGCATTTGTGGAGGAGGTTGGCTGAGCTGCCACCCCCTGTGTACACAGCAAAAACTTAGCCTATCAATCCTATAAACTACTAATACAGAGTTGTCTTAACTATTAGCTGTCTCGGACGCACTGTGAAACATTAAAAAAGGATGTGAAGACAAAAACTGCAATTCATGTTATTTAACAGACACAAGCTTTTCCATCTAACGAAGTTCTAATGGGAGTTTATCTCTCCAATACAATAACACTGCGCTTCCATTACTTCACATTATGCAAATAGATGCTTGTACAATGAATTTGTGGTTGTGGTTTGCATAGGCTTATGGTTGTGGTTAATTCAATTGGAAATGCAGTGTAAGTCTAGCTATGACCAATGTGGCAGCATAAAACCAAACATACATTATTTCAACCACTCTATTTTTAACATATATAAGTGCAGCTACAGTAAAACAAGTCTGTATACAAACAGTACCGGAGATTTAGCATTAGCTGGCTGCTTGGCCGTGTCTAGAGCTAACAACACTGCCACTGTGTCCAGCTCCTTCTCTGTACCTTTCTTATTGTCGAGTGTGACCTATTAAACACAACAAACAGTAGAAAAAAGACAGATAAAGCTACACAGGGCAAAGAGAAATAGTTTTGTAGAAGCTTATAATCTGCCTACCTCTTTAGCACGACTGCTGAAAATCTTGAGAACCTGAATTCGATAGTCAGGGATAACAGTAACAGGGTTGCCCGCTATGATCAGACTTTCTAGCAGAGGTAAAGCACCTAAGCAATTCAGCTCTATCACCTACAAAATTCATTGCATAATGCTGGATACATTCAGAATATAATAAGTATTTACTATGAATATATACCTAACACAGCAACCCTCTTCCCTGTCATAACATTGTCTGCTATATTCAATGTCAGTGACTTGGAAAGCAACAAACAAGCCAGTGCACCGACATCTGATGCAAAAGTATTACTTAAATATAATTCATAAAATGAACGTAAGCCAATGTCAATCACTAAATCAAGTACCCTGCACAATCTTTATATAAAGTATTAATTAAAGCTCCGGTATATTAAATTCTACCATAGCCTATCACAGCTTTGGATGCCATTAAAAACATTATATAATATAATTTGGGTAAAATTGTGTGATTGTCAGAAAGCTGAGGAGAGACCATTACCTGTGAGATTTGGTTATTGCTAACATCCAAATACTCCAGGGAATAGAGCTTACTAAAGGCTTCTAAAGTCTCCAGTTTGTTACTGGACAAGTTGATACTCTTTATATTACCTGCATGTAAATCAAAACACAATACTGGTAGATCATTATAGAGTAATCACCGTGACGACACAACGTCAACAAAAACATTACTGAAGGGAATTTGACAAACAAAATAATACTGTAATACGATACTGATTTGCGCTACAGTAACTATGATCATAAAATCCTGTTGATCTATGTAGTAAACTACGTACTTCATGATGTATTACTGTACTACGTGGTGTATTACTGTACTACGTGGTGTATTACTGTACTACGTGGTGTATTACTTCACTACAATGTGTATTACTGTACTGCAGAGCTATATCATGATACTACACATAACCTACCCAGTTTAAGGTGAAGATTATCTAAGCATGCTATTCTATTTATAGAGACGTCAAGGTGTGTGAGACAGCTGACGCTGTCTAGGTTCACTATTGACTCCAAGTAGTTGTCATGCAAATCTAAATACTCCATCTTCTCCAGGCATCTCTATAACAGCACAATGTTGCAGTAGAACTGACGGTCAAACTGTCATGGGCATTTCAGTAAGCCTAGGGCCACACGGTGCGTATTTACAAAGTAGCAAAGGTGTCCACTGTGCGCGTTGAGAAAACCTTCGCACTTGTCGCTCAGCATTTTCAACGCAAGTGCGAACCGTCTCTGTCGTCGTCACCTAATTGGCTGGTAGTTATTCAGCGAGCCCAATTTCTTTATTTTAGTGCTACATTCCAGTAAATTGCGTTTTATTGAAAGCGAGTGCGATTTAAAAATGAAAGCTTTATTTATCACTCATCACTGACGCTACAGTGGACACCTTTGCTACGCACCGTGTGGCCCTAGGCTAATTGATGTACTAAAAATACGCTACTGTGAATATAACTACAAAGCAGCACGCTTACTAAACAAAGCTAATCAGGAGATGCTTGCCCAGTGAGGTGAAATATTTTGAATTAACAAGCATATAACATCATGTATATAAGTATTACTACCACTGCCTTTATGATAAAAAATTATAAAACTGTATAACTAGCAACTAGATACTGTACTGTAGGTATACTGTACTGTAGATATACTGTATTGTAGATATACTGTATTGTAGATATACTGTACTGTAGATATACTGCACTGTAGATATACTGCAGTGTAGATATACTGTACTGTAGATATACTGCACTGTAGATATACTGCAGTGTAGATATACTGTATTGTAGATATACTGTACTGTAGATACACTGTATTGTAGATATACTGTACTGTAGATACACTTACCATAGCCTCTGGTAACTCTGTTATGCTGTTCTCACTCATGTCCACCCAAGTCAGCTGAGGCCAGGCAATATTAGGCCGAGATGCTTCACCTTCTTCGGCCTCATCATCTTCCCAATAAATAACACTGTGAGTTAGAAACTCCTGCAATACCAACTAGAATCATTAGAACAGCAGAGGTTAGAGTGACACTCTCACATATAGTTAGCAGATCAGTAACTGACGGTAATATACTTACTATGACAAGCCATAGCATAAATTCTTTTAAAGTTATATTCTAAAAGCCGTCAGATTCTAACTAAACTCTTGTTAGTTTAGATAAAAGTTATAAATAAATAAAAGATTTCATATCCAATTACATGCGTTGACTTCTGCCATAAACATAACTTTGGCACACAGCTGTAGAGTCATTTAGAAACTATTTCTATATAAACCAATGATTACTGAAAAGAGCATACCTAGTACAGAGTTGATAACTATAAGAAAGTCATTGTGCATAAAAATAGCATAGCCTTTCATGCTTAACCCTTTACAGTCTACAATGCCAAATACTACCTATCATATACAACTTTTTAGAATGCAGTAGGCAATGAGATCTTCTTACACAGGCAATGAGATCTTCTTACACAGGCAATGAGCTTTTGTTACGCAAGCAATGAGCTCTTGTTACACCTTACCTGAATACTTGTGAGGGTCTTCCTTAATTTCAATTTTCTGACATTCTTTCTAATATGATCAAGTCCATTGATTCGTTTAACATTACATTTCACCAACTAAAAAATTGATAGAAATAACTTCAATGAAATACCACTGCAGCATAAATAAACACTCCACAGTTACGCCCACAACTTGACATATAAGTGGGCAGAAGAATAAATTATTGCACCATGACACATGCTTGTACTTGTATCTAATAAAAACAGACTATGGCAGTATATTATGATGTATCAACTAACCTCCAGATACTGGATGTTTTTAAACATGGCCAAACTGTATACTAGATTGTTCATGTTGATGTTACTGGTTCCCACCAGCTTATCTGTGCCTATCACCTACAGAGTAGCAGTCTATGTGAGAAATATAAACTTATCTTTAACTGTGCACAATAAAAACATATAGAAAGATGCTTGAATGCAAACTTTCATAGTTTTATAACTTTTGAATACAATGAAAATTGAACACTAGCAACAAAAGGCTACCAAATAATGTCACATGTTGATAAATACTCACTCGTAGTTTGGTCAACCTTGTAACAAAGTCCAGGATATGCCCAATATCTCTGGTGTGGGTACTGACTGGAAGAATCATCATATACATGATTCAAATTATACATGCGTATTCAAACGATTAGGAAGAAATAACATTGCAAAAATATATCTTGTTATGGTGTGGTGTTGCCTTTATCTACTCAAACCAAAGTACACACTTTAGTATTGCAGGGGTAAAATATACTTTCAATAGTTGTAATGGTAGCCAAGAAAGCTGGAAACACTAAACTGGCAGAGTTGAAAGCAATAAAGAAAACTATAAAAAAGACATATATTGTTGAATAATATGTTTGTTATATGAGTGTCACAAGCATATCTACCACAATACATTTTCTCATAACTTTACTAGACCAAAATGATTGAAATCAGTTTTGATAGGCGAGCTCAGCCTTAGTCCAAACTAGGCTAATTTTAACATGAACTAAGATCACTCCAGATTATTTAGATGCCAATTAGAGTTGCACTGCGAAACTAACACTTGTTTTATTGTATAGAATCAATGTGTATTTCACAGTAATTTAGACAAATCATGGTGCTGATGAATTAGTTTTTCATCCTAAGTATTAGAAAGACATTTTACCACCAACAGACAATTTTTGAACTACACAGAACATATTTTTCAAAATGGCCAGTTGTGTTATCTCTGCACAAATGAATCTATTAGTGGGATTATTATATACATGAGTCATAACTCGATCTGATGAAACATTTTCTGACCAACCACCTGTTATAATGAGTTTGTTATAGTTATATTAGTTATGAGTTATGTAAGTTTGATAACTTAATTAGTAAGTTAGCAAACTCACGGAAAAACTTGAAATTATAGTGTCAATTGAAAGTTTGAGTTTTGAGCGATTCCCAATAACTGGAAATCACAAGTATGCTTGCTGATGGTTTGAATTGCTTAACACAATTCATATAACTTTGAAGCTACCACCACTTGTAGACAATTCGGTACATTTTTGTTGAGGTATTCAAGAACCATCAGTTATGATTTTCCGCAGATAAACTCAAACTTATGGCTTAAAACTTCAGATTAAGTAGCCTTAACTTAGTGGTTGCCTTCCCCAATTGAGCTACACATTATTTATCATCAGACTTTAACATTTTCTTGAAAACTAGTAAGTAAACTTTATCATTATTGTACAGTCTACTAGAACTTTTTCTAGTCCCAGTTTACCAAAGTTGATAAACTTACAGCAAATCAACAGGTTTTACTATTTACACACAATCGAGTAATTTTTTGTTAAAACAGAGCTAGATTCCAATTTGCAAGATCATATATTAAAAAAGTTACAAAAAAAGAAATTGGTTTACTTCATGAATTCTAACATACCAACAGTCTCTGGCTTTGTATGGCGTTCAGTAATTGCATACAGTTGCAAAGGATCCATTGAACATGTTGAATCTTTCTCCAAAAGAGTGTCTCCTCTATTAAACAAGGTCTCTGCCAGTATTTGAGTAACTCCATTGATTTCCTACAACAGAACTCTGTTTTACAGCAGACTAAACATCTGAAAGATAAAAAAAATTAGTTTTTGAATAAGTAAAACAAAAATTTCCCATTATAACAAATAAAGACAACATGTTTTCAGTAAACCAGTTTTAATGTAAACTCAGTGACACAATTATCGAATATTGAAAGCATTAAACTGCCTACACTGTTTTATAACGTATTTCCGAGAAAAAATTCATAACATGATACTATTATATGTCAACAAAATTATAGTCTTGCACTATAGTCTTACATATTTAGGAAAATCCAGGAAAGCAGCCAGATCAAATGGAAGCCGATCAAATTGCTTGATTAAAATTTGCAAATATCTTTCCAGGCCTGCTCGCCTTTTCTGTATGAATGCCTCTGATGTATTTCCAAATGCTTTCTTCGGAGGCAGAAGTTTCTTGTCAACATCATGCTTGGCCACCAGCTATGAGTTATTAAAGAAATATTTTCCAAATATGAAAAAATACATACTGTGTTTATAAAGGATATGTAAAATAATATTCCAAATGAAATGGCTGTATTAGAATGCAACAAGGAAAAAGTAGAAAGTAAGTGAAAAATGTCATTTTGGTTACAAGATTAGCCAGTCATGGCTAAAATTAACTTACATGCTCATTCAATTCATAAAACTCGCTGTAACGGTGGCTAACTTGCCAATGAAAGCTACCAATATGGACTTCAATTGTATAATTCTGAAACAAAATGCATTAAACAATATTTATAATTTCAAATTATAAAATTGCTAATAATAAGTATTGGTTAAGCTACAATGCTATCAGTTGAATCCATATTTAGACCAACAATAACACTCCCATCACATAGCCCTAGTCCTACAAGAATCATAAATTTAACTTACTGAAAACTAAATCAATCTATAAGTCCAAAATGTAGGTTATTTACTAACATATTATCATCACTGGAATACCTCTGGCCATAAACTAAAATGTTTTTAAGCTGCTATAGCTGATACACATAATCAATTTTTTTTAGGTTATGCTATTCTAAAGCCCTAATACTAATTAAATTATTTTTTCTGTGAAACAGAATCTATACCCACCAAAATTTGAAACAGAAATGGTAGGTGCTGTATGAGCTTGTCTATGTTTAACTATTGTACTGCTTAACAATAAATTAGCAGATACTTTATAGAGGATGCTAAGTTTAGTAATATGGAGCTGGTAGCATGTACTTTTAATGGTAGGTATTTTGAATGTCTTTAGACTTCCATTGCATCAGATTATATCACAACGTTATTATGAACCCAAAGGATAACAAATTTCCTAACCTAGAACAGATACCTAAGTGTTAACTAATAAACAACACCAACAACAATGTAAAATAACGTCAGCATATCTTTCCACATCTGCAAGATGTGTTGTGCTTCCAACTGTATAGAAAACCACCAGTACCATCTTTATACATAAGAAAGGTGCAAAAGAAGAGCTACATGCACGCAGATGTATACACACATACTTATGTATATACCTGATGACCCGGTAAAAGAAAAAATACTTTATTGCAAAGTCTAATATCAAATTGCAGTCTAGTGTAAATTTTTTATTACATTTAAAGTTAGCAATGTGAGCAAAGTATTTGACTACAAACATTGTGAGATCCACAACCTTTTAAAAAAATTGAACTTTTTGAACACCTACCAAACCATTATTGTTTATTATGAACCTATAAAAAAATATGGCACAGGTGATGCTCGCACTCAGCTTTAGCTCAAAACTCCAGCAGGCCAATGAAAAACCCAATAGAAAGTTATTTTCAATAAAAAAATACTCTATGATGAGGTGTGCCATGAGATGCTATAGTCTATCATCACTAAATCTGCTAAAAGATTACAACCAACATCCATTTTAATTTTTTTGCATCAACAAGGGCTTTCCACAACAGTTTTGTCCACCAAAGTACCAGAGATATAAAAATATTACCTCGTAACACAAAAGTTTAACTTCAACACACACTAGAATCCTATATACTACTATTACTAATTACAATGAAATAGTTGCATTTGCACAAATTGAATAAAAATGATAAAATTGTATGGTGAAAAATTGTACTAATTTTTTGCCTCATACCTAAATTACTGATTTTTATTCTTACTCTTACTCTTAGTAAGAGTAATAATAAAAGTTAGCGTACATCAAATTTAAATAAAATCCTTTTGTTTTTATTTAGTTTTAAAATGCAATTGTTAGTTTGATTTATAATTATTTTTATGAATACCATAAGGCATAACATTTATATTTAACATCAACTTAACCAGAATCAGAATGATAATCATAATGTCATTATAATAATAACTAACTTTGAGCTTGACTAGAAATTAATTTTGATTTCAGTTTTACTTTTACATCAACATGAACATCAGAGTATGTAGTACTAGTTGTACTAATTATTAGTCTAATACTAATAAACAATAGTACAATAGAATTACTATTAGAAGTAAATACTAATTCACTGAATCATTAATTATAAATTCCAATGGTAAAATAAAATAACAGTTGCCAATATTAAAAGTAAAACAGTAAAACTTAGATCACGTGTAAGTCTTACAGCTAGAATTAGATTTAGTTAAGTGCAGGTGTAGCTTTAACGTAACCATTTAATGATTTATTAAATAAGTAAACCAACCGTGTAGTTGTCGGCATTCTCAGTTTTAACTATAAAAATGTTGTTTTCAGTGTTTTCTTTAGAATATGATGCCATGCATAGCCTGAAAATAGCCAGAAAGTTGTGGCATATGAAACAGTAATGTAAAACTGTTATTCCTGAATTTATTTTTAAAAATCAAAACCCGCAAGATGTAAATGAACAGTAAAAGTCTAGCAAGAAATTAATAGTATTTGGCAAACGAAGAGATTCAGGCGGAAACGGTTTGAGGAAGTCAAGTTTATTTTAAATGGTTTCGCTGTCTGCTGTTTTAAATCGCTAGCAAATAATGTTTTATTGCATTCTGCCCATAACATGTAGTCCCAGATGCTAAACTTCTTACTTTTACCTTGAGACTTGTGCACTGTCACAATGAGTATGACAATCGCAATAGATAAGACGCGTCACATGTTCTTTACTCATTATTAAAAATAAACAACCTTAGCATCTATTATCCTAATTTTATCATATACTCATAGCAATACCATTACCAAAAGTAGAAGTTTTGTTCATATCTTAGCCACTCTCCATTCAAAACCATAATTTCGAGTTTCTTATAAGCTAAAAAGTACACTTATAATAATAGTAAGTTTAAAAAGTGTAATAAATATACTGATAAATATATCAGATATCAGTGTGTTAATGCTTACAAGTTGAATTTTCAGATGCACTCGATAACTATCAACATGGTGAAGCTATAGGTTAAATTTTCTATTTTGTTTAAATGAACAACTATTGGCGGAACGATAAAACTCCTGTTTTACTTATATTAGTTATTACTGCATTGCAATTTGCATCTACCTGATGACTGGTTTCTTTCTGTGCATATGCATTAAATATAAATTATATGCTTCAAGTACTTTACAAAATATGCTTTTAGAGTGAAATATTTCAAGTATGGTTATACTTATATAGCTTGTGCATTGTTCAAACATTCGGCCCTTGTAATCAATTTTTTCCTATATAATTCATAGACATGTATTCCTATAATTATTGTGTAGATCTAATTTAACAAAAACATAGTACCTATATGGTAAATGTTAGAAGTTATGAAAAAGATATAGTGCTGTGAATTTTTTCTAAAATGTGTGTAGTTTCCATATTTGGGCAGCCCCAGAAATGACATGCTGAAAAATTATATTAAATTCTTTAAAAACTTTCTGGTGAGTCAGAGTAAATATGCTAAGAAACCACTGAGAATTTTTGTAATTATAATAATTTGTCAATACTGTACAAGTTAGTTCCGGAGTGCAGCTAAAAACAGTATGAAAAAATAGACCAAAATTGGCTTCTATGAAAGTAAATCAGGAAATTAAAACCCAGAGTGACTGAGTGCCTTTAAAGCTGTAAACTACTGGTACTCGGTGCAGTTGGCTGTCACTACATATAACAGAGTAAAACTGGCAACATTTTTATTCCTGTAAAAATTTCTCAGTTAGGATCAGCTAACAAACTAATCAGTAATTGAGGTGTTGTTCATCATAGTTAATGCATCTGACAGCGAAAAAATAGCTAGCCTAAAAATCAGGCATTACCCTATAAGCAAAACATATGTAAACATTACATCTGTCATTATTTATTAGTGTGCACTACATCATTAGATCTTTAGATTAAAAAAGAGTTGTATTCTCTGTAATTTCACCACACAATTTCGTATCGTGATCACGGTCACGGGTTTAGTCTGAAAAATTTATTGCCATGTAGCTTATAAGAAGACGGCGATCAAGGCGCATTTGACCTGCTAATGATCCATTCTTTGGCACTGCCCTCATAAATTATTGTCATTGGGCAAAGGGTAACAGCTGAGTAAGACTAATTCTAAGTGACTATCACTATACTCACAAGTTTGTTGCCCACATTTCTATCAAAGGCAATTGTTTATTTTGTTATACTTATTGTATGGCTTAATAAATGTTATTTTGTTAAGAACTGTTTATCTTTTGAAGATTTTTAATTTTTGTGTACGATTTTCATGTTGCCAATTTTAATGTTTCAACTTAAAGTTTCAGTTTCAGTTTGACTTGAACTTGAACTTGAAGTTGATCATGATGATGATGATGATAATGATGATAATCATGATCATTATGGTCAGGATGAGGACTCAGAATAGTCAGAAACTGGAATCAGAACGATCATGATAATTATCATTACGATCATTACTGATGATGACTTCATCAGTTCATGATGATGATCATCATCATCAAGTGATCATCATGATCATGATCATGACTTCAAGTTCATGACGATGATGGTGATGATCATCATCAAGTGATCATCATCATGTCCATCACCATGGTGATGGTCATATCCAAATTAATATCATGATGATAAATTTAATGTCAAACTACAAGCTAAACTTAATCAATATGAATATCATAATTTTAATAATAATGTTATAATAATGTTATACTATTGTCTATTAGTATTACTATTAGTATTAGTATTACTATTAGTAATACTGTATTAGTATTACTATTACTAATACTAAATAATAGTGATGATTTAATATTGAATTCAATTATAATAATACTAATAAAAACTATTACTGTAAGTGTAATGGACTAAATCTTATAGTAGTAGTAGTAGTAATCATTCACATTGTCATTATGATTAACACTATGATATTAATTATGTGAATAGCAATTACTATTAGACTTAGAGTATTAGTATTACTATTACTATTAGTAAATAAGTATTATTATTACTTATACTATAATTTATCACTAATACACTAAATGTAATACTAATAGCCTACTAATAGTACTAATATTACTTTTATTTTAGTAATACTGCTGCAGTATTACTACTAGTAATTACTTTAACAAATATTAAAACTTATAGTTAAAGTATAAGATTAAGTATATCTATTAGTGTTACTATAACCAATAATATTAGTCTAATGAAGTGGCCAGTTGTACAGTTGTTAGTATAATTGTTGCTATAACTAATGTCGATAGGTCTAGCTTTTACTTTGTTTTTTTTTCATACTTTGACTTTTACTTATAGCTACACCTAATTATAGTGATTGGTAATTATATAACTTAGAATGAATTACCATCTGGAAGTATCTGTTGCCTGTGATTTGTGTGTATTCTCATCATGATTTCACTTTGACTTTGTGACTAGTCTTCCTGAGTTTTTCTCAATGTAATTAAGAGTTAATAAGTTTGTTAATGTAACACTAACTATAAGTAAATGTGTAGCTCGGTTTTAAGGTAGCAGCAATCAGTTACATTTACTTTCAGTTTCAGTTGGTGTTACACTTAAAAGCTACTTATGTAGCCTACATAATTATTATTCAAACAAAAAATCAGTGTGAACAGTCTAGTGACGCAACATTCTTGAGCTCAAGAAACGCAAAACAATTCTTATACACTGTTTTATTTTATACAGTTTTATCAGAGTAATCAAATGAAAAACTCCATTTATTTCCTTGCTTTCTGGCACTCAATATATTTAGTTACTTGGAAATCTATTTGTTGTAAAAAATAAGTTAATAGCAGCTGAATCCTATCAACAAAGCAAATCTTCAGGCTTATATAGATAAACTATAAAATATTATAAAACTTGGCTTGTGGCAGAAAACTTTTAACTTATATGTTACTATTTGTGTTACAAATCATTATTTTCATTTTCATTTAAGTGAGAGCTGGGCTTTGCTTAGAGGTTTTACTTTTTGTAGGATTTTATCTAATGAACATTTTCACAAAACAATCTATATCAATACAGTTTGAATTTGTTTCAATACAAGCCGAAGTGTATTGAGAGTGTACATTTATGTAATAAAATTATTACGGCAAATTACTGTATGTAGATGTTGCACTACTTTTTTATAACTTCTCTACCCCTCTGGGCCACTGTTTTCAAGAGAGGCTTCTTATTGACAGATGAGATTTATTTGTTTTGTTTATATTTATTGACTATTGAATCCAGCTTCACCATTATATACATGGATCATTATTGAATATCATATTGACTATGATATTCTTCAAGTTCATTCATGATAATAGTTATTGTTTTTGTGTACTGGTGAAACTGGTCTGACTATCACTGTATTCAGGATAGTCAGAGACAGTCAACTAACTCCATTTTGATTTTCAAGATTTAATGCATTTATTTTTAAAAGATATTTAAAAAAGTATAGTTTTATGTTACTGTTGTGCTGTATGCTCAAGGTGTAGCCTAGCTGATTTTGAGATACAAATTTTTGCTTTAAAAAAATATTTTAGTCATTCATAGACTAATTACTCATATATAGTAACTGGTTAGTGTTGAATGGTTATGTAGCAAATACTGTAGTTGAATATTGCCGAGGTATCAGTACAGATGCATATGGCTTTGATTAGGAACTTGACTTCTTTAAGCTCAATTTTTCTCATTAAATATACTTCAGCTTCTTTCTATAGACAAAATTGCACATGTACTACGTTTATTCAGAGGAACTGTGACCTTAAGTCAACTTTGGTTACATTATGTTTCCTGGTAATATGTTGAAGCAGTAATCAACCAGGTACTAGCTGACCAGTTCCGTTCTTTTTGGTATTCCTAGGTTACATGAAGCAAAAATCCTACGTTATATATCTGATCTAATGTTTATTGTGCTACACCTTCTATGCTTTCAACACAGCAGTATTATAAAATAAGAATGCACCAAAAGACACTGATTTTCTTTGTGAAAAATTATATTAGCTGTAGTTGGTAGTAATTAGATAAACTTCGTGATACATACGAGTATATTTGAAGGTTTTTTTATTATCTTGAAAAGCTTTACTTACTACATGATTTGAACAGTGAGGGGTATATATATCCAGAAAATCTATAAAAAAATAGTTTGGAATTGGCAAATTGTCAAAAAGCGTGGGAAGAGTACTATTTTGAGTAGTAGTAAGTAGGCAGCTGAAGTAAGCTGACGCTAGGATTACCAAATATGAATGTGTTAAGTGCTTTGATTTACTTCTTAGTCTAATTCATTGGCTTTGTATTGTATAGTTACCCATCTCCAACCTGTACACAGACTCTACTTGATGATCTACTTTGTCAACAGTGCTTGAGCATCTTAGTTTTGTGTTAGCTAAGCATTACAGTGTTTTCGCCTGTTGAGGGCAGTCATGTATTGTATGTTGTGTTCTTCTATTGGGGATATAATTACTACTTTGCACTCATGGCTTTAACTTCTGCAGCTGCTATTGATAGAGCAGAACGCCTGTACATAACAGGTGGGGACAGGACTGTGTCAGAGTGTAATAATAATAATAATAATTTAGTGAAAATTTACTATTACAGAAGAGAAAGCATGTCATCCAGAAGGAAAGTTCTACTTAAAGTTATCATTCTTGGGGATAGTGGGTGAGTCACCAGGCTCTTTCTTTTTCAAATTAATTTACTATTATTCGGATCTTGTGACTTCTTGCTTGTGCTGTATATATAGTTTGCCATCTGAATGAGTTAATTTGCAGGGTTTTGATCAGAGTGTAGTGGAACTAATAAAGATATTAACATTCTGTGTGCTTGTAGTGTTGGGAAAACATCACTGATGAACCAGTTTGTCAATAAAAAGTTTAGCAACCAATATAAGGCGACCATAGGTGCTGACTTTCTCACCAAAGAGGTGATGGTTGATGACCGACTAGTCACTATGCAGGTAATCACCATCGGCTTCTGTGTGTGTGTTGATAGCTTTAAGTTTCAGTAGAATAATGTTATAATACTCTTATTATATGATAGCTTATCAACATGTTTATTTAGTTTAATTATATCTTCAAACATATGGCTCCATTACATAATATTTTAATGTTATTTTTGAAATTGAGCCATTAGCAAAAGTGGTTTGTCAGTTTTAATGTTATGAAACCTTCACAAGCTAGGAACAGTGTGGTGACACTGGTTAGTGTACAAGTACAGCTGTTTATCTGCTTTCGCAGTTCACTCCTTTATCTTATCTCAGTGCACATGACTCTTTTTTGATAAGTTTGGCCTTTCTATTTAATATTGTGTAAGTAGTGGCTGCTTTGGTGTCATTGTCTATCTTCATGTAGTGCATTCCCAGTATGCCCTGCACTTCACTAAATAGTATTTATTGAAGTGGAATTACATAGCATTACATACCACGAAGTATTATAAATATGTAGAGAAATATCTACTGTAACCTAATGGGTGTAGGTAATATTGCCTTGACTCATTGTAGATATTTGCATTGCTACAGTTCAATAACTGATGGGACTGTAGCTTTCTGCCTTGATTTAGGTCATTGTAACGGTTTATTCCATTAGCTGTCTTATTTTAATTGCCAAGATTAATGTGAGCTTTTGAAATTATGCAGTTATGTTCTGATAGCAATGAATAAACTTGTCATTTATTCTAAGTGAAAAGGCAACTCCGCATCTGGCGGTAAACAAGTTGATCTAAAAAACTAACCATACATAGTTCTGCCTTCATTATATCACCGTGAGATGTACGGCTAGACTTGGCTACACTTTATTGTGTTAACAGATTTGGGACACAGCTGGCCAGGAACGGTTTCAATCCTTGGGTGTGGCCTTCTACAGAGGCGCAGATTGTTGCGTCCTCGTATTTGACGTCACCATGCCAAACACATTCAAGACTCTAGATAGTTGGAGAGATGAATTCCTCATACAAGCCAGTCCTCGTGACCCAGAAAATTTCCCATTTGTAGTTATCGGTAACAAGATTGATCTTGACAACCGTGCTGTAAGTTTACAGTACACTTCATACGTCATTAATTTATGTAGCTCATCAAATATCTAGACATTTAGTATTCTACATTGCATCCATGTCTATGATGCCATCTGAGCTGAGCTCTGGTGTTTCAACAACTTCAAACTTTTGAAAAAACTTTAGAGATGCAACTTTCTCTGATAAGATAGTTTCTTTGGTTTATAAGTGGATTTGAGGCTAATTTAGAGCTTCTTGAGGACTTAATTATCCTCCGTTACTGTCTACCAATACTAGCAGCCGGTATTCTGCAACAGCCCAGAGCCAGAACAACCAGCATTCTAAATATACTCGCATAAATGCTGGAGTTTCACATATGAAGCTGTTTGCAGTGATTTGGCAATACTGAAAAGTCAAAGTACACTTTACTGGTGAAACATACTCATCCTTGCTAAGCTAATCTAATTTAAATTGTTTTTGTGGATTGCTTAAGGAAATATTGCTCACAAGTCACAAAAGTCCACTTTTTCAACATTGTTGAGGAACCTATTTGTCAATTTATAGGGTGGTGTATTTGCATTATAGTCAGCCAGTAGGGTATATCAGATGCTCCAATATGTCTATTCACTCTATTGTATATGACTGTATAGTAGGCTGTGTAACATTGAGTGGGCAGTGAATGGATATATTAGTAATCTGTTAGATAAATCACGTGGAAGTTATTCATGGGTGTGTGCATGATCCATTCCCATACATGGCACTAACACGGCTGCTAAATATTCTAAATTCTCTACAATATTAGCCATTATAATCACTTGAAAAATGTATCTCCTGCCGTTAGATGTGTACTAGAAGTGTGACTAGTATGTATTATGATTGATTAGGTGTCAACAAAGAGAGCCCAGGGGTGGTGCCACACTAAAGGGGATATCCCCTACTTTGAGACTTCTGCCAAGGAAGCTATCAACGTAGAGCAAGCTTTTCAGACGGTGGCTAAGAATGCTCTGGCACAAGAGTCGGAGGCGGACAACTACAATGAGTTCCCAACCGCCATCACACTAAACAAACAGGAGAACACTAATAGCAAAGGTGGCTGCAGCTGCTAATTACTATCCCAGCTCCTACTCTTGTCATCCACCTTCTTTACAGCCGAAGAAATTATCCCAGCTGCTTACCTGTAGGATGTCTTCCACCACTGAACATTGTGGTAGACACGCTCTTGGTAGTGCGAATGTATTTCAGATGCTGTAAATTGTAAGACATGTAAACTAAAATAGCCTTACATCTGTGAATTGTGCTATGCTGAGATTTATGTTATTATAATTATTGTTTTTTGTTACATAACTATCTTCAACTCGACCCATGATTATCATTTGTCAATATTTCTGTAGCACATTTTATACCAATTGATAGAAATATATATATAAATCACATATATTTTATGCGGCGACTCTGAACTGGTATTTGTAATTAGTGGAAATCATGGCCGGCAAGGGATTCCTTTAATATTAAATATTTGCATGGTCGCTGCTACAGATAATGGTATTAATTTTAAAACATCTACTGAAATATTTATGGTGCATATTCAATGGTGATTTCTGTTTCTGTATTGCAATTTACTAATATTCACTCAGACTAAGAGCCTATAATGTAACTTGATTGGTGTATTGACTGTGGAGTATGCCCCCCTTGGTATATTTATATATAATATGGTTATGAAACATTGCCATGAGCAAACAGTTTTTCAGAAAATATTTTCTTGATTGTAATCTAACTTATGCATATTACCAAATTTGTTTATGACATTAATCTAAATAAATTTTGTATCATTTTTAAGAATATTGAATTTCACACATCAGTCTGATAAATTTAATTATAATTATGTGCAGTTGTGCATATGGCAAAGCTCATTATAATAATATTATATTGGGATATTATTCGAATAGACTCTATAAAAAATTTACAAAAATAATTCGCGTGTGATGTTGAAGGCCTGTCTACATTTAACCACTTCTAAGAAACAGCATAGGGCCATAGTAGTATTCCACCACCAGTTGCAGAGTATCGGTAACTTATTGAACACAGTCTCTTCAAATTGCTTGGATATATTGATGTTACTAAGCACATTCCTTTACAAGTGTTGCTTTCTCCTTTTTCCTGTTGAACATGCCAACAAGAAAGCATATATGGATGTCTCAATGTTCCAGTTGCCATGACCACCATGTTTTTCATGGATATGCTCAGGGTTGTAGTGGTAAAAATATTCTTGGCCATACTCTCAGGCCGGGGGTCCAGGAGGCCGCCCAGGCCCCCGGCGGGGCCCGGGGCAGCGCCCCAGCCACCGAAGCCCTCAGAGCACTTCTGATGCAAATTTATGCAATTTAAAGCCATTGTGAATTATAATTCTTCTGAAAAAAATCTGTGTTGAAATGTGCACCTCGCTATTATTTTCATACCATACCAGCTACATGACGACTGGGCATTGCTGCAAACTATATAAATATTCAGTCTTGTCCCATACCTGTTGACTGTAATGTAATGTAATGTAGTCTTACTCAACTGCAGTTAGGTTTATTCTGACACTAAGTCCAACCTGTACAGAAAAATTGCTGAATATCTCAAAAAGATGGAAGGATAGAGGCAGGTAACAAGTGCTCTCCAAATGCAACCTGATTACTTTAAATAACTAATACAGTGCTGTGCACAGAAAAAGAATAATAGATCAGAACAGAGGAAGATTGCTAATCAGAAAATGTGTGTTGGTTAATTATAAAGAGCAATTTGAGTTGATAACTCATTGGCAAGCAGAAATTGGTTGAAAACCTATTTGGAGTTTATTAGAGTACTAGTCTAATCCATAAGGTGATACCGCCACACCTCCTTACACACAATATAAAGCACACCGCAAGAAAAGTATGTTAACTTGGTTTTAAAATAAAACCCCTGAGCTTCCACTAGATACATCAAGGAAATATACCCCAAAAGAACAAATTTGACAGGTTTAATATGTGTTAACCTAGAAGAGGATTAAATGTAAAGCCAGGCGTTAGTACAATCAAACATAAAAGGTTACTTATGGTGGTGTACAGTTTGCAAAACCTTATTGCATTGATAATTAACATGCAATAATGCTAGGTTTTTGACCAAAATGTGGATATAGTACCTGTAGACCTCAGTGATAAATTTTCATTAGCCTCTCCTACACACCTGGTACTGTTTCTTGAAGACATTTTGATTTTATTTCTGGATTTCATGTTGGTTTTTTCCAAATTCCATTGCTTATTGACAAAATGCAAGTTCACACATGATAGATAAGGGCCACCTTCTAGCTGTCACTGCCTTGCTGAGGCCACATTATTAGTATATTATAAGAATTCAGTCCTGCCAAATAAAACCTCACTTAATTGTGCTAGAATTAAAATTTAAAAACCATGTTTTAGATCTTCCTGTTCCTCAGAGCACCTGTTTTTTGAGTTTTCAATATTTTTTTGCAAAGTTATCGACAAAAATCTACCCATTTTTGGCCAATTTTACCTGAAAAATTTATTTTTCAATCCCTGCCAAATATCTCAGCGGGAAAGCATGGTATTTGAATAGAACAAACACTGTCGGAAACCTGAGAAATTTATGCATGGTAAATTTTTTGTTCAATCTTGTCAATAGCCTTCATAGATTTTCTACCAGTTAGTGATTTATACACTGAAAATGAAAGATTTTTTCCTTAGTAATCACCAATGCACAGCACTTCGCGCTTCAGTGAACACGTAGCCTAAAGATGAGAAGACTGAATGTTGATAGCTCTTATTATTCATAGTGTAATCTCAGGCTAAACAATCACAAGTAGGCAACACCAGGGATGTAGTGGTAAAAATATTCTTGGCCATACTCTCAGGCCGCGGGGGGGGGGTCCAGGGGGCCGCCCAGGCCCCCGGCGGGGTCCGGGGCAGCGCCCCGGCCACCGAAGCCCTCAGAGCGCTTCTGATGCAAATTTATGCAATTTAAAGCCATTGCGAATTATAATTCTTCTGAAAAAAATCTGTGTTGAAATGTGCACCTCGCTATTATTTTCATACCATACCAGCTACATGACGACTGGGCATTGCTGCAAACTATATAAATATTCAGTCTTGTCCTATACCTGTTGACTGTAATGTAATGTAATGTAGTCTTACTCAACTGCAGTTAGGTTTATTCTGACACTAAGTCCAACCTGTACAGAAAAATTGCTGAATATTTCAAAAAGATGGAAGGATAGAGGCAGGTAACAAGTGCTCTCCAAATGCAACCTGATTACTTTAAATAACGAATACAGTGCTGTGCACAGAAAAAGAATAATAGATCAGAACAGAGGAAGATTGCTAATCAGAAAATGTGTGTTGGTTAATTATAAAGAGCAATTTGGGTTGATAACTCATTGGCAAGCAGAAATTGGTTGAAAACCTATTTGGAGTTTATTAGAGTACTAGTCTAATCCATAAGGTGATACCGCCACACCTCTTTACGCACAATATAAAGCACACCCAAGAAAAGTATGTTAACTTGGTTTTAAAATAAAACCCCTGAGCTTCCACTAGATACATCAAGGAAATATACCCCAAAAGAACAAATTTGACAGGTTTAATATGTGTTAACCTAGAAGATGATTAAATGCAAAGCCAGACGTTAGTACAATCAAACATAAAAGGTTACTTATGGTGGTGTACAGTTTGCAAAACCTTATTGCATTGATAATTAACATGCAATAATGCTAGGTTTTTGACCAAAATGTGGATGTAGTACCTGTAGACCTCAGTGATAAATTTTCATTAGCCTCTCCTACACACCTGGTACTGTTTCTTGAAGACATTTTGATTTTATTTCTGGATTTCATGTTGGTTTTTTCCAAATTCCATTGCTTATTGACAAAATGCAAGTTCACACATGATAGATAAGGGCCACCTTCTAGCTGTCACTGTCTTGCTGAGGCCACATTATTGGTATATTATAAGAATTCAGTCCTGCCAAATAAAACCTCACTTAATTGTGCTAGAATTAAAATTTAAAAACCATGTTTTAGATCTTCCTGTTCCTCAGAGCACCTGTTTTTTGAGTTTTCAATATTTTTTTTACAAAGTTATCGACAAAAATCTACCCATTTTTGGCCAATTTTACCTGAAAAATTTATTTTTCAATCCCTGCCAAATATCTCAGCAGGAAAGCATGGTATTCGAATAGAACAAACGCTGTCGGAAACCTGAGAAATTTATGCATGGTAAATTTTTTGTTCAATCTTGTCAATAGCCTTCATAGATTTTCTACAAGTTAGTGATTTATACACTGAAAATGAAAGATTTTTTCCTTAGTAATCACCAATGCACAGCACTTCGCGCTTCAGTGAACACGTAGAGATAAGAAGATGCAATGTTGATAGCTGCATAGTATTCATAGTGTAATCTCAGGCTAAACAATCACAAGTAGGCAACACGCATGCCACCCACATAGCATTAACATAACAAGAACTTAAATTAGATTGTTAGCGAAATTTATGATATTCTCAGTGAGGATGCCCAAACTATCCTGTGCACTAATCATCTTTCAAAAATATGCCCATACGGGCGTATGGCCTAGAACAGTCTATTTTCTTCTAGGCCATACGGCGTATGGGACCGTATGGGTACCACTACATCCCTGGGCAACACGCATGCCACCCACATAGCATCAACATAACAGGAACTTAAACTAGATTGTGAGCGAAATTTATGATATTCTCAGTGAGGATGCCCTAACTACCCTGTGCACTAATCATCTTTCAAAAATATTATGCCCATACGGGCGTATGGCCTAGAACAGTCTATTTTCTTCTAGGCCATACGGCGTATGGGACCGTATGGGTACCACTACATCCCTGGATATGCTCCATTGTGGACAGATTGTTACTTGCTACAAGACTTTCTAAACTACGGGTTACAAGCTAAATTGCTAGTGTGGAAGTTCAGGATAAAGAGTGGAATTGTATATTCTTACAATTTCCTTGAAATTCCCAATATTGGATTTGCTTCTTATGCCGCTGCTCCTACTAAAATAACTTTACTATATTATACTTAATTTCAGCAAGTCTCGGAATACAAAGTGATGAAAGTATAAAATAAATAACGGCTCTAGCTTCTGCTCCTAAACAAAGTATTGGTCACACTATTTTGAATTGATTAATTTATATCTGCTGTATGTGAACTAAGAGTATTGTGGCCCATGTACCCAGTCCATACTTGCTGGTACAGAGGCTTAAATTTAATAGGACTTGTATTCTCCAAACTCGGTTTTATAGTGCCTGCATTGATATCCAAGAGAGGATAATTTCCGTAATTCTTTTCCATTTCTAATATTATTACATCCAGGCTGGTTTCTGTATCGATATAGTTCTTGTTCATATCCTTCACGAGTCCTTGGGCATTGAATGTTAGCACCAAGTCTAATTTTTGATCATTGTTCACATCCCCAATCGCACCAGTAGTCCGAGATGATTGTTCCATGATGGTGCACATTTGGTGTTTTAAAGCCTTTGATTTTAAAGATTTGTTATGTTTGCTTTTGTTCATTTCTAGTGATGCATCTACAATATTAAACACATTGAATGATGTTTAAGTTTTCAAAACTGTAATGAGGGGTAATTTTAGCTAATAGACAGGAAACCTAAATTTACAGCAAATAACGAACATTTTACAACTTGCTGCCTTTGACAAACACACAAAGTTTTTACTGAAACACCTTGTGTGTAGTTTACTGTGTAACTTATATGTTAATGAACTCAAATACTCACTATACTATACTTACTATGCTCTAATCTTACAGTTTATAAACATGTATATATAGAGGCCAACAAGTATATTATACTGACAAATGCTAATTTTATTATAAATTTTTATCTATGTCAGTGAATGACATGTGTGCCTCCAGTGCACATGTTGTTCAAGATAAATATTTAGAAATTGTTTCATTAAAAATAACAGTTTTACTACTGGCTGAGAAAGAAATGTAGTAGTGGCTAAAATGCTGGCCTAGTATAAACACCAGGTCAATGGTTTGAGTCCAAACACAGGCATCCAGTCATAATTGCTCCAGCGCCAAATATGAATAAGTCCTTAGACCACTTTAAAAAAGCTCTTTCCGCCAGGAATAGTGACTGTAAACTTTCATTAGTTAGTGAGAGAGAGAAATACGAACTGTAATAGTATTTATCCACATCTCGTCTGAAGATCCGCCTTGGATAATCTCTTGTCTCCCAATTCACCAGAAACACTTCTGAAGCTAAGTTATCCAGGAGTCGTTGTTCCATGTCACAGGAGAGGGCATCTCTCTTCATAAGGGGTCGCTTTGTAGTTGTTCCAAACAACTAAAATCATTACAAAAAAGCAGATTACAATAAGCCTTGTTCTCAGTAATAAACTACACAAAATTGTCAAAAGCATAAAACTCAGTAGATTGTCTGATGGCTATAAGATGTAGTCGTACATTTCGCTGAATATCAATGCCATGCAATACACCGATACCGTCATCGAATGGAACTCCAGATCTACCTTGAACTCTGAACACAAACCAATCCTCATAGGGTTCACTAGTTTGTATAACAAGGTCAGAGGTCATGCTGAATCTGGTGGTGTTGAAACTCCACAACACCTTCCCATCTACACCACTATGCACTGCTACCTGTAAATCCACATTGCAATAGTTATCTTCTCTTACACCTTCGTGTTATATGTTATTACTTGTAAAATATACAATAAATGATAATGATAGCAGTTAAAAATCACTTCCATATCATATCTTATAGTTTTAGTTGATTTTAGCAATGATAGCAATTGCCTAGACTAAAAGTTAAAATAGAAACTCTTGGACATGTTTTTAATATGATTACAAGATATAATCACTAAAGAATCATATCTTCAACTTACCATTGAATTGTTATAATCAGGCCACTCTCCATAGTTCCAGTGCATCATGAAATCTAATGTTTGATCTTTATTAAAATAACCAACTCCTGGTGTACTAATAAGTAGAATAATACAAACATTGCATCTTAGGTAGTGTTATACATAAAAAGTCATGACAGCACTACTACAATGGCTGAATAGACATTGATTTGCAAAGGAGATTCTGTACACATAACATACGGAAACCTACGTGTAACTCTCAGCTTTTGAATCATAAAAATGCCACAGCTGAGTAAATGTGTTTCCTTCAAAGGCTGTGATGACACCATCAAAGCTGCTTATTATGATGTCTAGACATGCATCATGGTTTATATCAGCCAGCACCACTGGAACCATAACTCCTTTGGTTACAGATCTGAAAAACACAGTGCATAGTTATTCACAGGTACAGAATAAGGGAGTAAATTAAGATAATTTCAAAATCCAAAAGTATTTAGCTGAATGCTCTTTCAAATTATTTGAGTTGGAATGATTAAACTGCAAATTAAGAGACGGAGTTAAAATAATAAAAATATTATTTCTTTTAGAATTTAGCCATTATTTCTACTGCAAAAATATAAAACAACATTTTATTTTATTTTCTACAAGACTTTACATGGCATAACTTAGTTTAGTCAGGCTGTAGGGCCAAAAAGGCTTTTAGCTAAAAGTTGCATCATGGGTTCGAACCCAGGGCTGGAAATGCACCTAATATGTAACTTTAGTAGGCACTATAGGACTATGAGAAATGTATAGATACATGTAGTGCTATAACTTATCTCGCATTTAAAAACAAATTAGAACATGCAATGATATCAGTCATACAATTTTTATCCAAATGTGAAAGTTATGAATGAAAGTTTAAAACTCATAAAATGGGCTTCAAAAACATTGACAGATGTACAAAATATGACAGTCAAAGTTCCAAGAAAGAAAATTCACCATGCGAACTTTAACTTTTAGGCTTAGAATACGCTTTCAGAAACTTTTACTTGTTCTGAGATTAATTGAGATACCAAAAAATGTTCTTTACTGGTGAGCCATCACTAAACTTACGATAACATAATTGTGCTTGCAGAAAATATCATAATTGTGCTTGCAGAAAATATTAGATGTTGTAGATTTCAATATCAACATTTAGTGACTTACTTATAAAGCTTAAAAAAGATACTGTTTGGATCAGCTTTTTCCAGATCTCCTATGGGTTCCACAACTCTCGGTGTTTTACTCTCAGAGGTAATTTCTTGCCACAAGTCTTTGAATCTTACAACTAACAAAGCTCCTGGCAAATGCACATAAGTATCAATGCTTAGGGGTCTTATATTCAGCATGCAATATGTGGTAGATTAGCACTAAAATGCAATAAAAATTGAACAAGTCTAAATAGTGTAGCAAAAATGTATATTGTAAAGCATTTTATTCTAATATAAGGTGCATCAACTTCAATTATGACTGACAATTTTTTTGTATATATATTTTACGAAGTTAATGATTCACATTTAATAATTCTTTTCCCATTTAATATCAGCAAGCATAAAATGCAATTGGAGTCGGAAGTTCTATTACCATTACTGCATAGATATTGTATAAATTACATATTGAATAATTTGTTTGAGGAAAATACTAATTTTCTAACTTTACCAGCCACTGTTTCTCCACCAGTTCCAACGAGAACATATTTTTCTCCATTTTTATCTGTATGTAGTACAGGAGAGTTGTATGTTTCATGGCCATCTGGCATCTGAATATATCTGCCAATTATACTGCCATCTGCACCATTGAGTAGAATCAACCTCCCTGCACGTCTTGTGGTATTTTCTGGTGGATACTCTGGATCTCCTCCATGAGATAAAATTACTTCTTTAATATTGTCTTTGTTTACGTCATCAACGACTAAAACAATACCACAATAATTTAAAATAAATAAAAAGACAAATAATGTTTTTATGCATGCTCTTAAACTTTTTGCAAAAAAAAACATTTTTTTTAGCAGACAAAATTTTACAGCACTAAGTTGCAAATTGCTTAAACAAAATTTTTTCATGTATTTACTCTGAATATGACATAAAAATTTATTTAAATATGCTAAAATAATATTATTAGAAGTGCTTCTAGTACAGGTGTGCTTTTTTATAATAAACTTGGACTTTTAAATTTTTATACCAGTTTACATTTACAAATAGCTTTACGAGAACCTTAAACAAATGCTCACCCAAAGAATTGTAGATGTTCCATTCATACTCTATATATGACTCGTGGCCTGTTTGAGGCTCCCATAAAAGTTTTCCACTGTATGGATCAAATGCAGCAAAGGCCCCGCGCCTCCCAGCAGCAATGCAGTCCATCCGGGTGTCTTTATTTATGTCAATGTTACCACAGTTTATCACGTACACCTCATTGTATGTTGATATGTTCCATATTAGTTCACCAGTTCTTCCATTAAGAGCAACTATCGCTCCTTGATTTAAAGAGCAGACAACTCATATGAGAAAGTATAAACTAGCCGCAATAACTATAACTTTTAATAAAAAGGAATATTGATATGAACACAAATACACTACCATTATGAAAAGTATGTTCAACCTGAGAGAGAAATAATTTATAAAAATGAGTTTTAATATGAATGCAAATATACTACAAACTTGTCCATTTTAACCCAATAGAAACAGCTATTAGTCAAGTGAGTGGTTAAAGAAAAAAGACCTCACCTAAGCACCCATCTTTGTACTGCTGGCAATACTGAGATTGTGTAATGATAGTCACGTCTCCAGACATCTGTGCTAAGCCAAAAATTAAATCCTGAGCTCCATCTTCATTAACATCAAGTAGAGCCATCATTGATTCTGATCCTAGAATAAAGAACTGCAGGAAAACTACTTTGCTAGCACCTTCTTATAACCAAAAGCCTGTATCTAAACAAGAACACAAATTAAGATATTAAAAGTTTTAAAATACATAATAAAAGTAGAATTGTAAGATAATATTCTGTATATATATGATTGGTAAAGTTTGGTTGTGATGCTGGGTGCTATGTAGTTTATTTTGATGGGATGGATTTTTCCTACCAACCTACTCGTTTGTAGCTCTTCATCCACTCCGAGTGGCTTTGTTCTGTAGAGGCTTTGAGAGAGTTAAGCTGTTGGTGCATATTATAGTATATCACAACTCCAATAGTAATGATGAACACTACGAGTACCCCAGCCAAAATGCTGCAAATAAATCAACATTAATATACAAATAACACCAAGCATATCTATTATGTATAATATATTATAAGTATTTTTTCATACCGACTCTATTTATTGACAAAAAATTATGAAACAAAGCTTATTCTTTTGCATATATATGATCATCTTAATACTCCAGTGTAGGGGCACACAACTTGCAGCATGTAGATTAGTGATGATCGTAATTTGACCATGCAAGTATAAAGGTGTAACATAGACCTGAACAGGGCTAATTTATTTATTGTTTTAGTCTCAAGTAATTGAAAACATGATTCATTCTTTTGCAAGTTTGTTTGAGAAAAAGAGTTGTATGAGATCTTTTCAAAAGCTGTACTTATGTAATGTTTAAACCAAAGTAATCATCAAAGCTAAACCAATGAATAAGGCTTAAACTCCAAACCTGATGTCAAAAAGAACAGTTCTTTTCTTAGGAGAAATGTAAGGCTCTATTTTAACAAATGCTGGGTTCCTCTCTTCTAGTAATCCTTCTATTTCAGCATCTGAGTTTCTATCAGTACTGAGGACTGAATATGAAACACTCATTATCTAAATATTATTATACTGGATACATCAAATACTTATAGTTCATTGAAACATGTTTGCGAGTTCTAGATAACAAAAAATTACTACAAAATATGAATGCATAAAGCTTTGCTTCTACATCCAAAGCAGCGTAATATGTTTTTATAATGCACTACCCTAACTCATATTAAGTATTGTTACTTATGTCACTACTTTCTAAGTTAAATATTTTATTCAAAACACAAAAAAGATAAGAAGTTAATTGGAAAATTAAAAATTAAATATAAAACAAAAATTAAGAGGTAAAGTTTATTACTGTACCTTATGTTGGTTGAGTTTCAACTTTTGGAGAATTATTCACATCTATATGAAAGTTGCTACACAAGAAGTTTCTACTAACATGTGCATCACACAGGGTAGTATGTGAATTAACACATTGAATAGATAAGGAAGTTAATTTATCTTGATACAAAGTAAGTAACATGAAAGTTGGTTGAATGGAATACCATGCACTACTGGTCTCATACACATATACACAATAGTTCACCAGGGTACATTTTATTATTGAAAAAGCTTAAAAAGCATTAGTTATGTATACCAATAATAGCATGTAAAGTAGTATGAAAATTAAATTTTATCTTGCATATCACTTCAATAGCATTGGTATATACATGCACTACATAAGTAATTTTTTGCCAGCTTCTAGTATTTGTTAGATCATCGACAAAAGTTTTTTAAACAACTCATCAATAAAATTTTTTCGTTAAGTTAGCTTTTTTATCTGGAACCAGTTGGAAACAGCATAACTTGCCTATTTCGTACAATATATTGTATCTACAATTTTCAAAATCATATTCATAATGAAGCATTCACCTATTTAAATTGCAGTTGCCTATCACACTATCATGTTTACAGCTTATTCTTACAATCAATAACTATTATTGATTATTCTAGAATAAACTTCAAGAGAACTGTTTTAACTACATTATAAACATTTATATTATTTTACTTGACATTTCTTTATCTTTTCAACTAAACTTCCCATGCAGCTATTTTGTAAAAATATTCAAACTTACATAACAGCAACATACACTTTTTATTGTTTACAGGCTTAAAAAATCAATCAAAACATAAGTACCTTCACAAAATCTAAAGGATGTATGCATATGTTTTAATGAAAGGCAAATAGAAATGATGTCATATTTGCAGTTCATTCTGCTGTTGAGATTTTTTTGCATTTTACATGCTACTATGCAATGGCAATAATGAAAGTTAGTTTTGTTTTGTTACAAGTTTTGTATAATGTTGTACTGTATAATTTTACAAAATGGGAGTTAGCTATATATTAAGGTCTACATAGACTGAAACAAACTAATGGACAGATTTTTTGGTTTAATATAATATAATATATATCAAAAATAAAATTCACACAGTATGCAATGCAATACTGCTGAGTATATAATATGTTTAATTATCACCAGTTAGATTGATAATCAAATTATCTTTTTTATATTAGCAGAAATTAATACACAATACTCAAAAAGAGTGAGTTATAACATTATAATAATTGTCATTAGATCCGTCAAAGCTAGATTCCAAGTTTTTAGCTTAAATAATGACAAAATTTGCTTAAAGTGTACTTTGCTCTCCGCAGCTTACACAACAAATACATAATGTCTGGTGTTGAGTTTTAACTCGATACACTTGGTATGGAAAGAGACTGCAGATTGAAATGATCCTGTAATTCTCCAGTTGGAGAGGTAAAGAGTTGTCTTAGTTGCACGTCGGAGTATACTAGGCCAATCTTCTACAAAATTCAAGATATGGAATTTTTTTTACAAATGCTAGCAACCATTTCTTTTGCTATCTTCAAAATTACATTTGTAAATACAATAGCTAAAAAAATCAATAAGATAAACTAATGTTAGTTTACAAATAAATAATTAAATAAATTATATACCTTAAGAAACTGCTTCAATTGGCAAAGTGATAGTAAATGGTTACTCCCGGCATTATTTTCTACCAACTTCTTTACACTTAAATTTTTTTCTGTCATGTACCATGTAAGATGGCTTCTGGGGTCACAATTCGAGATTAACTGCATTTCCTCATCAGCTAAAACAAAAATAATCTACAATAAAACTCACGCAAGTTTATAGTCACTATCCCTGTGAGAAACCCTTGATAGAAAGGGTTTTTGTTAAATCGGGCTAAGGACTTGTTTAAATGAGGCGCAGGAGCAATTATGACTGGATGCTCTTCCCAACATCACCAATGGCCTTTGTCTGGGCTCGAACCCATGACCTTCGTGTTTACTAGGCAAACGCTCTACCCCTAGACCATGGCTGCTCTCTAAAAATAATCTACAATATTAATTTGAAACAAAAAAATCTAGGAGAAGGAAAAATTCATTGATCTTATAAATTGTTATAAGTGCTTTCATTAAGCAACAGAAACTTCTGCACATATCAAGTTTCTTGTGAAATATATAATTCAAGAGCATTACGTTTTGAGCAATTTGATTGAAGTAAAATATTGCCCACAGACTAGTATTTTGGCCTGTTATATATTGTATATGTTATAGCTATAGCTGCTAAAAGTCACAGCCTCATACTAATGTGCTATAATGCGATACATAATTCTGTACATAGAAAGAACACAGATCATCGGTAATGAATAATTACCACTTTACAAAACATGTTCATGTAGTATGTAAGTAGTTTGAGTTACCTAAATTCCCCGAACAGGTAACAATGTCACCGTGTAGAAATCTGAATAGAGATCGAGATTGTTTAATTTGCTGTGCAAAGAACAGAACAGTTCGGAAAATATGGATTCCCTAAAAACAAATGTAAAAACAAACAATATACTAATAATTTGTAACTGAGACTTTAAAAATGAGCCCAATCATCAGATAAATACATAATATTTCTTGCAAAAAAAAAGAAAGTAATTGTAAAAGCAGTTTAGAGTTGATTCTAGCAAACACATGTGTATCTGGCAGGGATAGTATACAACCTGCAAGTAGCAAACATGGCCATGATAAGACAACTCTTTATCTACTTACCGACATGTCTAACATCAACAGACTCTTGCTCTCATTCAGCTTCACTGCTTGCAGTAAGCCAACTACTGTAGGTGTATTTAGAGTATTGTGGCTTATCTACAACATATAAAACAAAACGTTGGAACCACAAATGTGTGTGAAATTTACTGAGCTAGGCGTTCCATCTTGCAGTACGCATATAATAATAACTATCATCACCAGTGAAGGCTACAATTTGCATTAAATTATATTTCATAGCATGTAATTATAAACACTGCTACAAAGTAACTCATTTGCAGAAATATTAATATTAATATAATATATAATAATATTATATAATATAATAATAATATATAATATGTAATATATAATATATTAATATGAACGGGTATATGTTAAAGAATTATCCTCTCCTGAAGCCCTACCGATGCACATATACAGATAGTAATAGGCATCGCACAAACTTTTAAATAAAATTTTGGCCTACGGTTGAAGACACGCTATATTAATCAGTATTAACATTCCTTCTAAATGACTTGTTAATCTCAAAAATGATACATAATGTGATGTTTATAAAAGTTACTGTGAGAGATTATATAAGCCGGCTTACATTTAGACTTCGGAGGGATTCATTTTTCTGCAGCGCTGAGACGAGCATGACGGCATCTTTGTCTGTTATTCGAGAGTTGCTGATGTTGAGGTGTGTGAGGGAGTAGTTCTTTTGTAACATATGAGAAAGGGAAAGACAACCCTGGTCAGATATTCCATTCATTGAAATATTTAAATTCTTCAGCATCACATTTTCCTGTAAAAGAACCTGTTTTTCAGTTATTTGCATTAGTAAAGTAATTGAGAAACAGCAGACAAGAGAAAGAAAGTAAAGTATGCAAGTGACAAAGATAAAACTTTTAGAATGCTGGTAGATTAAGAACAAAATGAGAAAACTCCTAATATTATTTGATAAATTATTATGAAAGCAAAATGCAATGTCCTAAATTTAAGTTTGCAAAATGGAATAAAAGTTAAACAGTAGTAAATTTAGTGCTTGCCCAGTATTGCCAGCAAACACATATATGACCAACTATAACAATGTAAATGTATTCAAAATAATACAAACAGTGAATAAATATGCTTAGCTCACAATTCCACTTAAACATAAAAGAAGTTTGGGGGCCAGACCTGAACAGCCTTAGCAATCTGAGCCGTTCCAGCAGGTCGAATTTTATTCCAGCTAATATCCAGTATTCTCAAGTAGTCATTTACAGCCAGAGCTTCTGCGATGTACACAGCTCCTTCATCCGTTATACTGTTATAGCTGATGTTTAGATCTTGCAACATACTGTTGTGCTGCAGAAATCATACAATATACGTTAGACATAATTATTTGTCTGCATACTGCATGCTCCATTCTTTATTTCTATAATATGTTATTAAAACAGTTATTGCCAATACAAATCACTATTGCAGATTTAAAGAACTGAGTAATCATGCTATCAACTCTGCATTAAAAATAAATTTAAACTTCTACGGTATAATCTTAACACATGCAGCCAGATAGTTGTGCGAGTCTTGAATAAGATCTGCAAAACTCAAAAGTTTCTAGAAGCGGTGTAGCAAAATGTTGAAATAAAATCCTTGCTTTCTCAATTTGAAACCTCTCTGTAATGAATTTATAACCCAACAATTACCAATGTAATAGAAAGCCTAGCAAAAACACGGAAACTATGTTTTGAAAGGAATCTTTGTTTTATTTGTACTTACAATTAACATATTGGCAACGTGCACTATATTTTCATCTTGTAACCCATTACCTGCAATAGATATTTATAGATGGCTTTAAAACCAGTATTGCTGATACTTGCTTTGAGATAGTGAAAGTTTTATTTAATATTTGTGATCATAATTACAAGATACGTTTTCAAAAACCTGATTCAAAAATTCTATTTTTGTATTTTAAAAAATCAGCTTTATCAGCTATCTGCAACTGAAAAAGTAAATATATAGGCTTAGGTAGTGAAAAATAACTTTTATTCAGCGGTCAATGATATCATAATACTGCATGAGTCAAAGAAAAATATTTGCATAAATTTTCTGCCAAAAAACTTTATTTTGAGCTCAACAATTTCATTCAAATAGTTGACAAATTTCAACAATTCAGCGTATTTCATTAGTGATTTATTGAGCAAAGTTTATTACACTGCGTATTCCTATTTAACATTGTTTCAATCTTGAGTACATACTTTAGTGAAGTTGCCCAATAATCAATAGTTACTTACTACTTTATGTATATGAACATATAACATCTCATATGCCAATATATATTGGTATTTGTTTATGATAATTTGACTATACTTGTATACCTGACAGACTAAGTTTAACAAGAGTGGTGCTTTTTCTGATGGTATTACAAAGTTCTTCTATTCCATCACTAGTAAAGTTATTTTCATTCAAACTCTGGAATAATACAATATCCATATAACTATAGATATATACAGCATGTAAGGCATCAGGGTAAATATAAACCCTGGATATAAATGGTGCCAAGTTAACTGCTTTGGTCTTGCCATAATTATAAATTGTCATTAGATTGATGTTGTTATGATGTAAAGAATACTTATACGTGTAACTAATGGTCTCAGCAGTAGTTGGGATATGTTACCAGACTTGTATGATGGTACCAATATCAATACAGTAATATACTATTCAGTTTTATTAGGAGTAATATATTATGCACATGTTACAATATAGTATTCACATGTTATAATATACGCAGATGTTACAATATATGCACATGTAATAATATATGAATATGTTGCAATAATACATATATGCACATGTTACAATATATTCACATGTTATAATATATGCACATGTTATAATATATGTATATGTTGCAATGAATGATATACACTCATATTACAGTAATATATACAATAGCATGTATTGTTGTAACATTGATATTATGTTGCAATGTTTAAGTGAACACAATATAACCATGCATTTCTCACCAACGTGGTTATTGAGATGTTTTCTGTTAGCATCCATGAGATGTACTTTAAAGTTTTTGATGTCAAAGCATTTCCATCCAGACAAAGCGTTGTTATGTTTACATTTACCTATCAATAACAACGCAGTCAGCAGAAGTGTGTACACTGTATATAATTTAAATATTTTTAGGACATATTTAAAAAATTAAGTAATAAATTATATTTTTATCCAATATATAATGACTTTATGCTTTCCCAGTCAAATTAAGAAGACCAATGCTTAGAAATATAAGGGTACTGGAAATTTGAAGGAGAATTTCCACTTAGAGACTAACTACTTCATAATAATGAAGATCGCTTAGCATTCAGACTTACTAATAGGGCATTGATGATGCTGAGTACGCTAAGAGCATTTAGCCCTCGGTTCCTAACTTCAATTGCTTTATTATTCACGAGACTCTCACAAACGTGCCTCACTGGAAGTTGTCGTAACTTTTTACATGTTTTGAGATATGTATCCACACCAGTGTTGTCAAATGTCGCTTTTACTGAATCTATAAATAGAACTTCATGAGAAATTGTTTTATGTAGGATGGAACAGTTAATTTTGTTACGTAAATCTATTCATTAACCATCTGCATGTATCTTAATAGAAGTCATCAATCTCAAACTAAATTGACTGTTCAAATGCTATTAAAGATTACTATAAAAGACATTATTGTAAGCTACAATCTTCCATACATTTGAGAAGTTTGATAGAATGGCTTAATCAATATATTTTCACAAATATAGGATAGAAATAATCTACCACAGATACAACTGTCTTGAATCAGTGTAACTTAAGATATATTGATCTTTATTTAGCATTATTGGGGAAAGAAAAGCCTGTATAAGAATCTATTTAGGCTAAAATACTGTGGCAGTTGTTTATTAAAAATTTCATTTCGAATTGCAAGTCATTAATAAAAGTAAAATTTGTGATGATTGTTATAGTTATTGACTTTTACAACAACAAGAAATCACAATTGTTTGTCAGGAAAATTACTTTAAAGTATTTAAAATTCTGCCCCATGATTTATTGATTATGTTACACAGAGTTTTGACATGTTCTAAACTATATAGATGTCATTGATATTAACAAATATTTGCAAGTTAACCTGTTGAAGTCATGCACTAAATAATTGCTATTTTATTCTCTGATATCTGAGCTCATTGACAAAGCCATTACACAAAACACACATTAGGCACAAAATATCACTTTACAATACAGAAACATGCTCTGTACACATCTTACCATCCGACTCGAAATCTGTGTCGTAATCTTCGTCCTCGGACTGGCTTCTGCTTTCCTGTGATACTAAATTGATAAAAAAAAGTCGTACAGTAGATGTTAACCTATCACGTATGCTTATAATATACCATTTATATGCTATACATGCTTGACGACTATGTACTCGGTACTAACGAGTTATAGTAATGCAAATCTAGTTAAAATAAAATGGTGGCTCAATGTTTAATATGTTTACACTTTTATAGTAAATATATTCATCAGGTAACTTAGAAAGACGTCTAACAACTTAAAACTGTGTGAGCATAGCAAACTTGATTTATATAAAGTATACTGATTTGCGGCATGTATGACAGACCGATCCCAACAGTTTATAAAGCCAATTGTGCTTTTATATAAACTATAATAAGACTATTTATTTGCTCTTACTTTCGTCTAGCAGTTTCTGCCCTCTGGTTGTAAGAGAACAGTTGTTGACAATGCCAGATGCTTTTCTCTTAACTCTCACGTGATTTGATGGTCTACGCTTTAGCTGATCCATTTTACTTGTTGTCACTTACAACTAGAAATTTGATGGTTCAAAACTTATTTGCCATTTTTAATGAATAAGTGCTTACTTTAATATACTTTTATTTCTAAGGTGGCCTTGCATATTGATATAATATTACTGTAAAATATATATACACCAATGAACTATCTAAGGAGTATAAATATTGACAGTTTAGCACCGTAATTGGGAAAAAAAATTTGAGCTTAAAACAATTCAAATTGCAATTAGAAACAATAATTACTGTTGCTTATGCTTTTTGCTTAAACTGCACTTTGAATGATGAAGTAGCAAAACTTACCTACAAGGAACAGTTGAAAGTTATAGTGCTGTAATTGATCACTGTAAATAAGAAATAAGCCAACAGCAAGTGAAATAGTGAGACTGTAAATAACCTAAAATATTAATACACCCAGTTGTCAGACAGGCAGATACGAAGTGAATGCTATATACTATACGTTATATTAACTACTGTAAATATTGATTAAGCTTCATGAGATACCTGCCTTGCATGAGCATGTGCTGCCTTAAGATCATGCAGTAAGAGTGTGTATTTAAAATAATAATTTACTTTTCAATGACTACCATACGAAGATAAGATATGAAAATCTATACGTAATAACACCCATGGGATAATGTCAACACAATTCTCTCCAATGGTTACAGCTAATGATAAGCGTACATATTTGAGGAAATAACTTTACCTCAACATGTTATTAAATATTAAAAAAGTGAAAGCTTTAACTTTTTTTACAGTAGCTGCCCAAGCAATTCGTATTTAAAGACAAGTTTTGCAAAGATATTTGAAACCTGACATGTAAAAAATGAACTTTGGAAGTGACTCAGTTTATTGACAGTTTCTAGCATTACCTTTGACCTCATGTAACCTTCCTTTGAAAAATAGTTAACTAAACAGTTTCATGGGTTTCAAGCTCTGCAATTGCATTGTGGTAGAGTTGGGCATGACTTCACTGAAATTAAAGTTTCACCATATTATAGGCTTATGAGGGTTCACATCTTTAAAGCATGGGCATAAAGCAAGACATTATAGCAAGAGTTATTGAGAAAGATAATATAATAATACCATGCCAATTGAATGTGTTACTATATTATTCACAAATTAGCAGCATATGATAAAAGCAGATATATTTATTATAATGTACTTAATATAAAGCAATTTCTTCTCTATAAAGTGTAATGAAGGTTACAAAGTACAAGGTGGGATAATTCCAGTGGTGTAAGTTAGGGTAATGCTATTCGGTTATTATAAGCATAATGTTTTAGCTGCATGGCAGTTTTGTGAAATTATAATATAAATGAATGTTTTACCAACTTTTATAATACCAAGTATAATATTGGGTATATAGATCAAATTATAAATTATATTAAAAAGGCTTAACCACAATGAGGATGCAACTCAAAAGTTTAAACTGCCTTTTGGAATTTGATTAAAAGAATGTGTTTATTTTTATCATTAGTCTTGCGCAATATAGACCTATAGCAAACTGTATGGCATATTGCATTCTTAGAGTAAGCAGCTGGAGATTTCTATTTATAGTAATGGTATAGTGCAATAAGGAAGCTCCATATAAATGTCTATTTCAAAAACCTATATTTTGCCAAGCTGGTGGAATCATGAATAAATTTATTAAGATACAGGATTCGTCTAACTTAATTTGAAGACAATTCAGCTATTGCCTAACCTTTACACCTACAGCGCCACATGCATTAAAATTACACAATAGACTGAAATGTTTTATAAAAGTTGATGATTCAATGGAGAGCTCCGACAATCCTAACCTTAAAAGTCATACAATTCTATACCCACTTCCTCTATGGTATTGTATATTTTGTTAGAAGTATTGCATATATGCTACATGGTAAATAGTAAAACTTAAATATTATTTAGAGTATTGTGTGCAACTGTTAGCAGATACAAGTATTTATTGTTACCAGATACCTAAAAACCATAAACAAATAGTTTTAGCTACATTATATTATAAGTAAGAAGTGTAAATGAAATTTAATGCTGGCAACTTACCATTCTGAAAAGAATATATACTAAAAATAATAATGTATTTAATAGAACATACATAATAAAATGTAGTGTGTTGCAAATCTAACTATGAAATTTGGAGCGATAGTTATAATAAAGACATATTTTGCAAAAAATATTCAACATTTTGCCCACTAAAATATAGAAGAGTGTGTCAAAACAGTTGAATAATATCAGTTTGAAACATTTGCACAAATAGGAGCAATGGTAGGGTACCATGATTGCTAGAGCACAGCTGCAGTAACAGTTTAAAATAAATAGTGCTGGTAGGATATAGCCAGCCTAATAGTCAGTCTACTAATCACATGAGAAACATCATTTGATAGATTACTTTCACCATCTCTACAATGAGTTTTTAATAATGTATGAAATAAATATCATTAGGCAAATGTCCAAACTGTAATCAAAGTCCAGCTATAATCCCATGAATATACTTTGTACCAGACCCCAGCTACTACTAGTAGAGTATAAAATGATTGACTAGAATGAAATATCCTATTAGCCCATAAGGATAGTTAGTGTCACAAAAATAGTACGTTTTGAGAAAAAAATTTTATATTCAAGGTCATGCGCAAGCATCGGCTGTAATCATATCAGCCTTCTTTGCTGCGACTGATCAAATAAATCCTCTTCGTCTTCGTCATCTAAATTTTGTAGACGCAAATGCTCTTCATCCAACACATCATAACGGCGAGTCTTTTTCTTCTTTTTTCGAACACTAAAATTACAACATAGTTAGAGTACAGAAAATTTATGGGATGTATAATTTAGAAATAACAGAAAGCATCACACATATGTTGAGGGGAGTGCCGTGGTCTAGTAGTTAGAGCACTGGCTTAGTAATTGCTCCTTTGCTACAGCAAAAAACAAATCCTTAGCTTGGTTAGAAAAACTTTTCCATCAGGAGTTCTCACGAGTGAGTTTGTATTACACTTTAAATATAAATATATAATATATGCAATGCATGAACAAAGAGAATGCCACTTACATTACTGTTTTTACAACCAGATAAATGACAATCAATCCAGTGACTGCTATTACAACATAGAATGCTCGGAGATACATTTGAAAGTTCCTATCCGTTATTCCCAGAATATTATATTTAGGAGAATTCTGTGGTGTTAACGTTGTGAGCACGCATGAAGTGTTTGTAAATTCATCAGTTCCATTCGAACAGTTTACTCTATTCTCAACGCTTGCGATAGTAGACACTGCATGGTTGTTGTTTGTAGAGGGAGATGGTGAAGCAACAGTAGAACTATCACCATTCAACTCAGCTGCATGCAAGATTAGAAAAGCGCTAATAGTAACTACTGTTTTGATTAGTGTTTTCCCAATCATTGTCCTGTATAAGGTGTTTGGTGTCGAAGATTGTCAATAGGTGAAGTACTGCTAAGATTACCCTTGGGGCTCTAAAAATATGAACAACATGTCAACACGGCAAAAAATTCAATGATATAAAATCACGGTCTTGTAAAATTTTCTTTTGCAAAAATACTTTTTGAAAGTTATGATCATGTGTCAAACCAATTAGCTAATCCGATGTTACACCCATCGGAGAGCACAATAAATTTGATATCACTTGTTTTGTCTTAACCAATAAAATTAACAATGTAGTGAAAATGAAATGGATTACACATGCTTGACACTTGCTTCTAGAAAAAATTAATGACTGCAAGTCATTTACAACTTAGAGCTAGCAAAGAAATAGAAAATAACGAAAACAGCCTTAAAATGCTAGCAAGTAGCTCTTTGGAAAAACTTTGTGACATGCATTAGAATCACCACAACACTATTAGAGGGCATACAGAAAATCAGTATTGTTAGCAAATGCCCCCTCAATTCGCTCTAACTTCATTGCTTCTTTAAAAATTAACGCATCTAATTGTTAATAGGTGGGTAACAAGGTGAGTTGAACATGGCTATAAGTGTATGCCAAGAAGAGTAAAACACATAACTACTAAGATTTAACTAATAGTTTATGTTATGCTTATAGTTATGATATAATTATATTTTATTTTATAACACTATCACTATGACATTGAGTTTGACTATTGTAACTTTAACTTAACTACTGCCAGTACTACTAGTACTAGTGGTAGTAGTAGCAGCAGCAGCGGTAATAGTAGTGATACTAATAGTTATAGTAATATATTAATCGTAATACTAATAGTAATTATAATAGTAACGCTAACTAATACTCAAAGTCAGACTAAAAGAGTAAAACTCAAACTGTAAGTGTAAGGCTTACTCTTAGTCTTAAGTCTTAGACTTAGAGATAGTGAACTAACTCTACTTTTGACTTTTATGTAAATAAAAGTAACTTCAAGTATAACTTCAATTTGTACTTTAACGAAAACAATAAGTATTAGTATAACATGATGATAAAGTAAAACTAAAAGTAAAAGTAAAATATTAAGATTAGATTAACTTTAAGATTACCAATACCGCAATGCAGATACCCGAGGCTGATCCCTGTCTCGTGATTGTGTTTTTAAATTATAATTTATATTGAAGGTTGAAGCCACTGTAGGTTCCAACACACTATATACCTTTATAAAGTTGATTAAATCATGCAGGAGGAAAACTAATGCAAAGTAAGCGGAAAGCAAAATTGTAAGGCCACCAACTCCACGACGTGAGTGCAGTGTTTACTGGAAATAGCTTTATAAACAGCTCGGAGTTACTGGTGAATGAGTGTAATAGTTTGCAGACCTTGAGTTTAAAGTTGGGAGGGGCTATCAAAATCCCCAGCTTTAAACTCTGGAACCGCAACCTATTTCACCCATTCACCATCAACTCGAAGCTGCAAAATCATTTACTCAATAAATCTGAACGCACCCGTGACTAGGTTGAAATGCGTTGACACCAGAAATGAACGAGTTCCTGTTCCCGTTTTCTAATCACGCGGTTTTATTATAAATATAATTATAAATAATTTTTACTAAAAAGTAATTGACAATAGTTAATGAACTGCTCTATGATGATTTTTATATTTGAGCTATTTTAGTTTCAATTGTTAACTATTTCGCGACAGCGCAGATAATTCTGGTATATTATTGCTAGATTTTTGTAATGTTCTCCACCTGTTTTCAGCTTAGTTTTAGCCATTTAAATCCGGAACATCTTGCATAATAACGTGTTATTTTACCATAGGCCACAGACCACTCATTACTTCATTATAATTCCATTATTAATTACCACGTTGTTACAAAAATTATCCACTTGATGTGTTACCCTAACCAAGGTAGCTTTCTGATACTGTTGTAAACAGATAAAACTTAATATTCTTACTTGAAACTTCCACAAACCCTTTGTACCAGATTTATTGCCCGCCATTAACTGACTTTGGCACTACTAATGTTATTAAATCGTACCTTGCGTTATTCTCGTTTTTCTTTGTAATCGGTAGAAAACGGAAGTCTGATTTGGGTATGAATATCGACTCAAGATCGGACGGGTGATTCAGATGTCTGATTTGACAGAATTGGTACATCCGTTTCACGAGAGGTTTTCCATCTATATAAGTCAATACGGACATTACAGGTGCAGCCTGACTCCGAAAACCAGATGCCGAATTCTGATAGCCACCCGATGACAACCCTTGAAGTTAAAATAGAGCCTGGCTGGGATACGGTAGCTGGCGAGTTGGAACTGCCTCAGATCCTAGACTCCAGACCTAACTGGACATCTGAACAAACCCGCCAGCAGATTGAGGAGGCCTGTGGCGGACCCAACAACATCCAATGCCTCCAGTGTGGAAAACAATTCTCATCACACCGACGCCTTAGGGTTCATGTGCCCCAGCATTTCACCATCATCTACTGCCCGTGTGAAGAATTTAATTATCAGCGGGACTATGTGCTGAAACATCAGCGCATAGCCCGCTGCTACATGGGCAAAGTTTTTGTAGTGGATGCCACCAACTTCGTGGAATTCAGAGATCTCATCTTGCCTTATGTGGGCGATGCTTGGAAGAGGTGGCTATTGCTGCAAGGTTTTCCGCAGTGCCGGCCGGCACAGAGAGGCGCTGTAGAGGAAGAAAACCCACACAGGAAACCGGATCTCCCATCCACCCACCTCCTACCAGTAGTGGTGGAGCAAATGAAGGATAGTCCTGTTGCCCCAGGACAAAAGGAGTCCCACAGAAATCGTCATCTCCCAATGGACACACCAGCCCGACGAAGTACTCATGAGAGGACAGCAGGGACTGATGACAGGCACCAGCACCGACGGCGGGAAGAGTGGAGGGCGAGGCCGGAATTCCAAGGTTCTCCTTATAGCAGACAGACAGGAGTATCCCCCCAGCAAGCCCAGGCACTGGAAGACAGCCTAAGCACCCTGTCCCGCGGCTTAGAAAAAAGTATGGATGAGGTGGAGAAGCTGCGACGCGACCTCCAACAGCTGCAGCAGGCGGTGTGGTCAGCGTTATATTAAGGGGGCTCCTTATCTCAAGTCCCTTCTCGCATGCATAAACAATCACATATTTCTCATTATTTTAGTGTGTTTTTACCTATACTTATACATTTATATTGTTTTTGTGTGTTTCCTTGTTTATTTTATATATTTTTTATTTTCGTTACTTTTTCATGTTTTTTTTATCGGAAAGAAGGTATGTTTCATTGGGGAGAGAGTGTGGTGAATTTAGTATGTCCTGTCAATTTGATGTATATTGTGTTCACTTTTATTTTTTAGCATTTGGGAAAAAAATAGACGCTCAACAAAAAATAACAAATGCACTGCAATACCCTATAGTCTATAATTTTATAAACTGGTGAAAGCTTTTGTTTAGACCACAATAACCATGCAGAAGGTTCTACAACTGCACTTGTGTAGCATAATCCAAATCTTGATGTTTTTCCTTCAAACAAAAGTTTATACCATAGACAGCAATAACAATATCTAATCATTGTTTCCAAATTATGTTAAACTACCAGAATATTAGGTCTAGCATCTATAATTTTGTCCTCATATACCTGCAATTCCGTATTATTTCAGTTCTGTCATCTTTCATAGCTGATGATTCAGCTATGAAAAAATTACTCAACAAACCAGCATTTTCTTCTTTTGTAGGGTTGCACAATGCTCATGCAATGAAGAAAGACAAAAAAGTTTCAATTTACCAAGTGTGAAAAACAAAATGTGAAATTTGAGTAGGCCTATATCTTGTTATAAATCCAATTGATAAGTTAACAAGTACTATTGAGCAGTCTGTATATTCTAGCTTAAGTTTCAATAAAAATGTAATAGTGGCTCAAGGTTAGCTTGGCTATGTTGCTTATTCATAAAAATTGGTTATAATTTTTTAACTCAGTCATATTATGCCTTTACACTATTATTTTGAAAAAAGTGTACAAAATTAATGGTTTGTGACTTAATACCTTCATTATTGCAAACAAGCTTTTTACAAACTATACATTGCTTTTCCTTGAAAATTATCAAAATTTATTCCATTAGAATCGGTCAGTGAAAAGTAAACTTCATTAGCTTTAATTATGTTAGTACGGATATAAACTGCCACTGCATTATAAAATGTCACTCTTTTAAAATAAGTATGACGGTGCGAAATGCTGAAAGTTTGTCGTGCTGCTGTTTATAAGCGGTTCATTCAAATATACTGCAATGGAGCTTTTTGTCATTTTCTGTGATCTGTTGTTATTTGTTCAGTTTGTTGCTTTTGGGTCTGAAGAATATCGTGATTTACCTCTGGAAAGATTTGGTAGCCGTTATTGGAAGGTAAGGTAACTTGATATCCTTGTAAAGTGTTTTATTATTTTTGAGTTTAACTTTCAACTTTGGCTCAAGCTAGCACCAGCAGCAACCTTGATTTATTGTTCATCAACATTCAGGCTCAGTTTTTGAGTGTGCTTGAAATAAACATGGAAGTAGTTCTATTATTGCTCTATAATACAATAATTTTTTTAAATGAAAGTGTTTTACAAATAAGTTTGTGATAAGGTTGAATATCCAATAATATTTTTACCAAATGCAAAGGAATTCAACTAGTGATGTGTTCTTGTTAAAACTTTTCATTGTGATTGTGTACAGCAAGAATATCAGCAATGCAATGCATACTCATTAATAATCCCCACTATTGGTTTTTAGAATTATAAAACTGGTATTCTCTCATTTGATGAAGCTCAAGAAAAATGTGACATATATGGTGGTTCATTAGCCATTTTTCCTACACCAGATGAAGCTTTACATATTTTTGATCTTTTGGCCATTGATATGAGACTAGGTTTCTCCAATGCAAGAGATCATCCTATTCTTTATTGGATTGGATTAAAGTATGAGCTTGGAAATAGTATGTCTATTCCTTTATAGCATAAATATCATAAGAACCTCTTTAAAAAAACAAAAACAAAATAAATATCATAAAATACATAATTGTAATGACGTATTAATTATGTATTTTAGTATATTGGGTAAATAGTGTCAACGACCAAACAATACCACAATCTAAGTGGCATGCAAATGGAGCTAAGTTACCAATTAGAGGGAGCATTACTCCTGTTGCTCAAACAGGATGTCAAGCTGCTCAGATAACCTGGAATATATCTATCAACTCTGTAGAAGGTGCTTTAATACCCGTGGCTTGTGATCAATCTGCTGGTATAGGCAGTTTCCTCTGTGAGAAGCCCATAAGTAATGTTACATGTAAGTACCAACCAACTTGTTCAACTTTTTTCATTTTCAAGTTTTTTCATAAGTAATTTTAACGTGCAGCTTGATGCATCCAATTCATGATCTATTTATAAACTCAAATATATTTGATATCCAGGTGTGTTAACTGCTGTTTCAGCATTACCTGCAATATATGTTTAATAGAAACAGCATGACAGTTTATTCTCGCTGCCTCTCCATCTCCATTTACCTCCTTTGAAACAAAAAACTGGATTCACTTGTAGAAATTGTATGGCTAAATCATTTCACTTTAACTTCTTTCATACCACAATGATTATAGGGCAATTAAAAGTTTTTTTCCAACAGTCTATACTGTAGAATAGAACAGGTTTCAACTCAATCTATTTTGTTTACTATAAGAGTCTATTTTACATAAGGCACTGCTTTTACTTAATTTAGTTGTAGTGGCTCAACATTATATTCTGGTGAAACTAGCTTTAGATATATGTTTACCTCTTTTCAGGAATGTGGTAAAGCAATAGTTTTAGATAAAAACATAAATGTTAGTAAGCGTTGGTGAGCTACACTATCTAAGCTAAACCTAGCTAATTTATTTTCAGCTCATGTCAAGTTTTTGAGCTTGCAAGAAATATTGCTGATTTGCTTATTTTCCCACATGCATTGTAGTGTTTGTAGTTTGTTTGCTAAAGCAGCGTTAATATTATATATTTTGACTCGTACTTTATCATGGTCATACAATACATGAATGTAGAAATAATAGTGCTGCTAAAATAACTATGCTTTGGTTTTCAAATATAACTGCTCATCACACTAGTCAATATTTCTAGTAGAATAAAGTTGTTATTGGCCAATCACTCAACAGCACAAATAATTCTTAGCACATTCTGAACCTAGATTGGAGGATCAAAAGAGTACAACTCAACTATGTTTTTATTTCTTCTATTTTTAGCTACGGAGTTCTGGCCCACATGGGGGAGGTGGTCTAATAGTCTGTGTGATCAGTTGGGGGTGGTCAAGTCCACCCGCACTAAAACATGTTATGGCTGTGAGTACATTTTTCTGCATGTAATTTTTATTTAATACACGAATTGTCTTTAACAATCTAATGAAACTGACTTTTGAAAGCTTTTTTGGCAATGTATACTTTTAAATATTGCTAATGCATAATGGAAAAGTATAATAATAGACATAGTGACATTGGGAATTTTGCTATGGTCGTGTTACTATTTACAGTTATTGTTAAAATAGGAAGTTAGTGCTTATTAAGGGCTTTGTAAATATAAATTTAGAGTCTGGATTCAAAGCTGATCGTTCCTGTTAAGTTTTTAGGCAAAAGATGTTGAATAATATTTTAATAGAAAAAACATACCCCATAAATTAGAAAACACAAGGTACTTCACACTTTGTGAAATGGAAGAATAGATAAAACTTTTTGAGTATTGAGCTTCAGATGCATACACAATAGTATAGAGAAGTGAAAGTTATAATTTTTTCCGTTCGTTAGTTTTTGTGTACATGTTCTCTCACGCTGAAGCCTTGAGTTTGTTATGTGTACACATAGTGTGGAGGCATCATTGAAGATATTGAACATTGAAGATATTCATTTAGCTAAACTTTTGCTTGCAAAAGTATTACAATTATATTAGGTTATAGAACCCAGTTGCTTCATCATTCAATATTATTTTTCAAAATAATAATCATGTTGATGTTGTCGTAGATGGATGTGAGTTAAGAGGTTTGCCGACAGTGTTGGAGACGAGAGTTTGCTGCCCAATTGTCTTACCCACTGTAACCAGGGGTCGAGCCACTCGTTTGGTAAGTGTGCAGTTGTACTTTCATAATTTATTTCCTATCAACAATAGGCAATAAAGTAGCAATAAATTTTGCATTCTGCATATGAATTCCGCTACCCGAACAAGACAGAGCAGAGATAGGTGAGGATATGCAATATATTCTTCATTCAGTTGTAAGAAAAAAGTCATTCTGTCATTTTTGTTATTTTATCAATTATTTTGAGTTAATAAGCAGAATCATAAATTAGAAATTTGTGTGTAAAATAATAGTAAAATTGCATTGAAATACTACAGAAATTGTTAAATGTTGATTGTTTATCAAGACAATAAATAAAATAAATAAAATATGCCGCACACTCAATAGTGAGTGTTCTTTAGTTGTTATTAATGCAGAAGATTGTACTATAGCTGGTAGAGTAACACTAAGTTTCACTAGGGCTATGTTTAGTATTGATAATTAAAGCACTATAATACAGATTGAAAGCGGGTGATGAGTAACTTTGGGTATGTATAGAGCTCTTCCTCACAGCCATTAACAAAACTTTTTGATGTTTGAGCTTTTGTAAAGTAATTTCATCACTTCTAGAAAGAAATGTCGAAATTTTTCATAAATAGTTTATGTTTTCATAGATTTTTAGCCAACAGTACTGTATGCATTAGGTTTTCTACTCAATGGGTGATGTAATTTTTTCATACATTTGAATCAACATAATTTAATGTTTTCATCAACTGCTTTGTTAAAATCTATTAATTTTAATTTTTATGTCACAGTTTTCCTACATGTCCACACAAGCATATGAAGGTCAACAGATGGAACTGGTTTGTGACAATGGATTTGTTCATCCCGACACAAGGTACCAGAAATCTCGTTACACATGTATTAAAAACCCCACAGCGGCGGGCGGTCAGTGGACCGGCGTGTTACCATCGATGTGTGTCCCTGTACAGTGTGGTACCCCACCACTCGGCGTGCATACGCAGCCTCCAATTGTAAGCACTCAGCCCTAATAGACTCTTATTTCAGTTAGTTATTCATTTTTAATATATGTTTTATTTATTTTGCTTAAATATTTTATATCTCTTAAAAATGCACAATTTATAGTGAACTAAGTTGATATTAGATAGAATTCAGTTTTCAGATACAACTTACAATGCACTGGTGAGTTACACATGTCAGCCTGGCTTCAGAGAATCTAAGAAAAATGAAACCAGAGTCTTTCTAAAGTGTGGGAATGACGACACATGGGTGGGTTTGAACGATGATACCGACATCAAACCTGTTTGTCGGCCAGTTGATGACGTGGCTGTGGATTGGTGAGTCTATTCATCTTTTACTTTTCTTGTCATAATTGCACTTAAAACAAATTATAATAGTATGTTGCTTTGGGTGTGATGGATGGATGTTGGTTTCCTGTTCCTGTTTGCTGTTCTCAGAGGCAACCAAAATGTGAATTGCTCTTTTACCTATTCGACAGCTTTAATGGAAGTTGTTTCTTCTAATGATAATATTGGAGAGACGCCAAGGTCTACCATATTGTTGCAATAAAAAAATTGTTGTTTGGAAGGAGGCATTTAGTTTCTTCAAAGTGCTAGAAAATAAATTTATTTCGTGCACCAAGAAAATTTTATAGTATTGTTCTTTTTCATAATAGTGAGATTATATATTATTATATAAAAAAATATCTCAGGCAAGTACTTGTAAAGTCTAAATTTGCAAAAATAATTATACTAATCATTGTAAGCTAGAAAACTGTCGAGCTGTAATATTAATATTGTTTGAAGGATTTCTAATTGAATTAAACCTACTTGTTATATGTTGGCATTGTGGTTATTTTTATATATTATGCTCTCTTATTGCACACGATCTTATATACCCGGCATACTGTTTTTAATCATCACACAGGTCACACTTACACTAGGCTTTCCAAATTACTAAAATTTACTCAAATTATAGTTGTGCTCTCTCTGCATGACAAGGGAGATCAGTTCAAAATTACAATATAACATATTTTCTGCTCTATCATTGGTTCTTAGGAAGCACTACCCACCCAACCAGCTACCCGCATCTGGCAATGATCACTGCTATCAACTCAATCACCTGGGTCAGACTTGGGCAGAAGCTGTTAGTACTTGTAATGGCAACTTGCTTACTATCCTGAATGATGCAGAGTTTCAGTTTGTTACGAAAGAAATTCTTGAACCACAAGCAGAGGGTAGTGTTCTTTGGCTGGCTGGAAGGAAGTTGAAAGATGGTTGGTTATTATAATTTTATTAAAAAAAATGTTCTGTCCACTCCAAACATAACAGTGGAATTTACCACTAAGTAAATCAGGCTACATTTTTAGTAGAGGTAGGAGTGCATACTATTTAAGAAAATGTATAATGTATATGCAAATAGGTTAGCTAAAACTTCATAACTACAAATTATTAGAGCTGCTTAGCTGAGATAAATTGACAGCCAGAAAAAAATTAAATGTGAGAATATTTGTAAAGTAGTATAGTTTACCATAAAAAATAAATCACATTCAATCTGATCCTTTATAAACTTTTATAAGTATATAACTTTTATAAGTAAACTTATACTTTTTTTAAAGTATAAGTTTTATAAGCATTTTCATCAGGGCGAAAATTCACCAATGGCTTAACCCACATAGTGCATATCTTTATTGCATATCAATACAATTTTGGCTTCAATATCCAACTTCCTGGCTTAATTCGTAAAATTTTAGAGATAAGCCAGTTTTTGACTTACTTACTTACTTGCTTCATTTGATTACTCATACACCTGTTAAGCTTTTAATTAGTAAAAATAATTGTCAACTTTTGCTAGAAACACAGTTTAGCTGGTATTTGGACACAAATCTTACCACAGTAATTTCTGGCTACACAAATTGGGGTGCAGAGGGACCCTACCTTAACCAATACCATAGAGATTTATGCATTGCGGCTAACTTCAGGTATTTATGACTGGTAGGAGCAGTAATGCTGTCATATTCATTTCAATTTTCAATCAGTAGAAAATTCTAATAGTTTTAAATAAGACACTTGTTGAGTGTGTGTAAGCTTTACATTTCCTTCTTATTTTGATGTTCTGAGTTATTTTTTGTCAAAAATGATTGTTATAATATGTAGTTAGCATAGCAATTAGCCATGCTGTGTCTAATTTCTGCTTGGCATTTTCATTGTATATATTGTACCATAAGTGAAAGATACTACTATGGCCATTAGAAATAACTTTTTTTAAAGAAAATGGGTATTTGAAAAGCATTTTATATACCCTGATGCCTTTTTATGTTTCTACTGCTGAAAATTTGTATTTGAAGGGAATTGTCTCAAAAATAAAGGGGTTGCAATTTTATAATAAATTTTGAAGCTCTGGACAATGGACATGGCTGAATTTGACCTGCGACAATAAATTTGAGTTTATCTGCAAGACTTTAAAACAGAAAATTGATGGCATGTGGTCAGAGTGGACAGAGTGGTCCATATGTGACCGACACTACAGAAGACAACGTAGTCACATCTGCAACAATCCTGAGCCGTTCTGTGGTGGCAGTGACTGCAATGGTGACATCGTAGATGAAAGGTTTGTGATCTGATTAAGTGCCCCTCTAACCATTCATCCTGCAAGGTACTAGCTTGCTTTTTGATAGCTTTCATCTGATTTCGTAAAAGCTACAAGTCCGATTGCTATATGTGTGGTGATGAGATTCCCAGTAGCCCATGTAGTGTAATATTTAGCACACTAGCTTGCAAGCTAAAATTCTGAAAGCTGATTCCCATTGGAGCAGAGGTTTTTAAACTATGCAACTTTGCATGTGTGTGTAATTTATGGTGAAAACTAGTTTCAGTTGTCAAACCTGTTATTTAGTTGTCAAATCTGTTGGTTGCAGCCTGTGCTGCCAGGAGCCTGGCGAAGGTCAGCATGCTAATATCAGTTATAAATCAATAGACAACACTACAGTGTACCTGCTACCAGGGCACTACTACACTTACCACTGTGAGTATGGCTATGAGTATGAAGATGGTGGAGATCAGAGGAACATTACCTGCTTGCTGAATGGTACCTGGTCATCTCCTGGCACCGCCCCTTCCTGCACTGCCAAAAAATGTCCCGATCCTGGTTAGTTGGTTCCTTTTTGATAATTTGGAAAAGTTTTAACTAAGCAATACTTTACTGCTTCAAATTGTATAATTTCAGGAAAGGTTAATAATATATCAACAAATAATTTAATAAAGCAATCAACAGGCTGTATTGTATGAACTTTAAGATATCATATTTTAATTGGCAATTTTACTGATCATCATTTTGCTAGTCAACTAACAACTGTTAAATCAACATGACTTTACCATATTGCAGTCTTTTTATAACTTTTTTCTTTGTTTTATTTTAGTTAATGGTATCAACTCAAAGTATATCATAACAGATCCTAACAAACGGTATGAGCATCTCTCTACTATCAACTATGAATGTATAAATGGATTCGCAATTTCCAAGATGACATCTGCCACAACCGCTGTTCTACTAAAGTGCATTGACGGGCAGTGGGATAGCCCCCCTCTGACTTGCTACGCTAAATGTAGGTCTTGGCAATGCAGCTGCAGCCAGCTTTTAACTCTCTCTCTCTTTCTCTCTCTCTCTCTCTCTCTCTCTCTCTCTCTCTCTCTCTCTCTCTCTCTCTCTCTCTCTCTCTCTCTCTCTCTCTCTCTCTCTCTCTCTCTCTCTCTCTCTCTCTCTCTCTCTCTCTCTCTCTTCTGATATCCAACTGATGTTCTGTCCGTTCTGGCAAATAGGTTATTTGTGTTGCAGCGTGTTCGGCCCCACACAGTCAACTCACAACAGCGCAGCTTCAAAGCAGATTTATTAACTCTACATTCGTGAGGCATTGGAACATGGCAGCTCATAAAAGTTGGGGCTGGACCACTTCTGCTAACGTAACAGACCTCTATGGAGACATTTACCAGTAAGTATTCAGTATTGGTTACAACAGTTACTTAGGAGTCTGCAGACTTCTGTGGTGCTATAAGGAGTTGTCACATCTTGCTGGGTATAGGAAACCAAGCTGTAGTTATCTAATTTCTATAATAATTATTACATACATCTAAGCTATTTTTTATTCGACCATGGTTGACATCTGACAAAAACTGATAAGCAATATCATAAGCATAAAACCTTGACAGGAAAATCACATTCAAACCTTTTCTAGGTACACCTGTCTGTCTGGATATAGAGTGAGGGACAGAATTGACTACAATATAACCTGCACCGTAGCCGGTAACTGGAGAGGATATGATGGCTCTCAGACTAGCGTTCACCCGGTTAATTGTGAACCTGTATTATGTCAAGGTCCTCCTCCCCAGCCTATCCCGAACTCTCGCTGGGTTAGTGGTATTGACCCAAACGATGCATCCGTGAGAGGTACATCAACCTTGCCTGATAACTTTCAGCTCCAAATACCTCTTATTAATTTACGTGTAATAATAACTTGAGAAGGCTGACGTGTGTATTTTGTTCAATAAGCAATGTTCTATAGGTCATTATCTGGACAAAGCTGACTATCAATGTACACCCGGTTATCAGGTGAATTCTGGGATAGAAGGAGACACTAGGGTTATTCTAGAATATTCTTTCACATGTGGTGCTAACAATGACTGGAAGGATGCGCATTCACCTCAGCAATGTGTGAGGCAAAGCTGTGGAGATCCAGGTGGGTTCGCCATGAAAGTGCAGAACAAACGCGGTGTAGCAGTTTTTTTGTGTTGAGAGTTTTCAGTAACTCCTGTGGTGGAATGTTTAGCGCACCAGATTGTAAGCTGGAGGTCTGTGGTTTGAATCTTGGTGGGGCAAATGTCTCGCGGTTTTCGTCTCTTTGGTTTTGTTGAACAATTGAACTTTTGAAAATCATAAAAATTTGAAAATGCTTATAAAAATGTGCGGAGTTTAAGTTTTCAATGTCTAGGTGCTGGAGAGAATTTAGAGAGTAGAGTGGGTCGAGAATTTCTGTACAAAGACACTGTGGACTATATTTGTCAAAGAGGATATAATTATAATGGTACGGTCACTAGGAGAAAGTTGCAATGCAACCTTCTTCCAGGGAGTAGTCATGTTGCATGGAATGGCACAGCTCTCAATTGTACCAGTGAGTATCTGGAAAAATCTAGAATTTCCCCCCTTGTTTTTATAGGCTGAAAGTAATTAAATGTCTGTGTGGAATTTTTGAAACTTTGAATTCATGTAATAACATTATTTTAATTAAAATATTGACCTCCCATTGCATGATGTTAACTTGATATTGCAAATAACATCAAAAATATTTAGTTTCTGTTTTGGTTGGGCCAACTTCAGATACTGTTCTGCAGTAGATACTGCACTAACATACATCTGATCATAAATTTACCTGAGCATTTTCATGCAGTCTATGGTGATACTGGACAGAGTGTGCTGTTGTTAGTGTAGTTTTGTTAGTGTAGTACTGTTGTTAGTGTAGTGCTGTTGTTAGTGTAGTGCTGTTAGTATTGTGTTGTTATTACAGGGATACACTGCAGTGACCCTGGCTCTGGAAGGAATGTGATTAGAGTGGGTTCTGACTACGGGTATGACAGTGTTGTAGTGTATACCTGTCTCCCACAGCACGTGCTAATTGGTGGTGGGTTGGAGCAGCTGGCCATCAGGTGCACTTCTCAGGGCACATGGAATGGGACAACTCCCTCTTGTGAACGTAAGTAAATAACCTTCTGTTTTCAGCTTTTTTTTTCAATTTAAATGCTAGTATAGATAAGTCGGACATACTATAAAAGAGTACACAAAGATTGTAATACTAATATTGTCCTACATAACATTATGCAGTTCAACAACTCTGCTTATTTGACAATTAGTTTTCTGTAATCGAAAATTTTACTGATAGAATTACTAACTTTATACCAAATAATAATGTTATTTCTTGGGAATGTTATCTTGTGTGCAGCAATAATGTATTATAACCAATAAACAAACTTTTTCACTTACTCGTATTTTATCGAATATAACTTTCATGATTGGTGCTTTTCAGCCGCTGAAATAGCCAGTGATTTCACTGTTAGAGTTGTGAAGCCGTATGCTGTTGAAGCTCAGTGGATTATGTCTGAGAAATATGATGGGATCCTTACTACTTTTAGTGTTGAGTTTGTGGGCCGTCCTGGTTACAAGCCTGAAAATAATGCTACCGCTGTACTTTACAACAACACTAACTCTCAGCTAAATGGTGAGTGAGTGTTGCTAGGCAACTCTCCACAATGCTTTGCATTCAGTTGCCATATCTCAGTATCTGGTAGTATGTGCATATTCCCGAGTAGGTTTTTTGTAAGCTGTTTTATAAACTTTTGTTTATTTCTGAAATTTTTTTTTAGTAGAAAATGGGTTCTTTGCAGGAAAACTAGTACTCAGTTGTTCTATTTGCTGCATTTTAGAGCATTCGCAGACTATTGGAAAGACACTTTCTGATGCTGGATTATACAAATTCTTCATATTTACAAGAGCTGAGCACATTTACGAATTCAAGTTACACAGTAAGTCCATGCTATTTCTGCAAAAAGGTTTAAAGTTACAGTGCTTCTCCATATCTCATTAGGCTACGGGTCCTGAAACCTCAATTCATGACACAGTAGAATACCAAATTTAACTCATGGACTCCGTCAATTTTGGCCATTTTGTCTCTATACACACATACATAAGCCACAAAACAGGGGTCTAAGCCTTTCTTCTCACCTATGGGATTTTGTGCGAACGAAAACTTGGAGATACAAAAAGAGCTGTATTGTGACAAAGTATTGATAATGTTTTTTTATTCTTGCTATCACTGAGACGCATTAACTGCGCGGTTTTGTTTCACATATGTTAACCTTTCTAGGTGTGACTCAAGTGTCTACTGAGCCATGGCCGTCGACCCGCCTGCCACTCACCATATACACGGGCGGTGGTGCCCCTTTCTTAGGGTCTGTGCAAGAGCGGAACCTTCCCAATATTATACCTGTCACCGAACTGCCGAACTTGAGGAGACGGCCTTTAGCAATAGCTCAGAGTACCACAACGTAATGTAGCTTAGTACTGTAAATAAGGGGTAATTTTCAGAGACCAATTAAGGTGTACGCTAGCATGTAACGCATAATCATAAAGTGCATAGTATAGCTTTGAACTCCAAGTTTTTATTGCCATCACAACGGTAGTTTTTCATTGTCAGCAGTTGAAAATGTGTAACTCAAGGAAGATAACTCCTAAACAATAATTTTTAAAGCTAGTTTGTAAAATGCTGTTGTTGAAATATTTTTTGTTTTCTATTACTTGTAAATTATTTGTGTTTTATTAGGCCTTTATTGTCTACCTCTAGTTTTCATGCATATGTGTTGTGAATCATCTTAAGTAGCTGAGTTGGCAGTTTAAAAGTACTTACCTGTAGCACATTTATAAAAAAAGTTGTTTAAAGAAATCAAATGTTAGACACTTATGTGCTAAACAGAGGTTTGCAAAGATGAACCAAACAAAATCAGCAATTGTAATCTTGGATTGCTGGCTTTGTATGAAACTAAATTTACAGCTTAGTTGAGTGTAAAATTCTACAAACACTTCTTTTACACAATCTCCTTCTATCCACTCTCTATAGACTAACACGCACGCACGCACGAACACACGCACGCACGCACGCACACACACACCATAATTTAATCTATTGTGGTCAAATTACTTTAATCTAAAATTGTGCACTCTTTGCAGGACACAAAGAATAAAATTTTATTTTATTTGAAATTCTTATGCAAAAATGGTGCTGTTGTTCTGTTGCAGGATTAAAGCCACTTTCAGCCGAGCAATGTTCTCTCAACAGAATGGCACAATAATTGGATTTACAATCATTGTTAGAGAGGTTCATCCATTTCACGTTTCTGAAGAGATTCTGGCTGCTGAGGGTTACCATGATAAATACCCTGCAGAGTTGCTCACATGGAGTGACCTAGATGTCTATAAAGAGTACAAGTATCTCACGTGGCCTGCGTACTACGTCATACCAGTCTGTAACATCTTCGACTCCAACGACTGTAAGTGTTTCATTCAAGTCCTATCTTAATTAGTTTTATAAACTACCTTTTGCCATCAAACTTAATATATTCACCGGTTGTTCATGTATTAATCTCAGTTGCAACGTGAAAACAGGCTAAAGATATTGATACATCAGAGAGGTAAAAAAGCAGGCTACCTTTAAGAACTAGTATTCCCTTATAACTTGCTGAGATCAATGTGTGGGCAAGTGATGAATATAAAGTAATGTTCAATTTTATTAATTTTGGTCAACATCTCCAATTCTGATTGAGAAAGAAGTTGTGTAGAACGATAGCCTACAACATTTTTGCTTCCAAAAACCTTTGAGTATTGACTGTTTCAAGTGTTTTTGGCAATGAGTTTAAAGAATATTAAAAGATAGCCTGAAAACTATAACCAGTATGTCAGATGAGATTTTCGTGTGTAAACTGCTGATCAGGGTTGGCAGGATCAACATTTAATAAACTATTTCCCAGGGATAGAAAGAAAATACAGCATGCATTGCTTTCCATTACATCAAAATATAGTGAGCTTCAATTTACTTCATTATACTTGTATAGAATGTTTACAGCTTAAATTACATTAGTAGAATATCAAAAACTACAGCATCAGCAGTACCATTTATAGATAGTGACTATCTTAAAGTTGGTGGTCTCAAGTGACAATTTATACAAGTTTTAATATTTTTCAAATAACTCATGCCCTTCAGCTACATCAAATATAGGAACTGCAAGCAAAAATTCCATAATAATGAAACAGGAACTTATGAATGTTTGACTGCCATTTACAGAGCTGACATTTACATGAATCCTTGTATTTTTGTAGATTGTCAAAATGTAACTGGACCAAGTCCTTTATACACTCACGTGTATGACAATGAAACTGTGATGGATCCCGGTGAATACAAAGACTCTATATACGCTAAGTTTGATCTCAGTGCTGCAAGTTTGTCACTTCGAACTACTTTTCTTATTGGAATAGATGAAACCTGCAGTTCAGGTGTGCTTATTGTGATCCTTGCGTGCTTCTTTTTATTTCAACTCTGATTACATGCTTAGTTCTAGCTATTGCTGCAAAGTGTTTATGCTTTAATTTTCTTTTAAGTTACAGTATCATATTCTTACAAATCTTGCATTTGTTGAAAGCAATTGCAACAGCCAACCTGATTTATTGTTGTGCAAATGTTAAAGTTTTTGTCACAGTAGTAAAACTAATTTCCCTCTTGTTGCTTGTTAGGCTGATAAAAAATAATTTAAAGCATTTCATTTGGTCAAGTAATCACTGCTGGCAATTAAGAAACTCATTTTTCTTGTGTGAATAATCTAACATGATGTCTCATTCACCTACTTTTCTGTGACATCTAGCAAGAAAGAATAGCACATGCAATGGACCGTTACGTCGAAATAGAAAATTTTGTATCAAGCTTCGAGCCTATACCAGATACGGATGGAATGATTCCTACTGTTCAGCCATCATTCAAGTTGGTCAGTGATGCTAGATTGTGTGAAATTTTTGTTTAAATGAATATAATTTCACTTAAGTTCCATGTTGAAATGTTGAAATGTTACCTTATAAATGTCGTTGTTTACATTATATTTTAGCAAAACAACTAGAGTTTGATGGAGCCCTAGTCGTTCCCACCATACTAGCTGCTGTACCCTTCATTATATTCCTGAGCATCTTAGTTGGAGCCGTGAGTATTCTGTTTTATAAATAGCAATCAGTTACGGACTGCAACATGAATGCTTGTAACAGTGTAATGTATGTTTCAGAAATATCGAGAATATGCTGCTGCAACTCAGACGGTTAAAGTCCCAGAAGAAGTTGAAATCGATGAAGATTTGTACGAGACAACAGATGAGGGTCAACTAATAAGTATTTGGGTAATTAGTAGTATAATGCATACTGTGTAACCCCCAACCCCCTCTTTCTTTGAGGTAGGTGTAGTATAAATGAAGAAACTGAGAAAAGCCTGTGTTTTAGATTAGAAATGTAGCAAAAGAAGTTATGTTCTCGCAAGAGTTTCAACCTGTGCCCAAAACCAAAATTTATGAAGACATTTAAAGAACTTAGGCTATCCCAATTTCTCCATTACTGCTTCTAAATGCTTTTTTCAGCAACAATCATTGGCACTAGCATACATTGGAATAAAACTAGGAGAGTTTTAATTCAGTGCTAGAATGGGATTATAGTCATAGTTGTGTAACCACATTCAACACCATTGAACTCAAGCAAATGGTTATTTTAACTTTATTAGTATAGCAGATTGCAGGAAAACACAGTAGTACATCACATAATTCTATGGTCTTGTAGACAATGGGTGACAAACCAAATATTCCAACAGCAAGGAAACTGGCTAATCCAGATGTTGATGCTGCAGGTCATAGTGTTCGTCTTAGGCAAATAGCTGGTCTGAAGCCTAAAGCACCAAAATCTTCTGGTAACTTATTTATTTAGATTTTGAATTTTAAACCACAAATTGTTTAAACTCATTAGTTTGAGATTAAAATTAATTTCAAAAATTCCTTATCAGTTCTTTATTTTGAAGCTGAATGGTGAAAGCCTGCTGCATGTTGTAGAGTTAAAGAATGAAAGTAGTAACAAAAGAAAGGAGAAATCAGCAAAATAGCAATCAGATTGGTCATATGTTCTTTATATGTTGCTATGCCTAGCATTTAACAGAATTGCATAATTTCAGATTGATAGCTAATACTTTATTTCTTGTGTTTTTTCATATCTCTATCAAATCATGCCTACAGGTGCATATGTTTCTGTTGGTGTTGTTTATGATCAGTCATATATTTTTTAGAAGGCTTGCAAATATTTTCATAATAATTAATAAATGACAGTATTCTGAACTACTATGTTTTCTTCAATTTTGCTTTGTTTAAACTGATTAGATTGCAATGCTAGATCTTTGGTTCAACTTTATTATATATACATTCTAAGCCTACTGCATTAATAGTTGAGGCAGTTGCTATAAAATATTACCTAAATAACTAATTTAATTAATTTAGCATCAATAAGTATTATTATTATTCCTATTGCTACCCTCCATGGTTATTCTGTGCACAAAAGTCACATGACCAACTTGGTCATAACTTCAAAAATCCAATTTTAGTAAAATTAGCAGTCAGATTATTTTATTATAATAAAATGAACTAAGCAAGTGCATTATTATACCAGAAGCCATTTATGTTCAATAATTATCTCAATTTACAACAAATCAAAGTTAAAAAACATTTCTGCTGGCTTCAACTTCAACTTCAAAGCTTCAACTGGCTAGCTTAATGCCAGTTGAAGCTTTGAATGCATAATGCTTAATGCATACTACAGTAACAGCTGTTTGAATTATACGGCAATTTTTACTACATAGAGCAAAATTGAGCAAAAGTTCACCATAGGCTGCTTAAAACCTATATGATTAAATATAACCAAACAGATAATAATAAGTTCACGCAAGCAATAGTCTGCGGTATATCAAAATATGTGTGCAAGATTGTGTATATGTTTTACGTAAACTAGAGTGTTCCAAATACAGATTTATGGTTGGTTATTAAATTGGCAAACTACCAACTAACCAGTTCTTTTACATTTGGTTTTTATAGCCAGTTCTTGCATAGCAATTTAAATAATAAGAACAAAAGTAGTTACATACATGCATTAAGTACATAAATCAATTGTAACTCAAAATATAAGTCAATGCATGTTATTATCTCTTTCAGTTTTGATGCTTTATTAATATTTATTCCAAGTATTAACTTATAAAATAAGCATTTTAAAAAAAATTATTCTAGCTGGTTTTTCTTCACTACAATCATTGCTCTCATTCCAAGCATTTCAAGCTTCATTTTATGAATTTATTAATTAATGATGAGGTCATAAATAACTGAATATTAAGAAAATATTTAGATTATTTCGTTCAACAGCAAGATGGGAGCATCTAAAAATGGTAACAATTATTCCACCAAAGCTAAACACTGCAATAAAAGACAATCAATAACCAGTATGTGTCTCTGTTACTCCTCTCTGACCCACAATATTTATGCTAAGTCACCTCACTATAGTTTCTTCTTTGCATTTCAGCCTTATATACATATTCACAATGGCAAACCTCACGGTGCTGGCTGAGTTTGCCTTGCTGTGTGCAAAACTTAATTTCGCTGTTTAAGATTAAAAAAAATCATAATAGGGTAGTTATAGAATCTGAGCAGAGTTAAAAATATTTCTTTTCATTTAATTTATTTTTAGGTAATAATTTCAGCAAATATTTTCTAAAAATGTAATAAGAATTATTTGAAGAAAGTTGAAATGCAACATATTTTCTATCTGCATGTATGCAAAGCTGATACATATATAAGTTCACAGTATAAGACCTAAAGTTTATATAATGAAGAAAAAAGTTTTGTCAACAGAACTTCTAGCTGTTGCTAACTTAAGCAGCTTGTCTGCAAAAACTTTTTAAAATTCAAGCTGGTTTTTGTAACATAAATTTTGGTAGAATAGGAATAAAACGAAAATCTATGTTTTAAGTTTTCATTTGTTATAGAATCAAACTACAAGCGAAATTGTAAGCCTACTGTAAAGGCAAAAGTATCTAAGTTGAAAAAGGCTGCAAGCAAACAAGCGCTTCAAAGGGAAGGTAGGAAGCTTCGAAAACTGCGTGAACTCACAAAGGTAGGCTTACCTGCATAACCTAGGTTTCTAGATCTGTGATTCAACAAAGTTGGTCAGTTGTATCTTGTTAGATCAGTTAGAAAAAAGTTGCAGGATTTGAAATTAAGACTCAAGTGCATATTGCAGCAATTTGCAAAGCGGTAAATTATTGCTTTAAATTAATTTTCAGTTTTCTTTCTGTTGGGCTCTTTCACTTTATATCATCAGCCAAAAGTACTTAAATTTGGACATCAAATTGCTAAGTTGTTAATACATGAAGTGCCTTTAAACATTTTAGAAACAAAACCTAATTACCATAAAGTAGTTCTTATGTATAATATGTATATATACTGCGAATGAGGAGAATATGTGGTTTGAGTCCAATTTAATACAAGCTATTCAGTATATTTGTGTTTTCTGCTCTTATGTCAAAATCATTATTTTATTATGTGTGATGCTACGTTGTGTTTCATTAGTTGAAAGAGCTAACTCAAGCTAAAGCAAAACTTCCATCACACTATTCAATATTTAATGGCATCACTAGTCGCAATGATCCAAAAAGGAAAAGAAGTGTTAGAGATAGAAAATCTCGAAAAGAATCTCCAAGTGTTGCAGCTAAGGTGAGATTATTTATTTCCTGTTTTGTGTAGCTTAGTTTTGCAGATCAACATATTAACATATAACATGAAAAGGTTAATTGCAAATAAACTACCTTGATTCCTTCAAACATAGTTACACAAAATTACAAAATTCTTGGAGCAAAAAAAGTTATTGAAAAAATATTTTGGTAAAAGCTTTTTTTAACTTCCCAATTTAATCTATATATTACTTTTAGCCAATATAATAATGCCATCTAAAAGAAATATATTAAACCTGAATTAAATAGAAAAAATTGGGCTCCATGTTTTATAAATCTTCAGATGAACTCTAGCTAATACAATTGATAAATTATTAGTAATAACATTAGCTTTTAATATAGATGGCTTCAGTTTAATTCCATTCATCCTGCTGTGCTAATTGTAAAACTAAAAAATAGGCAGTCAATTCACCAATTATTCTACTCAGCTCTTTTTTATCATTAGCCGAGCTACAGTAATGCTTCAGATGCAAGGAAAACCAAGTGCAAGCGATCTAGAAGTAGAACTCATTTCACACACGTGAAACAGTCCAGGTCAAGGCTTAATCAAGAGGTTTGTTAACACTGCACAATTCCTACAATGGAATTAATTGCTTAATATTATGTAGTATTGAGATTACCTAGTAGCCCCTGTGGTGTAATGGTTAGTTCGCAAGGCTCCCCGAGGGGGGGGGAAGATATTACTCTTTATTATTTACTCTAAACTATTCACGTTGTATATTCTGTATTTGGATTAAACATTAAGCATGCTTTAGATTTATTCTTGCTTTCAGAACTATGAGCTTGCTAAAACATAGGAAATAGCTTTGACTCATAGGGTATGCCAAGAGTTTTTACGTCTTGCTAGAAAGGACAACCACCCATTGGTTGCTTTTTTAACATATAGCAAACCCCACCAAGATTTATTGGAAGTCTAAAAATTTATGCATATATTTTAACTTTTTTCTGAACTACTTTGAAGTTGTTATACCATGTCACTTGTGTGACTAGAGAAAAAGTCTGTAGTTTACCAAAATAAAATAAAAAAGTAAAGTGTGAGGAAATTACTTTACACACTGTGTGTATACAACAAGATAAACTGGAGAAGCTGCAATATTTGCAACTATCATTAAAACTAAATTTACTGTCAGTCAGAAGTGTAGCAGCTGTATAATTAACTATATGGCTAATTATTATAGCTGAAACTATACTATGCACTCAATATATTGTAAAAAGTACTCCCCAAATAAAGTTGGTCATGTGATCAGTTTAGTATGTAACTTGTTTCAGACAGGAAGTTCACTGCAGAAGTTGAGGTACGATACAGAGGAGCACTCCATGTCCACAATAAAAGCTTTAGAGTGTCCTAAAAACTTGTGTCATGTAGAAGTGTGTGCTTTTTCTAAAAGGTAGGATCATTAGCATACAAATATTTCTAATGTTTCAACTTTTTTACTTGTTTTTGCATCACAACATTCGCCAACACTAATCACCACACAACAGCTGCATCTGTTAAAAAATGTATATGCAAGGAAGTCAAATTGAAACCTTAGATTAAAAAGTTTTAGTTTTGAATTGTAAAACTATAAACTCTTACAGCTCGGCTAGAGTTCGTGACCTCAAGAATCGGCTGAAGGTGTTGTTAAAGAAAAGAAATGCACTGGATGTTACAGTACCATATAAGAATGATGCATATTTGAAGACGCACATTGAGTCAATCACTATATATCCTCCAAAAACAGAAGAGAAAAAATCTGTATGCATTATTGGCTACGTATAATTCTATTTACTGTCGTGTTTTGCCATGCTATCAAAATATATTCATATCATTCATATTTTGCTAGTGTTTCAAACATATCAGCAAAGTGGCTTATTGTTTCCATATGCATTAGAATTAAGTAGGTGTTTAGTTAAAGATATTAAATTCTTTTTACAGTGTGCCCAGTGAGGCAGTGTATTAAAATAATTATATTTTAGTGTCAATATTTTATAGTGCCAAACTACTTAGACTGTTTTATATATTAAGTTTATTTGTGACAGTATAATAATAAATTGCATGTTCTTCCATAGATTTTGTAGCAACTTCTCACTAAATAAAAATGTTAGTTACATATATTATACTAATAACGCAGTATATAGATACAGAGAGTGGGCTGTACAAAAGCGTTACTATTCAATATTATATGCTGATACATTTGTGTTGACACATATTACAGGCTGCTGACACCAGGTATCAGATTCACACCTATCAATCTAATGAAAGCAAACATTTCACACAAGATTGGGAAGAGGAAGAGACCGTGACAGCTAAACATTGGATTCTTCCTAATAAGGAATTTGATGGTAAAATTCAAGTGTTACTATATTTGAGCAAGCATTATATTTTATTATGTATTGCATTATATAATGCATTACGCAAATTGCAATACACATTTTACATTACGCATATTATATTAAACACATTGTATATTTATTTAGTTATGTACAGGTATTACCTTCTGTTACATTGTATAATTTTCAAGCGATACATTGTAATGACCACTATGTATATTGTTTTACAGGTGTTTGGGAAAGTTTAATATTTGAGTCGTCAGTAAAAGAAGATATACTAAACTACGCCATGACAATGTTGATGTATAGTGATAAGAATATTGATAAAAATATTATATGCTGCAACAGAGTTGTCTTACTTCATGGTTGGTATCCCTACATGACCATATTTTCATGGTGTATTATAATAATAAGTTACAACATGTTGTGTATTATTAATTATTGATAATTAATTAATAACTAGATAATTATTAATTAATTGAATAATTATATTATATCATACTTTATTATATTGTATTGTATTACATTATATTGTATTATATTATATTGTATTATATTATATTGTATTATATTACATTATATTGTATTATATTATATTGTATTATATTACATTATATTGTATTATATTATATTGTATTATATTATATTGTATTATATTATATTGTATTTCAATATATTATAGTATACTATATTATATTGTACTATATTATGTTAGAGTGTATTATATTATATTGTACTATATTATGTTAGAGTGTATTATATTATATCACATTGTATTCTATTATATTATATTATATATTATACTATATTATATCACATTATATTATTGTATTATACTATAATGCATTTCATTATATTATATTATATTATAGTATATCATACTATAGTATATTATAATATCACTTGTATGTTTTACATAATCATGTTCCTGCAGCTACTTTACTATGCATGCATTATTTTAGGACCTCCAGGGACAGGGAAAACTTCCCTCTGTAAAGCATTGGCTCAGAAACTCTGTATTCGACTGTCTCACAAATACAGGAGAGGTCAGCTGGTAGAGATCAACAGTCAGGGCCTCTTCTCTAAATACTATTCTGAGGTAGAGCTTGTATTATAAATGAGCTGATGTTGGTTTGTGAGCACACATGTGTATCAGCTGTAATTTTCTAGTTAGCATTTGGTTATTATATGTAGGCATATATAAGCATATGTGAACATATGTAAGCATATATAAGTATATATATAAGCATATGTAAGCATATATAAGCATATGTAAGCATATATAAGCATATGTAAGCATATGCAAACAATTGTTTGTCTACAAAGCTGAGCAGTATTGATATTAGAGTAGATCACAAATTTTCAGGTAGCAATTATAACAATACTCTGCTTTAAAAACATATCGGCAGTACAATGTCATCAAAATGCATATTTTCGAGCTCACTTTATTTAAATATTTAAACCTATATGATGTATCATGAATATGTGGCTAAATTGACTTTTCATCAAATGGCTTTGTTTTACAGTCTGGTAAGTTAGTTGGGAAAATGTTTGATAAGATCCAGGAGTTCATAGATGCTAAAGACAGTTTAGTCTGTATACTAATTGACGAGGTGGAGGGCCTGGCTAACAACAGGAAGAACATGATGCACGGCAACGAGCCGTCTGACTCCATGAGAGTAGTCAATGCTCTGCTCACTCGACTTGACGACATTAAAAGGTGAAACTACAAAATGCTGCATGCTTACAGTTGCTGAAAATTAAAGTGCTGTCTCTGTTTCTATGAATATATAGACATGTTGATAGGTAGTAGTACAATTTGAGTTTCTTATATTATAATGCTATAAAAATGCAGTTTTTATGCTTATTTTTTGACTTTATAAACCAATGAGTTCCCTACAAAGTAAGCTCACCAATATGTAGTCGAGGGACAGATGGGGGGGTGGTGGGGTGGGGGGTGGTGGTCTGGTAATATAGTAGAGACAGCTGCATTGCTACTAGAGTAAGCACTGTAAAGGTTCAAGCACCAATAACCTCAAAGTATTTTACTTCAAAGTATTATCAATATCAATTGTGTCAGCCACTTGATGTAACTATGTATATTATATATATTGTATAGTGTATAGTTTTGCAATTCTACTTGTAGTAAATTACCTATCATGGAATTATGGCAACCGGACTTATATTAGTTATGGTACTCATTGTAGATACCCGAATGTCATTGTGTTCACTACGACTAATGTTACTAAGGCTATCGAAGCAGCATTCTTAGACCGAGCTGACATAAAGAGGTATATCGGGACTCCCAACCAAGAGGCTATTTACAGCGTGTACAGAGGTTGTCTGCATGAAAGTATGCGGGTAAGTAAAAGAAATACAATATAAATTAACTTTTATTAGTTGATTCTCAGGTTCCGAAATTCAGTCTGTCCACCTCCAAATAGTATTAGTAAAAAAATGATTTCTAATATTACAAGAAAGTATGATATTGGCTAATAAATGTACTATATATTATATGTAGTGCCTTGTTTTAGCTAACTTTATTATCTTATATCGCTGTCTTTCACTTTGTAACTTCTAAATAAGTGACTCTTAAAGTTTCTTGGAACAATGCTTAATATTTTTCAAACTGTTATTTTTTATGTGTATTAGCCATTAGGTTTAGCTCAGCTCTGCTCTTAGTTGTAGTATTTTGTTTTAGGTTTCAGCATCTCCCCCAGCTCCATTATATGCTGCAAACATGATTCTTAGTCTATATTACATAATATTGTCTTCACTGTTATCTGATTGTTATAGGCTGGTATAATCACACCAGAGTTGAATCTACTCACATGGCGACAGCTAGAAGGGCGCAAACTGAGTGGTTCGAGTAACCCAACAGTCAAACACAGTTTGAAGTTGAAATCCTTATCTCTGTAAGAGAATTTTTACAATTGCTCAAAATAATGTCCTGAATAATGAAACTATATGTACTTTTTATAAACTAGTAACTTGGTTTTTAAAATAATTTGCTGCTTAAAATACATTAGACAGTGTTTTACAGTATTTTAAAAATGTATTCCAACATTTAGTGAGCTGCATCTTAAAAATTTTATTTAAAAAGATGTTTAATTGAACAAATACTATAGACTAAGAATTTGTTGGTATATTTATGGGAATTAGACAAATGATATTTTTCATATAAGTTTTTATGCTCTAACTTCCTGTTCTTTTAATCGTCTAACATAGACTTTAGGCTTAACAAATATTAAACTTGTTATTTAGTGCTAGCGTGGGTCTGAGTGGAAGAAGTCTTCGGAAGCTGCCAATGCTTTTCCATGCAGAATATTTGCCTGTGAGTATGACATTAGAGCCCACTGTATCTATACTCTATAGTACCGTGCCAGAAGCTGAGCTTGTATACTTATTCTGTTTAAGTGCTGCCAAGTGCATTATACACTGTGTCTTATGCCAATATTATGTTCTTTGATTAAAAAAAAAATTATTGCCTCTGATATTTTGATATATAATATAGTTTATAAAACAAATCTTTTAGTTTGCTTCAAACCAGTTATATAGCATATAACATAGCTGTAATGCTTTCTCATGTTATATTGTAGGCCCAGAAATTAGAGTTGAACAATGCCTATTGGGATGCAATGCTGCAGTGTATAAAGAATCAATTTCGAGAAACTAATCACCTAAATAAAGATCCAGAAATTTGACATATCTTTGTTGAAGTATTTTTGTAAATTATATATCAGAAATAAATAATTTGCATTGAGTCATTATCTTTAATGATCAAAATATCTGAGTGAACTGTACAACACTGCATAGTTTTATTAAGCAAATGAAGAAATATTAACCAATTAGCTTTCTACTGCTGATGCTGTCTTCTCACAGATGTAACCTCTAGCTACACCACAATCATCGTCATCAAATCGGAGCCATTCTTGAGATGGTTTCTCAAATATAATCGTGTTACCAAATAGCGCCAGACAGTTTTGCGCTCCACCTCGGTTATCAGGTTGGCCTACAGCCCAGTCCGAGGCAGTCACTGGCTTGTCTGAAGCAAATATTATTACAAATGAAACAACTTTTAATAGTATCTATTTGAGTGACTTTTCTTAAAAAAAAGATAAAATGATCAAAGGCATTTTGCAATTAACATTTTTATATACTTTAGGAAATTTCATTTGTAATATATAAAGCAATTTATAATGGCAATAGTATAAGTTTCCATTAATTATGTTCATTATTGCATTTTCAACATTTTGATAGTTTTACTTTAACATAATTGTTGTTATATCAAGTGTTACTGGATACTATTAGCACATGTTTCATGATATAATTTTAACGAAGATTTTTAAACTGAGGCAATGTTTCTGTTATTTTACTTTGAAATTAGTAGAATAATGCTACATATAAAAAAGCAGCATTCTATTATTACAGTCATGCACTGGTAGAGCCATTATTGTATTGGAGAATTTAAATTAGCCAATAATTTCTGTTAGTTACCGCTGGTCCAAAACCAATCGCCATTTTGATCTTTGAGACCACCGATCCAAGTTATTTCTCTCAAATTGCTATGAAAGGCTCTGTATCCACGCATCCATATGATTTCCTTTTCACTTTCTAAAGAAGCTAACAATCCACCAACATCTTTGCATGCCTTGTCCGCCGTCTGCCAATTTACTTTCGGCTTCATAAAGAACTTGTAACATGACTCATACGGTCCTTTTATCCAACCATCTTTTTCACAGGCAGTACTGAGACCTTTAAAGTGCACAAAGCTGATTAAAATAGCTCAATTTGAACTTTAATAATTTAAGAAGCTGTGTTCAAATGTGTTATTCATGCACATAACAAACTCTTTTCAACTGTATAATATGTACCATTGCATCACATTTACTTACCAAAAATGGTGACCACTAAAACACTTACGGCAAGTAACTTACACTCCCCATTCATGATGCTATATACAATCAATGAGCAGCAAACCTATAGTTATTATATGTCCTTTCATGAGAATATTAGCAGATGGTGGGATGCATCAGATAAACTTTAAACATATAATTTATGCTAGGCTAACAGAAAACCATTTAAGTGAATAAAACTAACCCTGGAATAAACATTTCAATCAGTTGTATTTAAAAAACTTTTAGACTTTTCTTGTAGCCTACATTTACAAAGCCTATTTGATGTGTAATATAGTAATTTATTAAACTATTTATAATTTATTATCTAAGTTTTTTTCAAAATTTTATACAGCTCAATGCTTTTAAGCCACGTCAGTTTATCATTTCATAGATATATATTTTATTTCCATTGTAAAGAATGCAATTTTCATTTAAATATTATTTTTACTATAATGATAAGAATATTTTGTCACGTTTTGTTAATAAAAATAGAGGAGAGATAAGGTGCACATAAGAAGGTTCTGCATATAAGCGTGATAGCCTACTGTGTTATTAGTATTGAATATTATAAATTATTATTCATAAAATTAGTACTATTAGTACTAGGTAGTTGAAACGTTTTGAGGTAAATCTGTAAATGGTAAACTGTCGGTCAAATGTAAATAATTATTTTCCAATAGCTCCAGCTCCTGTCAATTTGTAGGGAGTAGAGTTAGGACTCCGGGTTAGGGTATTCGTCATGTGGTGCTCCACAGTCTAGGATCCTGGGCTAGCACTCATTAACACATTCTATTGCGTTCATACACACAAGTTCTATCTTTATTTTCCCTCCTTGAGCACTGTTCTCTCTCATACACACTCTCTTTTATACTTGCCAAATTCATACAGGCCACACCTACACTACATTTATGTCAATGCAATTATAATACTTTAATGGAGTTGTTCGCTCTTCATACATGTTAAGAGAAGATAACTATAACTAAGTTGAAAATCTCCCTACAACATGTCAGCCTGAGGTATGCTGTATGACATGTGTTGAAACTATCCGATTCCACTTGTTATATGCACCATGTATACAGTCTATGGAAAAGAAACTAGGTTCAGCTTTCATTTACCACTATTGACATATTATAGTACATTATGGCATATTAATTGTTGCAAGTAAGACAATAAGCAGTTTAAAATGCAACTTTCAAAGGACTACTTGGCTTCAACTGAGAAAAATCGTTCAAGGATCAATGATAATATATGTGTCTGTGTTTTGATTGTTGTATGAATATTCTAAGCGTTATTTTAGATGGCAACTTGATGAATTTCATGGCGAATGAATAATATAAATTATGATTAATATTTTAAATAGTTATATATTTCATGCTGTATAAAAGGAATATATATGTAAACACAGCAACTAAAATCACTTTTTTAAAAATAAATACCTTATATGACCATCAATTATCAAATATTCACGTAACATACACAAATAAAGTATAAATATCGTTACATAATATATTAATAACACTAATACTACTTTGAACTATTATACTTATTACAGCACCACAAAACTTATGAGCGCAACATTTTAAACATGAAATAAAATGATTACTATAATCAAAAAGTTAAAAAGAACATCACATACTCGTGCTAATCTCCAACAACACAATTATACAAATTTTCATTAATAAATTGGAATAATAAACGACATAATATTATGTAAGAATACAAGCTATTTTGCAAATGTACACGAGGAATGTCAATTCATGAAACTAAAAGTTAAATAACCCAATCAGCAAGCAGCGTTACACTAAAACACCTCTAGTAGTCTCAATTCAGCAGCAAGTCATGGAAATGCAGTAGAGAACTTGTTACACTGAGTCTTTACATAAAAGCATCTATAAACATAATAGAAAACTGAGTTGGCAGGTAATACAGCATGGAGCACACGTTATTCACCGAGACCTAGATTACTTGATCAGATAATATCAGCAGCAAAACAAAATATGCTGTCAATCACTCAATAAACAATTACTTAGATCAATAGCTTTCAATTCATCTGATAAATCCACTCCGCTTGACAAATAATCTTATTATTATGAATTTAATCAATCAAACCTGTCAATCAATCTATTGATGCATTGATTGATATATTGGAGCGTTGCCCAAACAGCTTTTTATGCTGAGCAGCACAAGGACTTAGCTATACGCCTTGACTCACCGGGTGTGGCAGAGGAGGGCTTTTGAATTTCAGTTAGTCTTTCCTGCAGTCTTTCTAACCGATTCAGATTTTCGACAACACTGTCATCAGCAGAAGGTCGATTCACTGCGGGCCTGATATGTGCATCTGAAGGGAAACAGTTGGCGTGTCTGCTAGGATTATAACTGCTAGCCGGAGAGCCAGTTTGACCTACATACAGCAGATGGACAAATGTGGCTGAAAATTTAGTACATGTCTAATATAGATAGATACTATGCATATGCTATTGTGATATACTCATGCAAATTCATAAATATTATAGATAATATGTACTTTTTACGCCTATGAAAATATGGATAAAACCAACAATCAATCATAGATTCAAAAGAAGAAAGTTACATAAATTAAAAAATAATGCTACAAGTGACAATATCATTGCCGGATGCTGACTCTGAGAATACATAGATATATCATGTTCCCCTTCTTACAGCTACAGGCTAACGGAGTCAATATATAAACTGACCTTCTCTAGGAGGGACGGGAGAATTCCTGGGAGTACTCCGTTTTGACAGACTCTCCACGGGGCTGGCTGTAGCACTTGACCTCATATCCTCCCTACTGCTGCCCTTAGAACTCCGCCTTCTATGCAGAGACAATTGGCTCTGAGGTCGGGACGCCGTGTACGACCCCTTATCAGATCGGGTGGACTGCGCAGAGCTCGATCTCTTGCTGCTGCCAGTAACGGCGGTTGATGCCGTCCTGCTGCTGTCGGGACGGCGGGAAGATCTGCGAGAATCTGGACGGGAGACTTTGGCAGAGTCAGACTTGAACTCGGATTTGGAAGGCTTGTTAGCGACTGAAAGCAGAAACAATAAACATAAATATTAAAAATCTCTAAATTTTAGGTTTCTCAGTAAACTTGTTTAAAGCAAAATGTTTTACTAACCTTTATGTCCGGAATTTTCTTTATCATTGTTAAACAGACTTTGGATACCGTCACGAATCAACTGGAAACACACATTACAATCATCAGCTCAAGCAACATTCAGTAGAACTTTGGTAATCAACAGTATATAATCTGATGAGTTAATGTTGAAAATACTTCAATAGATTGCAAAATCTTCCAAATGAATGCTCAACATACAAAAAGCATTATGGGGCTGAATATACTATAAAAACAAACCGTTTTTGATCTAGTAATGAGCCATTTCATTCGATATGTAGTGATGACCACTCTAACGGCAGCCCTAAATCTACGTTTAGGTGGAATCTTGGTTGGAGTGGTGGGGCTTACTGCTCCCATATTTGCTAGTCTTCTCAATGTCTCCGCTTCACACTCCTATGTAACAGATATTTGAATTATATTCATCATTCTGTATGCCTACAGCATGTCTATGATATACCTACGTATTGTATGCCTACAGCATGTATATGATATACCTACGTATTATATACCTACAGGTGTCTATGATATACCTACATATTGTACGTTATCACATTAATGTACTGAGGCACGATATATCGTCACCTGATATCCGCCAAGTTGCAGGAGTATCAGCTTCTTCTGGTAAGTCAAACCTCGGACTTTAGCTTCAGCCTTTCTCATTCGAGAATAGAGCTGGGTGACAACTTCCAGCCAATAGGAAGACAGCTTGCAGCTCAAATTCCCCGAAGTGCGGTTTGCCTGACATCAAACACAAAGGAGTTTAACTCTCGAGAACACAGCAATAATAAAATAGGGGAAAGGGGGGAACTAATATATTAATAAAACAAGGGAAACTAGTATACAAAGGAACCTCTAGGTTAAAACTGGTTAGCAAAGTGTGTACCTCACGTATCTTGTACTGATGGATTTCAGCCTCTAGATGACTGAGCGTATTTCTCAGCTCACTTTTTTCCTGACTAAGTTTATCAACAAGATCTAAGAGTTTAACAGATTCGCTAGAAGAAGGTGGTATCTACAATTACATGGCACACTCACAGCAAACTTGTTAGTTTAATACTAAGCAGTGATACTCAAACTATTAGGCAAAGTGCAAAGAAAACCACTTCTAACAACTGCATGTCTGTTGAGAATAGCTCACAGCAGCCAGCTAACAACTATGTCCAGCTATTATACACACTTTATTCACAAATCCTTAACTATCTTTCAAGTGCTGCAAGAATTCGGGGACATACATTAGCCTGAGCAGTGTGATTCCTCATCTTGACAATATCCCGGTGTTGGGAGGCTATTACACGCTCCTTCTCAGCCACAAGCGCATCAGCAGCTCCCAGCCTGGTCTTCAGCTCATCATTGAAACTCTCCACGTCCGCCATGGAGTCTCTAATCTGCTGCATGGACGTCTGCTGCACAGCCAACTCTCTCTGAGCTGTGAACAACTCACAGTTGACGCTCTCCAACTTGTCCTGCAACTGGGCAACTTCCTCTCGAAGAGTTCCCACAGTCTGGTTTTCAGCCAATAGCTGCGCTCGCAGGTCACCTGACTCTCTCTACAGGAATGCACTCACAATACAGACTGTTCTATATGTATTATGATATCGAAAGCTTTACGATATCACCATTTTTAGAATACCGCTGATGTTTTAAACACGGTATGTTTAGCAAATTTTAAAAATGTCTGAAAAAACTGACAATTTCAAATCTATGTACTCTGATTGGCTGTACAAGTTATGAACTACGGAGTTATGATCGGAGCAATTTTCTTCACACAACTTTTGAATATAACAAGAGATCAACAAGAGCTGCATAAAACACTCCTCTACTCCTAGTGAATACAGACAACATGGTAGAAAATACTTTACAATTACTAAGGGAGACAATTTCTCACCTTCCGGGACTCTAAATCCTGTTTGAGCTGAGAGACAAGTCTTTTCTCATTTTCTATTTCCTCCAGAGCCTGAGCTCTTGCCAAGTCCAGAGCAGCACTGAGATTGGCAGACCTATTCTTCTCTCTACTAACAGCACTCTACAACAGCACGTGTAGAACTAAGTCTAAATATATTACCTGAATGTGTAAATGTATTACCAGAACAGGTGAGCATATTTTACCTGCATGTCTAAACACCTTCCCTTCTCTGTATCCAACTCATCTGCTAGCATCTTGTATTCAGACACAGTTGGTCTGTTTTCTAACTCGGATATTTGCTTAGCCTGATCAGCGGATAGTCGTTTCTCTTGCGACAGTTGCCTACAGTTAAAGACAGTTGTAATCTATGAAACAAGGTTTGAGTTCAAAGGATTTCACTCGATTATACAGATAATTCGAAATCAATGAGCCATTGCACGCTGATTGACATACTGAGACAGGTCTAGCTGGTTTGCTTTTTCCATGTCAAGGTTGAGTTCCAGCTGAGAAATTTTAGCTTTAGCCTTTCTCTCTCTATTGGAGGCTGTATTTTGCTCCTCAACCAACTGCCTTTTGGCTGTTTGAAGTTGCAGGCTTTCCTTGTCCAGCTTGGCCGTTAGACCGTTTTGTTTATCCCTTAGCAACTGTATATCTTGTCTTAAAGTCTGAAATAAAATCAAGTGCTTTTTCATTCAGCATGACTGGACTGTACAAATACAAACTGTATAGATAAAACGTAAAACAAATAAACCTACTGCCTACTAAATATCCTCACCTGGGCTAAGAGATGAGCCTCTTCTTTCTCTTGCTTCTTCTCCTGTTGAAGTTTCTCTAAACCGCTACGAAGTTTCTGCTCTTCAGCAGCTTGCTGGTACAGACGAGATTCCAACATCTCAGTTTTCTCGGACTCATTCGCCAGCTGATTCCTACATGGTAAAGAGAGAGATGCAGCAGACAGAAGTGAACGCATCACTGAGGTGGAGGCAGACAGACAGATGGGAGAGAGAATCAAATAGATAAGAATCTGTGAAAACTAAACTGCAACCAAAATATTGCTGGTAAATAATACAATGGCATGCAATCAGCTGATGTAATGAAGTTTTAGAAATGAAATTTCAAAAACACCAAATAAGAAATAAATAAGAAACTATATTTTCCAGTCAGCAAAGATGAGTGAGTAGAATGGAGCAGGGCTGAGCAACATGAAATGAGTATTACAAGTACACCAGGTATTCCAATATCTAGATGGCGATAGATAGACTGGTGACGCGCTGCCTTGTACGTACCTGACGTCAGATAAATCAATCCTATAGAAATATAGAGAAGGTGGGGTCACAGAGTAGCAGGTTAAATCATAGAGGGCAATGAGAAATAATATAGGGGGCTAACCTATACTCCGTACATCTAATAACATGTTCAACCAAACATCTAACAATGTTGAAATGAACTACGTACTGTAACGATGAAAACTTCTGTTGCTCAGTGTCAAGCAGGTGTCTTGTATGATCAAGTTGTGCTGTGGCATTGGCCAGGTCAGCCTCCGCTTTGTAGAGTTTCTCACGTAGAGTAGACAACTCCCCGGTTAGTGAGCCATTTCTCTGCTGCTCTGTGTTGAGAGCCTTCGACATGTCAGCAATGAGCGCTGCCTGCTGGAGCTGCCGGGCTTCATTCAACTCAGCTGCACATAAACAGGTACGAGTAAAACATACGCTTAAGTCAGAAACTTCTTTAATAAAACAAAAACTAAAAACACTTCATCTCTTTCATTCTTTTCAAGTCTGCTGACAAAATGAAAGAAAATCAACTAAATGTTTCAATTTGTAGAACTAAATGAACAAAATTGCACCCATTACAAATAGAGATTCATTGATCCAGGTAAGACACATTCTGGTAGAGCACCGACTATTCATCTTGAATGACAGCAACACCTTTCATTGCAGGTTGGCAACACAACTTCTTAAAAATTTGGATAATTTAAACCATTATTTTCAAATAATGTAATTACAAAACACTACGAATAAATGTCAACAGCCGTAACTGGCATTCGAGCATTCACTTTATACAGTCAACGACTTTCATGTCAACATACTTGATTGTAGATTGCACACAATGTGTATGCAGCTATGGCAATAATTACTGTATTATTTGATTCACCACTTATATTTATACTCTTGAGTCTACGTACTAATGAGCTGGAAGCCTTAAACAATACTTTGGCCTGTGTAGCATTACTGAACAAAACTCTACAAACCTTCTTGCTTAGCATCTGCTTTAGATTTCTCTAGCTGTGTGCATATCTGTAGAACATCCTCCTTCATTTTGTTCAGAAGAGATCTATGCTCAGCTATTTCGTCTAGTAGTGATTGTCTGTCTGTGCGAAACAGTTCGTCTAAACTGGACTCTTGTCTCGAGGACTACAGCAGCAAAATCATAGAGTGAAGAGCGTGTAGACAGGTGTGGGTGGACATGTAGACAGGTTTGGGTGGACATGCAGACAGGTGTGAGTGGAAATGTAGACAGGTGTGAGTGGACATGTAAACAGGTGTGAGTGGACATGTAGTCAAACCTAAACGCTAATTCTAAACTGAGAAATCCATTACACTAGTAGCAACATAAAAAAGTTGCTACTGTTACATTAATTCCACTTAATACTAGTAACACACAAGACCCCCCAAAACTCACATACCAGTGATCGTAGTCTAGACTCCATTCTCTCGGCCTCGTTAGGCTGGAGGTCCCCTCTAGCCGCTACGAACGTCCTCAACTCCTGCAGGTACAGTTCTCTCTCCTGGACAAATACCTGGTGAATCGCCTGGATTAGTGAGGCACGCCAGTCAGGGGGGTGGCTGACTGTTGACTGCAAGTTAACACGACGGCATATATTTATACAGCATGCTGTTAAACTGGTAAATTCATATAAGTAACAGTATTCAGTCAAACTGGTAGAGGTTTAAAACATTTTTAGTAGAGAAAGATGGAAGCTGAGAGAAATTTCTCTAATTTTCTGCTACAAAACACAAACTATGAAAGGATATGAGAAGAAGGATCTTTATTGAACAACAAGTGTTGAGATTTAAATTCAAACTTTGTCAGCACTGCAGTGAATGGATTTAAAAAAGCAATTGAGCAACTACAGTGAGTTTTAATAAAAACATACAAGAGTAGCACTTTTTGTTTTCATATAGAGAATGTGATAAGCATTTCCGCAAAGTCCCAGCAGACAAACAAGTATTTGCTATACTCTTCTCCCACTGTCCTATATTCACACAGTTGCAATACTTACAATGGCCTCCGATCTGGCACTGTCTATGTGAGAGAGCATGTCTTTGAGGGACTGTACTGAAGCTTGCAGCACCTCTTTCTCCTGAAGTAAACTTTCGACAACTTGCTCTGAGAAGGCAGCATTTCCCTGACTGAGTTTGTAAATGGAACTGCTGACTCTCTCTATTTGGTCCATATGGTGCTGCAGAGACGGTATAGTAGAGGTGTGTACAGGTATAGTACAGGTGTATACAGGTATAGTACAGGTGTGTACAGGTATAGTACAGGTGTGTACAGGTATAGTACTCCACACAATGTAAACAGATATATGCAGGCAGCTGAGCTACAGCACCATGTTACAATATAACCTTCCATGACAAGATATACTAACATTTTATTATTCTACTGTGAAATAATGTGTAGGCTATAAAATGAAACAATAATACAATGAGAGCATATGAACCAATACTTTATTATAGATATTATACACAGCATAATAAATAATATTATATACTAAAATTTAGTATCAAAATCATATCGTTTTTCTTCACATGCATCACCATGTATATATACTTATACTATTATTCATTTACAATGTATATGGCAGCTTATATATAATATATGCTTCCAATAACGTAAACTGCTGAGTCTAACGCAGTTTATTTATTATTTGCCCAACAACTGGTGGAACATTGCAATGAGCTAGAAGCAAACACAAGAGCATGCAAGCATATAATATATATAATAAAAATGAAAAATTTTGCTGATACTAAGTTGAGTATAAAAACTACAATATTTAGACATAATGTCACTTATATTCAGGTAAATTATGCAAGCATTAACAGGAAATGTACCTTAAACTATAGTTGTTATTTCTACATAGATTAAAAACAAGCACTACTTCATATGATAACACTGTGTCAATATATACAGAGTCAGGGGCCTATAACTAGTAAAACAATCACCTAACAATACCACAAACAATGCAGCAGTGAAATAGGTCCTATGTCCATATGTGTACGTTAGCTAACACAAGGAGCTTTGTGTTTAATCAGGCAATGCCAAGTGCAACAATCACTAGAAAGAGCTGCTAATACACTGAATGTTATTCTGATATTGAACATGAAATATACAAAATGCATTAGCAGGTATAAATTCACTAATGCATAAGCCACCATACATATACCACACAGGCTATGCTATCCACAACCCCAAAAGAACGTATTACATCATTGCATATTCCATCACAAGCACTAACTAACCTGGTATTAGTATGGTTATTAGTATATACACACCTTCTGCCTCTGATGTACAGGCACATCATCTCCTATAGTAGACAGCTGGGAGGCTGTATCAGGTATAGTATCTTGGTCACTGTCTCTCTGGTATCCATTAGTGATGAGCGCAATTTTCCCTTCTATATCTCTCCTCAGAGATTCACTGAACGACTCTTCAGCTATAAGAGCAGATGATTCTTAAAGTCGGCCCTGACTTGCATATCTTAAACTAAGATGTAACCAAAAGAGAGAAAAATAAATAAGACAAAATAGAATGAAACTTACGCATTGTTTCGTCAATCTTAGAGACGACTTCGTCTAGAACCTGCTCTTTCAGTTTCTGGTAATTCTGCTCAAACTCTGTCCTCAGGCTCTTGATTTTCTCATTCAGCGCCAGTATAGTCTCCTCGTATGATTCTAAACAGAGTATAAGAGTATTCTCACCGTGGCATAACACAGTACCAACATAGCAGCTACTCATACAAAGCCTTGTATTTTTAACAACATAGAGCCCAGTGCAGAGTTAGTAAAAGGATTAGATTAAATCAAGTACCACAGTCTAACAGCACAAACATTTATTAAACAGTGTAATGAAAGCATACCAAGCTAGTTGCCCTACACAGTCATGCTGCCGCAAATGCTGCCTCAATACAAGCCGGCTGAGAGCAAACTGTCAGTGCTATTGCTTAACTCAATGTCAATGCGCCAGGCAAATAATCAGCAAACAAAAAACTCCGTACTATGTGCATTGTTTGCGATTAATAGTGTTTACATTCAATTAGATACTAAGCAAGCAACTGACAGGAGCAAATTACGATAGCCAATTAAATTCTTACATAATATTCAATCATTTATCAATTGATTGCATCTTTATGAGTATGTTAGATTTCCACTTCAATTAAGTTTAATAAAAATGTAAGTGCTGAAGAAAACCAATCTTACCAATAATTCCGAGGTATGTCGTATCTTAACATAGGTATATAATACATTGTAATCATAAATGCTTATGCAATCAATGGCATATTGACATTAATAACATTTTCCACATAAATAATCAATCATTATGAAATAACTTAACAGCTTATTAAATTAAGTATTATACACTACAATATATTCACAGTTGAAAACATTCTATCTTTGTGTATCACAGCAAGCATACAATGACCAGCTCAAGTCATACAACTTGGTTATTAACCAGCCAAGAATGCACCTTTCTAAATACAGACATAATGGCAGGTGAATGCTACAGTTTAATGAGCCAAGTATACGTATATTCAACTACCTTGTTGAGACTTTAACTCTTCCTGTGCCGAGTGTGACAGAGCTTCCAATTCTTCACTTTTTTGTTTTAATTGAATCTAAAATAAGAGTAGATAGAAAGTTCGTATAGACTCTTTCTCCAAGTTTTGATTTTTGATAATATTTAATTTTCGCTCATAAATATTACCATTAAAAAGTTATTTTTTAATGTCTTAACATAATATAATAGACAGCTATAGATAACATGGATACAGACTACCAACCTCCATCTCATGTTGGAGTTTAGCCAGACGCTCATCAACATCTTGGGCATCATGAGAATTGGCCAACTTTTTCTGTAGATTTGTCTTCTCCTTCATCAACTTGTCAGCCGTATCAGTGGCTGCTTCTAGCCTCCCTTGCAGTTCATCTCTCTCTCGCTTCACCTGATCTACCTCACAAGTCAAAGAGTTGAGTGCATCAATATGACTGGAGCCAACAGGGGTTTGCTCTATATTATTCAGCTTCGCGTGTAAACTCGATACTTTCTCCAACAAGGCATCACGTTCAGAAATAACTTTTTGTAACTCTTCATTCAGATTAGACGGTTGGAGGTGAGACTCAGAAGAGTCTAGTACAGTATCTTCTTTAATGGTGGTCTGTAGTAGGCTACCCCACCCACTCGTGTTATTCCCAGCAACGAATGTCGTCGCGTCAGTCGTCTGTTCTAAGTGGTCGGATGGTTCAAGTGCCAGAAGTGAATCTCTCTCTAACTGAACATTGCTTAACTGTCTACTGTGAGTCTCAATTACAGAAGAAAGAGCCTCTTTCTCCGAGATTGTGGCACGTAACTGTTCGGTTAATTCAGAAATATTACTGTCTTTCTCTTTTACAACCTGATTCAACTGCCTCGAGTCTTGCCTGGCCTTGTCCAACTGCAATGCTAATTCTATCTTCTCTGATATCATAGCGTCCAACTCAGACTTGGAAACATCAGCTTTATCCTCCGAATGCTCCTTAAAGGCTGACAACTCTTGTTCCAGTTCCTTGCATTTTGTTTCCAACTCCTCGATTCTTGCACGAGATTTCTCTAGCTCCCCCTTATGACTTTCTATTTGTGATACAAGAGTTTTACTTTCAGCTAAAAGCTCTTCCTTTTCCTGACTCAACTGTGACGTGTCAACTTGTTTCTTTTCCTACCAGAAAACACTGAACAACTAATGGAAAGTTTAGACAAAATTCGATCATATTCTGCTGAAAGTAGAGGCTGAGTAGAACTAGAAACATGCAGTGAACTGCTAGAATGAAGCAAAAAAGGATTGTATGGCTATAGCTAGTCAAGTGCATTTGGGAAGCAGTATAAATCATATTGTATTAGCTATATGAAAAGTTGGTTATATTTAGTTAGTAACAGCCGATAACTTCGAGTCAGTAATTTTGTTTGCAGCCTTGTATATTAACATCTTAAAAGAACAAGAAACAATGTGGCCACTGTTGCACTTCCATTAGACACATCAAATGTCATTGTAACTCTATAATTACCTTAAATTGGTCTTCTAAATAATAAATCGAAATGTTAAAAATAGTTAAAATAAGATCACTGTAATTTTTTTATTATAAAAATGATGACCACAATAGGCATGTAGTAATTGCAGGTTTTTATACAGAAAAATATCAGTGAAGTAGATAAGATATACACGAAAACAACCACCCCATCTTACCATTTCCTCAACTCTTTCATTTAGCATATACATCTCTTCCTCTTTCTCGTTGACTACATTTTGACTTTCACGCAGATCTTTTTTTAAAGTCATTACTTGTTGCTCTAAAGCCTCCTAACAACCAACACACCAATTGACTAGGAGTAACATGGAGGACAGGGGTACGTGAAGACTATATACACAGTTGTTACAACTAATATACAACTAAGGAGATAACGGGATAAACTGATTTCAATTCCATCAAAAATATGTATTAGCTTACACATAAAGTGCAATAATAAAATCAATGGAAAAGAGGTGTACAGATATTAAACTATGGTAACTAAATATTAATAGTGTTAGTCTTTTGTTAAGAACGAAATATGGAGTTATAAATGCATAAAACACACTGAAGAGAATAAGCGCATGCTATAAATAAGATAAAGTCACATGACAACTATATAAAAACAAACCTTTTCATCCCGGAGAGCAACGTTTGCTTCTTCCTGTTTCTCAAGTGATGCCTGCAGTTGAGTCACTTCTGTATCCTTGCTCTCTACCATTGATTGAATCTGCTCAAAATCTTCAGATAGCACCGCCTACAAGTTACACACAGGATTCTAGTGAAATAACCTGAAAGTAACAAGCAGTATAGCTGTAGCTGGGTTTAAGCTCAGCACAGCACACCACTCTAGGCCATGATAACATGTCATTATAGCATACTATAAATGTTATCAACCGTTCATAAGTAAATAATATATCCAAGTTTGCCGACACATTGCTTTCCAATGATTTGCCCCATCAGCCAATTGAATTGAGTTGGTCAAACTGGTATTTTAAAATATGTTATCAATAGACATAAATAGTAACCATTTTTGTGCTTTCATACAAATAGTCGTGATAAACTACAAATTTGATAAACTCTATTTTCACGACATATCACAGCAGGAAATGACTTCAAGGTAGAACAAAGAATAATAATGAATCTAAAACGTAAACAAGTAACGGTAAACGAACAAGACATAACTCAGCTTACAGCAGAAGGCAAAACATCTTCCAGTTTAACCTTAAAATTGAAATGAAATATTTTACGCATGCCAGAATCTTAGATATCAGAACCAAAACAAGACAACACTTGCAAGTGCTTCCAGAATACTGAAGACAGAGACAAAGCTTCTACAAGTTCTTACCGAGAAGTTCTCTAAAGACTTATTGTCCTCAATCTGAGCATTGAGTAACGTCTGCAGCTCCTCTATCTTGGCAGACTTGGTGGCCACACTGAGAGCCAACTCGTCCGCTTCGTCCGACTTGCTAGAGTACTTCCTGTTTAGCTGCTCTACTTCACTCACGGCTAGACTCATCTGCTGCACTCTGCCCTCCAGCTCCTCATTCCGCTCTGACAAGGAGCTCAGTCGCTGTTTCTGGTCAGCGATCTCTTCTACCTTAGCGGAGAAGTCCTGCTTCACGTCAGAGATTTCCTGAGTGAGTCGAGTCTCTGTCTCTTCCGCCTCCTTAGACTTGGCAGACAAGAGTTCATTGAGCTCTTCCAGCTCTTCTCTGGTTGGCAAATCTCTTGCTTTGAGAGATTCTTGCAGGGACTTAATTTCTTCATCTTTTTCAGTCATCAGCTCTCGCAGTAAATCATCCACTGAAGCAGTTTGAGAAGACTGTTTGTGAAGTTCTGCTTCTTTCTGCAAACACCAGGGATAGTTTACTAAGTGCATTACTAGCAGTAGTCTGCACCTGCATGGCAGTGCTCACTGCAGTTGTAATCAGCCAGCCAGCCAGCCAGCCAGCCAGCCAGCCAGCCAGCCAGCCAGCCAGCCAGCCAGCCAGCCAGCCAGCCAGCCAGCCAGCCAGTCAGCCTCAGGTATTCCCTTTCTCACAATTAGTTGTTCAGATTAGCACTCGAGTCCACTGCGAATTGCAGTCATATGTATTCACACATGTGTTACTTACTATGGTATGTACTTACTATGGTATGTACTTACTATGGTATGTACTTACTATGGTATGTACTTACTATGGTATGTACTTACTATGGTATGTACTTACTATGGTATGTACTTACTATGGTATGTACTTACTATGGTATGTACTTACTATGGTATGTGTTACTATGGTATGTGTTACTATGGTATGTAATTACTATGGTATGTACTTACTATGGTATGTACTTACTATGGTATGTGTTACTTACTATGGTATGTAATTACTATGGTATGTACTTACTATGGTATGTACTTACTATGGTATGTACTTACTATGGTATGTACTTACTATGGTATGTACTTACTATGGTATGTGTTACTATGGTATGTGTTACTATGGTATGTAATTACTATGGTATGTACTTACTATGGTATGTACTTACTATGGTATGTGTTACTTACTATGGTATGTAATTACTATGGTATGTACTTACTATGGTATGTACTTACTATGGTATGTACTTACTATGGTATGTACTTACTATGGTATGTACTTACTATGGTATGTACTTACTATGGTATGTACTTACTATGGTATGTGTTACTATGGTATGTGTTACTATGGTATGTAATTACTATGGTATGTACTTACTATGGTATGTACTTACTATGGTATGTGTTACTTACTATGGTATGTAATTACTATGGTATGTACTTACTATGGTATGTACTTACTATGGTATGTACTTACTATGGTATGTACTTACTATGGTATGTACTTACTATGGTATGTGTTACTATGGTATGTAATTACTATGGTATGTACTTACTATGGTATGTACTTACTATGGTATGTGTTACTTACTATGGTATGTACTTGCTATGGTATGTACTTGCTATGGTATGTACTTACTATGGTATGTACTTACTATGGTATGTACTTACTATGGTATGTACTTACTATGGTATGTACTTACTATGGTATGTACTTACTATGGTATGTACTTACTATGGTATGTACTTACTATGGTATGTGTTACTATGGTATGTAATTACTATGGTATGTACTTACTATGGTATGTACTTACTATGGTATGTAATTACTATGGTATGTACTTACTATGGTATGTACTTACTATGGTATGTGTTACTATGGTATGTAATTACTATGGTATGTACTTACTATGGTATGTACTTACTATGGTATGTGTTACTTACTATGGTATGTACTTGCTATGGTATGTACTTGCTATGGTATGTACTTACTATGGTATGTACTTACTATGGTATGTACTTACTATGGTATGTACTTACTATGGTATGTACTTACTATGGTATGTGTTACTATGGTATGTGTTACTATGGTATGTAATTACTATGGTATGTACTTACTATGGTATGTACTTACTATGGTATGTGTTACTTACTATGGTATGTACTTACTATGGTATGTACTTACTATGGTATGTGTTACTATGGTATGTAATTACTATGGTATGTACTTACTATGGTATGTACTTACTATGGTATGTGTTACTTACTATGGTATGTACTTGCTATGGTATGTACTTACTATGGTATGTACTTACTATGGTATGTACTTACTATGGTATGTGTTACTTACTATGGTATGTACTTACTATGGTATGTACTTACTATGGTATGTGTTACTTACTATGGTATGTACTTGCTATGGTATGTACTTGCTATGGTATGTACTTACTATGGTATGTACTTACTATGGTATGTACTTACTATGGTATGTACTTACTATGGTATGTACTTACTATGGTATGTACTTACTATGGTATGTACTTACTATGGTATGTACTTACTATGGTATGTACTTACTATGGTATGTGTTACTATGGTATGTAATTACTATGGTATGTACTTACTATGGTATGTACTTACTATGGTATGTAATTACTATGGTATGTACTTACTATGGTATGTACTTACTATGGTATGTGTTACTATGGTATGTAATTACTATGGTATGTACTTACTATGGTATGTACTTACTATGGTATGTGTTACTTACTATGGTATGTACTTGCTATGGTATGTACTTGCTATGGTATGTACTTACTATGGTATGTACTTACTATGGTATGTACTTACTATGGTATGTACTTACTATGGTATGTACTTACTATGGTATGTGTTACTATGGTATGTGTTACTATGGTATGTAATTACTATGGTATGTACTTACTATGGTATGTACTTACTATGGTATGTGTTACTTACTATGGTATGTACTTACTATGGTATGTACTTACTATGGTATGTGTTACTATGGTATGTAATTACTATGGTATGTACTTACTATGGTATGTACTTACTATGGTATGTGTTACTTACTATGGTATGTACTTGCTATGGTATGTACTTGCTATGGTATGTACTTACTATGGTATGTACTTACTATGGTATGTACTTACTATGGTATGTACTTACTATGGTATGTGTTACTATGGTATGTAATTACTATGGTATGTACTTACTATGGTATGTACTTACTATGGTATGTGTTACTATGGTATGTAATTACTATGGTATGTACTTACTATGGTATGTACTTACTATGGTATGTGTTACTTACTATGGTATGTACTTGCTATGGTATGTACTTGCTATGGTATGTACTTGCTATGGTATGTACTTACTATGGTATGTACTTACTATGGTATGTACTTACTATGGTATGTACTTACTATGGTATGTACTTACTATGGTATGTGTTACTATGGTATGTGTTACTATGGTATGTAATTACTATGGTATGTACTTACTATGGTATGTACTTACTATGGTATGTGTTACTTACTATGGTATGTACTTACTATGGTATGTACTTACTATGGTATGTGTTACTATGGTATGTAATTACTATGGTATGTACTTACTATGGTATGTACTTACTATGGTATGTGTTACTTACTATGGTATGTACTTGCTATGGTATGTACTTGCTATGGTATGTACTTACTATGGTATGTACTTACTATGGTATGTACTTACTATGGTATGTACTTACTATGGTATGTGTTACTATGGTATGTAATTACTATGGTATGTACTTACTATGGTATGTACTTACTATGGTATGTGTTACTTACTATGGTATGTACTTGCTATGGTATGTACTTGCTATGGTATGTACTTACTATGGTATGTACTTACTATGGTATGTACTTACTATGGTATGTGTTACTTACTATGGTATGTACTTGCTATGGTATGTACTTGCTATGGTATGTACTTACTATGGTATGTACTTACTATGGTATGTACTTACTATGGTATGTACTTACTATGGTATGTACTTACTATGGTATGTACTTACTATGGTATGTACTTACTATGGTATGTACTTACTATGGTATGTACTTACTATGGTATGTACTTACTATGGTATGTACTTACTATGGTATGTACTTACTATGGTATGTACTTACTATGGTATGTACTTACTATGGTATGTGTTACTATGGTATGTAATTACTATGGTATGTACTTACTATGGTATGTACTTACTATGGTATGTAATTACTATGGTATGTACTTACTATGGTATGTACTTACTATGGTATGTGTTACTATGGTATGTAATTACTATGGTATGTACTTACTATGGTATGTACTTACTATGGTATGTGTTACTTACTATGGTATGTACTTGCTATGGTATGTACTTGCTATGGTATGTACTTACTATGGTATGTACTTACTATGGTATGTACTTACTATGGTATGTACTTACTATGGTATGTACTTACTATGGTATGTGTTACTATGGTATGTGTTACTATGGTATGTAATTACTATGGTATGTACTTACTATGGTATGTACTTACTATGGTATGTGTTACTTACTATGGTATGTACTTACTATGGTATGTACTTACTATGGTATGTGTTACTTACTATGGTATGTACTTGCTATGGTATGTACTTGCTATGGTATGTACTTACTATGGTATGTACTTACTATGGTATGTACTTACTATGGTATGTACTTACTATGGTATGTGTTACTATGGTATGTAATTACTATGGTATGTACTTACTATGGTATGTACTTACTATGGTATGTGTTACTATGGTATGTAATTACTATGGTATGTAATTACTATGGTATGTACTTACTATGGTATGTGTTACTTACTATGGTATGTGTTACTTACTATGGTATGTACTTGCTATGGTATGTACTTGCTATGGTATGTACTTACTATGGTATGTACTTACTATGGTATGTACTTACTATGGTATGTACTTACTATGGTATGTGTTACTATGGTATGTGTTACTATGGTATGTAATTACTATGGTATGTACTTACTATGGTATGTACTTACTATGGTATGTGTTACTTACTATGGTATGTACTTACTATGGTATGTACTTACTATGGTATGTGTTACTATGGTATGTAATTACTATGGTATGTACTTACTATGGTATGTACTTACTATGGTATGTGTTACTTACTATGGTATGTACTTGCTATGGTATGTACTTGCTATGGTATGTACTTACTATGGTATGTACTTACTATGGTATGTACTTACTATGGTATGTACTTACTATGGTATGTGTTACTATGGTATGTAATTACTATGGTATGTACTTACTATGGTATGTACTTACTATGGTATGTGTTACTTACTATGGTATGTACTTGCTATGGTATGTACTTGCTATGGTATGTACTTACTATGGTATGTACTTACTATGGTATGTACTTACTATGGTATGTGTTACTATGGTATGTAATTACTATGGTATGTACTTACTATGGTATGTACTTACTATGGTATGTGTTACTTACTATGGTATGTTCTTACTATGGTATGTACTTACTATGGTATGTGTTACTTACTACGATATGTACTTACTATGATATGTACTTACTATGATATGTACTTAGTATGGTAGATCGGAGAACTCACCTGTAGCTGAGTCACTGCCTCCTCCAGCTCAGCTGATCTTTCCCTCTCCTGCTCGATGACTTGCTGTAACTCCAGCATGTTCAGCTTCTCATCATCTTCATGGTGGGCCAGAGATTTCTCAGCGGATTGTAGTCGTTCTGTCAACGCTGCCAACTATTGGAGAAACCAAAATCATTATAGACAATGTGTAAATCTACTCAGGCAAGAATCATAAATGGTTTACGAGATATAAATAAATATTAGCAAGATAAATATGGTATGATGAATGTCACACACACAAAACTGATAACAAAGTAGTGCCCTGTAATATAAATGAATGAAACTAGTTCTAATATATAAAATGCAATAATTCAACATTTGACAAAAGTATGAGCAAGAAAATACTTTGTTCTGCCATTACTTATATGCCCGTCTTCAGTATACCAAAGAACTATCAGCACATTGAAGCCGAGGTGCTGCTCTACGTTATAAACAGAAGAACCAACTCACCTCTTCCTCCTTCCTTTCCAACTTATCCTGGAGCACATGTAGCTCTTCAACCAGAGCCTCTGCCCTAGAGGTCTCTCCTGGTTTGCTGCTGGTTTGGTGCCTAAGGGTTTCAAGCTGAGACTTCAACATACTAATGTCATTAAGGTGCTCGTACACCGAGTTCTGGAGAGTTGCCTTCTCCTGCATGTATTCCTACAACAATACTAGAACAGCTATAGCCTGGCCAGAAACCTAAGCATGTTAATAAAGTTGAGAAATGTCTGATTGACAACCATTTTGACTGAACAGTTTGTTCAGGTTGAGTTGCTTACCTAACTTAGTGATAGGATACACGAGGGTTTTATAAGACAGATTTAAAGTAAATGTTTATAGTGAAGTTAATGTAGAAGAATAGCCTCAACAAGTGGAATAGAAGTATAGGCTTGTTAGTTGAGTCCAACTAACCATTTATATCAGAGCAAGAAATCCAAATAGTGAAAATATCAGATAGTGACTTTGATAGAAATTGAAATAATCAAAATTGTTCAATCGTCTTGGGGCACTAATTAAATACAAACTCGAATGAAACAAATTTTAAAGCAACAGAATTGAATCTGAGAAAGAGGAGAATAAAACAAGGTATCTCATGACAAAAGACGCTGAAACTCTTAATTTTTAAACAGTAACCTCAGATAAATTCTTCAGTGCCTCCATTTGGTCCGTGAGGTTGTCTCTTTCTTCTTTGAGTATCTGTATAGCCTTGAGACTTTCTTCCAGCCGCTCACTCAGCTCACTAATTACATTGTGCTGAGTCAGCTGAGGGGGCTCTTCATATGTCGTCTGGTCTACTTGACTCGTCTTTTGCAGCGAATCCAGTTTCTAACAACATTTTCAGAATTAAACATTACAGAAGTTGGCCTTAGTCCAAAACTTTTCAAACACACCTACAGAGTGATAAACAATTTCAGAAATGTAACATGTGAGGTAAAGTTCTTATATGAAAATACTACTTTGTTGCAACTCATTTTCTACAATCCATTATTAAAACTATTTTTCGAGCTTTACAAATGAGCTGCCTGCAAAAGTAATACAAATCTGGTCACAGTTCAATCTACACACTAAACTATAAACTAATTATTACCCTATAACTACTATGACAGGCTAATATGACCTTAAATAGTTTCATTAGAATATTACATTCTATAATATAATACATGTATCATACTGCCACATATAACCTGAAATATTCAATACCTGACGAAGACCAGCCTCTCTGTGAATAGAAGTCTGTAGCTCCGCCTCTAACGAGTCCATCATCTTCTTCATGTCAGCAATTGTGTCATCCTTGTCGTCTAGCTCCGCCCTAGTCAGCTGAGACTGATCCAGGCTTTCCTGAGCCCCAGCAATATGTGATATTGCTGTGCTGTGCAGCTCTTCCACGGTATGAGACAGCTGGAAGATTAAAAACATAACCTTTTAGTGTAAAATGACTATAAATTATATAAATAACAAACACAGCATAAACATAACAAAAGTTCCCTGCTTACACGTCCTCAAGAACGGAGGCTCATTGAAGACAAACAGAAGGACCGATTAGAAACACAATATAACATGTTACATAGACATAGCTTACTGTGCATCCCTAATAAATGCTACCTGCGACTGAAGATCAGCAATTAGCTCCTCCTGACTCTTACACTTGTCTAAAGTTTCTTTGAGAAGGTTGGCAACTGAGGCATGCTCATCACGTTCAGTCTCTCTCTCCATTGTCTGTTGCTGTTTTATAAAACAATATGTAATATATATAAACAGATTTGACTAAGAATAAGTTATATAAATCTTGAAAACTCTGCATCTAGACAAGCTGCCATTATCTGTATGATGACATATTTACATTACTTGGAGGTGGCATAAAATTTCTTACTTCATAAAATTGTTTGTCTCGATTAAGATTTTTCTCAAGACTCTCAACCTTTAGCTCAAGATCTCGCTGCTGACTGAGAAGGGCGTTGACTTTTGAGTCCCGCTCTTTAGCTAAATCTAGTAGCTGTTCTTCCAAGGACTACAATAAGTCAAGCAATGGTGAATACATATAACTATGTGAGGAAATCATTGTGCGAATAGAACAATGTTAACACACATGAATGCTACTACTAGAAATTATAAGGACAAAAACTATACACCAACTACACAAAGAAAGGAGGTTCCAGTAAACATTTCTAGAGCATTCCGGTAGAAGTGTTTACATCTGGAAGACTTAAAGAATACAGAATGAGTGACTGGTTTATACCTTTACTCTTTCCTCATACTCGGTGACTCTACTTTCGTACTCTGACTGTATTTGGACTTTTTCTGTAGCAAGTTGAGAGTTCAAAGTGATCAACTCTAAAAACAATACATTTTATCCAATGAAAATAATTATGCAATAAGCCATCAGGTAGCTTCTTAGCAAACCATATGGTGTGATTAGGAATTCCTTTCCAGGTGGATTAATCAAACATACACTTTCAGTGAGGATTTCAACACCACAATAAGCAGTATTAGAATTATCCACTTTCACACAGTTTCATTGCAGCATAAATGTAATGGGAAACAGAAAGATATGGAAATGAAAAGGGAAACATTTATAGGCTATACCAACACAGAACCCACACTTCCAGCCACCATTATACCATGTTAGGTTCTTCATTATTATCACTAATCACAACAGAATCAGGAATATCAGTTCAATGTATAACTATATCCTCAACTCAACCTGCTCTAGTTTATAAGATGTGTGCAACAAATCTAAATGGCTACTTAGTAAAATCAACTTGGTACATTTCAACTAATCAACTATGTAGAAGTAAACATAAAAAGTTTGAAATTTGACCTTTTGAACCATTAGAAAAACCGTATAATTATACTAAACATTTAAATATAAATTTCACATGAAAACATGATTTGTCAACACTTGCTGTTATAACATTTGAATAGACACAGAGACAAAGAATTAATATTATATTGATATCAATATTTGTAGACTTAGGATAGATAGAAACAGGCAGGGAGAGGGGATATAATCTAGATTCTACAGTGTGGACCCAGACACGGCAAGCACCAAAATAGTGCAAATAGACACTACCTGATAGTTGAGAGTTATCTCCCCCTTTTTCTGCTGCAATAAGCGTAGCATGCAGGTAAAGAAATATTGCATAGCCTAATACAAAAGTAACAATTTCAGGTTAAACAGCAAAAGTATGGGCAGCTGTCACAAAATTATATTATAACCAGCAAAAGAGAATACACCAGAGCTAATAGGGGTAAGCAAGGGTGTTTGATATAAAGATGAGGAAAGTTACACAGTACAAAATATAGAGCACACAAAGATATAGCAAAGAGAGCATGTATGCAGGTACGTACATGCTTACTACAAGCAAAAGAAAGTCATATAGAAGGACAAAGTTGACTTGTACGCAGATAAACTTACGACTTTCCGAGTCGGTGGCGTCGTTTGACAATGCTTGATATTGCATCTCCACGTGACGCTTCATCTCTTCCACGGCATCGCGCTCATTTTGTAAGGTGAGCAAATCAGACTGAATGATAGCAAACTGCTCCTCTATAGACGATAATTTCTCCTTAGTTTCACTCAATTCTTGACTTAGGTCACTTTCTGTGTGTCGCAACTCCGTAACCACTTCTAAAGTATAGCGGAGCATCATACTAGACGACCCATCACATGCAGCTCACATGTTTATATATACTTTAAGATGCATGGCTAAAATTAAACTGAAAAACAACATAAAATATGCATAAATTTTATAGAACAGGTAATTATCCCAAGCAGTGAAAGTAAAGAACTGAAGATGAATGAAAATACCTTGCTGCTGCCCATTTGAGCTCTTCAAATATGTGTTCTCTTCTAGTGCCTGATCCAACTGCTCTCCTATCTCAGTGGCAGCCGCGTCTGACCTCTTCAACTCGCTATACATGCAGTAGAATGTGTGAATAGACTCTTATAGCACAGACATCATGGTGCATCACAGTATTGCTAATTTATGTGTGTGACAGTAGAAATACCACTCTGCGGCCACCATCAAGTATAGACCTGACATTATCCTACTTGGTTTGCCTATAATTAGTGTCTATCTAATCAATTCCTGACGGATCTTACTAAAGATATTGGCCATGAAAAACTTTTTTTGAAAATCTCATTAAAACTTGAAGGATTCTAAAACATGCATCTTATAAATTTCAATTTCCGACGGCTTTTGCAAAGGGAACAAATTATATTTCTAAACATTCAACAACGACTGCAGCCAGCTCATTGTACATACATGTATAAATAAACAAGAACTTTTGATCAACTGCAAAGCAAGCAAACTATAAACAACCAGCTATAACAACTAGAATGATAAAATATAGATAATAGAATAGAATATAATAAGATAAATTTTGGTGGTACTAGCATAGATAAGAATTTGTCTGTAACATGAATATATTAATGTGGAGTGAGTTTTCAAATTCTTATTAACTGAGGTTGACTAATTGAATAAATTGAAAATCTAAATATTATGAGAGTTCAGTTCAACTCCGCTGTAGTCTAATTAATTTCTTAATTTTTGCAACAATACATACTATCAAATTAAATTATATATAGTATAGAACAGGGATGAATATTCTCACTGTGATAGAGAGTTTGGATTATGATGATAGCTGATGAGAGATTGAAAGAGAAATGCCGGCAGACACTAAATAACAAAGAAAAAGAAAACAGAAGAATAGTTACCTGCTTTCAATGCTAAGAATACAATATAGTATAATATAACAAAGTTTACACATTTTCAACAAGAAATGACTACTTTATATTTTAGTCTAACAGAATAGACTGTACATTAACTAGAGTAAACCTAATATAACAGATATAACAATGGTGAGAATACAGCCACTGCTGTCATGCAACAAACAACTTGTATGTGAAACCAGTTAGGGGGGGTTATATTACCTTTCCAACGCCGTTACTTGAGTTGTCTTGTCGGAGAGTTTCTGGAAAATTTCTACTTGCTCCCTCCTAGCTTCCTCGAGCTCAGCATTAACATTTTCAATGCGAGAAAGTAGCATGTCCACCACTTCCTGCAGGTGGCGTCCAGATTCTGTAACGAGAGAGCTGATGTTCCAGAGACTACCAACACAGAATTACACTATAGCCTTACTTCCACCAGTCCAATATACATCCATATAATAGACACACACAAGCAGGCAGTTGTACAAAACCCAGACTACACATATAGTCACTCACCTATCACAGTCTCCTCCTCACTGAACTGTAGGGAAGGACCAACAAACATGGAGGCTTCCCTGGGGTGTGACATGTGACTCAAATCCAAACCTTCATCGGCCATCTCAGAGTCAAAACTTTTCTCGTGTGGAGTAGGTGTGCCCGCATCTCCCCGGGAAGAAGCACCTCCCACATTGCTGGCGCCACCCATATTGCTGGCTCCACCCACATTACCATCAACTGAAACAATAACTTATAATATACAACACAATTTTATTTTAATAACTCATTAAATCAATTACATTTAAACAATCAAGTGCAGTTGTACCTACAAATCCTACAGCATTATAGTACATTGGGGGAATAACTCCAATAGTACTAACAATAACATGATTTAAGAAGAACAATTTAATGCCATATTGTCACATACATGATTAGCGCTAAAAATGCAAATATAGAATAAAACACTTGCCAGCCGTGGAATTAGGTCGCTGTGGCCTATTTACAGGAGTGCTCCTGCCACTTTGAGAGAATCCATCAACAGGGCCGATACGTTTGAGGATGTGTGACTCAAGAGACCGATGTGTCTCTACATTGTTGGACAGAAGTTCTAGAAGTTTCTGGTTGGTAGCTCCAATAGATTCCCTGAAACACAGGGCATTGAAAAACCATGCAAAGCCAAACAGGGTAAAGACATTAAAAGAGCAATCTAAAAGAAGGCACAGCACTGTAATTCATTATAGATGAACACTCTGCCACTGAATATAACAGACAATCTGAGTTTCACATACTAAAGAGGTCAAGATTATTTAAGAACGTTAATTGAGACTCGAGTGCATTGCACAGGTTGATCTGCTTTAAATGCATGGGAAAGTATCAAGAGCTCTTTAAATCATTCTCTAAAATGTTATAACTTTTCATTTAATATTAATTCATCTATGCCAATTGTGAAGGGAAGGATAATCACATCAACTTATAAATAAAATACTAACCAGTCTGCATTTCTGAATGACAGACATTTTCTTACAGCGTATTAAAAAGTGCTATTTTTAGACTTTACAATTCAAGCAATTACTAATACTAGAGAGGAGGTTCAAAAATTTAGTGTGACAGTATAATTTCAACCACTGCAAACCACTGTAATTGCTGTCATTACCTGGGCATCAAATAGATTTGAAAGGAAATTATTGATCAAATGTTACGCTAATCCTCAAGGAATGAAGTGGCACATCATTTATTCAAGAAAAGGTTTTCATATAGAATATGAGCAGCAGAGCAAGCTGCCTGTGTATAAGTGACATACACTATAGTCTATAGTCTATAGCCTCTACTCTATAGTATACACTACACATACTTCTCCTGCTTCAGGTGATCTAAATCAACCTGCAGTTGAGAGATTAAATCCTTAGAATCAGAAGAGGTTGAAATCTGATCCTGGAGCTTAGCTTTTTCCGCTTTCAACTGTAAACAAAAGCAGAGTCTATGAAAGGTTTGGACAATGCATTATGCAAGCTTCAACTCTGAAACATTTGCAACTTCAACAATAACAGACTATGCTAGACACATTCACATTTGAGCAAATCTTCAAACTTGATTAAATTAATGAAGTGGCTGTAAACTTGTAATCAAGGTAAAGTTACAAATAATTCTACAGAGATGTAACTTCAAGCATGTAATTCTAAGATTTTTAATTAGGCAGCTTAACAAAGAACTCCACTTTGACAAGAACATTGTGTAAACAGTGTACAACAAACTCCCTTTACTCTAGCACCTAACATCAATCACAGATATGCATCAAAAAAGCTACATCTATCTCACATCAAACTACTGACATAAACCACTGATAATTCACTACCAAGCAGCCTTTATTTACACACACTTATATTAGTTTACAAACTTAGCTTCATGTCTTGCCTGCTAACTGTATGAAACTATTACATATATATGCAGATACACCAGTATGTTTGTGTGTATAGTAGTTCTAACAATTCAATAATTAATGTGTTCAACACACAACAGATGGTTACAAAATCCATTTCAAATTTGTTTAAAACAAAATGTATTGAACAAATCATTAAAACTGGAATGCAAATAAAATAGGATTCCTGATATATAAATTAATATCTGGTATTTCACTACTTCTAGAAATACTGTGAAAGTAGTAAAACCACCTTGACTATGCACCTTAGCCCTACTCTTCATTTCAGGCATTAACACTGGCGATACATTAATTAATTAAATTATCAAGTTCATTATCAAGGTTCTGTTTCACTCACCCATCTAAATTTTGCAGTTTGTAAAACAGCAAATTTCTAAACAAGAATGGCTGTACAGCTATCAACTCTACACACCTGGTATAGTAATTAAAACTACTAGCAGAGCCACAAATAAATGACAGTCACTAACCTGCTCTATCAAGTCATCTTTCTGATGACTTTCAGTAATGATTCTCTGCAGGTGCTCCTTCAGGGAGTCTATCTGTTTCTGGTAGGTTTTCTCTATATCTGACAGACTGTCCTTGTACTCTTGGTTACGGTGTTCCTGCTCTGTCTGAAGCTCAGACATCTTGTCAATCCAAACAGAGGATGTCTCCTGATACGACACAGTAATTCCTTACACTAACCATTCATACAAGTTATCTTACCATAACACAACTCAGTATGTAGCAGTAGTCATGTGGTACACCAGATGTACCAGAAGAGGCTATCTAAGTTAGCTGTTACTACCACTTCAGCTCAGTACTAGGCAGCTTCAGCAAACAAACTACTGCACCAATCAATCAGACAGTGTAAAGCCCAAACAACTCACTGAAGGTGATAAAACTTAATTTAAATTTAATAAAACTGACGATTGATAGCAATATTCTATTAACACTAAACTATCTAGCTAAATAAAAGTAAGCTTACTCTATCTAGTGTGTATTATTAGCATTGTTTGAACAGATAGGAACGGCACGGCTGCCCACGCCAACACCTAGTTAATGAATGGGCGGTCTCTAGCACAGTGTATGCTGCTAGCGAGTGATATTAACTCTTCATTCAATACAACGCAAGCTATGAATGCATAAACAATTCACAACAAGTAAATAGCATACTATACACAAGAGGTAATGGCTTAAACAATTACAGCAAAACAAGTAGGGCAAACTTGTATTATTTTAGCAAAGAGGATCTTTTATGCAGCAAAAAGTCTCTATTAAATCAAAATTATTGCAATTTGACACTAGCAAACACAGCAAGGGAATTATAATGAGATATTGTACCATAAAATGTAGTTTTAAACACAGGCTACAAATGAAAATAAAAAGCCATTTTAACACTAATGAAAATGGCTGAACAGCCTAAAGTAGTAGTAATAATTTACGACTAAGTCATTTTCACAGCGTAGAAAGTGTGAAGCCTAGAAAAAAATAATGTAGGATTACCAGCTGCTAATAAGTTTCATAATATATACTTTCTCATTAAGTTGTTACAGAACATACATAACAAAATATACACATGGTAGCCCTTACCTTAGCCAGAGTTCTTTCATTCAGCAACTGCTTTTCTAGATCTCTAACAACGGAGCTGTGAGACTCCACCTTAGACTTGTATTCTTGTCTCTCCAGATTTATTTGATGCTCCAAGGCCTGCACCTCGGCTTCATGAGCCTCTCTCTCGGCTTCCCAAGCCTCTCTTTCAGACTCCATAGCCTCATTCCTCAAAAGTATATCCTGCTCCGTGTTGTTATGTTGCTCAAGCAACGCTTCTTCCATCAATTTATTATGTGCAGCTCTCAGTTGAAGTAACTCCCCCTCGTGGTTAGCCTGGAGGTCGGATAACTCTGTAGACATAGCATCCAGCTGACTGGCTAGTTTATCTCGCAGCTGCTGTAACTGCAAGTCGTGTTCGTCTGCTAAAATCTTCAACTCTTCTACATGTGCGGCATCCAAGTCATCAGCCTTCTGTTGAGCTACAGAAATATTTATAAATATTTTCTCATAAGATTAAATAGCTTTTATTTGACAGTAGCTCATATAAAGTTGAACAATCACTCGACAGCACTAAAGAGAAGAGTGTATCGCTGTTGTACTCTTTATCATTAGCCAAGCTACTTCAGATAAATGAGCTTTTTAGCCATTATATCATTAAATTTATTCAACCGTTAGTTTTCAAAATTTAAACAGTTTCAAACTCACTTATATAAGAGATGAATAAAAGGCTTAAGAATTGCACACCTGGAAGGCTGCAGTAATAGTTGCCTATAGCAGTAATAGACTGTAGAGTATATAATATGTATATATGTACATATAGTAATATACTGTAGAGTATATAATATGTATATATGTACATACACTAATCTACTTAGAGTATATAATATGTATATATGTACATATACTAATATACTTAGAGTATACATGCAATCCAGCTATAAAAATATATTTCCAGTAAAACTAAACAACTTTGTAGCTTTATATAGAATATAGATTGCAACCAAAATCATAAGCACTATGCTTCTCTCAGTAGAATGTGAGTACAAAGATGTTTTTTCAAACATTTCCAATTGAATAGCCCACTTTAACCCACATATACATCAAAATCAAACAATACTTCATTTAACTGCATATTGAAGCCAACATTAAAGAATCAGCTACACACAGCTATGCAGTAATAAATATTATAACTGCTCATGTTCTACACAAAGTATAATAATTACACAAAGTATATGGTACACACCTTCATCTAGATCTACTCTGTACTTCTCCTTTAGCTGCTCAATAACACCTGAACAAACCAACAGATTGATAATTTAAAACCTACAATCTACTAGAAAATCACTATAATACATAACATGAAAATGAAATCAAAAATCAATTCGAAAAGTTAGATTTCCAAGTTCAATGATGGGGTGATCAAACAAATTTTTTTAAACCCAAATTTCTGTATAACTTGATTGTCTCTTGTCACACTTGTACTGAACAATTTTATCTTTCTCAAACTTAGGCTATGTGGAGATAGCTTCTAGTTCATTGAATTTATGACACAGTTCCTTGACTAGGATATTCTATAGTCTATACATTTTTAAGAGTATTTTGATGAAAATAATCACAAATCTCACAACATCTTATATAAACGTAAGACAGCAACCTGACTGGTACATCTTGTCAGCTTCAAGAGTTTGGATTTCATCAGCCAGCATGTCAATGGTAGACTGGTGTTCCTGCAATACAGAAGGCAGCAGATTAGCTCAACCAACCAATAAATTGAAGCATTAGGCAAGACTGTAGATATTTCATCAAATACCACACAATTTAAACGCTCTATAACTTTCATAACCAAATGATTATACAAAAACTACAAACTGCAGATTAAAGTAAAAAGCATACACTGCTTTGATTACATTTATTGTACAGAAACACAAAAACTTTGCAACTCTAATTGAGTCTCAATTACTTGGCATTGAAAACTACACCTGTGCTCACTGTAAAAAAAGAAGATCCACACACAATTAAAACCATCAAAATTACAGTTTTATTTGTAATACCTTTAGGTCAGCCTCGGCTTTTTCAAATCTCTCAATAACTTGCAACTCGCAGCTCTTTATTTGCCTGTCATAATCACCTTGGGCCTCCTCTAACCTAGAAGCTAGGGCTAGTTTCTCAGTCTCTATATCTCTCTCACACTGAAGCCTCATTTCCTCCAGCTATGAAAAAAAATAAACGTAGAATATTACGTAAATAAAATAACGAATGCACAAAATTAAAATCATGTTAGATACAAAAAGAATGTGCATAATGAACAAGCTATGTTGAAGAAAAATGAAATTTGTGGCAGCAACAAAAGCAGTAGAAATGGCAGCATCATCAGCTGCCTATCTTTCCTTTCAAATACAAAAAAGTTTCCCATCCGGAGTATCCTAATGATAAGCAGTTGGATAATGTTCAGGACAGACATGGTGACTAATGACACCAGAATACTCACCACCGTATTATGTTCCTGTCTCATCTTAGCTTGAGTTTCTTCCACCTTAGCTTCATATTCTTTTATAACAGCCTTGACATCAGCTTGTTTCTGCTCCAGAGACTCTTTGAGTAACCTGTAACAACAAACGTGCTCATTAAAACAGATTCGACACAGCAGGTTCATCAAACTATTCATCTTGCTATCTCTCTTGCAAACTGATCATCAAAAATGTAGCTGTATTGTTAGTGTTTCAACGCTTCTAATCTAGAGTTTCAATGATTCCAAAATTTTACTAAACATGTATTGATTTCTAAATGCTGATTTCTATATGCTTAGAAATCCAGATAAAAACTGCGCAATCTAAGGCTATAGCCTTACTCATTGGATTGTGCCTCGATATCCACTTGGAATTTAGCAACCTCTTCTTGATGTCTTTCGGTGAGACTAGCAATGGCCGTGTCGTACTCTGAGCGCAATTCATCCATTTCCTCTTTATGGAGAGATTCTAAATCCTGCCTCAGTGAGACGAGAGCTGGTGCCTCGCCATTTTCAAGAGCTGTCAAATGAGTAAAAATGTGTCAAAATTGGCAATGGATGAGCAACAAAAATCAGAACTGACCACAAACAGCCTATAATAAACAAGCCTATAATAAACATAACTTATCAATGTTGTGACAACAAGCCTCTATAGCTCAGTGGCAGAGCAAAGCAAATTTCCACTGCAGACTGCTTTACATTTTACAAAATTATGTTCAGGAAAAAGAATGGACAGTTAGTAAATCTAAACACATATCCAGTATATAAGCAATAAATATAATAGTTACATTTTTTCAGTGAGCTGTACTCTTCTGTGACTTTCATCAACGAATCCTCTACCTAAATAATACATAAATAATTAGAAAGGGTGTTTCCGTGGAAACTAATTACAATATTGTCTTATCGATGATTTTGTGTTGCATACAACATATCCTTGAAAATATTTTTAAATGAAGGGCATGGCCCATAATTTCAACACTAATTCATGTACATTGCATTGAGATCTACATGCATCTACATGTACAACAGTGTAAACGTTGGAAGGATAAAATGGCAGCCATATACAAGGAAAGTCTATAATCAACAACAGATGTAACATCTCCAGGTCTAAATACAAGAGGCTGTGTGAATTGCCAACTGCTAATTGCCTACTAATTGATTTACACTGTAGACTCAAGCTCACTTACTTCTTGTTTCTCTGACTGGACAGCATCTAAGACTATTTTATACTCATTTTCTAACTGATTCAAATTATCAGTATGATTTGCCTTTACTGCCTCCATCTGAAAGCATTAACACATCTCCATAGAAGTATTAGTATTATAGTATTTATAGAAGTATTAGCACGTTACAAATATATAAAATATCAGTGCAGCTTTCAGTGAAAATTATGTTTCAGGATAATATTACAACAAGCATGCAAGTATATTGAGCAGCAAGTGGATAAATATACCATTAGCATTAGAGGACAACTTACTTGGCTTCTAAGAGAACTTATTTCTGAATTTAGCTCAGAAATCTGTGCACCGTGTTGCTCAGCTAAAGAATCTACAGATTGCTGTTTGGAGTCCTGGAGACGCTGTGTGAGTTGTTCTAGAGCAACAGCATGTTCCGCCTCCAGGGACTCTCTGAGCTGCGACAGCTGACTGCTCATCTGCTGCTCGTGAGTAGAGCAGAGGTCAGCAACTGTCTGCTTGAACTCTGACTTTAGCTCATCCTGTTTAGCTGCAGCCTTGTGATAGGCTTCATTCAGGAGAGCCTCTTTTTCAATCTACAGTTTAAATATATCACTACAGTGTATTAATATTTAAAGATATTATTTGAATATTACAAATGGGAGCAGCTGTGGTCTAATGGTTCGAGCACAGGCCTAGACAAATGTGGACAAGCAGAGAGAACCCAGTTGATGAAGGCAGTTCTAATTAAAACGCAAAAAAGTCGATTATCGAAATATGTTGTCCTTACAAAAACATACCAAATGCCCAGTTATGCTGGCAATTTCAAACTTGCATTTAGCTATCTCCTCGGAATGTTTCTCTCCTATCTCTTTCGCCAGTTGAATCAACGAAGCTTTTTCCATTTCCATCTACACAGAATAATATAAATTCTCTAGAAATAATATATACCTTCTACAAACAATAACATAATAGCGTATATCCTATTTCATAAGAGGAGCAGCAGCGGTCTAGTAATTAAAGTGCTTGCCAAGTATGACACTGGTCATGAGTTCAGATCCCAGTAAAGGCCATTGGTGAGGTCAAGAAGGGCATTCGGTTATAATTGTTCCTTTGCCACAATAGGAACAAGTCATTCAAAAATTATCAGGGGTTTTTTCCAGGAAAAGCAACTTTAATAAAAACCATGGTTTCTTACATAGTAGTACCCGAGTTATTGAACGATGAATAAGTTGTGATAGAAGGATGAAGGTACGTACTTCCTTTTGGTGTAAGTTTTTCAGCTCAGCCACTGATTGCTCATTCTTGTCTGTCTGTTCTGCTAGTTTCAACATTTCATTCCTCGCTATGTTCAGCTCGGATATCAACGCTTCTTTCTAATTGCACAAACATTAAAACACTATAAATGATTGACTGCAAGAATATCAACGTAAGCTACCTAAGTATCTCAATTAGAATACTTCATAACATATTATGATAATCGTAAGACCACTCACTTCTTTTGAAAGCGTTTCAGCCCGAGACTTCTGCTGTTCAAAATGATTCTCTGCCTTCACAACTTTGGCTGTCAAATCTTCTATTTCTGATTCCAACTCACTGATTCTTTGAGACTTTTCCTTGACAATGGAATCTTCCATATCACCCAGAGACATTCTTGGGGGAGATCTTGAAAAAGTAACATACAAAATAATTAAAATTTTGCAATAAAAGAAAATTGACACTACATGCCCACTTGAAGACTCAACTTTGTAGATAAATGCTTGCATCACATTTGATTGATATATACTTGTCATGCATTTGTTTTGTTAAAAATGTATACCAAAATTAAATTTAACACTAGATATATACACACCAATAATTTAATAGATAATAATATGGTTACTTGAACAATGGAAGTTCAACAGTTCAACTTTGAAAAATGCATTCCACCAAAATATAAACAAACTATTTGATCTGGTGTTCTTGTTATTAAACCTAATTAGCGAGTTAAATTAGTATTACTGATGTAAATATTATCATGAAAACATTCATTACAACACGTATAGATTTATCGTTTCAAAATATAAACTCAACTTATTTCGGCAAAATTACCACACAGAAATATAACATTATCTCTTCAAAAGGGCTACAAGAAAGTTTGAAATGATTATGCACGGCTCATAGAACAGCATTTAAAAAACACGTGTAGATATTTTTATTAATGAAACCGACCCTTCACTGCTTTCAAGGTCACTCAATACGGTCATTGTATGGTAGACTCTGCTCTTCTCCCTTTCTTTGGCCTGTAAGGACTCAGTCATGGAGTCCCCAGTGTGGTAAGGCTTACTGTAGGCTCCACGGGGAGAGTTGCCTTGCACTGTCATAAGTAAGTTAAATAACTAAAAGACTGTGAAAAAGCATACATATATAATAATGGTTTTAGGAAACATAGTTTATCTAAAGTAATAACTTGGTCTACAGCTGTGAAAATTATCTATAAATTTTTTAAGAAATATAGATTATTTAGAGTGATAAAAATGTAATATCAGTCTACAGCTGAAGTTTTAGTCGTTAGTAGTAGTAGACAAGTTATCAAATGTACTGTATATATGATGAGTACACACGTGTGTATATATTTTACAATGGAGAATATGTAGTAACAGTATTTACATAATTCTAGTTCATGCTGTTCCCTCAGCATAGTTAGCTCTTCATTATACGACTGTTCAGTTATTAGCAGCTTTTCTTCAAAGAACTCCCGTAATTCAGACATTTCCTCGTCGTGAACTGCGGTTATTTTTTCTCGAGATTCTGTATTATGAAAAATGCCATAATATATCATATGACACAAAGAATGTCGTAACATGTCCCGTAACATGAAAACCACTTGGCATAATATATCAAACAGTAGCTCTATGTAGTTTACTACGACTGCATAATTCAAGTTCAAGTTCAATACTTATTATATGTGTGAAATTGTCTTTTCATGAAAACAAAGCAAATGCAATCTTAATAAAAATAATTGTAATAAACCTCATACAGTAGTAAAGTGATAACTTCATGTTTTCCTACTATAAAGACATACCCACGGCTTGTTGTAATAAAGCATCCCTTTCAGCTTCTAGCTGCTTCATAATATTTGAGTTGATGTCTTTCTCCATCTTCAGTCTGTCCAAGTCACTCCTGAGCTGCTGGTAGTCCTGTTCCAGAGAGCGGCTGATAACCAGCTGTGCTCGAGCTGTCTTCAGCTGCTCCGAGTGTTCGGATAGTAGAGACTGTTTTTCCTGAGTGAACTGCTCAGTGAGGGCAGACAACTCTTCTTTGTGTCGCTCCTCAACAGCCTGCAACCCAAGGATCAGTGTATCAGCAGACAGTCATTGGGCATTATTGTTCGAGGAAATACAGTGTGTAGAAAATACATTCTATTGTAAAACTGCGGGTCAAATACCTTCAGCTGTATCTCATGATTTTTGACAAGCTTATCTAAACTGTCAAACTTAGCTTCTGATATTTCTAGGCTATGCTGGGCTACAATAGAAATAGAATCAATAACGGTTGATACACAAAATGCACTACAACTAGCTCAAACAAAATGATGAATTTGTTACATTTTGTGCAAAAATACGCAAAATCTGCCCAGAACAAGCTAAAATGCATTAGCATGTTGAGAAAATATGCAAGTACTAGCTAAAACAACATAGTCATACAGAGAAACAATGGAAACCCTTAGTGGTACATAGATTATGGCAACCTTCAACTATGCGAGAGAGTGTCATAAATGTCTCCAGCTTACCTTGAATCCTGTCCACCATAATCTGATGGTCTTCTAAGGCCTGGTGCAACTTTACATCTAATTCCTCTCGAAGAGTGCTAACCTGTAGCACATGCTCAGCATCAAGTTGGTGCCGCAATGTTTCAAGAGCGTGTGCCTTATCAATGTTTGCTCTGTCAGATAACTGCTTTATTTCATCAGCATGGCTCTGCTCCATCGACATTCTCAATCTTTCAAGATGTTCTTCCATAGCAGCCTGCACATATAAATGCAAAGCCAAACTTGAAAACAATAAACTACACCACACTTCAAAAAGGACACACTCGGCACGGACACAAGTGGCATACAGAGTACTATAATGCAAACACAGACCTGTGCAGCCATTTTTTCTTTCTCAACTTGCTTCATTTGCATCTTCATCATATCATCAAACTGTGCTTGATGAGCAGCATCCATGTCAGACCGTATACTGTCACACTCCTGTGAATAGAGACACAATGCATAGCAAATTCAAACTTATCAATTTCAAGCTACAATATTTTAATCTGAAAGATTAACAAATGTTAAAATATTATGTTGATTTTATTTACTTTTTCAAATTTAGCTTGCAGGTCTTTAATTTCCTGATTTTTTACTTTCTCGGCTTCTTGCTTGATGTCGGCAGCATGAAGACTTTGCTGCTGATTGAGCTGCTGCTTCAACTCCTCAATTCTCTTTTCTGTCAGCTCATTCAACTCAGCAAGCTAACAATTAGCATTAAATGGGTTAACAGAACATCTTGCATGAATCCGATTTCATGACTTACAAAATAAAACCCGATTCAAAATCTATTAACTATGGATATTGAAAATAGGCTTGTACACACCAAGGAAAACTTTTTAGCAAGACAACTCTAAACTATAGACCTTGTGGATCAGCAGAAAACTAGGTTCAAGGCACGAAACATGGGAGATTTAGAGTTATTTTATTACAGGAGTTTCAATGACTTTTAAGTCAATTTATAATTTAAAGCACTAATAATTACATGCATATACTACATTCAGTGCTCATCCAGGCATGATAAGTCTGCTACCATGAGGACACACTGACGGTCGAAACTGAGATGCCTTTAAGAAACATAGCATATTGCTTTAAAAACTTAGTATGTTTTGAGAACCAAAACACCTGACTGCTCCCACAACGACACGTGAATTATCTGCAGCCTCACCACTTGCAAGCAATTGATTTTTTGGCACTGGGGGAAGATAAACCTTGGGGTGTCTAGCAATCTATAAATCTGAGACAATGTGGTAGACTTCAATCCAAGAAACTGACTTTTATAAAAATGCTGGATTTTAAAAAACAGATGAACTCATGAGCATTTAAGCTATCAATCACATGCCAAGATTCAAAGACTGCATTTTTTCGGAAGTCTAAAGTGATGCTGCATGGGCATGAATTTAACATTTATATAGCTGCTAAACCAATGGCTATGAAAACAGATTTCAGCAAATTAGAGTGGCAACTGAGCAAGCATATCTGACAGAGCCTATGCTTGAAGATCATAACGCTTACTTATAATAACTTCATCAATAGAAACTTTGCTTATAAGCAACAAGTAAATACAAGGATAGTGGGCAGAATGAATAAAGGTTGGAAGAACAATAAAGAAAGTATAGTATTAATAGTTTTGAAAACTTGTATTGAATCCTGGGTTTTCTACATTCTTCAAAATATTAGGTTTTCAAAATTTTTATTATCATAATTTTAAAAAGAAAAATAAAACAGCATAAATTAGGAAAACAAAACTTGAAGTAGCCTGGATCATCTTAGTTCGTTAAAACAGTTCGATTTACATTTATTGTGAAAACCCAAGCTACAAAACCAAGCATACTGGCTATCATCATTGTTTTGGTATAACTACGAAATAAAACCCAGGCTTCAACCAAGTTATGTTAGGTGATAGACAGAGATTGAACAGACAAAATAGCAATGAGTAAACCAAGTATAAATAGCGACAGGTAGAGAATAGGTAAGCACCAAGCAATTGCAAACTTTATGAAACACCAACAAATCTAGGCAACTAATTTATAGATCCAACACCATGACTGCATGTACATGGATAGTCTGAGAAAATACACATCAATCAATCTTATTTTTCAATTAAATTATAATAAATAGCAACAAGTTAATGAATAAGCTATAATATAGAAACATTGGGGCAAATATGTTATCAGTATCACAAACAATAGAAAAATTTCTCAAAAACATTAAAAGTTCAAATATGTGAATAAAATCTAACAAACGCCTAACAAACAGTACAAAGAATTAAGTAGATAGAAAACAATAGAAAATATTGCTAACTTGAGCTAGTAAAGCACACCTGCTTTTTATGCTGACTCTCTAGCTGACTTAGTTGAGATGTATGCTGTGTCTTAAGACTCTCCACCTTGCGCCTCGACTCTTCAGCTAAATCTTGTCGAAGTTTAGCAATCGCCTGCGTATATTTCTCTTCAGCATCCAACCGTTCCTGTCGAATCTGGAGCAAATGGTTCTTCTCACAAGCGGCTCGGGTCTGCTGCAGCTCAACTGTAAGCTTACTGCGTAATGAGGCCTTTTCCTCACCAAACTTTCTCTCAACCTCCGATTTAGTTTTCAAAGCAAGAGCGGTTTCATCTTTTCTTTCTCGAGCAAGCTGACGTTCACTTACAAAAGCCTCTTCACTTTGCTTCAATTTCATCTCCATCTGCTGGACAGCAGACTCCAGAATAGCATTGCGCCGACTCAACTCGAGCCCAGCTTGATCTTTTTCAGCTAAATTTTCTGACATCTTATTATGGGAATGAGTGAGGCTGTCCAATTGTGCTTTCATTTTCAGCAGCTCAAGTTCTAAGTCGTCTCGCTCACGCAGCTTCTCTTTCACATCAGATCTTTCCTGCTGCAGAGCATTACGTTCAGTCACGAGATGAGTCACCTGGTCATTGACCTTGCAAGCCTCCTCCAGCTGTTGCAGGATCTTGTCTCGCTGTGCCTGTGCAGCGGCTAGCTGCTTGGAGTAGCTTTCTTGAACACCATTAGAGAGAGCTTCCGAGGCACCAATTCTTTCATGAAGTTTCTGGCAAAGCTTCTCTTGCTCCATCAGATGCTTGTTCAGATCCTGTTTCTCAGAATTCAGTTTATCATTGGTGGCTTGTAAGTTAGCAATAATGTCCGTCAAATTGGCTAAATAGGATGCGTCTACAGATTGAGTGGATGAATTGAGAGAGTTGCGCATCTCTTGCCTAAGTTCCTCAACATTTTTACGCTCTTCATCCAAATCGTGCTTCAGAGCAGTTGTGTCTTTGTTATACTGCTCCTGCAAGCTATTCATATCCTCTCTCAACTTGGACACATCGTCCGACAGCTCTTGGGGTCGTTGCTGCGACGTTTCATACAGCTCAACGCTGTCCCTGGAAAGATTACTTCTGGCATGTACAGGTGTGGAATGTGATTGGACAATTACCTCGTGAACAGGCTGTTGCAGTCTTCGCTCAGCATCAACAAGTTTTTCACGCAAATCTTCAACAGTCTGACTCAGTAAACTCAGCTCTTTCCTTTGAGTTTCCAGCTCATTCTGCGTAGAAGAATGAGCTTCTTTCTCTCTCTGCATGTCTGCGTTGCTAACATCAAGCAGGCCTTGCAGCTGCAACACCTTAGTCTGCAGCATATCACTACTCTCTGTTGGAACTTGTGGCTCAGGATTGTCCTGAGACATCTGGAATGTGTCTGGTGTGGCTGTCAACTGCTCATTGGCAGATTCTAACTCCCTCTGAGTAGTGTCTCTCTCTGCTCTCAAAACCTCCATGTCCTGCAGGAGTTTTTCTATTCTGGCTTCATAATTTTTGCAACTTTCAGAGAGGGTTTTCACTTCCTGAGATAGAATCTCGTTGTTTGCAGAAGCACCAGCCACAAGCGCTTGCTTGTAGTGCTCCTCCATTTGTGTGTATTGGGAATGTAAAGCTTTATATCTTTCAGCAATCTCCTGCCCTGTTTGATTGGAGTTGATTAGGGCTTGCTGCAACATAAACAATTGAAAGTGTTGATCTCATTCTATATAAAAGATACATTACAGTGACCAGAAATTACTGTAAACTGTACAGAGAATACAAGACAGTGTTATTATCAAACAACTTCAAATTATACACACATTTTACAGCAGATAATCATTTAGCACATGGTTAAAGCTTCAAGAAACTAGCGGATATGAAGATACCTTGAGAGCGTCAATCTCCTCAGTACTGGATTCCGCAGTCTCAAACGACGAGCCTCTGTCTGGTATCAACGAGCTATCGAGTTGTCCCCTCAGAGCCTGGTTCTCCTGTTTCAACTACAACAAGTTCCAATAAACTGACAGCGTGGACAAGATGTTGAGTATTTCAATAAAAAACTAGCGGCATTGAGTGAAATGTATACACTAAATCAGATAAAAAAACAGGTTAAGGAACCAGTTTTGGTTTGTTTTAAATGTGGGAGAGCCTAGACTGGGTGACTGAAAATATACCATTCTTGTATAACACAGGATTGGACAACTCAAAGAAATAGCAACATTTAAAAAGTTTTTTTAATTTTGAGTTTCCATTTGGAAAATGTTTTAAATGTTTGAAAATGTTGAACAATAACCAGTCTATGTATTTGTTAAACAGACGTGTCAATGCCAACAAAGTGCCTAAGTTGGCTACAAGAGTTCCAGGTGAAATTAGCCTACCTGTTCATTATCAATCTTGAGTTTTCCAGCATCGGACTCCCTGAACTGTTCAATGTGAACCCTCAGCTGTTCATTCTCATCAACTAGACTCTGGTACTTGCCAGAGTCCTCAACCTGGTCGGTCATAGTAGGGTTCTCTCTCAGTAGTCTCTCCTACCACAACATGACACAGTACTTGTATAAGAACAGCACAATGTATATGACACAACATCTGGTACACTTAACCTAGTGAATACTGGTGGTCATTATTGTGCAATACCACACAGCCTTGTCCCTTCATAGTAGTATACTATAAGAAAATCTATTCTATTCTAACAAGCTAATACAGTGCAAGTATTTATTGGACTGAGCTTGACTGAACTTCTACAAGTTAAGTGCGAACTACTATTCTGTGACAGTAGAAACAACCCTTATTAACAGGGGTTATCACAGGGACGGATACTTTAGAAACAAAAATAAACTTTTATTATTATATTACAATATAGTGCAAATACAACAAGAAGCATTCAACTGCTGAACATCTGTAAAACACCAACATTTCTCTTTGTTAATGTTCTACAATAGCAATGAGAGAGTAACTCTGCACACAGTTTTTAAAATCTGTAATCTTAGTTCCCCAGGAGAAAATAGATTATATACCTGATCAGCTAAAACTGTAGGCGACGAGACACGGTCGAAATCTTCCAGCTCTCCTTGCACTTTGTCTAGTTGAGCCTGCATATTCTCCTTATCTCTCCGTAACTCTTCCAACGCCATTGTCTCTTCGCTCAGTCTCTCATTCACATCCTGAGCCTGGGACAACTCCTTATTCAAAGTGGCCAGCATTCTTTCCTTCTCCTAAGTCACACGAGTAATAATAGCGTACAGCGTAACTCATCAAGGAAACAATGACGTGTCTTACTAATTCTAAACACTCCATTCCAAACACCAAGTAAAAGATGACCACCTCCGTTAAACAAGCTTTTTTTAAACAAGTTAACATTTCAATTTTATAAAACCCACTATGAAAGTGTCAGAAAAATGGAATTCTATTAGCCATTGGTGACAAAATTGCAAAGCAGTGATATTGTACTCAGATCTGGAGCTAGGTACGACAAATAAGAACCTCAGCTGTAGAGTGATCATAAGTAACAACCAACTATTCATACTACAAGCACTAGTAGTTATCACTGGAACAGAAACCTGAATGGTATTATAAGCAGTTTGGAGTTGTCCAGTCATGTCTCTAGTTAAAGCTTGCTGCAACTCGTTCAGCTCCTTATCCTTCTGCTTCTCAAACTCAGTCTTCATATCTTGCATTTGCTTTATAAATCTACATTGTCAGTAAAGATTTTTAAATTAATATTATTAAAAAGAAAGTTCACATTTACATGAAATAACAGATACAGAAACTAAAAATAATCAAGAATTTTAAGCAAAAGCAAAGCGTGCAAACAAAGCCTTACTTCTGTTCATAGGAAATCTCTACTCGTTTTCGCTCCATTTCAATATCTTTACCACTCTCCTCCTTGACTTTGGCAATCAAATCTTCATATTCAACAGAAAGTTGAGCTTTCTGATCTCTCAGAGCTTGTTGAACGGCAACGTTAATCTATAAATCCAAATATACAGTCAAAACAAGTCAATGCAAATGATAAATAAAAACAGTAAGCATAAAAGACAAAAAATACACTGATACAACTACATAAAATCTTACATCATCTTGGAAATTTTGACGATCTGCAGACTTGGCATCCTCTAACTTAGCTTGTAGATCTTTGATTTGAAAGTTGAGCAGCATGACTTCTTCATCAAAGGAATGGGTGAGCTCATCAGCCTTAAGTGCAGATTGCTGCCTCGTCTCTGCCAATTCTGTTTTTGTCTGTTCAAGCTGCCGCAGGTGATCAGCAATCTCTTCTCTGTGTTTAGCTAACTTCTCCTCATACTCAGCAGTTTCTAATTGACTAGTTTGAGCAAGAGACGCATTTTCATCCTGCAACTTGGTTATTCTATCTTGCAAGTCTTTTATCGTAATTTCCGTATTATTCTTGAGATCACCGAAAGCAGTTTGACTAGAAGATTTAAGCTCTTCGAGAGCAGCTGACAGCTGACTACACTCTTGTTCATAATTCTGAGCAGTTGCTTTTGCTTCCGAAAGTTCATCTACAAGAGACTGGTTACGTTTTTGAGCATCATCCAAAGAATTATTTGAAGTATCCAGCCTCTCTTTTAGTTCTGATGTTTGGGCAGTAAGACTTTCAAGGTTTGAAGTGACCCTGTCATGATCCAGCAGCTTTTCATTAGCTAACTCGAGAGCAGCAGAGGTTTTGGAAATATTCTCGTTGGCTGTTTCTAAATCTGCTTTTAAATGGTCAAAATTCTTGACTAGTTTACCATGCTCTGCAAGCTGCTCTTTTAGACTCTGATTTTCAGAAGTGAGGGCGTTCAGTTCATCTCGCACAGCGTCACTGCTAGCCAACTCTTGCAGCTGACGCAGCTTTTCCTCCTGCAACAGTTGGTTTCCCTTGGAAACCTTTTCAAGTTCAGAAGACACTGCAGTGAATTCTTCACATTTGCTTTGATATTGATCAGATGCGAGTTGCGAGATATTTTTAGCAGTCAGCAAGTCTTCGGATACTTTTTCGAGTTCTTTTAAAGCATTTTCCAGCTCACTGGACTTTTCATCAAGCTGTTTGGATGTCTGCTGGAGATGATTAGATATGTCAGTTTGCTGTGAAGACAACAGCTCATAAGCACGAGTAGTTTGGTCCATCTCGCTAGTAACATTAGTCAAATCATTTGTCACCTTCTCAAGTTGACTTGCTTTTTCCTCAAGTAATTTAGATGTGTTTTTCAGCTCATTCGAAGTTTCTTCATGCTGATTTGACACCTGCTCATAAGCAAGTTTAACCTCCTTTAATTCAGATGTAAGGTTAGTTACTTCTTCCGATGACAATGCAAGTTGTTTCGATTTATCCTCAAGTGCCATAAAAGCTTCTTCATATTTAGCCGAGACCTGTTCGCATTCCTTTGATTTACTATCAAAAGCTTCAGACAATTTAGTCTGTTCTTTTTTAGTGTCGTCAATGTCTTTTAGAGTCTGTTCATACGCAGCTTGCACCGACTCCAACTGCGTCTGTAGATTTTCCAGAGTAGAGGTCTGTGAAATTAGGCTGTCATTGTTTGCTCTGACCTCACCCAATTGCTTCATTAGCTCAGAATTATTTTGTTTTAAAATATCTAATTCTTCAGCCAAATTTTCATTAGTTGATAACTTTTCGTTTTCAAACGCTACTTGCTCTTTTAGTGTGGATAAATCAGTTTGCAAACTACTATTGGCATGTGTTAGCTGGGATATTTGCTCTTGTAGCTCACTTTCTGTGTCCCTAGCAGAACACTGAATATCCTCAACTTGTGTTGAAAGAGATGCATTCAGCAATTGTAGCCTGTCAAACTCTGACTGCAGATTCTTATTTTCAAGTTTCACCTGTGCTACATCATTTTGCTGTTTTCCCTCCATTTCATTGGCAGTGTGTTGGGCATCTTCAAATTGCTTCTGTAGAGATTCATTCTGTAACTTTAAGCCATCTAACTCTGACTGCAGATTATCTCTTTCTTGTTTAACTTTCGCTGCCTCATTTAGCTGCCTGTCCTCGATTTCCTTTGATTTACACTGAATATCCTCCACCTGTGCCAACAAAGAGTTATTCTGTGATCTCAATTCATCAACTTCTAACTGCAGACTATCTTTTTCCTGTTTCACTAGTTCGGTGGCGTCATTCTGTGCGTCCTGTTGCTGGGTAGATTGCGATTTTAAGGCCTCTAAATCAGCTTTGATTTCAGTATTTTCATTTTCCAGAGAATGGATTTTCTCTACGTGTTGACTGTTCAACGCTTCGGCTTCTTTGTTTGAGTGTTCGAGCTGTTCACTGGTCGAGGCGAGCTGAGCACATCTCTCTCTAAGAGATTCGACTTCGCTAGACATTTCACTATTAGCTCCCTGAAGCTGATCTAACTCGGAATTCAGCAAATTCAGTTGAGATATAAGACTGTCTTTTTCTGATGCAATTCTATCTTGAAAACTGGATAACCGTGAGACTTGACTTTGAAATGCTTCTTTTTCATCCTGAAGGCCGTTAACCTTCTGTGACAACTGCAATAGAAATAAGTATTAAAATCAATCAACTGTAGTAAGTCAAGTCAATGCTCTATGTAGAAAGAAAGCAGAGAAATATGTAGAACTGAAATTTGAATTCAAGCAGATAACATAGCAAACATAAATAGTCAAATGAACTGTATGGAATTACTCATCACTCGATACCTGAGCTATTTCATCACTCATATCCTGCTCTCTTTTCAAAGAGGCAGTAACTTGGTCTTGAGAAGACTGGTACATTCGCTTCAGCTCTTCCAACTGTGACATGGCTTCAGTAAGACTTTCTTTGAGATTTAGTAATTCCTGAGATCTCTACAACGCATCATGCAGTTAAATATGCATAAACATACATCTCAACTACACCGATCAATGAAATGAAGACTCACAACTGTCATCTATTTTACTAAACAAACTAAAAATTCTTTATATTAACAGACCTTTAGTTTACACTACATCTAGCAGCTACTTAGTTTAAAACATTACATATTTGGGTCACCACTAACCTGCGTTGTGTCAATATCGTCATCAGTAGGAGGTGCAGATTGTTTCAATGTGTCTTCAAGTTGAGCAATTCGATCTTTTAGACTGTTGGCTTCCTCCTCAGCAGTATCTACCAGAACTTTCATTTCTTCTTCATGTTGAGACCTCAACCTTTCAATTTCATCATCCGATGTATCCTAGTAACAAGATACATTTTACTAAAAGTATAATATGCCAACAGCGCGTCTTTTGATAGGCAAAACAACAAAATGCTGATATGTGGTGTACACAGCAGTCCTATGTTTAGTGAAGAAAGCACCGCTAACCATGAACAGAGTAAGGAACACCATATAGCAATACTTACATGAGCAACAATTCCGTTGACAGCAGCACTAGCTTGCTCCAACTCAGCTTTATGTTTCTCAACAAGCTGGTGGTTTAGAGCTGCCAACTGCTGCTGCAGCTGTTGCTGAAATTGCAACTGTGCGTTCTTACCCCAAGTTTCCCAGTTGGTAATCTGAAAACAAAATCAGATTGATATTTTCCTGACATTTAATATTTTGATTTCTAAACAAAAACTAAAGCTAGGAAAATGCAAGTGAATTTTAACATTCATGTAAAATATGAGACCATTACCCGTTCCCTTGCCAACTCGAGCTCTTTCTTCAATGCATTCTGATTCTCTTCATGACTTCTACTCATAGATTCCTTCATAGCCATCATGTTTTGGCCAAACTGCTCATCCAACATGTCACGCAGTGCTTGCTGCTTCTCTTCCACTTCTTCTTCAGAAAAGGCCCCTGAGGCTACAAAATAATTATCAACATTAATTGATCAATTATTACAATTTGGGAACCAGGGTTGGGGTAATTTTGATTGGTTGTAGTTAATTATATTTTTCATGTAATTGAATGTAATTTGTAGTTGGTGTATAAAAATGTAATTGTAATTAATTACAGTGCTAATGTAATTGAATTTCACAATTACTTTATAATTACATAACAATTACTTCAAATTTTAAAATCTTATAAAATTCATATTTTTCCTGCCTTGCCTACTGTTTAATAAAAAGTTCAGATTAATTTAATGTCGTATTTATCACCCTATTCGTTACTGGTGAGAACAAGGAAGGTTTTCCGTTGTCAAAATTGCCCTGGGTAGTTGGACCCCAGAAGTGAGATTATATAATTTTTATTTGTCTCTTGTGACAACAAAAGTATTTGTAATTAATTACATTACAATGTAATTGTAAATTACATTTATTTCAACTGTAATTATAATTGTAATTGTAATTGACAAATTCTCATGTAATTGTAATTAATTATATCCATATGTAATTGACCCCAACCCTGCTGGAAACCATATACACCTTGATAAACATTAGTATTTCTTCCATATTTTATTCAAAAGTAATTGAAGGACCAAAAGCTACAGTAAACCGCAATATTAAGCTCCAGAAAAGTGAGAAACCAGATGATTCACTAAACTCACCTACGCTGTCAGCGTCACTACCGGCAGCATCGGGAGATTTAGATTGACCATTCTTCAGCTCATTTATAATCAACATATTCTCACTATCTTTAGCTTTAAAGAGATCTAGCTCCTCGGTAAGTTCACTCAAGGCCTCTGACTTCTTGGATATCTTTACACCAAGTGCCTGTATTGACAAGTCCTTCTCGGTGATGTCGGACTGTGAGAATAAGAAACACAAGTTACATAACTGCCTCAGAAAAGACACCATTTAACAGCATACCAATAATATTTTCCTTCATGTTTTGCATAATTCAAGCAATCACAGCTAAGAAAAAGGAGTGGACTAACCTTAAGGAGGTCCAACTCTCTATCTCTCTCGGATACAACCGACTTAAGGTGCAGGAGCGCCTGCTCTTGCGCAGCCAGTGTCTGCTGTAGAGATATAATCTCTTCTTTAGCATCGAGAATGGGCTGTGGGGAAGGAGCTGACTGCCTCGCCAAAGTAGCATTAGCCTTTGAAATGATAAAATATATACTTAGGAATTTTATCCTTTATTGAAACACGAATACAATTATAATGTAGAAAAGAAATAGCGGATTTAGAATACATTGAAACATATAAATGAGAAAGAAGACCAGCAATCTGAATTATGGAACATCAGACAATGACATTCCAACAGCACAATAATTTTCTCTGCTAAAAAGGATAAAAGCCATCAAATTTATAGAATACGAGGATATTGGCAAGAGTTCATGGAAACATTCTCAGAAAAACACTGTAACCCAGTTTTAAGATGCAAAAACAGCACCATTTCTCATAAAAAATTCCAATAGAATCAACTTTAAGCCACTTTCAATTTGCTGGATCAATTTTTAATCACAGTTTCTAGATAATGTTTATTTTATTTGACAGTTATTGAAGAAAACAGCAGTAACGACTATTTCTTTTAGTCACAATTTTCTGATACAAATTTTTATATTTACAAAGGCTATTCGAAAACATTATTAATATGAATATGATGCTTTGGGTGATCATTTTCAGTTTTAAACAACTTGATAAGAGGTAAATATATTGCATCAATACATTCAGAAATATAGAGCTTGCTATCCTGCCAAGCATGCATCAAGTTTTGAATAGAAGCATTTCTGAAATATTACAAACTAGCAAAGTAGCATAGTTGACAGTACAGTTAATTCAGCTTGTTTATCAACAAATGCCTATTATTTGTTACCAAACATCTTAGACAGCCACTAGGCATAACACCTTTATGATCAATAACTTATAAACTACATCAACATAAACTTAGCCAATCCAGCATACAAACCTTCTATCATTTGAAAATATATTATAAGTTCACAATGAGCAAACAACAAATGGACATTATTTACATTGGATAGATATGAGCTTGTTTAGCTAAGATGATGCTGTAACTAAGGACTCGTATGCTATGCAGCTGCAACATAAACACTATTAGCAGCTCTACAAGCAACACAGCTTCATTATTATAGAACACATATCCAGACACAAGTGAGTAAATTTACAGCCTCACCTGTTCCAGCTGCTCACTCAGTAAGGACACTCGCATCTTCAATGACTCCGTTTCAGCCGCATAGTCGAGCCCGTCTTCACTGGCACTCCGACTGGGCGTCTGCAGTTGCCGGTTTTGTTCCTGCAACAGCCGGTTCTGCTCGAGCAGCTGCTGCAGCGCCTGGTCTCTCTGTGCCACGGCAGCCCGATACTGCTGCAGCTGTAAGCAGACAAGACATTTGATTAACTACATCAGTATTGCAAATCTGGAACCTTAATCTCATATTCGTATAAATCAGCTTCAATTCAAATCTCAAGGCCATAAAAAATATGAATTCAAAAGCAAAATTTCTGCAGGCTTATCATTTTTGCTACCAATGAATTATTTTTAGCAAGACGGGAATTGAAAATATAAAAAATTTAAAAAGTCAACAAAGTACAACTTACATGAGCAGTAAGCTGTTGCACATCGATGCCATCTCCATTTTCATGTGGTTTGTTAGGAGTTGTGTCTCCGTTTACGGAACCATTTTGTTTATATGATGACAGTTCGGTAGACAATCTTGCATTTTCTTCACTTAAACTAACCAGAGCAGCCGACTTGCCTGTTAGTAAACAGGATATTGTAAGAAACCAGTTCATCGTACACAATAATGGCTTCATCAACCAACACTACAGACTCTTCTTGTTGTGTTACAGAAACCAATATAAGCCGTAACACTTCTCTACTCACCATCCACCATCTCTTCAAGTTCAGCCATTCGGTTATAGCAGACCTGAAGTTGTTTTTGCAGAGCGCTGCTCTCTTCTGGTCTAACAATGGTTTCATCAAGCTTTTCATTGTCCTGCAAGAGACATAAATGCACATCAAATGAGTGTCTCACAACAATATTGGCAATAATCCATATGGACCTCTAGTCTATGTAAATGTAAAGCTACAAAACTTATTCAGAAGGTTGTGTATAAAAAGTAGAACTAAGTTCTATATCCAACTGTTAACTGGGTTATACAGCTTATGTTAGATCAATCAACGTAACAACACTCAATATTAGCTGTAGTATCAATGCTATTGAAAAGCATTTTTACAATCATTTGTCTTTATCAAAAGTAATGAGAATCAATGGTATTGACTAGCAAAGTTATAATGAACCTAAAAAGAGACACACAATGCGGATATGATAGAAAAACAATCCTTCGGTAAAAACTATTGTCGGCTTAATTCAGCACACAGTGGTTGTTCAACATGTTAGCCCAACTATTTGCCACTTTCAACAAGCACATATATACGTTTACGCAATTGGCAGCAAACACATGACCTTTTTAGGCAAAAGACTATGTAGGTGAGCAGCAACTTACAATAACCAATCAAACAGTTATTTTGCAACCGATATTAGAGCCTCTATCATTGCTTGCAGTACCGGCCAACTATTAGATTAGATTACTAGAAACCGGGTTTGAATAAATAAATAAGGTGTCATTATCTATGTTCGTATCTACAATTAGTGTACAGGATGCATACGTATATAGAGTACTGAGTTGACATTGCTATGCAGAGCTTTTAAGTTGCGAGCAGCTATACTTACAGGAGTAGATCGATCATCAACACTAATGATAGAGGCTACATCACTCGACTGGAACACAAAACAAATAAACAGGAATAACAAAATATCCCCATTAAATGCTGATATGCCTAAAATTTTCATCAACATTTAAAACAAAAGTGAAAAATGTTTACAAGGATTCAACTTTAGAATTGGTCTTACTTAATACACTATTTCAATAGTCTCTAAATATCAGGAAAATCAGATTAGCCTAAGAATGCTGACAATGTTGCAAGTTTTAGTCAGTTGAAGCTGTCTCTTACCACTGAATAGGAAGCTTCAGAAGTTGTGTCTGAAATTTCATCTCCTTCTACTAATGGAGAGGAAGCTTTAGGCTTCTTTGACTTCCGATATGCCGCCAACTGCCAAAGTAACAACATAAAGTTAGTTACACAGTATCTACTCCACACTTGGGCAATTTTAGTGGACTACACTTGGCTCAAAATTTGAACGGACATATAATCTTTAGGCGAGAGAAAAGTTAGTTGTAAAAGTCATTACTAAACCAACAGCTAGTGGCATTTTCATACAACCCTTAAAAAGCGCTATATTCTAAAACAGTGGATATTTACTTGGCTTAGCATCAAACAAACTACACACATTTTGGACAACTGCAATTCAGCAGCTATATGTCTTTAGATAAACTATAAACTTATTTTTTCAGCTAGACTAAATTTTGACCAGCTACTCACTACAAATATTGGTAATGTTCTCATACTTGTGAATTTGTTATAGTGAACCAACTAAAATAATATTTGTTTTATTGTATTAAGCATGCCTGAATTTACAATAGCAATACTAATAATAAACATTAGTAAAATCTAAGGTTTCAAGAATCTTATACATTCAAATTATATTGCTTATTGTTTCAAAGTGCATGATGTCACCTTTGTAGCATGGAGCTCCTAGCATATATGTGAAAGTCTATTATTTGGTTGAATACAAATACCACTAATATATAGTTTCATATAGTGAACTGCCTTCTTTTTGAGCTATTGAGCAAAACAGTTTAAATAAATATATAATATAACTTAAGAGTGCAGTTCACAACATGAATCCATATAGTAATACTATTTTCTATTCTAAAACTGTTGTATAATGTAAATTCTACCCTTTGGCACTTAATAATAGTACATTGGTTGATCTCACAAAAATGTTGCAACTTTGCTTTAGTTTGCTGAAACTTATTCACTAATATTTACCATGGAATATCTTGCATCTACCAATTAAAAACTTTAGCCATTACTTACAAGGGTTAGAGATTACAATTTCTAGCATATTATGATTATAACTCACTATTTTGTAACAACCTAATTTTATTTAGTTAACAAAATATCATTAAATATGCTTTTTATGAATTAGACTCATTACAATGTAATTACAATTTTGAGTGTTTAGTGTTAAGTCTTTTGCAAACAACACTTTTAATTTAATCCTAAACTGTATATGATTTAAATCAATGACTGTTGTTAATTTTACTTAATATGACAAGTTTAGATGCTGTTAATAGCAACAGCAAATAAATCATCAACAACACAAATAGTTTGGTTAAATAATCCTACTGCCACAATATAGAAGAATATAGCAGAAACTGAATGGGAAATAAAAACACTGGAAATAAATTTATAACTGAGTGAGCAAAGCATAACGTTAGTTTTCATTTTAATAACCATTAACCTATAACCATAAATGGCGGTTTTAAAGTTAAGATCTTAATTTCATATTGAGCTAAATTTCAATTTTGTTATGGTAACAATCTGTCTACTTAGTATTGACTGTAATAGTTTTCAATAGCCAAGAAGCTGTGAAATTGTACTTAGAGTAAAGCAACACTTTTGTCAACATAATTATTAGGCTTAGTGTTAAAGATTATTAATTAATTTCACTTCCTTTTGATATTTCCACGTTTACTAATTTAATTAGCAACTGGTAGCTATACTTATAGTTTGTGTAACATGAAATAATTCAATAAATTTAGTAGTTAACATTTATTAATAATAATATTAGTGGTGCTATAATAATAGGACTAGGAGCAGTTTGAGTTTCCTTACCATTATGATTACTTTCATAGTGAGATTAAATCATTAATAATAATAATTCAAAGCAAAATAACATTACATAATTAATTACTATTAGTATTATGCAGACCAAGTACTACAACTAAAGTAATTACAAAATCATGCATTCACTGCTAAAGCTTATAGTTATTGAACTTTTAGTTTTAGTCTGAGTCTCGTAAGTCAATCCGTGACTCATTAAATTTAAATTTAGTCTTACATTTTGATTTACAATCACACTTGCAAGTTACAAGCTCACAGTCACAGTTACACTTAGTCTTAAACTGATAAAGATAAAAATAAATGTTACTGCAACACTAACTCTAAGTCTAACACTAACAGTAACAGTGTTATGAGTGTAACTCAAACTGTAAGTGTAAGTTAAAGTCAAAGTGACACTCATTTCCAGTTAAAATTCTAACCAGGTTAGACATAGTGATAGTCAATACTCAATAGACAATATCATTATGAAACTGAATAGACATTCACATAGTCATAATCATAGTTAGACACTCAGACTCGCACTGCCACTAGTGACTACTGACTAGTCTGTAGTCAAACTCAATTAGTGAATTACAATACTGAATACAGAATTGAAAATCAAAATACTGAAAGTGATACGAATCCTAACCTTCTTTTTAGCTGCAGCTACTTTTTTGGCTTTTTCAGCAGCCTTTGAGTCCACATCAGCCATACTGGCAACTTTTTAGCTCATTTTTATTTACTATATTGCTGAAGTTACAAGCGTGTTGGCATAAAATTAATCGGCATAGGAGAAAGGCCCAGCCCGAAACTGACGCCAAACGAGTATTAAATAAATCTCTATTAAGAAAAACCAACTAATGATTTGGAAACATGGCGGTAGGAAATAGTGTCGTTGGTAAACAGATACACGTGGAAGTTAACCGCTAGAAACGTTATACACCAGTTTGGCTAATTCCAAAGTTTATCAACTTCTTTCTATAATTATGTTGTTTTTATACACGAAGAGCAACTTTGGCAAGCCTCTAGTAATTATATAGGCAAGTGGATAAAGTATTGCTAAAATTAGAATAAAAAAGAGTATATTTACTGACTTTGAGGCTGAACAGAAATGTTGGTAAGAAAGTGTGATATTTACTACATTTATTTGCTGTGCATTTAGATACTGCAATAAAAAGTAGTGGACTGAGAGAGGTGCTAAGAACATTTTAGCATGGCACAGATAAAGTGAACCATTCCACCACTGTATATATTTATAAATGGAGCAGCACTGATACTCAAATTCAAAATGAAAACAGCATATGGTATTAAGCAGAGAGGGGTAGCACAGAAAATCAAGACTAGGTTATCAGCTGTAAAATATTTATCGGTGCTATATCCAAAAAAATATGTCTTCATGGGCTTAGAAATGAACAAATAATAAACCTGTTGTAAAATGCTATAGATTGACTTTTCAAGCTGCTAAAATACGAGCTATGGTCCCAAAAAGAAGCTTAGTGTATACTAAATGCAGGACTTTTAGGTCTTTAGATCAATACTTGTATAGGATAATAAACATAAGAATAAACATGAGAAATATTATGTGTGATTTGGCTAGAGCTAACATAATGATTGGAAAAATGATGTCAGAGCACAATGGGGGAACAAATTTGCAGAACTGAGAGTTGTCACCACAACTCAGTTCGAAAGGTATAGCCACATCAAAAGAGAACCCAAGCTTAGATTACATATGGTGGTATTATTAGTAATTTCTCTATTTATTAGTAATTTATACTATATAAAAGGACCCAGAAACAGAAGTTTCAGTATACAAGCAGATATTCAGCCAAATGAGAAGCTAGCCACAAAGAAGCAAATATATAGCAGTGGAATTAATCTATACAGGAGGTCAAACTGGAGAGTTGGAGGTATTTGTCATGTTGACAAGCCAAAGGCTCAACCGCTATTTGGAAACTTATAGGGTAATACTCCAATGATATCAGTTTTTTAAGCTGCTGCCTATTACATACAGGCTAGTCAAAAATTGTTGGAAATAAAATCATATTGCACAAAATCAACACATCCATGGCCAACAAATGTAAAATTGCTATACTCTACCTACATATATAGGTAGCAAGTGCTTATAGCTACAGTATAGAATGAACATTTGCAGCTTTTTTCAGATAACGTATGGTTTCATTTTTATTATATGGCATCTAACACAAGCAAGCCAGAACTCCATAAACCAAGGTAGTCATACAGGTATTATAACCAACACTAGATTTATTTCACATAAATCCGAGACTTCACGTACTCAGCAAAATACCCATATAATATAAAATGGTTACATGTGAAAATACATTATTTTTCATGTTGAAAATGTTATGGAAACTAGGGCGAAAAGCTAGTTCCATTAAGCTAAAATTAACCAGACATTAATAGAGAATGCCTAAACACACAGCTAAGTCAACACTATTCCCTAGTCGAGTGCAGAAGCACCAGATATGATTTCAATCAGTTCTCTGGTGATCACAGCTTGCCTTGTTCTGTTGTAGGTCAAGGTAAGCTTGTCAATCATCTCACCTGAAATAAACAGGTGGCATGTTTCAGCACTGGGGAAAATATTTGGAGGTGGTCCTAATACTAAAAAATACCGGTTCTAGTTGCCATAGGATCTTTCCCACAAGTGTTATAATAATTCACGTAACAAATCATTGCAGTTTATATAAATATTTCAACCCAGATAAACTTTCATATATTTACAAATATCAGCATCAAATTCAGCATAAATAAAAGCTAATTTTTTATACAAGTTTCATATCATAGATTACAATACACAGTACTTACCGGCATTCTTGCTGGCACCATCCATAGCAGTCATTCTAGCACTCTGTTCACTAGCAGCTCCCTCCTTCATACCAAAGAAAACTAAACTAGCTAGAGCAAATTCATTGTAGCTGGTGAGGACATCCTCGTCCACGCTGTCGTACAATGCCAGGTTGTCAGCAGCAGACACTGTGCTTATTGACAGCAATGGCAGCTTTGTTACATTGTAGGACACCACAGATCTGCATAACAGAAAAATAAAAATTTATTGCAAAATTGAAATTAAAATGCGCCAACTTTCATGTATGTAGTTAGTAGCAGACAGACAACTCATAGACAGTACTAACTTGAATGTGTTGAAGAACAGTGTTCCGTTATCATACTCGTATCCAGAGTCTAGAATCTCTTGTGCCACTGAAGAAGCATCTGCAAATGTGGGTGGTAAGCGGCCAATCTCCTTGCATGAGAGCATGAAGTTGTCCTTGTGGGTTCTACAATACAACAATTATCTCGTGAGAGGCAATTATTATTTTCTCTTCAAGTTATTTGAAAGTTGTGAGTTTGTGAGACTACTTGAATGAACACACTATTAAAAAGACAGCACTAGAGTTTACACTTCGGCAGAAGGTGGTAATGTTAAACAAGGATGTTTATACTATAGTATTAGCTATGTTTTCACAATAATGTTATTCAAAAGTTTGTTTATAATGCTTTTAAAGTAAAGTTAGTTTTTTCTGACATAAATAAGATTTCACAAAAATTCTGTTGATGGTAAATCAGAAGTGCTATTCACCTTGCCAGTATGCCTCTGGCCTTATCACCAACAGCAACCAACTTGATGTTGGCTTCGGCAGATTTAGTCAATACTTCTGCTTTTATAGCTTTGCAAATAGCAGAATGGACACCGCCGCACAGACCCTTGTCAGAGGAAATAGCTACTATCAGGTGGTTTGGCTTGCTCTCATCTGATTCAACTTCCAACTTGTCATAGAATGCTAGGTAATCAAAGATACAACATATATCATGCCTACTACACAGATATTGTTAACCACCTGTAATAAAATACATGTGCACACTTGCACACAGCTACATGATTGGACGGTCAACTATCAAACACTCTCAGAGTCATAAATAACTAAATTAAAATACTTTTTAATGACAACAATGTCATATTAAAACTAACAAAAAACCAGTGTAAACTTGTAAACTGTATAACTAAGAATAGCATGCCATGAAATTTAACAATTAACAATTTAACATCATCAACATAAGCAAAAAATTGATATCAAACAAAATTGTTTGAGCATACAACTCTCAAGCAATCTGTAGAAAGAGAAGATGCATATGAATATTTGAATACTGCATACACACCTGTAGCCCCTGCTCCATAAACTCTAGCAGGCTTCAACTCTCTTTCAGCTTTGGCAAATTTAGCTGCAGACACCATCTTCATAGATTTGGTAATCTTCTGAATATTCTTTACTGACTTTAATCTAGTCGCAACTGGTGAAATAATACGTACAGTTATTTATTAATGACCTTCAATAATCACATTAACTTTCAAGTGAAACATGTATAGAGAAAACAAAGCTAATAATTAATAAGTAAAACTAAAAGCAACAAATTATTTTGACATTATTCACATTATCAAGAAGTTGTGAAAAAAGTTGCAGGAATAAAATTCTGGAACAAGGAGTTATTAGAGCAATATGTAAACAAGTGCATTAAAAAAACTGCAAAGTGTGTTGCTTCAGCAAAAACCTTTAGTGGAAATCATGTTTAGTAGGATTACTAATGGTCTCCACAGTTAATATTCGAATGATATGAACAAAGAAAAAGTAATACTCACTATCTTTCAAGGTAGCCATATTCCTTGTTTGACAGCTAAAATAACATAATGAAAATCACATTATTAAAATATGCCATATGTTGGAAAATATAAAAAATTACAATAGTAAGAGCGCCAATTGAAAATAAGCATAAACAAAGATAAGCTATGGTAACAAAAACCTCACATGATTCGTGGTGACTTGGCATTAAAAGTAATTAGCCTTCGCCTGCGTATATTAAACCCTTTAGATAACTATGCCAGTATAACTTTGTCAATACTATTTGAGTGATATATAATTTATATCAATTAAATCTAATGAATATGACAATATATATTTAAATACACAATCTCAACTACAATTAAGATAACCACAATGACAATGACAGCCAAAACATAATGTTACATGAAAACTAAGAGACACAAGGCAGTTGTGTTCAAATCATACTGACTCAAGTTGCTGCTAGCTCTGACGTTTGACATTTCTTGTCGACACCTCCGATTTGACTTAATTTACTCAACTAATTGAAAATCACTCTGTTTCACAATCAATTTGAACTTATTCAAAACTATTTTGGCAAAATCACAATGAGAATAAACATTAGCATAACAACAAATAAGCATTACCATTATCATTATGACAAAATTCGAATTTAATTTTTAATAAACTTACTCTTACTAAGAGTAAGTTTATTAAAAAATTAAATTCGAATTTTGTCATAATGATAATGATAATGCTCATAAGACTTATAGTTATAGTTATACTAAGAGTCTTAGTATAACTATAACTATAACTATAAGTCTTATAGTTCCAGCTGCATAATCATAATGATAAGGAATATAATAATAATAATAATGATTATTAGTATTACTTATAGTTAATACTTTAACTTATTACTAATTACTATTAGTATTAGTATATTCATTAATATTAATATTATCATTATGATTATTATAATTATCATTATGGACTCTCTTAGTACTTGGGCGAATAAGTGGGGAATGTCATTCAACATCTCCAAGAGCAAGATAATCAGCTTTAACCCTAAGACCGACACTCCCCAATACAAGCTTAGTGGATCAGTGTTGGATCATGTTGACTCAACAAAATACCTTGGTGTAACACTGCAATCAGACTGTAAATTTGACCAACACATCCTAAAAAAGGTTCTTGTTGCAAAACGGCAATTAGGTATGATAAAACGTGCACTCTACTGGGCCCCCAGGAGAGCAAAGCTTATTGCCTACAAAGCCCTCTGTCTCCCACACTGGGAATATGCCAGTGCAGCCTGGGACCCATCTAGCAAAAATCATATAAGTATAATGGAGAATGTTCAAACAGATGCTGTGCGTTTTATCTCTAACAGCGAAGGAAGAACCGATATTGGGGAGGAGATGAAAAAGCTGTGTTTGGAGCCGCTTGATCTAAGGAGGAAAAGCCGACGCATCAGCCTTCTCCTAAAAATATTGTCTAAGGAAGAACAACATCCAACTCCGAGTGCTGCCTATGATGATTTTCTAGATCAGCGGACCACAAGCACTGTACAGACTCGGTCTCAGGTTTCAGGATTTCCCAGATCAGTGAGAGCGAACAGGAATGGGTATCTTTATAGTTTTCTCCCACGAACAATAAGAGATATGAGGATCAGCACTGATCACACACAGACAGGCTAGTTAGCCTGTTAAGTTAATCTGCACAAGAATGTTAACACTTTTTAGACTACTGTCCAAGTACTGACAACTTAGTTTTTTATACGAGGCACACCCCTTCTTCCCTCTAGGGAGGTCCAGTGTGGAAATAACATCGACAGGTATCGACAGGTATCATTATGATTATCATTATGCTCATGCAAGTTGCAACTTGAGTCTTGAACTAAAAATCTAGGTATATTAAAAATTAAATTCAAATCATTTTAAATATAATAAGTAACATAAATATCTAAATGATTTTAAATTCATTAACTTTAAGTAACCGCCTCAAGCTGTGATGATTTTCATTTTTATTTTAATTATTATTATAGGTTATTTTAACTTTATTATAATTATTATCCATAATATTAATTATAATAATAATATTAATAATTCATTTAATTCTATTATAATTAGCTCGCTTCGGTTGTTATGCTAACATCTTTTAGTTATTTAAAAAGCAAAGTTGAGCTTACCTCTGAGGCTGAAAAACAGGGACTGCCTTTTTCAACATTTTTCTTAGAGTTGAAGTTGGTTGAAAAATGTCATAAATATAAAATAGATCTTCTAACGTTAACTTGTGGAACCGGCTTTGTGGATTTCCAAATAAAGTTGTCTAATACTGCATTCTGTAATTGATAACTTACTGTGAGAGATCATAGATTTGAACACAAAAATCCATTTTAGTTATCGTAAATTAAAAGTATAATAACGAAATTCTATTGGGATAAATTAGTGTTTTAAAAATAGAAACGACAACTCTGTAAACTCTTTGAACACGCTTTTCGAGGATACGTAACCTGCAAATAGTTCATCAAGTCAAATAATTTCTAATTTTGCATGTCTATGGTGAGGAAAACTCTTGATCTTATCTAGGCACTCGTATACCTACACCAGAGTGGTACATATACCACTCTGACCTACACTAGCAAAGTTTTTGGTTTTAGTTTCACAAAAATTAACTAAAGTAATATGTTTCTTTAGCAAATAAGCTATTGTTATAAAATAAGAATAATAATAATTAGTCATAGCATGTATAGCAAACATGGAAGGCAAGCATAAAAACTATTTTTTATATAAATTCAAGACATTATTATTTTGATATCCAAAAGGAAATGGTATAAGTTACAACACTCACGGGTATGGGGGCTATGCCAAGGTTAAGGAATATTGCTGAATAATCTGTTAATGAAGGTCATAATACCATATTTAGCCCTTTCATTATTTAGATTTATAAACTTCACTCATAAATAACACACACAAGAATATAGCAAAAAAAATTTCTTTTTGAAAGCACTATAAACAAAAAATTTGTTATTTGATTTGAAGAACATAATACTATGTAGTACAAGCAATGCCTGTGCACCTAATTGTATATATGCTTTAATTGTACATAGAGTGCTTTTATTTTTGTGCAAATAATTATTTTGAGAAGGTTTACTGGAAAATCAATGTGATATAGTTACGGAATTAATGCAAGAAGAAATAACAAACAGGAAGCGGGTAAAGATTATTTTTAAAGAAATATCCCAAATTTAACAAAATCAAAACATTATGTCGTTATGAAGATTTCTAGGGGGTCACAATAAATTATGTTTGAAGGAAGACAAATGAGTTTATTAACATAACATTTAAAACAGCCAAAGATGCAAATATGGTACTTTTACGAATAAGAAGGTTTACAAATAATAGATATTTTAATACTTATTGCACCAAATACTGTAGACACAGAAATTATACTGCTCAGGCGATATAAGGAAAAATAATTTTGTGAACTTTTGTTAGCTGAGCAAATTTTGGAATAAATTTTCGACAATAAAATAATGATTAGTAAAGACAGAATATGTTAAACATAAATTCAAACAAGCATGCATTTATTAATTTAAAGTATTATGTGCAGTAAAACATTAGTTTAAATAAATATTGTAATTAGAAAATATACTATAAAAATCTTTACCATGTTCAACTTGGTTTATTGCAATGCATTTGGTCAAAAAAGATAGCCTAAATTTTATCTCACTTTCCAATACTAATATCAGTAGGAACAGAGTCAAATCTAGCTAAGACAGAAATTTCTATATGCAGTCGGCTGGCTCAACATTTAGTTATTGAATTTTTTTGATTGGCTGATGAGGGAGTATCTCTGATTGGTTTACTTTATATTATTACTACTGTCACCGAGCAACTGCATTTACTTTCACTATTAGAAAAACATTTAAACACGCTACCAGAACAGGACAAAGCGGAAATAGGTAAGAAAAGATTAGGAAAACATTTAAAAATAAAAATTACATTTGAGTTGAGTAACTTCCTACATAAAAAAATCACCAAGCATAAGCTATGAAACTGAAATTGCAAATGTGGGTGTGATTTAGTGTGTGAGTTGGGGTGCAAGCACGTGCCATGTCAGACACCAACATCAACTTGTGCGTTTAGAATTAGTAAGCCAATCATGGCGCTATCTAATTACCCAATCAGAAAACATTATATACTGAATGTTGAGTCAACCTACTGCATATAGAACAACCCAGCTAAGACAGGGTACCCAGTTGCACAAATTAATTAGAACTAATGCATGAATCAGCGGTTAAATTAGAACAAAATATATCGGACTGAGCAGACTCTGGAAAGGTATCAGTCTGCGGGCAGGTAGCTGACTGTGAGTTGAGCATTAGTTGTGAGTCAGACGGAATAGTAGTAGAGTCAGCGTGTGAGTCAGGCTCCGGCACCAAGCAAGAGTTATAGGGTGTTACATCATTAGGATGCTCAGACTGACTGGCGGCAGCAGGAACTTCATTTGCAGTTGAATTTTGACTTTCGCTGCTTTCATGGAATGTTTGACAACTACCATCAACCTCTAGAGTTTCTGTCACAATAACAAGGTCATCTATCACCTGGTCATCTAGTGGCTGCCCACCTGTAGTTGGTTTGTCTATCACTAAGGAGGGTGGTTGGTCTTGTCCAGCTAAGGTTGTGTCATTTAGTGGACTCAAATATGCTTTTTCTTCTTCATGGCGAGGCTTATCGGAATTTATTGTTTCACCATTAACCAACTTATCTTTCACACTTTCTACCTCAACATAGTCCGTTTTCGAGAGATCACCAGAGCAACTGCTGGTATCTAAGTCGGCCATAACTGTTTCTACTTTACTGCTTCCTGTCTCTGCATCGCTAGGTTCTGGAGGAGTGTCAGTCCAGATAGTACGATTTGTTAAAGGAATAACAAAACACGTGACGTCATCATGAGAAGCATATTCTGTTGAGTCTTTTAGCATCCAAACATCCTTTCGATCAACCTTCTGTCTGCCTCTTGCATGTGCAACTAAAGCCTGTGCTGCCGCAATATATCTGAAACAGGATATTCACAAACTGACTCCCTAAGTATGACTAGATAAGCATATTAAGTCATGTTATAACATTCTTTTAAGCTTAAACAAAGTTTAATATTCAACAAATGAGATGATACTGTAAAGTAATAATTGATTTTGGCGCCTCGATACTGATTGGCAGCAACTTCCTCTTATTTTTCCCGACCTACTGCAACTTTTGCACCAACAATAAACTATAATTCGATTTTCCATGACAAAAAAATGATGTTAAAGTTTTACATTATCTAAAGGAAACATAAGATTTGAATAGTTATAGTAAAACATACAGCTGAAAACTTACCTAAAACTAGAAGCTAACATCTAGTCCATTTAATGAATCTAAGCTAATCATATCCACAAAACAAAAATATAAATACAGGCCTGGCCACACACTCGTGAGAATCAGACGAAATCATCTATTTTACACGAAAACACAAACGTATGATCAAATATAAGAGAATTCATACGAAATCGTGTTCGCTGGGTGCACCCACCAAAGATGATGGACAAAAGAGCGCAAGTGACGATAAGCACCATTTGATCAGTCAATAGAATTTTAGCAACAGTGATTATTTCAGTTCTACCACGTTTCTGTGTCTGGCAATTTTTTGCTGTTTGTATCTCGTGCAAGACTTCTTCACAGACTATTTATTACGTGTTTCGTCTGACAAACGTGTGGCTGGTCATAACGAGAAGATAACTCATGACATTTCTCACACGAATTTTGTGTGATTCTCACCAGTGTGTGGCCAGGCCTTAAGCTTAATAGATTATTTTAATAAATTACATTCAGAGTGATTTAGAAATCGTGTATTTTAAGTTTATAAAAATAATCCTACTTCCATTTTCAGAACTTTCCATAAGAGCAAAAATTCAAAACTAATAAAATTTATGATTACCTGGAATCGTCACTAACAGGTAGAGAACGCAATATATTGTCGACAATCCATAAGGCTTGCTCATTAGTAGTTACATCCCACAATCCATCTGAACCCAAAATTATGACATCATTGGGAGTGAGAGATGACTCATGTTCACTCAAGTCACATATTTGCACCTGAAAGTATACAACTAACATGCAATGAACGTTACATGACATTTCTTTATTCCCAACTCCACCAATACCATATCACAAACAATCTTTATTAAAGAATAGACATGATTTAGATAAAATTATTTGCTATACAGATAAATATTAAGTTGACATGAGTGAATCCATACCTCAGGAGTACAGGATAGAAATGGTTTAATGTGTATTGCTGAATCAAAAACTTTGAGATTATGGTCACCTAGTCCTCTCGTCAGTCCAATAGTGGCAAGTAGTCGGGATCGTCTTCCGTCCCCCATTATCATAGGGAACCGCAAGTCTTTCTCTACTACTTCCTTATGTGCCCTTTAAAATAAAACCCAAGCTACAAAAATCAACAGCAAACAATTCATTGGATCGATTCAAAATTCAATTATTTAGATCATCTTCAATATCTTTAATAACTCATATTATATGAGGGGTTCTGAACCTGTTCCCCGCTACAGTAAATGCTAGAATAATTTACATACAAATAAAGTGTTCAGTGCAAACATCAGCAAATTACTTTATATATCAACACATTGAAACAAATTATATTCGTATAATTAAACCACATCCGACACTAACATAGCGTTATAAGATGAATTGAATATGTCATCCTACCAGCCCTCCATTCCGGAGTCTCTGAATAGCATCTGAGTGCCAACATCTTTTCGAGTTACTCTTTGAGCAAATTGAAGTGGGCAGAACTCGTCGGCTAGTAGGTCGGGGTGTTGTTCTGCCATCTTTTGAAGTCGTCTTCTCTCTGTTTCAGGAGTGAAATCTTGGGATATTAGTGTAGGCTCACCAGCTATACTTACAACTGCCCTAAAATTATTCAAACAATCCTTACTTGTCTACCAGTCTATATACAGTCACAATGAGAGTTCTTCATCATGGAAAACAAAACTTCAAGTTGTACAATGAAATACTATTCAAGTGCCAATGATATCCTTTATAGGCTTATCAGTTTCACTATATTTCCAGCAGTGTGTTACTTATAGCTTATAACTACAAGCTACTTCTTGAATTGAAAAAACTTGTGAGCTGCAGTTTTGAATCAACAAAGAGGGGTGATCATATGTCTACTGCAAAGTACAGCTTATACTGTGTAGAGGCTGCCTTCATACACCTGTAATATCTAAGGTACAATTGTTCATTTGAAGAAGTGCTTTTGTGAAACTTTGCAAGTTATATTGAGGAAGTTATACCTGCTCTAACTAATTTAATCAATTTGATTCCTGATTTCTTTGCAAACCACAATGTCATCACGTGCACTCACCAACTTAAGGTAACATACTTTATATAAATTATAAACTTAAAGCTAAATTTGTAATAAACTACTACAAAATAAATCTGATCTACTAATTAAACCACAGATAATTTTACAAATGCATGAAATGGGAATTCCTATTGAACAGAATACACTATATTTTACACTAGATTCTAGAACATTGAACAGGTTTGAGTAAACAGCATTTAACTAGGCTTGCACTCAACAGTATAGTGTTACAGTTATACCAAGTGTGAATACACACCTACAGTCTCCAGCATTAGCTATGTAGAGTTTATTAGCATAGAATAGAGTAACCAGAGCAGCACAACCACCTTTAACAGTGTACTTCACTGCATCTTCTACTAAATTGGTATCCTAAAATGAGAATAACACAGATTAGCATCTTAAAATCCAAACTTGTATAACTCCAGAACAAGAACACAGCTTGCCGATTACCGTTGCAGATTGCATGTTTTATATGTGATAGAGCTTCAGGTAATATTATTGTTTAAAATGAGGAAGTTATACATTTTATACTAGCACCGCCATGTTTGGAATAGAACAACATAGCCTTCAGTTCATTTATTTCAATTTAGTGCCTTTTAATTTGGTGTCAAGTACCCTTTGCTGTAATATTTCTTGATAAAGCGAGGCTTAACTTTCAGGCGCCATTAGATTTTTAGTGCATCGATCTCATAACTGGAGAGACATTATATAGAAACTTCAGCAAGAGCATTCTTCCCATATAAAATGTCCAGCAAAGACGACTTCCACACTTTATTTTATTGAACATATTAATCAATTTAATTGTTTTTTTTGCTAGTTCTATTTTCTAATTTGTAAACATTTTTGTCTGTCAATATAAACAAGTTTAAAAAAAAATAAAAAAGGTTGTGCAATATAAGCAGTGTTTGGACAGTTTTAAATCGGTTTCCCTGCATTATTCATGGACTCAATTGTCACTTCTGATCAGATTGATGTGTCTGTCTAGACTCTAGTGTCTAGATTGAGACAAGAGTATTATTACGAAGCAACTTTATACTATTTTGCTTCCAACAAGATTATCATTGAAAAGACAACTCTACTATACTTTGTACCTTTTCCTGAATGTCAGCCCATGATGCAATGCTAAGTAATTAACATGATATTTTGTAACAATTAAATGTCCTTTACATCAATACAGTGATTCAGATACTAATGCTAACATACTGCAGCATCATGCCATAGTCTTGCCATAGTCAGCGTAAACACAGTGACTAACATCATCACTAAAGTCAACGAGCAATATCAGTGCATGATTACAAGCAGCAGGAACTATGACACTACTTACAAAGATTATCTCCATAATGATTGTGCAATAATAGGACAATAGATCCAAAATGATGGCCATATTATTGCTGAAATATAACAATTGTTCAGGGTATCTGCACGCAGCACTACCATAATATATTGTAATTGAAAACCCAGCCTTTCCATTCTGAAAGCTAGCCAACATTTTTATTCAGTAAAACACTTCCAATAACAGGAAGTAGTCAGCTCAATCGTGTTGCAGAGTAACAGCTCGCTAGATGGTCACGAGATATTGAAATGCAAACTACTTGAGTAATTCATAATCGTATTTTTGTGTCTGAAATCTTTGACAACTCTCTGAATCTGTTGTCCCTCAATAAGCCCCTATGGCAACCCCCCCCCCCCCCCCCCCCAGGAGATGGCTTTGCATCAATTAAAGCTGAGGCAACCTGCAAGGAAGTAAGATTTTGAAACGGGCATTGTACTTGTGTCAACAGGCACTGCATTCACTCATAGTAATGTACAGTGCTGGCAAAAAGTCTGGAATATTCAGATTAAAAACCGAACAATTTATGTTTTAAGAGATATGGGTTTATTTTGAGTTTCATAGACATTCTTACAGCAAGAAATGTAGCAAAGCGGTAAAATAGATAATATTTGGATGTTATTAATACTAAATTTTGCTGTCATGTAGACACTAATCAGCATTTGTTGCAATGACCCCTGTTTCAAATTACGATTTGGCATTGATTCAGCAAGCTTCTCACAGTACTCAGGTGTGAGTTTTTTTACCCAAAAATCTTTCATTTTTGCCAAAAAATCACTGTATGACTCAGGGTTAGTTTTAGCCATTTGATTCTTCAAAATCAATCAAAAGATTTCTGTAATATTAAAATGCTCAATTGACCAGTGCTTGCATTTATGCCGGAACACCAGACTGTTGGCAATGTTCTTAGCCAAAATCAGCTGCCTACAAGCTAGTTTATAAGCTCTGAGCTTCAATTTGCTTAGACCATGATGTCTAATTGTTCGGGCTGACACTTTCCCAGTTAGATTCAGTGTTAAAACATCATATGGTGATGAAATGGTTTGGTCTTTGGTCACCAGACGCCAAACCCTGCGGAGTGTCTGTGGGCTGACCTTAGGTAGCCTACTATTTTGAGTTTGGCTCTTGTAATCAGGACTGAGAAGTCCATTCTTGATTTTTTTAATGTCTTAGACACAGCTTCTTGAGATACTGCAAGGTGCTTAGTGATTTCTATGTGTTTAAAGCCTCTTAGACCCATTCGCTCTAAAACTGCTCTTTTCATGGATGAACGCTCAGCCATGCTGTTTGCTGTTCCCTCCAAATTGAGGGTTAGACACTATGTGAGACCCAATATCATGTCATATATTGTCTTTTCAACACATAAAATAAATTATAAAGATATGCAACGAAAACACAACCCTAAATCTTGCTAGGGCAGGTTAAATCAGACCAATAGTTAAAAATTTGTTTATGAGTGAAATATTCCAGACTTTTTGCCAGCACTGTAGTTACAAGTGCATTCAGCTCAACTAAAATTCCACTCAACTGCTTTTAGTAAAGCATATATTTTAATCTGACAGGTAATTTAATTGAATTGATTCCAAATTCTAGCAGTACAACAGTAAAACATAGGGAACAGAGTTACTAGGCTCTGCGATTCAGCTGCACCACTTTCCTACTTACTCGCAGGCTCATCTTATAAACTATTTGTCCGAATCTGCCTATGGCCAGAAATAGATTTAGAGAACGAATAGAATTTGTAATGCATAATTCTTACATCCTTTTAATATTAGAGCACAGTTTTGATAACCCGAAGCATAGAACCAGAGGGATGCATTTCATCACTGATACAATAAAGAATAACAATTATAATCCTTCTAAAACTAAATCCGCTACACCAGCAGAAAACGTCGTTTGATGGTAACAAATATATGAAAGGCACAGAGATTTCAGGAACTAGTTCAATATAATATGCAGTATATAGATAGAATTCTCACCATATCCCGGAAGGCTGCCTCTAGAGCCCCTGTGACAAGCCGATCTACTGTGAGCTTTCTTTTGCTAGGACCAGGAGCTAGGGGTGCATTGATAGTCTGAGGTGAAAGGTCTTCTTGCACATTGTTAGTGTAAGCATGTCTAATCTCATCTATTACATCCCATAAACGCTCCTACACCGGGAACAAGAATACAGTGTGTGTTCTTGGGACAAACAACCATTTGACATTTGATATAATGTAAGAATTTATTGCAATGTATAGAAGATATAGGCTAGGATCATGATGCTAACTATAAAATTTAACATACTAGAACTTGAGTGGTTCACATACATCACCAAAGTCTTACAATAACACAAGCTAATTATACTGAATAACTGTAGACTATAGAGTGGCTGTGCTTAGTAAAATAGTATAGAGCTGTAGCTATGCTGTCACATGTCATCAACAGGGAAGCAAATGCATACATTGGGTCCTTAAGCTGCATGCTAGTTTATCCTGTATATAAAACATCTGTAAAGCAACTAAACAGTAGAATTGGGTAAAAATTTCTTTCAGAAAAGTTTAACCAATAACTGAAAAGTGGTAAGACATGATTTATAGCCTCGCAACATTTATAGCAAATTGCACAAACAAAACTGCTTGCACTGTGTGATAGCGCACATGCTGCAGGTAGGGATGATGGGTTGAGGAGCAGCTAAAGGTAGCTAGAAAGGCTATATAATATATGTTATAACAGTTTGGTAATTTTAAAAAGGACATGATGGATAACAAATTTAGTTATCAAAATTGTTTATCAAAAATAGCAACATCATAGAAATGAACAAGATCACGCAGAGAGTGCTAGCTAGTAATAGTCAAGGAAATATTCATAATGCTTCAAACAGCCGGGAATGCCATGCGTTAGTACATTATATTGAATCAATCAATAGTGACAAGGGTCATGCACTAAACTGCTCACAGCCATCAATGCAAATGATATGCAATTAATAACTAGAAGATTTACCTTAATTCTATGTGGCAGCTCGTGAGACACAGTTACAGCCACGTCAGCCCCGGCATGTCCATCAAACACACCAAAGATTGTTACCTTTTCCTGACAGAATATTAGTAAGGCTACATTCAGGTCTAAGTAATTGCAAAGTTATGTCAAACACTGCTTTTTGCAGGGACAAAAATAATTATGACAAACATTTGATAAGGAATAATTTATATATATTTGAGTTATAGATATATTATAATTAAAAGATGTCCTTCACTGTTGCCTGTACATGGAAGTAGTAGAAGCCGTATCCAATTACTTTGAGTTGGGACACAGCTGTTCTTCATGATACCACATAACTATGACCATTCTAATGTATAATTATTCCGAGCATTATGCTCTTACAAAAACAAAACCTTCTTAGTGTAGGGCCACACGACGCATTTTACACCAGCATGACAAGCGAGAATACACGCTAGTGACCTGCCACACACAGTGCGTGTGTTGCGAGTGCAAAAATTTATTAGCCAATGATGTTAGCGTTAAACTTTACTGCTCGCCTACAGACGTTTGTTTTTAAACTACGTCATCGGCAAAGTGATTTGGATATTATAAAAGTGGAAATGCAAAATATATATAACTGTTTTAATTCAGCTCGTTAGAAGTTAAATCGTAATTTAAAATAAAAAAATGTGCTCGCTAAATATTACATGGTAATAAGCCAATTAGATCAAACACACACAAGCGTGTCGCACTTCTCGCTCAGCATGTTAGACGCTTGAAAATCCGCACGCAACGTCCAATTTTTGGGTTAAATGGGATTTCTCGCACGTCGTGTGGCCCTACACTTAATCTCAAATGAACTACTAGCAATTTCAAATGGAGGAAATACTTTTTTGGGCATTTTAAACAGAAAACCGGAATACAAATGCATAAGAAAATTCCATAAAAATCTTCAAAAACACCACACATGTTTGATAATTTAAGAAAATTTCATACAGATGTATATAAAAACATTTAAAGATGTTGATCACGCAAATACATGTAAAACATTTTCTACAAAAAAGTTTTTGTGGGTGCCACTTTTCTCTTGTAATAGCATTTAGACTACGCACAGTACATCACCGGTGCCATTTTGTAATAGGTGCAACATTTACCAAATGATGTAATGGGTTCTCCTTCTCCGAAGAGTTGGAATAGTTGGTGAACTCCATGTTCAATTCAACAGCCGATGCTTGGTCTTCATTAAAGAGGCTTTTACCACCATTCACACACCTAATAGTGTTGAAAACAGAAACCAGTAATTTAGCCAGCAACATTAAAATCCAGAGCGTTTTACTTTGAGTGACCAATGTTAAGAAAGAAGTTAAATTGAGTTCTTAATAATTATGCAACGAGTGGAAAGAATAGGGAGCAGCTGTGGTCTAGCCGTTAGAGTGTCTGCCAATGAAGCACGAAGTCATGGGTTTGAATCTCGACAAAGGCCATTGGTGATGTTAGGAAGAGCATTCAGTCAAAATAGCCCATGTGCCTCATCTGAATAAGTCCTTAGCCCGATTTAACAAAAAAAACCTTTCATCAGGGATTTTCTCACAGCGATGGCGACTATAAACTTGAGTTTCTAGGAATAGAAAGAATACAGACAAAAATTATGCTTACTCTGCATAGCCAGCTATTTTTGGTAGGAGGGAACGTTTTGGAAGAGTAAGAGGGCGTTCTGCATGGCGTAAGGCCATTTGTAGCTCCTCATTTGATCGCAAACCAAGAAACACAGGTCTATGATATGGATATTTGGTAGTTAAATTTTCTAATTCTTCCATAACATTTTTCTTTCTGAGTCTGAATGCTTTATTTTTCTTCCCCAAATTGCTGTCTTTCCTGTCATTACTTTTAATGGCTTTGTTAGCCATTTCAGTAGTATTAGTCCGGCCGATTCCAAGTTCTCTTATAAATTGAAACATCTCTAGTAATAAATGTCTTCAGCGCACATTCTAAAGTAAAAATAGACAATCTCACACACTTATAGAAAAAAAATTAATGCCACCATGAACAACCATTTGCCTGAAGAAAATATAGTAGAACCGCCTTAAAACTCAACATCGAAATTATAACAAAGCATAATTAAAGCAAATAAAAAGTTTGAAAGATTGTGTTTCGCTATGCGTCATTGTAAATGTAGGTTTTGAGAATCCAAACTGTTTAAGCTCCACAGGGATTTATAAATCAAAATTAATTGAGAATCAGAATTGAAGGTATTTATAATTATTTTATTTTTTGAGTATCTTTCCCTGTTACTCTATAATATTCATTTAAAATTCTTCTGCCACATAGCAATTTTTGTATAATAAATGCAATTGATGCAATTCTAAACAATGCAGTTGTTTAAAATAAGTAAGTTTAAGATTACAATTGTGAGACTGTAAAAATATATTCATAACATTACAAAAGTAACCCATAAGTATATATGTATGGAACTACTGAACTACGCATATTATATTCATATCATAAAACTTTGCCTTCATGCACTATAAAATATATTGCTCTAGTGTCTTTATATGATATATCATCATGTAAGCTAATGTCGGTAATAGTACACTAATAATTATTATACGCATATGTTGCAGTTATTACTACTAGGCACTAGCTATAAAGATAGTAATATATCAGCCAACAACATGTGGCCATAATTAAAACTATGAATAGAAATATTGCGTTGTGTTTAAATTGTTCCAAACATTACTACACAGTGCATATAAATAAGCAACACTGCTTACATATAACAGTTTGCGCAGAGCTATATATTAAAATATACAGATTTTATATAAAATCCACACACAGGCACACAAGCACGCACACACACACATGTATTTTTTTTTTACAGTATTGAACTATTGACAGCTCTGCTACAAACAACACATCACACAAGTGGAGCTAAATAAGCACACCAAGTGTAAACAGAAATTTGCTGTTGTACATATAAAGCATGTGAGAAGGGTTTAAAATAAAGGTCTTCCTGCAATTTGTTAAGAATTGCAACAAAGTTCTACTTTAACTGAGCCAAAATGAAAAAAATCAGAAATATTCATATTACTATTTGATACCATTAACATCAACTTAAAATAATATTAGTAATACATTTATAAATCAGTAGTAAGCATCAACTATAAATATTAGATTAATATATTGACTATAAGTATAATTATTAACTATTAGACCTTAGGATTAACTACAACAGTACAAGTATAAGTACTAATATAAGTATAACTATAACATATTGATATTTAATAACATATTGATATTGGATAGAACAATTTTAATTTGAAATTAGTATAAACTATAACAATCAATTACTATTACTGAGTATTAGTATTACAATATGAATAATCATAATGATAATGGTTTTGTTTTGATTCAATAAATATAACAGTCAACAACTAACTTTAATTTTTATGTAAAAAATTTAAATATTAATAATAATATGAATAAATATTAAAACAATCATTGTTTAATTAATAATATTAATATTTAATAATTGTCATTATGATTAGATTAGATTAAATTTAATGATTGAAAACTAAGTCTTGGGGTTGGTCTAAAAACTACAAGTTACAATATTAATAATAATAATATTATTATAAAATATTATTATAAAAGCAGTAACACTAACACTAACAGTCTAACAGTAACACTAACTGTAGTCTTAGTCTTACAGTTACTAACTGTAAGACTAAGACTAAGAGTAAGAGTAAGACTATCAGTATCACTAAGACTAAGAGTAAGACTAACTCTAAGATTAACTTTAAGACTAAGAGTAGCAACTATTACTATATTTTAGTGACTTTGCTGCCTCTAAGACCTAAAACTAAAAGTATTATTACAAGTGCAGACTTAATGAACTATTGCTAGTAGTAGTACTAATACTATTTCAGAGCTTAGCCTTAGAGTAACAGTTAGAACCACTGAGCTGGAATAGTTAATAATTATTGAGTTTATTGGTTAGAACCACTAAGCAGGATGACTATTCTTATGATTATGATCGATCAACTCAATAATTATTAACTATTCCAGCTCAGTGATTATGATTATCAATATTATTATTATATTTCAGGGGCCAATTAGTTACGGAAACTGAAAATTGCTAGAAGCAGCATCGAGTTCGGGTAGACCCAGTCATTATTGGTATTCCAAACTCCAAACTGGAAACCTCCGAACCATTGCACTCAGTAACTCCTAACTTGGTGCTGATTCAAGCGATTCTCATTAACGTTGCACATTAACATTCAGCCCTAGCTCCAAGCTCAGTGTCATTGGCGGCTGTCTCAGCCTTGAAAGCTATTGTAAAGTCAGTGCTAAAGACAACCACCATGCCAAGTGTTCACGTCCTTGGAAACAATTTGCTAATGTTTACCTATGTCCCCTAATGACTAATCTAATCACTAAATCAGAGTAATCAAATGTTCATGTGACTCTGACCATTATGAATCTTACGATATGAAGAGTCATCTTCCTAGAAATTTACGTATTCTGTGTCTGTGCGCATACAATTATTGCTGGGTAAGATAACTCTAAACTAAAGCAAATAATTATAGAGTTTAGTTATACATATAATAATTATAATTTATAATAATCAGTATAATTGGGATATTTGAGACTTTTCCATGTTTTATTTTGCAGTTGTGCTTTTGGTAAGCATTTCAAGTTGTATGCTTGATATTCAAGACACTACCAACGGAACTGACTTAAATAACAATTCCAGTGCTTTCACTTGCACCTAGGAAAATGTCACCATATAATAAGTGCTGCTATACCAAATGTTTAAAGAATTATATACCACAAGACTATTTCAATTAGTTTGTTGTTCAATAGAGTAACAGTTTATTTTAATGAAATAATTTGTTATACAATAACATGTGCCAATAAAGGAAATAAATAAGGCTTTGCCCAAAAAATTAGGACACTCTAGATATATATATATATATATATATATATATATATATATATATATATATATATATATATATATATATATATATGTATATATATATATATATATACATATTATATTTAAGTTAGTACTAACTGTAGTTATTATCTCAGTAACATATACATAAATTGCGTGATAATAAAAAATTATAGGCCTATACATGCATATGTGTACATGTAGATATGTATATACATAATTATGTGTATATGTAGATATGCATATACATATGTGTATATTGTAGTGAATTTTGCCAGTTCACTATTATTATGTGTGGGTCGACTTAATCAAAGCCACTACGCCAGATTATTTACGCTAAGATAACTTTATTATTTACACAAATTTAAGAAGGTTATTTACTGCTAACATGAATAGAAAACGATTATATAATTAGTGAGCTTTAATACACAACTACTCTAAATGAAGTCCCGAGCTGCTCTGCCGGCTAGCTACTCAACGCACTGCAACTATGAGTAGCTAGCTCCACCTGCTATCCATTAGCATGACTGTCCTGATTGGTGGTTACTAGTGGTGCCACTGCTGTCCATAGTTACAATCCGACAGGGTCGAACTCACAAGATAATAAACAATATAGAGTGAACCTTTTCGATTAATATAATAAGAATTGCACTACTAAAATCCATCACAATATGTAGATATGTATATACATATGTGTAAATACAATATTATACAGATACTATAAATCCAAATGAACATTAGTTAATGGCCGGTGTTTCAGTACAAAGAATACTGACCACTTTTTACTGTAAAACAAGATTTAACAGCCTTTAGCAGCTTTCTATTTAATTTAATTTTGAAGCGACAGCTTTTGTTTTGTCTGTAGGATATAGCTTTAGTGTCACTGTTACTACTGTTACCAATTTTCCCTCTGTTGCTACAAAGTACTTCGTATAATGTATATTGGAAAGTTGTCTTCTTGTTACTAATTGGGGAGACAACTTCATCATTATCCTCCTCTTCAATATCTTCCAATGTTATCTTATAGTCTATCACTTTCTCAAACACACATACTCCATTATCTAATCCATTTCTACCAATAGCACTCTTTACATTTTTAATGAAGACTTGCTTCTCTATAACTTCATCTGGATTTCTAAAAAAAATATTGTGTATAGATTATCGTATGGGCTTGCATGTACATAATGAAATTTATCTTGGTGATACATGTATAATACATGTTTACAATCAACATAGACTGCATCACAAACCTATGCTATATTCACTGATAGAGGTCAGAAAATCTAATATAACAAGAATACTTGAGAATTGTATTCCCCATGCTGCATGTTTTCTAATGTGATGTGCAATGCATTGTGTCATCCATTACATTTAGCGTTACGTACCAGCTAGTAACTTTTTAAATATTTAAACATTAAGAATATTTTAATGAAGTATAAAGTTTCAGCCTATGATGAATTTCTACATACGGTGTCCTCTATAAATAGATACTATGAATGTTATAATCTAAAAATTATATAATCATAGAAAACAACATATGAATACTATATAAATACTAAATAGTAGGCTGTAAACTTTCTACTTATCAAGTTTTGAAATAAATTACAAATGAACTTACTCAGTAAGAGTGTAGGTTGGAGAGACTATCACAATCACACCAGTAGTCAGAGTTTTATTATCAAAGATCATCGAGTATTTTCCAGAATACATTGTAATTATCTTTGAGTTTAATGGAGAACAGAGGCAGAAGAATAATGAGCTTGCTTCACCAAGAGACGGATACAGAGTGAACTTTCAGTCATTTTAATTGTTGGACTATTCGCAAGACGCAACGTATCATTTAAATGTTGTTATTTTGTTATTGTTGACATCATGCTATATATGTATATATGTATGTATATGATATATATGTATGTATGTATATATATGTACTTACGTGTATATATATGTGTGTGTGTGTTTGTGTGCGTATAGTTTTGTTGAGTATGGTGTAGCACTGCTCTCACAGTACAGTGACTTCACTACTGCTCTACAATATCAACAGCAGTGGTGGTTGATTTAGGGTTCTTAGTAGGAAGAACCATGCCAGATCGCAGCCTGTCACTAACCAGAATATTGTCATAGTGAAGTAAGCTGCAATATTATTACGGGTAACGCAATTCTTTAGCCTGCATTATCATTGTAGACTATATAAACTATGAATTATTAGGCCAAACAGATACAAGTATCAATCAGTATGGATAGCCAATCTTAGGGAATTCAGCGATTACCCAACTTCTAGAAAACCAGACTTATTCACCACAATTTGCCAAAAAAAATTAAGTACGTTATGCAGCAGCGTTGGAGTTGTGGTAAAACTGTGTTTTGTAGGCATGTAAGTTTTGATTGAACTTTTAAACATTTAATTTAGAAATTTTGAGAAAATGAACTGTAAACTCATAATTTTAAGACATGAAATAAAATAACGCAGTAACAAATGTTGCACAACTACTTTTTAGAACTTTGTGCATTTCGCACTTGAGCTGGCAGAATTTTGCATAAGTTATAATGGTGAGATATTAGAGTTTGAACACACCCCTGATTGGCCTACTAGTCTGTAGATTTTGTTGCTGGAAATATATTTTACTAACAGAATACTTTTACATAACCTCATTACTTTGACCAATCACATAGCTGCAATTTCACACATGTTTATATTCCAGTACCTGTCTTGCTTATTAATCACCTGGTAAATAGTCTACTAATTATAACAGTATCATTAGAAAATAGCAAAGCCTGTCAGCATTACTTTCTCATTATGCTCTGTACTAATAGGTAACTTATTGGTCAAACAGGCACAATGATACTAATCATGCTGACATGATGAATTATAATCAGCCAAAAACACTGCCATTTAGCATAGCTATTTGAGTTCAGCCAGAGGGAACTAGTGGGGTCTCCTAAGATTCAGGTAAGTTTTGTATCACTCAAAACAAGTTCCACAATGAGTTTTTACAGAGAAAGCAATTGGGAATTATATTAACTTCTAAAACAACTTCATGATTATTACCAATATGCCCTAATTAAAAGATTTTCTACTACTTTCTGTATATAGACTACAGTTATTTTTTATTGATAGCTGATAGTTCAATTAGCCTTAAAAGATACATAAAATATATGCTTGGCAAGCTATAGTCTATTGATAATAAAATTGATGTTGTATGCAGACGATTTTTTATACAGATAAGCAAGACCTTTGGATACCAATTTCAACCATGGATCAAAAGGAAGCCGTAGTGCAGATTTCTACACAAGACTGTAGGTAGAAAATAAATAAATTGTTAACTTGATAAAATTGATATGCTTCTACTGAATACAGGATGAAAGCCTAACTGAAAGCAATGACTTTTATGTAAATTTCAGTTGACACTTTGAAGAACGCTTACCAAACTAGCATGACAGCACTAAGAAAACTCAAGAATAGAGTGAAAGAGCTTCAAAGTAAGAATACCGAGTTAATGACACTGGCAGAGCATTGGTCAAGCAAGTCCACAAAACTAGTAAAGGAAAATGCTAGTTTGAGGCAGCAAGTTGTTAGTTTGAAACATGAAATAAAAATGAGTGGCTGCATTTCGTTTGATGAGCATAAAGAGCTAATATCTAACCTGTGTAGGTAAGCTGACATAAAATGGCTACCAATATAACCACACATTGCAATCTCTAGCTGTACCTTTACTACCTAAGAAATTTGTTGATTATAATAATTAAACTATAGATTGAGAAATTGTGTGTAAATTTATATTGTTTCGCTAAATTTTAATTCTAACTATTTTTGCAGCAATATCTGTCACCTTTATGACCAGACACCATCTACAATAATTTTCACAAGTTTTCAAGGCACATTTCACCAATTATTGAGATTAGTAATTTCGCTACCACCACTTCTCCATGAAAAGCTAGCAAAAACCTGCCCGTGCTTTGATGCATTTGTCAATAAAGAATATAGGAAACCGTCTTTGCAACTACTGGATGCGAGAATATCAATAGGTAATATACTACAGATTCTACCTGCAGAGTATGAACATACAATACTAGATCAACTGGTCAGAAACTTTAATGAGAGACAAACCAAGAGGATGCAGTCTGTTATGACATGTGATGTTGGCACTGATTGTGGAGAGAAATTAAACAATGAGACAGATGCCGTTTTCTTAGAAAGAACAAGAAGTGGAAACAGTTGCAAAAAACCAGGCAGCACATCACAGAAGTTAGAGCTTACTAAGCAACCAGTCTCTACAGATGCTACCACAGCAAATACCTGTAAAAGTTCAAACAGTTTCCAAATAATTGACAAATGTACTAATGCTATAAATAGACTAGAGGCTCTTATATCAGAGGGCTTAGTCAGTTCAGCCAATCACAAGATGAGTTCTTCCAATAACTCATTTTCAATTATGAAAGTTAACTCCAACAGTGATCGGAGGAGTAAAACTAACAGTTCGGGAATTGGAACACCCCTGGCACATAGCACACCCAAAGGTACACTAATGAAATTCAGCACTTCAAGATATCAAATTAATACAATGCGAAAAAGAAAACGGAAGAGAAGAAAACTCTCACGGTGGAACTTCGCTGCAAGACTTTGTTCATCACGTCTAACAGCTTTATCAGATAGCGATAGTATAGAATCTTCAATTTATCTTCAAGCAACAAATACTCAAATGATCAGGCAACCTAGCTTGCACCAAAAACGCAAAAGACGTAAATGGTTTTTTCGAAAGACCAACAAAAATACCAATTAATGATTTATGAAACCAAGCTGATAATAAAATAGATATTGCCAAAATTACTGTGATGCTTACTAATTATTATTGGACAGCACCACGAATGCCACAATCAACCTTGCTGGAGAATAAGATAATTAATTATCTAGCCAGCCAGATCATTAATTAATGAAGCTTGACCTTTGCTATAAATATGATCTATTCAACCTTATATTATATTTTAGTAAACAAGTCTCCATCAAACTAATAATTGTTATATTAGCTAGATTCTAGAATATAGCATGCTGGCTTGTTGTTAGCAAAGTTAGCTTACTCCAATCACCCACAATATTATTTTGGTGTGATTATTATTAGGCTATGGTATACATCATTAAGATTTATTACTATAAATTAGTTTTAGTGTGTTTTGTACTACTTAGCATGCATTTTGAACAATAACACTCTATAAAAACTACATGGTGTCATAATTAAACTGATTTGCAAACCAATTATTCTATAAATGCGATTTTAAAATATTTTAAAAAACCATAACTGAATAGTTAGTTTACATGTACAGATTTAGATATTGATTTTGAATTGTTCCACTAATCATCAAACTTTACAGATTTGCTAGAATATATATCAATTGAATTAGCTTTAGGTTGAGAGAAACCCAAACCAAATCCTTTAGCATTTAAGTGAGTATGCCTAGCATTTTCAAACTGCTTTTCCAGTCGAGTGTTCAAAGCAGATTCCTTTGCTTTATTTAGTGCTGAGTTAGCAGCTGAAGACAACACTGTGCTGTTATTTTCAGATGATTTCTTAAATCCTCCTAAAAGCTGGAAAAACTTGTTTTGTCTTTGAGCATCGCCCAATTCAGCTGTGCTCCATTGACCTACATTTACAGGTTGACTAGTGTTGGTCTCATCATCATTTCCTGTCACAGGAACTTCATCAGCTTTCTTTAAACGCTTTTTCTTCTTTTTTCTTTCTTCTATAAAAGAATTAGTTATTCAATTTATGCAAAATTTTCTCTACTCCGAAGAGAGCAAAGTCTTGGTCAAGATATAACTAACCGACAACTAACAATTTTCTCATATATATAATAATAATAAGGTTATCAGCTTGGCACATAAGCTTAGCGCTATGATATGCTTATGCTATAAAGTGTCAACCTTGAGTGTATTATTGCTGTGTTTTTGCTAATTTTGATAAACAGTCAAATTTCGTTAGACATGATAATTTAAAATGTTGTGATTAAAGTGTATAAATTACATAAGAATACATCTGAATGTCGCATTCCTAACCAACCATACTTATTAAAATTATTAAAAAGCAGTAAAAACTTATGGTATATACTAACTTGATTCACTATCGGCAGTCCTCTCGGCATCAAATTCATCTTCACACTCGTTTTCTATAAAAATTAACGACAGCCAATAGGAATACTTATACAGTCAAGTAGTTGTATTACTGCTATATATAATTACAATGAACACTGAAGTTTATTAGTTTTACAAATGAAAGATACAAGTATTAAGCAACCTGCATATTTATCTCGTTTCAACTTCTTTTTCTTAAAAGGAATTTCTTCTAACTCTACTTGATTCTCATCTACATCTATAAATACATACACACGTGACAAATTAAATTAAATGTTAATAATAAAATATCTTACTCTGCTGATGACTGAAAACTATTAAAAGTTTCTTTTAATCAAGTCTCACAAAGCAAGCAAGACTAGACACCCCATACAAATTCTAGCAAACATTAATTTACTTATAAGTAAACTTTATAACACAAACTGAATGACAAGTGCAAATTATATTTCAACTCTGTTCTATTTTATTTCATATCATATGCTATTCTATACCCATGAACCTCTAGAGTGGGTTACACTCACACAATAACTTTTAGAGCAGTGCTTACTGATATTAGGTAAAAATGCATTTAAAAACTTATTTTGTAATTTTATTGTTCAGCTGATGCACGAAAAAAGAAAAACAACTCCTTGCACTTACATCGAAAACTATTTCATATATTTTGTTGAGGTGATAAGCGAAATAACTACTTAACCTTCATGTTCATGTTGTAACTTCTTTTTCTTACGTTTTCTCTCTTTTGGCTCGACTAAATTTTCATCTACATCTACAAAACATACAGTAAAAATACAAGTATAATAATGCATGTCATTAACAGACATAAATATAAGAAGACAACTCCCCGATCAGCAAATCTTTTATAATAGGTTATTTCAGTACAATCGATCCCGCTACCCGACCAGGACAAATCGGAGATAGGTGAGAACAAATTTCAGTACAATCGATAACTTTCTTACCAGTACAGTCATGTTTCAATTTCTTGCTCTTTTTATTTTTCTTTTCTTTCTTTGGTTGAAGGAGATTTTCATCTCCTAGAAATAACAAATATACTCTACACATTTTCATGAGTATACGACTTCACTACCAGTGTTCTAGCTAGGATTGCTGGGCATACGATGATTAGTGAAAACTTTAATAAGCAGGACTTTTGCAGAGATATTTGTCTATAAGTCATATACTTGGTAATATCCGATACACACAATGTAACTTGGTAAACCTAAATAATACTAAATTATCTTAAGTTTCACTTCATTTTGTTTTTATGTTTTGACGTCCTCATTACGCGGAATATAATTCACATTTAATTCTAAAAGATGATAGGCCCTTCACAATTACTTCTCTTACCATCTTCCAAGTCTTTCAATTTCGCTTTCTTCTTTGTACTCAACTGGCTCTCCTCTAAAACAGTTCCCATATTCAGTAAATTCTACATTACAAGACATATCATCTAAAATCAATTTACAAATGTGACGATGAAGACAAGAGAGAAATGTAGAACTGACAGATATTATATATATTCTATAATACGACAAGACAGTTATATTAATATTTGCAGTTTATGCTAAGTATATACAATATATTTCCATCCGAATGCAGCTTACCAACCTAAAACCAATTCCTCTGGATTTTCACTTTGCCTTTTCTTCTTTTTGTGCTTTTTGCCAAAATCTAAAAACAAACATTCTAGAAATCGTAAAATTTGACAATTTATTGCTAACATGAATGAACGTAAAAAAGAAGATAAGCAACACTGAGAATTATGCACATTTAAAAAACCATAGTAAAAATATATTTTAAAAAAGAACTCCAAATCATAGCAAAATAGCTCTCCTCACAGAAAGAACTCCAAATAAAATTAGATACAAATTCCTGTGGGAAGCAACTAAACTATTCATTGCAGTAAACGCTATTTCTATTAAAATTTATATGAACTAAATTACCTCAGCTCTAATTAAAAATTACTGATGAGAAAAACTGCCTAGTTCCATTTATTTGCGATGGTTATGCAGTAAATTTTGCTTACCATGTTCAACATTCACAACTTCTGAAACTCCTTCAATTACATCTTTATCTTTGTGCTTATGTTTGTTCTTCTTCTTACTCTTCGATACTTTTTCTAAATAACAACAAACAACAATAAATACTTTACAAAAAAGAATATTGCAAAACATTTTGGAATATGAAACACACTTAAATTTCTTTTTAACAAACTAACCTGCTTTAGATTCCTCCATTTAAGTAGTTTTACAAGTTACAGAACTTCTTGAGAGGTTGCCATAAAAAATGATCATACAGCTGCCTGGAAGATACTAAAAGAAAAAAAATAAGATGCTCAATAAAATTCCAAATAAATGCATGAGTATCCTTCTAATCCACAAACTAAATGTGTTTGTAACACATTTACTATAACTATAAGTATAATTATAAGTCTGGCTATTATAATTACTAATATCAGTATTACTTTTATTATTACTAATAGTAATACTATTAGTTTTGTACTAGTATAATTGTATAAGTTAAGTATAACAATTGAAGATAAACAATTAGTATTAGCAATAGTCTATTAGTAATACTTACTATAATACGATTATTATTAGTATTACTATACTTATAACTTATAGTTTTAAGTAAAAGACTATAACTATTACTATTAGTGCCTATGGCTATTACATTTACTAAGTTTGATATTTCTAATTCCGTAATTCTATTTCACGAATAATTATTATTGAAATTCAATAAGATGAACTTGAAGATTGAATATAAATATTAAATAATAATAATAATATTATTATTAATATTATATTTATAGTAAATATTAATAATTATATCAATTATTATCATGATGATGATGAAATTCAATGATATGAAGATTGAATATAATAATAATTATATTAATTATTATCATTGTCAAGTGATCATTATCATGCGATCATCAACACATCATCATCATGGCAATGGCTCAGCCTCATGGCTGTGGCCGCTGCAATATCAATATGAATATATTTATAATCATAGATGGTAGATTGGACTTAGAAATAACAAATACATATTGATTCGTATTACATCGCTCAAAAGTTGAAGATCATTATGAATTAACATGGGTAAAGTTCCTGAAAATTGAGTAGCCAACATAATTGACAATTTGAAATCACAGTTGAACAACATGAACATGTGCACACTATTTCGGTTAATGAGTTGGAAATCGGTTGAAGCAGCGCGGACATGGGGGTGAATGAGTGCAGTAGTTGGAGATTCCCCAACTCCAAAATTAAAAACGGCTAACTAGTGTTTTCAGCCACCTTCAACTCGGAGCTGATTATAGAACCATTTTGTTCATCTATTGAAATAGAACTTTTAACAAACAATCTCAGTGTGTTCATTAACGAAAATAGGAATACCGAAGAGTGAAAGTTCATATTTAGAAATGCGCGCTTTCTTGCAATTGTTTAACAGAAAAAACAACTCCGAAGACATGGCACATACCATTTGTTTTGTTAAGATGGGTTTAATTATAATAACATTAGAAGCATATTACATATATTGGTAGTAGTCGAAAATCGTCAAGAAAGTTAAACAATAGCAAAATTGAACTTGCACACACACGTTTTAGTCTTGGGTGATCATTGAACATTTATCATTTGTTAGGCCGCTATACCATTTTTTATAAGGAATTATAATTTGATGTGCTGGTCATTACACTTCAATACCATCAAACAAATTCACATTAACTAATTGAATTCTAAAAATAAATCTGAAATGAGACCTAAAATTAAAATAGGTTTCTCCAGAAGTTTATTTTACAAATATATATTGAAACAAGAAAGAATGCATGTGGCTTGGACTAAAACTACAGAAAATAAGAAATCTGCAAATTTAAATAAATACTCAACGGATACACTGCTGCTACTTCTGATGAGTGAAAATACAATAAGTAATAATATAAAAGTCATTATCGAACTTAGAAAAGTTGCTATTCTACTGAATCGGGTAAATATTTAGGCATGTCTGGACACTCGAAATGATTATGGTAATAGCTGATCAACTAAAACATGATTCTGTAAGTGTTGGAGTAAACTAAAGCTATGTAAGTTTCAGTTGCATTAAAATGTATAGTAGAGATGTGTGGACATTACTTCAACATTGGAGATGGGAAGAAGGTTTTGTTGACGCCTGTATCAACTCTACAAATCAAACACATGAAAACATGTGAAATTAACAATGTCTATTAGTAGAAAAGATACTTGGTTTTTTGTGAAACAAAATAATCCAAAAATGCAATAAAATTGTAAAATTCCTAAAGTTGAAAGTGATAACAGAATCAAACAAACCTGGGTGATTCACCAAAAAACTTTTTCACTTTAGCAGCAGATTTAGGAGCTGGAGTCTCAACACCATATCCTGAAATAAAAATAATTTACAATGAAAGGAAAAAAGTAAATGCATTTATTTTATACTGTTCTCTATTAAAATAATTTAAAAATTCTATAGATGTCAAATTAGGCTTTGAAATCATAAAACAATAACCTGTTGTATTAATATAAACTATCGTTCTCTACAAATTAAGTGTGCTAATTTACTAGCACCAATAAACGCATGTAATCTATGAAGAGCGCTGAACTGTAAAACATTTTAGCAATGGCAAAAGACTTTCAGACAAAAATCCATAGGCAAGCAGCATGACATGAATCTGATTGGCTGATGGTTACCTTGATTGTAGCGGCCAGCTGGTGGGTCACCACCCATATCATAATCAAGAGAGCCAATCTCACTGTGAATACCACCAAGTATATCAGTCCAGTAGTCCGTGTTGTGCTCTAGCAAAGCTGTCATGACGTTTTGCTGCGGTCCTGTCTCGTGAATCATCTGCATTGGCTCAGGTGTAGTGACCGAGAAACCAACGATAGTCGGACCAAACACTTTTGCTAAATTGTCAATACCCATACGGGTTTCAGCCCTCTCAGAAACTCTGCAAAAATTAGAGAATATAATAAAAATACATAATTTAAAGAGCAGCCATGGTGTAGTGGTTAGAGCCAGCTTAGTAAACACCAAGTCAGTGGTTTATAGAACTACATAACCTAATGACATGCTACTGAAAATTGTAATTTTAGTCCGAAAATTCAGACAACACATTTAATAAAATAAAATCTCAGACGAAAGGTTGAGAAGACAGTTGTGTTAGACAGTTGAGATTTTTTTCAAGAACCAAATAATTTCTCTGGTTTTAAAATAAGAGCTGACCTTTGCAGATGAAGAATGAGAAATGCTATACTATCTCTATTCACAGGAGGAAGCTGCTTAACTGCGCCCCTGACTGCCTGAAATCTTTGGTACTCGTCAGCTGTTTGAGCTGCGTTGACAAATGAGGCCCAGAGTGAAGTGGGAATTAGCGGCTCCTTCAGGTTACGAAGGAAGTCTTTTAGACAGCCACAGATCACATGAATATCATGGACTTGATTCTTAACAAAACAGGACATAAAACAAGTAAGATACAAACTTACCAACGCATAAACATTTTTCACAGTCAAGCCTCTAAATGAATAAAACAGAACAGCCTACCAGCTTTGGCTCTTTGCCTTTTAAAAACCTTTCTTTCAATTCCTTCACTTCCCTGTCAGATCCAGATTTTCTATAAATTCCTTCTTCACTGAAACCTTTTGATTCCACCTAAAATACAAGATATGAGCTTAAATCACTTAAACCTTGTTGGAAGAGTCAAAATCTTCCCGATGCAATATAATAATTGTGACATGACAAAATAAATAATAATATACAAATACCTGATTAACACACTGTAAGATGATAGAAGGGACGAAGGGTGGGTTAGAAGGGGCAAAGTCGCTTATTATATTGCCCTGTGTCCCTTTGGAAGGAGTAGTACCTTTAGGTATGCAAAACTGGGATAAGCGATCTTTACACTCAACATGACACGCCTCTTTGCAATCTGCCAAAAGAAATCGAGCAATGTGTGTAATATTACAATATACAATCTGAAAATATGTAATTTCTCGTTAATCAATTAGCAAATAAAAGAAGATAACCACATCCCATAACATAATATCCACCATGCATCAGAAATGTGGTTGATCGCTATTAATACCATTGGTGACATCACAGAACGCACCTATAAGTGCTTTCAGTTCTATATTTGATTACAAAGTTAGCACAGCAAACAACTGTTTACCATAAGAGATACAAGGCTTTGCTTAAGGGAAAGTTGTGTTGATTGTCTTACCTTTACACTTGTATGCTCTGGTATTAAACTTAATCTTTTTACCACACGGTTTACAAGCCTCTAAATTCATCACATTCTTGAAAAAGAGATTATGCTGTCTTTGAAGTTTACTGGCAGAAGCCCAGCGCTTCAGTGTGGGTGATCTAAAACCACAGAATCAGTAAGTTAACCCCTAAGCACCTACAGCCAGTGCAATCTCAGCAAAGCAGATTTTCAACACTTACTCGGGTGGTGATTGTGAAGCTGGTGAGTCTACTCCCCCTTTCTTGAGGATACCTTTAGGTGCGGAGGTAAGGTTGATTGAAGGAGTCCAACGGCGCGGCTCGATGCTCTGGAAAGAGTCTGTGTCCAAATCTTCTTCATAGAGCACAGCTCCTGCAGATTCAAATGTAACTGAAGAGTAGTTTAGCACAGGGTAGCAAGGACAGAGCATTTACAGCAAACCAAGTGCAGCTTATTGCTGATGAACAGCATTCATGTCAACAATTCAAAAATAGAAGGGTGAGATTTGTAGTCCTGCAGAGTTTGATCAATATACCAGGTTAAACACAGAATGAACAAACTTGAAGCATCAAGTGATAAATTCTACACATCTGAATAGCAACCACCATACCAGCTGAGAGGCTGCGATTATGTCGTCGAGTTGATCGTCTCAATTTAACCTCTGTTTGTGGAGCAGGCCTAAGGCTATCCTCGGTATCTACGGAAGTCTCTGTCTCGCCACCGACTAGCCGCCTTCTTTTTGGAGGAGTCAGATCTCCTCCGGTCCCCTCACTCTCCGGAGGAGGAGCCGTCGGTGGTTTCGAATACTTCTTCAGAGTGGCATCAGTGAGCACATGCCTCGGCACCGAGAGCTCGCCACTTCGGTTCTGGTGAGATTTGCGCTTACTTCGGCGCTTGACACGCGACGTTAGCAAGTCATCTCCTGTCTTGTCATATTCAGATTCCGACAGAAGGGAATATGAATCATCAATTAGCGCCGTGTCCATCATGCTAGAGAAGCAAAAGGAAAAAATGCTGATTACGCTGTATTTTTCTGTATGTAGTACTTATTTGTAGTCAAAATAAATACAACAAACCTTGGACTTCCCCCACTGCAAGCTTGAGAAGTGTTGAGGAATGCCAATTTGCGTCTATCATCTTCACTGAGTAAGTTATAGCTTTTATCTCCAACTAGTTCTTTGATAAGCTGCAGTTGTCTAGCCTGTCAAATAATGATAAAAATAATACAATTACACTACAACTAACTACTCTAATATACACTGCAGTTAGAAAGTCACTTACAAGTTGCTCTACTTCCACCTGTAATCTCTGTCTTTCCTTCATCTCTTCCTCAAGCTCAAGTCTTACTTGAGCCAAAGTAAATTCCAAGGTCTTCCTATTATTGTTAGCCTGCAGTGAATACAAAACAACCAAGCACAATTATAAGTTGTTCTATAACTTTACTGACCATTAAAATATCAATTCAAACCTAAAACACTGAAATACAGTGCTATAGAATCGTTCAGTCAATTCAAGTTTTTCACCAATTAAACACAACGTTTAGTCTAATAAAAACTGTCATCCCAAGCTGACACCATCACATGTAGTCCAACATACAGGCCATTACAAAAAGCGCACAGTATCAGCCACAACCTAAAGAAAACTCGCCTACCTGTTTTAGTTCTTCTTGCAACTTCATAGCTCCTTTGCTATTCTTACGCAGTATCTGTCTTCTCCTAATTTCATCCATGGCAAATTTTGACATTCCTAAAATGCAACGTAATATAATTGAAAGCCAAATACTCCAAACAATTGGATAGAACAAATAGCTGGAACAGTAAGTTACTAAAACTTTTCGAGTGAAAATGTGAATTAAAATAATTTATCATTACCTTCTTCTCGAAAGGTGAACAAGCAATGTCTGTTAGCATCATCATACCGAGCAAGTATAGAAAGTTCTTTAGAAGCCATCTCTGATATTGAAGCCTAAATAGTCAAATACCAATTACAATAGATTGACAATATAAACCATAAACTGTTTACTGGTATTTAGATGACTTGCTGACAAGAGGTTTAACCTATAACATTAGAAATTTAGAGAGCCATATATAAAACTTCATTTACAGCAATATTTGTACTATGTACATTTATTTGTCTTTTATTACTTAAAGTATAATATTATTTCACAAATATCATGAAATTCAATTAAATATTTGCTCATTATGTCACAACACTAGCGTTATTTCAAGTATGAAATCATCATTTCATTTTTTTAGTCTCATAGTCAAAGAATGTAGCTCTTAACTCAACCTACAGATTGGGTTAGATGAGCACTAATAGCAACTGCAATATATCAATTTAAAAGGTCTAGTGATGAGTTAAAATAAATATAAAGAGTATGAACTTGAAATTAAACATATTCTCCATGTGATTCTAATATAATTAAAATAAAATGTCAGGAAGTTTTGCTTGACATATTTAATTTTGATATATGAGTTCATTATAAGACAAGCTTAGTTTTTGACCACGCCATTAATCTTTAAGGGCTACTTCCAGTGACAAAAGAGAGTTGTAGGAGTATAAGGCTGCCATAATTCAAAGAGATAAATTATGGACAACATAAAAATAACCGGTTTAGCTTGGAACTGTAAAGAGCACCAAGTCCATGTCCCATAGTCCAAGATTAAACGTTAACTTAAAGTGGTTTTTAGCAATTTGCAAGTACTTGATAAAAAAAACGGTTTGCATCAGGTTTACCAAATGTTAAGTAATATTCACTTCTAGCTATATCAATATGCAATCAATAATATTACTAGGACTAAAAAATAAATACTGTAATCTTAAAACTTCATTAAACTGCAAAAGCATTGAAAACTTTTAAAACTGTGGGAACTATAGTTGATTGCTTATGCTGTAGAACTAAGACTAAAGTTTTATAGAAAAATTGCAAAATCAAAATGAAAAAGTTGCAGACTTGTAGTAAACCAAGTGAATGATTTTAGCAAGATGACTTAAATCAAAGAATTGCAAGTTCTCGAGCCAAGGTCAATGTGAGTTAAAACCAGTTCCTAAGAGTAATGTTACTAACAGTAGTAGTGATAGAAATATGCTAGACAATGACACAGTTATACTAATACTTTTATTAAATTTAACATTCAATTTTACATCAGCATAACAGTTTAAATCTGAATATTACCATTACTAATAGTATGGATGAATAATTAATTTCTTAGTGATTATTACATCTACTATAAGTATAAGTGAGTACAACCACATATATAACTATAAGTACAACTATAAACTGTAAGTATAACATTAATTATAATATAAAATATAACTATAATACTAGTAGTAGTAGCTAACACTAACAGACAAAGTTGAAGTGTAACACTTACAGTTTGAGTTAGTGTTACCGCTATATTCAGAATGAGTGTTACCAAATCTAAAAACATTATGATTATCATTAAGATTACACTTCAACTTTATAGATGCACCAATTCCTAACTTCTAAGGCTAATATCATACTTAATCTTATAGTTATACTTATACTATTACTATTAGTATTAACTATGACTAATCCTATGACCCGCTATGAGTATGAGTATGGGCGCTATGGCTATCCACTTAAACTTAAAGATATTCATACTGATACTCAGTCTTATAATTATACTAATAATACTAATACTAATAGTAATAGTAATACAATACAAATAAATAGTAGTAGTACTACTACTAGTACTAGTACTACTTATTTTATAAGTTATTATTATAATTCATTGATTGAGGTGAAATTATAAATTTATCATTTAATTTCAATTATTAATTATATTTTCTATTTCATATATTTATAATTTTATTTTAATTTTAATTTATAATATTAAATTTAATAATAATAACAAAAATTTAAATTATAAATATATTTATTTTTAATATTATTACATTGAATTTGATTGATTTATAAATTAAAATGCTGAAAGTGAATAATCAAAGACAAATATTGTACTGAGCAAAGCCAGACTATTACTATATTGCATTCAACACAAAATTGTAAAAAGTCGCAGAATAAAAGAAAAACATTGAATTATTCATAAATAAGCACGAAGTGATCAGCGAAATTAGGCATTACTATTAGCCGATTTCTCCCCAGAATAGTCAATATTGACAATCAAAGGTTGGCGGTTCAAGCATGAGATTTGTTGGCCAATGGCGAGATTGCGGGTCATGTGACTGTAAAAGCCTTAGATTTGCAAGTATTTCGGTGACTTGATTATTTCACTACTCTAGTTTGAAATTTTTAAAACAAGGTAAAGTTAGTTTGGATTTCAGGCAATAGATCAGCTTTGGACACTTGAAAATGTCTTCTTCGCTAAAGAATTTGAGTGCGTGGATCTCGTTCGATACCCCAGTAAAATTGAGGCTTGAAGTTGACCACATTCACTGTTACCGCAAATTATAGTTATATTATTTATTAATATCATTATTTCTATGATGGTAATTAATAAATATTTTTGTGCTGCTGACTGTTTTCGTAATGATAATGATTATGATACCACAGTCAATGTCACTATCAATCAGTATGACTATGAGTATGAGTATGAATACCACTACCACATTGTGATTGTGATTTATAGTCAGTTTCACTATCAATATCACTACGACTATGATCCGTCACTATGATACTGATAGTGACTATGTGAGTATGAGTGTGAGTATGGCTATAAGTATAATATTGAATTTGATAGTCATACTCATAGTTGATAGTGATGGTGATCATGATGCTTACTATGACTATGAGATCGAATATGTCATACTCATCGTGATTGTGACAAAGTATTGTAATTGTGATTGTCATTAAAGCTCACTTGTTGTCATTGGAATTGGCTTTAAGTTTGACTTTTAGTATCACTATTAGTATTAGACTTAGTATTACTATTACTAGTAGTAAGCTTAAAAGTAAAACTATAAAATGAAAATAACTAAATTTCTATTAATATAACTGTAATATAATCATAATAATGATCATAATCACTTCACCAGTTTATCATAATGATTGCTGCACTTACAATTGCTAATGAGTAATGTTTCTATTGTAATTATAATAATTATTTCAATAATTAATATTAATTATTAATAACTTCAAGTTTTGCTAATAAATTTGTTATTTAACTTTGTATCATTTGGATTTTAAAATTAAATTAATTTTATTGGCCTGAAAAGTGAGTGTGAGGTGTGAGTCTTGCAATTACAGTTAGTGTTACTGTTAGTGTTACACTTACTCTTACCCTTAGTCACAGAAAAAGTCTTACTTTTACTTTTAGTCTTTAGACTTTTGGTTGCTATTGCCTCCTGGTCTTACTCTTACTCTTAGACAGCAAGTGGAACTTAGAGTTGCTGTTAGTCTTTCTACCTCACTCATCCCATTTACTAATAGTTTTAATTTCACTTCTAGTTTGAGTTTTTACTATCAGTCGCTTTAAAATTATAAATATTAATAATTAATACAATAACTATAAGAATGTAAATGTAATTACAATTAGAATGCCAAGCCCAATGTGAATGTATTATACATTCACATTGATATTTTAATTATATTTAGTTTCACAATTACTGAAAGTCGAAGTAAAAGTCACCATGACCAATTCTAACGCCAAAAAGCTGACGGGCCAATCCTGGAGGTTAAACTTAAATCAATATAATAATAATTGTAATAACAATCAGTAGTTGACAATTACTATTAGTAATTGTTCATTATAAACTTACTCTTATAGGTTGACCAGCTCTTAGTTACTGAATAGTTACTGATGTCCATGGTGAATTACTGAATTAGAATTACATGTGATGTCTACTCATTGTGGCTATAGTCTAAATATTAATGCTATGTTTACTCTATTGTAATTCGCTAATGCTATTACTGTAAATTTTCCTAATACTAATGGTAATAGTTATAGTGAACGTAACGAATGGTGTTACTATTATTACTAAATTACTAATAGTAGTTGTGATTATATTAATACTACTATAATAATGTTGCTTCTCAGTCAGTTTCCTTTGGTTTTTATGCATATCATAATTAATAATAAATATAATGTCAATTTGGTCTTGATTATTTTATGAAATTTGTGTAAACAAATGAGATAATTAGTCCAGTGCACTCCCAACCAATGAACTAAAGCTTCTTATATCATAGGGGTTATAGTTCAATGCTCCCAACATACTATGTTCATCAGAGTTAGTCTCTCAAAACTTTTTAAAGCCGTAAAGATTCCATTTTTCAAAGATTTTTATTGTAATTTGAACAGCTTTTGATAATTGTAAGTCAGTAACTCCAAGTAGTTTTTACTAGTAAGTAATTGGTAACTAATATCTCCGTTATTATGAAAAAAAGCAGGTAATTGTCAATACCTATTTAGTAACTTATTCATTCGATTTTTAACTTAGTTCATAGTAATAAATTTCTGCATTTTATGATTAATTTCTTGCTTAAACCAATTTTCTAATGAAATAATTAAAAACATTCTATTTATGTAGCATACCTAAAAGTATATTAAATACTAGTAAGAGTTGTATTATATGAGAATTACAAAAATAATAGATAGTAGCTATATAATGTAACTTATTACAACTTTTTTGCTTAGTCTACATTAAAATATCATTTTGGTATTTTCAATTTACTTCAGTTTAAAAAGGTATAAAATGATTTTTGTTGGTTATTGAAGATTTTAGTGTGGTTAGAAACCACCAAACGGGTACTGTATGATGTTTATAATTTTCATTTAGAGCTATCTCTTGGGATGTTTTGAATTCTGCTCTAATAGTTTTGCATTCTAGTTATTTAGAACTCGCTTACTACAGTGCATTAGCTCGGCTCTCAACTCAATAAAGTCTGTGCAATGAAATGCTTAACGCTGGCCTCAATACAATCTGTACTGAAACTTGTCATTTAGTGGTGAAGTAAATGAGACCACAATGTTACATACTGCACAATTATGGCTGCAAGGACAAAAACTGCTGTAGTATCTTTTTCTAATAATTAACAAAAGTAGTCAAGTCCTGTTCTCAATTAAACCAAATTATGTCCCTTCCTTTCATCTTGTGGCTGCTTTGAACTGGCACCCTGTAGAGTCTTAGCACAATAATTACAAATGTAGAGCATAATGCATCAGTCTCTTACGCTACCTTGTCTATCATAACTTTTAAATATTTTCATATGAGTTCTTTTGAAAATATGTCAACTAATAAGTCGACTAATTTTAAAGCAATTCTTCAAAACAAACATGGTTGATGCTTACAAAATAAAATATTTTTTCATCTCTGCACATTTTTTATCAAGTACATGGGTGATATAATTTGTTTTTCTAGCTACACATGGTTGTTGGAGTGTATTGATATTCAGAATGAACTTCCAGAATGGTATGATACCCCCACAATATGGTGGTGGGAATAATCCTTACTCACAACCACCTTACGCCATGCCTCCAGACATGCAAGGCATGCAACAAAACTCTATGCATATGGCTCCTCCTATGAATGCACCTGAAATGGGTCAAATGGGAGAGTCTGAGTACCGCCATGTAAGCAGTGTGCTCGGCGGTCAACCTGGGAATGCTGTTACCTCAACAGCATTCGACAGCGTGGAAGAACTATTGTGGGTTGGAACAAGAGCTGTGAGTGTTTCTACATACTTAATGTTAAATATTTGGAATTCTTGTTGGTTAGTTATAGTTATGTAAACTGTAGAAAATAAATGGTGAATGCTTGTGTATTCCAGGGATATGTTTCATCATATTATGGTCCCAACCTGCAAAAGTACACTGCCTTTAGAGTTCATTCAAGTAATCCTGTGATACAACTGATGCCCTCTCATCAAGGTATTTTCACCTTGACTCAAGAAAATGTGCGCTGTTATGCCAGGTTCGGTAGATGCACTGCTGATTTCATGTAAGTTTCCAATTTTTTTATTTAGCTGTAAATTTTGGTTTTGTCTGTAGTTGATATGTTTCATCATGTGACATAATGTGCCTATTCAATGGAAACGTTTAATGCTAATTGATTTTAGCACACTACCTTTATTCATGTAAGAAGTTTGACTGAAGTACTGCTGGCTTCGGCAGTCGTAAACAGAATTTAATATTAAGATTCACAAATTTCACAATGACATCTATTGTAAATATGATTACTTGCAGTACTTTATGGCTTCTTGTGTAGCTGTTGATATCATTGTTAGGTCTGAGGGTTTTCACAACATGCAATGCATGCTTCATACTGTCAACAACAGTATCCTGGTCGGAGGCCATCAACAGTCCGTATTTGAACTAGACATAGATAGGTTGGCACTTATCAAGAAGGTAAAGTCTAAAGAATCATTCAATTTTAACTTAAGTTTTGTTTGAGCATATCTAGTCACCAGAAGTAAGTCTGTTTGCTTCTCTGAGTTGGTTAGCAACTTGTAGCCAGTTGTTGAGCATCGTTTGCATCTTTAGAATAAAAACTGGTAACCGGCACTTGTCTCTTGGTCTAAACACTAACTAGTGGCTGAATTCCAACTTATATTATCGTTTAGTTTTTTGACACTTTCTTTGGTTTATATCTGTAGTATCAAATAGAGGATCCAGGTGTGGCTATAATGAAATCAAACAACAGATTTACGATATTTGGAGATACCAGTGGCCAGGTAATAGCATAAACCTCTCAAAAAGTGGCTTTGCCAGTTTGAATATGAAAAGTTTAATGAAACAGATGTAAAGTTTAAGTAACATGTTGACTACTAATTTTGTGTTAGTAGAATATATCATATATCCTTCCTGCTGATGTACTATGCTTCCTAAATGTAAAGTAATATGATGTGGTGTGTAACTAGATCACTATAAGAGACCCACAAACCTTGAAAATCGAGAACCAGTTTCAAGCTCATAGTTTCACTCTCTCAGATTTTGATGCATATGAGAACCAAATAGTTACATGCGGATTCTCAAATGTTGCACCGATGCGTGGCGGTAATCAAATTGACAGGTAAATCACTTCAATATGTTGATGCTTATATTCTATGCTAAGATTCCTGTTTATCATATCATCAATTGAAAGGAAGCTATAATCTCAACTTAGAGCAATTGTTTTAATATTTAGCAAAGTTTTATATTTTCACTAAATTTTCACAAAATTGATGCCATGCAATGATTTTAGCAATAAACAATAAACGTAGTTTCATTATGTTGAATGTGTTTCTGGTATTTGCAGATTTCTCATGGTGTATGATGTAAGAATGATGCGTATTGTATCAACTATACAATGTGCGATAGAGCCATACTACCTTAAATTTGTACCGAGCTACACAAGCCGAGTATTTGTTGTTGCTCACGTAAGTGTCTGTTATGAACTGGTTTCTCACCTTCAGATTAACTTGTCAAAGTTTGTTAATGTTAAAGTATAGCTGCATTAAGTATCATTCACGGCAACACTGCCAAGTTTCATTTTAGAACTTTCTAGAATATATTATGATGTACTGTTCTACTTGCCAGTCTGGCCAGTACCAAATCATAGACACTACGGGGGCCATGATGTCCGCCCCGCTACTAAGCCATCCAATCCAAGCAGCTACTGGACCTATATCTGCATTTGATGTCTCCTCGTCTCACCAGTCTGTGTCCTTTGGGGACGAGGCTGGCTGTTGTCATCTGTATAGTAACGCCCCTAATGTTGAAGGATCTCATGCTGCTTTCAACCCTTATTCACAAGAGACCCAGTTTGCTGATGTGGTGAGTGTGGGCCTCTTCTTATCTGTTAATATGTATTGAATTTTCCCTCTGCTTGTCTAGCTATTATATTGGTTGGGCAAGTGTCATTCATTTTTTTCTCACCTTTCACCGCCATCTCCTAATTGGGTGTCATTCATACTGTAATATAATTTTTGGTTACCAGACATCCATTTCATGGGTATTTTTCAGCTATTTGCTTGCAATTTGCCATCATTTATTATTTACAATTTATTTAATATAAATGAAGTGATTTTTTAAATCCAGTAGTTTGTACATCAGTTTTATAGTGAAATTACTTCTATGCTGCGTTTAATTGTTAATACATGCTAGAATAACTGTAAATCATCAACCTTTATAAAGCCAAGTGTAATTTTTTATTCATACCAGGGGTTTGCTACCAAAAGTACCAAAACTTATAAAGCCTCATCATCACCCTGCCACATTTTGTTACATAACACAGCAGTTCTTATGTGTGGGTTGTTGGCATGTTTAAACTATGTGTCAAATTTGTCTCTTTCAGTTGAATTTACTGCTGCATATAAGTAAAAGTTTGTATGCTCTAATAGTGACTTAATCGATAATATAAATGAGTAGTTTATAAAAGTTTTCTGACACCTAGCACTTCTTCGTGTTAGTAGAAACCCTAAAACTTGTTGAGGTTAACCAACATCCGAGGCCTTTGGCCTCTTATTACATGGAATTCATTTTTTTTTCTATTACAGTATTTTTATGTAGAATAGATTCAGCAAATCGCAAGCTTTCTAGTGACATGGAAGTTTTGTTCTTAACCAAACACCTTCAGCATTATATTTAAAAAGCCATGGCTGTGCTGATTAATCATTTTTGTTAGAAACAAAGGCTTTGGTGTTTGCTTCCAGTGCATTGTTGTTTTCTTTAGACTGAGAGATTGCCCCATATGAATATCGATGACCCGATGGCTAACTACGCCTCGGTACCAATGCCATATCCAGGCCAAGGATCTCTGTTTTCAGACTGGCCTCCAGCCTACACCCAGAGAGTATACAGAGCACCTGCCCCCATTGATCCTGCTATACTCAACAATGTGAAGATGACTGGTAACCTTGGTTACGGGAAGATGCCTGATGGTGTAGCCAGGCCGTTTCCTTATCAGCTCAAGTCTGAGCCTGGCTACAGAGGAGGTAAACAGCGAGGTGGTGGCACTCATTCTACTCGTGGAGGAAGATCTAAAAGGTGATAAACTGATAAACTGTCACAAAAATTGATAAAAAATTTCCCATTATTTATGAAAAAAAGTAGCATGGGATTGAAAGGCAATTCTTGGTACTTTTGATGGTAACCTTTCGATTTTTTCACAATTATTTTGATTCATGTATTTAGTAGCTTAAATTTTTTGTTATAGTTACATTGCTATTTTTAGCCACGTTCCTGCGTCACCAATTGGTCGTGAAGAAGATCCGTTCTTGTCCGTCCCTAAACAATATCGTAAAGTGGAAATCAAGTACTCGAAACTTGGTGTTGAAGACTTTGACTTCAGGCACTATAACAAGACTCATTTTGCCGGATTGGAAACTCATATTCCCAACGCATACTGCAATAGCATGCTGCAGGTAATTGTCTCTCCTTAATTAATTAACAGTTTCTTGTGTATTCTTCTACGTCTGCTATATCTGCCAGTTCCAGAAGTTGTTTTCCCATCCAGCTGTCTTGTTGAGAAAACGTGTCTTTGCTGATGCGATGATAGCAGCATTCACTGAAGTCAAATTTTCGAATTTTCTTGCCAGTAAATTTTACTTTCTCACTTTTTCGTTTACCACATTGTTTTGGTTGTAACTTAATCTATGCTCTGTTGCAGGTGCTGTACTTTATTGAACCGTTGAGAGCTACTCTTCTCAACCATTTATGCCAGCAAGAGTTCTGCCTAGCCTGTGAACTCGGTTTTTTGTTCCATATGTTGGATGTTTCCAAAGGAATGACTTGTCAGGTAAGCATGCCTGCAGTGTTCTATCCAATCTCCTTATTTTACTGAGTATCGTAACATTTACCTTTAAGTTAACTGTTCAATATATGCTACATGTTGCCTGGCTGGTTCGGTGTATGGTTATAGTTCACTAGAAGGTAACATCTTTGATGACTTCTCATTGTGTCGTTGGAATTTTGTGAGTTTTTATAAGAGTAATATTAAAAAATCATGATTTGGAGTATTTTTCTGCTTGGAGTCCTGGATTTTTATGTGGAAAAATATGACTGGTTTCGATCACAGATAGATAAATGCAGGTTGTATGCAGACATGCATTTTAAAATAATCAGTTACTGACTTATTAAATTGGCAGAATCATTACATCAAATGATAATGTTTTGTAAATATTCAAATTTAATTTAAGGATATTGGAGAATAATTAAAAATTAAAATGGTTATTACACATCGTGCATATCTGCTTAAAAATGTCAAAATTCTAGGGCTAAACTTTGTGTGAATTGCAACAGCTCTTAGAATGGGGGAAGGTGACCCACTATTTGTTGCATAAAGTGAGAGTAAATATGTCTGTTGAATAACACAGGCAAGCAATTTCCTGAGAGCCTTTAGGACTATTCCTGAAGCTTCAGCACTTGGACTCAATCTCGGAGATGATGATGAAGCTAGCAAGAAAAACCTTGCTAGAATTATACAAAATTGGAGCAGATTTGTGATGCAGCAAATACACACTGTGAGTATGCGTTGATATATTAATGGTTTCAGTCAGTTAACATAATCCTTTGCCAGCGTATACATGTATGCTTGTGATTCTGGCTGGGAAAGTCTGGCTTTGACTTCCCTTTTTTTATTCTTTCAACCATATTTACTGTATTTTCTGCACAAAAGTCAAAAGTTTTTGGAAATTTTAGGAAATTGGCAGAAATCCAAAAGATTCTACTCCATCTTCTGAGACTAGGTGAATGTTCAGTTTGTTAGCGCTTCTCTTTATACAGCTGTCTTCTTGGCAAGATTCTGCTGTTTAATATTATTCAAAAGGCACACACTTATGAGTTATTTGCCCATCAGTGCATGTAGTAGATGTTTGTACTTGCATAACACATATTTGGGTAATTTAAATCTCTGCCATCAAGTGTGATATAAAAGTTAACAAAAACTTATGGGCTATCCATGTTGCAATTTTGAACATGCTAATGATTTTAGTTTTGGATATTTTGCTAATGATTTTAAGTTATTTGTAGCGCGAATGTTCAGACAGTCGTACAAAAACTCTTCGGAACGTCAACTGCTACCAACCTATCCTGCAGTAAATGTGGGCACTTGTCCAGCCGTGAATCGGAGACCTTCATGTTCAACATGGACTATCCGGAAGCACCAGTAGATGGTGTGTTCATCCATTTCCTACTCTATTGACTAATTAGTTTGCATAAGCTGAGAGTAAATTTATAGTAGACAGTGTTGCATTGAACTCTGCTGCTTTCAAGTAATTAGTTTTGTATACTTTTAGTTCCCCACTTTGCTTTCTCCAAAGTACCATTTTCAGAAGTGATAGCAAGAAGTATGAATGCTGCTCAGAGTCAGCAGTCCTTCTGCCAGAAATGTGATGGCTATCAGCTTCATGTGAGACACTTCTCTCATCTATATATAACTTCTAGCTGAGTCTAAGGGCTCTCAATATACAACTGCTAGAATTTTATATTCTATAAACTCAATAAAAATCATAGTAGAGGGTTGTGAGATTAGATTAGCCAGCTCTAAATACTATTTTCTATGTTTCTTCATCATAGTTGCAAACTTGCACTATAAAGATTTCTTTCAAATTCCATGTCTACTGCTTTTAGACGCAGCAACGTTTACTCAAGAACGTGCCTGACGTTATAGGACTGAATTGTCAAGTAGATAATGACACGACACTTGATTTTTGGAAAAGACAGCTTGAGCTATTGGCCGAAGAACATGAGCGTAAACCTACCAGTAACGCAAGTTCTGTTGACCACAGGTAGGTGATGGTGATGTGTGTATAAGAATTTTAGCATTGTAAATTGCAAAATCGCTATCTGAAAGCAAATGTGTGTTTCTGTGTGTGACTATACAGTCATAAATTAGCAGTGATGCATTAAACCAGAACAATCTGTTGACTTCTCATCAGGAGTTGCACACTGTTGTGTACTGATAGCCACATGTGCTATGAAAATATTTTGATCTACCAAAACTCTTGCTTCTTATTTAGGGAAATGCCATTTTTTCTCCAAATTTTTCAAAAAATGGGCAACATGTCACAATCCTTGTGTCAATAAGAGAAATAACATTTCAATAGCTTTTTTCAAATTATTTGCTGTAAGGCTGAGGCTAAAATGTCTCAACTATATGTATTAAATTCAGTTGTCTCAAATTTAAGCATCTTATATATAGAATAGAGTACATGATTTTATTAATGTGTTTTTAATTTTTTAGCAGAACGAAAAAGGCTTGTCGCTATGGCTCGGGATGTACTAGAAATGACTGTTACTTCTTTCATGAAGGAAGAGAGTGAGTGTTGCTGTTGAATATAATTCTGAGCAGAATGCAAAATTTTTCTCATTAATCATGTTAGAGGAGTGGCTTATTTTAGGTTTTGCTAGCTGTTCCAATAAAAGAACAATATTTCAACACAACATAAAATACTCCTGTTTTGTTTGATATCAATATTTACACAAAAAAGTTGAAACATCAACGTATGCTTCCAAGCCCCTGGTTTTATGTTGGCAGTAGACAATTGTCCTTGTTTATCCTTGCCTTGACATAGATATCAGGTTTACTTATGCCAGTTATATTGTGTGAACAGTGAAGTTGGCGCCTTGGGAGGACATGCGTCTAAAGGGGATCCACCAGCTTGGGTTCCACTCGGACTTTCAGTGAAGCTGCTAGACAATGGCCACGTGTCCGTTAGCAACATAGGTGACCCATATGGTGTAAGTAAACCTAATTTATTTCAGGCCTTTCTAATCCATACCTGTTCGTTTTTTAAAATCGTTCATGCTGTTTCTATGCTTATAATTAAAATAGTAACAAATATGCCGATTTTTGTCTAGAAATTATTATGTCTGGATAAATGAAACGAGGTGTAATCTTTTTGCAGCCGAAGTCTTCTGGCAGTGAAGATGGTGCCGTCACCTATGAGCTAATGGCCAGCGTTGCTCATATAAGAGACAATAAGTTAGGAAACAACTTGGTGTCGCACATACATGTCGGGGAAACATATCATCAGAGAAAAGAAGGCGTTACAACCACACAGTTCTATCTATTCAATGATTTTTCTATAGTAGATATTGAAAAAGTAAGTATAGTTAATAACTTGATGTGCTGGTAGCTAGCTGTAATACATAATGCACGTATACAGAACACATTTGATGTCATGATAAATAATGTAGCAGCTGCAGTCATTCACCTCAAAACATGGTCAACATAACAACTAATTCAATATAAATTAGCATTATTACGCCTGATTCATGCTATAAATTGAATTATGAAATAATAAGTTATTATATTACGCATAGTCTAATAATAAAGGCATATCTGTTACATATTATGTGCAGGCTGCCAATTAGCTTGCATCCTATTCATAGTCATTTTTCTGGAGTGCATTGAATATACATGAGTTTCATTTGAACTATCTTGCTCAATTTATGATAACCATTGAAACTTACTACAAGTAATAGTTACTAATACGTAATATGTGTAATATTTTGTGGAAGAGATTAATTCAATACAGAGTTGTCTAATCTGTCCTGAAGTATGGTTGGAGATCATTGTGCTAGGGAGCAGTGGTGGTCTAGTGGTTGGAACACTGGCCTAGTGTGTACTAGACCCCGGGGCGTGGGGTCAAACCCCAGCAGGGCCACGGGTAAGGTACCGGGGTAATTGGGCCACATAACAACACTTCACCATCAGGGCTCTAACAGGGAAGGAGAGTTTAAGTATTTTCAGATGAATATAAAGTATTATTCATTAGCACATGTCTCTATCAAGAATGGCCAAAAATTAAAGGAATAATAATGATAGATTTTGTGTCCCCCATCGACTGGACAACCAACAGTCATTACTATTCAAGTTGCTTTGGAATAACATCTGACCATGTGCCATAACAAGCAAACAGCCACTTGTCTCTGTTTTAATAACAATTTGCATTTGCTGCTGTATTTTGAGCTAAAATTAGTAATTTCATTTGTCAGATTGTTTTAGAAAGTTTCAAGAAGGTATATACTGTATTTTGCACTTTTTTAGTATATGCAGTAACTCTTTTAAGTAATGATAGGGTTGAAAATACGATACAATTGTTTACAAATTGTCTCACTTAGTATAATATTGCAGGAAGATGCAGTGAAGTTTAACATGGATTGGAAATGGCCTTGTGCTCTGTTCTACATCAGAAAGAATTACAATGATGCGTATAAAATAGAAGGTAGCTTATCTAAAGTCATTCCGCAAGTGATTATCACTATCATATCTTCCAAGTTATTCAAACAAAAATATAAAGGAAATAAAGTGCAATTAGTGTGGTGGAGAGTTGAAATTCTTTATAAGTCTTGAAAAATCATCAATTTAATTGTCTCAGTAAATATTGCATTTTCTATAAAGTGATCACAAAATATGTCCAGCTTTCCATACATGTCCCAATCAAACAAATAGGAACAGTCTGATGGTATATCTCTTGAGAGATATATCACATGCTAAAAACCCTAGTTGATTTTGAATTTTTTGTTCAGCTAAGGTCTTAAAGCATTTGATTGAAATATTGCATTCACAGTTTTCATAATCAATAGACTCATGCAAAACGAAAGCTAGGCTATGTTTCAAGCGTTATTTAGTTTGAAAATTTCATTCAAAACATATTTATTGACACATAAATAGGGTTTTCTAAACCACCAAGAGTAGGTCTTGCCAAGTTATTTTCTGAAAGATATAGATCTATGCCATAGTTTACCCTTGACTCTATGGGTTTTGTGATGGTAAGCATTTCACAAGATGTAATCAATATTTTTACTTGTTGCTTCTACATTCTTGGCCTTGACTACTGCAAGGAGCATGTACCAACTAAAATTCACTAACCACTTTGAGTTTTCCAATTATTGATGACTTTTTTGATAATTGATAACTTTTTTCACATTGATATGCAAATTGCCATTCCCATCAAATTGCTGATTAATACACAAATTTGAAATAAAATCGTATTTGAAGTTCCTGGTTCAATTGCTAAATAAGAGTTGTGTCTAATGACTACATTACTTCTTTTATATCTGGTTCCTATCTTATCACACGATAAATCCCATGATAGTTAATAAATTTGTTTAAGACTCTCGTGGTATTAGGACAAGCTACTTAATACTTAAGGGATCAAATCTCAATAATAACATTGTGAAATACTTTGTTTTCTCTACTAGTTTTTCCACTGTTCATGCATAAAAAGAAAATAACAATATAATGCATTGACAAGTGCAACCTCAATAGGTCAAGTGGGAGAGATTGTATTGCTGAGTAGGTCAACCATTACAATGATAAACAAGTCATTTCACTTGCTCTATTGTTTTTTACAATTTAAGTAGTGCTAGTGATATTGCAAAATAAGTAATTTAATACTACAGGAAATGTTTTTAGTTGTCATTATTTTTATTAAATGGTAGGGGTAGAGTTTAATGATGCAACTATAGTAATGCTTAATAATGCTTGCAAACGCACTGCAGTCAAATATATATTATACTGTAGATGCCAGCTTAAAGAGTGTTTTCGACAGCCGAAAGTCTGTAATGCATAAGACGTGGCATGAAAGGGCTGCAAATATGAGATATCTACTTAACTCATAACACTTATATCATTGCATACTGATGCGATCTTCTGTTTGTTTAGTGAAGAGTCCGTTTGAGAACTATGAGTCACTCTTCTCTGAAGCTGTGCTGGCCAGTGATAGAGTCCGCTCCTTCACTAACATCCCTCTCAGTGGTGATGAAAAGCTTGAAGCCGGAGATGTCATTGGCATTGATGCTGAGTTTGTCTCCCTCAACCAGGTACACCATATATCTCAGTGTTCCTCGGTGACTCATATTGATCACCTGTTTTCTTTAATAAGCTCCATGAAGACTGTGCTGAAACCTCAGTTAACTGTTGATCTAGTTTTTAGTCTCTCAAAGTTTTTGTTACTATTTGACAACAGATATTTCTGTTAGTGTATTTTGGTTTGGCCAAATGAGTTTATTATTCATCTATGCACAGTCTGTGATAAACTGATGAAAGATACTGTTATACCAGCTTGGTCATCTAAAAAGTATTTGGGGTTTCTGGTTGCTTTGCACTTCTTAAGACTTACGGTTAACAACTCAACTCTCGCTGACTTTAATCACAGAAAGCGAATGGTGGGTTTCACCAGTTTGACAGTACCATTAATAATCATATGTCTCTCATTATTAAAAAATTAAATTCTGGTAATTCCTCAAATTTTCTGCCTCTCCAACCATGTGACCATAGTTATGATAGGCTAAGAATAATGTAAGGTTTAGCTTAGTTTTTCAATTTAGCATGTTTCTTACGTGGCCCAATTTAGATCATCAGCTCCAAGTAAGTTATTAATCTCTCTTGTCAACAATCTTACCTGGCTTCACACCTCAACTTGTATTATGCTAGTAGACAAGAGTCTCAATGCCTGGTGTATTGTTACCGGTCAGTGTTGCTCACTCAAAAGTTGGAGTCTTGCATTGTAATCATGGTTATGGGTATACATGGGTTTTTAATAAGGTTTCAGTTTGTTAAGTGTTGGTTAAATGTGATAAAAAAGCGCATAGTTTGTTTTCTATTCAGTGGTTGTCCAACAATAAACTGCTCAATATAATAGGTCCAGTGGGTTTTGAAGTTGTAAAGTCCTAAGTCATGCATTCTAAATAGATTATAGTGTTAGAATGATAGAGTATGAAACTGCACAACACTCTAAACTTTGCCTTGGCATAGGAATTACTAGAGCAAATATAGCTTACCCATTATTTCAGTGAGATACAGTTAAACTATGAGAAGAGTTACAAACCGTTTGCAACAATATAGTCCTTAATTAATTTAGATGAGATACATATAGTATGAGTTTAGCAAGCTCGGTCAGCCATGAAGCTTCAAAAACTATAATGGGGTGTCAAAACTTTCACGGATGACTGTAGGTGAAATGTGATAGACAAATTCCTACTATTATGTTAATAGAATAAAACACTAAATCAACATTGCTAAGATATATGATATCAAGTGATGCTACATATGCTAACCCGAGCCATAATAAAGCCCCTGGTTCACTTCGTGAGGCTCTACTGCATAAAGTGGTGCTGAGTTTCTTTTTAAGAAGTCTTCTGTTGGTTTTTACTTATTAGGTAGAGTTGATGGGTCAATTTATTTTCATCCTCACTGATAAAATTTATTAAATACCGAATGCAATTATTTGAAAGGCAATTCATTTACTCAGTTAGGCTAGGGCCACATTGAGCAGACTACTTCTCACAGTACAGCGGCCATTTGTATAATTTGCTGATGGTTTAACTCCCCTCTCATAAACTATTTCATTCTGAAATCTTGCTTCATATTTGCAATAATGAAAAGTAATTAGAATTAAAACAATCAGATTAGCCACTGAAGCTCACTGTAGTGATACCCCTTCCATGTGGCCCTACTCTTAGCTCTGTTCCAATTTCAGTGGACCAGATAATGCAAGTTTTACTACAGGGTCAAGTTACATGATTGTTTGTTTGTACAGGGTACATAAACACTGCTCATCATCAACACCAAGCATTGTCATCAGCTAATAAACATGTTTATACAAAATGTCTCTTGACTGTGTATACAGCAAAACAACACACACCCAATTGAAGATATTACAATGTTGTTATATTTTTACTAATATTGTGTTTGGACATTAAAATATAAAAATATGCGTCACCTTTATTTCTACGGTAGTTTCATTAATTTTATTCTCCATTTTCGGGCTTTCTGGTTCATCTCTAGCTTGGTTAAAAGACAAGGAATAAAACACAGGATTGTAGCTAATGTCCCCACCACCAGCTCCATCCCACTGATGCTCAGTATCAAAGTATCAAAGGCTTTTATAGCTTCAACTTCCACGTAATATTGTTTGTTTGTCATGGCTATGGATATGACTATCATAATAGAGGCAGCACTGCCTACTGCTAGTATAGGGCCACAAGTATAAGTGGACTGCTTTTGCAGCTTGTTCTTTTTTCCTGAGGCGTAGTTGTATATGCCTGTTGCTCCAATAGAAATGAAACTAAAACTAATAATAATTATGGCCAACAGGTTATTATGGTCAATGTTCATGAACCTTCTATACAGAAGGCCAACGACCGACAGCTCGGCTATACACAATCCCAGCACAATGTGCGAAATGTTGAGTATCAAGTTGAATATAGGATTCCAGGAAGTAGAGGAAATGTTCTTGTTCTCTGTGTTCTCTTTCCGTGGAATTGTTGAGTTTAGGTCTGCTGGTTTTACTATAGTGCAAAGTCCCACAATAGCAACTGGAATTTCTAGTCCAGATAAAATTATTATTAGTAAGTCAAACATCACGATAACCCTCTGGTTTGTTCTGTAAGTGTCTGATATAACTACAAGAGCACCATTGGTCATGATAAAACTACTAGCTACAATACTTAACAGAGATATAGATAAATATAAAAGTTGGTGAGACCTGTTCTTGCCTAGGTTCTTTGTTACCACACATAGTCCATACACACCGAGTACGATGAACATTATGCACATGTACAATACATGGCGTAGCTGGTCTCTCTCAAAGTTCATGTATCTCTGGTACCACGTTCCCACAATTCCTAGCTGAATCATGGCTATGCCAATAATAATGTGAACTACGTTTGTCAGAATGGCAAATAGTTTCCTGTCACTCATAAAATATTGGTCATCTGGTGCACAGGGTTTGTCTTCTCTCTTTAGTTTTGCTGGTAGACTGTAGGCTCTGGGTCTAAAGTCATCTGTAAAACATTCTTCAACTTCAACCTGAAGCATCTTACCCTCATCATTTGCCGGTACAGAGAATCTCCTTGTATTCAGCTCTATGGAAGGAATTTCAACTTCACAGTTGTTATGGAGTATTCCCAGTACATCGTATCCATCTGTCTGTCTGCTTAGTTGGTTCTTATATCCCATTGTAGTAGTTGCTAGTGATGTGATATCGACATAGTATTGATTATTAGCATAACTTTGTGATCTGCATTGAATACCTCGATAGCTTGGCCTCAATCGAAGTGTGTTTTATATAGGTTGTTTTGACCACTTCTATTTCATTGGCCAACTGGGAATGCAAATATGCATTATCATTGGCTTAAAGCTAATATAAATAAACATTAGGCTGCAACTGATCAAGCTTTGTAGTATATCACCAAACCCAGATAACTTCATGTGAAATATTAAAAGTTTCTCATATATTAGTTGAGTGAGTCAATTTAGAACTTCCCTGAAGCCAGACAATACATAATAGAATAAACAAGGTGTTGCAAAAAGTTGAACGTCCTATCTTTTTTATCTAAAAGACAATAATCACAGACTGTTGATTGAACTACTGAACCAGTATAGCAGAGATTAAGTGTCAACTGAGCACCTGTTCATGTAATCCTGTCTGGCTTGTAGGAGGAGTCAGAGCTGAGAAGTGATGGCACCAGATCCACTATTAAACCACCGCAGATGTCTGTCGCTAGAGTCACTTGTATCAGAGGGTATGCATTTAGGACTGGTGTGATTTTAATAGGAAGGATGAAACTACATGCTCTTTATTTCTACTTATGCTGTATATATTATATTCATTATGAAGTCAAACTATTGTTCTTACACATGTCACACCACACACCGCCCATCACACAACACACAACACATCTCTTTGTGCCTTTTTAGGAAAGGTGAAAAGCTAGATACTGATCTACTATTTAAACCTTTCATGGATGACTATATCAGCACTCAGGAGGAAGTGGTAGATTATCTCACCCAGGTAATTATATTATATACTCTCAGGTAATTATATTATATACTCTCAGGTAAATATATTATATACTCTCAGGTAAATATATTCTATACTCTCAGGTAATTATATTATATACTCTCAGGTAATTCTGTTATATACTCTCAGGTAATTATATTATATACTCTCAGGTAATTATATTATATACTCTCAGGTAAATATATTCTATACTCTCAGGTAATTATATATACTCTCAGGTAATTATATTCTATACTCTCAGGTAATTATATTATATACTCTCAAGTAATTGTATTATATACTCTCAGGTAATTATATTCTATACTCTCAGGTAATTATATTATATACTCTCAGGTAAATATATTCTATACTCTCAGGTAATTATATTCTATACTCTCAGGTAATTATATTATATACTCTCAGGTAAATATATTATGTACTCTCAGGTAAATATATTATATACTCTCAGGTAAATATATTATATACTCAGGTAATTATATTTATTATACACCTAGTTCTGTTAATTGTGGCAGCCTTTATGAATCGGAAGGCTTTCAATTGTTTCTAATGGGCTGTTGTTAACACCAGAAGTAAGTCAATATTATCTTAACTTGAAGAAAACATAGGAATTATATTATATACTCTCAGGTAATTATATTATATACTATCGGGTAAATATATATACTCTCACTTATCAAGTAATTATATTTATTATACACCTAGTTCTGTTAAATGTGGCTTTTAATTGTTTCTAATGGGCTGTTGTTAACACCAGAAGTAAGTCAATATTATCTTAACTTGAAGAAAACATAGGAATGTTTGATCCTTATTTGTTCATCAAAACTTTGACTGTATATTTTATTAGCAGATTTCACTTGATACTGTTGTGTTACATGAGCTTAATCGACATTCCCAAACAGTCTTGTTTGTTCAGTCAATTTAATGTGCAGGTTTCTCATGTTTTGTGGAAACTTCATAGCTGTGCATTATTAACACTTCCAAGTAATTTTTTGTTACAAATCAATTCCCCCCTCGGAGCATAATAAAATGTGTGATGCAAGTATTTAATTTGTACTCATGATGTTTCAATTCAAGTTTTCATGCTATTTGCACCATTGACATAGTTACTGATATGTTCTACTTTAAAGTTGACTCATTTTTAGTATTTGATATGCTCAACATTTCACTATGCTTCTAGTAATCTCGCTTGCAGTAAAAGTTTCAACCAATGAATATAATTTAATTTTCTATATTGTAATAATCACTGATGGCACTCATTCTGTTACGTTATATTTAAATAAAACGGCTGTATAATATAATATTGCATAGTATATAAATCATCGCAACAAAATTTTCACTCTTTGCGTATTATCGATGCTCCTTTCAAATGCTTATATAGAGTATTTAAAACATCAACAAACTTGTTGCTCTACCTGATATTGCATGCATTTGCCCACTGATGGTCTATTTGTTTCATTTTATTTACTTTACTGTATATATTCTAGTTTTCTGGAATCAAGCCTGGCGATCTCGATGTTGCTCTTTCATCAAAGCATTTAACCACCCTCAAATCTATGTACATACGACTGCGGTATATGGTGGATAAAGGTGTCATCTTTGTTGGACATGGTTTGAAGAAAGATTTCCGAGTTATCAACATTGTGGTAAGTAATAGATAGCAAGCAGCTCCCATAAGTATTAGATATTGATTGAAGGCTGTTTGATCATAGCATGTTTATTTATTGAGCTATTTTATATTTTCAGATTCCACCAAAGCAAGTTTGTGATACTGCAGAGCTATTTTACCTCCAACGCCAAAGAAGGATATCGTTGAAGTTTCTTGCTTGGTACTTCCTAGGTTTGTAAATTTTATTTCCTGAAATTTAATTTTCCAAGTAGATTGATAATGGCCATTTTTATGTTTGAACTACTGTCTTTTCACATATAATCTAAGTAATCTAGAAGACGAAATAACTTTCTTGCATTAGGGAAGTAGCACACTTGGGCAGATCTGTAATCTTGATATTTACATAACACATTAGTTGATTGTGTATCTGTTAGGTGAGACTATCCAATCCGACACTCATGATTCTACTGAAGATGCTCAAGCAGCTCTCAAGCTTTACTTCAAGTACAAAGAACTCAATGTAGATAAGAAAGCCAAGATTGAAGTTATTGATCTGTATGAGAAAGGTAAATGTTGTATTGGCGGCATGTCATCTAACTTTATTTTATTTCATTTCTTTGAAAACCCGATTGTTTGAGTTGCAACATGTAACAATATTTGAAATGTGCACAAATTTTCTTTTTCTTTTATTCAACAGCTTTTAATAATATTATTATATAACTCAATGCTAGTGATATTATTTTTAAAATGTCCAATTGTTCATACTGATGGTGAATAATAGTGGTGCCTGGGGACAAGAATATATATAAATAGTTGAGAGAACTTACCAGCTATTAGTTAGCCGTGCAATAGCAGGGCAGTCTATAGGAAATTTAAAAAACATTTTTCGAGGTTGATACTTAAAATCAGGTAACTGTGGGTTTGACAAACCATACATACAGCAATAAATTTAATGAGGAATAAGTTAGCAATAAAAGGAGAAGCAGCATTCTATTTTTCTTAGTAATGTTATTGTATAGAAATCAGTGGAGATTACATGCTACATATCTGCAGTATCTATATTTTTTAAAAGGTTATACGCAACTAATTATTTCCATAGTTTTTACCCCAGCACACAATTTACAAGACACACCTTGTAAATATTTATTTTATTTTTGTTGACATTTATGTTCAAATATTTTGCTAAACTTTACAATATAGTTTGTAATATAATGTTCCCATTGTATTGTGTCTACAAATTATTTTAGTTAATTATGCACAAGAAAGGCAGTTCTACAAGATGAATGGCAATAAAGCATAATATTAAAATGTAGCTAGAGAAGCAGTGTTGGTTTGAAAGTTCCCTTTACCTAAAGTGCTAATTTTATTTCTCCCAAAATTTGAAACTTGTTGTGTAGTATACAACATTTTTTCGGTTAACGAATATAATTTTATGACGGAAATGAATTGGAATTTTTATTGCAGGCCGGGAACTAAACTGGAAGGTCCCTGAAGATGCGCCAAGCGGTGTTCCTGGTATAAAATTCGTTCAGTCTGGTTCTGATGTGGGTGGAGCTGGTGATACATAAGTGCTGACCATAACTATTGACGAATGAGAGCGTTAAATAGACATGACATGATAAATACATGTGCATGATGTACACAAACATACACAATGTACTCCACTGAGTGTGGTGCATGTTCAGCATATGTCTGTGATTGTTATCACTTTAACATACCTATAGATGCTATGCAGTTGTGTTCTATTGAAAAAGCTAGTCGCAATACTGTGCAGCTCTGATCTTATAACCTCATTATTGATCTCTGCGCCTTTATTTAGCTGTTTGCATTTATTTTTCAATTTCAACATACTATATGCATTTTAATGAACCTTTACTGAAAACCCTATGTTAATAATGTTAGCTTATGTTTATGCAGCTTTCTTGCAATATGTAATTTCATGTTTTGTGCTTTGTGTAAAATATGTTTTTATCTTTGTTACTGTATTGTACAGTGCCCCATAATAAAGTTTCAAAAGTTGAATCGGTGATTTGCTCTGAATAACAGGCTTTGAATCCTGGGAAATTATATACATAATATAGTAATTGCTCGAGTTACTTGAGCTAACTGAACAACTTTCAAATATGGTTAGCCAGAAACATTAGTTTCTTTTCTGCTGCAAAGATTTTCATAATAGTACTCTGTGCTGTGCTGATGGGAGAACAGAACTTGAAGCAGCGGTTGTACACAGATCATGTTATACGTATATAATAATATTTTATAGTTGACCAATAGCAAAGCCAAGTCAAATTCCGTGGGCTCAATCACTCCTAATCAATTCATTTAATTTTTGTCATAAATAGCCTTTAATCTAACGTTCTGAACAGTTTACATTACTTTAGTTAGATTTATTGACATGAAGTAAAACCACTACACTGCAGTGTAGTGGACTTTCTATGCTGGTCCCATACATATCTCATTAATTAACATCTACACTCTCCAGTTCAATATTAATGTTTTTTTTTATAATATACAACCTGATTTTTAAGACAAAAACAAACATCTAAACAAAGCATACAGTATATTATTTATAATTTTTGATAAAGGCATAATATGCACAAAACCTTGAAATAAAAGATATTGCAATTGTTAATTAAGTTACATAAATCATTATCTACAAACTGCCAAATATAAGGGAAATGATGATTCAGCATATTAAAACATAATATTTGAAATACGTGTGTTCCTGTGAGAGGAAGCTCGAGGTAAATGATGTACGACACTAGAGTTCCAAGTATGGGGTTGGTATTGAAAGTCAAAGTCTCTTGCCATAGGGTGTCTGATGTGGCGGTTGAGAGGATCGTCTTGTATAGGAGGGGGCAAGGGTGGTGGTTCCCAAAATATCGGTCTGGGGAAATGAGTAACTACAAGATGAAGTGAAACAGCAAGAAACTTCAGATACATCAATAATAAAAATACGCAAACCTACAATTTTAGGAAACCATACAGGTGCAGTAATTAGCACACCTTTCAAATTCCATAACACTAGTTGGTGAAGAGTTGGCAGCAAAAACTCTGGAAAAGCATCCAGCATAACAATATGAGCTCCTAAACATAAATAAATCATTCAAGATTGGTTATAGTCATAGATGTTTAGCTAACTTAATTGTCAACAGTTTATAGGGATATCTATGACATGCATAGCTAAACAATTCTCGAAGTACCCAAAAATTTCACAGAAACTAAGAAAACAAATATTTCTGTATAGAATCTAGCAATGTAAGCAGTCACTCAGTTTCACAATAACTAAAATAGTGAACAAGCGAGTTTCAATTCTAAAATCTCAAATCAACTATGTAAAAACTACTAATATATGTGACTAATCACCACAAAACCAGGAACGTTGATGAACGTATGAAAATTGATTTTATGATTTTAATGCATAGAATAATTTCTTCTAGACAAATTAGTGTTGGTTTTATGTTTTTAGCATTAATATAATTCAAGTTATCATCTGTTTTCAATAAGCCCTCTTGAACGTTTCTGAAATCACGATTCTGAGAAAATGGACGTTGGAAATCGGTACTCCAAAGTTTTATTATCACTGGTCATAACAGCAAGCTGCTCTGTCAAGTTTGATGATGTCTCAAAAGGCATAAGCATAGCACTAGGGGTTGAGTAACACAGCAGTAGAGCCTAAGTAACACAACAGTAGGGCTTGAGTAGCACAGTAGTATGACCTGAGTGGCACAGCAGTAGGGCCTGGGTAGCACAGCAGTAGGGCCTGGGTAGCACAGCAGTAGGGCCTGGGTAGCACAGCAGTCGGGTCTGAATAGCACTGTATTAACAACATGGCTAAATAGCTTAGACGCAGAAGTAAGTTTAGTTGAAAAATAGAATTAATATGATTAGTGACTTACATGGAAAATAGGGCAGTATGTCTGGTGTGGGATGAAATGGAACTCTTGACTTATGCAGAACCTTTTCTTTATATTTTTTATACCAGAAGTCTTCCTCATCAACAGATGCCACACCTAATGTCCCTGAATATAATAAACAGGTAATACAAACTATGTGGCACAATGCAACTTATATTACTTTTGTATAAAACAAAACTTACCAACAAATCTGAGATAAAATCGTTTCCAAATTGCGTTGCTTTTGTAGACTTGAGATAATTGACTGCATGTTTGTCCCAAGTAACAGAGGGATCTAGGATCTAGCTTATCAAGAATTACCATCTATATAAAAATATTATATTTATATAACATACAACCTGCTACAGTCTAATAGTAAAGCTAAGCACTTCATAAATTTCTGAAAATAACATACATTATATTATAATTCATAGACTTATCAAGTTCTTTCATAATAAAATGCAGTCAAACCTAACTTAAATAAACCATCAGCTGAACTAGACCTTATTCTTTATAACTGCAAAATTACAGAGCCAGCAGTTATCAGCAAGCTCTCGACTGTATCAAGTTAGCAACACACAGAACCTTCATTTCATAAAATCCTAATTTTAATTTTACAACTACAGCAGCTAATTTAAAAGTTGAAAGATATCTTTCGAAATTTATAATTTTACAAAATCATTTCAAATGTATGGGCCAAAAAAGCTTGTTTTTGAATATTGCAGGCTTTATTTACAAAAGGCTGTTATTATTAATGACTATGTCAGCAGTAAAACTCAACAGCTAAACTTACTAGCATTTCATGAGGCAGATTCAACAGGGGTGGGTAAGCATCCATGCCTAAAGCTGTAAAAAATATATGAATTTATGCATTGTAATACCAATAACTGTTGTGAAGATAGGCTGCTTACATATTACTGAGTTATATACTTATGCTAACAAGTAATGCTTTTTGGTGACACAAACAATTTCAATCAATTACTCCATTTTTTTAAATTTGTCATCAACTTCGGCTCCTAGTCTAGTTACAGAAACACTGATAGAGTTCGCAATAATCTACGAAAAAAGCATTAAAACCAACTAACCAATGGTGAGAAAAAAATCTGAGATAAGAAAATACCTTCTCTCAGTTTTATAACAAGTGGCGTTACAAACAGGTCCTTAAATTGACGTGACAACTCCAACAGTTTAGCACCTAAGAGACCAGCTGCAACACAAGTCAGATAAATTCTTTGTACATGCAATACATAATACTTAACATAACCTTAGCTACATTTTGTTAGATGAAGAAAATAATTTAGTTTTTTAATATGTAATACCAGCTGAATTATACATCAGTCACGTGTAGCATATATATAGCCATAGTTATAAAATACACCTTTGAATTATATTTTCTTTATCTTAGGATAGCAAAACATCATCAAAGTTATACATTTTTCTAACTCATGTGCATAATGCAGTAGCTTTCAAAATTATAACATCTAAGGAGTTATCTATCTATTCGCAAGTAGATAACCATATAATACTTTAGTCACAGTAGTTACTATAATAGTCATATACTCTAATATCTAGTAGACTTACATTGATTGGTATAATTTGTGATAGATAGAGTCATGCTGATGTTCCCGGAAGGTTGGACTATTCCTGAAAATATGCAAATAGCTACTAAATATCTTGAATCACAAACTTGTAGTTATGTAACCCTACACAGGTCTTGGCTCATTTGGCTATATGGCACATACTTTAATCATTAATGCTTTGACGTAAAATTTAAATGTGAGTGAAAGTTGGTTAGAGGGCTATCAAAAATCATTATTGCCTTGTTATTTTTATTTCAAATTTAATAGGCACAATGATTAAAGTAAAGTAGATAATGAATGTATATAATTAGGAGTTATTATACATTGTCAGCAAGAGCATACAATTTCGGACTGAACTACTAGTTGCAAATAAACAAATGTATTTGAGTTGAAACCACTTTAGTTCTTAGCTGTATAAAGTAGCTCTTGATTAATCATACTTGACAAAATGTAATGAATGGTTGTGAGCAAAGTTGATATACCAAACAGACGGTGTGATTCGACCAAAATAATTTATACCCAAAACAGCTGAAGAAAGGCACTTTTTGCAATTTACAGAATGAATCAATACAAAAAATTTATAACACTAAAATCATTTTCATTTATATCGGAGTTAATTAAACCCTAAGTAGGAATACAAAACATGTGCTTTACAATTCTAAAGAACAAAACATTTAATCAAATTGCCTCTTATTTTAAAAAACTCTGTCAGTAGCAGTACTTTAACCCTTCTCCCCCCCCCCTCCATCCCTGAAATTCATAATTACTTGTAAACATCGATGCAAAAGGCTGAGGTATATAGAAACCATAGCATGATCCAACTCTAGCAATTTTAAATATTAATGTGGTACTTGAAGCATTGTATTTACTAAAAGTGAACAAAATATAAAGTAATATTTATCAATTACAATTAACTAACCAATTAGGATTAGGCTAAATCTTACAAACTACATTGTATATTGAATTACCGTGAACAGCCAGTTTCTGATCCATTTTAACAAATGCCACAGTTATTTTTCCTTCTGGGTAAAACTTGTGACAGTATTTGATTTGATAGACGTCAGGAGATCTAGTAATCTGCTTTAGAAAACTTGCCTGCAATGTAACAGAGTGAACATGAAGTAACCAAAATCATAGCTGCAATTTTTCCCAGTCATCGAATTATTAAAAAATACTGAAAAAGCAACTAATGACCATCAATAATCTAGAGCAATATCAATATCTGTATAAAGGGAAAATAATGTAGAATTTTTCCAGATAGATACTTTACAACATATTTTAAATAAGCTGCTGTGAAAAAAAGGAAAGTCATAATATAGATCCATGCTTGCATAAACCTCTATGAGTCAATTAGCTCAACTTTATATATCTGTAAACAACCCAAAGTAAGCAAAAAGCAAGTGTGAGAGTTGAAGAATCAGGTTAACATACAATTGTTAAATAAACTACTGGCTACTTAAAACAAGATGAGATTTTTACCAAATAATTTCTTGCCTAAAATCAGTGGAATTTACTATTTTATGTTACAAGCAACTAAAAATCAAACTTCATCACCGCTCTTTTAAACTAATCTTAAAAAACAACGCACTATTCAAAAATTTTGCTAACAAACTGTGCAAAAAATACAAAGTAAAAACCTCAACTGTCAATATCAATTTTTCTAAGAAATACCTCAGCCGATTTGCAGATTAAAGATGTGAAGCCACCTTCAAGCAGCAAAGTGTGAAGAGTGAAAAGCAAAAGTTCACATGAGTTTGACGTGCTGTTCTCCAGGATTAGTTGGTGAAACTCTGCAGGGTATAAACTGGATGATGTGACATCTCTGAGCAACATTGGGTTGAGTAGATACCGGTTGACAACCGCAGCACCCGTACTATCAGGTGATACCTCCATCTTGAAAATGATTAGATAAACAAAGATTAGCATGAAATATTCCATCTGTCTGAAGACTCCATACAAAGCTTTAGTACTTTCCAAACTTAAGTTTTGAAAGTATAATGGGAATATAAGTAAGTATTTGCACAGTTGATTATGTTGTGTTGCAGAATATTAAATGTATGTTATAGAGAATAGCTAAAGGTTCATGATACTAGCATAACATATAAAACAGGGGTACTAAACTAAAGGTCCCAGGGCTATATGAAGCTAGAGGATTCACCTAAAAAAATTCAAACAATAGAGTGATCTGATATTGTATTAACTGCATTAGTTTATTTTCGTACAAAAAAAAAGATATGAACTCTATCAATTATGCTAACACTTTTTTGGGTGAACCAGACAACATTTGATAGCTGAGTCCTTATAAAAGATCAAAAAGTATGAGCACCTTCAAGTCACTGAACACCTGGCAATACCTAAGTATTAGGCAGCTATTGTATAAAGTATAGTACAAATTATCATCATGTATATTAAGGCAGCTTCTAATTACATTGATGGAACTCTCTGCTGTGTCTCTAGAGGTTTCAGGAAATGAATCTGCTATTAGCTTCTGTTCCACACTTTTAGTGTCAGAAAACCGATTTGTAGGAGCAGCAGTTGGTGAGTGTTCATCAGCTCTACTAGTGAGTATATTCAATGTCAGTATGTCTCCATTCACTATGCCCAACTCTGAGAGCTTTGTACTAGGTGCTGAATCAATGTATGTTTTACCATAATTTAGGCTCAGTTGAAACTCTGTTCTACAAATTGCTAAAAATATTAAATTCAAAACTACTCTGTTATTTAAGCAGTAAAAAAATATTTAGAAATAAATGGAACTTGTTTACCTAATAAAACAGAGGATTCAAATTGAAAACAAATTTAATGATAGAATCAAAATTGTGATATCTCTAATGTAAAAAGCACAATTGTATGCCAAAAGTTGGATCTTGCCAAATAAAAAGAACATCATAAATTAAAAATTATAAATTGAATGTTTCTCTTCTTTCATCATAAAAGAAAAAAAGATGGGCCTGGTATGATATCAACAGAGGTAGGGTATTCCATAACTACAAATTAGGCCATTAATGTTAGCATTAAATTTTCAAAATATAAATTCACGTGTTTCATTTCTTAAAGTTGCATATATAAATTTATCAATTATACTAATAATAATGGTACAAATTAATATTATTAATACTAATATTAATAATATTAAAACATGTAGTTGTGGCACATACCTGTGCAAAACAAATTCTTCTTCAACCCTCTTTAGTACTAATAACCAATCTGTATTATTTGTGAAATTGTTTTGATCTACACTCTCTTTTGAACATGAGTCTGAGGATAAATTTGGTGAAAGTTTTATTACTTTCCTTTGCTTTCTCTTTGGGGCTTTTATTATCAAACTGAAGCTAGAGTTCATCTTGATCTTCAAATAAAAAGGCAAGAGTTTATATAGCCTATTATTTATAGAAGAGTGCTTATTTCACTTTTAGCAATTATTCATATCTATATTGGATAATCATAATGATACCAGTCAAAAAATTATCATATGCTGAATATTAAAGCCTTGTAAATATAAATAGAACAGTATAACTATAAGTATAACTTATAATTTTGACAATAAATGCATCCTTATAATTATGTGGTATTAAATTGGACACTCTGCTGGTAACACTAAACGGATTCAACAAAATCTTAATAGCTTAGGAAAATGGGCAGATAAATGGGCAGGTTGTTGAGCATTGTCAAAAGCAAAAAATGGTTTTTAATCCAAGACCAACCAAAATACACTCTGAATAGTTCTCAGCTCAAATTGATAAATGGCCAGGGTTGGGGTAATTGTAATTTGCAATTGTAATTGGTTGCAATTAATTACATTTTTTCAAGTAATTGAATGTAAATTGTAACTGATATATAAAAATGTAATTGTAATTAATTACATTTATTTTAACTGTAATTATAATTGTAATTGACAAATTCTCATGTAATTTTAATTAATCACATTCATGTGTAATTGACCCCAACCCTGTAAATAGCGCCAAATATCTTGGAGTGTTGATTAAATCTGGTTGTAAGTTTGATACGTATATTCACGAGAAAGTCCTAAGAGCAACGAAACAACTTGGAATGATTAGAAGAGCACTGCACTGGATGCCACAGCATGAATGTTTGCTCAAGTATAAGCCTCTGTGTCTACTGCATCTAGAATACGCTTGTGCTGTCTAGGACACAGACTGTAAAAGTGACATTACCAGGTGTTCAGTCAGATGCTGTTCATTTCATTAACAGTGTTAAAGAACAGAAAGGTTTGAACTTGACTATGGACAAACTTGGGATAAAACCACTAGCATCCAGAAGAAGAAATTAATGCATTTGTCTGCTTCTCCAGCTTTTATTCAACGAGGAATATCACACAGTGTAATGGATTTTCATCCCCTATTGTTTTGGAAAGTTCTAGTAACTGCGTGCATGCTTCAGTATTGTAATTACTTGTTGTGTATTGTTTTGAATCCTGTAATTATAACTAAGTTGAGGTAGCTTTCTAACGCCTAAGTATTGTGATTGTTGTTAAAGCTTTTAGCATAATGTAATTGCACTGAATACGAATTTCGAAGTTATGTAATAACACTAATACTAAAATTGTGCTGTTAGAAAGTCAGGGTTCCGAAATGCCGAAATCCTGAGGATCGGCATTTCGGGCTCTTGATTCTTTTGTATGCGTGTTCTTTTGTCTTGTGTGTATAAAAGCAGGCGAGTTTCCAGGGTAGAGACAGTCTACCACTGGAGCTCCCCTGTTGAAGACCACTCTATTACTCTACAATAAAGATTGCTATCACTGAAGAATACCCTGCCTCTTGTTCTCTCTTACAAAGAGATATGTTCAGCATTTAGTTTCATTCAACCCGCAAAGTTACTAAAACAGCACTCACTGAATCATATGATCACCTGATCAAAAAAACATTATCAACAACTCATACTAGGTCTCAGGCTCCAGGAATCTCTACTCAATTAGAAACAAAATAAATATTACAATAGTTTTCCATCACAGACAATTAGAGACTTGAATATAAGATCAAATACAGCAGCCATACTGCATTCTTACCACATACACTAATACTAATAGTAATACTAACAGTAACTATTATTATTACTATATCACTATAAGTATATAAGACTGAGTACCCGTATGTGACTATGACATAAGGATACCTATATGCTGTAGTGGCTGTGGTAAGTATACCCTCAGTACCCCCTACCTAAGTACTTGTATTATATTACGAGGCATAAAAGTTCCAAGGGACTACAACTCCGTTAGCGATGCCGCAGTTCCGTGCGGCACTGCACCACTCCCTACGGCAATGCTGCCGGAACCCTATACTAACTAATTAGGACTGTAATGTTACGAAATAGGATGCATGATGTTTACAGGAATTATTATTCATAGTAAAATCATTCACAACATCATCAACCTAAAATTAACCCAACCACTAGCCTCAGTAGTCAACCTAATGCTTGTTTAATTACTATCCCAAAACAGTAGCTACGTATGTAGAATTATTCATAGTCAACAGTTATGCTTGCATCAACTGTGATGTCACACGATGTTTGTTTAATTCAGCCCACTTCTTTGAAATAGTAAGATCCTACTCCAAAATAGCTAAAATGTGAAATCATACTTCTTGCAACACAATAATGTCTATCAAATGGATTAGTAGATTAGACAAAACCATTTTTAGTAGTTTCAATATTGTTAGAGTCATGCTGTCAGTTTAGACAGCATTATTAAGTTTATGTAAGACTGCCAAAGAGTAGCATTATTTGAAAGACTGTGCAAAGCCACAGCATCAACATAACAGTAGACTAGGAGAGAGAGAAAAGAGGTAATAAACTTCTATTTGCAATTATATATTGTGCTTACATTTTTATGTTATAAAGTTTCAATAATATGGGCTGTAGTTACATGCTACGTTGAATTGTTATTTTATGCTGCTATCTACAATTTATTATATACATTGTTAGTGCCGTTACATACATACTATATTGTGTTACATACATTTCGTTTGCATCATTATCATTATATGCCTTATGTTGTACCATTATTATTTTAGTTTTTACGGTCAGTATTTGATCAACGTTGGTGATTTAAATAAACTCTGATCACGTATAAAACCCTCCCTATTCCTAGTCAGGCTGTATAAGCTAGAGTGTCACTCTAAAGCAAGAATCACAGTAAAGAGTGTCATTCTATAAGGACCAACCTCGTGGATATAAACAGCACCTTCCCAGCCTCAGTCAAAGGATAACTATCAGCTAGATAAGCTAACCTTGTGTAATTGTTTTCTATCTTGTACTCTTTTACTGATTTCTATATGACTTTGATTGTATGTAATTAGAAACTCAATACAGTTCTTTCTTTAAACATCAACTATTTCAGTTCTTCACATAACCTCCTAGTGGACATGCTGTAATTACTCGTGCATACAATAAGTGAATAACACCTCACTGAGTAGTGCATAAAACTACAACAATACTAATACTAATAGTAATACTAATAGCAAATTACTAATGTAATACAGCAAATTACTATCATTATGAAACTGAGCCCAATAATTGATTCAATGAATAATAATGATAATGATAATATTAATTGAAATGAAACTTTAACTTAAACTCAGACATTGTGATTGTTAATGCCTAAGGGCAAGGCGAATGTTTATCATTATATTATACTTATATTAATATTACTTCAGTGGGCTAAAGCCAAGTCAAAGTGAAAGAATATCAATATTTAAGAATAAATTCATTTTTAATACTAATGCAATCAGCAATGCCAATTGCAAAGTCAAATTCAAAATGAAAGTCAAACTGAAACTCAAAATGAAAGTCAAAGTGGCACTGGCTGCCTTTTTTAGTTTTTACAAAGCTTTATTCATATTTCCATGCATTTATATAAGAAGCTAAAGCCACTGTGACCGTATAATTAAATAAAAATTGCATCTTGTATAAAGTAAACGTGTACTAAATACTAAGTAACTTATAATTTTGCAAATGGAAACCCATGTGTACTTTAGAGATCTTTCGTTACACGACAAAACAATAATAATATGATCATGCATTAGTCGAGAGATCGAAAAGACGTAACCTGAGAGTTGACAAATACCAATGGATACTAGGAGAAAAACAAAATCCAAGGCTAAATCACAAGTATGATAGTGGTAAATCGTCTGAAGCAGCACCAAGTTAGTAGTCATTAAGTGCATTTGTTTTGGGGTCACATGTTTGAAGTGAGGAAAACAAAACGTGAATACTAATACTGTATTCAGTCACTCTCAAATTGGTGCTGTTTCTAGCTGTATTCTAGCTTGTTTCATATTTGCCAGAGTGCATGACTGGAATTATTGAAATTACAGTATCCAGTTAATGTTATATAATTGCAGTCATTATCATGGAGTTTGCTATGGAAAGAGTTAAAAACTAGTAATTTCATTTTTTAAAAGTTGTAATTATTGTGAGTGTAATAAAAGTATAATATAAAATAAAAATGTATAGCTTCGAAGGAGCCTATAAAGCAGGCCTCATGCAATCGCTTGGAAAAAAACAACTTGTAAGTTATAAATATATCATTTTAATTTTATTTTGTCTTTTGTATTTACATTCATGTACTAAAATTAGAACACTCAAAGAATATAAAGAAATTGTAATACTGCTAGCCGGCAAAAAAGAAAGTGAAACTGTTGTAATACTTATACTCATAATAATATTAATAGTTAGTCTGATTCGATTGTATTGGTTGAGACTTTAGAGTCAGGACTTAAACTGGAAGAATAAGAATAAGAGCTGAGTAGTGATTGTGATACTGATAATAATGTGTTTATATTTATAATAATTGAGATTATCTTCAATAGTATACCTGAGTTAAAGTTAAAGTATGAGTATTAATCATTTAATGTAAATATTATTTATGATGATAATTATAATATAACTATAGTACCACTACCAGCTGCTAGTACTAGTAGTAGTATGAGTATTAACGCTACACTTACACTAACAGTAGCTGTGTTATTGTTAGTAAAGTTAGTATAAATTATAATAATAATATGAGAGTTTTATAATTATAATACTATAGGCCTACCACCTACTACTTACCTAATAAATATAATAGTTATACCATTTATAGTTATAGATAATCTATAGCTCTATGGTTATTGATCACTTGAATTGAAGTTTAGTGTAAAAGTTGACATGAGTTGAGTTGCAAGTGATAAATATTGTTTATCATTTTTAGCTAAATATGTATTTTTTTGTATATTTTATAAAAATATTTAGGTTTTTTCTAGTAATAGTTTCCTTGATTGGCTTCATACACGTATCAAATAAATATTGGTTATTCTTTACGATTTTTTTCTCAAAATGGATTTTTTTTTTTTGTTATTTATATGATATAGAAGAAAAAAGATGAACTGCTTGCTGATGCCCAACAAAAGAGACTGCAACGAGAGCAGTTTAGATTAAAAAGTAAAAGTGCGGTCAAAATACAAGCATGCTATAGAAGTTACCAAGTCAGAAAAGGAGCGGTATGACTGGCTATTCCAATCTTCTAAAATTAAATTTGTGAAACCCTGGAATTTGGTGAATAAGAAAATAGATTTTAAGCCTTTGGTACCTGAGCTCCAATTATTATTAGATATTCATCAGGATAAGATTTCATATATTGCAGTTTCATAGCATATTACCATATTGCTGTAGTTGGATTTGTAGTGATTTCTGTATCTAGCAGTACTATTATACTCTGCTAACTTGTATATATACTTATAGTTTTCTAAAGAACGTGCAGTATTTCATCATCGTATCCATGACAGAAAATCTCAGTTTCTACGTCAAGAAGATATCGCCTACTTATTCAAGTCACTCAACTTCTTTTTTACGAAGGAAATAGACCACGTGGCTGTCGTAAGTCTCTATAGTAAATCATTATATTCAAGAAAAAGCTTTACTTTCTATGCTTTTGTGGGCGTAATTTTTGGTACATATTATTTGGGTTTTCTTATATTTTTATGTAATATCAGTTGTGTGTTGTTTAAAATATTTTATTTTTTCCATTTAGTATAATAATTATATTATACTGTATTTGTTTTGAATTGATAATTTCAAATAAACGGCCGACATGTTCAATGTATAGGCCAACCGAGTTCTTTGTTGTTTATCAGTTTTTAGAAAACTATGCATTGCAAGTATATGTTATTTTTCCGTACTGTAGATGTCCATGTGCACACTAGCTGTTCAACATCAGTCGTTATTCAAAGATTATGTAAGAATGCATACATTTGCTCACCATTGTCAATTTAAAAGGTGGCTAACACACGTAATTGGGTAAGTAATGTCATAGTTGTTATACTATTAGGTGTCTGTCCTTTATACAAGGTAGCATGATAGTTTGCATAAATCTGCATTTTATGTTATATTTATTTTACTGCATTGCTTTGATCGTGTCAACATCTGAACAGTGTTTGTGAAGCTTTCACTGACTATTAGAAATGTTTTTTATTTATAGTTTGTTCCATAGTTCATTTTTGTTTTATTTAAACAGGGTTCTAGAGCATTTGGCTCCAACTTCTGAGAATATTTCTATGGCGTTGAGAGTCCTGGAAATATTTCTAGATAAAGAATTGTTTGATTCTGAATCAAACTCGGATGTCTTCACATTAACTGATGTGTATCGGAGCCTTGTACAGCATGGTTAGTCAGGAAATGCTAAACTATTTCATTGACGGAATCTATATTCAATTCTAGCCGCCCACTATCATTACATATAACTTTTATCTTGTAGGGTATTTCCAAACTATGCGAGCTCTCTGTGATTTCAAGATACCCAGTGGTATTGAGAAGGGTACAACAGCACCTACCCCTCTGTCCTCTAGTCTTTTAGCTCTAGTTCTCAAACCCCTACTCTATGATGTGTCAGATGATGAGACCTTCAGGTAAAGGAACACATGTTTGCTTACTGTGGTCTATCTGTAGACACGGATTCCTCTTTATCTACACCAGTAACTTTTGACAGTATTTTATATTTGTGGTGTTGTGTAATATAAACACAGCAAATATCTAGTTTTTACTTTTCTCAATACTTTCTGATGGTCAATTTCTTGCAAACTTGGGATATCGCTGCAATATAATGCATATATCAATTACAGTGTTCTAAATGCATTCATCGGTTGCTGCATATTGTAGCATTTTGATACAACATGTTATCAGTGTGTGTGCATGCGCGCGTGTGTGTATGTGCATGTGTGCGCACGCGCAGGAGTGCCGGTGTTATATTTAATGACAATTTCGCTGCGACCAGAAGTAACGTTTATAACTACTCCGTATTTTTCTTTTGTTGGTAGATTGGTTGTTTTGAGAAAATTCAGCGCTTCCTTTATGAATGCTGCTTATACATCACCAGTGTGTAATTATATTCTACCGAGTATAAAAGAGAAATGCAGCAGGGAGATGGTGAACCTCATTCATTCAATCAACCTTGACCTTGAAAGTTCGACATTCACACACAGCTCAACCCTCCTCCATTCTCTTATGGTTATGCTGGAGCACGAGATTGGTAAGTGAATATATTATGTAACATTTAGATTTAGCAAATAAATGTGTAAAATCGACTTTTTGTACTTCTTTTTGATGTTGGCTCATTGTAGACAATCACTGTTGGTTTAAGAAAACAATAGTAACCTTTCTAGTTTTTAAATGAATTAAAAAACTTAGTGAAATTTAATTAAATTGTTGTATTGATGTAATATTTGTTATATGATATAGTACATCATATTTTAGAGGTTTCTTTAATGTTTTCTCATGAATTATTTTGCAAGTCGCCAATTTTCTAATTATCAACTGTCGGTGTTTGTATTTTATTTTTCATTTTGAGGAGTGTGCATTAAAGTAATTCTATTGCATCTGCTATGCATCGGATGATGTTCCCTATCTATTGATGTAGGTGTATGCGATGACAACACGATAACTGAATATATTAGCATCATCACTAGCATATTTCCTGATCTGTCTGAAAAAGACACCCTAACATTTGATGAGGCCTCCTGCGAGATGGAGTGGAGTGAAGACACACAAGTAAACGATGTTCTTTCTCTCTCACAAATGAGGGCTGAATGTGTAAGAATTGTGAATTCTCCGGCTCATGTGAACAGATTTCTGGGAATCGTGAGATCTAGAAGTTCAGACGAGACGCTACTCCAAGTTGCCCGACTCTGTCATATACTCACTTCTCAGATGGGCCAGATGGTCCATTCTAATAGGTAGATTCCTATCACACTTTCCTACGCTGCCACACTTTCCTACAGAGTGTTGTCAGAGTTACACGCAGTTGTATAGAAATATCTATTCAAACAAGTGAAGTGGAATTTCAGATGATGAAATGTCCTTTTGTTGTTAGAATTCATTCAACAAAAGTCTTCAATAGTTACAAATAGAAATTATGTTTTACATAGATATGTTTTGTGTCCCATCGTTGTAAAGTCTTACTTATACTGGTGAATATTTTGTAGGTTGCTATATATGATGGCGTTTGACAATGCTTCAATCAGACGGATATGGGATGAATGTCTCTCTATATCAATAGTAAACTCTGCTGGGTAAGTCTGCCTTTTTATACTATGCTGACAGTGGCTACCCGTGCAGGACTACAGCCAAACTTTTTGACATTGTGCATATTTCAATGATGTTTTTTACTGTGTAGATTTTGTTCCTCTTGTAACACAGACTTTATTTTTATTTGCTCACAAAAACTGACTTGAGTAAGTCTTCAACTTTTGAATGACATGCTTTCCGTGGTTTCTATTTATTGATACTTGTGTATATGCATCACCTTCTTGATTTAAAAAGATTTGCTCACAGTGACAAAAAAATTTTTAAACTTGACAATAGAATATTCCTTAGAGAAGCAACCTATTCATTGATTGTGTTGTGTCAGCCTTTATATTTATGCAATTGTGTTATGTAGGTTTTATGATGCAAGTATAATAATTGTAGTCAAGTGTTTGGTAATCTGACAGGAAATACATCGGATAGGCTGTGTTGAGACATGTATGTGTTGAAGTTCTATGACTGTTTGTAGAAACACTGTGCCCGTTATGCAGATCTTAGCCAGAGGTCTTGGTGATTCGTTATACTCGGCTGTGAGAGGCTCTATCGATAAGCTTATGTGTTTACTGTCAGCTTTTAGTTCTCTCTACTATCATTCTGTGTTGACCCTTCATGATGATGACTTTAAGTCTAAGTCATCAAGTCATCAAGGTAAACATTGCTCAGTCAGTGCATGCATAATATGCTAGTGAAAAGATGTTTATAACCAAAAGTTTTAATGATATTTGATTTTAACTAATTCTTCTGCTATTTTGATATTATTTGATTGAGTTGAAAAAGTTATTACCTAATATTAAACTGTAAGTGTTGTCAAATTTCTAAGTCAATTATATATATAGTGATATTATTGCATTTTATAGCCAGTGCATTTCTACTTGTATAATTTACATCTATACTTGCTGATAAAACATAAAAATAACACATAATATAAGTAATTCTTATGTTTCACTAAACACTTAGCAGCATCTATATAGTTGTGTGCTGCCGACTCTGAGAACAATAGTTCTACCAGTTTTGGATTCGGTATTTTAGCAGAAGCTTCAATACCCAGTGGCAGCTCTAATCCATTTACGAGGGAAGAGATCATCTCTATGGTGGCTACTTTAAGAGACGCTTGTCTTGGTATCATATACTTGGCAGTTCCTGATAGTAAGCCAGTCTTTGACGAGAGAAGAAAATTCCTGGAAGAAATTGGCTTCAAAACTGCCTCGAATTTGACAATCTCAAAAGAAAGTTATGCTAAACAACGAACTGCATGGATTTATTTGTTCAAGGTATTAAGTGTTTTACGTGTGCTACTGTTTTTCGTAGAATCATTATAGGCAAGTAATTATAAAATATAAAATTAGAAGCATTTCTTTCATCTTATTAATATTTAACTTGAAATGCAGAAAAACTTTTATATGTTGTATGATGCTGCACCATGTGCAACAACAAAATTATTATCAATTATTCTGAATTTTCAAACCTTTGTGAGTCAATAATATAGTTGCATTCAAACTATATTACAATCCTTTTGATTGCAATTGAAAGTATGTCTTTCTAGCAGAGGATGTATGCATTGCATCATTCAGTTAGTATTGACATTCCTATGCATACACATCATATCTCGCACAGGTGACGTCACGCCTCACTAAACATCTGTACATCAGGGATACAAGAACTCATTTCTGTCCAAAGAATCATTGGTTGTCGAAGCAAATTGCATTTTATGCATCTGACCTGAAAACTATATACCAGAATCACAGTGATGTCTATAACAAAGACCTCTTAAAACCTGGCATTGGAGACGAAGGTTCGAATTCATTCATTTATGACAGCTGTAATTAGTCTTGTAGCACATCGGTGAACGGTATTAGTTTAATTTTATTATTCTGTGTATCACTTGAGTATATTCTTGTGTTTATGTACATATTTTCCATAACAACACTTTACTAGAAAATTTGCAAATCTTTATCAGTTTTCTCAAATGACTGAGTGTAAGAGAGAGTTACAGTAATAAATGGTTAACAGCATAGTGTCATACAAATTAATTTCATAGCGCTGAAGATGTTTCAATGATCAAAATATTATTAGATCTTGTATTTTAGTATGCTTGGTTTAGTTGGATTCATTATAAGTTTTTCAACTGCCTTTATCTTACCATATGTTTTACCAAGAATAGTTTCTTATAAAAGGCAATTACAGTTGGTAAAATTGATTGTAGACGATGATGATGGTATTCATTTGTCAGTCACTGATACTAGGAGGTTGATTGTTCTAACTGAGTTACCATTTGTTATTCCTTTTGAAGAAAGGGTTCAGGTAAATAACACACTGGAGATGTTTGTTATAATTCAACTCAACAGTATATTGAGAGTCATGCAATGTTTTATGTTCCTCAAATTTTCTGTGTTTACAGATTTTCAATTAGAGTTTTTGAAGATGTATTTGTGTTAATAAAACATGATTTCAATTTGTTATATTTCTGCTTTGATATCTTGTAATAATATATGTGGACTGGAAGAATAACATTGGAATTTCGTAGAATTTTTAAATGCTTCAAGTGAGTTCAATAAAACAAGTGCTACTTTTCTTTAAAAGAATAGTTCATTTAACTCAGGCCTATCCTACCTAAATCGTTGAGCTAATATACCTTGATTGTTGTTTTAATCCTATCTAAATGTTTCTTGCAGCAAAGAAGTTTTATAGTAATCCTTTAAACAAATTTGTAATTATTGTAGCATAAATGTTAATGCGAATGCAAAAGTTTTAACTCACTTTAATTTCTATCATATTATATTTATTAAGGCTATGTACAGTTGCTTTGTCTCTTAAGTTTTTCATTTACATTTTGTAGATATTTCACAACCTCATTGAAGCAGATAAAGAAAATTTTCAGTCCGGTTTTGATGGGTTCGGGCAAATGAGCCAAGCGACAATTGACATTAACATCCGTAGAGATTATATCTACGAGGATGCTTTTGAGAAGTTATCCACTGACAACGGTATGCTTAGGTTGTTTAGTCTTAACAGGTTACACTCATTTGAGAAGTTAATTGGATGTTGTATTCTGTCTTTATTTACCAGCTCAACAGCAAGACTAATGTAATAGGACAGTAGTTGTTTATCTTTTTACATGATGGAGCAGTCTCATTTGGCAATATTCTTTAACTTTGCAGTACCCTCAGCCTGTCATATATGTTATTAGTTCATTAAAAATAGCAAATTTCTGTAGAGTCTACTGTGAAGCCAAAAATCAGAGTGAATATGAGGAACAATGCTGGCCTAGAAGAAGCTGGCATTGATGGAGGTGGAATTTTTAGAGAATTTCTCTCTGAGCTTTTAAAGACAGGGTTTGACCCGAACAGAGGGTTCTTCAAGCTGACCTCATCTAATGACAAGCTACTTTATCCTAACCCTGAGGCTCCAGCTGTTATCGAGGGTTCTGAGAAACATTTCTTTTTCCTGGGTAGAATGCTGGGAAAGGTGACGTTGAAGTTCTATTATACATTATTGTCAGTAGCAAAATTTATGACAGTAAATATTCAAGATGACATCAAGTAGCAATTTTAATTTTTACTCTTCTGCAATGCATGACTACCTGTCCGGGTATGGTTTTTCAAGTTTAGAAAAATTATAAAATTTTGTGCAATTCACATGTAGCAAATTCGTCCAGTGACTAATATGAGATTGACAATGAATATGAATTTAATTTTGATCAATGCCCACTTCATATTAGTTTCTAAATTATAGATGCAAACTATTCTGTTTAAATGCCTTTGCTCTACAATAATTTTGATTTTTAGTGTTATAGATGTGTAATATGAATGTAAGCTTTATATTTGTTTTATCACTTGCTCCTTTTGTATAATGTATGTTTGCATATGATTGATCTTTTAGGCTCTATTTGAAAACATGCTGATCGAACTTCCATTTGCTGGATTTTTTTTAACCAAGATTCTTGGTAAACTGGATAGTGACTTTCATCAGTTGTCTTCTCTTGATCCTACACTATATAGGTAAGGTTGTAACTATAATATTACATTATTTTGTAATGTGGAAATCACTACAAACTCTTCTTGGAAAATATTCAAATGTTTATGGGCAACTGGTTTCAGGAGTCTACTGTTTGTCAAGAACTACACTGGGGATGTCAATGAGCTAGGACTTGACTTTAGTGTCGTTAACGAAGTGCTGGGAACCACATCTCATGTTGAACTAAAGCCAAACGGCAAGCAGATTAGTGTAAATAAAAACAACTGCATAGAATATGTACATCTAATGGCTGACTATAAACTGAACAAGCAGGTAATAATCCCACATTGTATTATGTTGTCTTTCTGCATATAATTTAAAAATTAGTGTTGTTTTTTATGCCCACTTATAATTGAGTGAAAGGTAAAAGTAGAAATAAAAATTGTTACATTGTATGATATACATATGAAGTTAATTTAAAAAGTAAAATAACTGTTGAAGATCTTCTGCTATGTAGTGTTTGATATATAACATTAGAAAATCAAGGATTTTCTACAACCTTATGCTCTTCATATTGAAGTAGAAGATAATTCTACACAATCACATAAAAGTTGTATCTTTTAGAAATAACTTTTATTTTAAGTTTCATAATGTTTATAATTACACTGTATTTATTATATGGTGCTGTGACTATTATAATAGTTTATCCCACGCACATGCACACACACACACACACGCATATGCACACACACGCACGCATCAGCACACACGCACACACACGAAATGTATATATAGCAAACTATAGGCTCTCTTCTCTATATATGGTGGTGTAATATTTTGTCAGATTCGCCCGCAATGTCAGGCCTTCACGCAAGGTCTGGAAGATGTCATCAAACTGGAGTGGCTGAGAATGTTCAATCAACATGAACTGAATGTAGTGATATCAGGTGCCACGTCACCCATAGATGTCAATGACCTCAGAGTTCACACTCAGTATTCTGGTGAGTATACGGCAGAGTTTGGGAGTTCCGGGTGTGACACACACTTATGGCCTATATGCGTTATATCTTCCACCATTTTTATGAGGTTGACATGTTTAACACAGTTTTCAAATATTGTGTGGTATTTTATGCTTGTAAATATTGTATGAGTTCGATATTTTATTCATCCATTTTATGTTTTGTCCCAATGTTTATATGTTTTCTTAATGGTACAGTGCTGCAGTTTAATTCTCTATGAATAATAATATTCTGTCAGTTCTATCAATTAGAACAAAGGATCAAAAAATGGTTTGCTAACTCTAACTACACTAAATCAATTAGACAGCATTTTTCATTGCTTGTACTACTATGTCTTGTTATAGGTTCATATTCATCTGACCACCCGACTATTCTTCTGTTTTGGGAGGTAGTAAATAAGTTCACTCCAGCCCAGAGAAGCTCTTTGCTCAAGTTTGTGACCAGCTGCTCCAGACCTCCCCTTCTTGGTTTTAAGGTTAAACTCTTTTTCCTCTACATTGTAAAAACTTTTGTTATGAAATCTGTTAGTGCTTGATTGACATATTATATTGTGTCTTTTATCGCATATCACTAGGTCATGTTTATGAAGCTATGATGTTAATTATTGTGTTTGACAGTTTGATTTTATGCTGGCATTGTTAGCTTTGCAATGAGTTATATGTGTATTGCTTTGCCCTCATATGAGATATTTTATTTTAGAACTTATATCCTGCATTTTGTGTGCATCATGGAGGTGAAGAGGATAGACTGCCTACTGCAAGCACTTGTATGAACTTTTTAAAGCTACCGGAATATTCTGATATAGAAATAATGAGATCAAAGCTTCTATATGCCATTGAATCTGGCGCTGGGTTTGAACTAAGCTGAGTTGACCAGCCAAAGGAAGTTGTCTCCTACAGCACTGTCACTAAACACACACTTTTGGCAAAGTTTCCTATTGGTTGCTGAGATTTTCTTGTCATACTAGTTAAATTATTTGTGACATTTTTAATGCAATTCATTCAAAATAGTATATGTATAGTTATGGTATAACTTTTACTGTGATATTGATACAATACTAACTTACTATGGATTATACATCTCATAATTTTTAGTTTTTAATTGCAAAACTAGTTTTACATGCTAGTAAATACAAAGCTATTAGTTTTCAATTACATATGTGATTAGTAATTGGTTAATTAGAGTTGAGGTTGGAAGCAAGATAGACAACTTCTCATGCTACAGTTACCTGGGCTGTTCTCTGTTTTTTCTTTTTGCATTCTACTCTACAAATAAGTGTCCTGGTCATGAAACATAGAAAGAAGCAGTGTTGCAAGTTTCAAAATTAAATCTCTGTAAAAATAATCTAAATCATGTTTGTAAATAATGTGAGCCGAATGCCCAAATTTAGCTTTAGCTCTATATTCAGTAGCCAAAGCCTAAAGAAAATTGTGTGGTATCCTACTATAACGTCCAAAATGCAAAAAGGCCACAGGTTTCTCGATCTCATGATCATGAAAAGAGATCTGTATCCTTAGCACGCTCGAGATTGCTAGAAGCCAGGAGAAAGCCAGGAAAGTACCTTCTTGTACAATTGGAAAAAGATAATTTTTTTCTTTTTAGGTTGCCATTTCAACCATTTTAGGACAAAGTGTAGTAGAATAAAAAATGGACTATTGGAGTAAACTTACTATCAATTTTAGAATTTTGAAACAAATATAGTCACTGTACCAGCATAAATCAGGCCCTATTGTTGAGGCTTCATACAATAAAAATGACTTATTGATAGGTACTAAACTGTTAAACATTGTTTGTATAAACTTTATACAACTAAAAATAAGAAAATTCATGAATAGCATATAGGCCTATAGGCTTCAGGAAAATTACCCGGAAAGTCAGAAATTTTGCCTCAGGCCATGCAAGTAACATGACATTTGTCTGAGAGGAGTGAAATTGCTACAGGAACAAATTGGGCCACTTGTGATTTGCCCAAGGTGTGTGATTCTAAATAAATAAGAACTATTATGTACTGGGCTGCTTTAACTGCATAGTGCTACATATAATTATATAATATAGATATATAATAATTAATAATGGTACGTAAAATTTATATCCATATGAATCTAATAACCCACCGTTATTCGAAGGATTTGTCTTCTTTGGTTATTTTTAAACAGCGATTACACCTACATTAATTAATTCGGCCTCAGCCGGAAACCACTGCAATAATTTTATGTTTTTATTCTCAAGTATTTTATGGCTGAGTTGCGAATAACTTTATGTAATAATTATTACTTACTAATACTACTACTGCCCAGCTCCGCCTTACTTGTTAAAGCAGATTTTTTAGGTTAGTTAATATATAATTTAGTCAATTGGGTTGTGTTTAGATCTGTAATTCACTGTTCTACTTCTGCATTTACTTGAAGTTGAACTGATGAATGGAAAATATATCTCGCCGACATCAAATTGTTAACATGTGAGTATGAGTTTATGGGTATCACTTCACTATAATTATAAATATGGTCATTACTATTGGCGACAAGGACTCGATGACTATTACTACATGCAAACGATACATTTTGGATTATCACTAACGCTACTAGTACTAGTATTAGTACCTATTACTAATTACTATTAGAGTATTACTATTAGTATTACTATTAGTATTACTATTAGTATTACTATTACTAATAGTAATACTAATAGTATTAGTATTACAGTTACTATTAGTATTAGTATTAGTGAATTACTATTAGTATTAGTATTAGTATTACTCATATTCAATTTTTTTAATGATAATAAATATTAATAATTTTTAATTAGTTATTTATATTAGTACATGTAATTAGTATTACTCTTTACTTTTAGACTATGGCCTATACTATAGGTTTTTGTTCTTGGTGTAGTTTATTGTCTAGTATGTAGTATAAGTGTTATTTTAATTTATCTAGAAATTAGAATATAAAATAAAAGTTATGAATAATAAAATATATATGTTAAGATTCAATTTCATGTCATATGGTGATGCTGGTTGTAAGCCTATAGGCTCTAGGTATGATCATTGATGTAAGCAACAGCATAATACTTCTACTGTTTTATGCTATATTTACAGTTGCTCTTAGTGATTACTATTGTCAAATTTAATTCTTTGTAGGAGAGAGCCACTACTTGGCCATTCAGAAGGTATTATAGGGAATCAATCAGAAAATGTAGGACAAGCAGAAAACTATGTTGGTCCAAGAATTATTGTTAAAGGCAAGCAGCCAAAAGGTCCTGTGCATGATGGCATTGCCATCATTGAGCTCAAGCAGTGCTACAGGTAGGTTATTTTTTTGTAAATAGTATATTTAGCATTTTTTTAAACAGAATTTCTTACAATTCCATGAATCATGAGCTAATTAATACAGTTGACATATTTTTGAAGCAGCTACCATGGCTTTTTATAATTCCTGTATGTATAGTATTTTTTTAAAAAATGATTAATTTGGTGTAAGCACTTTTTGTCTTATAAAGCATGTAATGTATTTTATAGTTCCTTTTTATCAAAACCATCAAATTTTGTTGAGTTGCTTATGGCGGTCACTGTGTATTTGTCTAAGCTCCTCGTTGTGTTTACTGTCTGAATTTTAAATTTAGTTTCCTGCTATAACTTACTTTCTTTTTGTAGGAAACTGGGTATTAGCAGGTTTACTACTTGTCTTCCATCCCAAGCTTGGCTGGTGAAGGACTGTTGTGGTATTGTCTGTGCCGTTTTCACTTATCTGCTGATATTTTATGCATTTTTTGTGGTTAACAATGTGCTCATCGTCCCACTCGAGGGGTATGTCAGCTACAAGTGGATCAATGGCGTCATCTATAACATCATGTCTCTTCTCGCATTCTCCTCCCATGTACGAGCTATGCTCAGCGACCCAGTAAGTATTCATGTAGTCTAACTTACTCACTAATCGTGATACTCCATAAGCCATTAAATAGTTTAATTATATCTCTACTCATCTGTGGCTAAAAGGTTCATTAGGTTAAACCTTGTCAGCATTACCACTGCCGTTGATTGGAAAAGTATCTAATAATGACTCACTGCTTGGTGAAACTGTTGCTTGAGTCAGCATTTCATATTTTATTCTGAGCTTTAATATACATAGTAAAAGCAGTTTCATTTGTTAGCTTCATACGTGCTGCCTTGCTTCATATGATACACTGGATGGAGTGTGTGGGTCTATGCAAACTCTCTGAATTACAGATGCCTGTTTTTTTTAAATTTACCAAGTTTTCAGTGTAATACGTAAATTATGTCAAAATTCAGTGGGTAATAGTTTTTTATTATAGTAAAATTCGACATAATAAATCTGTGACAGGTCACATTATATACTGATTTATTGTATCCCTTCATGTAGGGAGCAGTTCCAAAAGGTAATGCAACAAAAGAAAATATTATACGATTAGGTCTCAAGCAAGGGCAGATAGTATACAAGTGTCCAAAATGTGTGTGTATTAAGCCAGACAGAGCCCATCACTGCAGGTATTCTTATTGATTTTGTTGGACTGTTGTAGAACGAGTAGCATTAGTGTTAGAGTATACTGATTTCTATGTTGTAGTTGTTTGTAAGTGGGTTCTATCAACTTAATAGATTTTTTTCAAATCAATGTGTTTTACATTTTGCTTCACCCTTGAATAAGATAATAAATTTTCAACACTTTTGCTGGAATAATTTTGCTATGCTGTTGATTTGGTGGTACTCCCCAATCAAGATATGGTAATTACAGCTGTTTATGCTCTTTATGTGAATTTATCAATACTGCTGCTGAGATGTGAAATACCAAGTCTTCTACATGATATTTTCAGCCTATTGCGCTATTCTTTTAAGTCTGGGCAATTTTACTTACGTCTTGTTACATTAGGGAGTTTTTAAAGTTATGAATATCTTATCGTGAATGTTGTTCATTACATTTAAATTCAAACTGCGAAAAGTTTAAGTCATCTTAGATATTTGATGATTTGTGTTTCAGTGTGTGTGGCCGATGTATAAAAAAGATGGACCACCACTGCCCGTGGGTGAACAACTGTGTAGGAGAAGGCAACCAAAAGTATTTTGCTTTATTTACTGTAAGTTTATTTATCCTCTCAAGAATTTACGTGTTATTTTTTCTCACCGATCTCCGCTTTGTCCTCTTCGGGTAGCGGGAAGAGTTTACATGTTATGGTTTATTTTAATACGAATCAGTGTTTAGTGAAGAAGCCTAACTATTATTTCATAAACTCTTTTGATGTCATGCATTAAAAAATTATGTAAAATGAAATTTGTCAGCTTCTTATGATTAACATTATCGCTAGGTGTTCATTTTAGTTTCAAATTTACTTATATAGAGTTATCCCCTCCTTCACTGGTGGAACAACTCCTATAATAAAAAATTAAAAGTGCCTCATGGCTACCAAGTTTCATTCCACTTTCTACAACAACTAATAATAAAAACTGTTTTAGGTTTATGTTAGAATTTTGCGTTTTGTAGCATATTTTTCATGTTATTCAACTACTCACTATTTGTTTTATTTTTATGCTTTAGCTTTATATCTGTCTCATATCGACCCATTCACTGGTGATGGCTGTGATACATTTTGTTCACTGCGTAAAAGACAATTGGACTGGTAGGTTGCTTATTGTTCAATAAGTATTTTGTTATGTTAGCCCAGAGGTTTTACAATATTTTCAACAAATTTTATGTATCTGTGAAACAATATCCAAATCATTCATTTTTATTTATTTAAAAGACATTTATTTGATTCATTTATAGACTTATTACATAATAAGTAAGGGAACATACATTTCATCCATATAAAAATATGTTTTAGCTTGCCCAGCATACTCAGCACCTGCCCAAACTGTATTTCTCATTTTCCTGATATTCGAAGGACTGCTATTTGGTATATTCACTGCCATTATGTTTGGTACACAAATACAGGCTGTATGCAGTGATGAAACGGTGAGTTGAATTACCACCTATACAGTTCACCCATTTTCTTTTCACTAATTCTGGAGACACAAGAGAGTAAATGGTAGAGTTGTTTAGTTTTGCTCTATTAAAATGCAGTTGTTTCAGTTTCTAGTTCTTACAGAGTGTGTTGTTTTTTGTATGTATTTTTTAATCAGATGTCATATTTTGTTAAGTGACTTGTTTAATGGTAAGTGTGAGACTTAAAATGCTTCATCAAATATTTTAATATTGATGAAAATTTACCAATAATATGCTAGCGAGCAACTGAATTTGTGGTGAAACTTGGAGTGTGTTATTGCATTTTTTTATAGAAGTTATCTTTTCTTGGCTAATGTAATTTAACCAACTCATAGTCAGTATTAGCTGTAGTTTTGTAATGTTTGTTGTGCCAGGAGTACTTTGCATACAAAGTGTTGGTAGTAAACTTTGATATATTATTCAAAATAACTTCTAATTTTTTTTATCTTGCAGGCCATAGAATCACTGAAAGGAGAAGAAGCAACATGGAAAAAAGGTTCCGGGTGGTTAAATATGAAATCAGTGTTTGGCCACAACTTTGGGTGGAAATGGTTTTCTCCTTTTCACTCGCCAACATTCAGTGGTAAACCAATGGCATACCAGTACACTGTATAGCCAACCAGTGTGGTAACCAATGGCATACCAATGCACTGTATAGCCAACCAATGTAAAAGTCTGTAACATGTCAGTAACTGTATAGTCGATGCACTTATCTGTTCATTCTTGATACTCTACAGCTATCCAGCTATAGAGTTGATAACTTATTTTGCTATATAGTTTTCAATCAGGAACACTGTTGCCATGTTACTTTGTAAACTGCTGCAGAAATCTCTCCCTAGTATCATATACAACGGACCATTCAGCTTGGCTGTGTCTTCTTGCTTAGGAATCAGCCATTGATCTTAGAGTTGGTCACTGGCCAATTGTTCCATAGAAATAGAACATCCTCTAATGTAAACATTTAGTATAAATGGTGTAATGCCTTTGTAACTTATGAACCAATCACTTTCAATCTACTGCAAAAAATGTGTTTACTATGTTGAACTAAGCAGCTGCTAAAATATGCTATGCTCTTTAAAACAATATTTTTAATCCTCAATTAGTTCCAAATTTAAAAATAAATGGTTTGAGTTTTTGTGTTTAGTGGATGCTTGAACAATTGTGCTAATTTTCTGCAATTCTACTGCAGTTGAATATCAAATGTTTCTACAGTAAATTTTCCTCTATTACATTAAATAGCTGTTTTTATCATAATTATGAGATTTATTAGATAAAAACTATGAATAACTATATGTAACTATCCACTATTGTATAATTCATTATTAAATATTTTGTGGATCAAATACTTTTGTTTTGTAGTTTTCAAAATTTTACCTAATTATTGTTTCATCTATTTATCATCCGATTTACATAGGTAATGGCTCATGTTCACTTTTGACTCAAAATAATAATAAAATAATAATGATTGCCAAAATAGTTTTGTTTTGTGGTATTTCTAACTTTGTTAACAAAGCTGTTGCTTCACCCTCGTCTAGTCTACTTAAAGATTGCATAAAAATCAAATTAGTGCAAATTTCCATAGATGACAATAATACTGTTTTATTGCTAGTATTAGTGCAAATCGCAATACATTAAATTATCAAATTTAAAGGCATTCTAGTTATTATGCCAATATGGTGTTTTGATATAAGTTATGTATAGCCAGTCATAAAATCTGAAGATATAAAACATATTCAAGATATAATGCATATTCAAAAATACAGAATTTTAGCATGACTGTCAACTATAGTTATTTCATTTGCACATTGGAATGTTGAAAAGTTGCAAAAGGCCTGTGACCATATTTTAAAAGTTTAGTCATGCAGTTAGGCTTGCAATGAATTATCATTAGTCATACTATGCTTGCACTTGTGTGGTAACCATATATTTCTTGGGTAACATCATATAATGTGTACTAACCAGGAACTGAAGGAGTTGCAGTTCAGGGTTTAAATTGCCTGCTTGTATTTTGAATTTGCATTAGTTGTTAGGAGTTGTCTTATAATTTCCAAAATGGAATGCAATCGACTCGGAAGATAACTAACTTGCCAAATCTAACGATGCTAAAAGCTTGAGGCAAATTTTATAAGGTAAAAACAATGACTAAATTATTATGAAGGCTTAAAAACAAATCAATTGTGAAAATTTCAAGTAACTGATTACTCTTATACAAAACTTTCTCATTGATTAGGTACTTACATTGTTGGTGTAGGATAGCTTCAAATTAGAAATTATAGCTGAGTAAAACATCCCATTTTATTGCATTAAAAGCATTTTTATCAATGGAGGCTTATTCTTACAAACACAGACAACTCCTAATAGTCATCTTAAAGAGAATGGATCAGATATTTTAAAATTTTTAAATTATTGCCCTAAAGCTGCTAATGAAAATAATTTTATTGATCTGAATAAAATCAAAATTTTGATAGGTTGGAGCTACATAATAATTTTGAATTATTCACCTCTGTACACTGAAGAGCTATATACATATAACTAAGCTCAGAAATTCAGCTATGTAGTGTGTACTTATATTATGTTGAGGGATTATTCAAGCAGCAGTCCAGAAGTTTGATTATAAAATTACAGATGACATATTACTAAAAAATGTGTATAAAATTTTGGTGCAAATGGAAATCTTTGAGAATTTTCTTTATATAACTCAACTTATGGTGCATATTCATGTTGCGGTTAATTAAAGGCTGAAAATAGGTATTTAGATGCAATAGTAGAAACTTTCAATAGTCTAAATTCATTATTTTGGTTTGGTTTGGGGCAGTGGATCGATCTAGAACACGCTTTTCTTATTTTCAGCATTTCTACACCTACGTCAAAATAGTGAAATGAAATAATTTGCATCACTATTATGTTGAAGATTTATTCATTAAAAATATTTGTTTGATCTCAACTGTAGTATATCGCTGATATAGCATAGAACAGCAACTGCTACGTGTGTTTAATAACGCTCATCCTGCTGCTCATTGATTTTGTCTGTAAAATAGCAAATAATTTGCTGCGTTTGGTTACTTTATGCAACCAATCATAGCAAAGCATGGTTAGTTATATAATAATTTTCTCAACTTGCAGCGCTCACTCTTGAACACTTGTGAAATTAGTCAAAATAATATTTCTGTACTTTAAAGTTTTGTAGCCTGCAGCACTTGAAGCCGAAAACAAGATTAATTAGCTTTGCTTACAGAATGTAATGAGCATCACTTCTAGTCACGCTGCCATGTTGATGTAACTAGAGTGATGGGAGTGCATTTTGCTAGAGTATTGTATGTTTACTATATTGTCAACTTTGCTGCTGGTGGGTATTTCCAGTCCTTCAACTCTTCTGCTTCAACTACAATAGACAATGTAGATGCTGAACACAACATCTCCTCCACCTTGAAACAGAAAGTAAGTTTATAGTTATGCTTAAGTTTTTTTTGCTACAATAATCTCAATTTATTGAAAAAATATCACTTTTATCTAAATACAATTTTTATGGCAAGGACAGTTATTTTATAAGGAATATTATAATCAAATAAGTGGACCTCATAAAAATTTAAATGTTTTGTCATGAGCCATACTCAATCATTCAGATATTGGTACTGCAAACCTTGAAGCTCTTTTTGTTATATTAATTTTTTTCACACTTTTCATGTTAGCCTGTCTTTTATTAGTTTGTAAATGAGTATAAAGTGTCTAATTGTCTTTACCAAACTTTAATGAGTGTACGTATATTTTGGAAGACTCAAGGTAGGTATAATTATAATGTAAACAAATAATTTTGACATTAATAAAACCACACTTGATGCTTGTGGAATCAGCTCACATTTTGTTAAGATTTACAATTTTCTGTTAGCCGTGCCCAATAAAATGTAGAGGTGTGAAACTCACTTAATATATACTCTGCTAGGTTTTAATTTCTATCGTGTTATATAACAGCAGTTCTTAATAATTCTCAAGTGCTAACTTTATTGTGAGATTTTTTTGATTATATTGCAATGGGTTATACATGAATACTGCAATTTTAACTATCATTGCTCTCTGTTTATACTGCAGATACAAAGTATCTCATATATTAATGACTGTACTTGTAATCTAGTGTAACACCTACTCTATTATAATAATCATTAAATGCTAAATATATCTTGGATGTCAATGAATTCACTTTGTAGCAAAAATATATGAGTATTTTCAAGTGTTCTACAAAGGATACATGTGTAAAACAACTTCATAATATATTATTATTACAACATAGTATCGCTATTTGTGTTCAGAATTTATTCTGAAAATGTTCAAAGAAACAATCAATACACATTCAGAGATTCTTAAATTTCTGTCTTTTGTAGAAGCAGTTTCTGTGATTTGAGCAAATGAGTTTATTGATTTGCTACAGGATACTGCTACGGCAATGGCTTGTAAATAATTTGTTTTTAGGAATAAAAAATTGGCCCGTTCTTGTTTCTTATAACTCTGCAGTTATTGCATCATTTCATTTTATTAAAACTTTTTTCTGTGCAGTCTTTGAGTAGTTTTCTGAATGTTTACACTAGCACTCACATAATAAATGCAGCTTACAAAGTTGTAAGTTATGGGTGTAAAAGTTTGCAGGCAAAGTCAATCAACTTGTATGAGATAATTATTATTTCTCATGGGAATTCTAAGTTTAAATCTGTCAGTGTAAAATATCTTGATTGGTAAGTATATAGATACCAGTAACTTATACTAAAGCTCATTGCTATGTTATGTTATTGCTGTAACCCTCTATTCACATATTTATATGTTGCAGGACTCAGTCTTAGGGTCTAACATAGATATTGTGGACGAGTTTCTTTCCCAATTAGACACATATGATCCAGAGACTTGCAAACCGGGAACAGAGGCTAGCTTAGGTGAAGGCGTTGTACAGCAGTATGGTACAAGTCGATTCAGGTAGATAGAACTTTAATAGAAAAATCTGTTTGACTCAACTGGTTAATTTCATCAGATTTTTCACACATTGCTAATTCATTAATTTTTGCTGAGCTTTTCTGTTTCAGATTTATCTAGTAAACTATATGGAATTACTTTTATTGAATGGCACAGATTTTATGAGTTTAGTTGCATAATCTGAGCCACATTTTATCACAAAAATATAAATCAACATGCCATTGGTGCTGTCTAACTCTTACATCATCACCAACTAAAGTACATGACAAGGGTGCTTGGGGCTTTTAGAAATAGATTAAAATTCAACTTCAGCATTCTGCAAGTATCACTAACCTAATACTTAAGTTAAAACATTATTATATAATTATGTATTTCATCATATATTTTGTTACGCAATTTGCAGTAATTACAAGCCTGTAAACTGTTTAACTTTAAATTATACACATTTTCAGTAATAAATACAGCAAAGTGCTGATTAAGTCGCAGAAGCAGTTCTGTGTTGACCTTTCATTGAAAGAACAACTGGCCTTGTTGGTTCAAAAATAAACATTTCAATCTTCATTATTTTACAAGTCAAATAAATGAATTATTAGTGTGCTATTATTAGGACTATTATAACAATACAAATACAACTAAGGCTATGCAATAATACCCCAGAAGCATGCTGTGTTATTTTTTTAAAAAAGTATTTATGCTGCATTAGCACATATTGGTTAATGTATATGATTATTGTACTTTATACAAAATGTCCTTCTACTCATGTTTATAGAAACTGTTGCAGTTTATACTAATCTATTGTAAGTTAGACACATTATATAATTATGGTTAGTGTTCAGAACAATAATATTGCCACGCTAAAAATCATTTCTTTTCTTGCCATATTCAGTTTACTCATGAAATCATTTTTGCGTTTGCTAACAATTTCACATGCTATGTTTACAAGAGAGCAGGCAGAATTGGCTGTCAACAGAGCAAACTTACTAACTGAGATCTGGAAGTTAAAGAACCATCAGCTTCATAATGATGAGAGCTTCTTCTTTAGTCAGGTAGTTATTTCACCTTCATTGTAAGTCTAGCACTTGGTTACTTGAAATTTAAAAAATACTATAATACATACAGAAAAATACTTATTTTTCATAACAGAGTCAATGATATTCATGCAATAGGTGAAATATTCTTTATATTGGCGAGTTATTGGCCTAATACTTAATGAAACTGATTGAGATTACAATTTGCCAATTAATAAAATGCAGGTAAGGAATTTAATTCTGAGCGACCCTGAGATATATGGGGCTGGAAACTGCTATGATGAGTATGAATTTAAAGACTATTGGCTGTTTTGCCCATTTGCTCACAGAACTGCAGAGAATACAGTCATGGTTAAGGTAACCGGTCGGATGTTCACAAACTAATTCACCATAATAATCTAGGCTGTTCTGTCAACTACACCATTGGCTCATGAATATTGCACCAGTTTGCATTCAAATAAATATGTACCCTTTTAGGACTTTTTGTATTTGTTTTTACTTTTGTAATTGCGTAACATCATTAGGTTCCTAGGAGAGATTTTTAATACAACTACATATTATTTATAGGAATTACCTGTAATTTGATAGTTGCACACATGCATGTGATGTACTTTTTCAATTGTAAAAACTATTGACACAAATTTTAATATTTTTGTTTAAATGGAAATATTGAAAATTTCTAACTAGTGATCTCTGTTACACAGACAAGCAAATTAATCAATGAGCATGCTCACAGTGGCATGTGATATTATGGATAATTTACTTGTTGTAAATATAAATTTCACAAAAGCTAGCATTTGCTAATTACATACTAAAAGGGAGCAATTACATTTGGTGTATATGATAAAGCAACAAATATTTTATGATCTTGAAATTTTGATTTTTTTTGTTTGTTTGTTTGTTTGTTTGTTTGTTTGTTTGTTTGTTTGTATGACTTTGGGCTGAAGATTGCAATTGATAGATCTTGATGGGAGATTACTTTTAATGTTTAGTTGTATAACCAATCATAAACATCAATGCACACTCAAATTGATGCTCAAATTGATGTGATGTAATGAACTATATGTAATCTTGAAGGATCTCTCCGTGGAATATCCGTACATTAAAAGTACAGATGAATTCTTTATCAATGCGAAAATTAAAGCAGAGCAACTATTACCGGACAGAAATGTAACAGTTAGTAAGTATTTTTTATATTCCTGATTATAACCACAAAAGTGTTTGAGATGATTTACATTAAGCATATATACAATCTAGAAATACTGAAACACAAATTATGTTGACCAACTAGTGCTGTGCTAATAATTTATCTGCTTTCTAAGAAAGTGACAAAATATGTTATTATTTTGAATAGTTATAACTACATATACAATGAAGCCCTTCTCAAAATATGAGGTGGTTGTTGTTATAGTATATACAAAATGCAACTGTATTCAACTGTGAAGCTGCATGTCATCCAAATGTTTTCTATTATATAAATTTGTATTGATTTGAAAAGCTGAGCAGATGCCAAGAGAGCATTATACCAACGGCACACCTCATCACAGTGAAGTGCTAGAAGATATTACGATTCTTGTGACATATGAAGATGGCCAATGGACAGCACCGTACTATGACTGTGGGGGAGGAGATATTTGGATGATGACTTACACGGTGCCATTCTTTAGCTTTAGAAATAATGTGTTTAAGTTCAAGTAAGTAGATTTTATGGAGTTTATTGAGCTCTCTGGTAAAATGCAACCTTTATATTTCTATTGATTGATAAGTTTTAATGCTTGAGAGTTGCACTTAAACTCAATATTATTAAAAAATCAAACTACACAAATCTATGCAATGGAATACAGTTTTTAAAAAGTTGTCAATACTGAATATTGATTGTAATCTTCTAATGAGTCGGAAAATATTTGAAGAATATTCGGCTTTGTCTAAAATGCCTATAAAGCATGTGCAGTATTATTAAAACCTTACATGGTTATTTAATGAAATATTGATTGTAAATAAATGAACACAAAGTGAAACGCTGCGTGGTGTTAGCTGGAAATTGTTGTGATAAGCAGACCCATGACACTCATTGTGCATCATTTTGAGCAGGAAATGTGAAACAGTTTGGATAACGGCTTTAAACAGAACTAATTTCCTGGTATATAGAAACTGTTAAATACAAGCATAAGTTCATTTGCCACTTTGTAATTTGATTTAAAGGTCACATCCTACAGAAAAGCATCTCATCAGTAATCTACTCTTATATAAGTTAGCCATTCAATTAGAGGTATGTTTGCATAAACTCGTGATTGCAAGCTTGATTTATTGACCCAGTTAGAGGCAGCTGTGTATGATGAACATAGATTGTTGAGCATAAAACATAATATATAGTTATTAATAGTCTTAATAAATTTTAATTAATCCCAAGTTGTAAGCCTGATGTAATTTGTAAAAGCACAGTATATAAATAGACATATATTGTAAATATATCTAAAAACTTTGTATAATAATTTGACTTGTGAAAGTCGCACTTGTTTTTGATATCAGTTTTGGAGCTACTTTTATGGCTCAGATCAACCGAAGGAATAGTGTTTTACTTTTTTGTCGTTGCAAGTTGCTTCATACTAATTAGAGTTATCACTCATATTTTTTATAATAAACCAATTTTTCAAAATGGTATATTGGTAAACATCCTTATCATATATCATACACTGTTTACCCTGAACCAACTAGCTGTGTTTGGTGCAGCTAAAATTGTTCCAATGTTTGACTCCGCATGTTTTATGTAAAGAAATATTTTTTACATTTGCATGTGTTATTAAAAGGCCAGCACAAAATGAGTATCAGATTGGTATAAAAGTTCCTCATTCATTTATTCTTTCAAAATAACAAGAACTTAATTTAAAGCAGCACAAAATATTACAGAAAAATTACAAGAATCTATCATTTATGCTTGGTAAATTTGACTCATAGATGCACATTTGCACTTCTTGACATTTAAAATAACTGTTAGTAACATTGTATTAGAAAATTTTTGTGATATAATAATTTCATCAGACACTCTCCCCTTTTTTTATTTTAGGGGTACAAGTGGAATTGACATTGACCTGAGAAAGGTTGACATTGATCAGTGTGATTCAAGTGTAGCATCAAAAGAGTATAATGTCTTCGCCAATTCATCCAAATGTCTTTCTCAAACAACACAGGTAGTTTTAAATTTCAAATTGTATCATGTATATTACACACACACACACACACACACACACACACACACACACACACACACACACACACACACACACACACACACACACACACACACACACACACACACACACACACACACACACACACACACACACACACACACACACACACACACACACACACACACACACACACACACACACACACACACACACACACACACACACACACACACACACACACACACACACACACACACACACACACACACACACACACACACACACACACACACACACACACACACACACACACACACACACACACACACACACACACACACACACACACACACACACACACACACACACACACACACACACACACACACACACACACACACACACACACACACACACACACACACACACACACACACACACACACACACACACACACACACACACACACACACACACACACACACACACACACACACACACACACACACACACACACACACACACACACACACACACACACACACACACACACACACACACACACACACACACACACACACACACACACACACACACACACACACACACACACACACACACACACACACACACACACACACACACACACACACACACACACACACACACACACACACACACACACACACACACACACACACACACACACACACACACACACACACACACACACACACACACACACACACACACACACACACACACACACACTCACACACTCACACACGCACACACGCACACATGCACACACACATACACGCACACACGCACACATGCACACGCACACGCACACACGCACACACACACACACACACATACACGCACACACGCACACATGCACACGCACACGCACACACAAATACACACACACACACACACACACACACACACACACACACACACACGCACACACACACGCACACGCACACGCACACATCCATATGGTGTTTATATGACAGTGTCAGCCAGTAAGAAGACTAGGCTTTCGCCGTGGTTCCTATAAGTGTGTGTGCAAACAAGGATACTATTTTCCTGACACCACTCTGTCTCCTGAAAACAGATATTTTAATGGCTCAGATGTGGAGGAGCAGTACCACCTTTATAAAAAGGTATGTTTCATATTCAGCTAATCCAGAGAACACATCTCATTGAATTGAATCTACGTGCCAATAATAATATAACAATAGTAAGATTATTGTTTAAGCTAAAACTTAAATTATAAAACCTAAAATGAGAAAAAGCTTATAAAATAGTATTTTATATCTACTGTACATATAAGTTTTTTATTTTCTTTGTTTTGATTGTTTGGGTTGAAAGCATAAGAAAATATTGAAATATTTTTTCTTTTACTAAAATCATTTTACAGTTTGAATTTTATAAATATAAGCTAGCAAACTTAGACCTATGTTCATCATGTGCTCATGCATTAGGCTCATGCGTGGATCAGTACAGGTGATTGACAGGTATTGATGCTGCCAACAGGTGCTTGAACCATGCAGGACAACAAAGCTATACCAACACCATTTGTTCAATTATTTTTGCACACATTGTTTAGTATTTATCTAATTTGGGAAATTTTAGGGGGAAGCAAATTCATATACAGATTTCCAGTGCCTAAAGTGTAAGGAAGGGTGTGATACGTGTGTGGATGACAGGCCATGTATTAAAGAACCTAATTGGATGTTGAGGAACTGGCTGCTTAGTATATCGTGCATAATCATGTTTGCCATTGTACCTGGAGTGGCTGTCTCTATATTGTTGTTTAAGAATATTACGGTTATTAAAGCTGCTAGTCCGAAATTACTATGCATTGTGCTCATTGGATCGTTTCTTCTCTACTGCCCTGTAAGTCTGTATACAAGTTAATAATATTGGGCTTGTTTTAAATAGATTTCTTTATCCGATAATTATATAATATATTAGAAAGCTGTTTATGCTCTAGCATTGTCTCTTAGTTTAGCCATTTAAAGAATGGCATAGTTTGATAAACTCTTGAAGCAAATGAATATTCTATGTAAAGATTAAAGCAAAGCATTTCAAAAGTTTATTTTCCTGTGAACTAAAGCATGGAAACAACTAACATTTTTTCTTCAAAAATATCCTCACATTTACTTCAATATTCTTTATAACAAATGAGTTAAAGATGAAATGGGTTTGACTCTTGATGTGATGCTTTGCAGATGATAGTCATGTACTTTGAAGCAACAGAGTTCACGTGTACCCTGAAGATATGGTTTAGAGAGCTGGGATTCAGCATCTCCTACGGTGCATTGTTGCTCAAAACATGGCGAATCAGTTTGGTGTTTAGAGTTCGATCTGCCACTCAAGTGAAGATCACGGACACCAACCTAATGAAGAGACTTGTCATAATTGTGGCATTCTTTGTCACATTTCTGGCTCTTAGAACTGCTATAGGCAGACCTACTGTGACCGAAGGTTTGAATTATTTCAATTTCTGTTATAACTCAGTTTGTACCAATTTATTCAAGTTAAAATCAACTATTGGGTGAATATAAATTTTGATCCGTGCATTAGATTTTAATGGCTTCAACTCATTTGATCTGGTCACTTTGTTTTGTGTCATGATACAATAAGTGTTAATGTTGAGACAGCAGCTGTTCCTCAGCAACCTTACTTTATAATTTAGGTAAACATAGAGGTGGTCTAAAAGTAGCTGAATGTTCCTTTGATACATGGGACTACGTACAAGCAGCTGGTAGGCTTTTGTTTCTATAACACAGCTGAAGCATTATATGTGTATTCCATATTGTTACATATATCTGTTAAGATTGCCGGCCACCTTTCTGTGTACAATAGAAGTACCTTTCCAATGAAGGCATGATTTAATACAATAATATAACATGTAAATCCTCTCTTGGATTTTTGATGTTGTTAGTAAGAATGAACTGTACTATATATTGTAAAATTGCTTTCTATATGATTTAAAGAATTTTTTTATGTAATGTTACATTCCTTACAATATATATTGTGTTTGTGATTTGTGCAATTTACTTTCGCAGTTTAATGCAGTGTCAAGTCTAAAAACTAAAACTTAATAACTAACAAAGGTAGCCAGTGCAATGCTTTGAGTTGTAATAGTTTGGTACTTCATGATTAGCTTAGCATCAAGTGAGTGGCATCAACTTAGCTGTAAGGTCCCCTGGCTATGCTGTTTAAATGCTACAGCAAACATGCAAGAGATATTATTCAGTCTTGCATAATGTATCCATACAGCACTTTCAACATCCTCTGTCTTGCAATATGTATTTCTTATATAACGACTAAATTATTCAGTGAATCCTAACTTCTTAAGGTAAGGGAGGTCACATGATGAAAAATCTTTAATGGTTTCACTATACCACATTATATACATATACATAATTTAGTTTCTTATATGTGTATTTATATATGAATCATACATGACCTCATGGGGTATTATATACAATTGTAGTTCAATATCAATATGTGCATTGATTACAGGAGAGTATGCGCTACTGCTTTGGGGGATCAGGTTATGCATTGTTGTTCGAAAAGCACCATCAGAATTTAATGAAAGCAAGTTTATATCCTGGGCAATTTATAACGAAGCTCTATTAGCTATATTTTTCAATTTGTCCATGTGAGTACCTCTACATGCAGCCTTATAACTTCATTAGTGATAATTAAAATTGAAGTCTGTAAGCTTGTATAACTTGACTAGTAATTATCTGTAAGACGTCACAAACTGTGATTATAGCTGATGAGGATTTTACCCTTATTGGCAATCCTGTCATCTTATTTACTAGTGATATTCTGTATAGCCTATAGGTATAAAGTTATACAATACAGACTCCACAATTCACACCACTGAGGGTCTTTCAGGATGATTTTGTGAAAAGTTTAAATGAATAATTATTAAAATGCATTAGTTTTGGCTGATCAAAGTTGTGTTGTTCCAATACTTATGTATACATGAGCACCATATGAAGTGTTACTTTTGATGACCTAGTTCTTTGAAAAATAGCCAAAAATAAATTAAACTCAAGACAAACGCAAGCTTGCCCTGTGTCTAAGACTTGGTTTCTTATATATGCTTGTATTAAGCATTTGTCCCAGTTGTTAGAACAAAGATTATATTTCTGTGTAGTAGAAGCTAGCGTGATGAAATGAAGCAACAATATAAACATCCATCATTTTATTTTCAACTTATTTTGTTAAAGTTGACATCCTTTATAATTAAAAAATCAAATTTATTTTGACATTTTTTCCTGCGTTACATAAGATTGCTTGTATCATTTATTGTAACTTTGATAGCTCATTGGATCAGTTACCCTGGTATTTGAAACAATTACTACAGTTGACACTTATAACTTCTTTTGTAAATATGATTCAGGTTCCTGGTACGTAAGATAGAGTACGCCAGTGGAGACGTCCTGTACCTTATACATTTTGCTTACACACATCTGACCACCACAGTTACACTGCTTTTCCTTTTCAGTAGTAAGGTAAGTGGGCAATTTATATCTGCAATATTTACTTTTACAGCTGATGTCGATGTGGTAACCAGGTAATTAATCATATTCTGCAATGCTTTAGCTGTGTAAGGTAATGTTCCACACTTCATTATGTAGCTATAACGAGCACTACATATAGATGTACATTGTGATTATATGGCAATAGTTCATGTATCTGCAGTTTCTTTAGTCCCGTACCTCATGTAGCTATAATAGTAGTAGGATACACAGAGCTTGTGACTGCCCATCTAATTTTAGGCCTACAACCAATAACAAAATTTTATTAACTATGGAAGTTATCATCTCTTTAAACTAGCCACAAAAATTTGTCATGTTTTCATGCCTATAGTTGAGTGTTTTTAGTTTAGTATAAATTTCTAGTTTCTAAAGAAGCTGACATGCTTAGTAGTCAGACAATGCTTCTTTCATGTTACAATAAATAATATTATATTATATTAACAACTGCTTTTTGCACTGCGAGCTACTGTTTCATGTACTCACAAAAAACTGTTAGCTATACTTGACTCGTAAGTGCATTTGTTTGATTTGTTTCATTATTTTTAAAGCAAACCTGTCAGAAAGACACAGCCTTTATTTAGTTTAAAAGCCTTTTTTTTTACTTAAGGTCTAGGGTAAAGATAAGGCACAGGCTTTGCACATCAACTTACATGACAGCCATTTTAAAACTTTTCTAGGTGAACTGTAAAAAATAATCAAGTAGAATCTAAGCAGATATATTACCATCTTCCAAACTAAATCTATATATTTTATTTTTAGGACCATAATTAGGTTACAACTTACAAGACAAACTCAAAAATGCTGAATTTGCAAAAATAAAATGTTGTCATTTAGATAGACCAGATTGAACCATTGTTTTAAGAGCTATACATGTGCAGGATCCACATCTGTATATAATATTTTCAGGCTCTACTAGCATACAAATTAGCAAAGAGACAAAAAAATAAGAGGGCCAATTTACCGCCAAACCGAAGCTATCAGTCAAATTTCAAGTATGCTTCCAAAACTGGTACAGTTGGGGTAAAAGAGCCAAACTTGGTTGGAGACTGTCGAGATGAAACGCTGATTGTGAGTAGAACCAATCTTACCCAGGATAGGCCAATTATATTCTTGTAATTTTATTGCTAGTTCAAATAGCTAGATTATTGCTCTAGAGTCTAGAGCAGGGGTGTCCAACTTTTTCAGAGCGAGGGCCACTGAAATGAAATATTCCATGACAAGGGCTACATTGTAAAATTTCACTTGGACTGAGGGGCCACATCATCAACAATTTTCAAATTACATTATTCCAAATTCTTATGAATCATTCACAATAAAGTCTCAATAATAATTACTGCAGGCTGCATGTTCTAGCATGTATATAAATAAGACATTTCACAGGTGACTTCAAGTTCAATTCATATATGGGTCATTTTACTTAATTTAGTAAACACTGGAAATCTCCAGTTTTTAGCTATTTTTCACAATTTAGCTGCTAATGAACATGGGTTTTTGCCTAAAATTAGTGAAACATCAAGAAATACACCTAAATAATCAAGGTTCTTCTTAATTTTGCATGATTTCCAATGTTTTTTTTCCTATTAATTTAGCTTATTTGGATTTCAGGCCATTATGAAATAACTGTAACGGTCCGCAATCAAAAGTAGCTGTAATTAGGAAAAAACATGGGAAATCAAGGAAAATTAAAAAGAACCTTGATTACTTAGGTGTATTTATTGATATTTTGCTAGTTTTGGACAAAAATCCATGTTCATTAGCAGCTAAATTGTAAAAAATAGCTAAAACCTTGAGATTTCCGGTATGTACTAATTTAAGTAAAATGAACCATATGTGTGCAATATAATTTTAGTTGTTAAGCCCACATAAATGTAGGCTGGGGGCCGCATCCAGCCCTGGGGCCACCAGTTGGACAGCCCTGGTCTAGAGTATAAGAAAATAAATATATTGATACTTAATTTTAGTTGATAAAAAAATCTGCTTTAATACAATTAGAAATTTTGAAAGATTTTTTCAGCCATCATTTTTCAAAGATTTATTTAGGGCATGTATGAAAATATTCAAGAAAAAAATGGTACCCTTTAATTAGCAAATATCAGCTTTTAAATAAAATTTGTAGAAGCTCAGAGAAGCGTATGCGAAATTAGAAACATTGAAGCTGCTACTAATGATGAACGACAACCCCCACACTACCAGTGATCGGGATCAAACAACAGCAACGGAACCATCTAATGAAGAGCAAGAAAAGCAGAGATCTGTAAGAAATCCACAAGTGATACTGCATAATGACATGACGCCTGTTTCGTCTGAAGAGCCAATTCTATGCTATCAAGCCAACATCGACATCTCAGAATATCCAGCATCAGCTGATGAAGATATCAACCTACTTTCCAATGGCTATCCTCAGAAAATTATCGGATCAGCTAAGACCAGATGCAAGAAAATGCCTTTCAATAAACACAATAATCTCAACTTTGACAGCTTAACAACTGCAACAGCAGTATAAAATATTTGACTGTGGCAACACTGTTCAACTCTAATTTAATGATAGATATTGTAAACTATAATGTTAGCAAATGTGATTGTAAACATTAGATTAATATCAGCATTACAACAGAAGCTACGTTCTGTTTCACATACATAATTTTACATGACTTTTAAAAATGGTTGAAATACATACATAGCTTCAAATGTATTTTTATATGGTTTTATGTGTTCTTCTTGGTTGGAAAATGTTCATTCCATATTGCTAGGCAAGTCAGTGCTGTGGTGGTTTAAACTAAACAACATGCTCAAACTCTTATGATATGTGACTAATATTTGTGAATTTTGAGAAGTGCTATTGCATTGTAAACAATAGTAATAAATATTTCCATAAATACCTTACACATATATTATGTATAGTCACAGTTCTGGTGAGCAGCAAGAAGCCCTGGCGACCTCAACAATGCTAAAAAAATAGCTTTAGAACTTAGAAAAAGTCTGAGTACAAGTGTACTGGGTGCTATTCCTAAACCTGAAAGGAATTAATAGAGGTACTTGCTATGTAATATTACACAGCTGCTCCTAATGATGTAGACATATTATATAGAGTCAAATAAATCAATTCTAAAATTAGTACTGAGAAGCCATGAGTCCATCAACACTTTCAGTTTCAGAGTTCTCACATTCAGTTTGATTATGTAAGTTTAGATGAAAATCACATTCTGGGGGTTCGTTTTTATCTTCCATCATTGATGATTGTGTTGAATTCGTAACCATCTCAGCAATAGACTGTCTTGAGCTGCTGATATCACCTGATACACACTGTCCTGTACTGTGAATATCACCTGATACACACTGTCCTGTACTGTGGATATCACCTGATACACACTGTGCGGTACTGCTGATACCACCTGATATAGATGGTCCTGTACTGTGGATATCACCTGATACACACTGTCTTGTACTGTGGATATCACCTGTTACACACTTCCTCATATAGCCAGCAGCATTGACCGCGTGGTTTGAAGATAAGACTTTTGACTTATCAAATTTATCAATATTAAGTAATGGGGAACTTCGGTCTCTAGTAATAGTACGGCGCAAAGAGCTCCTATTAAACGAACCAATTGATGAAAACAATAGCTTTAACTTTTGTTGATCATTTGCCTCAAGAGCTGCAAACAGATGCTGCCGCTGTGTGTTTTTGCAGGTATTGGCATCACTTTTAGCCACAGCTACAATTAGAGAAGGTACTTTTTAACAAAAAACATGGATTTGACTCATATTTAGTAATAATAGTGTTCAGAAAGTTTCATAAAATGCATTAATTATGAAAAGCTAACATTTTCAAGAGTGAGTCAAACTCAAGATTATATACATGCTAAGACTTTCATACTGTAAAAAATGTGCCTAAAATGTTGATATATCCCTGAAACTCTTATATTTGTGCATGGAAAAAATTCTGAATAATGAAACTAATATCTAACTACATTCTTATAAACTAATCATAGCACCAACATGATACTTATAAATTCCTAAAATAAACTTTGCACTACCTGAAGTATGCTGCTCCTTTACAGGAGTGACATGAGTGGGTAGTTGGCAGCCCTTAGCAGGTGCCTGCTGTTCTCTCCATCTATCAAGGGCATATGTTATGATTTGAATTATTTTGGAGTTACTGGTCAACTGTATAGCTGTCAACCCATTCTTGTTGGTTAAAGTTGGATTGGCGCGATAGTGAAGCAGTAAATGAACTATTTCTGTATTATTAACTTTGCAAGCTTCATGCAGTGGTGTGTTACCTCTGATATTCATAACGTCAATGTTGGCATTAGACTGTAAAAGTAAAACTCAATACAGTTGGAAAATTAAGCAACAATACCAGTGAATTTTTGCAAATCAGTAGAAAACATAAAATAGTGAGCTTTTGATATGAAGTTCTAGGGTTTTGGTTATTGAAAACAAGTGATTATATTTTATCTACTCTAATATGATTAACGTTTACCTGAGTATGTCAAACCAAGAAAGCTTGCTACCAAAACTAACATACTACAAGGTATGAATACTACAAACTTTAAATAAACACCTCAAGTAAAAGCTGGGTTATGGCAACGGATCCGGTTTGACTGGAGAAATGTAGTGGAGTGCGACCATTGCAATCCTTACAGTTGACTTTAGCACCATGCTTTATTAGCATCTCCACAGTCTACAAATTATATCCAACATCAAATAATATTCTTTACAGCACATTTGTCCATCAGGTTGGGACAATGTTGACACTTGTCTAAACTGTTGACTTCTAAACAGGCAGCATGAAAATGTTTCTATTTCAAGTGCCAGCATTTGTGAAGGCTTAGCCATTAGAAATACTAATTTTTGCACACCTTTGAAGTTTTGGTATATATTTATCAACCACAGTCTCGTGTTACCATACAATAACTTTCATGTTTCAGAAGTTATGGCAAGAGACTATAAAGCATTCAATGTCACGTGGAAGTTCATTGATTGTAGAGCAATTGTGGTAAATTTCACCATTAAACATCTCACTTCAGGGACACTCATAATCAAAATGAAAACATGCAGCAAGTTAATAATGTCTGTAAGCAGTCACTGGTTGATTTATAATGTATAGTTAGACTAAACAACTCAACTACCTCCTTGTGGGGTGTAAGCTGCTGACAAGCTATGTGAAGAGGAGTGAACTGAACTAAATTCGTCTTGCAATTGACCTCCAAATGCTTCTCTAACAACAAACTTATAATCTCCACATTTGATCTCTCCACTGCAATATGCAAAGCTGTTCTCCCTTGCTCATCCCCAGCGTTGATGTCGATTATTGAGGCTTGTTTCTGTACAAAACAAACAAAAGTTGTCTTGATTAAAACGTCACACAACACTGCTGTCAGGATCAGCAATAATCCATCACATTTCAGTTATTTATATTCCATTTACACAAAACGTATATTCAATGTTGACATCATTTTTCAACAAAAAACGGAATTTAAATGTTTATATTCACCAGATTTCTGCTGCATCAACAACTGGCACCACAATAAGAACATCATCAATTACTACTAACCAAGCAATAATATTGCTTGGTTAGTAGTAACCTTAGTTAATTTTTCTTTTGAAGCTTCACTGAGTAATAACAAGTTATCATAAACCATTCTGCTGAATTAATTAAACCGATAAATTACCAGATAAGTAGACGAACCTTTTGAGTAGGTGCACACCTCTTACACTGACACAGAGGGTGACACAACTCCTTGTCGTCATCATCAGTTACGTCAGATGAGTCATACTCGGGTTCAGACCAGCCCATGAGGTGTTTCATCTATCAAAACATGTCACATGTCGAATATAAAGCAAAACACAAATCTTAGAACTACTCTAGATAGTAATAAAATAACAATATTACTGCTTCTGTGTAGAATTTCTATGTAAATGAGACAAGTGTTCTGACAGCAAATAGTGTAAAACATTACACTAATAAAAAGATTCCTTTCTGTAATACACATATACCTTAAATTATCAAATTTATTTTTAAAAATGCAGAAAACACAACGTTAAGTAAATGACAAATATAACTCAGCGGAAAATTTGAACTTTGCTGTCATTTATTTGGAATTTAAACAAAATTTTTCAACAATAAAAGCACCTAGCACATGTATAAACTATAATTATGCAATTATAATTATAAAGTACATAATAATAAAAAAAACCCTGCAATATATTACACATTACATTTTCTAACTCTTACATCAAATCACTTACCATATTGACATCAGAATCTGAAACTGCACGAAGAAACTTCTGCACTTTCTTGCTGACTTTACTTTGAGATGCGGCAGCGGGTTTTACACTTAGAGACTGAGTCTCGGGTGGTTCATAGACTGGGGGAGTCGCTGAATGCATCTAACACGTGAGAAATTATCACATGAAATACACTTTAAATATTATCCATATAATTATAGTCTACAAGATTATCCATGTCATTATAATCTTTCTATTATTTGTTAAATCATGTTTCAACAAACAGGTTTCACCTGAGATACGTCAATGAAACCATCATTAGCTCGTTGTTGAGACATTTTAATAGCATTAGTTAGGAGCTGAGCAATCGCCCCGTCAGATACAAGCATCATGGGAGTTGCATTCCTCCGGTTACGCGCTTCAGGCCACGCCCCATGTTCCAGCAGTAGGTCTGTTATTGCTTCTGTTTAATTTCAAAAAGAATAATATAATGAAGTTAAAATATATAGAGTAATATAATTATAAAATACGAAACCACAAGCTGTGAGAAATAGAATGATGATAGTTATAGTGCGAAACAATAAAATTAACCAGAAAATAATTTTAGGTGTTAAAGTGTAATGAACCAAGATATAAAACTTGCTGTTTAAAAACATACTATGTTGTGCTGAAAAAAAGAAAAAACTTACCGAATAAAGGTATGGTTTATATTGTAGAACAAGGTTTAACTGATCCACAAATAATGAGCTAATTAAGATTTCATACATTTTTAAACAAATCAATGATGAGTTAAGCTGTAAGGTGCAAGAGGCTCAAGCTTAAAACATATGGAGTTATCTCCCTTTAACATCCCAAACTACTAATTAACACACATAACTGTTGTTACAACGATGGTTAGCATATGTTTGACTACCAGTTGATATACACAGGTACAGTTTAAAAATCACATTGAAGCGGTTTGCTATTAAAGTTGCTATTACACATGCTTTTTACCCACAATATTTCCAATGTTTCAAACTTTGCATAATTAGATCCTCCAGTATATAAGAATTTTTAAAGTTTCTCTCTTACATTCTTTTTCATATAATTACAAAGCTTGAGATTCTTCTAACCTGCCTAGCTGAAAAACTTCCATAATATAGGAGGGTAAATGTGTTGAATATGTGTACACAATGTCTTTCTGGAGATTCATGTATTATAGAATATATCAGTGTGCAAGATGCTGGTTGGAATCTTTCAGGCTTCTTTGTGATAAAAAAGCCGACATACTTTAAAAATGACTACATTTCAACATACCGTAACTCCACTTTGCAGCAATATGTAGGGCTGTGTCACCTCGCTCATTAGCCACATTGATATCTAGAGTATTTGGCAGTGATTGATATATGAGAGCTTTGACACACTGCAATAGAGATCAAGGGAATTTTGAGAATAAAAATTATTTACTGATAAAATATAAACAACAAATTATTAATGAAAACAAACAAGCACAAATAAATTGCACAGTTAGGCATTGGAAAGACTTGTTACAATAAAATAATTAAAAGTATTTAGTTGCGGCTTTGATAAAGGCACACAGAAAAAAATAGTGAAATTCTATGCACTAACATCTTCATGGCCGTTGAGCGTTGCCATGTGTAAAGGTCTGTTACCATCATTGTCAGCAGCATTTACGTCAGCCCCACAGTCAATTAGTATCATCTGCATTAGATTGTGTGTAGCATATAACATATATAATATAATATAACCAATGTTTACGTAATGCAATAAAACCTATTGTATACACAACATTGTATGATGCACAAAGCATATAAAATTTTGTTAAGCCATGTGTGTAACTTTTCATAACTTAGCTTTAAATGCCACACGAAATACAGAAGATAGAAGTACAGTAAAAAGTTGGCAAAAATATATATTCATATAAAACAGTGTCTAAACACAAATATATAAACATTGGCAAGCATGCTGCCGCTGCTGCTACGTACGACAGCACTCTGATGACCCTTCTGACATGACACGTGTAATGGAGTAGAGCTGTGATAGTCTGTAGCACTGACTACTCCTCCACAACTCTTCAGGAACTCTATCACCTCAGCCTGTCCGTATAGAGCAGCCTGGTGCATCGCTGTCACAACCAAACAGAGTAGGTTTAAATCAAACATTGAATTTTCAAGGTATGTATTTATTCAAAGCGCTTGCTTATTAAATGCGACATTTTTGCAATTTTATAAGCCCAAGTAAGAAGTAGCAAAACTGTTACAGAACCGTTGATAATTAATATGTTCTTGGCCACATGCATACAAATATTGGGCAGAGCATGTGAGTTAGAAAAATCAAACATACCAGTGTAGCCTCTATCATCTCTAGAGAACACAGTAACATGAGCTCGGTGAGGGGAGTCCTCGTCACCTCCCCCTTTTTCACACAGATCACAGGAACACAGTGGGTGACATTTACTAACTCTCTCTGCCTCTGCTTCGTCTACTTGCTCCAATACATTACGCACCTGATCTACGTCGCCACACCTTATGTGCTATAACACATAGTCAGTAAATCACTCTACAGGAATATCCTGGAGACATGTAAACTACTTATATATGTTTACAGGTATAGTACATCTCATGAATACGTTTCAGCAAAAGTAAGTTTCAAGTACAAGAACACATAAACATAAATTATTACATATGTAAGCTACACTTAATGTAATATATGTAATAGTTTAGTTCATCAACTAGTCCAAATAAAAACTGTCTAATCTCTAACTGAACATGAAATATCCGTGCTAAGTGTACAAAAATATGCTTACAGCTGAATCAACCAGCTATGATACTCACCATTCACAAACTTAATGCATTCATTATATTTAAATGAGCTGGGATTATTTACTAACCTCAAATAGAATATCCATCTGGGATGTTTTAGAATATGGTGATCCAGCTCTGGTGGAGATAATAGGCTTCTAAATAAGAATATTATTCCCATACTTATGCAAACTGTAAGTATAACTAATCGAAATATTGTAACAGCTAATTGTAGCGGAAAAACCTATATGGTTGAAGAAATGTTGACTAGTGTATCTTTGTCAGAAACGCACAACTGCATTTAATTAACAGTTTGATTAGAGTTTCAAGCACGAGTTTGGAGTCGTCTATCCAATTAAAATTGAGTATCATAAACATAGCCGAAGCATCATAAAATATCACACAAGTCACTAACTAAAAAGAAACAAGTAAACAGCCCCCGATATTCTACTTTCAGCTTTAAATCCCAGTCTATTGAATGCTTTAATTATTAAGTACATCATTTCTAAAAGAAATATATTCTTCCTGGCCATATCCAGACATTCAAAAGTGTAAAATGAGAGACAAGCAATAACAAAACTACTGCACCCAAATTTTAAGCTATACATTGATGATGTGCTACCCGTAGAAGTTTTACCTTCGAGCTATCCGCAGACAAGAGCTTATTTAACTCTCCTGATTTGATAAAAAAAATAGCCGCTTCCAAAGTGGACAAGTAGAAGGAGTATTCATCTGTGTATGATTTAGAAAAGTGAAACTGTGTCATATACTCAAAATTCGCTGACCTAAAAATAAATAACTACATAGGACTCAAACCATTGGATATAGACCAGTAGCTTTTAAGAATAGTTAACAAAATGAAAAATAACATCCTTTGACATTAATACTTATACATACTGAAGGACAGTTACATTATATAGGAAACAATTATTTTGAGATAAACATATTATATATAAAAATACAATGATAATTCACTTGTTATTTGACTGACAGAAAATACTTACCAATTTGGAATTGAAGATTGCACAATAAGAAACACCAACATCGGAATCAAATCATCAGCTGTAAGAGGCTCAAGTTCTAAAAATATGGAGTTATCTCCCCTTAATATCGCAAACTACTATTTATCACTAATAATTGTAGTTTAAACTGTAGTTGGTGGTGCATATTTGACTATCAGTTGATATACACAGGGATGGTGCAAAAAATTAATTACACACCAATATAATACAATATCCAAAACTTTTAAAATTATTCACACTAGCTGATTTATTATTATGTACTGTGGATATATATTAGAATAAAAATTTGCTTCAGAAAGGCAGAGGTTGAATGCTTGCTTCTAGGTGTTGACTTGACAGTCTATCCCTGGGAAGGTCTGAGGTAGTCTTCAATCTCACGAGATGGAGAGTGCAGTTATTAGTATGGGCTAACCAGAAAACTACTTGGGTTGTCCAATGGCAAACGATGCAACCTCCTTGGTGGAGGTTGTTGATGCCTAAGCAACCTTCAGTTGGAAGTATTTCTGACAGGCGAACTGAGTTCAATGAGCAAGGTGGTACATGTACCATAACTCAATTCAGACTACTCTCAGCCTCTGCTTGCACTTTTATTTTCTTATAATTTGAAATGTTACATGTACTTCTTATATTCATGTATATATTGTATAACATTTATTCACCTTGAGCATTCCTAGGACTTTGCATCAAAGCTGTGATGATCTTCTTCACGGAAATCATTTTGGCAATTGGCGTACGTTGAGAAACAAATTCGAGAAGTTCTCGGCGTGCCTTGGGTACGTTAGACCTAACGTGATAAATATGAACACCTTCTTAGAATCATCACAATTGTGGTACATGAAACAGCATGATGAAAATAGTGACCAAATAATTTCTTCTCTTTTGCATTCTTAATCAATGTAAAAGGCTACTATCAACTCTATCACAAATTCAAACTACATAATTATTTTTTGCAGGTAACAATGTTTATTTATACCATCAGCATGCCCGTTACAATACCACAAACAACACTTGGCCTACATTATAATATAGAGCATGTGTAATTTGAGTTCTAATGCTTTTGGCTATTGATACTTGCACTTACATTATCAGCATTGAAAAAAATATGATACATATTGCAGCAAGTACTTGTTAGTAAATTCATTTTATTCCCTGTTCCTATCAGTCACACATATGAGCATAATATTAGGTTACAATACTTAGAATATGGTAAGAAATGAAACCACTAATACAACTCTGCCAAACTTTATTTAACGAGTTGTATGAAAGTAACATCTGAAATAGAGAAAAAAATCATTTCAACAACTTTTATTCATATGGTATAAAATAAACGTAAAGTAATATTAACTTTGTATGTGCAGTATAAAAGAATGATTTTCTAGGCTTTAGTAAATAAGGTACTACTACTACTACTAGCTTCATTAAAGCATGGCATTATGTAGATGCTAATGATATGCACACACTATAGCATATATACATTATACAGAATACATCTTGAACTACTAACTACAACTACATCCTTAGGATACTGTATGTATACTCAGTCACCTGAATTCTGATACAATTCCCAAATCTTTGAGTTGTATTTGAGAGAGGTTTCTGTTGATCTTGTTCAGTTTAGCATCTTCACTAGCCACAGCAGTACAGATATACTTGAAGAGATCCGCAAACAGTTTATTGTTTATATACGTCTGAAATAACATTCAATTACAACTTTATAATAATGCTGATCTGATTAGCTTTAGCTGTTAAAAACTGTTTGAGCTTTAAAATGTGATGGAAGTAAAGTTGAAACACTTTGTTACCCAAACATCTTGTGTGTAAAAAGTGATAAAATTTCTCTGAAAAATTCCATCAATAATTTCACTAAACGACTGGTCCAAGCTGTGTCAAGTTAGCTGTTGGGAGTGACCTAAGTTAAACACTAGCAATAAATTATCGAAAAGTCGCCAGCTTGTCAACATGAGAAAAGATAAAATTAGTGCTTACAGAACTACTTCAACATGTTGTGCCAGTACTTCAACACAGTCTTAAGTCCTACTGGCCTGTCTCACAATGTCAACAGCTACATTTGACTTTCAACATGCTTTTATAACAAAACAGCTAGAACCCCATTACCTTAACTCACCTCAACTGAAACACGCAAGTTATCAGCAATGTGCTTGTTCAAACTCATTCTTCTTTTCTAGAAAATTCCAAGAAAATGAGTATAATATGTAAACAGACAGAAATATACACAGCAGTACTTGAAATATTAAAATTTTAAGCTAAATTAGAACGATTAATAAATACAATCTTCTACACAAGAAAGTAAAGTGAAATTACTATAAGTCTATAAGTCTGACCTGTTTTAAATGAAGATTTAAATAAGCTACAACCTGTGATATTGCTCTCTTCAAATCTCCATTTTAAAACTTCCAAATACCGCCAAAAAGTGTGTTATATTTTCTCATTTACACCCACATAAAGCAATGTACTCCCAACTAATTGTGTTTCATATTTCACCAATTTACTCATTTACTACCCGGCTGCAGTATTTATGGTGTACCATAAGTAAATGATTTTGATTTACCAACTGACTGTCCTTAGAGGCAGCTTGCAGACATTTTGTGAAGAGACTGTGCATTGTGTCAATTTGATCCCGGAGACTCTGTGTCCTTTTGTCTGAGAAACTCAACGCAGGTTTATGAGTAGAAATCATTTTATCAATAGTCTTTTTCAATGAACAGTTTTGTCCTGTTAAACAGCATATACAAACATTATTACAAGAATTACCGTTTACAAAACTAAACATTTCATATCAAAAGTTTTATTAAAAATAGAGCTATTTTGAAGCAAGGATATCATTATGAAATACAGCCTGCATGAAGTTATTTTCAGAACAAAAGGTATCTAATGGTCCATGTAGTTACAAAATACAGAATCACATTTCAAAAACATTATTTCTATTTATATAAGAAGCAACATTTAGATTGTAGTTTTTATTTACTCCATGTCTATGAATTGTAGCTTCTATTTTCCATCAACATTTTACCTGTGAACAGCAAATCTATCGAATCCTCTACAGTCAAAACTCGAAACTCGGTTGCCGATTGCAATTGTTGAAGAGAAAGTGGAGTGGAGCACTCGAAGCTGAGTGGTTTGTCCACACACCAGACCTGGTACTTTTTTTGGGAATCGGTATAGAATGTTTCAGAAAATAACATTTGTACCTGCAATACATTTATCTCTGTGTACACTTTCATAGAACTCTGTAATGACATTTTCTATAAGAGCAAGATGCATATAAAAATTCTCGATGAATGGGTAGGTTAAAACTGTTGATGATCATGTGTGTGAGAATTGAAAAGAAAACTCTGAAACTTTCAACTCTACTATACTGTCTTTTGTGATTTTAGCAGTCAAGAAACCGAAGCATACAGGAATCTCCAGGAACAGTATTTCACAAGTTTGCTTTTTACTATTGAAAATATTTGTGCACTGTTACTGTGAACTTCTGAATTGTATATATATGAAGCAAAGGTCGAATTTTCCAAAAAACCTTTGCAGTCAAATATGTACTGGTAATAGCCTGTTTAAATTGCATTTTTAAAGAAAGAACAATATGACTTTTAAAATGAAAAATATATCCAAATTTTCCAGCATTCTCAGAGGCAATAAAATAAGCATATTAATTATTAGTTATAAGATAAGTTGAATAGACATCAACACAGCCAGGCTTTTTTGATTTGTAGCCTGAAGACCTGCTTTACAAGAAAAGCATGTAAAATTGTGTCCCAGTAGCAATTTTCTAGTAGCATACCTGTATTGTGTTTTCAAAGCCTTCACCGAGTGTGATCACCTTTTCTTTGATGCTAACGTGCTACAAAATATTTACTAGTAGCCTAAAAAGTGTCTATCTTTCTAATCTTGGGTAGAGGCAGCAAGCACTGTTGAAAAATTAAGCCAAAAGGAATAACACAGGGGCATAGTTTGAAAACACACACAACGCAAGTTGAACAGTTCGATTATAGAAAATAACCAATTTATTGTCAGAACCAAAAATATTACAACAATAAAGGTGAGTACGTGAACATATATTGACTTAATAGGACACAGCAATAAAGTTAGCCAAAAATTGTTTAAGAGACTGCTTATCATAGTTCAGACAGCTATCAAGTATGCAATAATAAATGTCAAAATTGTTAAACAATAAACTGATTAAATTATAATAGCATATTGAATTACCTTATCACTGGCAGTCCTGTACTGATCAGTGTCTACTTCTATTAACACATGACTCATACAATCTAATTCAGTCAGCGTGTGATCTTCAAAGGTGCCAACTTTGGGAACACAAATCTAGAATAAATACAGCAACATCTTACATAATTTACTTGGTGTCCAGTAAACATGACACAGGTAAAAATGGCATAGTAATAATGGCACAGGTAATAATGGCACAAATGGCAAAGTAAATAAAAATGGCACACTTTCAATATTAAGGTTTGGGGTGGGGGTTGGGGGTTTAGGTTTGGGGGTTTGATTTCGGGGTTTGGGAAAATTTAACATCAGTGCGCTATTTTTTCCTACTTTTCCATTTGTGCCATTATTATTGGTGCCATTATTACCTGTGCCGTTTTTACCAGTGCCACTTTTACCTAAAATCTATTTACTTAATAATGCAATGAGACTTGGACAATTCTTTTTTCAAAAAGTGATGGAAAACCATTGTGAAATCTATAATAAACTATTTAGAAATGTTGACAACTCACCATCCATTCATTTTCAACAGCCGCATGGAAAAGTGAAGAGCACATATCGCAAAACTGTTGAAAAAATTTGTTTTCCAACAAATCTTCATCATACAGTTGATGCATTTCCATTTTGGTAGTTCTATCTGTAAGCCTAAACAAAGCAGCAAACAAGAAACTGACTATATATGTCATAACCACACGTTTTTCAACTAAATTACATAATAGAGAAATTTAATTAATAGTAGTAAAAATGATGGTCAAAAAATAAAAAGACAATATTTTCCTATGCAAGATCTGAGCAAACTAATAGTCATTTAATAGTGTGAGTGTTAGTGTAGTTATCAGACTTGAAATAATAATTTGAGTAACTCTTGTAATAATGTTTTTCTTTTTTCATCCTTTTTATTTAAGTTCCATTTATAATAGACAAAAAGTTGATGTTTTGAATTAAATGAACTCTTAGCTTATATAAAGTGCAATACCAGCACACTAATTATTATGGTAATACCAACAAGTGATAATATTGGCGACGAATCTGAAATTGAGAGAGGTAGGTGCAGAATTGCAAATCTTCCAAATATACTAGTCTAAATTTAAATGCTACAACTAGTAAAATTTATTACACTAACACTTCAAGTTAACCTCACAGATTATGAGTCCCACATCACAGCGTGATAGTGAGTATGGTAAAACAGCTGATCCAGATTTGCTAACATGAAGTTTAGAATATTTATTGCAGATTAAAATATCTACATTAGTAGCACTACAACATACTATATAAATGATTCTCCAACAAATAATTATGCTATAGCCTTCAGCCTATCAAAATTTCAATCGAGTATAACCTCAAACAACCATAGTTTAGTGACAATAGCCATAATTTTAATATCGCTGCAATAGCATCTTCAAATTATTTACCAAATAAAATAACATTATTAATAAAGCTTTAAACTTTAAAATTAATTATAAACTCAAATTGAAATTTAAAGAGCGAAAGACAAATGAGAAAGTGAAATGGCAATTACTTTCAATTACTGTTATAACAATGAATAAATATAATTAAAATTAAGCGAACAATTATAATAATAATTATTATTTAGTTAATACATTAGACCAAGTCTAATGATTTGTCATTATGGTTAGACTTGGTATATTTATAAATATAAATATTGTAGTAGATTTTGGTCATGCACATCAACAAATCACACTTGTAGGCATTGGGCAACTCATGTATTAGGCCCCTGCACAGGCATGTCTAGAATTTCTTTAACTTTTTTTGTTCGCACACACAGTTTTACTTTTCTTTGTGTTAACTTGTAAATGGCATTACGTAACCTGTATGGCATGATGAGCTCCTCGACATAAATCCTAATTGAGACACCCGAATGTCAATTCAAACGTCCGAATTCTTCGATTCGGATTTCGATCGAGTTTTTGGTCGCTCATTTCAGAACGAGGCATTCCACACATATATAAAGGAGGTGGAATGCCTCAGGGGAGTGAGTTGGACCGGAGCTGCACACAGTGACATTACTCTCCCTAATTACATGCGCTGTTGTAATCATAGTGTTAGTTACTACTCTAGTGTAAAGAGTCAGACCTGGACTCTATAATAGGCAGATCTACAATAAAGTCTATCTAACTGGGAAACTTGTCTTCTCTCTCATCCTTTTTTGGCAAAGAGCACTTATGTTCTGGGTGTAGCATCAGCTTCCTGTGAATCCCCAGTAATTTTATAACCTACATTCTAATTGCAACATAAAATTACTACAGTATTATTATAACTTTTAATATTATTATAAGTAAATTATATTTACAGTAACATAAATAGTGGAATACTGATACTCATAGTCATACTCCTACAGGGACAAACTGATAGTTTCCTTTTTCTTATAATTATTTATCATAACAATACACTGTGCTCACAGTCCTTGGCACAGTCATACTCATACTCATAGTCAAAACCATCACACTAAGTTTAACATTTAGTTTTACTGTTTGATGCTTACAGTTACAGTTTGGTTCTACTCCACACAGAAGACAGAGGCTAAGACCATCATTATTAGTTTGAGACAAAGAAATTTATATGGTAGAATACAGGCTGAAAATTACAGTAAGGGGAAGTTACTAACTTTAATTTCAAAAGAGTGACAAAAGACTTAAATTAAATGTACTTAAAGTGAATCTGTAAATCAAAATATTGGTATAACCTTTGGCTTTACGCCGACTTATCAAGTGGTACTTCTTCTAGTACTGCTTGTACTCTAATATTGAGTAAATTAGCACCAACAATAATTTAATTTATGATCATCAACTATCTTGATCTTTAACTTCAAGTTTATTATAATTATAATTGATATTATTAGTATTAATTAATCTATGAGTATTCACTCACTTATTGTCTACTAGTACTACTATAAGTATAATACTATTACTATTACTATTAGTATTAGTATTAGTATTATGATTACAATTATTGTTAATAATTATTAATCATAAAATAATAAATATAGTGGGTCTATTTCACGCGATTTAATAAAGTATATTATTATCATTATCATATTAATGTAATCGTTATAACCTTAAAATAACAAATTTATACCAAGAATTATATTTATTGGAAGCTGTGTAAGGAGTGGCTTTGATCTATATAACAAATATTACTACGGAAATGTATTTTTAGTGAACTACTACAACACTGGAAGTTCCTGCTAAATATTATTAGCAACAACAATAATCATTTTATTATTATCGTCCGTTGATTGGATGGAAGCCTCCGAGTCGAAACTCGGTAAATTTTGGTAATTCCGACTCAACTTTTGTCACAACTCCTAATAGTAGGCAAATTCATGCTTTTGCACCCTATCAAAAACAGCACAAAATTTAGTTCTAATTTTTGGACTTTAGAATCTAGAATTAAGAGCCCATGTTTATAAGAATTTCTATAATTGCAATTGGCATATAGTCTGCTCAAACCTGAAAACCTATCTTTGGCTTAGGATTACAAATACTCTACATATTTTATTTATGGTGATGCTTATATTACAAATTTTAAAATACCAAATATTGTTGCATTGAAGTTTCACCATTTTGATCTGTTTGAAGAAAAAACAGGTTAATTTGAAAGTGATGTAGACCTGCATTTAGCTACGTAGACCTGCATGCACCATGTATGTCTTAGGCATTGGTGTTGAACAGCAATTAGCAACAGTAAAACTGTCTGTGGCTCTAGCAAGTCTGAAAATACATATTTTGAATAAGATACTTATAACAAGACACAACAAAATAAAAAAATTTTAAACTATAATTGGGTGCTGTGAAATGTTTTAAAGGTATTTCTTAAAATAGCAAAAAATTATTCATCTTAACACACTGTATAAATAACCAACAAGCAACACATATTATCAAAAGATAGATTAAAATATGTATTAGCATAAAACAACTTTAGGCAAGCAAAATATTATGTTGCAGCTATCTGTATAAGAAATCTGAGCTGCATTGCGTATTACTCATGGATACATTATTGTTTGGGGAGGGGGTTTGCAGTTTTGCAGTTGGTTTGTGCTATGATGAAATAATTTGTTTTGCAAATAATTGGGAACACTCATGGAATAGATTAAATTTGCAAGCATCTAATTTCAAGTTCTTAGTAAGTTGACTCTCAGTAGCTGCACTATAAGATTCTTGAGTAAATGGTTATGACTAGGCTAAGCAATTCTTCTGTACATATATTAGTCTTAAAGAACAAACTTTCCACATAGAAATCACTGTAAATTAATTAAATGTTTAATCTATCAGCTCATCTGTTTGTCATCCCAGACTGAAAAGTAATTGCCTCCACTGGGATTCGAATCCGAGACCTCTGGCTTGCAAGCAAGTGTGCTAACCATTACACCACGGGACCACTGGGTAAACTCATTACTACACAGACTGTTTGTCCCTTCAATGCTGCTACTAGCTGCTACATAATTAATTATATTGAATGTATGTCATATGTCGGCCGTTCAAGTAAAAAATTGGTTATACGTAAATATATTGGAGCATATTGAAAAATTTTTTTTATAAAGATCCTCTTAACAAGTATTAAATTGTTCACATATATTAAGGCTCTTGCTTATCAGATACATATATATAAATACAAGCATATGGGTTTTGTAATGAATTTTGTACATATATGTCTTGAATTAAACCGGGATGCTAGCTCACTTGCTGATATGACTGACTATGCCATTATATGTACAGTATCTGAGGCACTACAGAACTGATACTAGTTATTGATGACTTTCTAAACAGATTGCAAATTGTAGATCAATATAATAAATTACAATAAACCTGCCAGCTAAGTGGAATTTGAGTCTTGTAGCCTCTGAAGTTCATAACTTTGTTCTGAAGTAGTTCTGTTACTTTATGAGTTCTACTATAGAGATCTTAATATGAGAGTTAAGGACTGTAGAATTATTATACTGTAGAAGAGCTCTGTAGCTTACTTGTGTTTTATAATTAGCAGTGAGAATAATATTAGGGCAGAAGTTGATAATATAACTCATACTTCACATATGTGTTCATGACACATAACAATTAAAATGATTAATGAGCATTTTTTAAATCCCTAATATTGTAAAATAATTAGTATATACTAGCTTATTGTTATAGGATGAATCCGATAGCACATAATTGGCATAAAAAGATGCATAGTAATTCTAGTTCACAAAGATCCAATTAAAATAGCATATTGAAATATAGAGTTATCTTTTCTATTTTACAAAATATTATGAGTGTTGTCTACTGTGCTATGCAGGCTTTTGTACGCACAAATTCATGCGCTAACATAAATAACACATAAAAAGAGACTTAGCTTTGAATTAGCAACAAAACGTTGCAAGTTTACAGTTTTACGTTAAATATTTATAAATGATAATAAAATTATAAAACTAATTAGCCGTAATCTAAATGTTAAAATAATTTGTTTTTAAAACCACGTTCAAGCGCTTATACCGCATGGTAACTATATCAACAACCAAGATGGCGTATGTTGTTAGAGTAAACTGCATGCCTCTTACAGAAACAAATTGAGTTCTATATGTAGGTTTTAAGGTATTTTTTGTTAAGAATTGTGTTAAACCATTAATTTAAAACAGGATGTCAGAACATCCTTTGTCTCCTGGTGCTAGCAGAGCCCAGAAAGGTCCAAGATCTACTAGTGCAGAAGCTAAGAGTAAATCCAGGTTGACAACTTTGGCTCCAGGTGAAAACCTAAAGGAAAAACAGGTAAAAATTGTGTGATGTGTGACTTCATAAAATTCATATTATTAATAAAATTTGGTTTTGAAGCATATTCACAAGCTTTTTTGTTTAATGGTTTGCTAAGTGATGTGAATGAGTGCATTTCCAACATTAAAACAGAAACTAAAAGTGAGAAGAGGCAAAAGTATTACCTGAGATTATTATTATAACTATTACTATAAGAAATCGATATACTAATTACTTAACATGAATATTTTTTATCGTTTTAATTATAAAAAGATGTGATGAGTAAAATTTTGCAGTATTATTGAAAACAAAAATTAATCAAAATGAAAATCAAAAATCTTAAAAAAGTAAGTGTTAGAATTTGAAATTGTGTTATTACCAATACAAGGACCTAGAAATAAAATCATGTATTAAATTTAATTAGTCATTAGATTTATGGTGGTTATTGAGTGTTTATGCAATTTAAAATAGAATTTTAAAATGAAAAAGAACCCACTTGAATTATGTTTTGTTTATAATTATATCTGGTTTAATTTAACTTAGAAGCTGAAATACACTCCAAACTCAACATTTAAATATTTTTATTTGCATAATTGAATTTTATGGCTTTACTATTAGTAATATTAATGACAATACAACTATTTAATAAAATAGATTTGAAGGTGAAATCTTAGAAGATTTAAGATTTCAACTTCAAAATCTTGTCTTAGAAAGTTGTATACTGTTACTAATATTATGAAGCAATATCTAATTATATGCCAATTATAGTAAGTTCATAGTTTGCTCACTGTAAATCAGTTACTCCTTTGGTTTAGTTTTGTGGCTGATATTTTTATGATTGTTCTACATAGGTATCACCATGTTCTATTACATTGAACAACTGGTCAGTTATGCAAAGGACATTTATTTTCAGCAACTACATAAGCAACCCTAGGTTTGCTGGTGTACCAAATTTACATTAGCAACAATTTTTATCAACTATAAAATACACATTAATTGTTGCAATGCTAAAAACAACTGTGCAGTTTGATATTACTTGCTGCGTTCGGGGTAGTTTGTTGCTAGCAATACAAAAGGTATAATCGATTTCTTCAATAATGAGCTTTTCAATAAGTCTACTGATTTGGTTGATGTTAAGCAAACACAACTTATTGTAATACGTACAATGGTTGTAGTTTCACTGTAAGATTGCCTTGCTCATTAGTAGTGGTGCTTTAATCATTACAAGTTTCATTTTATCAATACCACCCAGTCACACTCTTTATTGTTGATATAACATTTCTTTTAGCAAACAAACTAAGTCCTATTTGGTAACAACAAGCTAGCTCAACTATTTAATCAAATATTTGTATATCAGACATGTTGTTAATGTCCACAGCAACCAACATGGCGGTATGACCCCAGTAGTCGTACTTTGATAATAATGCCAGCAGTGCATAGTCTCCATTTTGTGGAGGCATTGGTGAGTTGTCCCATCCTTGTGTAGTGCTATACTACCTTTCCCATCACCTTAGCGCTCTGGTTACTATAAATTCTATATTTGGGTAGCATACTTTGCATGTCTTATATAGTCAGTTATATATATTCAAATAATACAAAAATTAGTAATGAACTGAATCAGTACAGATGAGTCGTAAATGCAAATGAATGTTCAGTTTTCCTCAAAACCTCCTGTGCTTATCCAACTCCTGATCACTTTATGTTGTAAATCTTAATTTTTTCCCACCATTTTTGTTCTCAACATAAAGTTAGCAAATATTTGAAAATGTTACTTGTTCAGTTTTAATGTTGTTCAATTTGCTAAAACTTTTGAAGTAGTATGTATGTGGGAAACTAATAAGTGGAAATAAAATTAATGAATTGTTGCATTAGGAGTTGTTTTCTTTTTAAAAATATTCAATATTTTAACGTGTGCATAATACACATTGTATGCAGCACTTGCATTAAATTTAAAGGAAACTGTTAAATGTAACTGAGATATTTTTATATTATTTAACTTGACCATAAAGCTATTTAATTTCAATAAATATAGTAATTACATGTACTGACAACTCTCTTCTCTTTGTGCAGAAAATTAATTCTTAATAATTATAACTTCTTTGGAGGATAGTTTTATATATTATTATAAAAAATATACTATAATAATTTATTATAATATATTATGTAACATATTTTAGCATTGCTTTAAAGATTAGGACTTTTGCAATAAATACTTACTTGAAAAGTATTTAAATTTATATAATTATGTATATACCGTAGTTGTGTTTCAAAACTAATATTCTTGCACAATGTGATATAGTTATTATTTCAATATTATGAGGGTCAAAGTTTAGCCCCTTTTAAAAAGTAAACAACTCCTATTCAGCAGTGCTTTATGTGAAATATAAATATTGTAGTTCTAATCAGATTTGTTGTGTTTATATGTATTTAGATAATGCTTGGGGCAGTTTAAAACAGATGCATGCTACACACAATGCTGGAACTATTTTCTTAAAATATACTTATAAACCTTATTAATAGTGAAAAACATAATTGACCAATGAAATGATGAATAACTATTTTTTAATTTATTAATGATAAATGTTAAGTTTAACCCAACTATAAAAATTAATTTTAGAAAACGTTGTAGTAAGAATAGCTCATTTGCCAGTACCAGAACAGAAAAGAGCCTATGCTAGTAACTTAGTGCTACAGCTTATGGAAATAAGTTTCTCTAACTTAATAAGAAGTTATAAAGTACTTACGTAATTATAAGTTTTCAATGACTACAGTATAGTTTTCAAAACAATCTCTTTGCCAAGTTCCCTGCAATACTTGAGACTTGGTGCTGCTTAGATAGGGGAGTGGCTGTAACTGCAGTGTAAACTGTAAGCAGGGTGTAAAACTGTACTCTCTACCCCAACACATTTAACTGGCTATACTGCTTTAGGGAGGGTAGTAATTAAATGGCTTGTTTGGAAATTGAACTCTTATGCGATAACTCAAAGTTACAGACAGCATTATCATAATGGGTCATCAAAAGAGGTCTAATTTGAATGTCTATTGTATAGTCATAATATGCAATTAGAGTTTAGGGACTCTTAACTCACTTCACTTATCTCTCTGTTGCCATAGTGATATCAACATCTATATACAACACTTAATTACTGCAGTGGATATAGGTGTCCGTGTAAGATAGTCTGTAGCACATATAAATTTGATAACATATGTGAGAGGTTGAAAGATTGATTTGTTGATTAAATAAAATAATTTGATTCAAAGAAATAATGGCTCATCTAGAACTATCTCGTAAAGGGCGGAAATTTACTCTCGCCAGAGGCAGTATTGCACCAGATCACCTTCTACTAATCGTACGTAGTTCTGGACTTAGTAATGCTGCACGAGCATGGCATTAATGAAACATTTAGCTCAGTATTTTATCCCGAAAGTAGTTTTATTTATAGCATAAATTAGTCTTCTTTTAGCAGTCTTTACCTTTAGTTCTTCTGACACTATGTATTCAATGTAGTTAGAAAATGTTGTAGGCTACTTTATCACATCTGCTGTTGCTTATATTTCACCAGCAATCAACCACATGAGTTGGCAGACAAGGAATGTCTTGCTATAGTAAATCATTTGCTTACATCTTAGTACCTCCTTGTAGAGTTTGGAAAATTTTTTAACCAAATGACTTTGAAGAATAATAAAATATCATGTTCGTAAAAGATGCTATGTTATAATACTTAATATTATACTAGTAAATTTATTTTTCTTGAATGTTAAGATGATAATAAAGATGATTATGTGAATATAAAATAGATCATTTGCTTACTTGTGTCTGTAGCAAAAGATTAAAGAAGAAAGAGAAGCTAGGCGGGCCCAGCTTGCTGACACACACCACAGTCTAATAGGAACTGCTGCCGATGCCCTCTCAATCAGCAGAAATGAAGCTGAAGATTCATTATTGGAAGGCTCACAGGTATTGACCTTTCGTAGCAATTTAATGAAAACAGCTTCTAACATCTCTTAATCTGCTATGTTAGGCCGGCTGCTAGCTGATTTCAAATTGCAATTACAAAAATGTAAAATGGTAATAAATGCTGTTTCTTCTAACTACGAAGTGTAGAGTTTTCATTTATTTTGCATATATGAGCATTTACAGTTTTGTGTTCTTATTCCCCATTGTCTGAGGCTTTATAATGCGCATGTAGATCTAGGGAAATGCTTCTTGTAAGATTTGTGGAATTCAAATACTACTAGATCCATTAAATCAGGCATCATTTTTATTATAAAGTTTACATTCTATTCTAATTTGTTCATGCTTTTATGATGCTTTCAAAAATTTATTTCTCAACCAGAAGATTGTGAAAAATTATTATTTGATTTACAGGTGGACATGATGAATGATTTCTTAGCAGCCAATGGAAACAAACATTTGCTGATGTATTACCAAGAGCTAGATGTTGACAAAGATCAAGGTAAATGTGAAATGTGAAAATTTTTTAATGGTTATAAAAATAATAAGTTCTTTGAATAGCTACATAATACACGGTTTAGTCTCCAACAGTTATAATCTACTAGTTTGCATCTTGATGTAATTAACCTAAAGCTTGAAAGCAGACTTGAAAAGATTATTCAAATCCCCGACATTTTTTAAACACTGTTTGTGAATAGTAGGAAAGTTTGTCTTTTATTTTGTCCGTTTTAAATCATCGTATGTGAATCATTGAATTCTAACAATTTAGAAGTTGAACTGCAACTTAGAATGCCTTCCGCAGCAGACAAGCGAAAAGGTATACCATCTAAAGAGTTGTGCAAATTTCTGAAACGCTGTGTTAGTCTATTAGTTGTTTTCAGTTATAGATACTCAAGCTTTTTCCTTTTCAGCTTTTTACAGATTTGATTATTTGTTAGTTAGACCGCACTTTATTCAACGTGATGTTAGAGTAAAGTTTTCACTTAGCAGTTGAGTTTAAAGAACTTACAATTTCAGCTTTGATATGGTACATCTTGGAGCTTTCTATTTAATTATTTAACCATTGCTTATAATTTCAATTTCAATATTTTTAACTACAATATAAGTAGCTAGATTAACATCTGAATTCGTAAAAGAATTCAACAAAGTCAAATAATTTTAGTAATTAAACGAACATAATAAAAAAAATTAATTTGTGTTTGTGGACTTCAACATCACTCATAAATTTTAGCCATTCTGAAAAATAAAGACATTAGGTTTAATTAATGCTAGGGATAAGTTTTTTTTTTACCCACCACCTTTTAGTTATAATTATGTCACAATAATGCACATTGTAGAATTCTAATGCAGTAATTATTTTAGAAAGTATTGAAGCACTATCAATTGTGTTCACTAATAAAATTGCGGTAGCTAAAGTTAAATGATACTGAAATCCAGTTTAAAACCAGTTTTTGAAAAGTTTGCTATAAATACGTGGTCGTACACTGTCAAGCACCTTTTCATTATAAATTTTAATAGCTTATACATCCTACAGTCCTTGAGGAGAGAAATGACTGGCTAGCCTGTAGCATATAAAGTAGGCACTTAGTTTTCATTATAATAAAATTAGTTTCTTACACTTTAATGAAACAAAGTTACTCAAGCTGAATGTAAGATGCCATGCTGTTTGGACAAGTAGTTTTATGGTGAAAATTATTTTGTAGAAGTAGTAATTCTAGCAGATATTCTAAAAATAAAATGTTTCTAATAATATTTTTATTATATAAGATTATGCTTGGTATTTAAAAGTATAGGCAAAGCTGTTAGGATATATAATCTAGCATGCTAGTATTAAATCATGTTGCTATTAGAAGATAGCTGAGTTCCATCGTTTTTACAAAAGATTTCCAACTAGAAAAGTAACTGTATTCTTATGGGGATAGTTGAACTCAACTAATTTCTACTTAATTTATATTAGTTAGTCCAATGAATTAGTATTTCCTTTTCTGATATCATGTTTTAGTTTACATATAATTAAATATCAGATATACTCAGATTAAATTAAGTACTGATAAACTCCAGTCCCCAATCTTCAAATTAATTGAGTTTAGAAGTACCTGGGGCAAGTTTAAATCAGTATTGTTTGAAAATTTAATTGTTTCTGCTGTAGAGTCTTGTGTAATTAATATGATTAGTAGTAATAATGGTTTTTCAGTTGCAATTAGCCTTTCCATGCAGTTTACTTTGCTTTAACTACATACAGGATCACACTTCGTGTACTTTAGTGAACAATTAGAAACATAAATTGTTCATTGAACATTTTATAGAAATCAATCTGTAAAGCATACAGTAACAAGTTTGATCATGCTCGGTTAGATCAAAGCTTGCTTCATTAGTGTATTGTAACAACTGTTTTTATTTCAATATTCAAACTTTCCAGTGAATGTAAACATGTATAGCATTAAGCAGATTCATGCATTGCAAGTTGCACTGTGGGTTACTCTGAATAAATGGTGTTAATCTCAGTGATTGACAGCAATATACTTTATTTTAGGTGATGGCATTCGCCTCAATCAATCTAGAGCTAAGTCCACAAAGCCCAAACTTTTCGTCACTAATGGCACTGATGTGCCGTTGAAGAAAACATGCCTATTTTTTACTAGAAATGATCCAGCAACTGCTGTAACCTCAGATAACTTCAGCAAGGTGTGTTTTTCCAAATTGTTATATACTCTTAATAAACCTTTTATCAACATGCAGTCAGTTGAGGTAGAGAGGATTATTTCAAGCTGAATGGACAATATTGTTGCTATAAATTGACTGCACATCAGCCATACCTGTATGGCATTACTATATTACTTTTCATTGTTATATAATTTATAATAACATTATTTGTATAGTTAATGTATAAAGATGCTTGTTGAAGAGGATTGTATATTACAAACATTTATTTGAAATAGATGTTGCTGTATGAAATGTCTTGAGGAAGGCTAGCATGTAGCATGCTGGTTAATTGTTTTAGTTAGAATTACTTCTGTTCTGCAATATGAAAATTATATATTTTACCAGGAAGTTTTGTTTGGCATTCTTGATGCTTCCGGAAAGGAGCATGGTCATGGGTTACTGAACGGCATTGAGAACGTCATGTCACATATATACATACCAGCTCTGAAAAAAGCCGTGAAAGGCTGGGGTGCCTTGGAGAATGGAAATACTTCAGTACGACATGATTTTATGAACAAACTAGAAGGCTTTGTCAACATACTAGTCAGTGAGTAACGATGTCCAACTTGCAAATGCTTTCCTGTTGCTTTTACTGTTTGCATGAAAAACAAGCAAATTTGTGTAAGTTTTAGATTCTCATTAGTTTATACATAGAAAAAGACATTTTAATTGATTTGTATTTTTTATCAAATATGTTCTATAATTAAGGGATGTCTTAAAGTTATTTGAGTTCTAGTTGTTGAATTTCTTTTCTTACGGAAGTATACCTAATATGATTGAGTATGAAAGGTATTTCAAAATAGAAGTTTTAGTTTAATAAATTGTTTTCTTCAATTGAAATCAAGACAAGTAAGTTAAAAATTATGTTGTCATTACAATTTTACTATGTTGAAATATTTTTGTACACTCTCACAAATATTTTTGTACAAATTTAAAGTAATATTTTTTAAGCTGTACTGATTTTATAGCTTAAAGAATGCAACTCTGTAAGTTTGCCTGCTGTATGAGTGTGTTTAAAATTCGGCACAGGACTTTCCCTTGTTGTAACTTTGCTGTGAGATAATGCTGAATATGTTTAACTCATTGCTTGTAATCAGGTGCCCAGGAGAGTCTGTATGAGAAGGTAAATCTAAAACCCTGCTCCATGGACCTGTCTCTCATAATGACCCCCTCAGACTACCAGACTGTGGCTGCGTCTACCGAACAACTTGAGGCTATAGAGGATTGCATGAGTGTTTGGGTTAAACAGATTGAACAGGTAATGTATCCCATACTGTGTATGTGTGTCACATCTGAAACTATCACTTCCATTGCTTTGAATTATAAATTTTTCATTAGATGTTTGGGGACAATTGCATCGAATAAAACCACACCCATAAGTTCATGCAAACCACAACCACAAATCAATCCTTATGATTCATTCGAAGCAATGGAAAGCAGTGAATATGTCCATCTTGGGTTCAATAATCGGTGTAATTTCCTCTCCACCATGATTGACTTAATTTGTTTGTGTGTGTCTAACCCCCATTAAACAGCTAAATCTTTAGTGTTTGTTCAATGTTCAAAGCAGAAGTATTATCATAACAGCTGCTGATTAGATATTCCAACAAGACTTATTCTTCCAATGTCAGCTTTTATTTTATCTACAAGCAAAGGTATTCATACTTGAGCTTGTAGTTGCTGTAGTGGCTTTCTTTCATTGTAATCTAAAGAGTCAGTCAGTGGAAAGGCCAACACGAAGTTGTTGGCATATATTCAAACAACTTCATCCATTATAACTGTATTTAAACTGCTAAACCAACCGTCTTTAGTTTCTATTTTCAATATTAATTTTGTGATAATTTTTGTAGCAAATTGATTTTTCACATTTATAATAGTTTTAGTATGTTTTACGTATAACTTTGTGTAAAATAACTTGTAAACAGTTCTGTGAAAACTCTACAGTATGCATATTTAGCACATATTTTGTTATGTGTAATATGCAGTATAAATATAATGTTTAGTATACTGTATAATATACTGCACCTAAATATATGAAGATGAAAGCAAAGATAAGTTATCATTTAATGTTGAAAATCTCACAATATTCTCTGCTTTTCTTGCTAATGTTTACACTATGCGTTGGCAAAGCACTTACTTGACTTAGTTACAGTTGAGGACCAGACACACTTGAGTAGAATTGACCAACAAAATGCTAATGTCGTGGGGTTAGAGCAGCTGCAGACACTTGCGATGGTGCATTTCTATTGGATAAACTAGTGTTGGGGTTTCTTTGCAATAAAGTTATGTGGAAACTAACAAACTAAAACCTGCACCCCCATATTATAGCACAACTATATGACATAAAAAGCCCCTCTTTTAAACTGCTATATGTATCATTAAAGATAATTGTATTTGCAGCATTAAAATAAGATTTGTATTGTAATTCCCTAGCTGTATGTGTTAAAGTGTAGATTGTTTTTAGAGAGCTGTAAATATGCAAGGTTTCAGCTGTAGTTCTGTAGTAGGAATGCAGCACTTGTGCTTGCTATATTGTAATAAAAAGCTAAGAATAATGATTGTAGAAAAGTATAAGAGTAGATTGCTGGAAGAGTTTATTAATAGCGTGCACAAAAGCAGTTTGGAAATTCACTCAAACACCTGCTTCAACTTGACATTTGCTTGCATCAGTTTTGCTAACATGTTTGGTCTACAACTAGTAAACATATATGCTAATCACAAAAACGAGTTCAAAGTGCACCATTCATTTTATAGAAAGATTTAAGGTGTTACAAAGCTGCAACATATTTCTTGGTCTACATGCATGTATATCTAGTCATGCGTGCTTATAGGTGTTGGCTGAAAGTGAGCAGATGAGGAAAGAAGCAGACGACATTGGTCCGAGAGCTGAACTAGATCACTGGAAGAAGCGCATGTCAAAGTTCAACTACCTCCTTGATCAAATCAAGAGTCACAATGTGAAAACTGTGCTTGGAATACTCCAGGCCGCCAAATCCAAGTCAATTAAGGTGACATGTTTGTGACTTCTTATTCAACTTTTGCCAACAAGTTATCTTTTTAATTTTATATGCTATGTTGTATAAATGGAGCCCAGTGTTTAAAGTTAGTCCATCATGAACTATTTAAGATAGAAAATCATTCATCATGGTTGTTATATAGTTGCTAGGAAGTAAATGATTTCTTCCAAAGATTGTTGGTCATATTTTGCTTGTCTTTTTTTATTTCACTTTATTAAAATGTCAAAACGCACTGTTTTATTATACTGTGTGAAGTGGTAACTGATGGTGTAGAACTCTCTATCTGTTCGGTTCTCATAACATTGGCTGTTTGGTTTGTTAACAGGTTTGGCAAGAACTGGACAGACGAATTACAGACGCTGCCAATGAGGCTAAAGATAACGTAAAGTATCTGTACACACTGGAGAAGTTCAGTGACCCTCTGTATCACAGCGACCCAGTGGGCATGCTCGAAGGCATTCCTGGACTTATCAATGCTATTCGAATGATTCATAGTATTTCCAGATACTACAACACCAGCGAGAGGATGACTTCTCTCTTTGTCAAGGTATGTAAGGGACTCTACCATGGATTGTGATGAAATATTAGTAAGTTTTGTTTATATCACCGTAGATATCTAAACCCTTTGAAAATCATCAAATTCTGTGTTAAACTCAATCCTGCACTTTTAAAATGCCTGTGTAATATGTTTGAAAAGTTTTTTTTGTAAAAAGTTAAGTACTTCGCAAGACCAGAGTTTAACTGATTTGATAAATTTTTATTTGCAGATCACAAATCAGATGATCACAGCCTGTAAATCCTACATAACGGACAGCGGCTATGAGACAGTTTGGAGTCAGCCTCCTGAAGCTGTCCTCAAGAAACTTGATGACTGTATCAAGTTGAATGAAGAATATCAGGTAATTCAACTGACTTACTAGTCATTGAGATGAGACAACTCTTCACATCTTCTGCATCTTTGCTAGTATAGAATCATGGTTTATAGGTTTGATGGCTCAACGTAACTGTTATAAAATCATAAATAGTCTTCATCAAAAATTTGTTCAAAGCTCTATATAAATTGTACTTCCGTATGTGGCATCTCTATACATCAAATTTCTAGTATAAAAATTATTGCTACAAAAGTGGTATGTTAGTAGTTGATATCCACATATTATATAGTCTACTTTTTATGGACGTGCCATCTCTAAGATGTGATTTGTACCTATATAATTTTTTATGTGAAAATAAAAATATTAATGCATATCTTCATTCATGGATGCTTGAATTTTACTATTGATTACTTTAATAGCGCTGCTTTCACAAGACTAAAAAGAAGTTGGAAGAAATTCCTGATGAAAGGCAGTTTGAGTTCTCAGAAATGTACATATTTGGAAAGTTTGATACGTTTACAAGACGCCTCAAGAAGATCATTGAGATGTTCAACACAATTGAGATGTACTCTCATCTCCAAGACTCTAAGATTGAGGGTAATGTAGTTCTTAAACCTTGTAGTTTGCTCTGGCCACCACCCTTGCTTAATAGACGAGTTTATTATTTAACTTCTAAGAACACAAGTTTACAATTTACTGTAAGCAGCTTTTTAAAACTATATTGAAACTTTTTTATTTATTGATTGCATTACTACGTTGTCTTCATTTTTAACTCAATTGGATTTTATTGTTCTTTTTTGTGCAAAAATTTATTAGTGTAGTCATACAGTAAATAGCCTCTGAATAGTTAATAAAATATTCTTAGTTAATTTCTTGTACAATATTAGCTACACAGCATACAAGTGTTTTACTACTTTATTAAAATTTTGTCATAAGACCAACAATGCTTATGAGTTGAATTTTATTTCACCAGGACTGGAGCTGATGGCCTCCAGATTTGCTGTGGTTGTGACTTCAATGAAGAAGAAGCCATACGATTACCTCGACCAAAGGAAGATGGACTTTGACTCTGATTTTGATGAATTTAAAAGAGCTATTCAGGAATTGCACGTAAGATTATTTATATGTTAATAACAAATAGCAGTAAATTATTACTCGAAGTGGTGAAATAGTTGTTAAAGTTGAAACTTGGACAGATGGTAGTACGCGTTAATATGCTCTGCTCCAGAACAACATCCTCAGCTTCATGGATATGAGGTTTGCAAAGATCTCTAGTGTGCAAAGAGCTGTTCAGCTACTTAAAAAGTTTGAGAGACTGGAACTCCCTAATCTGGGCATTGCTGAGAAGTATGCCAAAATTCTTGCTGCCTACGGAAGGGAGATTGACATGGTCAGCAAATTCTATCAGAAAAACAAGCAAGATCCCCCAATAGCTCGTGATTTGCCGGAAATGGCTGGAAAGGTACTTATGATAACATAATAGAGTACACATCTGTTTATTTATAACATCATGCAGTACTTTTACCCTCTTCCTCAGGGAGAATTTAAAGAAATCTGATTTTTTTAAATATTGTCTATGCTATAGTCAATAATTATTATATAATTTATCAACTTTTCAAGCTATGTAAAATAATTTATAGTATAAAGCATTGACATAGCAGAAGGTATCTGAAACTTTAGGAAGTAATGACAATGTCACAAAGGTTAGAAATTTTTAGGACCAGTGTGCTAGACAAACATGCTCTTTATTTTTTTGTAATTGACAATAAAAAAGTATAGATGTATATTTTTTTTATCTATGCCAATCAGATAAAATACTGTAAACAGCTGGTGTATTATTTGTTAACCTGTTGACCCCTGATGAAATTGTTTTGAAAGAAGTAGAAGTAACTTGATTACGAATTGTTAGCCATTCGCATAAAAAAACTCACGCAAGTTTATAGCCACCATTCCTGTGAGACAATACCTGATGGAAGGTTTTTTTGTTAAATCAGGTTAAGGATGTAGATTATTTATATGTGGCACGGGAGCAATTATGACTGGATGCTCTTCCTAACATCACCAATGACCTTTACTGGGGATCGAACCCATGACTACGGGTTTATTAAACCAGCGCTCTAACCCCTAGATCATGGCTACTCCCTGCATTAGGAATTCTATATTATATATTTTTAAATGAATTGAAACTTTAAATGTCAATATTTATGTTTTCAAACATTAAAAGAAAACTCAGCCACATATTGAGAGTTGTGACATTACGCTATTATCTTTGCTCTAACAGATATCATGGGCCCGTCAACTCTACAGAAGAATACAGGAGCCGATGGACATGTTCCAGGAGATGTCTAACTTGCTGCAAACAACTGAAGGGAAAAAGATTATCAGAAACTACAACAAAGTGGCCAAAGTACTGTTAGAGTTTGAAGTCTTGTATCACCGAGAGTGGATGAGACAGGTTTGAGTTTCACCATTTATCATATTATTTGGCACAGGAAGCTATGCATGTGCAGTACTAGATATGTGTTTTACTTATTATAGACTTACTTGAAGACCTATAGATTTTTAACAAATTTAGTGTAATTTTCTTACACTAGAAATAGAAAATTAGATTATGTCTTGCAGGGTTGCAACAGATACTTATAAAATTGCCGTTAAATCGGAATCTTTTCAATTCAGAAAAAACATTATGCAAAATCTATAGAAACTTACGGCACTGAGTCATAATGCATTCACCAACATTTAAATTATTCACTATAAAACGCCATTGCAGTATTAGAAATATGTACATGTTCACAGTGTCACTTCAAGAATATTTTACAGAGCTCAAATAGTAGTTTTACAATAAAATTTACATAAAATAATTTAATAATTTTAATTAAAATGCGAAAAAGAGTAAGTTTTACTGCTAGTTCTCACTGATGACTCACAGGTTACGTTGTGACTGTAGGTTGAAGTGGTGAAGTCTGGGCTACAATCTTCTCTACTTGTCCGACACCCGGAGACAAAGGACTTGTATGTCAACTTTGACCCACAAATATTGACCTTGATCAGAGAAGCCGAGTGCATGTCAAGGTTGAATCTTGAAGTACCAGCGGCAGCAGTAGACCTCAGGACGAGGCAGCATTCTTTGAAGAACAGCTACAATGCTATTGTTGTATGTAAAGCTCCGATATGTGGGTTGTGAAATTTATAACCTGAAACAATTTTAATTGCTTTTATTTTATTTGTTGTAAAAAGACTGTTGAATTTATATATGCTTAATAACAAATTACCTCGTGCATCGGAATAAATTTTTTGTATGCATATTTCCTGTGAAGTTACACTGTTAGGATAATGTAGTAATTGGTATTGAAACTCTTCTTTATACAGTATAATGCAATATATGCACCATTATATGACATGGTATGATATTTAGTATATTATCTATTCTAATATATTATATTATATAAGAGTGTACAGTCAAGTTTTTATTATAGCTGCTGCTAAAAGAAAACAGTCGTGTTAGATCAAAGATTCCAGCAGCGTTTGAGCTACTCATGGAACCGCATATCCACCATCTTGATGACATCATAAGTCCTGGCGTCTCATCATACACGTGGAGTTCCCTGAAGATTGAAGAATATGTGGAGGCTGTCTATGCTGGACTAGCTGAACTAGAGCTGCTTATTGACCGAGCTAATCAACTTACAGGTGTGCATAATTTCTAGTTGGGGTGACTGTTAAAACTTTCTATTGTATGTTATGAAATTTTGCTTCAAGAGTTCTCATTCTAGTTTCATTTAATTTTTATATAAAATTATTTGCATGTATGGAGTAACAAAAGGTTTAAAATTCATTCATTATTTTCTCTCATAATCTCACAATAAAGCATCCAACCATTCCTCCTCATACGCTTACAAAACACTCCCATAAGTCTATAATTTGCTCTCATACACTCATAGGTCTACTATTTGGTCTTATGCTGTTATTAAACATTTTCTTGCCCTTATTTCTCTCACTGCAATGCTCGTTATACAGTCTTCCACCTCTATTAGGAAGAACAATGTTTAGATGCTTTATTGTTATACTATGAGATAAAATAATGAGTCAATTTTTGACTATTTTGATTATCCGTATGCATACTTATGCAATGTCAATTAAGTTCACAGTGTAACAGATGCTTTGATTTGCCTGCAGAGTTTCGTATTGATGCTATCCTCCAAGAAATGAGTTGCATGAAACTCGTAGAACTGCCCGAAGATGAGCCGTGGACAGTCAAAGACTTTCTGACTAAAACGGAAGAACTCTGTGCTAATGGTGCTAGAGAACTGCAAACAAAAAGTGTCAATGTTGAAGTAAGTTAAACAAATCGCTAACTGTGAGTTGTTTCCCCTTGATAATTGAGTTGAAATGACTCTGCAGTTAGCAAAAAATTAGCCATGTGTACAACAGGTATTATATGATTTTGTTTTTAAGCATTCATTTGATTAATTTGGTTTTTTTATGTAACTAAAGACTAGTGAAGCTTTCTTCTGAAATAATTTGAAATCTTTTCAGGTAAAAGTAGTTTAATTCATATAATATTTTCCAGTATTATTGTCTCTTACACTAAAAACATGAAAATTTGTGAAATTTTTGTTACGGTAAACTTTTGATTAGATGCACGGTATTTTATGTTTTAGGATGCTGCCAATGAACTGATCAGCATGCTGCTCATGCTGCCGGAAGCAGACGATGACGAAGATGATTTTGATGCCGATGAACCAAACACTGAAGGTAATGTTGTCTGTTATAAGATTCTGATTCAACTGTTGTGGTGTTATTAGAATAGCCTTAGATTCTGTATTCAGTCCGGCTTGCACATGTTGCTACTATATGTTTTACTGATAGCAACCAACCACAAGTACATAATTATTATAATGTAGTCTATGTTCTTGAGAATCAGCTCCCCATTGATATAAGCTAACTGTATCTTACATAACATACATGTGCTGTGTTCTTGTCGAAGCTGCAGCTATTTCTGTTTCTTTATAGAAATACTTTGCTGAAAATGTGTATAGTTTTATAAACTTTCAATTTATTGAGATTTTAAATGATGCAATATTCGACACGAAGCCTCTAGAGCTTTTTCCTAGTTGTCAAAACATTTAATGTATGGTGTTCATTTTTTCTCTGCTATTTTAGCATGGCTGTGTGCCATCATTAAGCTAGAATAGAAATGTAGGGCATTTTGTTTTTGGAATGTAGATGCAGACAAGAAAAGTATTCAGTCTTCTTCTAAACAGTCTGGTTCAGGAAGTCGGGTGTCACTCAACAGGTCCCGACCTCACACTGCAGTTAAAGCTAGCGGCCATGACGCCGTGGCTAAAAAAAGGAAAGAAATGAGAGAACAAGTGAGGCCATTTTTGTCACATGCTCAACAAATTTAATAGGCTACATAAGTTATGTTGGTTTTAACATACGCATTTATTTTAGAATTATTTGGTTTAAAGTTATTTTGTTTATTTATTGTTTGGGCTTACAGTGGATGTAGCCGTCTCTCTGTTTTAAGTTTTTCAAAATAACTTCAAAACTAACAAGTTTTCAATGTTCAAGTTACATACAAACCGACAATAAACGTGTTAGTAATGTCTAATGTCTACTTTTGTAAAGATGGAAGAAGCAGCGGCTGACCTTTTGAGTCATTTTAACCACAGAAATGTTGATGCTATAGTAAAGGCTGTGAGACACTCATTGGAGAGTATTAAGAAGAGAATCAGCAGCACGACAGTCACTCTATACGGGGGTGAGTAACTCTCAATAATAACTATATATGGGGGTGAGTAACTCTCAATAGTAACTATATACGGGGGTAAGTAACTCTATACGGGGGTGAGTAACTCTCAATAGTAACTCTATGGTGGTAAGTAACTCTCACTAGTAACTCTATACAGTGGCTATTGATTATTGTACATGTTTCATGAATATAATATGGTAATAAGTAACTTTCGTTTCTTTTAAATTTTGGCAGTTTGAAAAAAGTAAGTTGTGATTTTAAGTTGTTGGACTGGTTACACCATCAAAGAAAGTTTTGACCAGTAGAAAGTTGCATCGAGGTAAAGCATCTGCACTGAATACTAATGTTGGTATATCATGCATTGCTTCAGATCAGAGAGACAGAAACCTGATTCCTTTCTTCCAATGCTCCGCTGTGCTGTCTATACCCAACGTTGTGCTACAACCAGCGTTGGATGAGGTGCAAGGCGCTGTCACTAAGTCAGCACATGCCATCGTACAAGTAGCTAGTGGCGTGTCTCAGTGGGATAAAGATAGAGTCAAGTTCAAGGCCAGTAAAAAGCAGGAGAGCTCCTCTAATGGTATGAGTCATACAGTATACCCAAATGCCTTGCAGAGGCTTGGAACAAGTGTTATTAAAGGAATAATAAGCTTCGGAATATCTTGCTATATTTCTTTCAATATATAGATGTATAAAAAGTAAATTTTGTATGAAATTTGGTTGGTGGAGTTGTTTTAATTCGAGTTCATAAATTTCAACTGCTTGAAGTTGAGCCAAGAGTTTCAAGTGGAATACTTGTCGTAAATTATAAATTACAAGATAATACATATTACACTATATAATATGTATTATAATCAAATTGCTTGTATCTTTGAGTAACCAAAAGCATTTATTTTGATTCTTTTATATTAGTTGGTTAGCATCACTGTCATACAATACCCAAAACTTGTATACATATAAATTATTTTGAAATTTTTCATTGTAAAACTTGAAATTGAAAAGTGTTCTTCAAATTTATCTTTAGTTATAATTGTTGGTATTCATAGTGGTGTCATTTTGTAGCTGGTGCTGAGAGAAGAGGTAGCGCTGCTAGTAACGCCCCATCTGAAGTCTCCCGAAGTGACGTTGCAACTCGGGCTAAAGGAAAGTCTGAGGGTAGTCACGTACGGGAACAGTCTAAGAGCTACTACAAAGTTGTCTTTGAGAACAAAGAAGTGAACAAACTACTGCAAATGTTGGGAACTGCAATCAGTTCTACTAAAGCTGTAAGAATTTCTACATACTTGTAATCTGTATTATATATGTATGCATTTGTGTGTATATATAACCAATTAAATTTCAACCAGTTACAGATATACTAAATAGTTTTATAGAATTTTATGCAATTAAAGTAAATTTTATTTAATGATATATTTTGGTGAAGTGCTTCAGCTGCAAACGCAGTACAAAAACAACTGCTTAATGTCTAACAATAGAAATCTTTGGTTATTGAATATTTACAGGAAACATGTTGTAATAATATTGTGTTTTTTTAATTCCAATAAAATTAGACTAGTACATTAACTTAGTTCGACACTAAATTTTGGTTCAAGAAACAAACCGTGGAGTGTTATTCTTGTCACATAAAGCAGAAGTATATATGTTATGTTCTGGCTTCCACCACAAGCCTCTGCTGATTTGTAGGGCATTCAAGACACACTACAGAAGTTTGCCCATTACAAGCCCATATGGGAGCTGAACCGTGATGACACCTTAGCTGAGTTTCTCAAAGAGAACCCAACGCTCGGCGAATTCGAACTTGCAATCAAAGGCTATGAAGATCTCAATTTGGAAATTGATTCTGAACCCAAAGCATACAATGTCGGACCAGTAGCCATTATGACTCGTGAGTTTACCTTATATATCAGCATGATTTCTTATACATCAGCATGATCTCTTCGTGTGTTTCATTGTCATATATTGTAGCCAATATTTCATTCATATGAACTAAAGTAATTTTGTAGAAGTCCAACATTGGCTAAAATATATAAATCCACTTATCTTCTTTAGATTGATTATGGACACTTTTGCAATTTTGCAATTTTTATTTCTAAATTTGGGCTAGATCTCTTGGTTTCATAATCAATCTGCAATTATAGCATTGCTCTGTTTTTATATTAAACTTATTTCTCTCGATTTGGTTGCACATAACTTTTTTAAACCTAAATGCTATGCAATGCTGTAACTTGTTTTATTTCAGAAACTTTGCAACTGGCCCTGAAAGTAGAGACGAAGGCCTGGTGCCAGGCTTATGGCAAAGTCTGTAATGCTAAATACAAAGCAGAGATGGATGAAACATTCGACTTCATTGAAGATATGAACAAAAAGCTAAGTCACACAATAAGCGATCTTGATGACATTCGTCATGTTATGAGTGCTCTCAAGGTCATTCGCGAGCAAGAAATCAAGATTGATATGGGTATTGGCCCTATTGAGGTGAGACAACTCCTAATACACGAACATATAAATTAAATACTATTTACACATTATCCTGTAAATATCAATTGTGAGACAAATGAAGTGATAAATGTGCAGCACGTATTGTAGTTCTTTTAACATTCTGTGATGATTTATTCAAATGAACTGTTTACAAGATACAGCTTCGAGATTAGAAATTTGGTTGCATTTTGATGTACTACTGTATAAATAAGAAAATAAAATGCGCTTAATAGGCAGGCGGGAGAGGGGACTCTTGAAACACCAACTCTTTTAGCAGTGTGATATACTTACTATTTATATGTTCTTCACATTGTAGCTTGTTTAGTTTAAGAAAATAGTTGTGAAATAGTGGCAATATAGCACCAAGTGTAGTAGTCTATATACAAACCATTTGCTTTGTGGTGATAATTGCCTATATTTCTTGTGTACAGGAATCTTATGCAATGCTCAACAAACATGAACTGCCTGTGCCGAAAGAAGAAATGGAGAAAGTGGATACATTGCGCTATTCATGGAGTAAACTTCAAGCCTTGGCTTCTGAAATAAGTAGCCAGCTACTGCAAATACAACCCCAGTTCAGAACAGAGCTTATTGACAATGTCCAGACATTTGTCCAAGACTGCTCAAACTTCTACTCCAGCTATGAAGATGTAAGTAACCATTTAATTGTAATTGTAGCAAAAGGTTAATTTAATATACCGATAGTTTAGGTAGCTGTTCTATTAAATAGAATTCACTAAGGAAATAAAACTATGTTCATTGTGGAAAGCTACATTGGATGGTAAACTTTATGTTCAAAGTTTGCTATGAGCTAGTAAGTGTACTGCAATTTTTATCAGCATTTAAAGCAGTAGGCTATTTTGGTAAATTTGGAAAGATTTAGGTGAAATCAGTTCTGAGTGTCTGTATAACTATATGTAATGGGAATATGATATGAATCCCGAACTTCACATTCCTTTGCTTACTGCTCCAAATGCTGTATACTCTGATGGTATTGGTATCTCTCCCATTTGTAGAATGGACCTGGAGTACCTGGTGTAAAACCCAGAGATGCCTCAGATAAACTGATTATCTACCAGAACACGTTTGACACGTTGTACAGGAAGTATATCACCTACACTGGTGGAGAGGAGCTGTTTGGGTTGCCAGTCACCGGGTACCCTCAGCTTCTAGTTATCAAGAAAGAACTCAATCTGTTGCAGGTAACTTAAGTTGTCTAAAGATATTCACAAAATGGTATCTGAGTGGAGTGTTTTTTACTTTTGCAACTAGACTTTGGACCAGCTAAGCTATTGAGGTTGTTTTAAAAGAGAAGATAAGTTTAAGATCACTTTTTGTAAATGTCACATTATTGTGTTAGTTATATTTTTCAAAATAATTCCGTTTATTGTTTTATGTAATTTTTCTTTGGAGTTTTTTTTACATTGGATATGTTATAAATTTTTAACAATGAAATACGAGGTTTTTCCAATTATTTTCTAGAAACTGTACAGCCTTTATAACAGCGTAATAGAGACCGTCAACGGATACTATGACGTCCTGTGGACTGAAGTCGACATTGAGAAAATCAACACGGAGCTGCAAGAGTTTCTCAACAAGTCAGTATCTGTTTACTTTATGTCATGTTTGACATCTAACTTTAACAAGTCACACTCTGCTTGGGCTGTAAAATTGTTTATATCTTCTTTTAAACTTAAACTTTGATTAAAAACACACCAAGTATGACAGTTTTTTAAAAGGCTCCAGTAATAATTGCACAATATTGGCTTGTGGTGTAACAACACTAATCTTACAGATGTCGTAAGCTGCCCAGAGCTCTGAAGGAGTGGCAGGCGTTTGAAGAGCTCCGTAAGACTATTGAAGATTTCAACGAGATGGTGCCTCTGCTGGAACTGATGACTAATAAAGCCATGAAGCCAAGGCACTGGCAGCGAATGGCAGATGTCACTGGTCACGCATTTGATGTTGAAAATGAACAGTTTCAGCTCAAGAATATTCTGGAAGCTCCGTTACTCAAGTACAAAGAAGACATTGAGGTATATTGAATGTGAACGCCAACCGAATGACGAAATATGCAACTTCTTATTTGAATAATTTTAGCTCATAAGGTTAATGGATTCTTTTTTGTGGTGCAATCTTCCTGCTTTAAAAAGTGGGTGAAGTTTTAAAATTGTTTTACTTTCAAACATTTTTACTTTTTCTCTTATGATCATTCTATGATCCAACTTTGCATTTACTATTACTACTACTACTACCATGCATGTTCTTGATTCATGACGGTGTATTTGGTTTTATGTACTCTACAAGTTGTGATCACCTATGCTTACAGGACATCTGCATCTCCGCAGTAAAGGAGAAAGATATCGAAGCCAAGCTTAAGGGTACCATTGCTGAGTGGAACAGCGTTGAGTTTGCGTTTGGTAACTTTAAGGCAAGAGGAGAGCTGCTGTTACGAGGCGACACGACTGGTGAGATTATCACGCAGATGGAAGATTCACTGATGATCCTTAGCTCATTGTTGAGTAACAGGTAAATATATCTATACCTTCTTAGAGTCTTGTTTTTAGGCATTAGCTTTTATGATGAATTATTGAAGAAAAGTTCGTGAATGAATTTTGGCTCTGTAATTAATTTCTGACATTTAGTACATGTTAAAGTTTTCAATCAAGTTAAGTAAAACACTTTTCTAAATTATCTAGAAAAGTAAAAGCTTATAAAAGTAAAAGCTTATAAAAGTAAACTCTACAGGGTTTTCAATATTAATCTGCAGGTATAATGCGCCATTTAAGAAACAGATTCAGCTTTGGGTGCAGAATCTTTCTAATTCTTCTGAGATTATCGAAAGTTGGATGCTGGTACAGAATCTGTGGGTATATCTGGAAGCCGTGTTTGTTGGAGGCGATATTGCTAAGCAACTGCCACAGGAAGCAAAGCGATTCAGCAACATTGACAAGTCCTGGATCAAGATCATGGGCAGAGCCCACGAGATCCCTAATGTGGTGCAGTGCTGTGTCGGCGACGACACTCTTGGGCAGCTTTTACCACATCTGCTTGAGCAACTGGAACTTTGCCAAAAATCCCTCACTGGATATCTTGAAAAGAAGAGACTGCTGTTTCCAAGATTCTTTTTTGTATCTGATCCTGGTGAGTTGTGTTGCTATGATTCCTATATAAATACTCTTGGCTGTAAGTTCCAGCTCAATGGACTATCTTCAAAGTTGATTTCTAAAATTATCATTGTGAAATGCAATATTGTGAAATTAAACTACATATATTTTTCTCATCTGTGTTGCATATATTTACACACATGAAAAAATAGTGTATATTGCTGTCTTATCATGTTGTCAACTTCTATATATAATGTCTGGTATGTTGGATTTATTCAGCTCTGCTGGAAATACTGGGACAGGCTAGTGATCCTCACACTATTCAGGCACATTTACTCAGTGTGTTTGACAACACAAAGTCTGTGAAATTCCACGAGAAGCACTATGAGCAGATACTCGCTATTATGTCTTCAGAAGGAGAGGTCGTTGAGGTGAGATGGTTGTGGCTGTTGATCACCACAAATTTTTTTTCATAAAATCACAAATCATATAATAAATTTCAGTTTGTAACAAGTTACATGTTCTAAATTTATTTTTTGCTCATGAAAATTTTTTAATAAATGTATATATTAATTACACCAGGCTTTGGTTAGCCTAAATGTTTTCAAAATTGGAAAAATCATAGTGTTTCAGACATTCAACAGTTCATGTAATGCTTTTCTGTTTCATCAGTTGGAAAAGCCAGTTCGAGCAGAAGGAAATGTTGAAGTTTGGCTCATGGCTTTGATGGTGATGGCCCAGAAGTCAATGCACGGTGTCATTCGCACCGCTGCTATGGCAATCCAGGACCCCAATTTTCAGTTGCTGGAATTTCTCAACATGTTCCCAGCACAAGTTGGTCTTCTGGGTCTGCAGTTTATTTGGACGAGAGATTCTACAGATGCGCTGACTGCTGCCAAGTATGACAAGAAGATAATGTCAGCTACTAACCAGGCCTTCCTGGAGTTACTCAACACTCTGATTGATCAGACAACCAGAAACCTGACGAAAGTAGAGAGAACCAGATTTGAAACTCTAATTACCATTCATGTTCACCAAAGAGACATTTTTGACGAGATGGTAAGTGTTTGTAAGCTATGATGTCTAAAGCATATCAGTTTTATAGCATGTAACAAAGTAAATAGTTTTAAAGAAATGTGCTAATTTTTATACAGACTACAGTTATGCATTCTAGGAGATGTTTTCTTTTTTAGTGCAAATTACACATCAAAACCCCACAGGATTTTGAATGGCTGAAACAGTCAAGGTTCTACTTCCTCGAAGATCAAGACAAATGCCTCATTTCTATCACTGATGTTGATTTTGTGTATCAAAATGAGTTCCTCGGATGCACAGAACGTCTCGTAATCACTCCCCTGACTGACAGGTACTCAGCCTATGATATACTGTGTGCTTATTGGTAGAGTGTGTAAAGTAACAAAATCTTATATTTGAAAATTAAAATTTATTCTTATATTTATACGTAAAGTGTTTTTAAATTCTTGCTATGCCTCTTCATCAATGGCTAAGAAATATTTTCTATATAATTTCTTTAAATACAACTTTTTTTGAATTAATTTTTGGCTTTTTTAATATTATTACCATAATGCTTTATTTACTAATTTTTTTAGATGTTACATCACTTTAGCCCAAGCTCTGGGTATGTCCATGGGGGGTGCTCCTGCTGGACCCGCTGGTACTGGCAAAACTGAGACAGTCAAAGACATGGGTCGTTGTCTTGGAAAATATGTTGTAGTGTTCAACTGTTCAGATCAGATGGACTTCAGAGGTCTCGGACGTATCTACAAAGGTATAAACTGTAAACAATCAACACTTCCATAGTTGACAAAAGAAAACATTTCTGGAAATATTGAAGGCTCTTACCTCAAAAATTGCACTGTTTGTTTTATGCTTCGTTCTAAAATCTTTGATTAAATGTTGGTATGCTATGGTGTCAACCATCCAATCTTATCTTCTTGTCAGGTTTGGCACAGTCTGGCTCTTGGGGATGCTTTGATGAGTTCAACAGAATAGACCTTCCTGTACTGTCTGTGGCTGCCCAGCAGATCGCTATTGTGCTTAGCGGCAAAAAGGAGCGTAAGAAGCAGTTTATTTTTACTGACGGTGATGTTGTGGACATGAACCCAGAGTTTGGTATTTTCTTGACAATGGTGAGTAGTTTGAAGTTGACGGTACACCGTGAGGTGGCCAGCTAATTTACATATTTAGCTGTTCTCTTTGTATCAAGAACCCTAAGCACATCAATCTTGCACAGTCACCTACGGTGAGCCACCCATGATCATAGTCTTATTGTTTGTAGAACCCTGGTTATGCTGGCAGACAGGAACTACCAGAGAATTTGAAGATCAATTTCCGAACTGTTGCTATGATGGTGCCCGACAGACAGATCATCATCCGGGTGAAACTGGCTGCTGTGGGTTTCCAGGACAACATTGTCTTAGCCAGGAAATTCTTCACCTTGTACAAACTGTGTGAGGAGCAGCTTACAAAGCAGGTATTATTATGATGGGTGATTTTACTTGGTTTTCAATTGGAAATGAAAGCTATTAATAGTATATTCTCCCTATTATAGAGATTTGATACCAATAATAGAAATCTGTCCAATCAGTGGAATATACCAGCTTCTGTTTCAAGTGTTGAACTGATATCATGTTTACAGCTGCTAACGTTGTAGGTGCACTATGACTTCGGTCTGAGGAATATTCTCTCAGTACTGCGTACGCTGGGCTCCGTAAAAAGATCCAACCCAGACGAGACAGAGTCTACTGTCGTGATGAGAGTTCTTAGAGATATGAACCTTTCCAAACTTGTAGATCAAGTAAGTCACAATGTGCTGGCTTTATAAACTGTACATCTAGGGGGTAAATTGCTAACTGTAGGAAATACTTTGAATATAATGTTTAAATGTCTTGAGTAACAGCCGTGGTATAGTGGTTTGAGCACTAGCTTAGTAAACACAGGTTCAATGGTTCGAATCCCATTAAAGACCATTAGTAATGTTAGTTAGGGCATTCAGCCATAATTGCTTCTTTGCAACAATAGAAAACAAGTTCTTAGCCTGCTTAAAAATCTTTCCATCAGGGGTTTTCACACGGCTAGTGACTAAAACCCACCCAAGTTTTTATGCCAGGAGTAGATTTTGCTCTCTTTATAGTCTGGCAGTTGAATAAATTATATGCATAACTTTCAGGATGAGCCACTGTTTTTGTCCCTCATCAACGACTTGTTTCCTGGAATTGTGCTGGACAAAGCCGGGTATCCTGAACTTGAAGGTGCCATACAGAGACAGGTGGAAGATGCTAAACTCATATTCCATCCCTCCTGGGTTCTCAAGCTTATTCAGGTATATTCATTAATAGTATCTGTATTCAAACTGCTGATATTTATGAATGTTACATTTTTTTTATTAACAGCTTTGTTAAGAGCTGACGAGCTGTTTAATATAATCCAGGTATCCTTTGTTAGTATATAGAGTATTGAACTAGAATTAGTTGGCTGAGTGATAACTTTTGTCTGTTGTTTCATATCAGTTGTTTGAGACCCAAAGAGTACGTCACGGTATGATGACGCTGGGACCTTCTGGGGCCGGCAAGACGTGCTGCATACATATCCTCATGAAAGCCATGACGGACTGCGGTGAGCCACATAAGGAGATGAGAATGAACCCTAAGGCTATCACAGCTCCGCAGATGTTCGGCAGACTGGATGTCGCCACCAATGATTGGACTGACGGCATTTTCTCTACTCTTTGGAGACGAACACTGAAAGCAAAGAAAGGTATCCCATGCGTTTGTTGCTTGGAATAAAAGTGCAGAAACTGACATTCAACATTGACCTTTTACATTGAAACAATATGCTTAGTAATAACATTACAGTGATGTTAGGAAGAGCATCCGGTCACTATTGCTCTTGTGCTACATTAGAAAAGTTCTTGGCCGACTTTATAAACCCCTTTTCATCAGAGGCTCTCATAACAATCTCTATTATAAAATGTATGAGTTTTTTTTATATTAGTTACAAATGTTTCCCTGTTCTCACTTTTCATTGTTTTATACAAATAGGTGACCACATCTGGCTGGTATTAGATGGTCCAGTAGATGCTATTTGGATTGAAAACCTCAACTCTGTTCTCGATGATAACAAGACACTGACCTTAGCAAATGGTGATCGTATACCCATGGCTCCCAATTGCAAGATTATATTCGAACCACACAATATCGACAATGCCTCTCCTGCCACAGTCTCAAGAAATGGTCAGTAGCTTCTGATTAAACGTTATTTGATTTGCATGATAGGAATTTACAATTAGATTCTTATAAGTAAAGCGTCATAATAAAACTATGCTAAATTGTTTATTTTTCCGGCAATACATTTTTCCGTGAGCTTGGGTGTGCAGGTGTGATCAAACATAAGAAATTTAGCAACATTAAAAAGGAACCTTGCTTATTCAGTTTTATTTGTTAATATTTTATCAGTTTAATGCAAGAAACTATATGCATTAGCGGCTAAACTGTGAAAAATAGCTAAAAGCTAGAGATATATAGTTTGTACTAAAATAAGTAAAACGACTCTGTTAGTACTTTTAGATGATTGAGTGTTTTATATTCTCTGTTTAGGTATGGTGTACATGTCCAGCTCAGCTCTGGACTGGAAGCCCATCTTAGAAGGATGGCTCAACATAAGAGCTCCACACGAGCGAGACATTATCCTGGCTCTGTTTGAATCTGCTTTCCCAGCAATCTTCAGATATGCCATACAGAACCTTGTTTTTAAGATGGATGTTCTGGAAGCCTTCGTCATCACTCAGGTCAGCTGTTAAAAAGTTTAAGAAGAAAAATACATTGCATTTATAAATTTCTTCAGTCTTTTATGTAAATAATAATTTGCATCTATTTATTTATGGCCATCTCAAGTCATAGGTTGCTATCTTGTAGGCTACAAACCTGCTGCAAGGTTTAATACCAGTAGAGGATGAGCGTCAAGGCAGCACGATCTCTAGAGATCACTTTGCTAAGCTCTTTGTGTTTACTGTTATGTGGAGTGTGGGCGCATTCCTAGAGCTCAGTGACCGTCTGAAGCTGGAGGAGTTTATGAGAAACAACGAGGAGTTCACACTCGACATGCCAGAAATTCCAGAAAGCAGCGAGGATAGTGCATATGACTATTTTGTTGATGCCAATGGTTAGTTACATTTTCTTGACAGCATCAACATCAGTTTTCCTTCTAGATGTGACAAATTAATTTTTTTCCATTATTTAAGACAACAGTATCTTCGGGGACAGATCAGTGGCTTTATTAAAAACAATTAGTAGATTTCATCTTCAATCACAGATTACACTATAGTACAGCAGGCAAAACATTTAGTTAATGTATTGTGTATTACAATTTTTGAACCACTTATCATTTTTATCATAAGAAATCTTGACTTACCAATCATAATCAAAGCAGTTTTATGTACATCACAAGAATACCTTCTATCACATGCAAAGACAAACACTTTTTAAAATGATATCATTGAGATATTATTCTACCTTGAATAATGCACTTATGAAAATCATCTGTATTAAAGAGTTTTTTCTGATGAATATGTATTGATGCTAGTAGATATTCTCAAGTTTCTTGGGAATATAGTACTGACAGGTGACTGCAGGTATCTATTGTCACTATTACTGGTTGCTATTTGCCACCTTGCACTATCTGTCATGTTCTCACTTTACCCTCAGGTAAATGGACTCACTGGAACACCAGAGTCGAGGACTATGTGTATCCCAGTGACCACACCCCCGAGTACGGAGAGATCCTTGTGCCTATGGTAGACAACGTTCGAACCGACTTTCTCATTCGAACAATTTGTAAGTCTCTAATTTAAAACCATAGCCAAGTTACCAACATGCTTTATGTTTTGTATCACGTATGCTTTAATAACTCATCTGTACTTCAGCTAAGCAAGAGAAGGCCGTGCTGCTGATTGGTGAACAAGGTACCGCCAAGACTGTGATGATCAATGGCTACACTAGTAAATACAACCCAGAGGAACACATGGCTAAAGCCTTCAACTTTTCTAGTGCCACAACACCACTTCTCTTCCAGGTTAACATGAGCACTAACTTTATATAATAGCGCCTATTTTTTATGAATTATAATGTTTTATGGGCATAACTGATTAAACTTGGAATGTTTTTGTTACACCCATAATATACAAATATATTATAATGACTAAAGGTATTTTTACTGACTCAACTTTACGTCTCGTATGACTCGTTTCATAGCTTTGTACTCAGCATTGCAATAAGTCGTCATTGTCACCAGAATTGTCAAAATAAATGAGATATAGATTTTTTTATTTCTAGACAATGTTAGTGTGCTGGTTAGTCTTATAAATTGCAACCCTCTCTGTATATTTTGTTGCAGCGAACTATAGAGAGTTACGTAGACAAGAGAATGGGCAACACCTATGGACCACCAGCTGGGAAGAAAATGACTGTGTTTATTGATGACATCAATATGCCAATCATCAATGAGTGGGGTGACCAAGTAGCCAATGAGATTGTGAGACAGCTCATGGAGATGAAAGGGTTTTATAACCTGGAGAAGCCTGGTGACTTCACCAACCTGGTTGATGTTCAGGTAAGGCTTACTTTGTAATTTGACTGTATGTTGGCACCATAATAAAACAGTATAGATTTATTGTATAGGTAGATTTGATTATATATTGTATAATTTCTTTACGCGTGTAGAGCACATTATTGAGATCTCAGAGAATCAATTTGTAGAATGATTATGGTATAGAATTTTTAAAAATATTCTAAGTAACTACATATATTAGTAAAACTAATATATTTATCATTGTAGTTTATTGAAGTGCTTGTACAAAGTACTTAATTTCATGAACATGGCTTTATCTGCTAAAGTTTATTGAAAACTTTGTAGTTCTTGGCAGCTATGATTCAGCCAGGTGGAGGGCGTAACGACATTCCCCAGCGTCTGAAAAGACAGTTCACAATCTTGAACTGTACTTTGCCTTCCAATGCCTCTATAGACAAGATCTTTGGTGTGATTGGCTGCGGTCATTATTGTGCCGAGAGAGGATTTAGTGACGATGTAAGTGGATAAAAATATAATTGTTTTTTTAGCTGTTAAAAGTCTTAAGCCATAAGTTATGTGGGCCTTGCATGTTTAGCATGTGATAAGCACAAAGGGTTTACGAAATTGTCTCTCGTTTTAAGCGCATATAATATGAGCAACTAATTATCTGTAGATAAATATTATCACAAAATTCTTTATTCTGTCATGTTTCTTAGAAAATATTGTTAATTTTTCAAAGTAAATTGACAATGCCTATTTTTGTTATGAACTAAATATTAATAAAAAATTTAACGAGAAATATTAATTTGGCAATATTTAGACCTGGCAATTTTGCTTTTAGGTTCGAGAACTCATAGGAAAGCTGGTGCCAATTACCAGACGTCTTTGGCAGCTAACAAAGATCAAGATGCTACCCACTCCAGCTAAGTTTCACTACGTGTTCAACTTGCGAGATCTCTCTAGAATATGGCAGGGTACCATCAACACCACAAGCGAGGTCGTCACGTCAGGAGCCGTGGTACTAGGGCTATGGAAGCATGAGTGCAGCAGAGTTATTGCTGACAGGTATTTCTAGATATCAGGCTTAATTTCTCTTTTTTATTGCACCTACAATAAACTTATTTTGATGCAACAAATGATAAGCATTATAAGTTATAATGTACATGATCATTTGTAGTTCACATGTATTTTATTTATGGATAGTGTACAGCTTTTATAGCTATCATTTTTTGTTGAATATCTGGTGATATTTTGATAGAAAGTTTGTGGAAATAAAATTATTTTCTTACCTTTGTTTTTGTGAATAATTAGAGTTATATATTGATTATTTCAATGTATTATTTGTCTAATCATCTTAGAAGTCAGTCATTTTATGAGTCATTCAAACTTTCTTCTGCATATTTTATATTTGAAGTAGCATTATGTTTCACACTTGACATAGTAGGGTATTGTTATATGATGACCTCATATGGCGGGTAATTCTGCTTACTGAATACAGGATGTGCGTGTTATTTGCTTACCACCGTTACAGATTTACTCAGCCAGATGATTACAACTGGTTTACTAAGACTCTTACTAGAGTTATTATGGAAGAAATTGGTGAGGAAAGTGCCTCTGTTACTGAGAAAACAGAGTATTATGTAGATTTCTTGAGGTAAAGACTTAGTAGAGGCATGGCTGTCAGCAGATACCTGCCAAGCTGTATGCTAACCTCACCGCTGCCACTGCCGCCGCTGCTGCCGTCTCACGCTTACATTGTGTCCCTTCCTTAAATGACTCATCATCATTTATTTTCATAAATACATCAACATTCATTTTTAAACTAGTCGTAGTTTTCTATTTTTGAAAGACCAATATTCTAGTGCCGTTGGGTTTGGTGTTAGTCAACTGATAGCTTGTCATTCTAATAAGTAAATAACTGATGATGAGTCATTGTGGGAAAAATAGCACCATGTGACTGTGTAACTCACATGTGTTCAACACCCTTATGGGTTGTATAACAGCTGCTTATAAGTTTATATAATTTCTAACAATTCTCACCTCACCACACACAGGTTCACAAATTTTGAGGACATAAAATGGATGGATAAAACTTTAGCTCGTGTCATAAACGAAGAGCTAGGGGAAGATTTTGTTCAACACCTCACCAAGGTTCATTGGTTCTGCGATTTTCTCAGGTAGAAAATGATTGGCTAATTACTTTAGTGTATGTTGATTCAAAAAAGGGGATGAAGCTCTCAAGGATTGGGCTAAACTCAGTACCAGTCACTTTAACTTTGATGAAATTGAAAAAAATACTATTGCTGGTGTTAAAAATATTTTTAAATATAGATGCTTTTTAAATTGATTTTTTTATTTGTGCTGAAGTGCTTCGCTTTGATGAATCTAATATCTAAAATCTACTGATTGCATTGCATGATCTAAACTTGCACGCTATATGCACTGTTCACAACGCTTGTTATAGCTTTGATCACCAACGTATAAGTTTAATATATAATATAATATAATATTAATATATAATATTGTATGTTATACATTATGATTGTTTAATGCCTAATTCTTTAAAATTCGCAATAATATTTGACAAGTAGTTCTCTACTTGTGTCCTTTGTTTTCTATGCTAATGAATAGGAAGATTTTTTTATCAAATCATATCTTCTTTTGTTTGATTTTTTTGAAATAGGGATTTTGATGCCGAGGCAGCCATGATGAATTAAGTATTACCAAACTATTTTACTGCTTTACAAAATTATGATCTAGATTGGCAAATTTCTCTGCTTGACGATTAATAGAAAAATGTTCATAATTGCTTTTATTTACATTCCAAATTGCGTGAAGTTCTGTTATGCACAATTGTTGGGTTGGTTTTGTTTTATTGAGTTTCTTTTCTTTCAGTTTGTGTGTAAAATATTGCAGTATTATATACACAAGATATATTTTTTCAGTTTGCTTCATACATAGTTGAGAAGGCTTTTTTGGAACGCGAATGCCTAAAATCTAAATGACATATTATATAACTTATTTAATTCATTGAAAGAGTAATTGACATCATTTATATGCGTGCAATTACATGTTATTGACAAGTTATTATTATAGTTGATATGTGTTAAGCCAGCATATTCATGGAACATTTTATATTATAAAACTGAAATTTTGCAGGGATGCTCCAGAGGCTACGGGAGATGAGCCTGAAGATACAGACTTTGATATGCCTAAAATATATGAACCAGTGAGTTGAACGAAACTAATTTAACTGCTATAGTTGCGGCATTTCTCAATGTGAATTTGTTTGTTTGTTTGGTGGAGCAGAGACTCTACCATGTTTCTTTTGAAAAATGTAACTTTTTTTGTGAATTTTACCTACTAGAGATTGATTATAATGAAACCAACTTATCCTATGCTGTTATGAAATTTAATATTATAATTCTTATTTGATACTGTCGGCAAAGGACTCTATATGTATAACTGTGCTTTCAATTATACCTAATATTTATTATTATTTATTAGTATTAAACTATAAGTTTGTTCTTTTAGATTCCCTCCTTTGCTCAGCTAGAAGAAAGATTATTGATGTTTATGGGTCAATACAACGAGGCAATTCGAGGTGGAAATATGGACCTTGTATTCTTCCAAGATGCTATGACTCACTTGGTGAAGATTTCAAGAATCATTCGAACCCCGAGAGGAAATGCTCTACTAGTGGGCGTTGGCGGTAGTGGAAAGCAATCTCTCACAAAGCTGGCTTCTTTCATCGCAGGATACAATACATTCCAAATTACTTTGACAAGGTATGCAGCTAAGAACATAATATTATGTCTCCATGCATCAAAGCCACTGCTAGGTCAATCACCATGTCTAGAAAAGATAAAAATCAATCTGTGATTGGGTTTTCTGGAGCTTTGATGCATCAATAACAAACTTTCGTTGGTTGTTAAAGTCTCCATTCCCTGGCGGTAAGGAGTTTTTAACCAAGATAAGAACTTGTTTTTATTGTGGCACAGGAGAAATTATAACATCAGAAACTAGTGAATAAAATTTCAATTGTATTTCAAACTTTAAAAATAGGCCATGGCTGTTCATTTTATTTGTGTTTCAAAGTATAGGTAGACGTAATGTAATTGTTTTATTCCTTTACAATTATAGATCTTACAATGTGTCCAACTTGATGGAAGATCTGAAGTTTCTCTACAGAACAGCTGGTCTCCAGGGCAAAGGAATTACCTTCATATTTACAGATCAGGAGATCAAAGAAGTTTGTATTTTTATTTGTAAATAAAATTTATGACTAGTGCTTCTGCTAGTGAACTGTGAGATTTTCACTTTCACAACAAGTTGTTACAGTGTTTTCAAACATAATATATGCTATGATATTTCTGTATATATGATATTCCATCACATGAATAAGGCAGTCCTGCTTAAAACACTGATCATTATTATGGAGTTGGTGTTGTGTTTCTAACAAGTGTTGTGAAATTTAATAGGAAGGCTTCTTAGAATATCTCAACAACGTTCTCTCTTCTGGAGTCGTATCGAACTTGTTTGCTCGAGATGAAATGGATGAGATACTCAATGAACTGGTGCCCATCATGAAAAAGGAATATCCCAGACGTCCGCCTTCAATAGAGAACCTCAATGACTACTTCCTCTCTAGGACCAGACAGAACCTTCACGTCTGCTTATGCTTCTCCCCTGTAAGTTACTTTCAAATTACCATTTTGATTATAATAGGTGTTGAGTTTTTGTTGTACTTTTGTAACATTGACACAATTTTGTTATTGTTTTAGGTTGGTGAGAAATTCAGAAGCAGAGCCTTAAAATTCCCTGGCTTGATTTCTGGATGCACTATGGATTGGTTCCAAAGATGGCCAAAAGATGCTTTAATCGCTGTAGCTAATCATTTCTTGAGCAAGTTTGATATAGTTTGCAGTGAAGAGGTGAAGAAGCAAGTGATACAAACCATGGGAACAACTCACGATGGTGTGGCTGAAAGCTGTGTCAATTATTTCCAGAGATATAGGAGGTTGGCGTCTTTTAAATATATTTTCAATTATTCAGGGCTGACAACCAAAAGTGATAAAGAGGTTAATAAAATTAATAAGATGATTTTTGACTATATATTATATGCAAGTTTACAGTTAAAAGTAGTGTAAGTGTATGTCACTTTAAAATTGATAGCCTCATTTTTGGCAGCGCGTTTAGATGTGTTGATTTAATTTATATTAAGAACTAACAGATACGATTCTGTTAAATGCTACTATCAATCCACATAATGTGGTGATATTTATATGTTGATAGATCAACTCACGTTACCCCGAAATCGTATCTCTCCTTCCTGGCTGGATATAAAGATGTTTACTCAGAGAAGCGTAAAGAAATTGAAGAACTTGAAAGGCGTATGAACACAGGTATAATCAGGCGGCACAGCTCCTTTAAAAAAATTTTTCTTCAAAATGTTCTTTCTTTCTATTTTTTGAAACAGATGTGTTTTGTTTTGCCAACAGATACTATATACATGCTTACATTTTGTTTCCCAAAAGTTGTAATCTGGTGGAATATTATTATCGCTCTGATCAATATTCAATATTGCAAATACATTTATTTCTATTAGACATCATGCCTCTACTTTTAAGAATGATTGATGTTTATAGGTTCCAACTATGCACCAAAACTAGCAATGAAGTAAATTTTCCTAATGTTGCTTTTAGGTCTGGACAAGCTGATTGAAGCCTCGGAGCAGGTGACTGAACTGTCCAAAGAGTTGGCAATCAAAGAGAAAGATTTGGCTGTTGCGTCTGCAAAGGCAGAGGAAGTGCTCAAGGAAGTGACTAAATCTGCTGCAGCTGCCGAGAAAGTGAAAAATCAGGTGCAAAAGGTCAAGGATAAAGCTCAAAGTATTGTAGACATGATTGACAAAGAGAAGAAGGTACATTTACTAATCTAATATATACTATTATGCTGCACTATGTGATGGTATACTGTCTATATGATATTGTTATGCTATAATAAATGATATTATACTGTAATGTATGATATTATGCTGTAATATATAATATTATATTGTAATATATGATAGATTGCTGAGGAAAAACTAGCAGTTGCCAAGCCTGCCCTTGATGAAGCTGAGGCAGCCCTGAACACCATCAAGCCTGCTGACATTGCCACAGTACGTAAACTGGCCAAGCCTCCACACCTTATCATGCGAATTATGGACAGCTGTCTGATTCTCTTCCAGAAACGACTCGATCCTGTACAAAAGGATCCAGAAAAGGAGAGTATTAAACCATCGTGGTCGGAATCTCTCAAGGTTTATCTCCACTCTATATATACTAGATTTTATTGCAAAATTGGAGTTGTCTTATGTTGGATTACTCCTTAGCTTTGGGTTAGTGAGAAGTTTATATTACAGACATAGCACTAACGTAGCAACTGTTACATAAATTCTTGTATTTGAATTGAATATAAGATTTTTCTGTGTAACTACTTTTTTCGATTTTAATTGAATTCTGTTTCAAGAGTAGCACACAGCAATCATGTTGCACATCTTCAGCCATATCTATCTGAAGCTCTAATAACTCTGTTGTCGAAAAAACTATTGTTCCGATTTCCAACGTTTTTATAATTAATATTTCAAAACTTTATGTTGGTAAATGAGTAAAATAGAAAGCTCTCACTGTGAGAAACTATCTCATTCATACAGTAAGATATTTTAACAGTTGATGTCGCAAGGCGGGTTCCTGCAGTCACTGATGGCGTTCCCTAAAGATACTATCAATGACGAAGTTGTTGAGCTCCTGGAGGCATACTTTGATGCAGAAGACTACACTTTAGAGACGGCTAAGAAAGTGTGCGGCAATGTCGCTGGTCTTTGTTCATGGACAAGATCTATGGCCGTCTTTTTTGGAATTAACAAAGAAGTCTTGCCTCTAAAGGTAACACATGTGCCCTTACCTTGACATTGTTTTCTTATGTGAAATATTCAATATTTATGCTATGTCTATCATTACTGTATGTAAGGTGTTGTTCATCTTTATGAAACTATTAGAAGTTTTTACCTTATAGAACAAAGTTGTGTGGTATTCCATTATCATATGGCTTAACACGAAAATTAAATATATTTTTCTATGTGCTCATAACTTTTAAATTATTTGTATAAAACACACAACTGCTCAGTACCACTGAGCTGCGTGGTAGAATGCAGCATTTGGTGACTTAGTTTTGTAAAACAAAGAATCCTTAAGCCTAGCCTAATTTAAGACCTCTGTCACCTAGGCCAACTTAGCTGTGCAAGAAGCTAAACTTGAGGCAGCTATGGGAGATCTAAGAACCGCCCAAGCACAGCTTGATGCCAAACAGAAAGAATTGGATGCTGTGCAGGCTATGTATGATAAGGCTATGAAAGAGAAACAAGCTCTTATTGACGATGCAAACAATTGCAGACGCAAAATGGCTGCCGCTTCTGAGCTTATAAATGGACTTGGCGACGAAAAAGTTAGGCAAGTATAAGAGTGTAATTACTGATATAAAATAATAAAATGTAATCTAGAAACAAGTTTCTAGAATAGTTGCCATAAATAATCAAAGTCACAACTTTCTCACTTAAGTAATCAAATGCCAACCTTGCTCACTGCTGTCTATAATAGATAATAATCATATTTTAGATGGACACAGCAAAGCAAGGAGTTCAGAGCGCAGCTGGGACGTCTGGTAGGAGACGTATTCTTGTCTACTGCCTTCCTCTCATACTCCGGTCCTTTCAATCAGGATTTTAGAGTAAATCTCAACAGAAACTGGCAAAAAGAACTCAAAACTAGAAAAATACCTTTTACAGCCGATTTGAATGTAATTTCCATGCTGGTGCAAGCAACTACAGTGAGTATTATACTAATACAGCTACTGCTACAGCTACAATACTGCTTATCAGTTACCAAACTCAATTTTTCCTATGTCCCTCAAAGTATTTGAAAATTTGAATAAAGGCAGCTGCTGATTGAGCTGAATTGACAATTTGTAGATTACGGAGTGGAATTTAGAGGGACTGCCCAATGATGAGCTGTCAACTCAGAATGGTATAATTGTCAACAAAGCCTCTCGGTATCCACTGCTTATGGATCCGCAAGGTCAAGGTAAAGCTTGGATTAAGAGAAGAGAGCAAGCTAATGAGTTGCAGCTAACAAATCTGAACCACAAGTATTTCCGGCAGCACCTGGAAGATGCGCTGTCTCTGGGCCGACCATTGCTGATTGAAGACATTGGTAAGATGGTGTATTGATTCATCATGTGTTGAAGTTGATTTTGTCTCATAAATTGATATTTTATTTGGATTTGAACAAAAAAATACATACAGCTAGTTGAACAATCTACCGCTGTTTATAATTTGATATAACAACAAAGATAACCCATTTTTGAAAATAGCAAATCCTAAATTTATTGCAGGTTTATAATCAATTTTTTTCATATTATTGTAATTACATCATTTCATATTGTATACTCATCATTATTGGTTTATTATAGCTGAAGAACTGGATCCAGCTCTAGATAATGTTCTGGAGAAGAACTTCATAAAATCTGGCTCCACATTCAAGGTGAAAGTTGGTGACAAAGAAGTGGATGTGATGAAGGGATTCAAGCTGATCATCACTACTAAACTGCCAAATCCTTCATACACTCCTGAAATATCTGCTCGTACTGCCATCATTGATTTCACTGTCACTATGAAGGTAAAGTACTGATATGCACTACTGACTGACATAATGTAGTCTCATTGTAAATGCGTGTTGAAAGTATTTTCATATTAATCCCTAATCATGGCTGCTGAGTAAAGGAACAAAAATAAAATTCTAATTTACAAATTAATCATGCTGTTTGAGATGCAAGCTGGCAGTCTCTCCCCTTTGTCTATCATCCCTTATTGTCTCCTTTAATACAATGAACTGTTAAACATTTAGTAGTTGGCTAATTTGCTATATCGAATTTGGGACCTAATAATAGCATGTGACTGTCATTTAATTTTCATATTTTATTTTCTTCGTGAGCCATGCACTGCACTTTATCTATTTATAGTTATTAGTATATAACCCTTACTTGCAACCCTTTCTCATTGTCGGTTTCCAGGGTTTGGAAGACCAGTTGCTTGGACGTGTCATCCTCACTGAAAAGGCAGAATTGGAGTCGGAGAAAACAAAGTTGGTGGAAGACGTAACGGCCAACAAGAAGAAGACAAAGGAACTTGAAGATAATCTTCTTTATCGACTCACCAGTACACAGGTGTGTTGCTGATTGTGTGTTGTTAATATATTGGGCAAAAATAACAAGTTTTTAATTCACCAAGTTAGACTTTTAATTGTGTTTTTACTTGAATATTGTATCGGCTTTCAGCAGTGTGTGATTTAACCAAGATATAAGTTATAATAAGTTTATAGGATATAAATCTCTAAGATTGAGTATAGCCTATGTCTCTATCATCTAATAACCATGCTTTCTAGGGATCTCTTGTGGATGATGAGGACCTCATTGGCGTGCTACATGTAACAAAGGCTACTGCTTTAGACGTCAGTCAGAAGCTACAGATAGCTGCAGACACTGAGATAAAGATAAACGAGGCTCGAGAAGAATTCAGGCCAGTTGCCACCAGAGGCAGTATTCTTTATTTCCTCATTTCTGAAATGGCAATGGTTAGCAACATGTACCAGACTTCTCTCAAACAGTTCCTTGGCCTGTTTGACTTGGCAATGGCTCGGTGAGTTATCCCAACTCTATTGGATATTTTTGTATTTGACTATAAGTGATAACTAAAATAACTCTAAATGCTGAGACTGCTTGTATTGCTACATTGCAGTGGTAATAAATTGTAAAAAAATGCAAAGTGCAGTACTCAATAATAGAGATTTTCGATTTCTAGCATAGATTTTCTTTTCTAAAACTCTATGGTGTAAATATTTTATTTAAAAGCAATATGGATCAATTACGAGTACAAAATTATATTATTAATTTCAATTTGTTATAGAAACAATATTATTGTTGCTTAGATTTAATAATGCGATTATTTATGCTCTAATTTGATCTGTTCGTGCTTGAAACCGCCACATGTATGTAATCCGTGATAGTATAGTGGTAAGTATCCCCGCCTGTCACGCGGGAGACCGGGGTTCGATTCCCCGTCACGGAGAACTTTTTTATTTTTTCTATAAAATTCTCCATCATCTATATTAAGGTTATAATTACGTTATTTGAATAATTTATTCTCTTAGCGATAATTATTTTTTTTATATGATCAATCACCTACTTTTAAAATGTTTTGCAAAATGATTTCCCAATAAAAGTTTGTGTAATCTTTTGCTCTGTTTTAGGTCACAAAAGTCACCAATACCACAAAAGCGAATTGCCAACATCATTGAATATTTGACATTTGATGTTTGGAGATATGCTGTGAGAGGGCTGTATGAAGAGCACAAATTCATGTTTACTCTACAACTAGCACTGAAAATTGACATGCAAGTTAGTATTTTTTGTATATTAAAAATATAGCCATTATAAATTAAGTTATTTATATAACATTTTATTGGCAAGCATTGTCTTTCAGAATATTTGTCTTTTGTCAACTTGTGATATTTTGCTACTAAACTCTTAATACAATTTGCAATATTTTGCAGACTGGTAAAGTCCGCCATGATGAGTTTTTGACCTTCATCAAAGGTGGAGCTTCGCTCGACCTTAATGTCGTTCAGCCCAAACCAAACAAGTGGATTCTCGATCTCACGTGGTTAAATCTTGTAGAGCTCAGCAACTTGCACCAGTTCTCTGGCATTCTTGATCAAGTAAGATGATTATTAAATGCTTTTATTATGTCTGGAAGTATGCAATTTTTAATTCAAAAATCGATTCAAAAAATGAAAGACCATATGAGGGTAGCAGAGCACATGGTAAAAATGTAGGTACACGTTTGTGCATAGACCATTGGATGTATGGGGATGATGCACACTGTATACCAATCACAGAACAATATTTGCATTTCAAGTAGAAAGTTGTTCATATATATATATTGTTGATAATTTTGAATTTGATAATAACAATGCTTTCAAAGTGATGTCATTTATAAATTATGTATTGAGCTATAAATTCACTCATATTGAAATAATTTTGCAATTTTTTAAATAAATTGGTATATAGGCTACTAACTTTCATAATTGTTTACATGTTTTCAAGTTGCTAACAGGGAGTAGTTGTATCATGTTGAGTTTATGTTTTCACTATCTAACTGTATGATTGACTCACTAATACAAGTATTACTATGATTGACTCACTAATGTAAATGAATAGGTGAGTCGTAATGAGAAGCAGTGGAAGCAGTGGTTTGACAAGGAATCCCCAGAAGAAGAAGTCATTCCTGACGGCTATAATAACTCACTGGATGTGTTCAGACGTCTGCTACTTGTGAGGTCTTGGTGTCCTGACAGAACTATGTTCCAGGCTAAGAGATACGTTGCTGATACTCTGGGAGAAAAGTATTCAGAAGGTAGGACCCGAGACATGTTCAGTAATAAAAAATGTGTACCATGGGCATTTTTTACAAATTGAGTTTATTTAGCTTGTAAATATTAGTATTTTGCTGTTATGTGACTTAATAAATCGCTGTCTTGCTTCCCATTTGTGTGCTAAGAGAATTTGTTGAAACTTTGAGTTTTGTGAGGCAGAGCTTGTTTGAGTTTACAACATTTTGCAAAAGTTAATCTATATTTCTAATTATGAACAAGCATGATAAAACAATCTGATGTGAGTTTCTAGTAAAGAGAAATTAGTGTCAATATATCAATTAGTGTGCACATGCATAAATCTGTAATAAATATTTCATTGGTGTTTTTGTCCTAGCAGCTGGTAAGTTTTTTGTAATTTTTACTTTAGTTGCACTGCAATGGCGGACTAACATAGAATCATTATATTCTTTTAACATTAATATAAGTTACATTATGACTAAAATATGTGATTTAGCACATGTATATCGAAAGCATAGGTTTTTTATTAAGTAATATAGATTGCAAATGTAGCATTTTCTGTTTGATTTTTTTCGTAGTTGAACTAATTTTGCTTTTATTAGCTTTTTCTATATTAAATTTTCAGTATTTAGTCAGTAATTATCGCCAGATCATTAAAGGAGACAGCCATGTTAACCAATAAACTTTGTTCTACTATCATTTCTTTGGCCATTAACACATTTATTTATACTTTGCCTTTTATGTTTTTTTTTGTCAAATTTTCCTTATTTTTCAACAAATATATCATATTTATAAAATTTAATTATTGCTATAAAGGTAAGTAACACCTTCTTATTATGGAAGTAATTTCAGTGTGCCTTTATTTGTTTTTTTTTCATATTTAGGTGTGATTCTTGACTTGGAGAGATTGTGGGAAGAATCAATATGCAGAACACCTGTCCTCTGCCTTCTCTCTATGGGTTCTGATCCAACTAATAACATAGAGAATCTGGCTAAGAAGCACAAGATCGAGTTCCGCACCATATCTATGGGACAGGGTCAAGAGGTGCACGCCAGGAGGATGATACAACAGGTGACCACAATACAATAACATCTTACTTGCTTTATAACAGCAAAATATTTTATTATTCTTTGCAGTTTGACAGAAAATATTTTAGTAACACTTCATTTCAAAAATATTGCTAGTAACTAAGCTAGAATAATATTTTGATGTTGAAAACCATAAGAAAAAAATTTGTCAGGAGTGGGATTTGAACCCACGCCCACATTCGTGGACCAGAACACTATACACTGATGCAGTGTAAGGATATGCCTTGAGTCTGGCGCCTTAGACCACTCGGCCATCCTGACAAGATAATAACATGGGTTATAAGAAGATACCTATTCAATGGATTACTGCGCATCATAACATTTATGTATTTATATACGTAATATGGATTATCATTATATTATATGCATATATAATATATCATTTTATAATAGAGTGTATATGGTAATATGGATTAATCAAAGTTATTTAATAGTTGTATCTCTCACAAACATTATATACATGAATTAAAATAGCCCTATCAAAGGTCTTCTAGAGGTGATTTTTGGGAATATATCCGAATAAAATGTTAATTAGACCAAATCTACTTTTTAAGGGTTTTGCTAATGGTGGATGGCTGCTACTTCAGAATTGCCATCTTTCGCTAGACTATGTGCTTGAGGTACTGGATCAAATTCTAGAAACAGAGACTGTGCATGATGAGTTCAGATTATGGGTAACTACTGAAGTGCACAAGAAGTTCCCCATCAGCTTCCTTCAGGTCAGAAAACTATTGTCAGCTAACTGTTATATATGTTTGTATTGTAAACTGTTTCAACTGACATATGATATTGAATGCCAACTTACAAGTAGCTCAGTCACTATTTTTCGTAAATTTATAAAAAAAATTGAAGCAAAAAGTCCAATTGTTTTTTATCTAAATTCTGGGTACTTAATTTCTACACTTGCTATTTGAATGATTCATTGCCTGTTATGTTATGGTAAATGAGTCATTGTGTATACAGTCAGCAATCAGGTTCACTAATGAACCACCCCAAGGAATCAAAGCTGGTTTGAAGAGAACCTACGCCGGCCTCTCTCAAGACTACCTTGACATTAACACAATGCCACAGTGGAAGCCCATGTTATACGCAGTCTCCTTTCTCCACACCACAGTGCAGGTTTGTCATCATCCACAGCTAATACAAAGTGCTCATTGATTGGATAATACTAGCAGTCCAAACTGTCTCCCTCGTGTACAAACTCTCTACTGTGTCTTGTGTTATAGGAACGAAGGAAATTCGGACCTCTAGGCTGGAACATCCCCTACGAGTTTAATGCCTCAGATTTCAATGCTAGTGTTCAGTTTGTACAGAACCATCTTGATGACATGGATCCAAAGAAGGTAAACTTTCAGTTATTATTGTTTGAAAGTTATCAATTTTGTGTTATTTATTCTGTAATGCTCCACAATGTTATGAATTGGCCATCAATATGCACTTCACTTGAATGGAGAATAGTATTATTATTATTGAAAGTGACATATTAGCAACACCATATACAATAAAACCTGTTATTTTTCATATAGGTATATAAAGTAGCACAAATAAATCTGCAAATAAATGACTTCTCATATATCTTTGCTATAATTTATATACTCAATTTTCTATCTTTTCATCCTGTCGATTATAATTTATTTAACATAACTCATAACACAACCAGTAAAATTGGTTATAAAAAAACATGACTCCACGCTGGGTGGGCAATGCTTTTTTTAACTCGAATTTGGTCCAATACAGGTGTTCATCTGTTCTGTCACTGTGAATTAATAAACTTTTTGGGTTATGGAGATATATCTAAGCGAGTGTAACACTGCGCTTATATAACTGTATTGTTGCTAATATACATATATTTAGCAACAGTACAGTTGCTAAATATATGTATATTTAGCAACTTGCATAGTAAAATACTATGCAAGTAGCTGTAAATTATAAAATGTAATTATCGCTTGAGCTATCAATCTACAGAAAACAGATAAATTTAATATAGGACTACTTGTACTTCTATAGCTGTAAAACATTGAAATGGCATCACCATTACATATAGCATTGAATTCGCTTGTTAACAGGGCGTTAGTTGGAGTACTGTTCGGTACATGTTTGGAGAAATCCAATATGGCGGACGAGTTACAGATGACTATGACAAAAGGCTACTCATTACGTTCTGTCGAGTTTGGTTTGGTGAGCACATGTTCCCCAACTCTTTCGCATTCTACAAAGGTTATCCAATACCCAAGTGCAACAAGATTGACGAGTACTTTACTGCCATCAACAACCTGCCATTGATTGACACACCTCAGGCCTTTGGACTTCACCCTAATGCTGACATAACGTAAGTGTGTCTATTGCCAACTCTTTTTACTGGGCAAACCTAATGCCATGATACATGCAATTTAGCTAATAGCTACTTTTATTATTTTCTTAATATTTACATATCAATAACAGTTATATACTAATATATTGTAATGTGATTTCTATTTTTATTTTTGAATTGCACTTTCATGAAGTTTCTTTATGATAACAGACATTTTTTGTTTATTATTAATATATTGTTTTCAATTAGAATTTGGTAACATTTTAAAACTCACAAAGTTTGTTTTTTAAAATGGAGAGTTACTCTCATGTCTTGCATGTTATAAGCATATATACTATTAAATATGTTGAAGATGGTATGTTTAAGATTGCAATTGCCATTGTTCTAGATATCAGACCAAAGCAGCCCGTGATGTCTTGGACACAATTCTAAGTATTCAGCCTAAAGATTCAAGTGGAGGTTCAGGAGAGACGAGAGAGTCTGTTGTGTACAGACTTTGTGATGACATGATTGACAAGCTCCCCCCTGATTATGATCCTTTTGAGGTAGGCATGTGTCACAGGTGCCCCAAGTCTTCTGCATACAACATAATATACATGCAATGAAGACACATAAAACATACAGCAAGTACAAAATAATATATACACGACATATATACACAACATATACACATACAATATATACATATATAAAATACTGAACACATACAACACATGCACATAAAATATCACTAAACAAATTGCTTTACACTAATTTTTTGCTACTGTAAATAACATGCCGCCATATCAGATGTAATTAAAAAGTAAATTTATCAATCATATGATATGAATACATGATTTGTATTTTGTCACATGTCAGTTTTCCATCTGATTTATTATGCATTTATACAGATATATTATGTACCCAATCAACCGAGAACATGCTTAAGTTATATAAAATATATGTTCATATGTATGTTTATTATACACGAATGTATATTTGAATATATTTTTAAGCTTTAAATAAAAAATAAATTAAGCTATTATCTTACATTGTAAAATTCAACCAAATAGTATATATAGTATAATATGTACAATATTTTAAAAAGTTAATATGTCTTTTAATTTGTGTAGTTGCATAAATGATAGTTACATGACTAAATAAATACTTTGAACAACTCTAATGTTTGCATTTCCAACTATAGGTAAAAACGAGACTTCAAAAAATGGGACATCTTCAACCGATGAACATCTTCTTGAGGCAAGAGATAGATAGAATGCAGAAGGTCATTATGCTAGTCAGACTCACTTTGAATGACCTCAAACTGGCTATTGACGGGACTATCATTATGTCAGAGAATCTGAGAGATGCCCTCGACTGCATGTACGATGGCAAAGTGCCAAACTCGTGGAGCAAGGTAACTAGTCGAAACTTGTTCTCCTGTCACAGTGTATATACGCATATGTTTCTGGTGAATTATATGCACATGTCTTATTCGACTTGCAGATTTCATGGGAGTCGGCCACCCTTGGGTTCTGGTTTACTGATCTGATTGAAAGGAACACACAGTTTAGCACATGGTGCTTCGAGGGCAGACCCATCTCCTTTTGGATGACTGGCTTTTTCAACCCTCAAGGTAAAGGCAGTTTATTATAAGTCGGAATTGGCAAAGCAGACAAGGCTAAATTTAATAGTTATTTTAGAATTTCATTACAAATTTCTCGATTCAATTTTAAGTACTCTATTGTTTTTATTAAATTCACGATTTATTACATGTGTTCTTGTAACACATTTGATAAATGATAAATGGGTTATTCTACTTAATTTAGTACACACTATATATCTTTAGTTTTTTGCTATTTTTCACAGTTTAGCCACTAATGCAATAGGTTAAAACATAAAAAACCATGCAAAATTAGAAAAAATCCTCGCTTATTTAGCTGTATTTTTTAATAGTTTATCACTTAAATGCAAGAAACTATATGTGCTAACTGTCAAAGAATGTTTATATTTGAGCACTTTCTTCTTGTGTTAAACATTGTTTGTGTTTGTTATAACCAGGGTTCCTAACAGCTATGAGGCAGGAAGTGACCCGGGCCCATAAAGGATGGGCACTCGATACTGTCATTTTACACAATGACGTTACGAAGTACATGAAGGAAGACGCTACACAACCACCTGCTGAAGGTGTTTATGTTTACGGACTGTACCTTGAAGGAGCCGGATGGGATAAGAAAGGAGTGAGACTTGTAGAACCTAAACCAAAGGTAAGTTGATGAGATATCCGTTTGCAGCTTGAACTATATAGAAATTCTTAAAATGTTTTCATTAAAAATACTGTTTTCAAAATCTACCACTTGGAACTAGTGACTCTCCACATTTCTTTTTTTTGTAAAAGTAATTATGGACATTTAATTGTTTTCTAAGTTGATTATTAAGATTGTAATCAAAAAGTGCTTTATCTAGATCAGTGATAGTGAATTTTGATGAGCCATATTATAATAAGAGATTTGACATGTTTATGAAGTGCAAGTTATCTTTGGAATATTCTAAAAAAATATTTTTTAGTTTTGTATAAAATACAGTTTTATGTCTTCATTACCAAACACTCAGTAAATATTGAGTAAATATTTCTTGTGACATTTAAACGAACATATACTTCATGTTGAGACCAGTCTGGTAACATTCTTTTTTTACCTGTTAAAACTAGTTAAATCAACCTAATAACTTTTTCTTGCTGTAATTATGTAAAGTTATTGGCCTCATTATTATATCATAATACTTCCCTCAACCATAGTTGTATAAATATGATGACAAAAGATTAGCTATTGTATAACAGCCAATGAATTGTGCCTTATTTCAAAAAGAGATGTTTGATATACGTTCATCAGACTATATTTTTCACATATAATATTTTTAATAATATATTTTACTTTTTTAGGTAGTCTAGTAATATTTTACTCTAATTTTATTCTACAGAAAATAAACAACTTTACAATTTGTTGGATATAGAATAGGTTCTTTCAGTTCTATCAATATACATCTAGATTACAATATAAAAGTTTACAATAACTGCATTCATGTTAAGTTATAACAATAAGCTTTTACTCTTGCAGGTTTTGTTTGAGATGATGCCTGTTGTGCATATCTACGCCATAAACTCTACCGGTAGCCACAACGACAAGATGTACTCGTGTCCAATATACAAAAAGCCGAGGAGGACAGACCTCACCTACATTGCTCCTGTGGATCTCAAAACCAGTCAAAATCCAGATCACTGGACACTGAGAGGCGTGGCCTTACTTTGTGACATTAAATAAATCTGACACTCTATTGCCATACTTACCCTTACAATATGTTGTAAGCCTAGCTAAGCTTGATTTATCTACCACAAATTTATTATATGCTGTTAGCACCATCTTATAAAATGACTAGTATTATAACTTAATATGTTTTTTCTTGATCTCTTTATACTTTATTCTGTGATATCATGACCATTTTATACACATGTGATGTATTGTAATATGTATCACTTTCCATGTGGATGTTAGTGACTACAATCCTATCCAGTTTTTATAAGCAATTTTACTGCTGCTGGTGATATCAAAGTTTTTACACTTCTGCCGTCCACTCTTCTACTTTCTCAATATTTATAGTGTTATTTAATATCATTGTAATTTATTTATTCTTTAGCTATCTATTGGTTCTTTTATATTGTTTGTGATACACACCTGCCTAATAATATATAAGTGATAAAACATGATGTGGTAATACTTTATAAGCAAAGTTTATTAATACACAATTACAAAATGTACTCCAATATACTAATTACACAGTGTGTTGTGTCAGTTGTGAATAATACAAGTTTAATTTAATAATACTAGTTTAATTTAAATCTGTACTTAATAAGGTTCTGCTAGTCTATAGCAAATATCTTTTATAAGTCACATATGAATTTTGTTTATTCTATACACCTCCAGTAATCTATGTTATGTAGAGTGAGCACGAGGAGGGCTGCACATTCAAATTTTGTGATATATAGAGATAGTCAAACTTTAACATTACTTTCAAAAGCAATGCAGTAAGTTGGATCACCTTGCTACAGCTTGTTTAAAGGTAGTTCAGTTATTGTTAAAATTCAAGGTAGTGCCAGCAGTGACAAGCCAGTAAATAAAAACTGGAGATAATACTCTTATGAATGCTGTTTAAATCGAACTAATTTGTCAGCACAAATGCCAATAGCGAGGTTGCAATATTCAATTATTAATTAACGCACAGTTTGAAACTATACATGTGCTATTATAAGCACCCTACTTTAATCATGACTAACTGAGGGGCAAATAAAATTCTGAAGTGCAGCAAAATTTCAAAAGATATTTTCACTTTTTTCTTTATTCAACTGACCGATATTCCCTATTTTTCATCATAATTTACACAGGGCAGAATATTGTCCAATTCACCTGCAAACAAAATAGACTGGTTCTGAAAAACGATGGGTTGACATTTGACCGCTTAATAAAGTCTGAATGGTAATAATATGCCAGATTGTTAGCACTGTATCATAGGCTTCAAATTACAATCACATTAGAGTTATTTGTTACCTAAATAGTCTTCGTGAATTATTTTATGGATATGGAGTTGTCTTACTTTTTTAGTGTGCGCCATGTGTCAGAGAGAACTTTATGACAAACTTTGGCTATTAGTATAACTAACCACTAGCTACAGGACAGTGTATCAAATTATACTTCATTCTTTTTTTTCACAATGTGAAAATTTCAATGATTTGGTTCATAAAATGATTATTTCCAACTTTAATAATATATTTTAATTTCGAATTAATTCAAGTTTAATGTGTATAATGTGATATGTTTTATGTTTAACTTAATGAATTTTGAGATGTTGTCTTTCTTATTGTATTTATTATTTTAACTCTTTGTCCAACAGTAACTCTAGTCTAGCTGAGTAGCTGTAATTCAAATTTATTATTATTATTAATATTTAATCATAGTAAATATAATACTATTAGTATTAGACATTAGTATTAGTATTACTATTAGTATTAGTCACTAATAATAATAGTAATACTAATAGTGATACAGTAATAGTAATTTGATTATTATTAGCAATGCTAATAGTATTAGTATTACTATTACTATTAGTATTAGTATTAGACTTAGTATTACTATTACTATTAGTACTAGTACTCTACTAGTAAATGCAATACTAATAGTAATAGTAATACTAATAGTAATACTAGTACTTGTACTACTAGTACTAGCACTACTACTACTATTAGAGTACTACTAGCACTACTACTACTAGTACTAGTAGTAGTAGTACTAGCACAACTACTACCACCACCACCTCCCCACCACTTCTACTACTTCTACTAGTACTACTACTGCCGCTAGTAGTAGTACTAGTAATACTGTACCAGAAAGTAAAAGCTATAGTCTAGTAACTACTAACTAGTAACTAGTATCAGTAATTAAGTTAGTGAAATGCTAACAAATTGAAATAAGCATGTCTTGTAGCATTATGGAATTGAAGTCTCAGTCCTAATCTTATACTTATAAGTTATAATATTACTTATAGTTATAGTCATAGCCTATAGTATAGGGCTATAGGCTATACCCTATAGGCATAGTTATAGTCCTTGCAGTAGCCTACTATTATAGTCATATTATTGACAATTTGTATGTTATATTTAGTTTATAAGTACATGGGAATAATTAAGCTGCAGCAACCACTATAGTATTATGAATATTTGAACCTAATAGTAATAATGAATTGGGCACATATGCTTATGGGTTATAGCTCTAAAAAGCAATTTTCAACAAGCAGCGCTTTGTAGTTTTTCTATAGTTACCTGAAAAAAAAACATCTTATAAGTGTATACGTGTGCAATAATAAATAACTTTGTGGAATTTCAGTTTCAGATGAAATAGAAAATAAGTTACCAAAAGATGTCCAGAGTAATTACCTTCGTCACAGGAAACAAAAATAAATTGGAAGAAGTTGCCAGTATCCTTGGGTCTTCGGTAAATGTGAGTAAAAGCAGCTAGTCTTTATTCACGTGTCTGTTGCCAAAACTATAGTAGCTACAAGGCACACTGGCTCATCTGTATAGTTTTGACAGCATCACTGCCCATGCATTTAATATCTGGTTCAATTTATAGTTTAGTATTGGTATTATCGTAGTTTGTCAATAAAAAGCTGAACCTGCCTGAATATCAAGGTGAGCCAGAGGAAATTGTTAGACAGAAATGTGAGGAAGCTGCAAAAATAGTTCAAGGTCCTGTACTTATAGAAGACACTTGTCTTTGTTTCAATGCTCTTGGTGGCATGCCTGGACCTTATATAAAATGGTTTCTGGAAAAAATTGGACCAGAGGGTGAGTATTTTGCATTAGCCCAGAGGAAATTTAAAACCAGGCATACTGTCAATTTTTCATTTTTATGAAGTTTGGACTATTCAACATTTTTTGAGTGATGACAATAGTCATAATGGCTAATCCCCCATCATAGCATATCTGAAAAAAATCCCCTGGAAATACATCCTAATTAAATATGGCAAGATTGAAAGATAATCTTTACAAGATATTGATGAATTTATTACTAAATGCAAAAACTTAATCTTTACCCACCCCCTTTTTCGCTGTTTCCAATTGCTATCTTAATAAATTTGGTTTTGTTCAAGATGAGCTGTTGCAAATTTGTAGATTCCTAGTAATTATCATTTTAAAAACTAAAAACTGTTTTTGAAATTATTCAAGTCATAATTTAACAGATTATCAGGTTTCTAAGAACTAGATTACTGTTGGTGCAATAACATGTTTCTACCAAGAAAAATTTTAAACTCAATGGTTGCTAGTGTTTGTAATTTATAAAGATATACTGTTGCATTACTAGTAGCAATTATCAATTGTTTTTAATTTTTTAAAAATAGTTAGGTAATTATATCTAAGTCATATGTTGGGTTTAGAGAAGCAGATTTTTATTTATCTCAAGATTGGAATTTTCGTGTGGCCTTAAAATGTGATTGCTTTACTCCATACATAATCCACCAATTTGTCATGCTATGAAGTTATACTAGAATTTGTACCATTAAAAATTGCAATATTTCACATGCCTCTCAATTGTTCTGGGGACCTGATAATCCAGAAAATAAAGTGCTATTGTTGATCTGGCTATTGAAATTCACAATTAATTACTGAGTCATTAGGTTAGTCACAAAATTAGATTTAAACTACAAAGGAAGTGCCCCATTGAGTTTGCGCCCTAGTTTAAATCATCTAAAAACACCAAATTATGTATATGTACTGATGTCTTCTTACAGAGAGACACACTGGTTAGTCCAACAATTTTTTATGATATTAAATTAATTTGCTGATATGAGTGGTTAATAGTTATAAGCAAATTTATAAAGTTTAGAGAGATCCCAAAATACTCCCTTAAGTGCATTTTATAAGTTGCCAATTGCTAAATTTTCAGGTTTGTACACCATGCTTCACGGGTTTGAGGATAAATCAGCTTATGCAATGTGCACATTTGGTTACTCTGAAGGACCTGGAAAAGACATATCTGTGTTTTGCGGTAAATGTCCGGGAAAGATAGTTAGTCCTAGAGGTTCAACAAAATTTGGCTGGGATCCATGTTTTCAGCCAGACGATTTTAATGAAACATTTGCAGAAATGCAGCCATCTGTGAAAAATAGCATATCTCATAGAGCACGAGCATTAAACAAACTCAAGAGTTTTTTCACTTCATAAGAAATTTTTGTATTCATACATGTATTTAATTTTCCTTAATAAAAAATTACAAATTAAAAATGTGAATCATCAAGTGTACAAAACAGAGTTTGCATCAGTCTATTCTTAAATTGTCTATGGATTTTGGTTTAAAGCTTCATTGAAAATTTTGGATAACTTATTCTGCAATGTTTCCCAACTAGATCAGAGGCTTTTCCAAACTCTCTTATTGCAGGTATTTCTAGTAAATAGTCTAAGCAAAATTAATTTATTATGAAATAAAAGTACTCTGTATTGTTGGGCAGCCATGCATTCGCATCATTGTTTCTTTGCTGCTTTCCTCTCCTTGTTCATTTTGCCTTGATTCTCCATTGCTCTAAGATACTTCGGCAAGTAAAATGATCTCGGCATCATTTTAATTAAGCTGATGCATAACATCATTAAGCTATGAGACCAGTAACCATATGTTGCAGAATCATTACCAATACTCTCAATGGCACAATTTACATACACATCTGGTGTGGGAACAAACAGTGAAGATCTTTTGATTCCAGAAAGTTTTGTTGTAATAAATCCTGGCATGAGTGACTGTATGATAATACCTGAAAGGGTAACATAACCAACACTAAAATGAAATTAGGATTTGTCTGCACAATTTGTATTGCACATAATATGCATTACAGTGAACATGTAGCAATTGTATGTCCATGATCTACTATTGACAACTTAATTACCTTTTTATTCCATCTGACCAAATGAAACAATTGTTGAAACTTTAGAATGACTTCTTGGTTCTAATTTTTGTAATACTATAGTAGTTAAAATTAATATGAATATATAACTTGCATTGACAGAATGCTGTATTAAAAAGCAATATTTTGATGAATTAATAACTTTATTGATTATAAAAAACGAATGCTAAAATGTTTTATTCAAATTTAGTTACAAGTTACAACAAATATCATGAAATGTTTCTAATATAACAGTAAATAAGCAATAGTGATATAAAGTCAAGCTAGTCTAATCAAATTCACACATCTAGTAGATAGGAAATGTAGTTATTCTTTTTTAGCAGCTTTTCTTTTCAAAGCCCTCGATCTAACATTTAAAGCCATGGACTTAGCCCCTATGAAAAGCAAATTTCGGGACAAAAGATCATGCGCAAAGGAACCTATTAGCCAATGGGAAAAACATCCAGTAGTCTCCGCTTCAACTCCCAGTGTAGCGAGGAGCGAGTTTGCATACTTAGTAGCAGTAGGAGAAGAAAATGATGGGCGCATTTTTGACATCTTTGTTGAAACATGATGAGGGAATACTGATTGAACAATGATTCCTAAAATTAAAACACTACCTTTTTCACCAGCAACTAATTATCAACTGCAACTTAAATTATTTTTTAAATGATTGATTTTTCGAACTTAATAATGTACCAGCATTATTAAAGTAAAATAAATATGCCTATGCGTGAACAACCAAAAGCCTCATTTGTTATAATATCTAATAACATTTACAACATACCTTTGTCAGAATATTCTGCAGCAAGATTTTGAGAGAAAGAATGAACATAGGCCTTAGTAGCGGAGTAGACAGTGAGGAGAGGAAATCCAAAACAAGATGCTGATCCCACATTCACGATTGCACCTTTACGCTTGTCCACCATTTTGGGAAGTACAATGGATGTCATGTATGTTACAGAAAATATATTGATGTTGAGAATTTTCTTCATCATGTTCTTTCTGCAGAAAAAATTTGAAACAACTAAATTTTATATGGAATTAGTAATAATGCTTCGTAGATAATCGTTAAATGGTATAGTACCATCCATAGTTGTAATGATAAGTTTTAATTTTTAATGGAATTGGCAACAAGTAATGTTTCATATATTATCGGTGAACAGTTTAGTACATTAAAAACCCTACAATAAAGCACAGTAGTTTTATTTATCAACTACTCACCCGTCAGGAAGCTGATGAAAGAATTCTGGGTAGTCGTATGAAGCACCGACATTATTCACAAGAACTCCAATATCTAACCCTTCTAAAGCATCCTCGATAGATTTGTATATTTCAATGCCTTCGGAGAAATCAATTGACACACATTTGGTTCGCACCTCAGCTATGGACTTAATCTCCTCAGCAGTAGCAGTGAGTTTACTGTCTGTTCTACTAATGAGCACGATGTTCATACCCTTCTTCGCTAAGGCAATAGCATAGGCTTTACCTGAAAAAAGGCAAACTTTTTAGGTTTACAAGTTGAAATATTATTATGGAGTTTTTGTTGTCTTTAGCTTTAGATGTAGAAGTGTTTGAAATTATATTTTATTTAGACAAGATGAGCATAACTTAGGGTGTATTTGACAAGCAAGAAAGTTTGAAGTCTAAACTTGGCGAATTGACAATTTTTTAAGCTAAGATTTTCGAAGTTGCTTCATAATATTTTAAAATGGTGGTGTTAGCATTTTTATTGCTGTGAGAAAAAAACACTTCATCATTTCACAGGTTTACTAACTGAACCAAATCTGAGCCTAGCTAAAAATGTACACAATATTATAAACATAGCTAGTGTGTCACACAGCTGTACAATATCACACATTACTTGTGTGTATACGTGACATAGACTGAAGTAATGATCAATGTGATGTTGTAAACTGTTGCATTAGTAAATCATCTATTTTCTAGAAAATTCTTAGTCGCAGTAGCAGCCTTATGCTTTATTCAAGATTTCCCTAGAAAAACTTCGTTTACAACAATTTTATTACATAAGTAGAATCAGTTTGTTGCCACACAAGTTTTCTACCACATGCTTTGACAGATGCAGGTAATATTATACCTATTTTTATTTCATATTGTATTATATAATAAATATAGTATAATTTAAAGCTCTCCTGATTCCATACTAATCATAAGCTATGAACATACTGCAAAATATCTAATGAACTGAGTGTTTGCGAACTTTCACCAAAGTAGTTGGTGAGAACTACTTTTCTGTAACACGGTGAATATATAAGATTTATCAATGCAATTAGTTAATGTCAGTGGTTGTTAATATAGAACGGTAGTTAAAGTTTAAGAATAAATACAAATCCTGTTACTTTTAAAATGCTTTACAATTGAAAGGTTTTCCAGTTGTTGAAATTTTTTTACCAATTTTACCAACCCCATATTTTTTATTTTATTTAAATCAAGAGTTAAGTTTCTTTTTTCAACTAGGTGCATTTAGGAGCACAGTAAGTATACATTATATGCATTGCTATAAGTATTCATTGACAATTTCACAATGTCCCAGTTGAATTCAAATTAGAGTAAACAAAAGCAAGAAGAATTTAAAACTAAAATTGTGGACTTCAAAAATTATTCAGGTTAAAAATTTAAGACTAGATGAAGCTAAAAAATAGTTGCATCACCATAATAAAAAATACTTGGCACTAAAAATTTTCAGATAACTGTAGCATGCCTCAAAAGTTACAATTCTACCACTACTTTATTTAAAGCCTGGCAAGTTATCAACCATCACGATTTCACATACAAAACTTTTAGTACCTATTCAAGCAAATTTATTTAAAGAGCAAGCAAGACGTAGTAACTTATCATAAAATAATGCACCAATGGCAATAATATCCATGTTAACTATAGTAAGCACTAGAACTCATTCTAATTATCATAACCTGGGCTAAAATTGTGCTTCACAGTCTATTATAATGCAAATGAAAAATGTGACTGATGGTGTAAAATGTCTCTCATCTCAATTTTAGGGTCTAGAAGTTTAATGCTTGTTCACTCACCATGTGTTGTTTGCGACGACCATTGGCTTTTGCACAACTATATGATGGTGTTTTTTATCTATATATCAAGTCAACTTATTACATTTCATCATATCAACAGCATTCCAAATTGCAGCTCATTATAATTAGGCATATATTTATCATTTCAGATTATAAAAAATAAATTTAGCTACTCAATTTTATTTGCTTTCCTTAAGTTTGTTTTTGCATTGACTAAAATACAAACTCGACAAATTTTTATGCATACAGTACAGGTCTAGCTTCCATTACTTGGCTAGCAACTGGCAAACTAATAATTAATAAACTATGTTTATATTATTAGATAATTTAGTATTATTCTTACTAACAGTAATACTAATTCTAAAAGTAATACTAATACTAATAGTAATAGTATTACTATTAGTACTACTCATACTTAAACTAATACTTAAAGTTATAATATTAATAATAGTAATACTAATTGACAATTACATTGACAATATGACACTTTGAATTTGATATACTTATACTAGTAATACTAATAGTATAAGAATATTAATGATTAAATTTATTATTTAACGTATCATATTCATTCATTCACATTTAAAATATCATATATTCATAGTCATAGCAATACTCTTACTGGTCGTTACTAGTACAATAAGTATAACTACATGTACAACTACTACTAGTACAACTACAACTACAAGCTGTGGGTGCATACTTTGAACTGTGAACAAATATTTTAATAGTAAAAATAAACGGCTTAAAAAGTACCAAGGTTAACAATAAAATATCTGCATCTAGTTTATTTACCTATTCCATCCGTTGCACCAGTAACAATAGCCCATGAGCCCAATGTTTTGGGATTGACACCAAGTTTCAACAGAGGAGCTAAGAAGAATGAACGAATTCCTTTCAAAATATGCAAGCACAATTTTGCTCCTATAATACAAGACACCACTCCACCAAAAATTGCAAAGCAGTTTTTGTTTCTTTCGAAGAAATTTAAAACTAACGCAGTAGACATTTTGTCGTTGATACACTTAGCAAGTACTTGTGAAGTAATGAATTTTGCAGGAGATCAGTCACTATGAAAATGATTCTGTTATCGCTGACAAACAAACAAAACGCCTCGCCCTCCGGTTCCAGTGTGGTATATTAAGAGTGTTGCCATTAGCAAATCTTACGGAATCATATGGGCGCCATTATGCCGAGATTGGTACCGCGAGTTTATATGAGTTATAAGGGAAAAATTTTGCCACTTTTGTTATTTTATTTTTTTTCTATTTTATGTGTACATTTTTTTGAATTTTTTTTATTGGTAAAGTTTTTAAACACATTTTTAATGCACATAAAATTAAAAGAAAAATTAAAACTCAATCATGCACATAAATACAAAGCTATAAAGTTCAAGCTTCGCTGTGATTTTAATGTGAATATGAATTGAATAATGCTTGCAATAACCAATATACACAAAATACGTTACAGTTGCTATAAATGTAAGACTAGTTAATTGGATGCAAATAAGCACGGTAATACTACTTAATTTATGCTATTTTTGAATTTTGTAGTAAATATTTGGCATGTATATATATATATATATATATATATATATATATATATATATATATATATATATATATATATATATATATATATATATATATATATGTATATATATATATATATATATATATATATATATATATATATATATATATATATATATAATATTATTATATATATATAATATATAATATTATTATATGTATATATATATATATTATATATAATATCATTATATATATATAATGTATATAATTTAATATATAATATAATAATATATTATATGATATTATTATATATATAATATAATATATAATATAATAATATATTATATATATTATATATGATATTATTATATATATAATATATATATAATATATTATATAATATATTAATGCATAATATATTATTATAATATATATATATCATATATAATATAATATATAATATAATAATATATTATACATGATATTATATATATATAATATATATATAATATAATATATAATATAATAATATTATTAAAAAATATATATATATTATATATAATATTATTATACTTGTATAATATATATATAATATAATATAATATATAATATATAATAATATATAATATATTATTATAATATATATATATATATTATAAATAATATAATATAATAATATATTTTATATGATATTATATATATATAATATATATATATGATATAATATAATAATATATTATATTATTATATTATATAATATATTATTATAATATATATATATTATATATAATATTATTATACTTGTATAATATATATATATAATAAAATATAATATATAATATATAATATATTATTATAATATATATATATATATATATTATAAATAATATAATATAATAATATATTTTATATGATATTATATATATATATAATATATATATAATATAATATATAATATAATTATATATTATATTATTATATTATATAATATATTATTATAATATATATATATTATATATAATATTATTATACTTATATAATATATATATAATATAACAATATATAACATAAAAATATATAATATATTATTATAATATATATATATATATATGTATATATATATATATATATATATATATATATATATATATATATATATATATATATATATATATATATATATATATATATATATATATATATATAATACATGCCGAATATTTACTACAAATTTCAAAAATAGCATAAATTAAATAGCATCCAATTTACTAGTCTTACATTTATAGCAACTGTAACATATTTTGTGTAAAATGGTTATTGCAAGCATTATTCAATTCATATTCACATTGTAATCACAGCGAAGCTTAAACTTTATAGCTTTGTATTTACGTACATGATTAAGTTTTAATTTTTTTTAAAATTTTATATGTATTGAAAATATGTTTAAAAACTTTACCAATAAACAAAATTAAAAAAAATAGACACATAAAATAAAAAAAAAAATAAAATCACAAAAGTGGCAAAATTTTTCCTTTATAACTTATATAAACTTGCGGTACCATTAGCGACATAATGATTTTTCATGGTTTAAAGTCAACACTCTTAATATACCACACTGTCCGGTTCCACTATGAAGTCTAAATTTAATGGGGTAGCTATTTGGAAAACGTTTCGGAATAGTGCGATTAAGGAGATAACTCTTCAACACTATGACTAGTATCGCTTGATTGATATATTAACAGCATAATTTTTAAAAAGCAGTCAATTAAAAGCTGTAGTGAAGAGGAGGCATACACTACCACGGCGTTTCCATAGTATATAGTTATATTGCTTTTGAAAAAAGTAATATGCAGGTTATCTAAAAATAATATCGTGCTCATATGTAATGTCATGTGTATATTATATAAAATATACTATATATATTATATAAAATATACTATATATGCATGTGTATGTGTGTATAATATGTATAAATACATGCATATGTATATTTATATATTTTCCCTGCTACTTGAACAGAGCAGATGACAGAGTGGAGGTAGGTGAGGATAAGGTGTATATTTATATATTTTGACAAAAAAATGAGCTTACTTAATAATTGGGTTAACTTTGCTAATATTATATACATAAAATTTTCAAGTAATACTAAATCTCTAAACCATATATAACTTTTGACGTAACGTTCATTATATATATATATATATATATATATATATATATATATATATATAATTATTCTTAAATGTGGTTTCATAGGGGGCTGCTCATAGGGGGCTTATATGCATTTGGTATATTTCGATACCATAGAGGGCCTATAAACAGAGCCCCCTCTGTTATCAGCATATATCATTTTTTTTTACTTTGTATATATATATATATATATATATATATATATATATATATATATATATATATATATATATATATATATATATATATATATATATTAGAAGAAATAAAATGAGATTTGATTAATATAATGGCATTTATTACTAGTAGTTTCGTACACAAAAACCATGTGCACTCGTCAGATAAATTTGCCACTATAGTGGCAAATTTATCTGACGAGTGCACATATATATATATATATATATATACATATATATATATATATATATATAACTAAAAAGTCTTCTTCCGAGTTCTATACATTTGCTTATAGTAACAGCTTTCTGCAAGAACCTACAAGGATGGTGACTATAAACACAAAGGAGTTGTTTTTCGAGGGAACCTATTTTATGACAAAGATGTTAATTAAAATTCATAAAGCAAGAAGTACGCTTTAAAATTTAGACTTGCAGTTACCTTTACCGGTTAAAATAGTTTATTTCTGCCAACAAATATATTTTTTTCCCTTTTTCAAATGCATCAACATGATATTTTGTCCTGTAATTTTATTCCCATACCTTCTTTAAATAATTAAAAACTAAGGTAAACACAATAACCTAAAATTGAACTACATTGCTCATAATACATAGATAATTGTTTAGATTCACAGAGTACATCGCAAGGCCAAGATGTAAACACAGGTAGTTCTAATTTGGTCAAATATTTAACCACTCAGGAATTGCACCTGTCTACCTGCATTTTATTCACACATCGCATACTAGTGGTAAGAATGACAGTAAGGATGAAGTAGGAATTACAATATTCAAAATAAAACAAATTTATGATCACTCATTTTCACAGGGCTTAAAAGGTGGAAAAATTTAGATTATAAAAATTCATAGACAAATGCAATGTTTGCAAATTTGTATTTGTATTGTACTATGTATTTCCACTGTTGTAGACTGTTTCCTATTTGAGAAATGTTACTGTCAAAACATTGATGGGTAACTGTTTGCATGTGATTAGATCCAATATTTAAATGATGTTCATAGCATAAATGAAGTTTGTAGCATAAAAAAGGTTTTCACCATAAATAAGGTTAGTACCATAAAAAAGGTCTGTAGGCTACTATGTACTTTGAAAAGGTTTCAAAACTTGATATAAATACTACCAATATTGTTTCTGCTTAGGTAAATGAAATATCGTATTTGTGGTCATTTAACAGGTACAGTTTCAACAAGGAGAGCAGTAGTTTGTTATAGAATCATAGTGAAGCTGTAGCTTCTGCTTGGTATTTTGTAAAATTTTGTATCAATTAGTGACTTTTATTGATTCTATTATTTTGTCATTTACTAGTATCATAATAATTATATATAAATCTCATTTTTTCTATAATATGGAATAAATAAACTGCTCTAAGTTTTTGTCAGCATACAACTAGCTGAATACAGTTGATGATTTTCACAGTAAATAAATTGCAGACGTTTATTTTTCATATTATACAATACAGCATTTAATGGGGAAAATAAAGCTTGTCAAGAAAAGACAATTTTAAAAAGTGTCTAAGAATATGTGAAATAAATCCTTTGTTCACCATATCAACTTTAGTTCTTGAAACTTGACTCCTAGGCTTATTAAAAAATCCAGATTCTTACAGATATGCAAGTAGGCAGATATTTTTATTTCAACTACTAAACTGTATTAGTTTTACTAGACATAAAATACCATTTCATAGTTGGTAAAACAGTCAACCTAATAAGGTTATACTCCAATTTAACTATTTTGGAAAATTTTACTGTTGCAACAGCTATAAAAATCTAAATAGCAAAAGTCACTGTCAGAGCAGAGCTAATAACCAGTCAGCTAAACTGAACACCTTGGGCTTGGGAATGCTTAATTTTTTTAGCAGTTTAACCAAATTTTCCCTAGGCAGAGGTTTATTTTACTAGGATTAACAATGTAGTCTTATATGCACTCTATTACTATTAGTATTACTATTAGAAGTAGATTAGCCCTGAAATAAAGCTAGGTGGAGTTGTATCGTTGTATTATTATTATTATTAATAATAATATTATCCACTTTTGTATTGTTAGCCTAATTGTTTAGTTTCCTTTTAATTTACAGTGTATTATTTAATTAGTATTACATGTATTGTGTATAACTATAAGTATAAGATATACTTATAGTAAAACTAAATTTAAACATGAACAATAACTGTAACTGTATACCTTAGCTTTGAATACCTTTGAAGGCATAGAACACTTGGAAACACTCAAGGTTGTAGAAGTGCCTCATTTATTTTACAGTGTCTACTACAGGTTAAGTGGTAATTGTGTTGAATTTTTTGGAACTTTTTTATATGGACCCTCTGGTGTCTCTAGTGGTTTTTGGTAAGAAACTACCATCGTATACTTGTGAGTTTGCATATATAGATGTTAGTTCACCGCGAGCAGCAGACCTAGTGGTTACTGCCAAATTTTAGCAATCTCATGTGATTTCATCGTACGCCATTGCCAATATTGAGTGTTTTTCTTCCTGCAGAATTTTTATAAAGAAATAAGGTCAGTGAGTTCTGCGTCTCTGTTTGAGAGGCTAAAGGCCAAGCTGAGAGCATGCCTCGGTGACACTTTCTTGTCCTTCAATCCAGCAATAAACCTAACCGCCCTGTGCTGTAGCCTTTCCAGAGACTCAATGTATTTAGCTAATGTTGGATCCCACGAGGCATCTGCATACTCGAGAATGGGACGGCACAAACTAGTGTAAGCCAGTAGCTTACCTTCTCTAGGGGCTTCATTTATTGATTTAAGATTTAATTGCTCCCAGAAGTTTTGAGGCTTAATCTTTTTTAGGTAAAATAGATTGTCAAATTTAAGGTTTGACTGTATTACAACCCCCAGTTATGTTGCTGTGTTTACCCAAACCATCTCTACTTGTACGAGGCCTGTAATTTTGATTGCTAAAAGTAAAAGCTATGATTTTGCATTTACCCTCATTGAAAGGTATTATGATTTTCCAATCAACTGACCATGTAAAATGCAAGTGTATTGTGATAGTTTTGTGGGTTATGAATGAAACTAGTGCTTTACATGCTTGTTATGAGAAACAAGGCGAGAAATAAGGTAAAAGGTAAGGTAGCTTTATTGTAGTCCGAATGATCCAGTAGTCTGTGTCTAGCGAGCTCCAGTAGTAGACTGAATCTACACTGAAACTCGCTGGCTTTTATATACACGCAGGACAAAGACATTCCTTTGTTGCCGAGATCGGAGGCCCGAAATGCCGAATATCGGCACTTCAGGAATCCGAAATGCCGAATTGGCATCTCGGCACTTCGGTAGTCCGATATGCCGAGAATCGGCATATCGGTGTTTCGGGGGACCGAAGTGCCGATCTCGGCAACCAAGGACACACACACACAACATAATTTTACCACAGTATGACTATCAGTATGAGTATCACTGACACTATCACTATCGTCTATCAGTATCACTCTATGACTATGATGATGCCAAGTTAAGCAATTAGTATTACAAAGTCAACTGTGGCCGTAGAAAAACCGAAAAGGCGAAAATAAATTTAAAATAAAAAATAAGATTAGTAATTACGTATAATAATATTATTTATTAATAAGACTAAGTAAATCTAATAATAATAACATTAATAATATTATTATTAATTATATTCAATACATAATTATTAATTATACATTAATAATAAATAATTATAATATTAAATTATAAATATTAATAATTAATATTATTATTAATGCCTATTAATAATATTTTTAAATTAATATAATTATAATATTAATATTAAAACTAAATTTAATAGATTTATAAATTATAATAATTTATATTATGATTATTTGCATCAAATTGAATAAAAATAATATCACATTTATCAATAAATAAAAAACTATACTGAATGCCACTGCAAAGTTTCAATACATAAGTCCAGCAGGCAAATTTTACTAAATTTACTATAAATCTATGAAATTGATACGCTGTTTGACTCAAACTCTCATTGGCTGATGTTCTTACAACCAGAAGTATTTCTACCATATATGGAGAAGATGACGTCATGCTTTTATACCAATGTTCCTGGACTACTAGCGAATTCTACTAAAATGCAACATTAATTCGTTGTCGCAAGCTTTTCTATTGCTTGTAAACCAGCCCACGATCAATTAGTTTACTGTGAAATTTTAGTTATCAAGTGTACCAGTACTCGTTGTTTATATGCGCATTTAAAAACTAAAGTAATAAAATGAATCACACGCATCATTTCCTTTACAAATTCTTATTCAGTTCAGTTAGTGTTGCTGTTTATTCAAGTTTGACCACGTTGACTTTCAGTTTCATTATAATTTTAACCTTCAGTTGGAGTTTCTCTTAGTCTTATTTTTATTTTAAATTCAAGTTTCAGTTACTCGTTAACGGTTAAACTTTGGATTTAGATTTTACTCTTAGTCTAAGTCTCATTTCTCAATCAACTTCTAGTAAATAGGATTCACAATCACAATGTGAATGATTCTCGTTTTGATTTTGACAGCAACCATATAATTATTATTATATCTTAATTTTATTAATATTATTATTATAGATATAATTTTTTATTAATAAGACTACTTTCTTGATCTAGTTCTACGACCAGTTCGTACATTTTGATTTTCAAAATGTGTGACCAGTGAGTGTGACCGTAGTCGTAGAGTCTTATAACTTATTTATTCATATAATTGATATTATATGATTGCTGTCAAAAGTGATTTTGCTATTTAATTTTTAAATTATCATTACATTTGATTTATATTGCAAATATGATTATCATTATCATTATGTGCATATGATTTGTTTTTTGTTTACAATTAATGTGATATAAATATTACAAATTTTTAGTTGTTATAATACAATTAGAATTAGTTTTGCCATTAAACTTAACTAAGTCCAAGTAAGTGCAACACTGTGATTGTATTACTTACTATAAGTTTATGCAAGTCATTAAAAATGTTGTGGTATAGCTTAGTTTGAACTAAATCTTAGAATTTGAGATCATTCGGGCACTTTTAGTTTTGAGTCATTATCATATTCATTATTCATTAAGTAATCATTACTTATAAGTTATATGCATAAAATATTCAATTTGGATATTTGCAATGCTATGTTAAACTTAGCAACTTATGTACACAGAGCTCATCTTTCAAATCAGTTGATGTTTTGTTGGACTGAACATTAAAGTATAAAGATATTTAACACACACGTGAATATCTTCATTTTTATTGGTTTTTTTAATTATTGTTAACATAACAATTTAATACAAACCTTTCAAGCACCTTATTAAGAGCAGAAATGAAAGGAGCTCTCTCAGATTTCAACTATTATTTCTGCCGCATACAGCTTTTTCATATCAACTGCTTGCCTAGCATACTAGTTATTTAATCAAGTAAATGTAAATAGTATATATAGCTATTTCACAACTAAACTAATTTATAAGATAAAGCGAGCTAAACCTAAAACTACATGACCGCTTAGTTTTTTATTATTAGGCTGAGGATTTACAAACATGCAATTAAGTGATGGAATGTATTAATATACTAAAAAGTATTAGTTAACTGTGTTTTGATGCACAATGTTTTAAACTTTAAAGGAAACAGTATTGGAAATTGTGCCTTTTTGTCAAAGTGTTTCCTTTCCGGAAATTACCACATATGTCGTATATACTCATTTTTAAAGGTTTTTAGGAAATATTTTAAGATATCTACTGGTCAATGTGTCCTATCGTTTAGTTTGTACAAAAAAAAAACAATACTGCTGAAACTTCTTCTAATATTCTAGTTACTATTTAAAATCATTATTTGGCTTTCAGTTTGCTAGAGGTATCGATTCTTTATTTACTTCTCTGAAGGCATGATTTAAATAAACCAACTAAACTGTAATTCCGGTTGCGAAGATAATGCATAAACTAGTGCTTACAAAAGCCACAACTAGATATTCATTTCTACAAGGATATAGGTGTTAGTAGCAAATTTTGTACATTTTGAAGGCTCACAAGTTGAAGAAACAATTATAGTCTACTGGCTCTCCTCATTTTCATGACTGAGCAAAACTGAAGTTGTATGCAACTGATGACAGTAAGAGCTTCTACCACAATTTTTCCTTTTTATTTGGCGATATATTTTAAGACTTATGTGTGTGTATAATATGCCAAGGTGATTGTTTAGGCTCAAGCATGTTATTGCGTCTAGAATCTATGTTTGAGGCCTTTTGAAAAATTAGTTTCATGCTGTCTATTTCAGCAGCAATTAGTTGGTATAACATGGATAGTGTACCTGCCTGTCCGATAAAAGTGGAAAGAAATGAGTTCGATCATTCCAATGGTTACGGTGAGCCCCCTGCTAAAAGGGCCAACGTATCTGCTCCAGCACCTACGCCTCCACCTTCTACGGCAGCACCTAGAACTCAATGTAAGTTCTGTCTGCCATTCTCGTGGTCTTACTCTTGTCTGTTCCTCTTACAACGTAGCAAACAAGGCTGGCTGCTATTTTAGTAGTATTTTATCATCATGAAAGTTTATAGTCACCATTCCTGTGAGAAAACCCCTGATGGAAGGTTTTTTTTTTTGTTAAATCGGGTTAAGGACTTATTCAGATGCAGCACAGGAGCACTTATGACTGGATGCTCTCCCTAACATCACCAATAGCCTTTGTCAGGGTTTGAACCCATAACTTCGTACTTACTAGGCAAACGCTCTAACCCCTAGACCAAGGCTGCTCCCTAGTAGTAATTTAGACTATTGCTAGTTATTTATTATAAGGCAGTTGAGGTCCAGAAAAAACTGTGGAATCATTCCTTAAAATTGAAAATTATGCCGTCTTTGCTACTTGTAGCATGTGTTGATGGCTTTTATGTTTTGCATACCATAATGTCAAAATAGACTATGTTAGTACTGGATATGGTTTTGATTTGCTCTTTCATGAACTGTGCTTAGTATCTATTAGCTTTTATCGACCTGATTGATATACTCAGTGTTGATCACAGTTGGATGTAGCTGATATGCAACTATTTTATGGAGAAAAATTTCAGGGTTCTTATACCCTTAGCGGTGTAGCTATATCAGTGTCATGACTAGTTGCTGCTTTTTCTTGTTACCAGTTTACACTGATTTTAGTCTATTACAGGGTTGTCGTAGCCAAGGGTTAAGTTCTATCAGTTTTTTCTCTTGTGTTGAAACATGCTATCATAACGCAAGTCTATGTGTTGGGTAGACTGCAAATGTATTTCTTATATGGAGAGTTGAGAACTTCATCGATGCTATGTTTTTAAATGTGTCTAGTTTACATTGGGAACTTTTCCTTTTAAAATAATTATTTGATGTAAATTTCAAATGGAAGCTGAAGTAATAGATCAGCTTTGATTGAAAAGTTTTAAGGATGTCCTGTTTTATTTTTGTAAGTTCCAACCTGCCTTTGATTTACACAGAATAAAGTAAAATTAACTTTGACCTCAATTACATAAATAGACTTGTGACTGGGTTGCATAGCTCCTATAGGGTTTATTCCGTGTACACAAATTGACTCCCACTGCTTTGAAAATGTTAGTTACAAATTTTAGTCGCATCACAATGCTTGCCATAGTTATTTATTGCTGAGTGTGCAACTCCTTCCTCGTGAAGTAAAATGGCTCGTTTGTTACTCTGAATAGCTGAAACTCCTTGCCTGTTGTTGGTGGTTGCTGTGTTTCAGTATGCACCTCTGGTTCATCCCAATATGTTATGTAGTCAGCCTTGATTATATTATCTTTGTGAAGTGACTGCATTTGCTTGTTAACCATCACTTCAGCACGAGATACAATTTACTCAGGTTTTGTTAGACATCACAGCACTGTTAGCTGGGTAAATGAATTATTTCTCAACACTAATCTTTATGTAACAAGACATCAAGATGCTTCCTTATAAAAACTCGTCTGGTCTATTTTATGTTCAGTGTTACATTGTTTAGTATTACTGTGCTTTCCAGTGGCTTACTGTCCTATTTTGTTGGGTACATATCCACAGGTGGGGGTGTTACATGTAGAATGCAAATTACTATCAAGTTCATGGGTGGAGTAGCATCTAAACAACAACTGGCAGAGGGTTTTGGGAAATGTTGAAACGTTATTTTGTGCCAAATACATGAATTTAGCTTTAAAATTTCACTCCATTGCGTAGAGCAGTAAAAATATCTCATTAGGCAAAGGTGTGCTGGGCATACTAATAATTACTATTCATCCTTCACCTGCTCTACCAGCTCTGTTGGCACTTGCAGAGTTGTGGCTTTGTTTTAATACAAATTTAATTGTTGCATTAGTTGGCCGATCTGATAGTCCAATACTCAGGGCTGATTCCTGCTGATAGTATTGTTATAGTATTCTTTAGTAAAAAGTCTGGCTCAATAAATTCTTACTGTCATCTTTGTGCACAGATTTCCGACTTGATGCAGTGGATAGTAGAGAGTAAGTCTCTGAGGTGTATTGACTGGCAGATAGGAAGGACCTAGATCAATTGGCAACTAAAAATTAAAATCGTATCTTGTAATAGAACATCTGTTGCAACCTATTGAGTGATTTTTATAATAGATGAATAACATTGCAACTAGAGTTCAGGACTTCACCACTTGTTTTCACTTTGAACTGTTTTCTAGCCGTCGAATTTTCCAAATGCCGGCAAACTGCATACAATCTCAGCATACTGTTTTGACTGATAATTTCAACACACAAATCAAGTTACACTTCCAACTCATCAGTTATACCCTATCTATATTCTTAAATTAAGAGGCTACCTCTATAATTATTTATTGAAGTGTGGCTGATATATTTTGAATCATAAAGCCAGCTGAGTAGCATACGTGTCCTGTTCCAATTTACCCAGAGTTCACATAAATAATACCTGCATGTCCACATTCCATGCCAAGCTGGTGTGTGTGTTAGTCATTTACTCTACTACCACCCAGCACCACTCACCTATATACGTTATTGTAGGCCGTTCTGCTAGTAGACCACCAGCTAACAGATGTTTTATTTTAATTTCACTCAATAGATCTACTTTGTTTAAATTAAAAATGTCTAAATGGAACAAGTCAATTTTAGCTTGCAGTGTGATCTTTTGTAAATAAAATTGCTGAAGTCGTGCTTGTAAAAAAAACCTGTAAACAAGTCCTAGGACAGTTAGTACAGAACTGTACAATTGATAGAGAAAGACGCATGCTGAATTTTCTATTATTGGAATGCAAAGCAGTCTGTAAAAGTTTGACAGCTCTGGACTGATACAGACACTTGTGGAAAATTACACATTTTTGTGGCATATACCTCGTAAAACCTAATGTCCTACTGCACTTTAAAAAGTGGTGTAAATAGAAATAGCATTACCAACAACTCATTTGTAAAGGATGCCAATATGATGACTATCACACCAAGTTCTAGCTCAGATCAGGTAATACACAATGTTAGAAGTACAATTTTTTCCCATTTTTATGCTCAAATCAATGAGTAACCACATAGTACTGCAACAGTAAATCTAGGCTATTTCTATGTGTTATATTACCACTTAGCATGTTGAGAAAGTACAACTGTGCTATCCCCTACTTGTGCTGTAATACATATGACAGCAAATACTTTCACGGATGAGTGTGCTTGTGCAGTCAGCACTTGCTTACACCATGAGACTGTATAATGTAGTTTTCTGCTTCAACAAGTTTCTAAGTTTTGGTTCGTAATGTCTGTTGAGTTTGAATCAAGTTATGTTGTAACCAATCTCCTCTCTCACAAGCGGGTGTGATGTCATGATGTAACTGTTTGTTGCTCCGTACGATGCTCTATGATGTCCTGTCTGCTACTTGCTCTCCTTATTTTATTTGGCAAGTGGAGATGGTGGTCAGGTCTGCATTCTGAGGGGATGTGTAGTCTGCATGTTCCTTTGCTGTGGTGCTGGTGTTTGTGATGATGTTATAAAATACAAGTCATTTCTTTAAACTAGTGGTATGATTTGAATTGATCAGAATGGGTAAGATTTGAACATATTTTTAGTGAAAAGTTTGTTATTTAAGTACCTTATAGAAAGTTAAATCAATCAAATGCGTAAACTATATTAACTCTCTATCCCGTTGGTGTGAAGTGTAAACAGTAGCCCACTGGTATAGATGATGGTTGTAAGGCCAGCTGAGTGTCGCTTTGTGTGTCAAAAGATCAATATCACTCTCAGTTCAATGCAATTTACCTTCCAGCTTTGAGTCTTCTATCACGTTTTGATCGTGTATGGTAGCTGATTTGGATTTGCTTCGTTGAATATCAGTTTGATTACCTGCCAAAAATCGCTTCCTTCTGAGTCATTATCTTGATGTTAGTTGACAGATCAATTATGACAATGCATTTGTAAAACTGTTAGTAGGCTAGTAGTTCTACATTCTACTAGTTGCACGTTGCGGGTTTTCTATTTATTAAGTATTGAGGAATTTCCTTTAATGACTTGCCATCCGAATTTGCATTATAATGTTATATAGGAAATAATTTGCATGCATTCGCAAGTGCATACCTAGTGTAGTATTTCCAATACAAAGACCAACCACTCCTTGTTCAAGACATTGAACAAAAAGTATTAATTAATAACTGTGGTAACCTAGCAGGTGACAATCTCTCATTCCAATTTCCTTAGAGTTAGACACCAATATTCTGACTGAAAAAGTTAAACTACCATTTAAAGTGGTATTTTTTTAAGAGCTATAATTTTTATTGTAGCAAATGGCACTGCAGATGCAAATGTCACTCTTTGGCAGTTCCTATTAGATCTCCTTCTGAAGCAACAATATTCAAATATTATCCGATGGACCAACAATGATGGTGAATTTAAGCTGCTGGACGCTGAGCAAGTAGCCAAGTTGTGGGGACTAAAGAAGAATAAAAATAATATGAACTATGACAAGCTGAGTCGCGCACTCCGCTACTACTATGACAAAAACATTATTAAAAAAGTTATGGGGCAGAAGTTTGTCTATAAATTCGTGTCGTTCCCAGAAATGGTCAAAACGGAGAACAGAATTACTTTTCAGAAGAAAATGGAAAGTATAGTGAATGAGTCTAAGCCAGCCCCCAGCACCACAGTGTCGTCTGCCGTTAGCAGCTTCCAAACATTGCGGCCGTATGACGTGAAATCCGCCATTATCCCTCAAGCTCAGCTGGCATTTGCACAGCAGCGAGATCGCATGCTCTATGAGCAAGCAGTTGTGGCACAGGCCATGGCGGAGCAGCAGAAGTTTCATGCCACGGTACCTCAAGACCGCCAGGCAGTCTACCACAGTGACAACTCGCAGGCTCAAGCTTCGGTTAGTAGACACTAGTTACATTAAGTAGGCTGTTGCACATATTATAGGGTATGAGTTTCTCAATGTGCTAAAGATTTCCTCATTTAGGAAGTCCAAGAGACAGTTTCTTGATTTATTTGTATTATATTAGCCACTGTTTTTCCGATTCATGTGGTAGCGGCTCTTTTATCATTGCCGATGTCACTTCCTGTTTAACACTCTATGGAAGGTTTTGTATTAATACTTGATGTATTTCAAACTAGTACTCATAATATGATATACCTTTAGGACTATTTGTCTACTCTTGAGGGCAGCAAAGAGATATTAACATCCTAGTAGGGTTGTTGAATATCTTTTCTATTTGTTGACAAATTAAACAATAATATTATTGCCATTACAGTTTTCTCCCTCTGGCTCTACGGTACAAGATAATCAGAACAACTTGACTCGTTCACCGACTCCTAATGTAATCTCACCAGTGCCTTCTGTTGCTGCTCAACCACCACAGAGCTCCACGGCTACACTGAGTACTGTTTCACCAGCCATAGCCAACCCTGTCAGAAGTATATCTCCAGCTGCGAATGCAGTATTGACTTCATCAGTTGACAGTATGCTGCAGCAGCGACCTTCACCCCCAGTAACCCCTGCAGTCAGTGTCTGCACCCCTGCTGGGTCACCTTCGCCTACTCCAGTATTTGATCTCCCTGGTTCAGGAACTCCCACACCCCCACCTAAACCGGCAACACCCGTCAACACTAAAGAATGTGAAGTCAAGGTGAAACTTGAAATACCCGAATTTCAAAATACCAAACAAAACAGCACAACAGAAGCTGGCGGCAGTATAGAGGCTCGTAGGTTATCGAAACAATCCAAGTTGAAACCAGATCCTATCAGTATAAACAATGATGTGGTGGTGAATCACCCAGTGACCTCACCATTGAATCCACTAAGTAGGGGTTTGCTGCCCAGCCTCAACACCCCCATGTTCCTCACTAGTCCTATGTTTGGCCAGAGGACCCCTCTCTTGCCTGGAATACACTTCTGGGGGCCGGGAACCCTCAGCCCCGTATCCACACTCTCACCTAGGTTTGGTGGTCTACATGCCGGACCAGCGTTTCAGTTCCCCGCATTCGCTGTTTCTCCTTCTCTAGCTTCATTTAGTTCTTTCCATGATAGTGTGTTTACTAATGCCCCAGCACCAAATTCAACATCTAGTGTAGATAAAAAGGTATCTTAGAAATATTTTCTTAAATACATTAGTAATATGTGCCATTGTATAATATAATAATGTATTATACTGGCTTTCAAGACAGCATTTCATACATTTTGAAACCTAATAAATTGCAATCACTCAAATGTACTGTTTTAGTAATATCTATTTTGCTTCATGAAAATAATTTTTCTTGCTGTCATTTTATACATTTCTGTTGAAATGTATTATAATTGTATAGTATGTGTATCTACAGCAAATAGTAATTAAATCTTCAAAGTCTTTATTTAGTTATAATTATGGTTTAACCATTTCTTCATTCTGATATAAATCTCAGGACTGTGTCAGCCAATATATTGTACTGTATATTAACGATTACCATTATTTTTACTAGTTTCACTAGGATTTTTATTCTATTTTGTATACTTATTTGTTATAGTGAATTAGATACTATTTTTATATCATGTTACTGATATTATATCCTTCTTGTAATTGTAAATTTGTATTTTACAAAATTATTGTTACGTTGATCATGTACATGTATGTTATCCAGGTATAGTATATTACTATATATTGATAAATGCTTCGGATGTATAGCAGCAAAGTACACTTTGTATGGTGCTCTGTATCTTGTACATGTTTTGCTTGAATTATATTATATCTCAAAATATACATGGGCAACACTGTACTCTATGCTTGTGATGTGGTGTGAATAGAACTCAAGGTTGTTATTATAAATCAGTATGTAAAATTATACTTAAAGGTTCACATTTTAAAAATACTTTATAAAATTCACCATGAGGGGTTCTGAACATTAGATGTTAGACAAGTCATTACCACAACTATTGACAAAACAATTATAATCAATCCAACAAAAATAAAAATTTAAAAATAACATAATTATTGACTTCGGTCTCCAATAGCCACTAGCATGGGGTAGGTGCAGTAAGGGAAAAATTAGGGAACTGCCATATTTTAGATAAATGGATAATTTCAAAGTCAAACTAGCAATCATTAAATTAAAAATCATTAAAGAAAAAAAATATTGGGCTATAGAGATTTCTCCATTACTGCACCTAAATGACTAGCTTACAGTAAAGACTTTGCGATTCCCCCACAGAAAGTCTACTACTTGAAGTATCCATTCCAGTTGGTTGTCACAATACAGCTAACTTAGTTCATGTACTGACTTCCTGCTGTCAGTAGACCTGTTGTCAATACTGTCTCCACTCTCACTGCTTGTTTCACTGCTGCTGTGGTCTGTACTGTTATAACTTCTAAAAAGTTGGTTATGCATTAAGGGGTCTTCTGATATAACTGTACTCAAATTTGAAAAAAATCAGTAATTTCAAGTTTTTAGAACTATTGATTACCTGAAAGTGAAAAGTTTTGGAATATTGATTGCGTTTTGCAATAAAAATGCATTTAACGGTTATATGAATATTTTCGCAGTTTTGTGAAAGTGCATCAAAGAAAATCTGACAAAAATTTCTTAAGCATTGATAAATGCTCGATTTAAAGCTTATCTGAGGCAATAGAGTTGCTGAGAGATCGAGTCACAAAGAGAAATAAACCATTTGTGCCTGGTTATTAAATCTTCACATGATGCTATACCTGATGTGAAAACTTTTGCTGCTGAATTCATGAGTGTCCAGTATTATGCCATTTTCATCTGTTGAGCTTACATCTTCCGTCTTGTTAGGGTTAAACCATATAAAGCTAGATGAACCCATAGCTGAAAAGCACGATAGAGACATTATAACATTGGAATATCTCCAAAAAAACTTCATTCATAGGTTAATATCATAAACATAAAAAACTTATAACATGCTAAAAGCTGTTGAGTTGCTGGCAAAAAGGCTTACATCTGAATTATATTGATACAACTTATAAGCAGTCATCCACAACATAGTTTAGCTTTTATGTGAAATACTAGAAAAAAAGGTTCTACTTGAATGTTATTTTCATTTCATTTTTATTTTAAAAGTGCTAAAAAGCTGCTTGAAGATTTAAACTGAAAATGCACAGACACCCATAGTATTAGTAGAATTGTAAGCATTGATTTGGTTTATTGCTTATTACTGGGATCTTATGAAATTAAGAACACCGGACAGAAGTGAGTCAGACAAAATATTGTGCAATGGTTTGACCAAGGTCAACATCATTCCTCTAAGGAGCCCTGGGTACAGGAAAGTGTAGTACAGCAGGTGCTAATTTTATTGCCCATATATTTTAAAAGTAAATCAAAGCTTAGTGATGTAAAAAATTAATATTAGGCTTGAACATTTTTTATAATAATATACATATTTTGCAATGTTGTGGCCAATTGCCTGCTGAGGGCTTCATAAAGTTCATAAAATTAATTTACTAAAATTCTCTTTTGGCATGAGTGCATCGTTTAAACGCTATTGTAGGTCTAAATGTACACGAACACACAAGGCTCATATTAAAATATATTTCCTTTAAAAAAAAAGTGAAAAAAATGGGTGATAAATAATAAAAAATGCTAAGCGCGGTGCAACTGAAAATAATAATTTTGAGTAAAATTTATGCAGGACCCAGAAGCTAACAATTGACAAATATAGCAAGGAATTACACCAATGATACTAACTGGGAAAGCCTAAAACATAGATAAATAGTTTATTAGCGGTTTGAATAAAATATTAAATGATTTATAGACCAACTATTGGATTGTCAATTACCTTTTTACATTTGTTAAGGCCTAAGTATTGTTTTATACTTCTGTTCTTTAGTAAAAAGCAACAACTAAACAGAGCAAATACTAGTTTTTAGGCAGCAATGTCAGCTTACATTACTGGCAAGATTATAGTAACACTAGTTGTTACTATAGAATATAGAATAAGCATACTTTGTTAGTTCTTAGACACTTAGATCTGATTTGTGACTTCATCAAATACCTTATCAAATAACAAATTAACTTGTTTACACTAGATGTTTGATGATAGCATGTGATTATGCAATATGTTATGTCATATCTGTTATACTAAATTTACAAACTATAATTATTTTGCAATGAACTATTTTGCAGTAACTGGCATAAAATATGTTGCTTTCTAGTTGTCAACAATCAGCTAAATAATTAACGGCTGACATTACAATTATTCAAAAACAAACTTATTATATTTACTTTTAATATCTAATTTAAATATCATTCAATTGCAAAAGCTTAATTGTTTTTGCATAATAACTATATCTGCACGGACACCCATTGTAAAAATTTCAATTTTCATCAAATAAACAATAAAATTAGAAAAAATTTGGAATTGCGTTCTTTTCTGATTGGTGGTATATGATCTTATTACAAAAGGGTAGACAACTACTAAGACAGCAAATGATTAGCTTGATAGACTACTAATAACATTACAAGTAATCAATTCTAATCAGTATTCTAATATTTATTAGTTTATATAAGCAAGGTCAAAAGTATTAGCACTAAAATGATAAGCAACTACAGCATGTAAAGCGAACCTTTAAATTTTTCAGTGGCTCTTCCAATTACCCAAAATGCAGCGTAAACAACCCAGGAGAAGATAATACATATCAGTAACACCATGACGAAAGATTGAGGCTGTTGATCTATAAACTACAACAATTTATAACAAGTCATTAAATATTTTATAATTCTAGTCAAATGATTGTCAAATTAGTATTGTAATTTAAGGGTATTCTGGCAAACATCAGGCAAGTATGACAATTGATATTAAAGGATCTATTTAGAATCAACATTGTGAGAAATAGAGTTGCTTTTGTTAAGATTCACAACCTAAGTGTTTAAAAATATTGTATAAAAAGCTATTAACAAAAGTCTTAATAAGTATAAGTACATTAGCACTGCTTCACAGTGATTTATATAGCAGTTTATGATTTGTTCATAACAAAATGTTGTATCAGCTGTTCCAAGATGATGAAATGTGAGTGCAAGGCTTTGTTTTGAAGAACATCACTCAATACACAATGGCTATACAGCACACTGCATACACTGTCTAGTAATTTCAAATAAACTCACCTGTCCTTCCAGCACAGGGATGACAACTTCTCCTAGAGCAGCTCCACCGAGGATCAAAGACATCTGGACATCTGCAAACAGTAAACTTATGTTTTCAATGTTTTTCTTTTAAATATAAATTGGGTATTTAAACCCATTCAAAATATCATTTAGTAAATAGTTTGAAGTTACAAGCTAACACAGGAGCAATTTCCAAAAAGCTGAACGGTGCTGCTTACTAGCATCTCTAGAATATATTTATGTAGAACAATTATTATATTCTCACTGCAACCTACTGGTAGTATCCATGAATGTCTCAGTCATTGCAATGGTTGTGGGAGTTATGCTACTCATGAACAAGCCGAGAATTACTGTTGCAAAAATAATTGCGATGAAGCTTGCGCCGTTTGAACTTATTACAAATAGGATGGCAGCTATTTGACATCCAAACTACAAAACAAACAAAATATAATGTTAGAAGAAAGTATGAGATATGGAACTTTGCTAAAATCTTTGTAAATACTTCTATTTACAAATTTACTTACAGTGAATATTTCATCTAGAGGTGACCATAATAAATAAGCAATCACTGAGCATTGCTGATAAATTGTTCGATCATTGCTGCTAATAGTGCATGTGTTTATATATTTGTAGTCTTATAATACTTACAATGTTTAGAAGGAGCATAAAGTATGGAGTGAACTTCAGTGCCAGACAGACGGACAACATTCGACCCAATGAGTACAGACCCTGAAAATTAGAAACACATGGCCACCTAAGTATTAGTATTCCTAAGGACTACAGCCTTGCAACGCAGCTGTTTTAGGTTATATAGGTAAACTCTATGTTCTGTTGACTGTCTTCAGCAAAAGTCAGAATTTAATAAATTCAGCTTCACGAAAAACTTAATATGTTTATAAAAAATTGTTGAATAAAGTTTGAAAAAAAAAATTTCAACTTCATATGCGCTCTTCATCAATAAAGCTGTAGCTGTTGCATGGTATTGCCATCATTTCCTAAAAAAATTGTATTTGCTGTATAATGTTAAACTCACCCAAAATAACACATTCATTATTCCAATATTCTTTTCATTCTGATTCTTCAAAACTTTGATTGTATACGTCTGTACAAACTCATTCACAAGGCCCTGTGTAAGTGTAAACATACAGTGAATGCTACCTACTACGTATCTATTTATTGAAATTTATAAATAAGTTATACACACACACAGTTGTGTTTTAATATGTAGAACTTTTTATTGTCGCAGACTGAAAGAAAGTAGCAATGTGAAAATGCTGGGTTTTTATACCAGTCGAAAAGATTAGCTATTGTGAGTAGCCATAACGAGTGTGGAAAAAGCATAATACGACTGGCATAGCTGTGATGATACATGAAAAGCTATAGTGCATCAAGGAAAAGCTTTCCCAGTTTATGTAAAGTCCCAACACACATACGCACACACATACGCACACACATACGCACACACATACGCACACACATACGCACACACATACGCACACACATACGCACACACATACGCACACACATACGCACACACATACGCACACACATACGCACACACATACGCACACACATACGCACACACATACGCACACACATACGCACACACATACGCACACACATACGCACACACATACGCACACACATACGCACACACATACGCACACACATACGCACACACATACGCACACACATACGCACACACATACGCACACACATACGCACACACATACGCACACACATACGCACACACATACGCACACACATACGCACACACATTTATACATTACATTATATATTGTTTATATTATATATAAATTATATATATATATATTGTTTATATGTATGCATACATACATATTATGTATAAACATATATATGTAAGTATAAACAGTAATATGAAACATGCACACTAGAACAAATAGAATTTATAGGACAAATTTGTTCAACATCAAATGCTCCACAGTTACAAGTAGTTTCCAAAATCAAAAGTCAATTACAGGTAGAAACCTCATCATTCTCTAATCACCACAATTATTCTACTATGTTATTATTCTACTATGTTATTGTTCTATATGTTATGTATATATCTTGAATAGAAAACTTTCATCAAATAATAACTTGAAGTTTATTTGTTATATCACAAACTAGATAAATTGTTTTCTTTTATATTTTTTTCTCAAAGTTTGGTTCCTTGCATTGATATAGGTGTAAATCTTATACTGTGAACCAACCTGTAAACCATCGTAAAGAAACACAGTGGCGCAAGCAGCAAATGTTAACAGGGCTGCTTTGCTAAACTGTATTGAATATGAACCCTGGAAATCGTTAAGGTATTGTTTCCATTGCTCTTTGAGGTTCTTCTTTTCTGCTGCCTTTTTTTCTAAATTATGTGCAAAACTGTAGAGACTATTTGGCAGAAAAGTAACATTGTAAATGTCATTCCTTATTAAACAGATAAAATAGCTTTTATTGTCCTTTTTCTACTTAGTTGATCAAGTAAGGATGCAAATCATAAAACAATAATTTTGAAAGAATAGTTGAAATAGAAGAGATTATTGCACCAGAGGCCGCACTTACATCAATGTAAATAAATTTCAATGATATTTTTGTAGTAATCATCCATCAACTATAGTATCATATAGCAAATGTTACATGATTTTCTAGTAAGCTGTATAAACTATTAACTCATCTTTAAAATTAGCTAAAATAGTTATTATTATAACGTATCTAATTTATCTAAATTTTAGTTCAGGACTTGCGGAATGAAAGCTCCCAAAACTTGCATCAATGAAAAAGCAACTCTAACTGTCTGATATGCAACAAAACATTACTTGATATTGGCTATTCACTTACCTTTATCTTCAATTTGCTCTAAAATTGGCCTGCTTTCAGAATTCACTAATTTCTTAAAAGATGGATCTACAGTTTTTACTCGACATCCAGTTTTAATCACTATTACCAGCCAGTATATCACTATAGGGACCTACAAGTACCAGAGACAGCCAAAGTGCACACAAGCTAAACACACCTTTGTTTTAATTTTGTATTAAGGCTGCAGGCTCAACAAACGTCATTCAAAGGTTCTATATTTACAAAAGCATTTGTTTTGTCTTTCAATCTCTATATTCTTTTGCTCTTTACGTGAGCCTCTCCCACACAACGCAAAAAAGGCAATGCGAAGTTACATAATATTTCTATCAACTATTCAATAGCTTGAAACTGAAACTTAGAAAAACTACTCCTAAACGCATAAGAATATCATGTTTATAATGATTACCCAAGTATTGTAGTCAAATACAGGAAACTTGTTATCAATTTGTAAATAGTCATAATAAACTTGCTAAGCAAAATCAAGATATTTATGCAGAGTTGCTGCGTTACTAAAAGGCCATTAAATATCAGACGCAAAACTACCTGCACTGCTGCCAAAATCCAAAATGCGTTAGTAACTTTAAGATCCTCATCTATGTTTTGTAACATTGCTAGCTTAGTCTGGGTGATCCTCGTGTCATTCATTGATACTTCGGAGTTTTCTTCCATTTCTAAAAGGTAGTGCCTAAGCCGAGAAACCCACATGGAACAATCCTTATTAATGAGAAACGGCTCTGCGATAAGTGGACTGATTAAAGCACCAATTCCATAAAAGAAGTGCAGTGCCTACAAAGTTGATAATATCATGAGTTACAAGTATGGATAATATAGTTCAACAGCATAACTTAAAACTAAACATTCAATCAACAATATCGGTACCAAAGAGTCTGATGAAGGAATAAAAATCTATATAACTTGTAGCATATATTTGTGCATTTAATGCAAAGCATGAATATTCAGTAGTGTAGTAGTTTTTAGTAGTGATAGGTTAGCTTTTAGTTGCTATCATTACAATTTATTTCTAATAAAATTAGACAATACAAGTTGACAGTCATTTATAATGTAGGCTAAAGTTGAATTTTCAGTCTTCATCTTACTTAATCAAAATATTACAGTTGCTCATTAAATATTTTTAAAATTTTAATATATTTCTTAATAATCTTATACAGAAGCACCAACAACTTATAATAATAGGGGCAACTTTTTAAAAAAAAGCTGAAACTTTGAATCAACTATATTAACAGCAACTTATATGTATATAAACTGTTACTGTTAAACACGCAATGTATGAGAATTACTTGAAGGAACGGAGCAACAGCTTTGCCGTAGATCTGCACTAGTTGGAGATTCGCTAGACAATCTATAGCTCCCATTGCAATACCCATAATGCCCATATCGATACACAGTGGAAAGACATCTGTACAGAATATAACTACAACCAGTGTTATGGGGAGAAATATCACAGCTACCAGCAAAATCAAGTCTCCAGATAACCTAAAAATAACATTTTTGTGTGTGAAGCGTTCAGTGGAATGTTAAGAGCATATTGATGTAGCAGATACACAGACTATACACTGAACACATACAAAACGCATTCACACATTCGGCTAGCCCGTAACACGTACATTCGCGCATGTTATAGCTCTAATGCAAGGTGTTAAGGGTATAGACAGGTAGCTAAGGGTAATGATATACGTTATGCTACGCTGATGTGTACATGGCATATAAAATATAAACTTTAAGCTGATAATGGTAAAATTTATAAACAATTCTATTTAGTCCAGTGGCTGCCATCAGCATCAGTTTCAAGATGCTTATATTGTGACGCAACAAGGTTTGATGCAAAGAATACCTTTTTTTACAAATAATTTATTGAAAAGTTTTGAGCCATGAGAAATTTTATTTTGATGCCAAAATTTGCACAAGTAAGTTATAAACCTCAGTCACCTTGAATTCAGTTTGCAAGCAAACAGTCTTATAGATAAACAGATGTGCAGCACGTTTACAGTGCTATACACTTTCAAATATATGCAAAATTATTAAACTTGAGCCTCTTCCTTATTAACTGGTGCTAGAAGCATGCTGCGACCACCTGTAGTGATGTATAGCACCATAACTATATACATGTACGCATAGTTTAAGTAGCAAATTTGTAAAAATTATGAAAAGGTTCGAGATGTAACTATTTTTGATTTTATGCAAGTATATGTAAAGCCATGGTTTATATAGCTGCAGCGTTAAGAAATATCTTTATATTTTCAAACTACTACTTTTATTATATAAAGGCTCTGTAAGCAGTTATAATTGTTGCAACAGACATTATACTCATAAGTCATAATATTATAGAGCATTTGCAATTTAGTGAAAAGTGTTGCACAAATATTTTCATTTTTAATGGCCAAGTCAATATGTTTAACAAATTATTTTAAATCTCAAGCTAATCAAATAACACAAACTTGTATAATAAACTAAGATTTTTGTTATAGCTGAAAGAGCTCAGGCTATGGAAATTGTTTTAGTTTCTTTTTCTTCACCAATATCTAATGTTGTATATTTGCCTAATGTGCTGTAGATAATTGATTCATTTTTGAGAAACGATGTACACGTGATTACAAAGTTAATATTATGATCGTAAACCATTTGTCGATTTTTAAAGCTACCCGTGCGACGTTATTTCATGTATACAAAAACCTCCCAGTTGATTGTTATGAATGTTGCTTTAGCTAACCTAAGTTTTATAATTTAATAAAAGCTAAAACCATATTCACCAAAAGTAGTTACTAGCTGTATCTGTTTCTGTACGTCATTATAATGCTACCCTTATAATAATCATATGCCCGTGCCCATAATAGATGTTTTGTATTGTAATGGCTGATATACGTGCTATTTTTTGGCATGACGGGTTAGGAAAAATACAGCACTTTGTAATTTAATAATTATTTATAGTTACGATTCTTAAAGCGTAGAGAGGCTCTGCCAAGGGCAGAAAACTAATACAATAAAAGTTAAACTTTTTATTAGTAAGTAAAGTGTATCAAATACATTACAAGATAATGTTTTTACTTTTTAAAATATTTTCTGTTTATTGTAGAATTTTTCAAGGGATTTTCAAATTTAGCGTGTATAAGTATAAATAACTTTTATATATTTAGAGAAATGTGTTTAGCCATAGGATTATTTTATGTCAAGAGCAATCCTGCACTAATGTGCTTTATTGTTTTATTAACCTACATCTTTTTGTCACAAAATAAAAGTTACTAGAGGGTTTTCTTCAATGCCAAAAGAGTAAAATATGACATCAATCGAACTTTCTTCAAAGACATTTTTTTATGAAGAAAAGAACAAATTTACTGAATTACAGCAGCAACATGCTTAAAGTTGATGAGCAAACTCTTAGCCACTCAACTACACCACCAATGCTAACCTAACTCTTGCCAAGCTTTTGCTACTCATTCCTATCTTTTCAGTAAGCTTTGGAATGTTTATAAAACAAACCCTAGACTAAATGCAGCGCTGCCTCACCCACATTATGCATTGCTTAACAAAAAAAAAACAATTCTCTTTTATTCTGTAGCTGTCAAACAATGCTAAGATTCTAAAAGACGTCTAAACAAATAGAAACTCTTTTAATACTTTTGCATTTGATATTTTTAAAATGCACCAAAGGACATAACCCGCAGGCTGGGGCACATCTACACCCAGCATGCTTACCATAACACAGCCCAGACAAACTTCTTAGCAAATTGAAGATGACTAGCTCTTACCTGCTGCTACATAAATTATTATTAGATTGTGCAGTCCTGAAATAAACATAATTTATGTCTAAATATCATCAGGTTTAAATAGTAACTGCTTAGTAAAGCTTAGTAAATAAATACTATTTACTAAGCTTTACAAATTAAATGTTAGTTTAAATACAACAAATAAAAATTTCAGTACTTCGCCTAAAAATTTATATTATTGCATGCACTGAGCTATTTTTAAAGTATAATTATTGTAATAAAACAATAATATACTATTTCTTAGCAATAGCCTTTCATCTCAGCATATCTCATATTGTGTACTTTCACTGTTATCCTGAATTTCTTTAAATTTAAACAACCTTCAGCTCATAATAATATTTGGTTATATGATCAGGTTAATGTACATGTCCATAGGATGTTGCTATAGCAAAATGGGTATAAACACTGTTATAAGAAAATGATAGTGGCACAAGCATAAATGACTTGTATTTTCTCATGACACATACCCTGAAGTAGAACTAACACCACTGCCTGTGTTTTACAGGAGATATTATGCTATGCTTTTTTTAATCTACATAGAGGTTAAGTAGCCTGTACACCTCACACCTTAAATTATCATCAAGTTACCAACATACCATCTCACAATTCTCCTCCAATGATTACTACTTGACCAGGTTTAAAATTCATGTTGCCATCATTATGTACACAATACACATTACACACATGTATATGTATATTGGCTATGGGATTCACAGTCAAATGTCAAGTGAGAATAAATTATCTAGCATCTACAGTATTTTATAGAAAGACACTGCATGTTTGTTTACCGCTCCCTCAAACCCCCTGTGATAACTATTCTAATACACAGTCGTGTGTTCATATATAGATATATGATATAGTATATCATATAGGATGTATACCATATATTATGTGTATCATATACAATATATATGACACATATCATATATGATATATACATGATACAAATCGTATGCTATATATATCATGTATATGTGCTTATATGGTAATAAAATAACTTACTTTTTGGAAACCCATCCAGCGATAAATATACCTATGACCATGCAAGCCGTTTGTGTAAAGAATGCCCAAGATATTTCCTGCACTGTTTGCCGAGTATAGCACGCTAAATCCTCCATGGTAGGTCCGAGAAAGCCGACACACATGCCAAAGGCAAGATACAGTAAATAATACCCAATAGTGACTCCGGCATTTTGACAGAATAATTCAACCAAGAAGTATATAGATGAATTATTTGAATATAGCTTCTTGATATTTAACTTCCTCCATTTCTTTTTTGTCTCTTCCCAAATGAGAAGAGCACCGCTCAAGTATTTGTCCAAGTCTTCTTTTTTAGACTTAGAACCTGAATAAGAAGATTTCGTGGAAGGATCTACCATATTCACCTGAAATATTAATTTAGCAGTTTTATACATAAAGCAGTAAAAAAGCAAACCAGGTATTGTTCATTTTTTGTCTTGAATAATACATCATTATATATTGTGTTCATGAAATTTATTGTAATGTGCGCTAAGAAACCTTAATTTCAATTTTTAAAATGTCAAAGTTGAACCTAAAACCAATTATATTGCTTTGGAAAGGCTGGCTTAGATTGAGTATTCACTATAGAACTATAAGATTATGATTGTAAAATACACACTGAGTCTAGCATAGCATAGCATAGCATAGCATAGCATAGCATAGCATGTAATGGCAATATATTGAATTTCAGTGAGCTTTCTATAATCTAGGTGGTTGCGTAGAAAAATAAAAAAGAAATCTATGAAAACTAGTAAAAACATCTTAATTCAAATTCCTTTTCATAAAATGTTTTTTCTAGTTTTAAGTTTACCTAATTTTAGAAGCCTTGGCAGAACCAAGATTTTAGCGACAAGAAATAATATTTTAGGTCAGACTGATGTATGTTATTTGTATGGAGCAGAATGATTGCCCATCATTCATCTTGTTTAGCTTTTATGGAATTGATGTAGTCGTAAAGCTCCTGATTAACGCTGCAATAATACTTGTTCTAATGGATTATTAAATCTAATGTGAACTTTTGAGAATTCATGTCAACAGTTTTGTAGCAGCTGTATAAATGCGTTATGTGCCTAAGTTCACAAGTGTATTGGGAATGTGGGCATTATGTCAATTAGCAGGTCTCCGAGGGCTAAGAGATGTCATCTAAATGAAAGACTCTGATCTGTTTAAGAAATTATTCTAATTGTTAGTTTATGCGCTGTGGGACACTGTATGCAGCATTATATCACTGTAGGAGGCAGTAATAATGCAATTAACAGATGATGCAAATTATGTCAGGCAGATTAAATTCTGAAAAAATAGGTCACACGTAAGATCAACTGTCTTAACTTACTTTCAGTAATTTGAGTTTTATGGTTTCTTAATTTTAACTTTTGACTTTTCAATAAAGTGTCGGTGTTTCAAAAATTTTACACTTTAGATTGCTTATAGATATATAGCAACAGAATAATTATCTGCTTGCCCTCAAACCATCTTATAAATAAACACTTGCCTCAAAATCTTAAGATTTTACAAAAGTCTTAACAAATAGTTTGTGTTCTTATTTGCTGTATATTGCATCTTTCATTTTGCTATCGTGTGACTAATATACTATATGGACATGCATAATTATTACACTGTCTGTCCCACCCTTGAGAAATAAAATATATAGGTATAGAAAAGTTTTATTACATAAAAGGAGAGGTTTGAATTCATTGTTGCTCCATTTTATAGCATTGGATCACATCTTTCAAATAACATTGAATAATATCATTTTTGTACTGCTATTGAAATGAACTGTTTTAGAATATGTTGTAGCACGTATGGATGATAAATGAGGCAGCAGCTACTCTCATTCTCATTAACAGAACTAGAAAAAGATTTGTCTATTTGTATTACAAATACATTCAATAAGTTAGCTTCATGTTAATACAACTTTCTTATTGATTTCTATGCATCAACAGTTATAAACTTGTATAAGTTAGATTATACAGGAAGCGAGAGATAATCTGAAATATAAACATTCATCTTGACAAATCAAATGACATTGTTTATTTGGTGCACTATTGATATGTATATATGGAAATTAGTAAATAGATCTTCTGCCATTAATCAATCTAAACAGAGTATTACATTTTAGTTTATATTATATTATCAACTGTGCAATGGAGTAAAAGAAAAGTGAACACTTTTGTATATAATGTGAACATGCATGTGTTATAGTAATACTGCATTATAAATGCTATCTATGTACATAAATATAATGCATACATGTTATTTTTTCGATATATCATATATATATTGAAGTTGAACCATTTATTATATATGAGTTGTTATATATTCTAAGTTTACTTCACTGAGTAGTTCAATTAAAGTTGTTATATATAATTTGTTTAATGATTACAGATTAGCAGATTTTATATGTAAACATGCATATGCATATATGATGTGTAAATTTTTATAAAACTCTGAAAACTTTAAATTAGCACTGTCAGTTTTAGGATTGACCTATAAAATGGCCGATTTGCAAGAAAATTGATTTAAGTTGCATGCATTTGGTTTTTCCTTTATGCACAGTGCCTTGTTCATGCTTATAGTGTGCTAATTTAAAATGTTGCAATTCTCCTTTCATTACAAATGGATATACAAAAAAAAGTTGCAGAGTTGTTTTAGTTTATTTTCAGCTAATTCAAAATTAATTGTGCACAGGTTTAAAATAATTTAAGTTAATATTTTGAAACACATTTCATCAGTTTGAAGCACTAATTTCTTACCGATTTCATTTTGGGTGCTTCAGGTGCACTGCATACTTCACAAAACTGGGTAGTTTTAAAGCTGATTGTGAATCTTAAGCTATAAAAGTAACACGTGTAGTCTTCTGACCAATTTCCAAACAAAACATTCTATAAACGTATTCAACTGATGGGTGATAAACTTATAGAAAACCATGTGAATGCGATTCACTGGTCACTATCATGATTATTTCTGAATAAAAGTCAAGAATCACATGGCCTTTTGTATGCTTATTTAGCAGATCAACAATACTCTTTGTGGATAAAGTTGCAGAAAACATTCATTTTATGTTCCGAAAAACTCAAAAAGCAAGCTATTCATTTATTCATTACTTGCATGCCTGACTTATTTGGTGTCTTGTATCAGATGTTATGTTATATTAAACTTGTACAGTCAAAACTCCGCTATAATACATGGATGTGCGCATCTAGACACCTACACTCCAGTACCGACAATTGTTTCAGTGCCTGCATGAATCTATTAATAACTACTAATAGTAGATGGCCATATAGTTTGTTATATTGCACTTACTAGCTAAGGCATAGACATATCTATATTATGGACACCTCTCCTCAAGTACCTACATATAAACCTGTTGGTGATACTTGTCTAATGCAGGTAACCTCTGCTATACCTACAGTGAACAAACCTGTTCCTACATGTCACATGCACCTTATTGTACCCTTGACACCAAATATGACAGCAACTATTTGGTTTCATATGCTGAAACATGAAGGATTATTTTAATACTAATATTTCTAGTGATGATTAGTAATTAGGAATTTAGTGAGGAGACTGTAGAACTGTAATTTAGCTTGTTTGAAAATAAACTTTCATTTAATGTCATAGTGTGAAATAGCATGATAATTTAATTAGCGCAAATGTTTACACGTTATTTATTTAATAAAAAGTAAATTCTACCAAAATTCGGTTTATGAAAGAATGCTAGTAATAATTAAAATATTATAATCAATCCTTAAACAGACTGCTAGCTGAACTATTTACTTACTAGTTTAGCAGTATTGATAATTGGTATAGATGTATTGCTTTCATACAATCAAAAGAAATTTTTCAAAAGTTTTTGTAAAATGGCAATATTATCTGGTAATATATTAGCATATTATTTATGTTCAAGAAGGAAGTATTATAGTGACAAAATTAGATGTAGCTGTATATTGTACATGTCTTTTAGTTCTCTTAAGTGTGTTATGTAAGTGTGTTTTTCTTTCACAGTGTTGGTTCTATAATTAACAAATTTGCACATCAAAAGTGATCCTGTCCAAATTGAATCCGTGACATTTCGAAAATGACAACTGGAAAATATCTATTTGGAAAATGGACAAACCACCAATAGACAGCTCTAAAATAAACAATTAGAAAATGGACATTTGGAAAATGACCGTTTGGAAAATGACATTCAAAAAATGAAGAATATTCAACATGGTCTAGTGAGGAAGTGGCGTTTAGCATCTGGCAAGATTCAATATAGCCGATTGTAAACGTGGGCAATCTTAAATTGAAACTATTCGATAACTAATTCTACCTCCATGATAGCCCAACTGATTCGGCCATTATATTCATTTTTGAAAGCTATTTTGAACCCGACCAGATGCTGAACGCCCCCTCTGAACTAAGCCATGTTTAATATTCTTCATTTTCCAAATGTTATTTTCTAATTGTCTATTTTTCAATAGTCCATTTTCTGATTGTCTATTTTAGAGTTGTCTATAGGTTATTTGTCTGTTTTCCAAATAGGTGTTTTCCAATTGCCATTTTTGAAATATCATGTCACCGTCCAAATTTGATCAAGTTGTCAAATTTTAGCAAAAGCATTCCAAACTTAACTTGAAAACTTAAAATTAAAAAACTCTTTCTACTCAAACATCTGTGCATGTGTTACAAAAGCATTGCTTACCAAAATATTGTGGCTTCATAAATCTGCATGACCAGGAAGCTTTAAATTGTTGGCTAAAAGCCTGAACTCAAGATGCGTTTATAACAGTTTGTAAATCAAGACATTCTTCTGCTGCAATAACTAGTGGAACCCGGACTTCATTGAAATGCAGCTTTGTATTCCCACCTTGTTATATGACATACAAAAACTAATTAGAAAATATTGAATCACTCACCTTTTTGTGCTTGCTAAAAGATATTGCTATTGGTTAACACTTTGCGAAATCATTTTTCTTATCAGCATTACATAATGTTGTATGGAAGGTTCACCACAACACCACTAACAGGAGTGTTGGCTGCTAGTAATGGCCATAATGGAAGTGTGACATATGATAATGCAACTAAAACTTAGCCTTAGATCGATATGAGCAAACTCTTACCTATAGCTATTGAGAATGCCCACAGTCTTCATGCTGAGCAAGGGGGTGGAGCCAAGCTATTACAATGGTACTTGTCATAAAACACAATGAAAACTGACTATAAACCCCATGCAGGCTACACAAATAGATCCCAGTGGTAATTGTAATTCATCAATATTTCTTAAACCAGCAAACAAAAATACAAAATATTTATAAGCACAAATACAAGTAGAAACATAGATTGCTTAGAGCATAAACAGATGCAGACTCTGCCATTATAGTTAATTTAAAATAATGCATTATTTTACATTAAATTATTTAATAGCTGTAAATTATTGAAGATCTGGGGTTCTTTTTAGGATTTAGGAATGTAGTAGAACAATATTCAGCAAATTTGTTTAATCAACAGTCTAAATAATACAATCTATCTATAAATACATTTGCTTATTTATAGATCAGGAGAACTATTAACTTGGTTCTCACACAATACAAAGCTCCTCTATATATAACTTAGTGTGCTAGCAATATTTCAGTCTAAGTAAAACAATCAGTTAAATTTTATTTTGTAAACAAATTTTGTTAAAGCCAAGTATAGCAGTAACTGCAACTAATTTTCATTTACCTTGAAAACTTTCTAACACAAAACTATTTTTCCAACTTGAGAAACATTAAAGATAATTACAAGCTTATAGATTTTCGAACTACTTGGATACACGGTTTAATAATAACAACATCAACTCGAAAAAATGACTATGACAGCGATGGTAAAAATACCAGTATAAATTATTTGTTGATAAATTTAGTCAGTTTGAACATAAACTAGTTAACCATTCAATCCTTAAACTCTCAGTTCAACTTTTTCAGTATATATTTTTGCTAATCTATAACGCTTAGTGAGTTTACAATAAGTGTCAAGTATGTATGTGCTACCTAAACACGTCAAATTTTATATCAATTGCAAGGAGAAATGTTCAGGTGTGTTGTATACCACATACGTTGAGGATTCGTTATGATTTCTCCCAAAATAAGTCACAGCAATCATTATAGATATGATACACGGATTTCAATTGTTTGTTTCTATTTTCTGTAAAAATCAGTACAACTTTGGACTGCCAACTCACAACTTTGATGGAACCTGTACAAAAACTTTATAAAATAAAATTTTCTGAACACTAATACTAACAGGCAAGCTTCAAATAGCAATCTTCCTTTTGCCTCTACTTGTAGTAGAGGTTTAGTAGTATTAGCATAAAGGTAAGCATCATATTGCAAGCTCAATAGTACTCAGAGAAAAATGGGAAAGGAGATGGACTACCTTTTAAGGAAATAGCTGTTCAATTATTATTATATAAAGTGTATTAACCTTATGTACCATTACTGCTGATTGTCAGAATAATATTATATTATTACCTTGCTCTTAGCATTATATTGATGTTAATATTGATGTTAAGAGTCAAATAGTGTCACCCACAAGTCATATATATAAAAGCAACAACTTCAACCCTAATTAACTAATTGCTAAGAAATTAAAGGGTTTCAACTGCAAAACTTGTTCCATTATCTAACATCTAGTTTATAAACAAATGTGATTATAAAGTGGATACTTAACATGACACTCTAAAGCTGGTGGGTTTTGCTCTGATAGAAAACCTGTTATTAGCATAGAATATAAGGTATGATGCAAAGTTTACTTTGTTCTAACACCCAGCATTTCAGATGCTGAGTAATTGCCAAATAGTTTATTACTGATTTGGTGCTCTTCACTGAAGTAACCTACCTTTTCACTCTAATTCTGAGTATCTATCCCTTTCATCATACAAAGGGAAATATAAGTTAAGTTACTAGGAACATATTTAAGTAACAGCTTGAAACTCTTATACCAGCTCTTAAGTAAAAGGATATGAAACCAGAAAAAGTTGCTACAAATCGTTTTGTATGATTACAAACTTGCCATCTATCTGCACAGAAACCAGGCCTGTGGAACGAGAAAGAAAAACCACAACATGAAAATGACAATTAAGACGTTGTCAAATGTTAGAAGCTACCTTTTGTTAATGTCGCTGCTATCAGTTAAAAAACTTTATAACCAGTATTGTGTTAATTAGCTTTAATCTATTGTACTTGAACTTTGTTTCAAAACCCTGGTGAACATTTCAACACAAGATAAAGACTTTTGATATTTAAACTTGATGGCACCATTGGCTATTATCATATTTCTTGATTGATGAAAGCTGAAAAACCAATCGCATTAATAAATTTTAGCCTTTGCATTCTATTGAAATTTCGGATAAAAGCTTGATATCTTCAAAACAGAAACACTAACCATAGATGTAAAAACTGCAAACTAAAGCATATTTCAATTATTGTGGTCTACTTCAATCAGCTGAATTTACGCAGCTAAGCATAGTACTAGTATGATAGTTTTGTTTTAAATTAATTATCCTTTTAATCTGATTACGAGTGGTTTAAACCATCATGGGTGCTTATATATAGATATACCTCAAAGTTAAGTTTAATCTACCTCTGTTAACTATATTTTTAGCAACATAGAGTAATATAACTGCATAATAGTTGCCTATTGTTTTTGTTTAAATAAAACACCGAAACGCAGGTGTTTATCTTCTAGCTGAAACCCCTGAATATAAAATCATCATTTATTTCTCATTAGCATAGACAACGCTGCTTTTACACTGTGGATGTACAGGTAGATCTTCAACTGTTTATGTCCCAAAATTACAGCATGAACTTTTGACATACTGAATTGAAGCTGACTCTTTAGCCTTACAATGATACTATGATATTATACAACAGCTACAATTTTATTCTTAGCAATTGCCCCATAAAGGTGCAAACATTTCAATAGCCTAAGGTCTTTAACTTTTGTAATGAATTTTGGTTTGTGCTAAGGGCGAAACTCTCATAAAACCATAACTGCTTTTGCTACATTCATCATCTAAAAGCTGGCTTTTCTCAATTCTCCATTACGATACCTACCTCTACAATTACTACATGAATCAGATCAATGAATGAATATTGCAGTTTTAAGGGTTACTAAAAAGTAAATTTTTGTAGTTTTATTGGGATCAATTACTGCCTGGAGCCTTATGGTATATCGTCACTGCGTGTATATATATGTATATATATATAATGCGCGCACACGCACACGCACACACACACACACACACACACACACACACACAGACTTATTTAGGTCATAGAGACCAGGTAAATTAGTTTTACAAGCTTCACTGTTGATGAGTAAACTTTCAGCTTTCATAAAACATGTTCATGTGAAACTAAGAATGTAGTCCAACTCAAGCTAGCAATAGATATTTAGTGACCTGGAAAAGATGTAAAATCTACACAATGTAAAGTTTTAGCAATAAATATTTATTTTCATGATGACTTGACTAAATTTTTCAGATTGCTATGACGCAGCTTTTTGCTCCTCTGCATTATGATAATTATATATGTAGTTTGCAGAAAACAGAGTGTGTTAGATAATGACTTCTACTAATGTATGTAACCTATGTGTGCTCCTTAACAAAAAGCAGGTATAAAAAGTATGAGATTGAAGGCTCATCTTTTAATAACTATTGTAAGCTTTACCTGTTACTTACTTTTACTTGATATTTACTTTCTTTCATCAATCTCACCTCAAAACTAATTTAGAAATGATAAAGTTGTAAGCATGTCCAACATAACACACACAACATATTTAAAAAAAAATCAAGTGACCTGCTATAGTAAAGAAAAAAAATTTATACAGTTTTCTCCTTTAAAATCTTGCAACTACATCAATTTTCCTCTCGAAATCTGCTGATGCAATTGTTACATAACTTTAGGAGTGATTACGATTCATGTGTAAACAACTTCAGATCATCAAAAGCTGCTCCCATGACTGCATTTTTAAGCAGTTATATAAGCCTGCTTACCATTAGATTTATCAACTCTTGCACAGTTGTGGAAACGGTTCAACGCTTCACTTCAATGAATGGTGAATAATGCTATAGGTCAATATATAGCAACTGTCTTCTTCCACCTCACAGACATAACATAGCAAAGGCATATCATTCTCATAGTGCTCAAGTATTGTATGCAGGAATACGGGCTGTAGAGAACTGAATAACGTAAGATGTTGTAGAGTTGTGTACCAAATGTAGAGCAAATTTAGAGTATAACAGTTATGAAAGGCTGAAAATTGTTAACTGCAATATCAAAGCATACAAACTTTTGTAAACTGTAAAAGTAGTGTGTAAGACTGGAAAGAAGAGCAATGCTTATAGCCTGTATGTCCATTCAATAAACTTCCATAAGAATGGAAGCAACTCTAAAATAAAAGCCTTATTATTCATTTTTGCTGCTATATGGAAATGAAGTGCATGGTAGTTCTAATGCAGTTTGAGCTCATTTTCAGCTTTATTATAAAACTATGTAAATGATTGTTGAACTTTGAACTGGCTTATAGTCATGGGTTAGAAACATTGGATAGTTACAAACATCATGTCTAATCACTGTCAGACCCGAGGAGTGTCGTGTCTTGTGTGGAATGGCCTTTTAAGAACCTCAACTTTCTCCATGCTGCTTTAGGGCAGTGTGATGGATAATGGCTCACCTCACACTGCTAAGTGCATTGGTGTTGCAAGGATTACCAGGTTGTGGGTTTGAATCCTGGCAAGCTGGTATTGATGATGTCAGGGAGAGCATCTGGTGCCTGTGCCACAAGTAGAAGCCCCCAAACCATGTTACTAACAGAATCAGAGTCCTTAGTCTACTGTGAAAACCAGGGTTTTCATGGTGATGAGGACTAAACAGGCATAAACAAGCTACAAGATGGAATTACTTATTTTTATTTATACTTATGTATCATGATGCACCATGTTTCAATGATAAAAGGCTTTAACTGCAATTTAGAGTTCTATTAATAACTTTCAGTGTAACTTAATTTTGGCCTTTTCTAATATCCAGATGCAGGGAAACACAATCACTTAATACATGCATAATAACAGCTGGCCAAAGTGGTAATGCATTATATCACTTAATATATATATATTTAATACAAAATATAACATTATTAATAACAGCAATGACTACAACAACAACATAATAACAATTCCAAGTGTGAAAAAAACAACATTATTTAAGATATAAGTACAACACTATAAAATTACAAATAAATAACCCACAATGGTTTAGATTGTCTAGCAATTCAATGCCGTTACACTATTGCACTATATAAATAAATATTGCACCACTAAACAACAAAAGAAATAAATATTATGACAAAATCAAACTATTGCAATAAATAGTGTAAACAATGTTGTAAACAAGTAAAAATATTATATAATTGTATTTAAAAATGGAATGATGGGGGGGGTCACGCTTGAACCAATAAATAGGCAAAATCACAAGAATATATTGCAGTTGAACAAATAGGACAGTTTACTGTGCAACATAATGTATATCATAACAGATATGAAATATATTGAGTAAATTAAGGATCTAATACTTAGTATAGTAAAACACTGGAGGCATGAAAACAATGTAAAACTTGAGCAAATAGTTATTGTTGAGTAGAACACAAAAAAGTCGCTTCACCATTGGACTAGCTGACTAACAAGTATTTACTTCATACACATGGATGCCCATTGAGTAGGCAATACCACCTTGCTGACACCCAACATGGTGAAATCCACATTTCTATTACTCAAGACTGTTGCAGCAAGTATATACATGTAAATACTTATGAACTTTTAAGGTTTCTAATACCATCCTACTCATTAAAATATTTACATTATAAAACATATAATGTTTTATGCACGATAACACGATGCCATATCATTTTAAAGTTTAAATTTAGGACATCCCAAAATATGTTGGTCACGAAAATCACTAAGAATAGTGTCAACAAAAAGTCCAACCTAGTTAATATAAGTTTGTAGATATTCCGATTTTAAGTAAAGTTTTGATGAGTGTACTAAGAGCTGACAAAAACTGATTCGTTGACAAACAAGATACCCGCTAGATATACTGGCAATCAAGGAATATCATGAATGAAATAAAAAACCACAACAAGTAATTTCCAACTCTCAGCGTGGAGTAGAAGTAGCTCTTACAGGCGTCAGTCAGTTAGCGTGTGACACCAACTGCTCCAGTTCATCTGCCGACTTGCACAGGAAAGTAGCGGATTCACGGTAGCCTAAGATCAACTGTCTAATAGATGACACCTCTGCGGGCGTTAGCACTGACCCTTTGCTTGGTGATGAAGATATTGACAGTGATGGAGTAGATGGCTTCTTTGGTGTCGCTATTTCATTCACAGCTAGAAAAAGGCCAAAAAATAAACTGTGGGAAATAACTATAAGGCACATGTGCTTTAGTGCATACTGTACAAGCAAATTGACACAAACTGTAAAAATGCAACAAAATTTACACTTCAAAGCATGTATATGATTTGCATAGTAAGACTGGGTTGAAAAATATCTATAAGTTTAGATCACACAAACTTTTGGTAAAGAAAGAAATTAAAATAATGTACCAATAGCTTAAACATAAACTTGAAGACACAGTTTACAAACAAGCTACACCAGAAATCCCTAAACAAATCATTTATGCTGTCATACCAGTAACTTAGTCAACATGATGACATGGCAGTATTATTCACACATTATGTTTGATGCAAGTGCTGCAATTAGACATGTTCATGCCTCTTATTAAATAACTTGGTGTATTCTGGGCCTTGAATTGATCACATCAGTAGTACCAGTAGAAGCTTGTAACAGTGGAATAAATAGATATAAAACCATAAACTGTCCTGCTATTAGTTAGATAGAGCAGAAAAAACCGGAAATAAAGAGTATAAGCGTTCTGTGCATGACACTTAGAGAGTCAAGTTTTTATTATAGTATTTATGTTTGACTCCAGAAACTTTTTTTCAGTTTCATTGCTTGCAGTGAATGTTATCATAAACAAAGTAAAAAAAGTCTGTTAACAAAAATATAATGTAGGAAAAAGTCTGATAGTAATTGAGCTTCGCACATGTGCAGGTCTTTACACAGAAGATATATAGAAACTTGAGGCGCAGGTGAACAAGAATTTTATCATTAATGCTACTTCAATTATTGGAGTATCAGGGCTTATGCAACTAGCATAAATCATAAATAAAAAGGTACTAACAGTGTGAGTGAAGAGTAAGATGGGCTGCTGCCGGGGAGGCTTGCAAGGCAGCTGCTGCTGGAACATGTCCAGGAAAACCAGGAAAAGGAGGTCTGAAAAAGCCGTTGCCAAAGAAAGGAGCTAGGTCAGGTCTGAAGTGTGATGCATGAGGAAACCTGTAAACACAATGATAAATGAAAGCGGTTGTTGCGCTATTCTTCAAATCGGTTAATACCAGGAATTAGCATTTAAATCTGAGATACTTGTTGAGAATATGTAATGACAGTCTATGTAATGCCTGAGTTATAAAAAACCTCTATTACTTAAAAACCTCTCAAAGACTCATCATAAGGATGAAAACAAAACAACCCTATAAACTATAAAAACTCTGTCAACCAATAGAATATATAGTTTGTGTCACAGCATATAAAGTATTTGATTCTATGAACAATAGTCTAACCTCCAATCTGGAAACATTCGATGTGCAGCAGCAGCGGCGGCAGCAGCAGCCGCAGCAGACGGGGTTGCAGCTTGAGCAATATTAGCAGGGACCAGAGATGGCATACTGACTAAAGTTGAGCTAGAAGATGGCACATTACTTGCTGTAATGTGGTTAGGCACAGGTTTTGCCTTTGGCGTTGTGATAGATGGTTCCAAACCCATGTTGATTAGTCTAATGTTTTTAGCTTCGTTTTCACAGGCAACACTGAGTAGCTGTTCTGCCACAGGAGATGTGAGGTGGGGAGGGGTGGGACGACTCTACATAGGAAACTTATTAAGTATATTCTAGAAATTATGCTATTCTCTATCAATCTTATTGATTAGACGTAAACTTGGTACAGAAGTTGTCATCTCTTGTTTACAACAACCTTCGTAATAATTTGATTTATGCTTTATAACAATATAGTATGACTAAGACTAAAATAATCACTGTGAACATATTGTGTATAAAAAATTTATATGACTGAAATCCGCCTTCATAAATTTAGCAGAAGTAATTATAACTGGCGACTAAGCCATGCAAACTGATTGGGATGTGTACACTATTAGTAGAAACATGAAAAGATATTGTCTATATGTGCATGCAACTTTGGCATCACCAGTAAAATAGAAAACTGTGAACTTTCTTCTTGTAAAATATATAAGACAGACAAAAGTAGTCTTCAAGGTTAAATTTCTATCAAATATTTTAAGCAGAAAAACTTTAATTAAGAGTTTCTCATTTGCAATATACCATTTATGCGTATAAATATGAAATACATAAAATCAATCCTTATAATGTTCTACATTTTATATAGACTTTTATAATGAGTAGAAGGCTTTCCAACATTAAATTTTAGACACTGCTAAAACACATCGATAGCTTAATTTAAGCAACAACAGTGATTCATAAGACTAACTCAACGTACTGTATCACGATTATTCCCATTGAGCTCTCTGGTTCGTCTCATACGTCTGCAACTCTTCAAATAAGTACGGATTCGCTTTCTTGATCTGTCGCGAAATTCTGGAAATTGTCGATCGCAAGCATCCAAAATCTTTTGAACTTTATCTTTTGGCTGCTTAGAAATGGGTACTTGTCTGTCCAGGTTTTCATCCACAAAGAGCCGACAGAACATCTAAATGTACATAGAAAACATATATATACACTGGGTGAAAAATATGTGCAGAAATCTATGCCTAAGCCAACCACAGGTTTCCCTAACCAGGCAAGTTTTGATGGCTCTATACACATCAAGACCTGTGAGACACACAAAATTTACCAGCGACTGTGTTGATAGCAACAAAAGAAACGTCAAATACATTTTTAGATATAAAAATGCTTCAAATAGTATAAATAAACAATTGGAACTTAGGAAAATTGATGAACAGTTTTATTTGAATATAATATAACATTTAAATAGCAAACTCAATAAAGTAGATAAACAATTCTGGCAAACATAGGTTAATATTTCACATGTGATATACTTGCAAATATGACATAGAAATACAAAGCATATGATGTAATACACATGAATACACAACTCCTAAGCATTCAGTGATAGCCAAACGTAAAATGAATCTGAGGATCTAGAATTAAGGATACAAGAAAATACATTATAAGAACTTTTTCCAATCTTACAAAAAATGTATAACAGATATTAAAAGTGTTGCAGGTGATTATATTAGAAATATAAATATACATACATTGAAAGCCTTAAGCCTTTCTGGATCGAATTCTAGCCCAGTGGTTGCTAACATCTTGTCATCTTCTTCGTCCTCGTCGTCGTCGTCTGCGTCATCGCTGCTTTTCTTAGACATGGTTGGACTCAACTACAAATTGCAAGTTGCGCATGATGCCCCATTTAACACCATTTTAATGACATATAATAATAATTCAGTGAAAAGCAGGCAAAGTAGTAAAATCATTTACCATCTAATTAATACTGTAGAGATTGAACGATGAATGTGAGCAAGATAAAGGCAAGCAGTGAATGACTGATAATTATTAGGTGGCACTAACTGATCATGTCTACACCATCAATGCTCCACCATAATTACACATTCACAGGTATATCTACTCTAACAAATTGCCTTAAAAATCAATAATTCATTTTGAAAGAGCGGAGATTTGTTTCAATTAGGGAACTGGCCAAGTATAAGAGTCTTTGTAGTTCTTTATACCTATGTTTACTGAATAGACTTAGCTGAGCGTTCATTCTGTACACTCTACACACTCTACATTGGGCATAAATCAATAGCATGAGTTTATGACCAACACCGTACCTAGCTGGTGCTAACCCATATCACACCTACAGTGGCACATCTCGTCTCATCAAACCCAAAACTAAAGCAGTTTCTCAACATTAGTTTGCAAAATAGATTTGGCAGGTATGGCACTAAGCGGTACAATGTTATTGGGAACACCAACGATGTCAACACACATTCACAATGATAAACACAAGTACTTACATTAAGAGATGAATCTGCAGATCTTTTCAAAGGACTAGAGATCAATGGAATTTTGGGCAAAGATTTTTCTAGAAGCGTTTCTGTAGAACTGTCATCTTGCAAAGTTTCAACTTTTGACGAGAGATGAACTTTTGGTTCTGGTTTAATGGGAGTTAGAGCTGAGAGTTTGTCTTCTTTAACTTCACCTGATTGAATGTACATAACATAACGCATATTGAGTACGTAATGACAACAGCGTGCATTGGCAACTCTAATTATCTTGTATTAATAAACATAGCGTATTATATAACTGAAATGCTTGAAACAACACAAAGAAATAATTCACATCTTCAGTTGAATGTATTCCAACATAAACTCTTCACTCTGAAGTTCATAGTCGAGAAAAACTTAGTAACAAAAATAAACATTTTGTCAAGCAAAGTAGTAGAATTTAAAAATATAAATTACAGCATTTTAAAACTGATAATATATTTATAAGAAAAATAAAGCTTTTTAAACGTTTTTATTACATTCAATGACATAAAATTAGGGAAATTTTGGTAGATCACGTGTCTATTAGACAAAAGATACAAAATTATGAAGTAGTAGGTTTGAAGTAAGTAAATGGGAGAACATATTTTTGCTAAGAGATATATACTAATAGTTGATGAGAAAAATGATAGAACAAGTGTAACATTTTGCATTTTAAAACAAAAAATGATAGTCATTAATATGTAGCCAGTTACATAGCATTATTTTTGGTTAACTACTAAAAATAAGAAAAATGTTACTCAAAGCCAATTCTATTAAGAAACTGTTTAAATTTTAAACTTTTAACTCAGTGATTACGCTGTGTGTAGCAGCAGCTAAGAAAAGCATGCAATGAAAGTCAGCAATGATTACTATTATTTCTATAATACCATAGACTCCAGATCTGAACAAAAACATCCTCAGCATGAGCACAAAAGATATTATAAAACAAAATTGTTTGAGCATAGAACCCTCAAACAGCCTGTAGAGTGTAGATGATAGCTAAGATATATGTGAATATTTTAAAACTGCATAAATGAAGTGTGTCAGGGACTTTTTAACAGACCACCTTGAAGCTAATGCTAACACTGGTATTTCAACAGTAGCCATTCTATTTTTATATTTAAAAGAAGACAACTCTATGGTGACGTGAAAATTCTCTAACAGCTTTGTCTAACAAATTTACTTATACAGATAAGTTAAAGCAAGTTTAATAACTACTTTACTATATCAGCACAATATATTAAATAAACTGCAGATACGCAGGTCACATATTCTAAATTAAAATATATTCTATTACTATAGGGCCAGTGAAATTAGGCTATATGATGTAACAACTTAAAAAGTCTTTAAACTACAGAATCTAGAACTTTCATCAAACATTAACCTGTACTATGAGGTGGAGATGATTCCCTGCTGGAACACGCTGACTCTATACAGGTTGCTGCTGTTTCTTCTAGACTGTCAGCAGCTGCCACAGGATCACCCTCCACGTTAGATGACTGCCCTTCAGCTGACGACATGGTTACTTCAGTTACACTCATTGTACTGGAATAAGGCTAAAATTGCAACAAACACAATATTGAAGCATAAATTGATTTTTATAACTCAATAGGGTAATAGGCTTGCACCCTATTCTGCGTGTTTAAGATTAGTATTGAAAAGGTGCTGTTATATGACTAGCAATCAGCAATACACCTGTCCTTCTATTAGTATGAGTTTATCTTCAATTTGATTGGCTCCTTGTCAGACATCTGGGGCATTATTGGGGGCAATGATGCTACAACTGATTATCATATCATTTATGGTGATATAAACTTCCAAAATCTTAAGATGGGGCAGAAAAGCTGCTTTCACATGATATAATAGATTATGACAAAGCAGGAATATATACAGTAAATACAAAAATATGAAAATAAGAACCAAAAATGTAAACTTCTGCGAGAAGATATTACACTTAGAGACACTTTCTCAAGAGTGGAGCTAATTTATAAAACTTATAAAATATCTGAAAAAGTGATGAGATCTCAATACTCGTGTTACAATGAATGCTTACCTAAGCCTCGCATATTGGTTGAACACAGGGCACCTGTAAGCTTGCTACTAAGTATGCCACCAGCTCGTAAATACACACCTTGCTAAATAATATACCCCTTTCTAGATGGCTGTATTGATTATAGCAAGGGTACTATGCACTCATCTACATTAAACAACGCTTTAGCCAATATCACGACACCATCGGTTTTTTTTATTAAGCTAACAAAAGCAGCAGTGCTGACTTGATTAAAATCAATAAATGGGTACTATCTATGTCTTTTGATATTGCATTTTAATGGCTGAGCCCCTTCAATTGAAAATTAAGTTTTTTTTGTTCTTTTATCGGTTTTTTCATGCACTTCAAATAAGTCTCTCTTGAATCTTTTGGGGAACAGCTAAGTGTTAAATATGCTTTTGTATCAAATTGGCAAACGCATCCTCCAAACTGTGGGTGTGTAATGGTGCGAAGGCAACTGCAACTGTTTGAATATTTCTCAATTGATTCACCAACTCTACAGTCACTCTAACCCTATTCTATGAATGCCCGAATACATGAACACAAAAGCAATAATGTACAACACTTGAAAATTTAAGCAGTGTACAGTTTAGGACTTGAGAACAAGTAGGAGGTCTTAATATTATATTTAACATCTTAACATCTTGCACTCAAATGTGCAAAAAAAAGAGTAATATGTCATTGCGGATGAATAAAGGTATAGCTCACAGCAGTTTTAACATAGGTACAGTAACTTTACTCAAGTGATCTTACTGTATGAATACTGGTACCTATTTGCATATTGATTGACTGATGAAAGCACCAACACGAAGAGCTTTGTTACCTGTTGCCAACTGATTGGTATACCAATCATAAGAAATAACCCACTGCCATCACCATTATAATTTGTTTCTCAGTTTTTACGTTCAACTAGATTCAAGTATTGTAAAACTAATATTCAGCTATACAAATGCAACAGCCTATTTTCTGTGCTTATAAAACTTTTGTAGTTAATTTCAATGTGTCAGTTGCTCTATTAAAACAACTGATATTGGTGACAAAAGGTTTTGCTTCATAATTATTTCCTTATATCATTATAAAGCAGGTTGTTCCACTCCATTACTTAGACATATTCTTTTAGCAACTTAAGGCCGATGTCCAGGCCTGCCAGCTTAGGTGCTTGTCATGTGAAAACATGCTGCCTAGTGTATTGTGTGTTGTGAATCTGAGTATACTATGTGTGATTTTCTTTTCAGTTATTTCTTTTGCAGAAAAATTAACAATATTTTTGATAAGGCATTAACAACCATCTATAATGATAACAATTTCCAGTTGAAAAAAAAGTTGAAAAAATAAAAATTATACCAGGATCTGGCATTGAAGTTGACTGAAGTGGGCTAAGCCTATACAGAAGGCAGCCCTCCCTATATTGCTTAAGGTTCCCTGGCTACAGGACAGTAATTGGGATAGACTAGTTCCCAGCCCCGCTAGGATTAGCTAACATTTGAAAAATGTCCTCTCCACCCCAAACTAACAGAACTAGCTCGATGGTAGGAAACAACCCTAACTCAAGCCGTGGAACAAACAATAGTAGTAACAATAATAATTAGGATCAGCTCGCATGTCGAGAAAATCCCAACCTATGCCAGCCTAGCGAAATTAGCCAATGGCTGAAGAATTCACCAGCAAAAAGCCAACAATGATAATATTAATAACTGTCAGTTATAATAACATAAAATTTGTTTAGGACAACCTTGTATCATAGGAATGTTTGCGTGAACCAAGTTTTCTAAAAGCAAGAGGTTATGTAGCTGACCTCTACATAAATTTCCTTATTATTCAGGTGGTTATTACCTGTAGAAATTTGTCAAGACTAAAACACTTACTGATCCACAGCCGACATCTATAGACACTTCTGAGGGGGTAGGAGAGGAGCATCTGCTGGGTGACAGCGGGCTGCCAGATAGTGGTGACAAATGTTTAGATCGGGTTTTCCAGCAGACGTCTGCTCCCAGGGATGGTGGAGTCAGATGCATACGACTTCGACATTCATTACAATTCATTAGAAAGTGAGTCACTGCTTCTCTGGGTAAAAACGCGTAGGACTCTATTATCTGTAAATTTTTCCACACATGAATTAGCTGAGCAATAAGCATACACAATAGTTTATTATAAAACAATGCATACATTTTATACGCAACTAAAATCCAATGACTAATACTAAGTGCAACATGAACTTTAATATTTTATTACAACAGTCAAACTTATTTTAAGCAAGAAGCAGTTTATAAATAGCATGGAAACAATAACATTTATATTTTACAATAAAGTTTTCATGTATGCTAATGCAAATAAATACAATATTTAAAAGAGTTGTCTCACCATTCTATAAGTTCTCTTTTGTCCAGCATGTTTGCCATTCTGGCCATTAATATTAACGTGGATGTCATATATAATATTAAAGAACTCTTCAACAACAGCCACACGTTTATAGACACGCTCAACCGAGGTCTTCTATAAAATATAGAAAAAAAGTATTTAAATAAGTTTTAATTTAACAAAAAATTTATAACATTTTTGTTAATATATAAAATTATCAGTTGATTTAATTAAAATAATTGGGTTTCTATATCTTAAATTATATAAATAAGGAGAGGAAACTCACCTTATTAGGTAAAGCAATAATCATGCCAGACATCTCGGATGGCCAGCCGTTCCTCTGTGGACAAGGCAAGAAACAGAATCCTTTGGATTTCACCCAAAACTTAAACTTTGGGCTTTCACCAAGACTCCTTCCACTAAGAACTTTATGAATTCTAAGATATTTAGACCTGCCAAAAACACGTTTACCTTTAAGCAAATGTAACAGTCAGAAATATTATAGTTGCAAGAATGAAATCTTAAAATACATCAAGTTTATAGGTCAACCAGATTGATAATGTAATTTCCAAAATACACAGTAATTAAAATACATGAATGTAAATAAATGTGATAAACAGAAAATATTGAATTAATAAATGGTACTAATTAAAAGTAAACAGTCTTACCAAGATATTGTCTTTGTCTTTGAGCCGTCACCATAGGTAGAAAGTACCCATTTCTTAAAAGACTGGAACCCTTCATCTTTAGCATGTGAAGCCAAACGCAGTTGGTCCTCATACTGACTGAGAGGAAACATTTTGACTACCTCCGGAGACCAACAGTAGTAAGAATTGATGTAGCTTTAATAAAAAAAAATTCAACTAGTGAACTCTATATAACCATATCTTGATTTAATAACGAGTTAAGTGAGCTATGTGTGTTGTCCCAGGTTTATAAGGATGCTCTCATTATGTTTGAAAGAACACACACTGCATAACAAAGGCCATCCTATGTTCATCTCCATTAGCACCTGTCACTAATGATATGCTTAGTAAACAAAGACGCACGGCCACTTTCCATACAGCCAATCAACAAATAGTAGAAAAGCTTGAGGCAGATGTCCCGTCTTGGAATTATAGCAAAGGCAACAATTTATAATTGATTTTATAATATATACCACTGGGCAGTAACAAACATTGAAAACTGAAAATGACACACAGGCAAATGATAGTTGATTGATTGGAGCACACCCACCCTGTACTTGATGTTTGCATACATCTGCTGCAGCGTTAACTTGAGAAGCGGTCTTGCCACCATCTCCTCAAACAATCATTCTATTTTGCAGCAATAATAGAAGAGCAACACCCTGGAGACGAGTAAATATGCAATGCATCTTTATGCTCTTTGATTGAATTTCATCACAAAAGGTGACCAGGTGATGATTGTTGTGCAAATCTAAAAAGCATGATTTTCAATCCAAAATGGGACATAATGCCCTGTGTTACTTGCTAAGATATTTTAAAGCATTCAATGCAGATTACAAATTTTCAAAGTACAGGCTGTGTTGCAAATATCAAAGCAGCATAATGTTTGCACAAATTATTATATGGTGCATAGTTGTCTTACCTTTTTCCAAGAAGCATGAATTTTTTAATAAAATATATTTTTATTGCAATCCCCAGCGTGTCATGGGTAAAAAAAATACGTACACTAAGTCCACATACATCAAATGGATCTGTACGGGATTACATCAAATGAAAAACTGCATGATCTTATGGTTGCGGTTTCAGTCGATTAACACTATCCCCATGCAAGGGGAGGGGAGGTAGTGATATACAAAAGTCAGTGGGAAAACTCATAGTTGGGATCAAATAGATTTGGTAAAAGAAATGTAGTCTTAACGAATTACAAATTTAGTAGTATTCACATTAATTAACATTTCAATGAACAAGGCATAACTTTAATAACTATCATACAGCAAATTATGCCTTAAATTAGTAACTTTGAATGTTTATATTGCCTCAATAATATTGAAAGAAAGTACAACATTCAGAACATTTACAAAAACTTAGTAAAAGAAAGTACATACAAAAAATATTTACATAATTTAAGAAGTCTCAACAGACTCTGAACGCAGGTGGCATGTTATAAATAAATATAATCAAACGCAATAAAAAGCATGATACGCCTGAACCATGCCAAAACCTGGCGCTGGAAGCTTTGTACAATGAAATCAGCAGCAAAATATCTCCAAACTGAATAAAATAGTAAATTTGTCTATACAAAAGAGCGGCAGAGAGTTACCACATGATCCGCACCACACGCAACGTCATTTACTTCACTTCCTACGGAAACCTACAAGAAAATGGCCAATTATTCAACAGATACAGAGTGTAGCTGCATTTAAAGTGAAGTTTAGTCAAATGTGTATTTGATTCATAGTAAGCATTTTAAACCATAATATAGTGATGCCTGATTTATCTATTTTAAATTTTTAGTTACAAAACAAATCACCTTCTATACACGATTGACGGTAAGACATTTTCTGGATTAGTACAAGGTTGTATAAAAAATCAACATACCATAAAAGGGAAATACTGCACATTTTTGTGCCCGAGCCCAAGACATCCGTGGGCATTCTTCCCCCAAGTATAAAGAGCTTTAGTATCTACAAAAAGCTGTGCAACATAACCTCTTTGCTGTTTAGTGATCTGTTTCAAAAACTTGCAGACACGAAGACATACACCTACACACCAGAGCACTCAAGTATATACAACAGCCTGGACTAACATTTTTAAAATCAAAACAGGATGGTTTATAGTTTAAGTGGAGGCTTGGGTAGAAAACATGACACTTTAGCTTGTCAATCTAGCAAATAAATATTATCCTAAGTGGTGATTGGTTGAAACTGGTCAGAAGAGACTCAGCTTTATGGAGAATAACAGATTTCAAAACATTGTTGTGATATCTTTAGAAACAGAATGTAGAGTTGCTACGGCAGAAAAAATGGATTATTAAACAATAATGGTGAAGAAGGAAGAAACTGCTTCTACATGTATAGTTGAGAAAAACTTGCATCTTGTGACAAAATGCACTTAAATGGCTGAAAACAAGCTAGAATTCATTAGAACTGACTTAAACAGGCATTAAAACTTTCTCCGTATTTACCATTGGTGGAACTATACGGTCAGGTTTCAGTAGGGCATTCAAAAAATTATAACTTACAAGCTACAATCTTCAAGCACTCTATTCTACTAATCATTTTTTATTCAACTGTTACTAGGATATAAGTAAATATAATGTGTATATAGGAATATTTACACACATATAATGCCAACATACAGCTTATGTGACTTTCAAATCTGGTGACACTTGAACTTGAGTTAGCTTTAAATTTTTTGACTTGACAACCACCAGTCAGGTAACTACTAATGGGATTGAGTGACTTATTTCTTTGGAGTCTCAAGTATAAACCAGTATTTAACAAACTCATATCTCAATTTACTTTCCACAATTTTAAATGACTGAAAGATATGAGAGAATAAATATACAAAACATACTAGTAACTGCAGCAAAAAAGTTGACTCCACTGAACACTTTTTCCACCCGGCTGTCTTGTGAGAAAGTATTCATGCCAAATAGAGTCATAGGAATCAACTCTGGCTCTACTGAGTGCTGTAGTTTGGGGCCTTTACCCAGTACACCATAGCCCCAGACGTAAACTTCACCTCTGTCTGCAACACAGTGTGTGAATATGAATCAAGATTAGGCCAGCACCGTAGTAATGACTAAATTGTATCACATATAAACTTCATCACAAGCAGTATTGGCTAGTGATAGTATTGGAAGGAGTTTCATCTTATATTCAAAGCTAAACACTATAATGTCTGATGAATATACAGACTCAATAATTTAAAGAATTAGCAGCAGCAAACATGACCAAAAACAAAGAATAACAGTAAAAAAAAGACAAGTTAATAAAATAACACAACATGGACAATAAAAAATAAAATGAGCTTATAAAATTACAGATTTGAAAAATTTACCATTTACAATTGCACAATTAGTGGCAGCTGCAGCCACCTTCTCTACTTTCCCACATATAGAAGATATAGGAAGGTGAGTGGGGGTGTTAAGTTGCGGATCCTGGGTCACAATGTCAAACTGACCGTATTCGGAGTTGCCCCAACCAAACACTTCTCCCTCATCTGTAGGTATAGACTAGATACTATATGTAAATCAAACTCACAGGTATATGCAACTTGTGCCTCAGTGAAACGTACATGTTACCATACAACAACAAAAACATCTTAACTATTATTAAATATGAAAATATTAAGCACACAAATTTAAGTCGACTTTAGCAACCAGAAGATGTAAATAAAATAAAAGAAGTCTTTACAAGAAAGTTCTACATCTACATTATTAACATCATTTGATATTCACGATATACGAATTGCTTAGCTTAAAATTGTGATGGCATAGATATATTCCATATAAAATAAATGTTCTTATATTGGTTCTGTTTTAAATTGTAGTATATTTGTTATATAATTACCATTATAAAAGAAATTTAGTGCAGCACAGAAATAAATTTACACCGAAAATCCTTCATCATATACTCAGTGACTGATACGGACATTGAGCTCATGACTCAAGGTACCAACAAGTCACATTATCCAATCAAATGCCCCACTTCATTACGTCACAGAATCTTTTACTTATAGCAATTAAATTTAAATACAAAAACTTTCAGCAATATTTTCCCCAAAAATCCACCAACCTACTGCCTAACTCGCACACTAACACTTGCTCAGCCTATATAGACTGTCTAACTCACATACTAACACTTACTCAGCCTATATAGACTGTCTAACTCGCACACTAACACTTACTCAGTCTATATAGACTGTCTAACTCGCACACTAACACTTACTCAGTCTATATATACTGTCTAACTCACACACTAGCACTTACTCAGCCTACATGGACTGTCTAACTCACACACTAACACTTACTCAGTCTATATAGACTGTCTAGACTCTAGCTCATATATACTAACACTTACTCAGCCTATATAGACTGTCTAACTCACACACTAACACTTACTCAGCCTATATAGACTGTCTAACTCACACACTAACACTTACTCAGTCTATATAGACTGTCTAGACTCTAGCTCATATATACTAACACTTACTCAGCCTATATAGACTGTCTAACTCACACACTAACACTTACTCAGCCTATATAGACTGTCTAACTCACACACTAGCACTTACTCAGTCTATATATACTGTCTAACTCACACACTAACACTTACTCAGTCTATATATACTGTCTAACTCACACACTAGCACTTACTCAGCCTACATGGACTGTCTAACTCACACACTAACACTTACTCAGCCTATATAGACTGTCTAACTCACATACTAACACTTACTCAGCCTATATAGACTGTCTAACTCACACACTAGCACTTACTCAGCCTACATGGACTGTCTAACTCACACACTAACACTTACTCAGTCTATATAGACTGTCTAACTCACACACTAACACTTACTCAGTCTATATAGACTGTCTAACTCACACACTAACACTTACTCAGCCTACATGGACTGGGAGAGCATTCAGTTACCTGACACAGCAAGCACAGTATCACATTTACAATCTATATCCACAATCTTCTTCCCCGTTAGAGCTCCTTGAAGTTTTGTAAAGGTGGGGGTACATTCAAAATTCCCAAGACCTGAAAATATTGTGTGTATGAGGGGCAAGGAAATTTAACATTTAGACACCATAGTAATAAAAATGGAATACACGGAGCAAGAGAAACAAACTATAAAAGTGAGGTTTACTCAGAATTTTGTAGTTACTGAACATAATATTTTAGGAGCTACAAAAAAGTAATAAATTTGATTCCATCTGAAAAATATCACATGGTCTTCCTTGCTCAGAACAATACATTGGTTTCAAAGCACCAAGGCTTTAGAGGAATTACAATAATATGAAACACGGTAGAACTAACCTTATATATATCTAAATTTTGAAACAAGGAAAATTACCTTGTTTTACTATGTTCTGGAGTCTACAGACCTTGAATCTTATAGTAATTACTTAGAGATAAGATAGAGACAATTATACGTGTGCACTAAGTTCAAAGAATTACTGGGATATCGGATAATAAGTTTCTATTAGGAGACCACTTTTCACAGACTGATGAAGCTGAAATCTAAGAGCAGTCATGTGAATGGTAACTGTCAACATTTCAAACTGTCAAAACTTCAACTAAGCTTAAAACTGAAACACCATTATATAAATATGTTTATAAGCATGTTAACATTCAAGCAACTTAAGTTTACCTGTTTGCCCGTCTGTACCGAGCCCACAACTGTATACAGAGCCATCTGCTGAGAGTAGCAGGGTATGATCATAGCCGCACACAGCTTTTACTATATCGTCGCGTTCAACGGTGTGTATCACTCGACTACCACCGTACTTCTCCCCTTCAACCACTGTCCGGCCGCACTGACCAAACACGTTGTTTCCCAGAGTGAACACTAAATATCAAAACATTCTACGCTAAGGCTTGAACTATAACTACTACTTGTATAATTATTGGATCAAACAAATGCAAAGACTAACAAAACTCATGTCACACAAAGTTCATCTAACATTTCAAAATTTGTTGCTATATTTAGAATAATTTGCAGACAGTTACCTGCCTTGTTTGTTGCTATTACAGTATGAGCTCTACCACACGCTACGCTTGTGCACACAACTCCATCTTCTTCAGATATGGGTAGCTCAAAAAACTGGGGAGTTATGACATAGTCAACTGGGGAACCTTCAAATACAAATATAATAGACATTAGAGAAGATAACTCCATAAGCAAAACACAAATATGAGTAAAATTAACATATTTTAGAAAGTTCGGTTTCAATTTTGATTAAAAACTAAAATGATCTACAGTCAAGCTTTATAAACATTATTTCTACAAAAATCACATACAGTGTGTAATGTTGGTTAATGATCAGATAGCACAATAGGCGCAAAATATGTATTAGTCATTAGAATCAAACCTAAAAAAAGTAATACACAGAGTTAGACATAGCTCACATTGTTGCTGACAAATACTGTATTTGGGTAGCAAACTGTAATTTTCAAGAACTTCCAATCTTTGATTCAATAGACCATAACTATTAGACTAGAAAATTCAGTTGATCTAGAAACTATACATATTTATGCAAAAAAATATTATTAAAGTGACATGATTAAATTATGGGCAGACAAAATATAAAATCATTAACAAATGTCAAGGGAGCAGCTGTAGTCTAATAGTAAGATCACAGGCTTAGTAAACACGAGATCAATGGTTAGAATCTCGGTAAAAGCCCATTAGTAATGTTAGGAAAGGCATTCAGTCATAACTGCTTTTGTGTCACAATAGAAAACAAGTTCTTTGGCGACTTAAAAAACCCGAGTTTCTCACAAGAATGGAGACTATAAATATTTATGATGATTTTACATCAAGAGTCTTTGTAGCCAAATCAATTTATTGGATTTTTTTTTATTCTAAATAATATGTAAACTACTAACTGCAACGAAATTAGTAGCATCTATCAATACAATTATCTCACCTTTATCTGAATGATAACCTATCTGGGAATCTGTGTTTATACCACACCCAACCATGACAAGTGACCTGTCTCTGCTTCTACCAGCATAAACTGTAAAGCCGTATCCTGCTGCAACATGCTTGACTTTGAATGAAGCTCTAACAGGCCAGTGAAAGTTGTAGGGCTTGGATTGTGTGAACACAGGACTTCTTCGCTCAGGCTTTTCAGGTTCAAGAAATTTAGGTACGCCTAAAAATCAATCAATATAAGCAGTCATAGTTTTAAGTATTTTTATTACAGGTTGAGGTTCTGCAAGAGCTCAGCATTCTTTTTATTTAAGCTTGTTACAAAAGTATGGAAGTTGACACTATCACAGTATAAATGAGAAAGAGCACTATTCGACAGAATTTTTCAAAATAGTAGCATAAGAAAGCTTCATGAGGTGATTTACCTAATGCTCCGGTGCGAGCGTTTCCCCACAAATATACTCTTTTGGCTCTTTTATGATGTTCTCCAGTATAGTCTTTAACATCAAGTTCTTTTTTTGTCTGAGTACATAACTTTCTAAGGGTAGATAAACTTCGAGCAGGTCTAGTAATTATCATTTGTTTCATCATTATTTCACAATGCTGTCATATTACTTCCAAGTTCTAAAATTTCAATAAAATACAATATGAAAATAATATCCAAATAGCAAGAAAAACCTAAACCAACTATCAGAGTAAACATAACACCTTATGGTTAGAGAAACAGTGACTGCTAACTGCTAGCTATTACAAAATAATTATAATACACGGGTGAATAGAAAAACATGATCTCTTTATTGCTTGCTTTGAGTTTGATACAACTGGTAAAAATTTTATTTCTGATATGTCATTAAATAATTAATATTATATTTTGCAATACTGATGTTGGAATACTCATACTGGATGGTTTTAAAAGATATTGAAATAAAAAAGTAATTAAACAGAAAACAGAATATACACTAAACGCATAAAAATAAATGAAGCAATAATAATAATAATAATATAATTATTTTATTACATGATGAAATTGAATATCACCATGACCATGGGCATGATCATGATGATGATGATGATCCGTCATGATGACCGATTCTGATACTCATAGTCATACTGATACTGGTAGTGATGAGCCACCATGACCGCGCACGGTCATCGTGACCATGACTATCAGTTCATTACCATGCTCAAAATAAAAATTAACATGATTAAGTTTAACGAAAATTAAAATATTGATATTCTTTCAATTTCAATTAAAATAAAAATGCAAATTGTCATTGTGTAACTTAAATTATATTATTATTTTATAATCAAAAGAAATTATTGCAACTTTGAGTTTCTATAATTTAATTGCTTCACTATTAAATTTCATTATGAATTAAAGTGATTTATTTATTAAATTCAAAAGCTGACGAGAAATAAACATTACATTTACTGTACTTGTAGTGATCACTTGCCCACACTTTTTTCAGTTTAGAAAGCATATAACTGTGATCGCTACTAATATAACTTTTGCTTATCCAATGACACAATAGATATTTCTCGTATTTAACGCGAAGTTTTTATAGCAACGGCATTCACCTTGGTAACAACAAATAAACCATCAGATTCGTTGCTGCTTTTAAGGATAGTTGAAGAAGGTTGGAACAATGGACGGATTACCATTTTTGCCAGGAAATACGTTTACAGACCCAACCGTGAGTGTAAAAAATGCATTTTAAAATATACAAACATCATCTAAGCTTTATAGATTTATTCAAGCTAATTTAATAGTTTTTATAATTAACAATTTTAAATAAGAAATATACCTCATACTTCATAGTGTTACATTTAAAATTAATATTATAGTCATACTCATTGTGGTTGCTATCTATTCTAAGTTATCAACTTTCAAAATAAAAAATAAATACACTTAATATTTAATGTTATATCTATTCTTATCTACTTATATTTATTACTTATTAATATTTCATCGATTTTGTTACAAGTAGAAAAAATACAGCAATAAAATAATAAAAAGAACACATGCAAATAATAATACCATAAATAAAAGATTGTCAGATTCAAATTTGCCATTGCAAATGCAGCAATTATTCTAATAACTATAACTATACAAAATTTCCTAAATTCAAATGAAGCCTGGTGTTTAAAAAAGAAAACACACAAGTGATTCTTTATTCTTAAGTCCTATTTTTTATTTTTTTTTAAAAAGTTTTAGTAAGCTTTCTAAGACCTTAATTGTTAATTATTTTCAGAAAGGGAAATATCACAGAAGTCAAACCCTAGGTTACAACAATGGATATGCTCAACAAAAAAGACCAGAAGTTGGGATTGGGGGAGTGCCTATTCCATACAATCAGCTGTCAGAAAAAGAACTTGATGAGTTAGCAAATTTCAATCCTACATTGACATATGGGCAAACTAAGCAAGCACCACCAGAAGATTTTATTCCAGCTCATGTAGCTTGGGATAAAAAGGTTTGTTACTACTACCACTTGAAAATTATTATTTATTAGAAAAAAATTCAACTAGGGTTGTTAGCTTTTCAAACTTAGTAGTTGGTGCATATATATGCTGAAAACTAAAGTTATTTTTCGATAAAACTTACAAAAACTTTTTCTTTGATTTTTTTTGTAGGTGCTCAGATTCTATGCTTACTACAAACAAACAGTGCATGAATCGCCACAAGAGTTTTACAGAGTGCGACCTGTAGTAATTTATTACTACTTAGAAGATGACAGCATTGCTGTAGTTGAACCAGTAAGAGAAAACTCTGGAATGCCCCAAGGAAAACTGATCAAACGACAACGGCTACCTAAAAATGATGTAGGAGATATATGGCACTGGAAAGACCTAAACAACAGGCAGACCGCAACATTTTACGGAAAAGTGTTCTACATTACAGATTGCGACAAGTTTACTTCAGTGAGTCAGATGATTTTTTTTTAATTTTAAGATAGTTGTTTCAAATATAAAAACAATAATGTTTACATATATAAACAATATATATATAATCATACTTTTGTTAGTCAGTTAAAAAATTACACTCTGGCAAGTTATTAATTATATTGAAGGATTTCCTAGAAAGTGAAGGTATCGTCGTCAACCCTGCTGACCAAATCCCAGAAGACCCTTACTTGGCAACCAGGACAAAGGCGGCTGAGATCAAGAAGTATAACACTCCCTCTTCATTTGATAAACTAAAGCAGTTTATAGAACTAGACAGACGAGTTCTCAGATTTTATTGTGTTTGGGACGATAGAGATGCTATGTTTGGAGAGATGAGACCCTTCATTTTGCATGTGAGCTCTTTTACAATGAACAAAGTTACAAGCATATTATATACCACTGCTTGATAGAACCATACAAAAAGCTATTTAAATAAAAATTTATGCCAGGCTACCTTTGTTGCATGGATATTGGTATTATTCAGAATTATATTGTATTTATATTATTGAATTATTTAGTACTATTTGGTTGACGACACTATGGAAGTAAGAGAAGTGCACAAGCCTAACGATGGACGAGATCCTTTCCCAGTTCTTATCGGAAGACATAAAGTACCAAAGAACAGAAGCAGTGTCCCCAGCACCTACCCATCCATTTCCATGGAACTGACAAGCCATGAAGTGAAAGAATATTTCACACCCAGAGACTTTTCTCTTTCTGAAACAATGTACATCTATGGTAGAAAATTCCTCGTCTATGATGCCGATAATTTCACTAAAGCATTTTACTACAAAAACTTTGGAATTACGGAATTCAAACCAGTAGATGTGGAGCAAAGAAGCAAACCATTGCCAAAGATGGTAAGTTTTAAAGCTTTGGCAGGTTTCAGCGTAACTTATCTGATAAACTACGAGTGAATTATGTTTTAGATGTTGGTATCTCTGAATTGATGATTAAGCTTAGTTTAATATAAAAGATTATGTAATGTTAATACTTTGAGTGTAAAACTTTAGGAGTTTGCACCATACAATGGACTTGGAACTTTGGAAGACTCGCTGCAGTCTTGCTTATCTTTGATACCGCAGCCTCCTAAAAAGGACTTTATTAAGATGATGGAGAACGACCACAAAGTCTTGAGATTTGAAGCAATTCTGGTAATTAACATACTCTCATTTATATTATAGTTCAATAAAAAAATTATACATGGTATAATATTTTTTATTAGAAATCAATATCATATTAATTTATATTATTTAAATAACTATTAATTCAACATTTTTGGCAATTTAGAAAACAGTTCGAAGAGAAAAAAAGTTCTGGCAAATAGAACCTGTTAAAATTTAATGCTACAAGCTGATAGGGTGTATATATAAGCTATTATGTAGTCAGCCCTCTGTCTCCATTTTGGCAGTTTCAACTAAAATTCCCCTTCAAATAGCTAAAATCTATTGGTAATGAGTAAATATTTTTAGGCCACAATAGCAACTGCTTAAATGGTTATATTAAAATTATACAAATTGTTTATTTGTTTAATAAACTTCATAGACAGCCCACCAAAGTGAAGCCTTAGAATATATAATATATTTTTGCTCTAAGTGATCATTAAGTTAATTTTGTTGAAATCCACTATAGTTTATGTCAATACGAGTTACTACCACAACTCTTTCAATTATGAAACTTTTTGCACCCAACTTATATGCACCGGAAGTTATATTATGTTATAAAGGATTTCTTATTTTCTTGCAATCGAAGCTGTGCTAAATAGTAATGTATTATCAATAAAAAATTGTAGGATTCTGTAAAACCAGAAGACAGTGGGAGACGATTCATCATTTCTTATCGTCTAGCAGATGATATGATTACCATCTATGAACCACCTGTGAGAAACTCTGGTATCATTGGAGGAAAATTCCTTGAGCGAACCAGAATTGCCAAGCCTGGCTCATCTCCAGACAAACCAGTGTTTTATGGGCCAGACGATATGCACATCGGTTCAGTTATCCATATATTCAACCACAGGTTTGTCATCACCAATGCCGATGAGTATGTGCTCAAGTACATGGAAGACCACCCACAGCAGTTCTCAGGTAAAATATTGCTATGTAGCATGGAGGTACATGTTAATGTTATTACTATTATTATTATTATTATGCCAACAAAGAATGGGAGCTTTAAACAATTATTATTATTACTGATATACTTTCAAATGTTGAATCAGAGGTATCTTGGTTGCTTTATTTTACTTTGAGAAAGTCTTACACCAGTACTATTGTGAACTATCAAAATTGAACTAATACTTTTGGCATATAAATGATCAGAATAATTAGTACCACACAACCTATAAATTGCTATTAGTTGTGAGCTTGCAATTATTCTAATTTTCAATTCAAGTTTGCTATCAACCGATTATAAAACTAATTTACAAACAACAGAAAATTATATTAATCAAGCACCCATGTACTACGTAGCTCCACAATACTATAGCTTGAGTATTTATCTTGCCCTAATAAATAATTAGCCCTGAAATAATTTACAAACACTATTTGCAGCAAGCACCATAGAGACAATCAGAAATACACTAGGAGCCAATGAGCCTAGGCAGGAATCTGTTAAAGCAGCGCCAATGAGAGTAACTCGTGAGTCTGGTGATTTGGAAAAGCTTGTAAATGAAGTAAAAGGACAAGTCAAAAAGATAGCTATCACCGGTAAGAAAAACAATATACCTCAAACACGCTATTTTAACTAGACTGACCCTATTTTTCAAAATCCCCATTTGCAACCTTCATAATTTTTCAACAGGAAAACACAGAATTGATGAGCTGTTCCTGAGATATGACACAAACAGATCAGGCTATATCGATAAGAGCAAGCTTCGAGATATGTGCAAAGCAATCTCACTACCTCTCGATGATGATGTAATGAATGCCGTAAGTGTAGAATTTAATTTATCACGCGACTATAGCTACTTTGACCTATATTGATAAATCTAAAGAAAATATTCAAATAGTGTCAAAGCTTCACTTCAAAAAATGGTAAATATTATGCTCAGCTACAGCATGCTTAAATTAATCTATCATGTATAATGACACTAACTGTGGCATATTTTTAGTTGGTGTATCAAATAACAAGCAACCCAGAAGGCCAGATCAGTTTAGAGGAGTTCCGCCAGTTCTTTGAAGCTGCATAAGTCTGTATCAACAGCACTGCAAGGATCATGCACACAAATTGTTATTATTATGGCTATTATAACCTTGTGGGGTTAATGTGAATGGGCCTAACTAAACTGGTTTAGCTTTGTGTGTACAGATATATGTAATATGCATTATTAATTTTATGGCTATTACCTGGCATTTATGAATATAATTTTCACATATTGTTAAAAATATTCATTGATTGCTAATATCTTAGAAACAATAAAATTGTAACAGAATACATTGTTGATAGTTATATCTATTTGCAATATGAACACCACTAATGAAAAGTGAAAACAGCCATGAAGTTGATGGCTATGAATCAAGAATTTATGCACTTAAATTTTTTAAAGGAAATATAGTCAGTAGTGGTCAGTCTAATAACTAAGCTTTAGAATTCAATTAATCGATTTTGGACCAAGATTGGTATTTTTGTAGTATATTATGTTTATGTATTATGTGACATAAAACTTTTATTAAAAGTGATGTATTTCATAAAAATTGCTATTAACACTAGAAACATTTATTAAGCACAAAAATCAAAGCCTTGACTATTTAGTAATTTGTTTTATAATTTCAATATGAAAATATAGAAAGAACAAAGAAGGATAATTTTAAATATTAAAAAATATCATCACAGTTTACCATAGCACTGGCTAGTAGCTCAAGTTACAACATGGTTTTTGTATGCTTACTTAAAGCTAGAAATTGCAGCCTAAAAGAGCACTGCAAGAAGCAGATTGGGTTTAACCACCTCTGTAACCTATTTGCTTTTGGCATAACCATGACCATAAGCATGGGTATATAATATTCCAACAGGAAGATGAGTGATTTTATCTGGTGGCCTACATTTTATAGTAGCTTACCGGTACTCAACGTTGTCTGCTCGTCTGCTCCATTGAACTATAGTTTCAGTTTAGTGGTCTGCTCACTACTACTACTACTACTACTAGGTCTGCTTTTAGTGTCTTAGTCTAGTAGTCTGCATAATTATAATATTCCAATTTGTATTCATTATTAATATTGATGTTTATTTTATTTTCATATGGATACCCTGTCCCATGTAGTACTAACTCTAAGTTTAATATAAACATTATTAGCCACTCACGTGGTAACGGTAATAGTGAAACCATTGAACTATAACCCCGGTTATAGTTTCAGTTCAGTGAGTGAAACTGAAGCATTATAAATTAAGTATCGTTTGATACAGCATAATGTTTGGGGTCACTGAGTGTAATAGTTGTACACACTGTAATCCAAACCCCAAACTCGAAATCTCCGAACCACTGTGACTCTGAAACTTTGTGCTGCATCAAGCGATTTTCGCATAAATTTAACTTGTAATTCACCGGCTTTCCATGTACCGATCTCAGATCGATCTCGCTGAGATCGATCCATGGAAAGACGCTAAAGATCGATCTCAGTCGTTCTGAGCTGGTCGGTCTGTAGAGCTCGAACTCAGATCGATCTCAAGGCAATAAGGTCATGGAAAGACGAAAGTTCGATCTGAGAAATAGAAAAAGACTGTTCGCTAAAATGTCGCCGCTAATAAAAATGATAATTTATTGGTAATTACTAAGCAAATTACTTAATAATTACTATAGCCACATTTTCAGATGCCAAAACTTTGACTTTCAGTACTATGATTAAACAAACTCAATTATATAAAATTATAGACGGTAGAAGGTGGAAAAAGTAGGAGCATTTAAATTGAATTTAAATGGCTAGTAAAACTTACTTTCATTAGTTATTTGCTGCTTATTTTTAAGCCCAATAGTCCTGTAAGTTTATGAATAATCTGCACAACAGCTATTAATTTTATATAAGCTGTCAAACTAAAATATTAAAATGAATTATCTTAAGTTGGCTAAATTACTTCTTACTAAAAGCTTTACTGCGTAGAGTTTATAGCTGGCACTGAATTTTAGACTATGGAAATTTTGTTTTTTCAAAAGCGTTAGCTTGAATCACCCAGGTGGGTTAAAAAATATAATATTAAAGTACTCTTCACTTAAGAGGAGGCAACTCCGCTAGATCGATCTGACACTCTCATGGAAAAACGATCGATCTGATCAGCACATTTCTCAGATCGATCTCAGCGAGATCGATCTGAGATCGGTACATGGAAAGCCGGTGATTATATCGTCGTACTCAACGTGATTATGAATAAAATCATTACTCCTTTTTTGTTTGAAAGCAAAAGAGTGTTTGGAGTCTCATCACTAAGTCAAACGGTGAAGAGCTTTCAGTTACTGATACTCTCTAAAAGTTTTTCTACATCTCGGAACAATTACAATATGGTCAAGGCTGCAGTGGTATGATTACTATTACTATTAGTATTACTATTACTATTACTATTACTATTAGTATTACTATTAGTATAACTATAAGTATAAGTATTAGTATTACATTTACTATGAGTATGTCTATTAATATTACTATTAGTACTACTATTAAGTATTAGTATTACTCATTAACTAATAGTAATACTAATAGAGTAATATTTACTGTTAGTATTAGTATTACTATTAATATTTAATATTCTTTAAGGTTAAAATGAAATAGTTTTATATCCTAAATCTTAGTTTGAAGACTGACCTTAGGCTTATCAATATCATCAGATTTAGATTGCCTCATTCACTGTTCAGTCATTTCTGCCGTACGACTACGAGTAAGATCAAGTGTGTGATAGTGAGTGTGACAGCTACACACTTACACTTAGTCTTACTTTTAGTTTTAGAGTTAGTGTAGCTATCACACTCACAGTAAATCACTGTAAGTAGAACTAAATGTGATTTTGATTGTGTACTTTATGAGTCGGTGATTTTTATGCTGATAGGGATATTCTTGTTTTAAGTTAACTCTAAGTTCAATATTTACTGTATTGTAATATTCATATTGAATCAGAATGTGATGAATTGAATTGAAATAAGCTCTGACAATGAAAACTTGCAAATTAAATCTTAATGTTTTGTCAGGCCATCTTAAAAATTCTTATGTTTAATTTTTCTAGTATTAGATAGAATGTTTTATTTATCTCATTTTGAAATTTAAATGGAAAGTTGGGAAGAATGTATATCTAAATTTTGGATTTGACTATAACAATTTTTTTTCAAATGGCAGTTATTTTTGAAGAAGAACTGCATGGTTTAGTAATACATAATATTATACATATGATAATAGTTTAGCTACAATCATATTTTACCTTAAAAGTTGTATGTAATATATGTATATAAATTGATTTTATTAACTCATTTTATTGGCTCATGTTTTGGGCTAATTGTAACCAATGGTGAAATAGCTAGCATTATATTTTTTGCAATATATCCATATGGCTTTTGTAATAATTAGCCATATAGTGTAAAAATGAAATAAAATCACTTAATTATTCCAATTTTTTCAATATCAAACCCACCGTTATTGAATGTTTTTATTACACATTCAAATAGCTTGGAATTTATATTAAAACTGTTACTATATGGATATTAGATAAAGTATTTCCATATGTTTTGATATTTGAATGTAGTTGACGCAGACCTATTTCATCATGTGCAATTTTCAATACTGCTAAAATTACATAATTTGACGAAAAGTTTTGAGGCACTTGTTTATAACTTACAGTTGATACGATGTGGCTGTATGACCTGTATTCCTGCTTGTATACATTATTGTATATTGTTGGATTGTATTATTTTATGTTTCAGATTTTGCACGGCTCTGGTGTCTATGACGGAACGGAGGTACATGAAGCGTCAGCGTAAGTAGTTATTTAAGTTGACTGGCATCGTTATTCCTTTACATTTTCTTTGTAATTCAGTTAAATGAAATTTGTATCTAGATGTTTAGTCCACCTGAGTCGGGCGGGATCCGAGGTGTCCATATTTGCACCAAACATTGATCAGATGCATACCATTGATCACACCAAGGGAGCCCCTATGGAACCCAACAGGTTTGAATGCAACTTATTTTATGTAAGAATAACACAATTATTATCTGTACCATGTATGTTCCTTTGGTATTTGATCTGCAATGCTTCTATTCTATTGGAAGTTTATACATGTGTATGTTATTAAAGTAATTAATTTTGTTTGGTTCAGGTGCTTGAGTAAAATGCATTCAATATTTCCCTATTAGAAACGTGCTGACAGAATCAGCTCGAGTTGCCAGAGGAGCTATATCTTCGCTATCAGATTTGAAAGCTTCTGATTTCGATCTGCTGGTTATACCCGGTGGGTTTGGTGCAGCTAAGAATCTGTAAGTACTTTAAATAAATAATATTAGAAAACGAAGCTGTAAAATGTTATTATTGCCAATTGAATTGATAGATTTGAAGAACATCTGCTATCTGATGGGTGTAGATATGCTGCCTCTTCTTTAGTAAGGTAAAAATAATTTCAACACTAAAATATGTTATTGCAGAGTGCTTTTATCTGCATCTTTATATGCCATCATCTAAGTACTGATGATATACCACCTGTATGCTACCATAGTTACTGGTAAGTATTACAAACAGGTCAAAGTTAGTTGCCTGTAAATTAAAAGTCAAATCATAAATACTGTGTAGATCTGATTGGGCAGTGAAAGGACCTGACGGTACTGTTAATGAAGAAGTTGCCAAAGTAATCAAAGACTTTCATGGAACTAAAAAGCCTATTGCGTAAGATGCTGATTTTATATTTTCATGAAGGCAATGCATTGAAAACGTAAAATTATGTTTTATATTCTGCGAACACACGTGCATGTACGTATTGATTATGCAATGTTTGTACACTGCATGTGACACTTGTTTTCTTGTCTAATCAATCTTATAATTAGTTGATGGCTGAAATTAACTTTGAAGTTTATTGATAATATTAGGTTGGGTTATATGGTCCATTGAAAGTACAAACCAGGATTTTTTGAGTTTTTTTTTTTAAAATTTCAAGCAAAACAATCTGTGTTCATTAGGCTATGAGAATGTAATTATTTATTATGTTATTCCATATTTGAAAATAGGAATTGTAACCATCTTCAGAGTTATGCTTCCACTATAACTTTATAGTAGGTATATTATTTAAACTTAGATTCATAAAAGTATTTATTATTATTATTCTTCATTGAACTAATCTACGTTTATTGTGTTGCTGTATCCATATCAATGCCGAAATCACAGTACATAAATTAAATTTTACTTAAAAATTAACTAACATTTTATTTAGAATACCTTTTTTCTCAGAAATTGCTTTAAAACATGCTTACTATGAATGCATGACTCATAGCTTTGTTACCCTATTGATTTGTTTTATTTTTGTTGAATTGCATTAATAGAATGTGCTGTATATCACCTGTGTTGGCTGCCAAAGTCATACCTGGATGCGAAGTAACAGTTGGACAGAGTAGTGGTGACCTCTGGCCTTACGCTGAAACTTGTCAAGGCATAGAAAAAGTAGGAGCTAAGCATGTGGAGAAGAGCGTGACTATATCCTTTATTAATAACTTCGCTCCAGTGTAGTGATGCATGCCATGTATACACTATTTCTCTCTTATAACACAAACCTTCATTTTAAAGTGCTTAAAGAAACTAAAATTTTATTTCAAGTCAACTTATGAGAAGCTGTTTATTCAAACAGGCAATACATTTTTTATCTCAATGCTTTGGGTCATATTCAGGGTCTAAGATGTCTTTAAAGAATATGGTTTACACTATAAAGATGGGGAAAAATTGAATCAAAACTTTGCTGCTTGTTCCAATAAACATTTTAATATGCTTCTAATAAGTTTGTTCACCATAAAAGATTTATTTGTACTAAAAGACAAAAAGCTATTAATTTACTCATAATGCTTTGTTAAGGTAATCATGTAGTCTGCATTTATATATTATGATATGTTCATTGTTATGTCACTAGCCAATTGTCATACAACATGCTTTCTTAACACGTGTCTTTACGAATGTCATGTTGATGAAGCTAACAAGCTGGTGACTACCCCAGCATTCATGTATCATGACCCCTCACAAGGTTGGCATTCTGTGCATCTGATTTTTGATGGGGTTGGGAAAATGATTTCAGCTGCTTTGGCCATGTGCAAGTAAGCAAGGAGTTGTCTCTTCTATTATCTATATGCAAAAAAGGAAACGATTCATCTAATACGAGTAGCTAAGCATATTGTCGCTTTAATTTTCCTAACGTTGTGTTATTTTGAAACCTCCAGTAATCAACCAATGTATCCTTATTAAAGTGATGATTTTTAAGAATTTCTAAATTTGTTAAATTAGACATGACCTGATTTTTCCATGTTTATTTTACATTAGGTATTTAAAAATATAATAAATAGTAATAAAAATGATTATAAAAGAATATTTTATTTATTGATCATAAATCATAAAAATGTTTATATAACTAAGGATATATGGTATTAGGTATGTCTAAATACCAATACTGCCTGTCACAGCATTAGTTTGTATAACAAGTTCTTACACTGTGGTAAGGTTAGACCAAGTGAAACCAACTGCAACACTGTGTTGAGTTATAGCTAACAAAATCCATTAAAACTTCCAACTCATTTGATTTCAAATTCACTACGTTTCTGTTTTTTTTTACTTATACAAACGGGTATTGTTAAAAATATGTGTGAGAAAGGATAGTAAGAAGTTCCACTTCAATTCCTAACCTGCAACAGCAAATTATTGTGTGACAGTTTTAACAACACAATATATACAGTTGAACCAATCAAGTAAAGCTAATAAAATGAGTTCTCAATAAGATAAAAGGTGAAGCAACTAAAATACAGCAGGTTACACACACACAGTTTGGTTCACACTAATGTGTCTGTACAATGCTTTGGTGTGTAGCTATGTTATGGTGATTCTAGTCCCAAGTTGAAATATTATACAAATGATAGATATAAGGTAACTGAATCCAAATAAATTAACTAAAAATATTTCTAGGTGGTTCCAAACTTCTACTTTAAAGCTATATAGGTTAATTTTATAGATGGTAGTAAGAGGCGTGCATTATAAACATGAAGGCTACTGGAACTAATTGAAATAATAAGATTTGTTCACAACTAATACTTTATGTGATGTAAAAAAAATACAAGCATAGACATAATGAAATAATAAAAAGAAATCCACAATTTTTCTATCGCTTAATGAATAGAAAAATGGAGCAGTTCGACTGCCTAAATAAATGTGAAATTATTATATTATGTATATTAAGATGACTATTTGTTAAGTAGCTTTGCTCAATATGGAGCAAATCTATGGTCTGGTTTTATCATTCCATTAGTAGGTAGGAGTTTCAGTTTTGAAGCATTAAACAAAGCTTTAGGATCATAAGCTGCTGGTGTAGAATATCCAGCTAATCCTGCGATAGGATTTGTACCCAACCCGTATATTCCAGCGGTACTGTAGGGATACACACTAAGAGGTTTGGTATAAGAGGGCGAGATAGCAGTTGGTAATATAGTACTCGCTGCAGCTAATGATGGCTGCAAAGATGGCTGAGGACTAGCTACAGTGGAGCTGAGGCTATTACCATCTGTATTCAACAGTTGATTCTTATGAAGTTCTATGCTGAAGAAAAGAATTAGGGATAGGGGAATTAGAACACACAAATAAGATATAAAGATAAAAGAACTGAGTCACCAGTCATCAAAATGATTATCATTTATCCCTCTAGTTGATTTGTTAAAATAGAGTTACATAGTTAATAATGAATCTTGGGTGACTAAATTCTTTGTTAACATGAAATGGGGATTCTTATCACATAAAGTGTGTAATATCTAATATGATGGACACCAAAAATTGAAATCGATACAAACTAATGAGACATTCCAACATTCAAGAAAGGAGGGAATAAATTAATGTGTAAAAGAGTTGATCAAACAAATCTATATTTTAAAAAAAAGTGTTTAGGACTGACTGTAGGCATGTAGGATATACATAAAAACAAATCAAGGAGATAAAATGTATGTTATAGTAAAGTGAGCTATAATAAACATGGGAGTTGTGTTCTCTAAAGTTTGAATAAAAATTGCATCAAATGGAATGACAAGAGAAATCTAATCAATGTACAGGCTTTCCATAGCATACAACACTTGCTATAAATTTTGTTTGATCAGACATTAGGCAGCCTTTACACATGAGGGATATGTGGATGAATTAATACCAAAATGTAGAATAATATATTTTATCAATTTTGTAAATTTATATTTCTTTTTTTTTTGAAAATTTTAATTGTTGTATGTTGAAAGTTGTTTAATGATAAAATTTTGTTTTGAAAGCTGAACACGAATAAACGTTTGCTGTTTGTGGATGAGAATCAACAGGGTTTGTTCAACTGGCTAATTAAATAGAAACTACCAGTTGAAGTAAACTACTTGCTTACCTGGTGTTTATCAGGTAAGCAGCCATTGAAATAGTCTCCGGAAATCCAGTTATGGTGACTTTTCTATCAGAATTGCCTTCCTCACAATTTGAGATCTTTATTTGAGCACCGGAAAGTTGCCTAATATCATACAAAGTTTTGAAAATAGGGACACTTTCACAAATGCAAGCTTGAACATCTTGCCAAAATCAAACCACCTTTGTGTATAATGGGTTAGCAGCATACTTTAACTTGTCCAAACTCTGCATAATACATGTAAATGTGGAAATTATATGACATGATAAATACTCAGAATGACCAATGTAACTTTTTCACTCTAACCAACAAGTTATGGTATATTCTACCATAGGCTATTCTTTTCAGGTGGAATAATGCAGCAGCTAAAGTCCTTTACTTGTTTACTTAACTTACCTGATCTCATTTATTTTAGCACCACCCCTGCCTATCACGCAGCCAATGAGCTCATTTGGAATGACCATCTCAGATGACTGTGTTTGTGTTTGCTGTTGAGCCGCTGCTGCAGCCGCTGCCAAGTAAGTACTGTTGTATGATCTGTTAACATATGCTCCCATAGCACCCGCGCCCGCAATCATTCCCAGAGCTGCTACTGTAAACAGTAAGCACAACGTGGTTGCAGACACCCTTACCAGCGCACTAACAGTGTTTCAGAACTTGGGTAAATTTCTGACATGCCTGTTTTCTACTAAGTACAAGTCTAAAGGGTAAATAGCTTTCTGAGTATGTTAAGGAGGTTTTTTTTATTTGAATTTAGGAAATCTGAAGAAAAGGGCTAGAGAAGTATTAAGCAAGAGGATGATTATATACATATACGTAGGAGAAATTCTACCCATTACCTGGGAGACAGGGTTTACCTGGGTTTATCAGGGATCCATATGCTAACTGGTTGGTGGACACAGCAGCAGATTGTGCCTGGGGTGGAGGTAATATAAGGGGGGTGCCTTGGTGGGAAGCCTGTAACTGTGCTAGCTGACTAGGAAATGGATAAGGAGAGGCTGTGGCGGAGGCTACTGCTGTAGCCGCTGCCGTGGAAACCATGGGAGATAGCTGGGATGCCCTTTGTTGCTACAATAGTAGATACACAAGCACTCAGTTCTAGTTCTGGGGTTGAGGGAATTCCATGGCAAAACCTCTATTCTATGTCCCTAAACTAATTCTTTACTACTTACTAAATTTTAGAAATTCTATCCGCAGAAATATATTCAAAAACCAAACTTCAGTATGTCTTAGGTTTTTCAGCTTACTTAATGATTTAACTCAGCTCTGTGAGAGCTAGAAAGAGTTGAGTTGTGAGTATTTTAACTGTGCAGCTGTAAGCAACACTGCTACTGACAATTACTCATTGGGTCTTGACCCTTTTCCAAGTTTACAGATGCCTCTATTACAAATTTAGTTTTTAAAATGGAAGCTATTTCAAGTAGAAATTAAATATTGAATCTTTATATGAGCAGTTCTGAATGTGTGAAACCAGTCCAGTGAGATGATATGGAAAGACATGACAAGCACTGGTGTACATAGACTATACAAAGGCTACAGAGGGCTATACAAGCAGCACATGGTTGCTACAAAAGGGAATATAAACAAATCCAACTCTTTGTTCAAAAACTCAAGCTGTGAGAAAATAGCAAACTCTCATAACTAAGTTGCACGGTGTATTGATGCTGTAGCATTATAACTACAGCATCTTTTTACTAAATATTCAAATTTGAAAATTATTTTATTAAAGCTATAAGAAAATACATGGTAAGAATATACAATATCATAAAATATTGAATGCTGGTTTGTACTGTGTACTCAGTAAGAATTCCTTCTAAAATATGAATAGTTTTCAGAACCGTGGGTATTGTAAGTGGATAACTTAGAAATAAGGCAAAATGACACACCATGCAAAATTTATGGTGAAACATTATGTGCAACTTTCACGAAGAAAATCACTGTACGTCATGAAGTTATTGGTCCTAGAACAATAAACTAACATTAACATTTAGCTTGTCACACTATGCTATGCTATTGAGTCACGGACACTTTGGTTTCAATGTTCAATTTCTATTGAAATTTAAATGTCTGTTTAACACTTTGTAGATATTGGTCAGGTTTCATTTTATCAAAGCCGTATTATCGGTTACTCACTTTCAACAGGTTTTAAAATGCTATAACTTACATAGTTTCCCTATAAATATTGATCATTATTTTCTCATCAATCACTTGTTTGTCTTTTTATAAAAACACATACATTAACAGTATGTACCACATGCAGTAGAATGTCATCCGCTAGTATTACTATTTACTGGTAAATCATAGTTATTAAAAGTTATGTTGGTAGTTGGCTATAGTTGGAGGTAGGTGCAGTAATGGAGAAATTGAGAAAAGCCTGTGTTCTAAATAAAAGATGTAACAAAAAAGTTATGTTCTCGCAAAAATTTTCAACCTGCGCCTCAAACCAAATTTAATGATAAAATTAAAGAACTTAGGCTATCTCAATTCCTCCATTACTGCTCCTAAATGTATAGTTGAGTATTTATACGATGGATAAAATATGAGAGTAAGTGAAACACCAACAAACCTCAGCGGCTATAGTGGCCGTCTGTGAGCTCGGTGTCTGCTGCTGCAATACATGACTTGTAGACGGCTGCTGCTGTACATTTACGGCAGCCATAGGGTGTAGTTGTGCTGGTAGAGTGTATCCTGCCTGGGCTGCTGCGCCTACAGCGGCTGCGTACATTAGAGGAGCTTGTATAGCAGTCTTTGGACGGTACGGTATTGTAGCTCCTTTAGGTGGCGACTACACACAAATAAGTATACTTTACAAGAATCTATCAGAGCCGATAAACACAGCGATAGAAAATGTTTGCTAGGAGCAGCTGGCAGCACTAGCAGCTTCCACACAATGCAACCAATAGCTAAATAACTTACAGAGTAATTTAAAGTAGTACTAATACTGCTAATTTTCTCACTAATGCCTACACAGTAACATGCAGCAAGTAATCTTATCTATTGTCAGGCAACCTGCTGTTCAGCCCAAACACTAACATATGATAAATCATCAATATTTCTGGTAGAAACCTATTCTACTAATTTAACTGATGCAGCATTTCTCTTCAATGTCAATGAAGAAAAACCTGCTTTCAAGATTTCTACCCACTGTGGGTAGCACAGCATATCCTTCCATAGTGTCAGAAGAGGGCATCAAGCTATGTTTTGCTTCAATCACAAAAGTTGTAGGCTAATATTGCCAATTATTATGCTGTGTGTTGTTATCACTGTCATAATTAGTCACGTAATTTAATTTTTTTCTCGTGAGATGCTTTGTTTAACAAGATTTTATACTAATTAACACTCCAACTATACACATGGAAGTAATGAAAACACTGCCGTCATGTGATTATAATAACTGCCACATTTCCCACTATATTCTATACATATTGCTCAAATTATGCTTTATCCACAACAGCCTATGATGAAGCAAGTAGTATTGTCAAAACTTTTAGTGGACTTTGCTAGAAAACACAGAACATGAAAATATTGCATGTCTAACAGATACTAGATAGAGGCTTGTTTATTATTACACAATAAATAAATTTCACAAAAATATAGCTGCTATAAATGATAGAGAGCAGCTGGGGTCTAGTGATTTGAGCACAGGCTTAGTAAACACAAGGTCAGTGGTTTGAATCACTGAACTAAAACTATAACCAGGTTATAGTTCAATGGTTTGAATCCCTGTAAAGTCCATTGGTGATGCTAGGAAGAACATTCAGTCATAACTGCTTCTGTGCCATAATAGAAAACAAGTCCTTAGCCTGCTTTAAAAAACCCTTTCAATCAAGGGTCCATGTATAAATGAAGACTTTAAACGAAATTTGATTTTTACATACGTTAAAAATAATGCTCACTCAATAAATATGAAAGCATTACGCTTGGTTTTTATTCTATCAAGAAAGTACATTAATCTACAGTACTTCATTACTTTAACATAAAATGTACTAACCAACTAAACTTTACTTTAGTTGGTTAGTGCTACTCTACTCACATAGGTGTGTACTCTTAGATCACGCTGCCATATAGATGTGCACTCATACCTCTAACATTACAGAACAGATTTCCTTGAGACAGCAAGTTATGGAGCCAGATGAACCAGATACTGTGACTGCTCTCTCGGTAGAGCCAGGTAGCATATCAGTCGCCACTTGCACTGAAGCTCCACTCGTCTAAAGATTAAATCAGAGTTTTCTCTAATCAATAGTCAGCTAGTCAGCACTAACCACTGATGCTGCCTTTTTATTGCTGCCAGAACACCACAGAAAGAATAACTTAAACAGTTCTAATCTGATTTAGTTAAGGTTCAAGAAATAATAAACATAAATAAACAAATAATTCATTTACTTATAATACATACAGAGAGCTGCTAAATGCCAGGTATTGAAGGCTACTGCACGCAAAACTAGTGCAATGAGCTTAAGATTCTATAATGCAGGCAGCGCAGTAGTAATTCGCTGCCATCAAAGTGTGCTGTGAGGCAGCTTCGGCATGCTGTTGGTAAGAGTGTGGAAGCTTCACTAGTGACACTATTAACACTATTAACACTTGAATGTAGATGGTCTGAACAGCTCCATGAATCAACACAAAATTAAAGAGTTTTAAATTTCACTTTGGACTGTTTCATTGGGAATCTTTAGACAAATAGAAATGTCTATTAGGAACCTTAGTTGAGCAAACATGTGAATAGCACACCACTCCATTTATGAATTCACTTTCACACAATGCCACAACAGGCAGTCATCTGCAAATAGCTATAAGCTTTTTATAACCTATTTGTTTGTGTACCTTGCAGTAAAAAGTAGTTAAGTGACCAATATTTCAACTTAATTCTTCCTTGACAATTTGAACAGCAGGTAATATGCATAATATGCATTGTATGCATAAGAATCTAAGGACCTGGGCTTTAATTATTAATTAAGGTCTTTGTGATGTATAATAGCAACTTTGTACTGGCATGTTATATAATTACCAACTTTTTCTTTTATATTTCTATAATTTAACAACTTCAGAAAATTATCAATATAATCATTTATGTATGTAGAAGCGCATAAATCCCAGACTACATTTTATATTTTTCATAACATAATAAAATAGACCAACTAAGTAGCATAACTATTTTCATATAATAATATATCCATGTTGATGAAGAATTGTGTAGAAATGTAAATGAGTACTGTTTTTGTATAAATTCTAATGTATAATATTATATATGCATTAACTTATTTGCATAATTTTGGAAGCTAGTAAGGTTGTTTTCAGCTGTGCAATTTAGAAATAATAGAATAACAAGTAAACAGCTTCACATTATAATACTATTTTTATAGATAAAACTCAATTAATACAGCACAAATTATGTTTATTTACTGTCATCTTGTGTTGACATTTGAATTGCCCAGTAGCAGCTTATTGGCAAAAGTCATCTTATCTAAAGCATTTCACCATGCAGCATTATACTTTATGCAGAAAAATATATTCTATATATGGTACTTCATACCTCACGAATTTCTTTGATTTTATTCCCTCCTTTACCAATGAGAGAGCCACACTGACTGGCTGGAATTACCAACTTGAAACTCATTGGTGGCAGAACCACATTTCCTGCACCAGAATTCTGGGCATTTGCTTCCTATGAAAAAAAAACACAGTCTTTAGATCTGTAGAACAAAATCCTAATGCTGCTGCATTGAGGGCACAACTCCTGGCCTATTTATAACAATTATTGTAGTCAACGTAATTTATATGGAGTTGCATTACCCCGAATAGCAAATTTCTATACCAACCTTACTTCAACAGCTGAAATTATTATCTCCAATGTTTTGGGTGCAGATATTGTAGAGTAATGTTTTATCATAAATCAGCAAATTAATATTTATTGATTCTATGGAATAAAAAAATTAAATCTGTGCCTATTTCTGGTCAACAATCTCAAATTGCTGTTTTACAAAGAAGAAAATGTTCAAATAAAAATTTGACTTCATTTTAAAGAACTTTGAAATCGTTCATTATTCGAGAGCTTTTCTGTGGACTTGCTTTTCTACTACCACGTTGTAGGCGGTAGTAGCATGCATTGATAAAGTTAGCAGTTTCTTTCTAAACTGAAAAACTATTTTTTATAAAACTTACCCTTATTTCTTCAAACTTTGTACAAATGAGATCAAACGCTTTGTTAAGTTGCTCTGCTGTGCCTGTCACAGTGACAATCCTTTCTGGACAAGATGCATCTGAAATGTTTATCTTCGCTCCACTCTGCAGGGTATGAAATGATTATTTTAGTGTAGACAACTCCAAACTTATTTTAGCAACTGATTTATCCTAACAAAATATACGTGACACACTAAGTTGATTAGACAACCGGGCAATGATTAGTTAAGATCTAATATATTTGTATCCTACTAATGCTTAAAAATAAAACGACTGTGCATGACAGTTTGTAAAGTAACATTTGAAGCATTTTATGTTGGATAAAATCAACTGATGAGGTCCTTCGCTAAAATTTTTCATAATGGAATCATTAGAAACATTATAAGCCAACAGCCAATCAGAATGCTTACAGCCACGATTCACTTATGTGTATACACTTCAAAATCTGCAATTTGCTTTGCAGATGAACATAAAATTGCATGCTTGGCATCACATCATATTGTAATGATATATAATTATTTTAGAGTAAACTACAGCTTACCCTGTTGCAGGGTTTGTTATCTCAGTATTTTTAGTAAATTGACGACATTATACACACAGCAGCAGCGCTGCCGCAGCAACTAATCAGTACAAACACATCTTGAAAGTAATATACACTTAATGATCCCACTAGCATATCATAATCTTGTTAAAACCAAAAGCAAGTGTGTTTATAAGTTGCTAATTGTAATCATATCTAAATCAAAGAAGAACAAATACTAACGATGTGATGAGTAATTGAAGGCAGCGAGAATTGAGATGTGCAGGACACTCTCAAATGTGTTTTTTATAAGCTACATGCTTAACTGAAAATATAATTGTATTTCTAGTTTACAAGCATGTAGCTGCTATTAGCTATATGCTGCACATCATTATAATATTATTATATAATAAAAATAATGGTAAAAGTTATCCCCTCTTGCAAACTATGCACCTTAGTATTATGTGAGAATTGAGTTCATTTAGGGCTCAGCCAAAGACAATAAAATACGCTTATTTTTAAATTAACTCAAATGTTCCATATGAGTAATTCAAGTGTATTATTCTTGCACATGTTTTCAACTGACTAATAAATTATGCGTGTGAGATTTATACCTGTCAAAGAAGACAATAACTGATTAAGTAATACAATACTCACTTCTTCTCTGTATCTTTTTACATTATCTCCTTTTTTACCAATAATCATACCAACCTCCTAACAAAAAGATAACACACAGGTATGAGCATTACACGGCTTACTTCCCTCGTTTGTCTGCCTGCCAGTAATAGATGCACCTTTCATCATTACATGCAATAAATTTTACCTGACAACAGTGTTTTCAGTGTAGACAATAATATATAGACATGAGTGTCATGTACGGGAACTAGAATGGGAAACAGTGATTAAGATTTCCTCCTACCTAACAGAGCCAAGAACTATAGTTTAATGTTTATAAGAGTCTATAATGAATTGTTGCAATGTTGGATGTGCTCATAGTTCTTATGTATGATAGACTACAAAGCTGGGTGAACTTCCTTACCTTTCCTTGCATGATCATTCTAACTGTTATAACTGTAGGCGGGGAAGAATCATTTCTGTCCATCGAGAGCAGAGAGTTATGCGGGTGGTGAACAGGTAATTGGACTTCAGCAGTCATTTTTGTTTACTAGAAAAAAACTGAACATTTTTTAAACATACCAATGTTTTAAGTTGCCGTGGGATGCATATTTTCACAAAAAATTTAGCATTTGTGTGGTCAACATAATGTTGTTTTTCTTTTCACAGCTCATTAAAAAACAAAATTTATAGGGTCAAAGCACCTGAACGTGTTAAAAGTGAGCTTTAGTATGTGAACATGCTATATTGCTCAAATTTATTTGAAAACTTTTTCCATCATCCCGGCCAAATCTTCGCACATACAAATGTAGTATATTACATTATGATTACTTGCAACTGTATTCACATGCAAGAATAAAAAAACTTCATGATCCAAAGTAAATGCATCCGGCACATCATCTACGGCATGTTAAACGCACTGTGTGAATTTTTATTTTCATGTTGCACTAGTTAATGTATCCAACAACTCGTAGTGAAAAGTGTAACCAGTCAGCTATGCAAAAACACTTGGAGCAAGATCAACCAGAAATGTCGCACCCATTCAGAAGTGCAGAAAAGGTGTTGCCAGATATTTCAAGCAAAATTATAATTAAAAGTAGGTGTGGAACAATTGAAAAGCTATTACCCATATTTCCCAGTGCTTATTTGATAAATTGAAATATAATATTTTATTTTCAACCATTGAGCTATCAGAATTACAATAATAAAAGTTTCTCACCAGTTTTAATAATTTCTTATGTCTGTGCTTGTAGTGAAAGTGGAGGTTAGAAAGTTAAGAGTTAGTCCATGTGCCTCCTTTTGAGTAGATGTTTCGATCAAACTAAATAATATATATAATAAAAGATGTGATTACATGCTTTATCTTTCACAGCGTTCAGTTCAACTCCCAGTTCAACCATCTATAGAATATACAAAGCTGGCAGATTTCTCCCAAGTATTTGATAATTAATACTCGATTAAAAGCAATAATCACAAAATTAGTCTGAGCTAACAGTAAATCAATATAAACCGTAGGTAACTCAACAATTAATTACATCTGTGCAAACACTGCGCTGGGCCGTGAGCAAACTTTCTGAGAACTTCTTAATCATCCTCTGGACACTAATCAAACTTACAGATAATTGGAAAACACGACAATTTTGTCTTATGTCTTTCGGGAGCAATAAATGCTATTTACACTAGGCTGAGCCCATAGTATACTGTGTGTAGAGATAGACTGCAAGCTTCAACAGCTTAAATTAAGACATGCAATAATAATTAATTGAATGTGATGAACTGGATAACATGTGTTACTTGAGAATATGGTGATATAATTTTGTTATACAAAGAACTTCTAGTATATGCAGATAAAAATGGTGAAACATAATATTGTCCAGCAATCCTGTACAACACCTTGCAACTCTGCGAAGTACTGTACAACACCTTGCAACACCGTAAAATACTGCAAAATATCCTACAATACTGTACATTGCTGTAAAATACTGTAAACACTGTAAGTACTGTACAACATTTCACAATGATGTTCAATACTGCACAATCCTGTGCAATACTGTATAATACAGTTAATACTGTAAATAGTGTACAATACTGTACAATATAATGTACACCACTGTACAATATCATAGCATGCTGAACAAACAAGAAGCCAAATTCAGAAGCCAAGCTTTTATATCAACTTGCTAGAAGTGGATAGAATGTTTAAATTATCACTGCTGCCCAGAATTGTTATTGGGTATAGTCAGCAAAACTGAGCAAAGATAACATACAACAGGAAACCACCAATAAAGTCTCTTAGAGAAGCCACTCAAAGTAAACTGGTGTAGTTATACATAACACTGGTAACATACAGCCTGGTTGAATTGCTGTGGTTTGTGCTAATTTTTAACCAAATATATTTTACTCCTTATACTATAATTCATTTCACTATTATTTATAAGTTTGATATATGATACGTAAATAAGTATAAATTAGTTTACTTATAGAAAGTGTGATTAGCCAAAGAAATCCTATCTTCATTACTCACGTACATCTATGATACATACATACCAGTCAAGTAGCTCTATGAAATAAACACACCCATGCAGGCAAGCAAAAGGATGAGAGAACTTCTCTGAGAGGTGTTACCAACACAACCGAACAAAGCCTACACAGAACGGAGATTGAGTGAATGGTGGCCTGCAGTGCAGCTACTAGCTACTAATAAACTCACTACTAGTTCAATTTTGGCAAACCGGCGTCATTTGTCAATTCTGATATCCCGATTCCAGCCCAATCAGTATTCAATGAATTCATTTCCAGAAAATAATAAGCAGTGTTGACTGTTTGCATGGTAGCTTAGGTTGTCAACTGAAAGAGGTGGGGAAAAATTAATGAGGATGAATACAAGTCACTACCACCAAATGAGCAAATGTTGCATAGTCCAAACAATGTCAATAGGTATCTAAGTGAATTAGTTAATTACTTTAACTGACATTACTTAAAGTGGGGTTCTTTAATTACTAAACGTAATTAATGTTAGCACCACACCTATAGGAGCTACCCTTCCTCCACCTTGCCTGTAGCTGCCTGTTTTTAGGTGAATTCAATTAAGTAATTAGACTATTAGAGTATTTCTATGATTGAGTTTTCATCTCTAGATAGCATGAGCTGCTATAGAAAGTGAAAAACTTATATTTGTAAATGTTCAAAGCTTCAGCACAACCAATACAGCTTCTGTAGCATTTATATGAGAGTATGTTTAATCTGATTTAAATTTTTCAGGTTATTTGATGTTTAAGGACTTTTGCCAGAAATTCTAAGGTGTAGTTGTTTCATTTAGTTTGACAAAGCAATATATTGTTATGTCAGGCTTTTAAGATCATTCATATATGCAATGCTGTTGTGAAACTACATAAACTTGCAAAGATCAGTAGTACAAGGAAATTTTTATTGCATATACATGAACAGAAGTTGAAATTATTTCAGTAATTATAAAAGTTATGCTAATATTTTACCATTAAAGTCAGTTAAGTATCAAAGTAAGAAGCTATAAAATAAATCGTGATTAAATACACGCTATGATTTAAATCTGTAAAATAAAATTACGAAATGTAAATTATTATAATCAATAGACATGTATTTCCCCTATCACAAGCATAATATGAAGTTGTCATCTCAGAGTAAGCCAACCCAATATCCATAATAACTCCACAAATGCTATTTATAGATATTATAACTTTTGAAGTAAAGCTTCTTGCTGAATATACACAAGTGCTTCAAATATGCATATTTCGTTAAATATTCTCATACCCATCATGATTCTATGGATATGATTCATGAATTCACCCACTTGTGTTCCCAAATAGTAGTATGCAGGGGTGTATAGAATAGCTAAACTAATAGTGCTAACTTAGTTTCAGTTTGTAATAGTGAATATTTTTCAGGCGGTGGTATAGAAATACTGCACTCTGCCTACTGAGGTATTCATACAAATTGTCAGATTATTTATTATGCATTCATGTAGATTTCAGGATATCTTTAGTAATGGTGGCGGTATTTAAACTGCAATATATTACCTTGTGATCATTCACTAGTGAGTTCTAATAGCATAAGCTGAAAGTGAAATACCTTAACAGACAATAGAAACCAGCAGAATTAAAGTATTATACAGTAGCGAGACCTCTTGCAGAAGTTGCACAACAGAAATAGACATTAGTAAACCTATAATCCTTTGCTTAGCTATTCAATATATTGCTTGCCTGATACGTAATACCTTGCAGCTTACACACTGTATAGCATGTGTGTGCAGAATAACACGTGATGTGGAGATGTAGCCATATTATAGACAGTAGAGCTGGAGATTTATTGAGAGTGATACTAACAAAGAAACTGTAATTAAATAGCTATAAAGGGAGTAAAACATTGGGATATAGGTGCTTAATTATACATGCTATATATAGAGGATGTCAAGTTAATAAGTTATGTGCATATATTAGATAATATACCTAAACCATTGTCTTGCTATGCTGTGCACTGTGCAGTATAATAAATTGACCTGCAGATGCAAAGATATCGCAATAATTTGGAAGTACCGAAGTAATCTATGAATCATATGGCCGGGCTACCTGTAAACGGGATAAACAAGAAGGTGATGTAGAGGAAAGATAAAGCCTGCTTTTCCTGCTGCCGATCAGATGTAACATCTATCAATGCAGCATATCTTAGCAACTGTTTCAAATAAAGAACCTAGAGCTGAATTTTGCACCTAAAGCTTGTAAATGTCTGCGTACATACAGGCTGTCTCTGTTACAAATCATACAGAATATCACAAAATGGCCGCCAGGTACCAGAATTGTGGAAATCTACTAACACCAATCTCATTCAATAATTAACAATATGCATACCCATGTTATTGAATGGTGCATACATTTATTATACAACTACTGTAAACTTTATGTTGTATTTGAGAGTTATGAAGCACAAGTAGTAGGGATAAAATTTGATCAAGTAAGCCAGTGAAGTAAACGCATAACATACATTTGTTTTTCTAACAACACACATGGGATGGAAATGGTAGCCAACACATACAGTGTGATAAGGATGTGTGAACTCAAACTATAACAGCCAGACCAATTGTCTTCAGTAAATATGTAGAGAGAAAACAGATCTGTCCTATACTATAAACCTTAGAGCCATTTCCTGTCGGTGGAGTATATTATGTTACACACTACAGCTACTTTTATCTATATAGATGGTAACATAGTTGGTATTAGCTCACTCTTCTGGAATATATTAGCTATTTATATAACGATCTTCAAATAAAAACTGTTTTGAAGGATATTAATAACGTTCATAAAATTATTTGCAACTTTCAAACTACAAATATCATAATCTGGAAGACTAGCTCAAACTTGTCAGCAATTGATACAGAGACATAGGTTTGTGCTCCAATAACCTCACAGTTCAAACTGTACATAGAAATCTTAGAGTCTTGAGAATGTTAATACCAGGAGATCCTTAAATTGACAAAAAAGAAAGCTTCCACATGACTTCATAGCTCTACTAAACTTAAATTAGCCTGTCTGGCTGCATATGGTATGAAGAAGAATCTAACCATAGGCTGTGACCATCATTGGTTTTTAATGGTTGTTACCATTAGACTTATGCAAATTTTTCAAACCATCAGCAGAGGAATTTCAAGCGAAATTGTAATTGCATATACTATTTATATGCAAAACAATTCAAAGGCCAAGACTATTTCAGACCACAGCCCCAGTCTAACATAAACTAAATTAGGTGACCAAAATGGCATGTGGTAAATGACAGCACACTGAAAGTTTGAGTTCCCTCCATGGTAGAAATATTAGAAACTAAGATGGAGAAAAAAGCTCCGGCCATATTAAAATTTTTTTTTCAAAAAACATGGCTATTGAAACCATCAACACAAACTATAAAAACATATTGACAAAGAGATTCAGGTGCATGACAATTTTAAAAAGGACAGACTTTTTTTGCTAAACTTTAGGAACTCACTTGCAAAAGAAGAGCTTATTGTGCAACACTTGTATAGAAATGTGCTCGGTTGTGTGTCATTTAACATACCACCAATTTTCTAAAGCAAAAACTCCATGTTTTTCACAGAATAGTCTAGATGTGGGCAGATTTTATGAGTGCATGAACTATAGACTTTATCATATTAGAGTGGATTTGAAGTGATAGGTAGCTATATGTGATATGTGCAGTCTATGCTAGTGTCATAACTGCCATAAGCTTCTTCTCAAAATTACTTACAAATGGAGTACAAGAACAAGTTTGTCATTAATTATTGATGACCGGTAAAAATCCAATATGTGGCTTACAACGAAGTAAAAGTTAAGATAATATACCAATGAAGAATGCTATCTGTTTCAACTAGTCCTGCTGTAAGCATGTATTTGTTACTTGACAGCTTTGATACATTTGACTCCTTAATTTCAAGTTAGATGGTGGAAAATTTTGCTATTATGCAGTTTTCTATTCCAAAAAATATCTGCAACATGAAAAGTTGGCACTCAAATGAAACAAAAACTAAGCAGTGAAAAGGTGTGTACAAAGAGTTAGTTGCATAAGATTTAAGATATTATTAAATTCTTGAAGAGTTATAACAATACAGGTAATGAAATGAAGGTGTGAGATACAAACATTTTATTCTAGACGCATATCTTAGAAAAATTAACAGTATTTCTTATTGTAACAGTGCAGCAGAACAGAGAAATGTTAGCATGTAACAAATCATCGCTCATCAATTTGTAAGTAAAAATGTAAATATAAAATCTCTTGTCAATACTGTATAAACAGATGTACAACAAGTAGCTAATATGACCAAACTACAGCAGCATTATTTACATTGACAATATTTATCATCCAGATAGGAAAACATGATCTTAAGTTATCAGTTGGTAAAGGGTATACATAAGGTGTGTGTGTGTCTTCAGAGTGATAAAACATTAAACTTTATACATGCCAAGATGCTTTACCACAACCTTCATGGAAATAGTTACACTGCTATCAGCTAGTCTACTAAATAACGCTAGTGTCAAAACAAAAGATTTCGCCATATATTAGTTTTGTAATTAGATGCGTATATAATATTTTACATGAATATTAATAGAAATGGCACATTTTAGCTTACTAACCGATGAGCCAGGAAAGAAACCTGCATACATAGCCTACTAAGTGAAACACAGAGCCAAGGAGTTACAGTGGATAACATAAATTAGGCGAGAAAGAGTATCTATTGTACTGTAGAAACTTGGAGGGAATAAAGAATAGGGGGTTGATTTGTGGCAAAGTGTAGTCTAGTATGACAGGTAAACAGGTAAACATATACCACTAGCAGAACTAGGTGGAAGAAAAGGATTAACATAAATTTAGAAATATTGAACTAAGGTCTAATCATTTTGAACCCAAACTACACTGTTTAACATTGGCTGTAAAGTGCTCAGCATAGACAGGACCTAAATAACAATTTAGGTCCTGTATATGATGTAGCTGAATTACCAAACCCAGATATTTTTGTAAAATATTTTCTACTATGTTGAAAAGGAAAGAGTTTTTAGAATTATATATATATTTGGTCAAAATTGCTAGCTAGAGTTTTCAGGTGTGAAAGCAGCTGTGTGTTGGATAGAGTTTGTATTATATTGGCACTTATTAAAAGCTCATTAGTTATAGCAGTTACATAATCCATTACAACTCCTTAAATTTAGGGCTTCATGAAAAGGTTCTATCTAGTCAGTAAATGTAATAGCTATAATAGAAGCAGGGATAAGTTTAATGAACTAATGTTATGTAACTGTATACAAGGGGGATTAGAAACTATGGCAACCTACACCAAAACCTCCAGATACCAATATTGTAAATATCAGGATAGGAAAGAGAAAAAAATGTTAAAAGTTTTGGTAATTGATGACTCATGACATAATACTTTTTAAATAATCCTGAAACCAGTTGCAAAATTTCTGTGAAAATATTTGTTGAAATTGTCATTCAAAGTTTGCTCTAGACTAAATTGTATTCAAAATGTTTTTCCACCCATTTGCTGTAAGGATCAAATGTAACTACACATACAAACAGAAACATTTTTTGCACATTAAACATTGTCAAACGCACAGACGCTTATAACAGATAAACAGTACTACCATGTTAGCCCTTCAGACCCAAGAGGATCATGCATAATGGCAGGAGAAAGGACAAACCCATACAGACAGAACTAATATGACGAGTTGTATTACACATTTAAAGCATGACAACAGAAACTCTCATGGATAGGATTAAGAATAACTGTTATTACTTTACCTTTGCATAAAGGATAGTGCAGGTAGGGTTGAAGATAGAGAATAGGGAGGACTGAAGGGAATAGGTTAAATATTTGGAATTCTAAACAAGCAGTTACAATAGCAGATCAAGGGAGAGCTTTCAATCCAATGAATCACACCAAGGCCTGTTTCTTTAGCAGTTTAGAAATTTCAGTCTTCAACTCTGAGCTGTTAAAACAAAATTAGTAAAGAGGTTACTTACAAACTGAACAAAAATTTTGATAAAGGGTAACAGACACAATGACAGTTCTAAAATTTAGAATGCTTAAAAATATGCTACTTGTAAGCATTAGGTCTCTAAATTTAAAATAAAAAGGCATGCAGTTTATATGTATTTCTAAAAACAGCTAATATAAATATGCTGTTTTTATTTAGTTTGCTAAAATTCCTTGTTTATAAGTATTTTAATGAACAAGAACTGATAAGATTACATTTTGAGTGTATAACAATAAAATAAATTATTAAACCTAGTACCTAATACCAAAAAAAACAAATAAAATCACTAAAAAATTGAATATAAATATTTAATTTGCTAAAACTAAAAGTGAAAATTGAAATGAAAAAAGCAGAAAGAAAAGCTGAGCAAAGTACTTAACTCACATAATCTGACTAAAGTTGATTTCTGTTGGTTTGTTGTATGTTTCTTTTCCTCTACAGGATGCAAGTTGCAATCAACCTTCTAATCTGTTCCCAGTTCTGTATAACAGTAGCTAGCATCTTGATGCTACTGCTGCGGTGTGGTTATTAACATTGTAGGTCATGTGATCACTGACAGTAGCCATAGGAGACACTTGTGTAATAGCAGTAACAACTATAAATGTGGGAGTTGTCCTACACAGCATAGTAATATAGCGTCAAGGGATGATAACCTACAAGTTTGAAATTTGTCTGTAAATAAACTTGATTTAATTTAAATTATAACCTACATAATATGTTGTACGTATAAATAATATTAAATTGCTAATAACTGCTAATTCTTGAGATTGACACTCTTCTCAGAAATAGAGCCCTAATTGCCATTATCACTGTTCACCTTAACCTTATCACTAGAGTGCTTTTTAGTCAACCAGTTACAGGTTTGAGTTACATGGTACTTGCTATATACAACTACTGGCTAAGAATATTTCTACTTTATAGACTAAAAAAGCACTGATGTCAATATTAATTTCTCCTATTGTTTAAACTTACAATAAAAATAATTACTTTATACTAGTTTGAGAATTGTAGTTTTTGTTAGTAAATAATAGTAACAAGATCCAACAAATAATATTACTGAGAGCATAAGTTTGAGCAGCAAATTTATTATATTAAAAATTATATGAAGTAGACACTATCAACCTTTATGATTGATTTCATTTCACAAATTACTTATGCCTCACCGCTGTTAAAAAAGCATATGAGTTACAGCTTAACAAAACCTCGCTGAGGATAGCACAGTAAAATATTTTTCAGAAATGCTTACAATAAACTGTTATATTTGGAAGACTTGGATATAATATATTGCTGTTCATAAATCAAGTCATCATATTAGCAAAATTGAATTGTACACTTGATACAACTGAACATTTAAAAGTAAAGCATGCTTTAGTGACAAAAGCACAAACTTCGGGAGAAAAAATGAGATTGTCTCAAGACCAATCTTGCATAAAACAGGTAGTTGAGCCTTTCATACTGATATTAAACAAACTAATAAGAAATGGTATATTTAAATACAGTAAACTATGGTTTTAATCTATGAAATTAGGGTTTGCACAAAATGAGGTATAGAAAATTTGTCTAACACTGCATTATGATTTGGTTTTGAGCAACATAATTGTAAACTAGAATCACTATTTTCCACATCAAGAACCCTCCCGCAACGATAACTCTTCCACATCAAGAACTCTCGCTATTATTTTTCCACCTAAGGAAGAGTTGATAGTCACCGGCTTCCATCTGCATAGTTTCTTGCAGCATCTTATTATTTTGTGTCAGCAATTCGTTCTTGGTTTCCAGTTCTTGAATTCGAGACTCCAAATGCAAGATGATCTGAAATATGAGCAGATAACTTCAAAGATCAACAGAAACCCATGCAATAATTATCAGCCTGCTAATATCGTGCCTAAATACTTAATACAGTTATGCACTTCATTAAATAGTTAAAATAATTTTTATTAACCTACTTAGCAACACACCAAATAAAATTCACTACAGATCATAAAACATATCAGGTGCAAATAATACAATAAATGACCAAAACATTTGTTCTAACATATTGATCGTTGGTTTGAAATGAATTTGCCAGCAATAGGGTAGATAACTCCCTAGCAACAGCTGTGAGATTTCCTAAGCTAAGTAGGGAAAAGCTTTGTATACTGGAGAGCATAACAACACTAAGATAATATACCTGGTCTTTGTCTAAGTATAAGTCACTATTTAACAGCTCCTTGGCACTCGGTCTCAACATTGGCTTCACATCTACCATGAGTAAGAGCATCTTTATCTACAAGTTGGCCAGACATGATGAACTATACCAGCTACATATGTAGCTACACATGTATCTACACAGCTACATAGTACACAGTAACACAGCTACATAGTACGCAGTTACACAGTAACACAGCTACATAGTACACAGTTACACAGTAACACAGCTACATAGTACACAGTTACACAGTAACACAGCTACATAGTACACAGTTACACAGTAACACAGCTACATAGTACACAGTTACACAGTAACACAGCGACATAGTACACAGCTACACAGTAACACAGCGACATAGTACACAGCTACACAGTAACACAGCTACATAGTACACAGCTACACATGTAGCTACACAGCTACATGGTACACAGTTACACAGTAACACAGCTATACACAGCTACTACATTGTCACATGTAATAGAATGGCATGTACTCTGCAAAACATGAATCAGAAGCCGTATGGCTGACATAACTGGGCACCACCTAGCAGGTAAAACACACTGTGGTAATCTTATGGTTGGTTTTTGATTAGCCTGTTTAGGTACCTACCTGTTCAGGCCATCGGGCCAATAACTCCACAGGGACCGAACTGTTGTTTCGTAATTCTTCAATTCTTTTGTATCTTTCCGATTCGGTGAAAAAAGGACAGTAGAGCTCAAAGATAATTATACCAGCACTATAAATATCCGTCTAAAATACACATGTTTATAGAAACATTAGTCAACGGCAAACATGTATGAGAAACACTTGTTTAGAGTATATGTGTACAGTGTATGTAGAAACACTATGTAAGGTATACATGTATAATGAAGCCCTTCTCACTATGCATATCAATGTGAAACAATCCTAATTCACTTCTCAAACCGAATTGACAAAAAAGTGCTTAAATAAAACCAATTATTAAAATCTAAGTTTATAATCAATGAACCATTCTATGTGCAAAACAATCATTTTCTATAAAGAGCAACATATTGAAGGTGGAAAAACATTTACTCAGGAAGGTATGGATGCTGTAAGAGCTTCCGCTTACCTTGGAGTCATAAGTTCTTTGATTCTTCTGTTCAGGAGATGAGTAAACACTAGTTCCAATACCCTTAGACAGCAAGTCACCACCTTCACACTCTACAAAGTAAAAATCGACTACGTGAAAAAGAAGGACAACTTCCAATATATAAAAAACTCGATTCATATTTTTAAAGCCATTAGCCATAAAGATAAAGACAAAATCAATGTTTCGCTATTTAGTGAAGCAAAGTTTATTGAAAATTACTCAAAATAATTTACATAAAATAGTCTTTAAATAAACTTGATATAGTAAAATATGAGCAGATTATAAAACCAGAAATAAATAGCTTGAATATAGTGCTTAAAGCCCAATCTTTTGAAAAAAAAACATGCTTCAACTATTTAAGTAAAATTGTAGAAAAAAATGCATTTTTATTCTCTCCATATGAAACAATGTTATTTTTATGCTACCATACTCTGGACTGACAGTAAAAGCACCAAAGGAGTTAAACCCAGTACCTGCTGGGTGCCAGTCCGGTGAGTGTTGTATGAGAGTCGGACTGGGTGTAGCAACCACGTCTCTAGCTAAACCAAAGTCACCGATTTTTAGGGCACCATGACTACCGATAAATATATTTCTTGTCTAAATGAAATTACAACACCATAATGCTTAAATAATTGCGGAGAAACAGTAACAACATGGTAAATCATTATAGCAAAGGCTTCCCTTAGGTGGAGGAGAAAAACCCTCCTTAACAACAATGATTAATCAACATGCATTATACCCACAAGTACCTTAGTTTTAGAAAATCTTCTTGAATTTGACACAGACAAATTAAACTAGGTTGTTTGACCAACAGAAATTATTCTGATGCAGTTTTGTAGTTTCTAGCTGGTAATGAATTATAATAACGCCTACAGATTGCTTGGCGAATTTGCAATTATAAACAAAAATGATTTACATTAAACTTCCCACTAGTTTATGCCCTCACAAAGTCCGGCAATTAACAAATATTTTAATTTCATTATTTTTTTACTACTACTATACTCATCTCACTTTACTAATAATATTTCTCTCTACTGACCAATGGGTTCTGCTGTTACATATATGCAGCCAATGCTATTCCTTGATTTAGTTTAAAGAAATGCTAATAAACAAAACTGAATAGTTTCAGATTGTTCAAAACTGCAGACTTTATACTTAGTTCAAGGGCAATAGATGGGTCTGTTAGTAATGATGATGTAAAACCTGTAAAGGGCCATTTTGCTTATATTGCTTCAACTTTGAACTGAAGTAATATAATTTTCACTCTACTACTTTAGAATCTAAAATATCTTGATATATTATATCAAGATATTTTAGATTCTAAAGCCGTAGAGTGAAAACGTTCAAGAATCATCTGCATAGTATATGCAACTGATTATATTTAGACATAACTGAAAAAGGTTATGGATAAACAGTTGAAGCTGGATTGGGGCTAAATAGGGTCTTGGTACACCTCAATTATTAAGAATAAATGAAAGACAATCACAAAATTTAAATATTGGGGAAACAAGCAATTGTAAAAAATATTATTATTCAAAGATAAAATATAGCCCTGGATGCCATAATAAGAGTTTTAGAAAATATGTATATAGTTTGAGTACAAAAGAATGTGCTGAAAAGGATAACTAGAATAGAAACAGTGTTCTTCCTTTGCCCTGCGTTGTGAATTGTGTGATGTTTGATTCGGTGACATGACTACCCATTATAGGCTAAGATTACTCTTTATATTAACACGTCATATATACACTGAAATACAACTCACTTTAATATCTCTATGTATAATGCCTTGAGTATGGATATAATCTAAACCACTGAGTAGTTGCCGAGTGAGATGCATGTTCTCCGATTCTTGCACAAACCCAAACACATCTACAACATCGAGTTCCACGGATATTGTAATTCCAAAGCAAAGTATACTAATAACTTATGTAAATACAAAAAGTAAATGTATTAAAAATAGAACAGGCTGCCTTCCCACCATAGACAACGCCAGCATGTTTACTGAGTGATAAGATTGAAAAATGTTATTTAAATTCACATCTAGTAAAAACTAGCTGAATAACCAATAATGTGTAGAATAATCTAACTATGCAGGATGAAAAAGCTGGTGTTATGCTATACAGTATAAGATACTTGACCTGAAACTCCATTAACTTAAATGCTTATATTATGTTGAAATAAACAATCATTTCTTATCAGACTTGTTCTAAAACACAGGAAGCAATGTGAAAGGTCAGGAGGACTAGACATTACCATGATGAGAATGCTTCCTGAGAAGTTTCTTGTTCCTCTTAGCCAGCCAATCATGAAGGTTGCTGTGACAAAGCTCCATTTGTATATATAAAACTATCTTTTGGCTCTACAAAACATACAACATGTGAGTTCCATCACTGAACAAGACCTTATAATTTTTAGCAGTCTCATTGCTCTGAAAAGATACTATTGCATATTTTAGGAATATTTCTAATCAAAATGTGCAATTTATAACAGTTAGAATTGAGACTAATTCTTTTGAAAATCAATTATATATCATTAAATTATTTGACCATATTTTAGAAGCACTAATTCATACTCAACTAAAACAGTCTTTTTCTTGCAAATTACAGCAAAGCATCAGAACGCCAACAGTAATGGTACTTCAAACAATTCAGTTTGGATGAAAAAAGAATTTCAACAGTTGAACGCATTTATCATAGTTTATATTCAAGGCGGTCAAACCTGAAAGCTAAAACATTTCCAGTATAATTTCAACCTGCAATATAATTACTGAAACCTTCAAATTCTTGCCAAAAAGTACTCTGAAAACGTGTTACCTTAAATGGCTCACTGGGTGGACTACCAGCCACCTTAGAATTGTGGGAAGTGCTGCCATCTAGAGAGCTGCCTTCAGTATCATTGGAAATATTCTCAATAATCATATCATCTAAAAATACATGACCTAAACGGAACTGGTAGAACTACAGAGAATCTACCAGGCAACTCCAATCACTACCAATATGCAGGAGTATAATGAATTATTGTGCACAGAGCATGTTACCGAGTTGAGTCGGACAGAGAGAGCGAAATCAGTATATACATAAAACATTAGCCTTTTCTCTGAAAACTTTTCATAGCCTTTTCTGAAAGCCTGCAAAGTAACAATGTTATAATATAACAACACATACCTGGTTGATGCTGACACATACCTGGGTACTGCTGATACATACCTGGGCACTGCTGACACATACCTGGTACTGCTGATACAAACCTGGCTACTGCTGATACATACCTGGTACTGCTGACACATACCTGGCTACCGCTGATACATACCTGGTTTCTGTTGACACATACCTAGCTACTGCTAACACATACCTGGGTTCTGCTGAAACAAACCTGGCTAGTGCTGATACATACCTGGTTTCTGATGACACATACCTAGTGGCTCACACATACCTGGCTACTGCTGACACATACCTGGCTACCGCTGACACATACCTGGGTATTGCTGACACAAACCTGGTACTGCTGACACATACCTGGCTGCTGCTCCATCCATGCTGAGTTATATCTCACTATTGAGGAATGGTTTAGCGTGGCCAGCACCTTAACCTCTCTCAGCAACTTCTTACATTTCTCATGGTTTATTTGCTTTAGCCGAACTTTTTTTACAGCATAGAACATCTCATCTAACTTATTTTTCACCTAACCATTAGAAAAATAAAGAAAGTTAAAGAAAATCAGAACTCATTTCAGGTCATGAAAAGCTCGAGATTACCGCGCATCTACCCCGCACAGAGCTCCTAAGAACATAAAATATAGTTTGAAAAATCCATCTAAGGTTTCTCAAGACCTGCAATTGTTTCAACTTCATACGTATTTTACTTTTTCAAATCCAATACTTTGATAACATTACAAATTAAAACACAATTTTTAACTCTCACCATGTATACAGAACCAAAGCCTCCAGATCCAATCGATTTGATCTCATTGAAGTCACTGGAGTACCGGGAAGAGAAAAATGAGCTCAATGGATCTGACGGAACTCGCATCAGAGGAGCAACTGGTGGAGTTGTGATTAATGCGACACACCGAACATCATCTTCAGCTAATATCTTAACATAGAAATAGTTGATCTGCTTTAACTTTTGCACAATTACAATCACAGTAATTGAGAATGACAAATTATTATCATATTTTTTTCCATTCCACTCCAAAAATGATGTGAAAACACAAACAATTTATAGCAAATTTGCACATTATTTAGACTGTACAACCAGCAGCTTATTTTTTAAAGTATACAACACTAAACTTAGCCACAATTATAAAACACACTTGACAATTTCCAAAATAAAAATTATAGCGAGCCTCATTCAATTCAATAGAAAAGAAGATAAACTAATAAGTTTGTGAGCATTGAACTTTGTCTTTATTGAAAAATGCACCCTAGTTACAACAATTGCCTTACAATGCTACTAGAAAACTTATTTTTGACAGTGAAAAATGTGAGCAGCCAAGCCATACGATGGCAGAAATACATACTGGAGTTTGAACAGGAGTTACTGCAGTGTTGGGATCTTTATTCACCATGTCAACTACAGCCTCCATAAGCTTACTAAATCCCAGTTGATATTGCTTCCTTGGCGCACTAAATATATCCAGAAACGCAACCGGAGATATAATTCCCCCTTCAGATAGCTTTGAGCATAATTCTGAAACAATGTTTTAATATATAAAACCAGATTTTTAAGCAAAATGATAATAAAAAAATCACATAATTAACATAATTTATGTACCTTTTAAAACTTGTTTACGTTGTTGAGGATTTGATACATATGAACAGCAGATGTGCTCGAGTAAAGCAGCAGTAAATATGTTAGTTTTGGCATCTTGTCTAGCTTGAGAAACGTTAACAGGTGGGGCTTGTAGCTGTAGCTGTGTTTTACTGGCGGAGATTTGAACCAGCTGGTGAGGCCTAGCGTGAGAGACAAAACCATTTTGACTGGACACTTCTGACAGATCATTTCCCTGGGAGTTGTAGAAGACAACACTATCTAAATCATAACATAACAACATTCATTGTTGTATAGCAAGAAAACAAATAATTATAACCAGATAAGTACAGCAATAAGTCAGCTACCTATAAGGTATTCTATTTTTATTAAAAAATTTTTGGGCTAGACTATTTTAAGAAATGCACTATCTTTGGTTATTAGGAAAATATGACATATATATACATGCAAGTTTGCATTATTCAAAGTAGAAAAGTAAGGATCATGCTATATTGAGCGAAATCCGCACAGATGCGCACGAAAACTTTGCACGGACAATAAAATAGGTCTGTTCTGTGCAACTTTTACGTGGTCAGTATGCTGAACAAATACTGGAAAAAGTTGACTGAGTAATTGTCACAAATTCTGAGTGTACAGGTATCTATGGACTTAACAGTTTTTTCCAATGATTGTAAAAGGATGTTCATGAATATTCTAAACTGATGAAAGAGGTGGTCATTGTTCATTATGTTATTATTTTCATTGATCATGTTAACTGCTGTCCAGCAATGTAAACAAGGTATTGCGCAATAATTGCCAAATAACCATAGAAATTCCAATGTTTTGTTTTGTTTTTCTATCTGAATAGTATTGGCGTGTGGGGAATGTTTTCTACTAGAATATTCTATACTGGAATGCTTGAGAATGTTCTAGAGTTTTTCTGTTTACTATAAATTGTTTACAAAATAGTTCATTTTTATAAGTTGATCTGTGAATATCTTGCTGGAGAAATAAAGTCTACTTATATTCACAACTCTATCTACCCTATATGCTATATGCTATTTGTCTATGCACTTCTGACTACCAGACTTTTCGAACTCGTCACACTGCTACCTTAGTTTTGTGACAGTAATACTTAGTGATTTCACTTGTTTCAGTTTCACATTCTTTCATTTCTATAAATTAAATATGAGATTTAAAGGTGAAATAATTTATAACGTTGTGCAGTAGCCATTGACAAACCCAACTAGTCACTAAAATTTTGCTGACAATGTATTGTGTCTGACTGGTAACTTTCACAGCAAAATTCTGCTCCATGTGGCAGGATCTCCACTTGATAAAACTCTTGCGCTCTGATTACTAAAATTTGATGACAGTTGATAATTAGCTTTCTAGCAACAAAAACCTACCGTCTTTACTATTAACACTGTCAAATATGAAAGCATTGTCACTAGTAGGGGCACTGGCTTCTGTAGTATTTGTAGAATGGGTATACGGAGCCATACTTTGACCTAGAGGCGATGGTATATTTCTGTTAGTTCTCCTATTTGAATTTTGGTTAGACTTCTTGTCCATAGCAAGTCAGCCAACAATTCTCACATTCACTTATTTTACATTAACTGCGGATTGGACATGTTCACTAAAAGCAGAAGGGTCGACAATAAATGACAGATATGATGTTTTAAATGAGGCAAGTTGAAGATTAAATCATTCATTGTGTAGAGAAAACACAGTGTCATTGCTACAACACTAACTATAATTGGGTAATATTTAAATATTTATGATGCAGATTAAAAAAAATCAAATACTATACGCTTTTATTGCTTTAGAGGCTATTTTTTTTCCTTTTAATAGGAACAGCACTATATATAATATGTGGCATATAAAAAGGCACCAACTGTAACGTAATTTCCAGGCCTATCATTAGCTGATGTCAGCAACGCTCAACAGTAGTACCACTACAGCTTTTCAAATAAACTAATTTTGTCACTGAGGGTAATCATACCACAACCTTCACACAGACTTCCTAATTTTCAATTGAATTACCGCTAAAAAGTCTACTTAACTGCATTGATTGAATCACTTTCGAAAAATTGCTATAGAACTATTTTAATGCAGATCATATACCATCCTTGAGTGCCCAAGGGTCTACAATCTACGGGCTAATGACTAAAAATTTAAAATTGGTAAATTTTCAGCTGATCAGTGGCCTACCCTCAAATTAGGAAAATCTTACAGCAGGTCGTTTGTTTCTTTGCCAAATGTGCCTGTAAGTGTGAGACTAAGCATCAGTGTATAAATACTAAACTAAAATAGATACTCATAGCCTCAAATTTTAGTCTCACAGTTACAGTAGCTCTTAGTGTAAGTCTTACTTTTACTATTAGAGTTAGCGTTACTCATACTGATACTGTTGGTCATAATCTTAAAGTTGCAAATTCACTCTGACTTAAAGTTAATAACTATAACTATTACTATTAAAATATTATTATAAATACAAATATTCGTCAAGTCTTGACTCTTGAGCTATAGCTTTACTCATACTGATTACCATACTGATAGTCATTAACAATATCAAAGGAAGACAAGGCATCTCAGAAGCTCGAAATAAACTCGAACTACAACTTCTCAAAGACTGAAGAAAAACACATAGGTTGTCACTGTTAATGAGAATCCTCTCAGATGAATCTAAACACCAAAACTTAGCCTCAGCTTATGATGAACTGACTAAAAATAAAAACAAGTACACTATGTATACACGAGCTGCACAGAGAGGTGAGCCAACATCTATCTATGCTGCGAGCAAGGTCTATTTTAACAGTTTTCTCCCACGCAGTGTGAGAGATCTGAAGCTAAGGTCAACTAACACACAACAATAAACAGCTATATGCTGCTATACTAACTCATGCTGACATTTATTACTAACCAAAGAGGCGCTCCACGTTTGCACCATAACGGTGACATTGAGTGTTCTATCGTCTACGAGGTGAGTTACTCAACCTCTGTTTTGTATTTATAGTGATACCCAATCTCATACTCGTAGCAGACTCATACTTATACTCATAGTGATAGTATGAGCTATAGTGAATGAGATACTCATAATCATATTGATATTCATACTGATAATTCACTCGGTAGACGTAGTCAGACTTAGTAGTTACTAACAGCATTAAACTCAATGATTAAATTTAACTTACTTTTAGCGGTAGTCTTATCTAACTTAGAGTTAGTCAGTTACACTCTAACTTACTGTTACTGTTAGTGTTAGTCAGTTTAACTGTTTAACTGATAGTGATAATGATATGCTTGGAGTTAGTGCTAGCGGTTCAAGTTCTACTTCAAGTTCATACATTACTTCCAATATTAAATTTTAAACCGTGAGGGACATTAGGGGTTTGTTCACCAACTTGAGTTCGGTGATGCATTTATTATTATATTATAATTCTAAATTTAATCACATTGTGATTAAATTTGATAGAATAAGGATATCCTTGACGATAGCCGTAGGTGTGCAGACTCATAGCTCTAGAAAAGCCACTGTGCGGCTTTAGTCCGAAATATTCCTTTTTGCTTTGAACTTAGTTGAATTTCTTTGTTTTCAAAACTGTGCACGAAAAGATTTGAAACCCGTATCAACTGTAAACTTTTCAAAAACTTTGACTAGGAACCGTCAACAAGTTTATATTCACGCTATTTGAAACATTTGTCCCCCTACCAAAATTATAGTTTTTCTCCTCGTTAAAACGTTATTGTATACAGAGATCCTACCACCTCGGTTACATAAAATAAAGTCTTGTCAACTGATTATGCTTTCAATATAATAATATTATTATATAAAATATTACAAGCTTTGTAGAAAACTATAAGAGAAGAGCCTCTAATATCAATATTAATAGTAATAGGCTTTATTATTATATCACACGTCTACACTGCAGATTACGTTAGAATTTCTAGCTTATCTAACAGGCCTTTCACTTTCAGTTGAACGTTTGAAGTCAAAAGCAGTTAAACTTAATGTTATAGTTATACCAACATTAGCATACACCAACTCTAAGTCTAACACTGTAACTGCACTTATCGTCTTCACTGATTACCATCACCATGCTTAGTTTAAATTCCAAGTCTTTGTTTATGATCACTATAGTTTTGGCTAGTTTTTTGGCAATCGTCGTGAGTGGACCGATTCATGCATCATGCAAAATTAATTGGTGAGTTTTATCACACTGACTTTAACTCCAAATCACTGTCAGGAACAGGAATTAATGTTTTTAAAGATGAGTGAGGTCATCACGCATGGCACATAAATTCGCACTTAAAATCAAGTCAATTTGTGAATTTACTATGAAATTAAATATAACCATTAGTTGATTAGTATTAGTATTACTAATAGTAATACTAATAGTAATAGTAATTCTAACTAGTATAGCTATGAGTATCATTAGTCTTAGACTTACTCTTTGGGAATTAGAAGTTACTGTTAGAACTAAGTTTACTCTCAATCTGACTTTGCCCATGGCTAGTGTCTCCATGCTGATATCTTAATAATACTAATAGTATATATTAATATTAGAATATGTCAAATCAATTTTAATGACAATAATATTATACAGTGATTGTAAATAATTATTATTATTTTAATTTATTGTGAGTGCATTACTTAACTAATCGTATTATTTCAAATATAATCCATACAGTATTAGTGTTACTTGAAATTAATTTGAAATATAAACTATAAAAATACATATGTGCTATCAATACGGATATATCATAATTGGAATTTCAAAAAATGATTTTATCTATATAGTATATAGCTATAGTAATGAAAGAATTTCAATAGGCCAAGGTCTAATTTGCATATAATATTAATATATCAAGCTTTGACAGAACATGTTTTTTTAGTGCATGGTTAATGAATCTGCTTAGGTGCTGCATCCACTTTAAAAATGCTAAAATAGTATATTATGGTTTTACGGTTTGGTGGAAATTTACTCAACAATCTGGATGTAAAGAAATACTTCAATGTATGCTTTAATGTAGTATAAAAAAACGTGTTTTGTTTAACATAAGGAGCAAATTTTTTGTTTCTGTCAAATTTTGCTCAAATTAAACTGGGATTTCTAAATTTGCTATGGATGAATAATTTGGGGTTTGTTTATTATTTTGAGTAGGATGTTGCATATGATTTATAAAAAAAATTATAAAAAATCAGTTTACTATATATATGCTTGATATGTTTATTAAAGCATATACTAGATTTTCCATGTCAAATTTTGTGATATCTTTGAGTCCCATTCCTAGTTTATATGTCAAACCTCAAGTGATAGCCCAGTCGAAATAAATTTCCTTGCCCAGAGTTGCCTGTCTTGATGAGTTTTTTTTGACAAATTACATTTTTTCGTTCCACAGTCTCCCACACCTAACATTGTATGTCAGAAATTTTACTGCTGCCATTAATTTAATCCTGGTTACTGCTTGAGATAAAGCAGTATTATCAGATACCTTTTTTGGTTTATTTTCAGGCTTTGTCTATGATTTTATCAAATTTCTCTACTTTTCAATAACAAAATAATCATTCATTTTGAAAAAAATCAATAAATTTTGAATCATATGATCACTTTATATTTGAGGTTGAAAATAGAAAGTTGCTGAGCAAAGGTTTTTGTAGTACAAAGTCTGGAAAATAGACTGGCACGCAAGTTTCATGTAATTTTTAAACAGCCCTCATATGTATAGCTATATATAAAACTGCTAGCCATGCAAAAGTTATTTAACTTGAGTTGCTTTCTTTTAGGACTTTTGGTGAAACCTGTGAGGCTGTTCAAGATGCTATTGTTTCCCAGATTAAGAAATGGAGTGGTCCCACTGGGTGTGACAATGGAGGAGAGAAGTGTTTGTATGCAGTAAGTAGACAGCAAGTTTATCTTCTACAAGCTAGATGAGGTTTTACATTTATGTTAGTACACTGGCAGGTTTGCTTAGTGTTTTAGAGGTATAAAATTGTGTAATAATATTTCGGCTTTGAATGTTTTAGAAACAAGAACAACATCTAGTGCATGACGTGAATTATCAACTATGTGCGGATGTCTTTTGTGCATTTTTTTTTAAATGCTGTATTTACCTCATAATAATGTGCTATTAAATTTAATTTAAATTAATTATAAATCGAAAAAGTTTTTAGTTACTTCTAGCAAGGTGCAATTCTTGTTATGTATGACGTTTCGCTCAGCTCCTAAATTTTTTAAATAGAAATAATTTTATGTAACTGTGTGTAAAGTGACGTAGCGTCTCAAGCTGATGGCTCCCATGCTTGTTGGCATACTAGAAAGCAAATTGTTATCAACTCCAGTGTCGTGATATCAGATGTATGTTCTTCTATATCAGCAGGTGTGGCTACTTAGCCTTCTGTCTTTGAAAATAAGACGCTTTCTAATCCAACAATGTCAATGTTGTAAGTTTTGTTATTCTAAAAATAGACTGCTTTTATATTTTAGGTAGTTAGCCAGACATCTGCTGAGCTGAAGGCTACACACACCACTCCTAAGAAGCATTATGTTGACGATCTAACATTTGATTTCTCTGGTTCTTCCAATCAATGCATGGTTAAGGTGCGATTAAAAGTAATTTTCGTGTTGACTTGCTTCTTCGCACAAGTTGGAATAAAAACAAAAACCGTCAATTTATATTAATTTTGATATACATATAACAATCAAAGCAATTAATATGTTTAATAGATCTTTTTGTTCTTAAATTTGGCAGCTATATCTTCAGAAAAGTTAGGCACAGTTTATAGTCATATTATTTTTTTCATTTAGCACCTGGTTTATATGAACATTATTCCTTTTAGGATGTAATCCAGCATTTCTAATATAGAAATATTGTCTGCTAATTAAACCTTCAGACAGTTATTGCAAGATTAATGTTATTAAGTAATAAATTTTATTAATGTGTTGAAAGATCATGTATCTTTTTTATTTTTGAAGTTGAGCACAAATTAAATTTACCATCTTTAAAGTATAAAAACTGCTGTTTATTTTACAAATTTAAAAGTATTCTGTCCATCACAGGCCTCTTCTACATCTGAAACATGGTACGCTGTTCTCGACTATGGTACTAACTACTGCAACTTGAAAAACCTCATCACAGGTGAAGTAGCATTGTTTCTATATCTGGAATTTTAATGAACAGGTCTAAGCATTTTAATGAAAGGTCCAGCAGAAAGTGGAAATGAATAGTTCTTGCTTTCAGTTCTAAATCTGTAGTTTTGCCTTTGAAAAAATTGGCAGATGCACATGTTAGAATACTAACAGTATTGTAACTAAAATATGTTGCCAAACTAGCAATGGTTTATGATTTACTAGCCATTTGCAATTTAAAACATTTGTGAATGATGAAAGCATAGTATCAGCTAGGCCATGAGAGTTGCTCGTATTGAGATCAATGTTAAATTATACTATCTATAACATAATATATTAATAAAGCTTTACTTGAAGTTTTAGAAAATGTCTTTTTTTAATATTGTAGAAAAGGTTTATTTGTTATCTTCCCACCATACTGTAACTTGTTGGCAGTTTTGTCGTTGTATACGTTCCATGCAGGTTCTATTACTTTATTGGTTGTAACAGGTGCTGGACTCGACCATGTGTCTGGCTATTCTGAGACTACTAGTGATGACGTGTGCACACAGTACAGTTCTCATAACTGCACAGTTTACTAGTGCAAGATCATTGAGAGATAAATCAACTTATCAGCTATCTTTTGTGTAATCAAAATTTTTAGTCTTGTCTAATAATTTCTATTTTTATAAATCAAGAACTGCTTAATTTTTTCTCTGTTATTAATTTGAGAGGCTCTGCTGCCTTGTAATACATTCTACTTCTAATAATTATCTTTATGTTTGATTCAATAAAATGTATTTTTTTGTGTGAATACTAATTGTGTTATTTATGTTGAGTGTATTACATGAATTATGGTTATAAACACTGCTTAGATTGGTAGATGAGATACTGGTACAAAAATCAAACAAAGGTACAAAGATCACTAAACTAAATTTAGTATTTGTGTAGTGCATATGACTGTTTATGCTAGCAAATCATCTAATGCTGGTAATAGAGCTATTTTTGACCAAGAGCACTCAACTCCAACTACTGAAACTGGACCATAAAATATGCCAGATCAGGTTTCAATTAGATTCACTCTTGCAGAAAATAAGCAGACAACTTCATATATATTAAGCAACAAATAGAGGTCATGTCTGCACTCTGAACACTCGGGCTATGTAAAATTTTTATCAACGGTGAAGAAACACCTGTTTATTTTACCATGACCTTGAATTACATGGTAATTGACATAGTTTAGAAAATTGAGGTGCCTAGAATTTTAATATAACTTGCCATAGGGGACTTTGACTTAGAAATAAAGTAACTGAAACTATCTTTGATTACTGACCTTTGATGGTGTCATGACCCAACGGCTTATTACAACAGGTTACAAAAATCTCACATGCTATTCAATGCCAATATTAAGAAGATGTAAAATATTACTGAAGAATAGGCTAAGAATTTCTAAACATAAAAGAGAAGAAATTTCACCCAGCTAACTGCTTCCACCATACTAACACCATATTATACTCTGTAGCATTGGAGTTTTCTGCACACTGCAACGTATATATTACTTTTTTGAACATTACTACAGAATGAATATATGTAAACATCAAATCCAACACCATTGAAGTTGGCTGATAGTTTCATCATAGCAATTTTATTGAAATTGCACATCATTAGATAAGTGAGATATTCATACAGATTGCAAAAATAATATAATATAATATTATTCTAATAAAAACTAATAATAACATACTATAATCCATCATATTACTGTTATATCGAAATATTAAATAATAGTGATTTTATCAAGTTTTGGAAGCTATAACCATCCTAGACGTAAAAAATGAAATACAAACTACAGTTACTTAGTTGCTGTACCTCTGTAACCCTGTGGAAGCAATCAACAAAAAGAATTAGTCAATTATTTAAATACAACTACAGGCATAAGTCTTATTTCTACACATAATATCTTACAATATATTTTTCTGTTGTGGGTTCTATTTGACAAAACACAACAGCACTTTTGTAAATTACACATTTTATAAATATTATTTGACATTTTTTCTGCGGTGAAAACAGAGTAATTGTAACATGAGATAATAATGGCACTGAGCGAATATTTTGGGCCAACGTCAACTTACAAGTGAATAATTATAAATTATACGAGTATAACATATATATAAAGCTATGATACACACAACTATGAAACTATCCCGACAGTGTCAATCGGATTAATATTGCCACCACACTGTGTTCCTATACGAGCATCAAGTTGCCTATAACACATAGTGGGAACATGTCAACTCGGAGTGTTTCAATTTGACCCATGAACTTTTCAACATAGGGTATAGAATCGAATGAGTAGACAATCCCAGACCATGAACAGTGACGTCGGTAAGAGTTTGTGTTGATACATACACATGAGATGACACTATATTGATATGGTATTCAGAGTGCAGGGACTAGATAGAGGGTGCTAAGTATACACACCAGGCAGCTGATGTATACCATTTTTACCAGCAAATTGCTGAGGAGTATATGACAGTTCGGCTGCTCTGTGAGCTCCTGATGCCTGCAAAATAATTTCAAATAAATTATAATTCATAAAAAATGTGACATTTTTATAAAAAGGACCTGACAACCACATAAATTGATTGATTTCAACCATCAACAGTCATAATGCTTGCACATGGTTACAGCGAAATACACCACTACTATATTTTCAAAGTCGATTCTCACTAACTAACACAGCTTTTGTTCAAATAGTTACTGTATATATTATTCAACTTGATTTGCATTTTAAAACGAAGTAATCCATATCAATATAGTTTATCTGTTCAATTAGTGAGCTTATTTATTTTGTCCTTTGCATGTAAACACTCACGTGAGTTTAATTGGTAACTAGATCAGTCACAAACACCAGTGATTGCTTTTGACTTTGTCACGTATTCCATAAAATGCAAATATAACTACCAATATTCAGTCAGCTCTTCCATTGTACAACACACATTTAACAAGATTATTTACCAGAGAAACTCATTCTGACTTGTAGATAAAACCTTTCAAAATATTAGATACGCTTTCTAGTACTAATTTAAAAATAGAAAAATGTGTCACAAGCAGCATCCAAAGGTTAACCAGGCCAATGACAACAAAAGCATGTTTTAGACAGTAAAATACCATAGAATACTTGGAAGATAATATTATTCTTACCCCAGTGGGCACAGAGATGACATGTGATGGAATGTTGACCTGTGAGGAAGGCACAAGGGGGTTGTAGCCTGTGTGAGTGCACGTCTGCACCACTAAAGCTTGTTGATATCTATACCTCCAAAAGCTGAAGCACCCGGCCAATAATATCAGGAAGATTACAAGTCCCAACCTACAACATATATATCAAAGCACTTGCAGCAGCTATTCAGTGTACAAAGGTTTAACCAACAACAGCTAGAAGCAAAATTAACATAACCTATTACATGTTCTATATTGCATCTGGAAAGTTACATTGAGAGGGAGTTATCTCTCCATACAGCTAAACATGTACAACTCCATGGTAACAAATGGAACAGGTCATAAAGCCTTGCAGTGGCAACTGTTAAGTAACATTAGTATAAATTAATCCATCACTGTTAATATTTACTTTGGCAGATCAATATTTTTTATCCCTAACTAAATTTAGAGGTTACAATCATAAAGCTATTCAATGCAACTTATTTTCTAGGCACTTGCACAAAAATGTATATAATCTAAAAATAATCATCAACCTAGAAATAGCTCTTTGTTTATATAACAATTTTTCAGAAGTTCACCACAAAATCATAAGTTTTAAACCAAGTTTTGTAATTTTAGCAATTCCCCTCTTATGATAACCTCAAATACAATTGAAAAATTCTGCATAGATAAATCAGTGACACCATTACATTTTAGGCAAACCAATATAGCTATAGAAAAAAACTTTTAAATGTTTGACTACGTCAATTAGTTTATCATTTAGTTAAAAGTGAAATTCCATCTTTTGGCACATTCCAGTTAAAAGCCGATCAAGCCTGTGGACTGCTGGTAGGGTAGGAAATTTCTCAAGTATGAGTGAGTGAAGCACGCCATGAAGCTCTTAGTCAATGACATTTTATACTGGTAGTGTTTTGCTGAAGGTATTTTGGCTGAGAAAAACCTATGTATGCTGTTGGCATTTATATTACTGTTGCTCACATAGTCACTGCTCACTAGGTTAATTAGTTATTGCACTGCTGAAGCAGAACACTAAAAATAGGATATGAAAAAATGTCACCAAATATAATCATTTTACAGAAAAATGGTTTCTGTAAAAAATGTCAAGTGTATTTTTATGACCAAAGATGCAGTACATCGAATGACGCAAAAAATGTTGAGTAGTAATTTTCTAACTTGTTAAGGAAAACTCTACTAGAGCAGCCAATATTTCACAAGGAATGTCAACTATAATCACAGCAGCGTAGGAACAATAAAGCCTTGACTATGGTTGGTAATTTAAGTAATTTCTGCAAATGGGTAGATAAAATTGAATAACAAAATTAATTTCCAGTACGAAGGCTCCTACGAATGTCGCGGGGTGGCGCAACCTTAGGAAACTCACGCTTGGCAATCATGCTACTACACGTGACCCATCACCTGATTTAGTAAGACTACGTTCCGCGCAGTAATGGAACAATGGAACCAGCAACATGGAATTTCCAGGTCATCGCGAGCAAACTCAATGATGCAACTGACCGAGCAGTTAGATATGCCTACGCTGCGTAATAGTTATATTAAACTAATAATAATAATAATCCTACGCAGTTGCTAATATGAACTGAACTGCAAAACTATTTATTGCTTTGGAAGTTTAGGCTTAGAATAACAAGTTAGCAAATGATTGAGAAATCAACTGCGACCGATAGTTTAGTAAGTAAGCAACACTATTAAAAAGTGCCCGTAGCCTTCTTCACCTTAAATCAGCAAAATTCACAGTCAATCACTTAGAAACTGATGAGTAGTTTACATCAGAAGATGAAGTCCTTGAGACATATAGCCATCAAACTCAGACACCATTGACTAGTCAATAGATCAGAAGTACCCATGAGATGTTACTTGATGCTAGTCGTTAGGGTTGACTCAGAGGGTGCCAGTAATACCAACACACCTACTGAAGCTGTACATTATCACGCAGTATCTTAGAAACTTGCATTCTTTACTATCTTGATTTCGTTAGCTGTGGGCTGATTCACAGTTGGAAGCCCCAAGACGGCCCCAGTAATGAGCTATGTAAAGCAATGGGAGCTGAGGTTGATTTTGTGACTTGTTATAGAACTCAAACTCAAGTATGGAACTGTTCAACTTCCACTGCAGTAGCTGGAAGTTTTTTCTAGTACTTTCGACAACTTAGATAAAGGCTCACAATTTTAAGACTTCGAAATTAACGAGAATTAAACCTCAGTAGTATGAGGTTCAATAAAGCATGAGATGAGGGAGAAGTAAGCTGCCGAGATAGCATTGCCTACTAACACGCTAAGACACGAAAGCATGATACTATACTATATACTTTGAGCCTACGACTGATCGTCATTGTGTCAGCCATAATGAACAAAAACCATATCTATTACTGATAGGGAACAAATATTCCATGATTCAAAGATTGAAATCAATTTAGCTGAGCAGCAGTAGAACCTTAGACTCAGTACGCAAATACAAGGAAAACTCATTGTACCCATAATTCGAACTGTGAAAGTAAACATTGAGCCTGGATAGAACACTAGCACGTTGTTCAAAACAAGCTACACAAATTAAACAAAGACTTGTAGGGCAGCGTGACGTCAACCTAGTACACCAGCCATAGCAGAAGTCCAGTTGTATAAGCATATAGCTGATAGCAAATAGCCAGACACTGAGAATCCAGTAAAATACACCATAGAGAGTCATCACTTACCAGAAGTACCACATCTGCCAGACATTATAAGATGTGCAGCATATGTTGTGTCCACAGCAATACTCGTCAAAGTCGCACCTATAAATATTAAGGATTAGAGTTCACCACTGTAATGTGGACATTTATTACACCAGGAATGCTAAGGCATTCACCTGTATGCTATGCATGTACCACTTTCATACACTAGCTCCAATACGACACATATCAAATCATTTTGTGTAAGCAATAAACACAGGCAATTGCCCTTCGCATGCAGATTATAACCAGGCATTGCTAGCTAGAAAAAGATTTGTATATTTTCCAGCATTATCAACTGAGGAGTCCTCGAAATCTATACAGTATAAATGATGCAAGCTATGATAATGTAGTTAAGGTGGGGCTGTATCAACTAATCATGAACAGTATTGAATAGGATAGTGTGAAGTTCAGTTAACTAGTGGCTGCTATGTTCATACATTCCCATAAAACTAGCTAAATGGTACGCAGTGTTACAGTAGATTACACTAATCCCAGGCAAGCTAGCAGTAGGGCTGTAGTTTTAACTCATTAAGTAATCTCACCGGAGTGGTGGTAATGGTAGTAGTGGTAGTGATAGTAGTAGTAGCAGTAGTAGCAGCAGCAGTAGTAGTTGACTAGTACTACTAGTAGTACTAAGAGTACTAATACTACTAGGAGAGTTATAAGACTGCTGAAGAGAATACTACTAGTAACTAAAGTATTATTACTCATAGGAGCAGAGGAAGTATAGAGTGGTACCATGGTATAATGACAGTAAATAGTTGAAGACAAGTAAGAAATCCCAAGAATGACATTCCAAAGCAGACCAGGTGGCCAGTATTATGATTTAATGTGGCTATATGGTGGTCAATCTGCCAACAAACTCTATAATTAGCGCCAATGATTGCCAAGAAAATTGATATAGATGTTGGTAGTTCAAAGCAACGGCTTACTCAAACTATATCGCATCAGCTGGTCATCAAATTGATAATGTACTAACTGATCCTTATTTACTAACTTTACTATTTTCTGCTTCGTTTTTATTTTTATCAAGCTGGTATCAGCCTAATTTTGTGTAAATGTAATTTCCAGTTAAATTAATGTGTAGAAACTATAGTTAATATTATTTCATTTAAATAAAATGAACGTAGATTATATCTATTAATATATTTTTGCCTAACTAAGTAGCATATTTAAAGCAAATATAAATATTATATTTAAAGAGAATAAAATAAAAATTATAAGCTCACCTGTCATTATCACAGTAGTAGCCATAAACCTAAAAATACAAGAGAAGGTCAACAGTTAGTTTAAACAAGACATATAATAGTTATAGTAGTCCAATTCATAATACTAACTGCTTTATACAATCCACATTTAGTAAATGGTGGACAATAACTGACCTATGGTACTTCCATAGGGTCGCTGAACCCAGCATATCAGCAGCTATGATAAAAAAGAGTCTAAACCCTAAATCAATGATACCCTAAATGCTCACCATACCAAATTGTAAGTCTACCGTAAACTATGAAAAAAACTAGAAAAAAAAGTTCTTGGTAAGCTAAGTTATTTGGCACACTTTCCCCACTAAGAATGGAACAGGATTCTAGTGATGGATAACTTTAGCCTTCATTTCGTTTTAATATCAATAATATACTATTTAGATTTTAGATAATAAAAGTCATATTGAATAACATTGAATTATTAATAGCAATATAACAACAATATTGAATATTATCAGAGGTGAGTGTAGGCTGTCCCGCCCTCACTGACTCAAGTATTTAACATCTCATGACTAGCTAAAGTCCATCAACTGACTTTCCTGGCTTCCTAGATTGACATGGAACATTAGATTAGCTTACTGCAATTTTGTTACATTTCGATTAGTCAAATCTTGAAATCACCCAATAGAAATCATGCCAAATGGGGCAAATGATAAACTATATGTACTATTTTAGAAAGATTATTGGATGTCATTTTATAATTTTGTATAAGTAAACCTGATGGTTTTGTTTAAATTTTTAAACATATGCAAATATCGAATCTATATAAATATTGGGTATTGACTAGTACTAAAGACATGCATATATATTAAAACTGAACAGAGGCTTGGCTCAAAATTCTTAAGTAATATAACTTCAATTAACCAACCATTGTTACGGCTACACCCAGAGCTGATAATTATCATGAGATTATTTATAAAGTATAATTAAATTATTATTGTTAATCAGGCTGGTGCTGTAAGGGTTCAAACCCAAATATTATTTGCTCCATTAAAGTATAATTTCTATTGTGCTGATCATTAGACATGAGCATATTTTCAGACCCATTTGCAAATGGCTAGTAAAGTTTAACGATAAATGAAAATTATACTTTAAATTAAATAGTACAGCACTAGTTACTTATCATTTAACTATTAGTATTAGCACGGCTACTACAAACTTAGATTATAGAACCAGTATTAGCATAACTCCAACAGTTAATAACACTGGCATTTAAATCTTTAATGTGCACATCATGAGTATCATTGTGACTATCAAAATGAAAATAATCTTTAAACTATGAGAGCATAATTATAACTTAAAATGTAAAAACTGCTAGTCCCATGTTAATGGATCCTGCCAACTTCCTTAAAAATCAAAGCTAAAAAGTGATGCCTTAAGGAACTTCGTCAATTTACCCATCAATGAATTTGACTACCACGGTGTACATTAGCACAATTACATAATGGTAGCTAGTAGTCAGTAATAAACTGTAAGATTTAATTTTATTATAGTTAGTTACAGATTTGTACTATTACTATTATTATATAAAAAAGCCTACCATACCACCTCTTTAACAAATTATTGATGAGTAAAAAGTAATACAAATCTGTAAGTTACAAGTTATGCAACTATTTATTATGACACATTGTTTTTAGTCGTGCTAATAAAAATCAGTTTTAAAAGAAAAAAAATTAAAGTTTTATTTTCATCTAAATTAAAAATAAACAATCTCAACCACAGAGTCAACAGGTGAGCATCATTACACTGAATAAAAATTTGACTGCAATTATTAGCAAATAGGCTCAGTTGTAAGTGTATTTGTGATGATACACGTGATCATTTTTTTCACTTTAGCTTAACTTATCTTAGCATATCAACTAGTGGTCTGCTAGTAGTATATAGTTTTTTATTTAGAACTAAATAAATAGTAGCAAAACTCAGTCTGCATTTTATATCTAAAATCAACAAGTTACAACTGGCAAAAAATAACTTAAACTGAAAACAAATTAATGTAGCGGCCTATTTCTAATATCATGATAACTATTAGCAACTAACAGTTACAATAAGTATAACTACCTTCAATAAACCTACTACTGCACTTGCTGACTAATTTGACTACAGAGACTGTTGCAACCTATTTCATCATGATATAAAATAACGTAACATAATGGGAAACTTGAAAAAAATCACAAGAACACATAATCTTTTTTACAGCAACATTTAACTGATGTAAGTGTGTAACCACAGAATTATTCATGTTTCCTAACTATAAGTGAGACAAAGTGAAAGTGTGACATGTAATGTAGGGCAAAACCTAAACTGGAAAGAAAATAGTAGATCTAGGCTGCAGAACTAACTTCGACAGTGGATCCAACTGTAAGAGTGTTGGTGCCAACAGTTTTCCACTGTGACCCATACCTCAAGTCTCACTCTAATATAATACCAGTAATAATTAAAGTTTATCATTATAATTCAATAAAATTTTGGTGCCAGTAGTTGTCAGAGAGATATTATTACGATTTTCACTCATACTGAAAATATTGACTTTTACTTTTAGTAACTATAATATCTATCATTATGATTATCTAATGCTATAATTCAAAATTTTAAAAGGGGGCATCTCAAAATTAAAAGTGTGTGAAAGAAGCAATTTACAAATGAAATCATACGCGATTTTTATAGAAATAAACCATTATGGATATCAGTATGAGTATGGTCCTCTTGAGTCGTAAGTTTAATGTTTAAAAATAAATTAATAAAATAAGTTATCATCATAATGATAATATAAATATTATTTTAAAAGATAAAACCTTAAACTACCAGTACAAGTTTACGCTAAATTTTAATTTAAGCTTGAAAGTAGAAGTTAAAAGCAAAACCCAGAGCCAGCTTCTACTTCTAGCATAATAACAATCGCAATGAATTGAGTAATGACTATGGGTCAGTGAGCATGAGTCAGAGTGTAGTGTAAAAATAAATCCAAGTGTATCAGCATCACTGTATCAGTAAGACTAAGTAAGAATGACTACAACAATCCTAATAACAATCACAATGAGTATTAGTATGACTATGAAAATCAAAATCAAAATGCCAACTTCAACTTCAACTTGAACTTCTACTTCTAGGTTTTTTATTTCTATTGTAACACTTACAGTATTTTTAGACTAAATCAATAAAACTACCGAAAAATATAAGTATTTTGTTCAAATGCAGGAAAACAGATAAAATATATACTTACACTAGGAGTCTGTAACAAAATTGTAAGCCAGCTTGCCAGGCAGTGAAGATGTCGATCCACCATGATTTCTGCCTGTCATGTTTATGTTGACAAGTTAGTTTATTGTACTACTCTTACAGGATATATCAGCGCCAGCGAACCCGATAGCTGCATAACTATTCTTAATAAAAGGCTATCAGCAAAAATTACTTTTAGTTTACTCAAATTTTGCAACAAAATATATATTGAGCATTTTTATTAAAACTGCAAAAAAAAAATACAACAAATTATAAACAGTAATAGAAAGTTTATTAAGCTCACTATGTGGTGATGCAAGTGCAAATAGTTTTTGTAAAACCCTACGCGCTAATCGCCACGTGAGGAGTTTCGTTTTAATTGTGATTATCGTTTAGATCTTTGAACGTAATAATATTATTTGAGATGTCAATGTGTAACATGTATAGAGTGAACAGTGGAAAAGTTCAAACCCAATTTACCACAATGAGACTCACTGCAATTTTACTGATGTTCAATAGAACAGAAACAGGATATTTTATACTGTAAGGATTTTATATGCTTGTGATAAATATATTAAAAAGGTATCTTCCCTTTAAAAAATGGACACTAACTATATTAGAGTTGCGTTTTGTGTAGCAAACCAACTGGTGGGTAAAGGTCTTGTGAAGAGAGCTGTGGTAGCAGTAAGATAGAGCAAATTATATGGCAGTATGTATATCTTGTTGGTAATGTAGCAAGGTATTGAAACTTCATTACTCTATATAGGTTTTACAGCTTGCTGCATGTTTTTAGTGAATAAAAAAAATTATAGTCAATATCTCCTTAGCTTACCAAGTCTCTAAATGTAATTCTGCATCAGAAGATCAGGCTATTATAAATGGCACATGCTATAAATCATTTAAACTTTACATTGGATTGTTGCAGTAGCAAAATTTTATCAAACTGGTTCTCTTTTCCATTGAATTTGTTTTCCAAAACTGCAATTCTGGCATTATAATATAACCAATTGTGATAATATTACGTGCTTATATTTGTTACTGTAGGATCAATGTGTTAATCTAATAAATAAAATAGGCTTATATATAGGCTATTATATCGTTAATTCTGAATCCTTTTTATTACTGATGATAATCTACATTCCACACCATCTGGCCAGCCATCCTTTCCCTGTTGATCCTTGGATTTATTACCACCAGAATATATACAATACAAAGACTGCAACAAATATCTAAAGGTAATTAGACAACTATATTACCTAATGTTACATGCAAACATTCAATGTTCATTATTTTTACTTGAGCAAGGTAAAAGTCGACTGTCATGGAACAATAGTTGCAGCAATAGTTTACAGCTGCAATATAGCTAATCATTAGAGCATCTCGCTTAAGTCATCAACTAGGTTATTTAAAAGCAATTTATGCCAAAGATAATAATTCGTGTGATTTACCAGATGTTAGCTAATATGTGCAGCCATTTTGGCTCTGTAATATCTCTAGTACCACACTCACAGGCAGGTGACAAAGTCAGGTTTGTATAAGACAGGAAACAACGATTCTCAACATGAAGGTATACTTTGTTGCTGTTCTTTTGGTTCTACTGCAAAACAGAAAATAAATCTACAAAAGCATTTTTAAGCCTATATTTTGTCTATTTGTATAATTCTATATTCAATTACTTATTACTGGTTTTAACATATATATCAAATTGTCCATGTTTATTTCATAATGTGCTCTTTATCGCTGTTTATTTATGATCTGTTATAACTATTTTTAGTGTCTTCTGCTGTTAGTAGTCGTTGGACTAACTGTAGCTGTAGAATGGACACCTGCCAAAATCGCTGCTGTGATGAACAGCACTCCAGTTGAGGTGTTCATTGACTATCTTGAACCAGAATTGAAGGAATTAGTTCAATCAAAGAGGCAACTTCAATCGTAAGCTAGTATTCTGACCTCACAATTACAACTAAAAATAACATGTGACACAATAAACTCACAATTGTTTTACACAGTACCCTTTAATCATGTTGTTATTCTGGAAGTATTTTTGCCACTATTCAGGTTGTGTTTTATCATTGAAAGCAATTTTACAGAACAAATCGCCAGCATTTCTGCTGTAAGGTAGACAACTCCGAGCCTCAACCAATTCTGAAGTCACGAATGGAGATAAAATATGAAAAAGTTTCCATTTCTGTGACTACTGGGTACCAGGGATGCGGCCTGTGGGGCTTGGGTAAATGTAAACACACCACTGCCAGATACCAGTAAATATTATTTCATGCTATTTACTACTAATTTAATAGTGATTATGCATATTTACAATAGGTTAGTGTTCTATAATGTTAAAAAATGCAAAACAAATTTTATCTAGTACACCGACTTTTTACATAACCATGTCTAGAATATTAATAAGGCATGCAGATATAAATAAAGAATTTCAAATTTGCATAACTCATAGTAAATAATATGTTGGTTTCGCTTATAGTAACTTTACATTTTCTTCTCGGTATATTAGAAATATTTCACAAAAGTCACTATAATAAGCATGAAAATTTACACAACTTTATATTATATACAAAATGCTATATAGATATTAAACTGAGCTTATTATTAATAATACTCTTACATTCTATTTCTACAAATAATATGTTTGTAAATAACTATTTTCAGCCAGGAGGTAAAATATAGCCATAGGTACCTGATAAACCCCTTGTTTCAAGACTGTCCAGCACAACATGTCGTCTGCTGTGCTCAGTTTCATTTGGTTAATGGAAACTGCATTCGTAAGTACTAAACTTTTAAAATCATATTTAAAATTTCTCAAGATTTAAAAATAAGTAGCAACGTTATTTTAAAAGCTAAAATTATCAGACTAAGAATAATCAACTTTATTATATTATTTTTATCTCTCTAACTTCAAGTTGCATTGAAAATTATACAGGCTATAATTTACACTGTTTCAAATACCTTGACCTAATACTTCTAGATAATGACCACCTCAACAAGCATGTAGGGACATTTGAGTTCCTACATGGAATCGGTTTGGTGAAACCAGATGACCACTCGACCAACAGTGCAGCAGACAGCTCTTCAGCCTAATGGTTGGATTGATGAAAATAATTTGCTGTGTTTAATATTTCTAGATTATGAAATAAAAATTGGAATTGTCGTTCTGCGATACTTTCCTTCAACATCCTCTCCACCTATGTGGCATTGTTTTTCACGTATAATGTATTACTCATTGTAACAGTCAAATTACTAACTATTAGATCATTTATTCTATATTTAGGTGTAGTAGTGAAACAATATCAATAGCCAAAATTCTGTAACTCTATAGGAATTTTGTTTTAGGAAAAGGGAGACATTCTTGAAAAATAAACCGCAACTTCTTTTGCCACATTTTCATTTATAATACAAGATTTCCCCAAGTTCCCCCAAACTACCTTTTATTTTGCAATTCTAGTCTAATAAAGTGAAGTATGAATTCTATATTGTAACATGCCACTAATTTGAAGGAAACAAAAGTTTCAAAAAATATCTGTATTGATAATAGTTCTAAATTTCATAGGTATAACGGTTTCATTGCATATTAAATAAGTATTATATCTGGCTGTGCAATGTGAAGTCTTAGGGCACTGCATTCACTGCAGTCCTAAATAATCATTTAAACTCTAAAATCTAAAAAAATAGTAGAGGTTTTAGATCTTATAATTACGAATTTATTGATAAACATATTATAGCTCTCAATACAAACATTACATTATAAATTTAAAAAAGTATAAACAGCTAAAAAGTTTTTAAATAAGTAACAAATTGTATCATTATTACATCCAGGAAGAGCTAGAAAAGATTAGTAATAAAAGTTCACAATTATAAACTAATGCTAGAACTACTGCTGATAAATGCTGGAATTACTCAAACTTACATCAAGAATAGAATTAGGACTAGAAAATTAAAAAAAAATGATCGGTAAAGGTTCTGCTTTAGCTTTTATATGATCGGAATAGATTTTAACTTACAATAGTTTAATAGCACTAAATATTGACATATAATATTGTAATCAAACTAATATTATATATAAAACATGCAACTTACAGCCGATTGAATAGCATCAGTATATGGGTTTGCAATATTATAAACCAATTTTCCTGGACCTTTAAGTGGCTTTAATAAAAAGTATTCCGGTTGATTTCAGTTTATAATTAGAAAATTGCTGTAATTGCAGCAAAAGTTCTAATATGGTAAAAACAACAATTTGAGTTTACATGTTCAATAAGAAATTATTATGTTTATAAAATGTTATATTCATGCACATGTCTTCAAAGTGTGTTGAGAGATATTTGCGCCAATGTCAAACAAGATAAGAAGACAAAATTAAAAAAAACTGTTACCTTGCAATAAAAAGTAACCTAAAACAAATGTACTATCATGTGATGTAATAGATAATATATTGCATAGTTATAAAAAGAATTAAAGATAAGCGCATTACTGTTGAGCCATCTTGTGGCATAAGACTTTGAAACCTAAAATGAATAAATAGAATATTTTTTACATTAAATATGATATCATAGCTGCACATCCATTATCTCATGATCGCTTACAGGCCAAATAATGATTACTGATGTGTCAATAAAATTATATAATTTAAATGATACTCAACAGTAAAAACTTTTTGATTTTTTTAATTGTTTGATTTGTTTCAATTGTTTGATTTGTTTTAATTGTTTGATTTTTTACTATGTTGTGTGTTTGGATCTTAAAATAAAAAGTAGTTTACAAATAAGAAGTTTGTTTTTTTTCAGTATCTATTTTATCAACAATATATAAATCTAGCCATGCTGTTCAGAACTGTTCGTTTACTTAAAATGGAACTAGCTTATAAAAAATTATTAAAAGAATTTATTATAATAGAACATCATCTGCATGTTGATGTCTTTTAGAAAATGTTTTTGATGGTTTTTACAATTACCTTATACCAATACTTATTTTTAAATTATATGAATTTTGCATTCAAAATTGTATATCGCTGGTAAACCATTTCTTAGTGCATTGACCATCAAGCAGTACATAAATATATTATAATTTTTAATATAAAACTAGCATTGCACAAAAATAATATACTAAATATTTTTTATTTAAAGTAAATGTTTATCTATCATAAATCTAATTTTGAGATTTTCAGTAACTATAAGTTCTTGTTTAAAGTTAATATATGCTTTAGCTGTTTATCACAATAACACTGACTACAGTAGCATCATAATATAGTTCGCTGACTGGTTATGCGACATGGAAAGGGTGTAACACGGAATATAACTACAGAGATAAAGCAGCAGTTCTTCTCCGTAAAATATAGGTGTGATAATCTAAAGTGACGTATGTATCACCATATGGTTATGTTCACATTCCAACACATTTCCCCTTGACATCCACTGGATCTGCCATCACCACAGTTTGTAAAATATTACCGTGCAATTGCTGCTGCTCTTTTCTTGTAAAGGAAAATGAGGTTCTGTGTTGCTCTTTGTTTGTGCATCGCCAGTTGCTATGCGCTGTCTTACACCACAGATTTTACTGCTCAAGGTAACCTAAAAAGTGGTTAAACAATATCCATGCTTGTTGAAGTATTTCAATTATTATTCTACGTAGTGCAAAGAAGTTACTTTAGTGTTTGAGTATTTAATTCACCACATAACAGAGCTTAACTTCACTAACAACCTTTTGAAAATAAATTTGACTTTCTTCTCATAACTAGTGTGCTGCTTTACACTAGCTAAAACAGTTCTTAATTCCGATTTATTTATAGATAAATGTCTGTTTAATTCAACAATTTTCTGTAATTTGATAAGTTCTGTTTAGATGCTGTAACATTGGCTAAAGAACTCACCCTGCCTGAGCTTCAGGCATTGATGGCTGAAACTGGCTCAGCTGGTAATGAAAAGAGAGAAATTACAGGACCAGATGGACAACCCATTGACTTGGCACAATTTGGTCAAGTACAAATCGATCCCAAGTAAGAAAAAATATTCAATTTTCAACTAATATTGCATCTATAAGAACACACAGACTTGGTAGTATTGAATTGTTATAGTATTGAACAAAAAGGGGTATTTTAAGGTGATACATGTTTAAATGACGAATTATTGTCTGTTGAACACAATTTGTATGCAAGTGAGTAGCTTTCCAAGTAATGCCAACATTTTAGGATACTACATATGATGTATAGATAGTAACATAATAAAATTTTCTCATGCAAATAAAATCACAATTCTAAAAAAAATGTTTAAATTTTCTTTTAAATAAAGCATATTTGCAATAACTGCAAATAATTGAGCAAAATTGAATTTTCAATATAATTTGCAAAATAAGTTTGATTGAAATAAATGATATTTTATAATTAGGTTCTTAATGCTGGGCATACACATTCACATGCATGCTTTTCAATAAATGCTCACAACATATTGTAATATATATATATATATATATATATATATATATATATATATATATACATATATTTCTATACTGTTTGGCAAAAAATTATTACTGAAATTGAAATAATGGTGCACAAATCTTATTTGATTATAAATTATATCTCTGTATTATTTATTCATATTATGTTTGAGTTGTATTGTAGAAGCCATTTTTGCTGCACACAAGAGCATGTTCAAAATAAAAATTGGAACACCAAGGAGCAAACAAAAGTTGTTTGGGAGTACAAGCACATAACATTTCAAATGAAGCATGGCTACACCAAGTGCAAAACTTTTGGCTGGAGTCGATGCAGTTTGTACAAAGAAGGATACGCGTAAGTGAAGTAATCATAGTGTCATGTAATTGATCAAAATAAATGTCTGTACTATTTGTGTGTGTATGCTATATGCTTTTGAAGAGTTTGTGAGAGATTTAAGATGACATTTTAGCAAATTTGCATTATTCTAAAAAACACATGTGGATATTATTTTATACAGTCAACAGCTTTTCTCTCACACCCAAGTAATAGAACTCGAAGATGTTAAGTTCTGCCCAGATGAACACATCACTTGTTGCCACGGATACACCAAAGTTGCTGATGGAAATTGCCTCCGTAAGATTTTGTTAACCGATTTAATATTAGTTTTTAGACAATTTTCCTACTTGAGTCATTGCTGAAAGCATAGTGCTTTTACTTATCAACATAATTCACTGTATATAATCAAAAGGTGACAAGAACATATTTCTCCCTTTATAATTTAGTCAATTTTTCATTTGTGGACAACTAGAAAGATAGGTATGACCGTGACTGTATTAGTGAAAGTGACGGCCTTATTTTATTTAAACTAAATTTTTTTAAATTGTTCACACTTTTACTCAGGTTTGGATGACTTGACTTCAAACCCTCAACTTGGAGACAGCCTCTGCAGAATGGCTAGACTTGGCTTGCTTCAGTCTCACGAGAAGCCCACCAACTGCCCAAGTGATTAAAACGAGCATCATTTTCAAAAGGCTACGTTTGTAAAACTGAAGAAAAGGTGTTTCACTCTACCAACAGCATGACCTTCATGCCTGTGATAAGTTTTTACCACAGCATAGCATCTTTCTTCAGAATCTAATGCTCTTATTATACGTAGCCTGGTGTTTGTTTGAAATAAAATGTTGCAATCAATTACAATAAACAGATTGGAAACTTATTTTGATGATTAATAATCTTTTACTTGAAAACTAATTTTACAAATACTTGCAAAGCAAAATTCATGACATAAAGGTATTATTAGCAATTATACGCATGGCAATGTGCACAGTTATGGAGCAACAGTAGGAGCAAAGCCAACTCTGTTATTCTGTGCATCAAACTCAGTATAGTATGGTCCAATGAACACATCACCAAGGATCCAAAGTGGTCCGGATGGTACTTCAATACCCATGAATCCACTGAGACAAATAGTTTCACCTGCTTGACTCACCTGAATTAATGTTTAAACATTGCAATTGCTACTTGAAATACATTCATCATACTTAGCAGTCACATAAATATAAAAGACGTTAATAAAGGCTCACAAAATAAGAATATACAAAACAATATGGATAGAACACAAAACTAGTGCAAGATTTATAATAATCATTAAAATAGAGAAGTGGAATCATAAGTAGTAGCAGATCGTCACTAATTATTTGCAGTTTCAGCGAAGCCAACGCGATTATTTCCTGCGTCAAACTCTGTGTAGTAGGGCCCAATGAAGATGTCGCCCAGGATCCATAGAGGTCCAACGGGTACATCAATACCCATAAAGCCACTAAGACAAATTGTCTCTCCCATTGTAGATTCCTGGTTAATTAAATAGGCTAGCTAAATCATGAGCAATCATAAATATAAATTCAATTTATATTCTGTAGCCAAATGCATTGGATAAAGCTGGTTCAACATAGAAGCACATGCATGAAATGTTACCAGCGAATAGCACTAGACTATTTCCATTAGGAAGTTCTTCCCAGGTTAAATCATAACTTAGCTTGTTTGTCATTGTGTGAATACAAGATTGATTGACATTAAAGAATAATTATGGAAAGAAAATAAGCTCCGAGTGGAAAATCACAAGTCAGACATGAGTAGACAACTTCACAACAATGACAAACATTTTAAATTTGCAGTAGTAAATCAAATAATCTGGTTTATCAGCAATTGATTAATGCACACTATATTTCTATTGGGGTGACAAATAGATTGATCTTTTAGTTTGCCGCTTCAGTTTTAATAAGCTTTTTTAAAAATCTCAAGAGTGACCTAAATTATGCTCACACAACATTTAGATAAGCTGAAATGACTCAATAGAAGTTAAGTTGGTTTAATTAAGAATTGCCTACAATAACTGTCAGCCATTATTTATTTGACAAAATTTCTCAGAAGGAGATTTGACAAGTTATATAAAGTTTTTTGTTTGACAGTTGCACCTGGTAAAAACTACCAAGAAAGAAAATTTCGCTTGTTTTTTATTAGATTACACAACTGACTGACAATGACCTTCTGCATTTGGTTTACAAATAAAGGTTTTTAGCGCAAAAACAAGAACACTTTTATAACCTTTCAGTGTTAGTACTAAACTTGTAGTAATTAAATATTTTTTAGAAAATGTATTACTTATACCTTTACAACTATATAGAGCAGGTTTACGACTAGTACTAGCATCTTTGTGCAGTTGATTGAGCTAGTTATCACATGTTCATAGACTGAATCACTAGACCAACATAATATCGGAATTGCAGTTGAAGCAATAAACTAGGTCAATCTTATGATTCACTGGTTAGTCATACTAATAGAAACATAGTGATCATCAAATGAGCAGGATAGCATTGGAGGTGATATCTGAAGGATAGCATTGAAGGTGATATGTGCAGGATGAGTTACCTGGAGGATATAGTCAGATCCTTGGAGGGTAAATTTCTTTCCTCCAAGAACAAAGCCAATAGAGGGAAGAGATGAAACCTTGTTACAATCAACGGTATACTACAAAAACAAAATACAATGCAGTACAATATACTTGTGAGAACTTAATTACAGCTTTTGAAATAAACTTTGTTTTGTCACATTCAAAGTAAGTTAATTCTACATTGAAATATAATGTTAAATTTTGCTCTTTACATTATTATAATTAGCAAGTAGGTAAGAATTCAAAACACTAGTGTGCATATTGCAGGCTGAATTGCATAATATCCCAAATATAATTGTTATTCAGCTGTACCTAAGCCCTTTGACAAGTAATTCCTGAGTAGTTTACTAAGAAGAGTTACCCATAACATTACCTAGACTAGAAGAAACACCATCTAAGAAAATTCCCTGTTATGATTACACATATTGTAGCCTCTGTTATGCTAATCCTGAATATTTCTTATGAAATAATGTAGCAATGTGACCTCAGATATGTAGCTCTACAGGTTGCATTACAAGAGTGAGTTTGGGCAGGTGGTCACAGCTACTTCACTCGCAAACAAGCACTTGCTAAAGATGTCACTCTACACAGACTAGTGTTCTAATATTCATACTCATACTAAATATATCATAATTTATAAGGCAACTACAATAGTAGTGCCACTTGCGATAGAAATTTCAATAAAATTCAAAAGACCAAAATTGAAGCCACTTTGAGCTTCAACTGAACAGAAAAGCTGCAAGACAAGAAGTATGCTTTAAGAATTACTGTGACTAGACAGTCTTACCTCTCCAGCAGCCAGAGGTGTGGCACCAATGAAGTTGTTGAGTTTTGTGATTTCAGCGGTTGGACCAGCAAGAAGAGAAGTGCCAGTATCAGCAATAGCCTGGCATCCACCAACACACAGGTCTGGGGACATTCTTCCGTTGATCCACAGTCTAAAACGAACATCAACAACAACCTTGCTGAACTGTTAAATATATATCATGCTTGCAGCTACACCGCGTGCTATAAATAGTACCAGTTTAAAAATGCTGATAAATAGCTGAGGTTATACTCTCAACTGCAACTTTAAAAACTGAATACTGCAAATGAAATTCAAAATTGTATCAACTTGTGAAATGTTTAAATGCCATTGCTTTTTAGTAGTTTAAACAAATGTCAAGCCTGATTTTAAAGACCGCCATTAAAAGAAATATAAGTAAAGAGCTGCTATGATACAATACATAGGCAGAATACCACACAACCACTTGACATACCCGTCCATTTTAAATTGCCAATATCCTTGCTTGCTAACAGGGACGTAGGAAAAGTTTCCCTTGTAGTACTGAGGGTCACTTCCGCCTAGGATCAGCTCACCACCGACATCACCTGGAATATATAACTAACATCATAAAACCTAGTCACACACACATTGGTACTTTAATGTTGGAAAAGCAAACTTCTAGCCATCAAAAAATTATGAATTAAAAACTGAAACAATAAGACTATGCAACCAGTTGTGTAGTTACCCACCAGTAGCATCACGGTTGAGATAGAAGGAAAACACTGGTGCATCAACCAGTTTCTGGGCAACCATGCTCTGGAAGACTGGGGTGACATGGTTAACAGAAATAGCAGGATATCCCATACCCAAGATACCATCGAAATGTGCAGCAACAAACGCAACCCCAGGTTCTTTCACGGCTTCAGCAAATGTCTGAGATTTCACTTTTAAACCAGCAACCTGCGAGAGTCCACATCTATTACAATTACCATTCAACAGAATGCACATGTGTAATATATACTGGTACAACATGGTATGGCACCAGACAGCAAATCCATTTAAGCATTAATTTGGTTCTTCAATTTCATCAACATTTTTCAATGATGGTAATAAAATATTCTGCAGTAAGCTCAAAGAAAATAATATTTAAATCAGCAATTAACAAGTATTTATAGCATAGACAGATAGGTACGTACAGTAACTGTATCTGTGCTGAGAAAACCAGAGAGACTTCCTGAACCATACTGGATAGCAAAGGCGGTGCCGTTCTTCACATAGGTGGATGATGCAGAGCTGTCATATTTGCTGTGCAGCACTACAACAGCACATAGCACCTGCATGGTGTAGTCAAAATACAGAGTTGGGGAGTAACTGTACATAGCAAAAAGGGAGCTTGAATTTCAATTCAAAGGCAGTTTCTATTCATAAATGAATTTTTAGCATTTCAAATTACTACCCGTTTCTAGTTTGCCAAGGCCACAATCCCTGTTATATCAAAGTAAACTACAGCAGGAAAAAAATTCACGAGATATTACGAGAATAAAATGTGTCAAGTTGAAATTTTCAATATGACAGAAAACTAATGAATATTAAAAACAAAATACTAATTGGACAAAATGAGCGCACAGGCAAGTGTTCTATGTAGATTGTAAATGTTGATGTATATTAACGATGTTTGGTAACTGAAGATAAAAAATGGCTTTAAATAATAGAATAGTAGATAAAATACAATGCAAAACTAATAAGTATATACAGTGCAAGCCCTAATAACTAATAAACAAAAGTTCAATTTTATTTAGCATTAACAATTGAAAACAAGTTTAATTAAGTAAATATTCCACAACTGAATTTTTTAAGTATTATAATATAACAAATAATAACTTTACAAACATAATAATACTCATATTTCATAATTTCACAATCATTTTCATAAAAAATGCTACAAGGAACTAGAATATCTATAAACAGCGAACAAATATAATGAGAGCATACAACACTGAATGTTAGTTACTTGAGAGTGAATGTTCTAAAGTTGTGATCATATGACAATCATACGACATGGCATGATAATGAATCATATGAGAGAATTTACTTATAGAGCAGACAGTCTGGTGATGTATAGATAACCTGAGCCGGCATATAGGGGAGGCAAAGGGGCGTGTGATATTCAAACAATAAGAAGCAAGTTTGTTTGGTTAAATGAGATAATTTCACGCAAAGTCGTGATAAGCATCTCATATGAGTAGATAGAGTAAAATGATAACTTGCAAGGTATGTGCAGAAATAGCACTGTGGCATAAATTACAGCAGGAATAGACCCTGGATTGTTGCTGAGGCAATAAAATCAACAACCTTTAGACTAAGGCTAATAATAAAAATTAGTCAAGTTAAATTTCATCCCAAATGTAACATATTTTTATAACCTAGATAACATATCTTCATTTGCTATTCTGTTAACTTTACACAAACCAGTTGGTGAAAGTTGTTTAAAAATTTACTCAAACTACAGATAATATTACATGTTCACAAACCTGAATGAGTAGTCAATTTAGTAACATATGGAGACATAAATGAGATAATTTTAAAAAATCAAGGTCTTCCGCCACCCTTTATATAATTAGAAACATCAATACTGAATATCATAAGGGTTTGGCAATTATCTACATTATAGAATAGATTTTTACAGTGCATCAAGCACTCTGCTAACTACACACTGACTAGATACTGACAATACATTGACTAGACACTGACTAAAAATGATAACTCTATAATAATAATAATAATAAAAAGTTTAACATGACAGATGACTTTTGAATGTTTTTACAGAAAATTTAGCAAATTATATATTAAATAAGTTTAAAATACTAGATACTATCAATTCATAAATAAAAAATCCTTCCGTAGAGCCTATTAAAGCCAGCTGATAAGCCCTTCAGTGACAGAATTATAGTGGCAAATAATGAGAAGAGTGAGTTTGCTATACCCTAATATACTTTCTAGCTAAGAGTATTCAATACTTACAGCAAGCAATGTTTGTGAGAGAGCATTGCTTTGAAGGCACCCACAAATTGGATGAGCCAGTGTCAAACACAACTTTAAATTTCTGTGGAGGTGTACCAATGCTAATCTCTCCGTAGTATTGAGCCTAAGATCAAAGTAATAGTATTACAAATGCATTACTACTGATCAAACTTGAGATATTAAAAAAAATAGTAAGAAGTTTTATTGCATGAAATAAAGCCATAAGATATACCCATTACAATAAAAAATCGCAACACAGTCAAATTTAAAATGATGAAGCAAAAAATAAAAAAAATTGTATGTCTCATACAAATAGGTTACAGGTCACATATTGAAGAATTAAGCTATTATTTCTTAATATTTGCCATTCATTGCAGCTCATTATTGGGATTATGTATATAGTATTTTACATACATCTAGATAATTGGAGAGGGGTTCAGGCCATGGTCCATAGACATTGGAAAACTGCTGATATCGATGTATCAACCCTTGGACAGAAGTTCCTACTTCATGCAGTTGCTTTCTGGCAGAAGGAAACTTCTTCAATGGGATTCTAAATATATGAACCAGCAATCATGAGTCACAGTAGCGCTTAATATCAACAGTTAAATTTAATCACAGCTTGAGTATGAATTTCAGATTTATATTTAAATGTAAACTTTTAAGTAACAATTATCAAAGTTAAACTAACAACATTATTCAAGTTTATTATCTCAGTACAGTGTCAGTGGTGAGTAATCATTGAGGTTTAGAAATTTATGAGACTATGAGCATGTAATAGTAAATTGTAATAATTTATACTTTATAGTATTAGTTAATAGTTCCAATATTAAAACTAAATGCTAAAGCCAATATATGAATAAAAAAACAAAGAAATAAACTTAAAGGCCAAGGACATATAATTTGAATATATTACAAATACAATTGCAATAGTCATAGAACTTAGGTTGTATGCATTCAAACTTGAAGTAAATTCGTTAATTCAAAGTAATTTTCAATTTAATAATCATAACTAGTACTACCAAATAGTACAATTTCAATTAGAGTTGATACTTTTTGCAGTGCCAGTTGTATTTATATATAATTATTATATAATTCTAAAAGTAACTTAAACGTAAACTTATTCTGAAAGTTCAAGTTTAAACACTAAAACTTTTACTTTTAGTAAAAGTAAAAGTTTTAGTTTATGATAACCATAATGGTTAATACAAATAATAATATTAAATTTAATAATTTAAATTATAACCATTAATTATTTACTATAAGTATATTATTATTTGATTTTATAACTGTTATAAACGAGGCATTTAACTTACACATTTTTGTGATATCTAAATGTTCTATCGACACAGAGTGAGTACAGAGAGAGTATAATAATAATTAAAATTTATTATTTTATATTTAACTTTAAGTTTGCAGTTGCATACCTTCTGAGTCCATTACAAACCACAGCGGTAACGATCAACAGGATAACAGCTTGTCTGAACATTTTAACCGACACTTAGATTAGTGGCAGTTAATATTGCAATCAAACAATTCTGAACAACCTAGAAAGCAAATTGCAAATGCTTGCAAGAAATGATTATCGTTTATATACTAATCTACCAGCGATTTTTATTACTCTGGATGTTTTCCTTTTCTGTTTCGAAGAAAGTTCCTTGATTGGATAGAATGTATAGCCTAATATTTTACTGCATCAGATCAATATCAATATGTTCCACTTTATTGATAAAAATATTCTTTAAACCGCTGTTTTTCTAACAATGTTAAGAAAACAAGCTATAAAAAATCATGTGATTGAAAGGGATGTCGTAAGTAATAATATGTGGTTTGGTATGCTTTATATAATATTAATTAGATGAGATCATTGTCTCGGGCAAAATGACCTAGAGTAGATAACTCCATAAAAATAATTGGCAAAACATTATAGGATAAAATGCAAATGAAGTAAAAACAACTGAAATCACCCATGTCCTATAATATTATACGGAATTAGAAGATGGTAGAAGCTTGCTGTAAGTAATTTTTTAATGAAGATTTGGTGTGTAGTAAATATTTTTTAGAAATACACAGCAATTACACATATAATAGATCACTACTGGTTAGAGCCAACTAATTATAAGTTAACTTATGAAAACTGATGAAAATTTGACACTTTAAAGCTTATATGATTTTTACTACACAGTCTAAATAATGAAAAAAAAAATCAAGGAAAACTTACGGCCGTGATGCTGCAAGATTTAATTCATCATATTCAATCAAAACACAAATTTTCTTTATTACTATCACTTTTTATGCGTCCAAAATGTTAAAAAAGCTTAAAAAGCTTTGAACATACACATGTAATAAAATCCTTTATATAAATAGGAGGCAACTCCTCCAAACGACAACATGATCCAATCTTGCATTATTGCACGACATGTTGTGGGAAGTTGTAGTAGTTATTGCATTTGTGTAGATAAAAACAGCCTGGCCAATTTAATAACAAAATATCGAACTGAACAGACCAGAACAGCTCAGTGCAACCAATATCGATCTTTGACTCTTTCCATTGATCTGAGCATTCTTAGCTTTTAAAAGTATGCCTATTTTGCAACTTAGTGAGTTTACTGAAGTAATTAATAAAAGATGATAGTAGATTGTATTAACTTATTCTCAAAGTAAAAATATTAATAGTAACACTATTCCAGCTCTGTTCAAGAATGTATATTTAAAAGATAAGGAGAATATAAGAACTCAGAAGGGAATGTAAAATAAAATATGCTTGAAGTTGAGTAAATAAAAGAGTAGAAAAATATCACATTTTTATAATGTGCTCATTTGTAAAATAAAAAGGAGTAAAACAATCTTTGCAAAAGTATAAAATATACAACCTAGATTATTATAAGTAGAAAAGTGGTTTTGATACAAATCTCATTCAAGGGAAATAAAAGATAAAACTATATAGATACTAAATAATATCACGAGCATGTAATATCATACACATGTACTGAGCAGCAACATTATGCGTTATAAAATAGTGCTAGAATGAGCAGAAATAAAGTGAGCACATTGAAAGTTGTTTGTGTAGTAGCTGCACCTCGAACCGCAGGTTCTTTAGGTGTAGTTTTTATAAATGGTATGGTGAGAAGTGAACTAGGATAATCATCCACTAAATTACTACACCATAGTTCATTGTCATCATATGATGTGTAGGGACATACAGTAAACCTGTAATAAAAGAAACCAATAAGGTTTATGCTAAGATTATCAAATATAATTTTCACATTTGGCAAAAAGTAAATAGTGAACAATACATCAGATGACTAAAAATAGAACAACTTGCCTGTACCAAAATGTGACATCACTCTCCGAGCATTGACCCGTACAGTAAAACTCAAATATAGTGGAGTTGTCTGCTTCAACTGCAAACTGCTCACAGCTCCCAAAAGTTTTGCTCACCTAAAAATGTAGGCCTAATTGCGCATATAAAACATCACATGTTATGAATATTCACAATTTATGTGATGTATGGCTTACACATTCATTTAGAAAACCCTAGTTACACTTTAATGCTTACTTCCAAAATTTACTCACTTGAACAATTACACCAAGTAAGTTGTGGCAATATTATTTCACTTACTCTTTTTATAGAAAGTGTATTTTAGATACAATCATTTATTAATTGTTAACTTTTAAAAATGTAGGACTAACCACACAATTTTCTCCAGTTGTTACGTCAACAGTGTTTCTAACACAAAGTCTTGCAGCTGGTTCAGTTTCAACTTTCACCTCAATCCGTCTATTTTTTGCACCAGTGACTCTAACACACAAACTCTTCTGTTGGTTGTAGATGTATCTACCAACTCTATAGCCCAACGGTCTGGCATCACTTTCAGTTATACTATGATAAGCTCTAAAAAGATATAGGCTAGCCATGAGTAAACATTATATTATATTGGAGTGACATGAAACTACACTGCAATAAACATATTTTTGCCGATTTCACAACTTCTACCTATGACCTTAATTCAAAAGCAGCAAGAAGAAAACAAAACGGGAGAAAGTGTTTCAAAACAATACTTATTCACCGATTATAAGGGCAAGTAATGTAGATCCAAACATATATTTCTATAATCACTATTGACTCCAATATAATGCAGAAAAAAAACTGGCATTGCCAAGTCCTACATTGTTACAACGGTACAACTAATAATTGGTTATTAATTATTTCAAGTGACTTCTGCACAGATCCATTGTTCTCACTTAAAACAGTCGAAAGTCCCAGGAACTTATTATAATAAAAACCAAAAATCATTGCTCAAGGCTATGGAAGTTATGTTCAAAGGCTGATGACTGTAATAAATTTGCAATAAGTTCTTGCAAGACTAATTAAAATAGTAAGCTAATTTCATAAAATCTGTGATACTGTTTAGTACCAGTATATAAAATTCAAACTAAAAATTTCTTTTATAGTATCAATATGAATATATTGCCACGGTTTGCACCATCTAAATCGCGCGGTTTGGCGCATGTCATAAAATTTTTGTTATCACCAAAAATATTTATTATTCTGAGTATGACAATAAAATTTGTAAGTATGCTAATCTTATTCCTTCTAGTCAGTAGAATATTTCAGCTGTTTCGTTATCTTATCTAGTTTAAAAATGATACAGTGCAGTAATCTACGACTCACCTGTCATATTCTGCTTCGGGAATAGATAACCAATTTATATAGCTCTGTTCATCACACTTGGCATCAGTTGAAGCCCATAAAATAGCTAAACCACAAAATTATATAATAGTACATGATAACAACTAATTTCTTTACACGTTTATGCACATATATAGCAGTGTATAAATTTGTTATATGATTTTACCATCCAGTAATATTAAAAAAGCAAAACTTACCCCAAAAGCAAAGAGTGATTAATGTTAGTTTTAGGGACATTACAGAAGCAGCCAGTTATCCCAGGAATGTGTGGTTACTTTTATATGCTTACTGAAATTACACATATTGGTTAGCATATTCTATAAGGTGTATTTGCTGACAATAAAATAGGGTGAGGGATTAGTCAGTAGATTGTGATGAAAAATAAGCAATGAACAAGTAGCCAACAGAAGCAGAAAATAATTACATTTCTTGGTTAAAATAGGTTTGGTGGCCAACAGAAAAGCCAGAAATTTAACCAAAATGTGCAACAGTTGGAAAAAATTGCGTTTGTGATGATTTAAACAAAGGCAGCCTCAGGCAATTTTGAAAGGGGACTTTACTCTGTATTTCAACAATGATCATATAACTGATATACGAAATTTAACACATTGTCTAAATACTAGCAGCTTTTTGGGTGTACAAAACTTTAAACTAAAAATAAAAGTCTTTGTTGCACTTATAATGAACTTGAATTACTTTTACAGTATCAAGTAATTCATTCAAGAAGAATGGGTGAGAGTGGACTAAAAAAAACACTTAAAATACTTAAATAACAGGTTTACAAATTAAAGCTATTAGCTTTAGGCTGAGCTTTCCCATTCCCTGCATTTATGCCCTTCTCCAAAATTAGCACTTTGTCTATACCTAGTGATACCCAGTTAAAAAACTTTTTCTGGTGGACAGAAGGAATAGAGCACAACAGCAATACTCACAAGCTGTTATAGACTCATAGTGATAGTGATACACTTACAATTATGGCTCACAGTACACTGTACAACTGTTACTCACTTATCCAATAGCCTGAGGCTTATATCTCACAGCAACATCTTGAGTGAGTAAGTTAATTTAAGTGTTACTCTTAATCCTAATGTCACTGTTACTGTTAGTAATAGTTGGCCTAACTTGAACTTACAAAGTAATATAAGTAATAATAACAGAGCATAACATAAAATAATAAAATAACATAAGTAATAGACATAGTGAAACTGAAAATGATGGTCATAGTGATAGTCGTAGAATCATACTCACAGTGATAGTCATAGTGAATGTGATACTCATACTGTGATAGTCACTATCAGTATCAGTGTCATACTGATACTCATACTGATACGTGTAGTGGTAGTCAGTATGATAGTGAATTATGACCATATGAATTTATTTTGAATATGAAGATCAAATTCAGTATCAATATGAAATTGAATATCCCAAGTATAATAATTGATGATAATTGATTGATTATCAAAATAATAATGATAAATTAATCATTTAATGATTCAAATTAAATTCAATGATTAATTTTAAATTCAATGAATTAGTCTTAGAGGCAGGTGCAGTAATGGAGAAATTGACTTTTGAGACAAGCCTGTGGCCTAGATTAAGATTAGGTTAGGTATAAGATTAAGTTTAACTATAAGCTATAACTTATTAACTGAGTATAACTAGCTAGATAAGGTATTTATAGCTAGATTAAGTAATACTAATAGTAATACTATTATTCAGTATTACTATTACTATTAGACTTAGTATTAGTATAACTATAAGTAGTACTAGTAGTACAAGTACAATTTGAATTACAAGTATTACTATTTATTTTTAATAATTTAGTGTTTACTATTACTATTAGTATTACTGCTACATTTGGCATTATTATTATTATGATATTCATACTTGATATATTGTGAATGTATTTTGTGATTTACCTTTTAATTGATTAAATCATAATGAATCTACTGCGCGACTTCCATAACGCGAATATTTTACTATTGACCAGTTTAATTTTACAATCCCATTAGCTTATTTTAATAGAGTTATCTTACCCGTCATTAGAGAAGACAACTATTTTCAGACAGGTGAAAATTCTCGTTTTAATTTTTGCTTAGTCAGTGAGAGGATAATCCCATTTTGTATTTAGAATGTTAGTTTGTGAAACAGCTTAGTGCAAAATTTACTTTTTTCGAATTCCTACATTTTTGTCTCTAGCTGTAATGCACAAATATGAACATCAAGCTATATTTTAGGCTTTCATATTATTTTAAAATTGAATTATTTGTACGGTTACTTATTTACTAATATTGTGCAGTTTGCTTGAAGTCAATATTCATAATATAAGAGCTGCCTTTCCTCTTAAAATATAGTATCAAGTTGATTGAGCCTTTTTTGTATTATTAAAGCATACAGCTTGTCAACATTCTTTTTTGTTGAATCATGGTCAAATTTTACAATAATAAATTAGATTTATAACTTAGTTATAATAGGTAACAAGGACATTTTGTTACTGATCAATGTTGTGTTGTTTTGGAATGAGGCTAAAACAAGGCAAAAACCAGTTATTGAAATCATGTTCTATATATTCTTATAAGGCTCCACCCTGGTCATATAGTTGCACACAACTAGCTTTCACAAATTATTTATAAGTTCATAACTACAAAGCTTCATAAGAATTGTAATTAAAGACAATTTATAACAATTAGCAATGACAAAGTAATTATCGATTTATTATGACATACTATACACACATTGTTTCTGTATATACAGGCTTTTATTGTTTGCCATACAAACAGAAAATGAAAACAAAATCAATACTTTCGTAAAAAAAGAATATATTTGATAGCTATAATATAAATAAATCAATAACTGCTAACTTGTATTGCTACATGTACAGACAAGCTTATATACAAAATTACAGACATTCAACATGTGGTAGTAGACATATTATACCAAATGGAATCAGTAGGTGTATCAACGACTCTACAAAAAATATTTTACATTAAGAGACTAATGTATAATGATTCATATATTTCACCAGTTTCTCATAAACTTGTAGTAGTTTGCTTTGAGAAGATGGCATCTCCTTTGAAATTTTCATCGCAATAACCTAAAAATAATACCAAAAGTCTATATAGCTACAAAGTAGAGTATAAGAATGATAAGAACAAAACTTATGTCTCTTGTGATAGTGTGGTGGTTGCATTAAGATAATTGCATCTATTGGCATTCTGTCTAATTTGATAACACAGTAATTTAGACATTGCATAGGTGCAGTTTGAGGGTGCATATTTTCTACAGAACAAAAAGTATTGGTTAAAAAAGTAAACTGTCAGCATGTCTACAGTCTTTGGATTTTTTTTAAATATATAACACATACAGGTTATCACAAAATTAAAAAGCAAATCACCCATAGCAAATTGTAATATTAGTTGTATTGATTTAAATATTTAATATATTCAACTTATATTACAGAAATCTACCTACATGTATATAATATAGATTCCATAGCAAAGTTATGAATATCATACTGATAAAATATTAAAACCTTGAAATCAGATTGTGATCTTGTCAAAGAGTAAGTGTTGAGACATGGTAATGCCTGAGCTGGGAAAAAGTTTCATCAAAACAAAAGAGTTACAGGAGAAAAGGAGATAATGGGTGCATCCTGGTTAGAGAGACTGATAGAATCTGAGATGTAGCAGATGTCCTCTTGTGTCAAACATAACTGACTTCTAAGGAGATGCCAGCGTGATTATCACACTGAAGGCTGCCGTGCCTGGACTACTAATAGCTGAGAACTATTCTTATTCCATGGCAGACTGAGACAGCCACTTTCCTAGTTTATCTTCAGACATGCCATGTACCAAGTGATGGAGTCTTAGTCTATTCAAACCCAGTTCACAGAGCGATCAACTCAGACTCATGTGTAAATGAACTCAACTTATTAGGGGATGATAGGAATCACTTGGCACAAACTACCACTGAGATGCCAGATATCATAGCATATTTATAATTGTCTTGGTTGATCTAAACACGTAAAACTTTTGACTATTCCACTAAAGTTTCGAGGACTCCTTAGTGCAATGGTGAAAACAGGAGCACAACATAGATGATCAAAACTAAATGATGTTTTCCTTTCTCAAAACAGCTAATATAGTAAGAGTAAAATGAGCCAGTTGCATATAGTTATTTAAGTATAATTTCCATACAAGAAAACTTCAACATGCAGAAAGCTGGTGAATGAGTCAGTATAATTGAAGCTGCTGAGCTGATGGCATTGAAGAATATTATTTTAATAAAAATGCTTCAAGGTTTGAATTTCATTAAACAAAGTAAGTAAATAATAAAACACTCATAATGCAGGTAAGAATGCTGTCAATTAAGAAATTGTACAATCACACATTAGAAAATAAATAAAAAGCGATGAAGGATATATTTCTCTACAATTTCTTATAGCCAACCATAATTCGTCTTGTAATAAATGAATGCTTTCTAATAGTGGAAGTTTATAAACCATTTAATGGTAGTCAAGTAGAAACAGCTAGTCTAAAAGACTCACTCAGAAAGTTAGAAGCATCATCTGCCCCATCGTCAGTACGTAAACTAGCTGTGATGTCTTCGTTGTTTATCAGCGGATACATGATCTTTGCAAACTCTTTACTGTATGGAGGCTCAATAATATCCAGCACCTAGCATTACATTAAGGACATTAGCACACCAATTGAGTTTTTATACAGCTTTACAGATGATGTACATGAGTTTGTTCACTTACCTCAGTGAGAAAATATCTGATCAGAGAAATGTCACAGCCTTGGTTTTCAAAGCATGACTTCACGTATGAACATACTGGCAGCACGTAACCTTTGCTGACTAAATGCACCATTCTATCTAACAGCATTTTTTTCAAGTCCAGCTGAAAAATGACAAAATTCAAAGCCTAAACTTGAACTCACAATAAAATTCAATAAGTAATTCAAAGGGTACCACAGGATGCAGTAAGTATATAGACTCTCAGTAAGCATATAAACTTAGTTACTATGAGTTGGTGTTAGTACTGAACAAAGACACAACACTTTACTACAGTATACAGCCAAAGGTTTCGCACTGGAGTTATGAATACTGCGTAAAACCTAAGAGAGTAGTTCCAGGCAGCTGGGTCTGAGAGGAACGCTTACCTGAACTAAAACATCAACTTCCTCATGACTTGACTCGAATAACTTGACCAGAAGCTGCTGAGCCTGTTCCTGCAGTAGGGGCTGGCAAGTCGATACCTGCAGGAAAAATTCACACAGAATCATTGTAGCTACATTGTAAATAATGTCAAGTTTAATTCCAAACTCCCTCTTCAATTTGATCAGTTTGAAAAACTTCAGCCCACTTGGTTATTACATTAGAATACAAAAACATTTAGATTAAAGTATACACACGGTTAATTCTAAAATAAATTGAAACCAACATTGGAAAAATACATCATGTATTTAATTTTTCAAAGAAAGGCATTCAAGTCTAACCTCATCGAGAAGTATAAGATGAACAGGAGTATGATCCGTATTGTGTACAAAATATTTAGTATCGGAGACAATGTGTTTAATCCAGGTCAGTATTCCTTTGGCTGCCACTGGATATCTAAATCAACATGCAAATAAATGGCATTGCATTTGGTAAACATATCTTAGGATGAATGAGAGTTTGCAAGAGCGCTCAAGTTTCAGGTCATTTCAAGATATACCCTTTTTTTAGATACAGATAACAATTTTTTACACAAATTTATAATTTATACTTGTTTATAGTTCATAGCGATACATGGTATACTTCATAGAGCAGCATAGTATAATAATTTAATTGTTATAATAAAAACAAGACTTGTAAAACCTGTAGTCAATGTAGCTCAACTTTTCTAGTTGATATATATGCAGGCATAAAGCTATTGGAGGGATTCTATTGTATTATAGATATACAACTAACTAACTGGAGGCATTCAAAGAGGGTGGGTATATCAGCAATGAGCTCTTGACCTCCAGTGTTTTCGCTGCAAATTTCTTGAGCTTTTTTCAAAAATTTTCGAGTGGAACTCAAGTCATCTTTGTTTACAGATTTTCGAACTCCCTAAACAAGAAGGTACCTTGGTGTTGAATATTTTTTCAGTGAATGGTATGGTGTAGATGATTACGACAACTTCTAAATTAAAATAGAAAATATTGTGACGTACATAATAGAAGATCAGCATTTGTAGGTCAAATATGTGGTTGAGATTTACTACTTATACCTGGAGTTGATTTGCCAATATTTAATCATCACTTTATCATCACCATTGATAATGCAACTATAATTGCCTTTTAATGACCAGTGAGAATTCAGCAACAATAATGTTTTTGGCAGCTGTGTGCAGAATAATTCATGTCAGGTGTGAAAATAATGGGACTGTTGACTTACCCTTTTATATGTTTCAGATATGGTAGTTGCATAAGCCAAAATGTGTAAATACTTTTCTTTGTGCTCTGGATTAATTTTCAATCCGGGTGTGAACAACCCGTCTATGAATAAATCTGCAACACCAAAATTTTACCAGGATGAAGCATTAATAGATAGAACTTCGACAGTAAAAAACATTAAATCAAAGCATATCATGCTGAGAACCATAAAGGTTGATGTCATAATAATCCTTGACTTTTTGATTTCAATTTACCCAGAAAGCTTTGCATAACTACCATTTTGTGAGCTATTGGAAGAACAAAATAGCTGAAATTTCATAAAAATTTTAATTAAAGTTGAATTATAATCTAGGAAATAATACTTAGTAGGCAAGGATTTCGAATCATCTCTACTGGGGGAGGATCTGGGCTAGAGTAGGCTGTGTATAAAATTGTCACGTCTGCAGGGTTAATGCTACTTTTAGATAACATTGCAGCTGTGGCCTGGCAAGCTCTGGCGTGCTTTGATCCTCCAATGAGTGAGCACGTTACAGCAGTTACATCCAGACCTCTAAATTGAATGAGAAAAATAATTCTCCGTTAACTCAGATGTTCTTGAAAAAAATAAATAAGTATAGTACAATATATAATACCATGAATTACAAGTATAGTTTGATGAAACACTATGTTTAAAACTGGGATTTCTGGAGAGCCGATGTACAATATTAGAAGCACTGGCACCAGTTGCCTGTACAGTGGATGGCATATTAGTGGATCCCATCAATGAGCTGCTCTTATTTGCAAATGAATTTGCAGCTTCAATTTGCTGTGGGATTAGCCAAAGCCTAGAGCTCCTGGGTGAACGAACTACTCAGCTATAACGTCAGTAGACTAGCAGTAGTTGAACCTAGTAATACAATAACTTTAGGTTGAAAAAGCATAGCGTTAGCAGGAGACCAGTTCACTGCTAACCTCTCCTTTGCATGAATCTGCAGCTCTTGACTGAGTCTCTTTATCTTGGCACCTCCTTTACTCTCTTGACTCAGTGTGTACAGGAGGATTTGAGAGTACAAGTACGTGTGTTCACCATGACAAACCATTTTCTGTAAATTTAATCATAGTTTAACTGAGTTGAAAAAAGGTTTCTTGATGAAACAAAGTAATATAATATAAACAATAAATTAGCAATTTATAACCCAAGTCTTTAACGATCTATGACAAGGGAGAATATTTAAAAATAGTCATTCAATAAGTGCCCCCTCCCCAAAATTATGAGTAATATTAGCAAAAATGCTTATGAATACAAGTATTTTCATATTGAACATCCCCACATTAAATAGCACCACCCCTTTATTATTACCAATAAACTGTTGCTTTTCTGGTAATTGTTGGAAGTTGTAGAAATAAAAACTCAAAAAATATATATAGCTGCTTTTGTTCTTCTTACAATAAACAGGGTCTACTGCATTGAAAAATCTTAAAGTGAACATGATTAAAATCCTAAACCGTTATTAAAACTTACAGCCAAGTCTGAAATGTTGTGCTTAAGAAAGCTATCTGTGTCATTGAGATAAGAGGAAATGGAGGTTTTGAGAACCCGTGAGAAGACCTCTAGCTGATGGCACGCTGTAGATACAGAAGTTATTTCTCCTTGGTATCCAGCATCAGAAATCAACTGTAAAACAACTTTCCTAATGAAACTCTGAAATACTCATTAGGTGCAGTAGCGGAGAAAAGTCCATAGTTCATTAATTTTCATTACAGATTTTGGTTTGGGACGTTTTGGAAGTGAAATTCTTGCAGGAACAAAACTTTCCTTGCTACATTTTTAATCTAGAACTCAGGCTTTCCCCAATCTCTCCATTACTACACCTACTTCATAGTAACTGGTTAGCTAAATAATTATTTAAAGTGTATTTTGGTATGAACAACACAGATCACTGCGGTTTAGCCAATAGGAAAATGGAGTCAACTTTTTCAAATGCCTGGCCAATGCAGTGGCCAAAATCATAGTAGTTGAACTGTTACGTCTACAACTTAATTACCAAGAGTTCTGCCAAAGTATGATTAGAAGGTATGAGGAAAATACAAGCAATGAAAACATGGTAAATTGTTAGGCTAAAATTTAACCTTCACAGTGAAATTTAACATAAGACAATCTGGGTATTCTTCTGCCAGTTTATAAAATAACATCCTCCAGGTGGGGAACTCTATCATCTCTTGAAGCCATTCTGGAGTCTACAGAAAATGGTACAAATCAGTGCCTCTCCGTAGAGCTTTTTTGTTAGTTTTTATTTTAAAGAATATCTTCATATATTTTAAATTAAGCTTTGGCAATATGCAGCATATATATAAGCAAAAGAAAAAAAAACCAATTAATTACATAACAGCTAAATAAATAAGATATGATAGCAAAGAGTGTAAGTAATTCTTGAACAAAAGTTTTAAAATAGAAAATAAACTACTTGGAACAGCAAATTACCTCACCATCTGCAAATATAGCATCAGCTTTTTTAGTGTCAAAATGCTTTAAGATCATATCTTTCAAGTGGTTCTCCACTAATTCTTGCACAGTCCTTATATCAGTACCTGTATTCAAATTTACAAAATAGCTTTTTTTTCATCAACTTATAAGAAATCTACATATATTATATGGAAACTTACTTAGATGATTTCCATAAAATATACGGAAGAAATCGATTTTCTACTGAAGAACAAAAAATAAGTTGTACTGCTGTACACTAGACCTGCTAAGATTAGCCATTCAGCTAGAAGATTAGCTGTTTGAGCCATGGCCATGTAGTTATTTGACAACATGTCCACCACCTGCTCTGGAAGTCCACCAGCTTCAAAGTACCTGAAAATTAAATATAGTAAACACACATGAAACACCATACAAAATGAAAAGCATGTAATCAATCAAGTAAGTAATACAAATGACAAAGATAGTGGGTAATCCATATACCTTTGTAAAGTAGCAAACACACTTGGTTCCATAATGTAATCAGGCATTGAGAATTTGTGTGTGCATTCTTGCCGAGTAACCTCATCATCATGGTCATCGCGATGTTCCTCAAACTAAAGTACAGTATTAGCATGATTAGCCAAAAGACTAGAAAGTGACAACATATTACTATATTCATATTGGGATTTAAACACACACCACCATATTGTGATAGCTGACATCAGGTAAAAGAGAAATAGTCAGAGAAGATAGCAAAATACTGGGACTGAGCACTAGAACTGACGCATTCATGGAAAGCTCTAACAAACAGCTGTACTAAGATTAATTTACATCTCAAAAAGAGTCTTATCTTTCCCTAACTAGGCTTGAACTATTAGTATAAGTGTTACTGCGTCACTTGAAGATTACACTAACACTAGTAAAAAGCTGTGATCCAACCACTAATAGTAATAATATTAAATATAATCATTCAACCTGAATTTGTGTCTACTTGCCTACTGCTACTGGTACTACTACTAGGGCCTTAGTGTGCATAAATAGTTTTAATTTTAGTAGTAGTAGTACCACTTCTACTACCACTATCACTACTACTACTAATAGTTGTAAACTGAAACAGTCTCACTTTCAGTTTGAGTTTGAGATGAAAATCAGATTCAGTGACAATTTTTCACTTTCAGTTCCAGAAAAAATTAATCATAAATTGTTCACAGATAATTTCAAAAGTACCTCCGCTTCTTCGTCGCTCAAATTTTCATCGTAATCCATTCTGATGAACTATATTCAACAATATTAAAAGAAACCAGATAAAGTTGTATCGACATTGATCAGATGGAAGCTAGTCATTCAGCGCCATTTTTTTACGTCACTTGCGCTGCAACATGTCAAAACATTGGCACGTGGTTTTGTTTTCACGCGCGCATAGGAAAGCATGGGAACCTTAGTATAAGTGGAACTGGACTGTAGAAATTTACCCAGTTTGCTCATTGGTTTATGAAACAGCAGAAGAGTTTTAAAATAGCGAGAAGAACCACCTGACTTATGGTTTAAAAATGAGATAGTTTTATCGGAACTGAATAAATTTATCTGCTCAACTGAACATTTTTAAGCTGGTTTATTTTACTTTTGCACTCAAAAGCTCAACTGATAGGATAATTACTAAATGCTACCCTTTGCCTTTTGATCGTGGTAAGATTATGCTATTTTCTAATTGTTTCTACTTAGTACTTAAAAATAAATTGCATTAAAAATAATTGCTCTCAGCGTTATATTATCTGTTGATGGCCTATCAATCCTGAGCAGTACAATCACATATTGATATAGTCTTTATTAACTAAAAATCTGTAGCAATTATAGTACTTAGGATGTCTTTAAGGTCTAAGTTTATCCCTGACTTTTTCAAGACTTTTGCTTGATTATTGTTTAAATTCAAAACCAATGAGAGCTAAAACATTTTATTTTAAATTTTACCCTTGGAGACTTTACCCTTAACAATTTAATGGTTGATTTCAAGTGTATTTCTTACATCTTATTTTGCTAACAACTTCAAGCGTTTAAAAAGTTTAGGCTTGCACTTATTTTTCAACTTTATACGTACTTTATAGCATTTTACCTTCGTGTGTAGTGACTAATTTTAATATAAAATAGTTTTAATACATAACATTTATAAATCAATCATTAATTGCAATTAGTCTGAAAGATTATAATTTATAACTCAAATAGTTTTTGCTGTTTATTTTTGTAGGAGTGTATTTATCCCATCAGTTGCTATTATAATTATGATGGTGATTTAATGATACATTCTCCAGCTGTTTAGTTAGTGGCATCTTATTTTTTCCCCCGATAGCTTATAGTGAGTGTTTTATGATAAGATATTATGCATTTTAAATATGATGAAGCCCGAAAACATTTGTGGTATAATTAACTTTTGAAAATTACAGCAATCTGTAAAATGTAACATGCAAGTTAAGTTATTTAGACAAAAGCTGTAATTTCCTGTTATTTTTTACAGGGTAACAAAATCTAACTGGAAGTAAAACATGGCTGCTAGCATTTTTTTCGCATGTTTGCTAGCCTTCAGTTGTGTTGTAAGGAGTGTAAACCCATTGACAGTACCATTTTTTCATTCTGATACTGCAGTCTCCCACGTATCTTTCTTCAAGAACTCCTATTACGTTGCTGCTAAAAACATGATATATCAACTGGATTCTAACTTTGAGGTCCTACAAAAGTTGAAAACCGGACCTGTTGGGAACGAAGACAACTATGTCACATCATTGATTGTCAGTCCGGATATAGAAAAGCCTGTGCTGTTTTGGTGTGGGACTGTGAACTATGGTGTTTGCCATGTAAACTACCTCAAAGATTTAAACACAGGAGACTATTTAGATACTGAATACCCTACGGACATCTTAGAGGAAGTGTATGAGGAGAAAAACGTACAGGATGAGAAGCACTTAAAGCTTTTGGAGCTTGGTGTGTTTGGGCATCTGGGTAGCAAATCTGGGACTAATTCTATGTTTATAGACATCCAATCTCATGAGTTTTTATCTTCCATAACAAACAGTACACACCTCATTTTATCTTCTGCGGTTAACATTTACCGACCAGAAAAAGATTTACCGACACTTGGCCTTTATTCACTGAAAAAATGTCCAGAAAATTTAAACTATTTTATTCGACCTACAGTCTTTAATCCATTCACCAACTCCTTTAGTTGGCTGTCTGTCTTGCATCGTTTCAGCCACCAGTACCCTATATATCACACATCTCTCATAGAACATGGCGACTTTATCTATACTGTAGCTATTCAAAGAAGAAGCGTTACTTATCCTATAGAAGCTTCTGGTTTCCACACTCGCATCGGAAGATTCAACAAAACCGAGGTTAAATTTAAAACGTATATTGAAATTCCAATAACTTGTATTGTTAACAATTTCCACTACAACATTGCCATTGATGCTTTGGTTGGTGAAATGGGTACAGATATGTATTCGAAATTCAACACAACCAGTGATCCAGTTCTGTACCTATTACAAGGAGAATCTGATGGAAGTGTTCCATATTCTACCACAAACTCTGCTGTTGTCTGTGGTATCTCTTTGGGCAGTTTAAATGCATTTATGGATAAAGAAATCCGAAGATGCAACAGAGGTCAGGGCTCTTTAGTCGAGTGGCACTACGGTAGAGAGAAAGCTTGTGTAAGCAAGGTAAGTTATTGAATTTCACCAAATTGCTGCTACAAAATATCAGCAATCTAGAACCGTCTGGTCACTGACTGACAAAGCACTCATAATTACTTTTCATAAGAGTAAATTGTGGATTTTCCAATTTGTCTGTCCATTTTTATTCATTGATGTTTGTATAGACTGAGCTTTAGAAAAGTATTGTATTTTTTTACAGACCTTTCTCAATACTGCAACACGTAAATATGAGAAACGGGCTATTGAGCTGTTGATGAAAGGCCGAGAGCTAAGACTGCAGACAGTTGTGAAATTGCCTTATAACGCAACTTCCATATATGCAATGGTACAAGGAAACACCACTATTGGAGTAATTGGAAATCAAAAAGGTGTATTACAAAAGGTATTACATAATGTAATTGTATACTTGCTCAATTTAATTCTATGATGAATTCTGGCACCAAGAGTCAATTTGCCATGATATACATCAATAGGAACTGATTATACATAATTTTAATGGATCTAAATTACAATTCTAACAAGATTACACACTACTAGTTTGTTTTTTAACCTATTGTTTGTTGTTTTTGTGATTCAAATGCTTCTATTAAATATTTTCTATATATTGCCGAGTATTGAGCCAGCCTTGTCAGATTTGAAGTGGTCAGCATCATTTTCAGAATATGTACGCTTTAGCCATTGGGACAAAACTATGCATTAAAATAATAGTATAGCAACACAAAATAGCCGCTTGCCACAGTGCAATGTAACTCTGTATGCTGGTTCTAATTTGCTCTCAGTTGGTGGCTCCCATGACACATGGATATCGAGGGTATTGCATTTAAATTGTTTTATCCAATTAGCAGATCGTATGGCGCTAAGTTTGTCTGGTAGAATAAAATATACTCCTATAGATACTATCATCTCAAACCTTAGCTGCATTTAGTTTTATATAAATACATAACTGTTGTAGCTAAGTGTACCAAAATCTTTAGATCTATATCATCAATAACACCTATCTTAGTCATTGTGATATCTGTGATACTATGATTCATATGTTGCTAATAGCAGCCAAGTTGATATTCACCATATGGAGAACAGAGCGTGTTTTGGCACATATCTAGCTTATCTTTGATTATATGGCTCCAGCTTCCAACCTTCTGGCGACTATGCACTCAGTAATACACAAGCTAATAGCATCTGAAAGCAATGAAATTGATGAGACAATTTTAATTGCTCTAAAAAATAAATAATTCAAGTTCTATTTACATTAACCGTCATAGTTGTTTGAAAATTAAATGTCTGCCATTTGCAATTTGAAAATGAACCAATAGTCTCTATGGACAAGTTTGAATGCTGATCAAACTGTACTAACAAGTTCCGGTTATTTTGCAATAACTTTGCATATTTTTTGCTGACTTGTTTTTCTAAAACTTCACAGTAAATAACAAGCTTTACATTAGAATGTCTCCGCTATTATTAGGCTATATTCTCATAGTGTATTATTATAGGTGTTATTCAATTATTCATCATGCATCTAATTATTTAGCACTTTATTGATTGTCATCTTGTTTATAAAACAAACATTTTCATATTAGTGATTGAGGTACCTAAATTTGTGATGTTTATCAATATCCTGTAACTAATGCCATTTGTATCACTGGTGGCTCTCTTAATGTTGCTTTGAATGTTGTAGATAAGTTTAGCCACTGGAAAAGTCTATTATATTTTAAACCAAAGTTCCGGTGAATTTCCAATTCAAAAAGACACTATTATAGCTAATGGAGATTTAGTTACCATCTCTGGCTTCAAGGTTGGTCTCTCACATCCCCTACTTTCTATGAACTTAGCATCAAACTTTTCATGTGTAGTTGGCAAGACTCTTTTACAACACATTTAAAATTATGTAATTTTAAAATTGCTTATTTTACTGTTTCAGAACTTAATCGAAAAATATTTTTATCAGTTAGCTGTTAGAACATGATTTTTTTAATATTGCAAAGTTTGTGATACACCTGTTTACTATAGAAACATTTTGCTATGAATTGCCATAAACACTGTTCCTATACTAGAAAAAATATTAACTTTTTATAATGCTACATAAAATAATTATAAAATTTTAGCCTTTAATTTTTTTCAGAGAAACTTGATACTCACCAAGTCATAGCATGGCTTTATGTATTATCTATCTCTCTCAGTGAAAGCTGGCAAACTTGTTTAACTTTCTTGTAAAGTCATGTAAAAGTTGTCATCTTTAGTATATAACCAACTGCAGCTAACCAAAGACTGTTAATTCTTTATTTACTTAGTAAGCCCAATATTTGTTGACTGTTGACTGTTTCTATTTAGGGTTTCAAATCCCCACCTGTTACATTATGTAACATTGGGCTGCTAGTAATATCTGGACATAGATTGACACTCTTGCAAGGGTCTTATTGAATATTTACTAGTTAATTTGTGACACTAGTGAACTAAGCGCTATGCTACTTGCAATTAAAGTTTTCTAAACTGCATTTATTGCTGCAAAGTATCTAGTCAGCAGCTGAAATCCCACTAACCACATGATTCACATTATTTTTAAAAACAAGATAATTGTTACATGCTGTGCTTAACCAACTTATGCTCTAGAATTACAGGGTAGTCATTATAATATATTCAGTGACATAAATTGTGGTCCCAACCAATTCTTTGCCTAGATATTAACTATTTCAAGATTTTACTGTCTTTTACATAATAGTAATCAGAATAGGTCAATTTCTTGACTTTTCAACGAGTGCATTGTCTATTGAATCTGTGACAAAATGTGTTTTGTATTACTGATTGCATTATTCAACTCTTTTTATATCGTGTTGTTGCAAGTAGCAAAGTACAAAAATATGTTGAATACACCAAATTTTATCTGCAGCTACTAGCCAGCAAAGTTATTAACAATATATACGCTTATGACACATTACAGCCTTACTCTTTAAGTATAATGCTTACACAACTATCATTTTCAAACATCAAGTATTGAGCATTACAGTTGTAATTCACCAGGTATCTGCCTTTCCCCTCCAATCCTGTGGGATATATGAAACGGCACTACAGTGTACATCTAGTGGTGATCCTCTACAGTGTGGCTGGTGCAGCAATAATGTCTGCTCCACTCAACCAGAATGTCTGGAAAAAGGTTTCATCGATTGGTACAGCCACGCTCCTCCTCCAGCCATCCACTCTGTAAGTAACTCATGTTCTCTACCAAATACAAAGTGGCTCCAATCTTCTGCATTCAGTCTCTGAAGTATAACATCAGGTTGAGCTGTGTTTATTATTTCCTGTTTTTGTCTAGTAAACAGATATACCTGCCACCTAGGTTCTAGCATAAAGATGTTACCACAATTATATTGTTGTTATTCTTGTTTGGATTGCTGGAGAATTATCTAATTGGCACTGACCATACTGCTGCTATAAAGTGGAAGGCAGCTTAAATTGTTGACCACAAACCACTCCAATATTACAATGAATTTGTTAAAACCACTACTTCCTTGGCCTTGGCAGCAATCACTGCACTTGTATCACAAGTTTACTTTGTCTTGCAGATATCCCCTAATAATGGCAGCCTAACTGGTAGCACAACCGTAACTATACTGGGCAAGTATTTGACTTTGCATAACAGATACTGGAACTCCACTACGTCAGTATTGTTACATAACACCAGCTGTCGAGTTCTCAGCGCACAGCCTCATAGGTAACTATTTATTGTTTTTGTGTCCTAGAAAAGATTTTAATTAAATTTTGCTTACCCTGCGGATATGCCATACCTACAGAATGCAGGGGCTGAACTAAGTAATTGAACTAAGATTGGTTATAGGATAGTTAATCTATTGTGTTTACATACATTTTTGCAATTTCGAACCTCAGTATTTTTGCTTCTTTTTTATTTTTTTATTCATAAATATGCATATTAATGTAAATTCATATGAATCAAATATTAGAAAACATATGTTCAACATTCTCTTAGTTACCCCACTAGTAAAAACCCATTTTTTGTGTTTTTAATTTCTTTAATAACAGAGCAAGAAAGGTTTAAATTTAACCTTGTAATATAAGTCTATATTGTGTTTTTTAGTAGGGGCCTATGTTATTTTGAGTATATTTTTATATTGAAGCATGCAAAGTTATCTGTGCTCCAAACGTAAATACGAAACCAAAAGTTAAAAACCCAAGCTAAACAATTCATTTCTGCACTCAACCACCATTTAAAACGAGTGCATTTCTTTATTTTTTGCTGCAAAAACTGTACTTTTCTTGGGATAACCCAACATTATTAGCCATATTTCTTGCATAATTTCAAGAAAGTTTCAGTTTTTTGTTCATGTTTAAAGAATTACACTGTGCGTCATGATGCTGAACAACTTCATTGTCATCCAACTTTTCATGTAAGAGTAGGCTTATTGGTATAGACAATAGTGAATAGACTATAGGCTCATATAGAGTATAAAGTGACTAAACTGTGGAGATCCTACTGTAGAAATTCTATAGGCATAATATTACAGAGTGTTGTATAGCCCAATGTAATACTTGTGATATACAACTGAGTGGTAATATTACAGAGTGACTTGTGTTACTGGAGCCGTCTTCTCAGAGTCTAATGAAATGGTAAAAGTAATAAGAGAAGATGTCAGTGTGGGGGGCTCACAGCATGTCATGACAAGGGGATACAACTACAAAGTTAAATTCTCCTACTTGGTAAGGCTTAAACCAATACAATTATTTATGTCGCACAATTTATATACTAAAACAAATATTTGAAATATGGTTTAGCAATTGTTTATGTGAATTTTCGCCAAGTTTTGCTGTTGAGAAGTTAGTGTTGCTTGCTACAACTCTCCCAATAGACAGTTGAGTAAATTTTTTTAGGTGCACAGTGAATTTTTTTAATAAATTGAAACTTTAAAAACTCTTCAACACTTGGTTCTGCTTCTTATTACTTTTGATTTACAATAAAATTCTCAGTCCATGTATGAATTTAACAGAAGTTGATATATAATGCATGCATAAATCCTTATTACCCTCCACAGATTTTCTCTTTCAATCAGCTATAATAGTAAATTGTTGGCTAGTCCAGGTGTTTATGATTATAACCTAAGTAGATTATAACAAGCAGTAATATATAAATAGTTGTCACCTATTACAAATCTAAATGTAATTTTCACCTGATTGTGTTCTACCTCAATATGTTGACATATTATTGTTTTTTAAAGCTGTTGTTCTCGGACAACAAAAATATTTTCTGTAGCTGAGATTCATATGGCAATTAATATAAAATCATATTAGAAGAGACAAGGCTAATTATACAAGCATCAGATATAATACATACATTAATACTTGTTAAACTGTTATAGAAACCCGAGTACACATCTGTTTTCCCCTCCTATGGTCCTTCAGCTGGAGGAACATCTATTACAATCAGAGGTCGAAAATTGAATCTGGGGAATTCAGTGGAAATAAAGATTGGTGACAAAAGCTGTTCATACACTAGGTATGATTTTTCTCAATATTTTATTTCATGATAAGATGTTTCCAAAAGCAGTATGTAAGTTTATTTGAGTGTTTCTAAATATTGAGATGGTCACGTCTGTAAGAGAGGTCAATAGTGAATAGACGGTCTAGTAAAGCTGCTTATTACAGCAAGTCTTGTAAGCAAATGTGCACTTCAATATAACTTTGAAGGACTCGACAAGTATGGCAGCATTTAAAAAATGTATGATTATTCAAATGTTTTTGTGTATGCAACTTGCAAGCTGTACCTTGTTTTGAATGTCACTAGATTCTTGCAAAGAAATATCAGTCATGAACAGGTCTTTGCTTGAATCATAAAATTTAACTCTAGTGTGTAATATAGGTATCTTTAATTAGTAATTAATTTAAAGTATATTGAATAACAATAGCATTGATATACACAAGTGATTTGATTATCAGTATGTTATAACAACTGTATGCAGGAATGATTCTGGTCTATGGACTGTTCTTGCGCCTCCAACTTTTCGGTCACATACAGCTGCACTGATCATACTAATTGATGGAGTTGAACAATGGAGGACCAACTTTACTTACAAACGGAATCCATTTCTGTTTGGCACACAAATCCCAACAGTTCACTCTGTTCTGAGGTTTGATTTTACTGTATTTTGAAGCTGTAACTGTTATAATTCAACATCACTCAGTATGCCACTGTTGTGGTTTTGATGACCTACCCCCATTAGTATTTGCAGTAAATTGTGGTGCAAATAATTACCACTAACTTTACTCATACTTGTTTGTTATATTTTACATCTTCACCTTGCCATCATACTACAGTAATTTATATATTAGCCATGCATATATATGAAGAAAAATCTTTACATTCACTGGCTGACTCTAGTTAAGCATCTACACATTGTAGTGGAGGTTTAGCAGCATGTGTCAGTGGAACGAATTTAGACTCTGTATCCAGCTATTTTGCTACGACCACATTTCTAGCAGATGCAGCAAATAATTACAGTCTTTCGCCTGTGACAGAGGTATGTGGAGTATGAATAGTAGTTGATACTTATTTTAATTATTAGAAATGTGAGTTCACATACTGTTTCAGCAGCCCGTCGTATTTTGTTTAGCATTGACACAAAGCTATATAACATGCTGGCTATGTTATGTTTTAGAAATGTGAAAAGATGATGAGCAGAAAAGTGTGTTGCAAAGTTCCAAATTTAACCGACAAGTTGACACTTCAAATGATTTCAGGCTTTTCGTCCTGCCAAGCGGATATGTTTTTAACTTTTGATGGCAAGACTATACCTATTTACTCTGTAGTGTATCACCATCAACCGACTGTACATAACATTATGGCCGCATATCAGGAATCTGTCAATGATATTGAAGTTACCATTGTTGTAAGTTGTTTATGAAAAATTTCCCTTTGTTTTTGAAAAAAGATTTATGTAACGTCGGGTTTCTATAACAGAAACAGCAGGTATAATATTACTTTTTAGCTTTTTCAAAATTGTGATCATGCATCATTGCATGTATGTGGTGGCTATTTAATGAGTTTTTATTATATTGACATAAAACGTAGCTGACTTGCTGTGTTTTCAATTGAAGGGTAAAGGATTTGATAAGTTGGTGTATGCACATAAGATTGAAATAACTATATCTGGAGTTACCTGTCCTATTTCCAAGTCAGAATCAACAGTCATTGTATGTGTGGTCAAGAGTGAGAAACTGTTTAGTAAACATACACTTGAACAGGTATTATGGCTATATGCTTATATTGTTTTTTTGTCAAAATATATCATGTAATATAGGTGTTTAGTAGATTTTGTACAAACTTGAGAATACAATTCAATGTACATAAATCTATTTATCTACTTATATGTTTTGTAATTTTTCATCAGTTTTAGATTTGTAAATGTGTTCAAATGGTTATGTTAAACCACTTGCTAGTTTTGTGCACAGCTCTTGAGATCTAAAATTTCTTGACGTTACGTTGAATGTCTTTACTCCAATCATTTCAGGTGATGCTGAAATACGGAGACTATGTCAAAGTATTTGATAAGGTAGATGTCATGGCCGACGTCTCCAGCACAGCTCCTATCCTCGACATGGATAATCAGTCTATGAAGTTTTCTGAAATCCTGATAATCGGTTGTGTGGCTCTAACAGCTGTTGCTATCATAGCCTGTACATGTATTTGCTTGTTTCTGAGAACTAAGAAAACATCTTTAGGCTCATCAAAAGGTGAGGAATATAAGATATTTAACAATTTATATGCAGTAAACTTTGACTCTAAGACTTGCTATGCTATGTTACGTTTTAAAAGCAGACCTTTATGTTTAATTTTAAATTTTAATAATATTAATTGAATAGACTTCCAAATAAAAACTGTGAGCCAGCTTCTAATTTACCTTTAAAATTACTGTTGGATCAGTCAAAAACTCAAGTTTTTCCTTTTTGAATTGTCACTCCTATATCTCTTTATTTTAAAATATTCACCACAGTACAATTATCTTGTACACATATTTAAATAACATATTTCTGTGTTAGGTGTTCCTAGTTTAACTGAAAATGAAGGTAACTCTATGCTCTTTCTCTGCTCTTTCTTTCTCTGTCTTAGTATAAACACACCAGGCTTAGCTTATAGGCTTTTATTAGTATTGCTAAAACTGGGTAAAGAGCCAAGAGGTGGAGGCATATCTAGTTAGTAACCACAGCTGTAGGCGAATGCTGCAATGCTCCGTAGTGCAGATCTAGTAGTCTACAACTTTACTCTCTTATTGTATGTAAGCTTACCTACAACCATTGATGGAAACCAATTTCAAGAGAACTTTGAACATGTTGCCTTATTTCCATACTACCAAAATTCTGAGTTTCTTGCACCTTGGCTTCTAAACAATCACCACCACATGTAAATAATTGCCTTTCTATAGGTTGACTAATGGACAAATTATAGACAGATGAATCATTTCAACTGATTTAATCTGGTTTGATTTTATCAGCATACGTGAGAGTAGATCAGCCAGTTGGCAGTATCTCTGGCTCCCCCATAGCTTCATGGAAAGAGAGAGTAAAAGCCAGTGGAGCTCTAATAGAACTATGCAACTTGCACATTGGCAAAGAGATTGGCTCTGGCTGCTTTGGAAAAGTTTTCAAGGGAATTCTAGATAGTCACAGAGAAAATGGTGAAATTGACCGTCAACTGGTTGCTGTCAAAGCTGTGAGAGGTACACCCAAAGCCTGTCACTATTTAGTTAAATCAATACATTAAACAGTTGTTCTGAAAATGCTAGTATAAGGGAAAAACCCTTAGAATCAGCTGGACTTATATTCATTGAATATAATATAAAGTACATAGTACCTTGTTTTTGTCAAATAGGACATCAGGTTAGTGATGATGACAAAGACACATTTGTGGAAGAAGCTCTGCTTATGCAAACATTCAGACATGAGCATGTACTGACGATGTTGGGCATCAGTTTTGATGTGTATGAACAACCTCTAGTTGTGCTCCCATTCCTGGTTCATGGCGATCTCCGGTCTTACCTTAGACGTCCTAGTCAAGTTAGTACTTAAAGCTGTTGAAAATTAATTTTTTTATGTTTAAAGTTATATCAGTTAGCTTCTATTTCTATATGTATAATTGATTTTATAGACTGTGTCGATGAAAGACATGCTACAGTTTGCTAATGACATTGCTATGGGTATGAACTATCTTGAGGACGTGCTGTGTATACACAGAGACCTGGCAGCTAGAAATTGCATGTAAGTTGTTGTTGGTTGTAGCTACAAAGCTTTTCGTTAAAAATTTGAATCACTTACTACAAACTAAGCTAGAGATTATGTATTCACAACTCCAACTGCTGCAATGGTGACGTTTTATTGAATGGCAGTGCTCAGTTGAGCTACTCTAATTTATTTAGTTTTACATTCAAATGCATTTAGGCTAATAAAGAGAGTGTGCTTTTTTCTGTACAAAATCTGTAGCAGGAAAATCTACGGGTCTTGAAATTAAAATTTTCACTTGTTTGATAAATAAAATATTTTTTAAGCACTCCATTAGTTTTGTTTTTCTGGCTCATTTTAAGGTAGAAATGATTATTTTATAGGCTTGATGACGATCTTAGAGTGAAAGTTGCTGATTTTGGGATGTCTAGAGATTTGTGTAATTTCAACAACCAACTCTATGAGAGCACGGCAAAGTCAGCCAAGCTTCCTGTGAAATGGATGTCACCTGAAAGTCTTCAATATCGCCAGTACTCTAGCAAAAGTGATGTGGTAAGCTTACTACAAATTTATACTAGACATATGGTAGTATTTCATGGGTTGTGTACACTTGATTAAACTCTTTTACATATTCATAGCTTTAGCATTTCAGCTGCTGTGTATCATATAAACATATATAGCTATTTTAGATTTAAAGTGACACAAAAGTTCTAAATTTAAAATTTTGACAGAATTAACGTTGACATGATGTGTTTTAAGAATAATTATTATTAAATGATAAACCATGGCTGCATTATTTATTATTTTAATGTAATTTGTTTCTAGTGGGCTTATGGAGTGACATTGTGGGAGATTTTCTCAAATGGAGCTTATCCATATCCCGGGATTGAGAATGTTGATATACCTGATTACATCAATTCTGGTGGTAGATTAAACAGACCCCAGAAATGTCCAGAGTTAATGTAAGTCTCCCAATAATGCTTTTTAGCCATTGGATGTTGAATTAGTTACATTTCAGCATCCTTTGACACATTGAGATTACAGCATTTTCTTTTTATATAGAAAGTGAGCTTTTTAAATTTTTATATATAGGTACAAATTGATGTTGAAAACTTGGTCAAAAGATCCAGAAGCACGGCCATGCTTTGCACAAATTTGCACTGAACTACAGCTGTGTATTGCTAATAGAAGGTACATTTCACACTCTTCTAATAAAGAAAACATGAAACAGCTAAATTCAGCTCAGCCCGTATCTCAAGACCGGCCCATATCTCAAGATAGCGGCTTTGATAAGTCAGAAAATGTAGAAGATTACTTGACTCCAGTGGCACTGCAAGATTATTTACTGTCTTTACCTAGCAAGGCTCCTCATACTTATGACTTAAACTTAAAATAAATCATTTATCAAAGTTGATTATTTTATTATATTCTTGCATCGATCTCCTGTAAAGTTTTGTTACTATTTTATTAATTTGTAGTTCTCCATCATAATTATCAATAAGCTGTAAATACTTTTCAAGTGTATTATAATATTCATTCAGCTTACTACTTCTTTTTTAAAACACTGCATGGCCTAAATTTCACATATAATTATATGTTTATTGTATATAAACCTATTATCAATATTTTGGATGCGCAAGTGTTTACTTTGAAATTTGTAGGTATATGTAAATAGAGTTGTTTCAAGTTAACTTGTAAAATTTCAATCTCAAGAGCATTTTCATGATATGCCATTACCCATTGTACAAAATTATACCTACAGGCTACAAATTATTTGTAGATGCAAACCTACATTTGATCATTATACAAACCTACATCATCTATTATGGAATATGAAAGAAGCTTTGTAGACCTGCCTTATACTATGAAGTAGCTTTTAGTTATATACAATAAATCTTTATTTCCCTATTACTGTACTTTATTGATGAACTGTGCTAAATATAAATAGGTCAGTGGAACAGTCGCAATTAAATATATAGGATTGAAAGCCAGCATGCTAACCAGTAAACTACAATTGGGGCTATGGTGAAAACTCAGCCAACAAGCCTTTGCTCACTTTATCGACATGTAGCATTTAAGAATCGATTACCAGAAGTGTACACAGTTTTAGAAAATGCCTTGTTCTAACATTGATAGCAAATCTCTCCACACCAATGTAACCAGGAAACAAATTAAAAAAAAAATAAAGCAAAGTATATTTTATAACCTCTATGCAATTTTAAAGCCAACTTCAGGCTTGGTCTTGACCGTTTAAAATAGTGATCAATACAAAACAAGAAAATACTTCAAACATTAATGGTTATCTTTTATTGCAAATTAATTTTGTTAGTTAGCTGTGTACATGCAGCTTAGTTGTCTAATTTCAAAAGTTATATAAATTGTTATAGCTTCGTTAACCTGCAAATTTCTGGATGTAGGTAACCCACTTATTGGTCATGCAGGGTCACGTTGTATCCATAGTTTTCCACACTTTCGAAACTGTTGGTATGGCTCATCTAAAACAAGCGTAAGAGCTTTCAACAAGCAAATTTTCGTCAAAATTTTCTTAACTGCACCTAACTCTATGCATGGCACTTGAAAAAAAAATACTATTTTCTACTTTACAAATTGTAAAATTATGCGAAAATGTCGCTTGTGGAGTTGTCTACACTTTTGTTTCTCGAAAATACTAAGGAATGTTTACATCAGAAGAGCATCTTTTTGTTGGTCAAATTTAGCTGCCATATTGAAACTTAGACAAGCGACGAAACTAAGATTTGACATTCAAAAATAAGCTTCTTTAGTTTATACTCATACACTTTGTTCTGACGTTTTCTAGTTGAGATAGTAAAGTTCAAAATTCATAATTATGGCTGATAGAGATGATAATGTTTATTTGGCTAAGTTGGCAGAGCAGGCTGAGAGATATGATGGTAAGACTTATGAGTTCCTTCATCATATTCATATTCATCATAAACTAAGAAGTTAAAAGTAACACTTTGACTTACTTTCACTCACAGAGTCAGTAATTGTAAGAATAAGTGTAGCTGTAAGACTGTAGTCGTACTTTGTGTTAGACTATTACTGTTAGTGTTGTTAATTTTAAAGAGCCGCAGTATCAGTATGGCGTTACTGTTAGTGTTAGTGTAACTGTAACACCCACAGACGGAGATAGTCAGAAACAATAAAACTAAATTCAATTGACTAATTCAGTAATACTATTAGTAATTGTAAAACTAGATGTAATTGAGTAAGACTTAGGGTTAGTAAGTGTAGCTTTAAGAGGTTAGACTTAGAGATTCAGATTGAACTTTACAAAAACCGAGAACTTGCTTGAGATTTTTAGTTTTAGTTTTACTTTAGAGAGTTAAGACTTTATAGATTTTTATTTTTACTTTTAGAGTATATTGATATTCATATTGTAATAGTAGTACTAATGCTAATAGTAATTAATATTTGAGTCCTCTATGTTCAGATTACTTTCCATTTTTTTCTCCAATTATTAATAATTAAATTGTAAAATATCAAATTGGCAATTCGTTGAAAAATGTAGCTTCCTTGTAGTTATAGACTATGGTTATTACTTATTTGTAATTTAGTTTTACAGTTTTACTATACCATTTCCCTTGATATTAACAGAGGCAGTTTTAAATTTTGGTTACTCATTCAACCTAGAAGTACATTAGATTTAATATCTTTTAGTTTCAATTAAATTAAATTGATAATAATTTTAAATTTTACTATTTGAAACTCCAGCAGTAGCAGTTATTTATTTAATATTCCATGATTTGTTGCTTAAATAATGCAGTTGCAGTTTAGTTTAAAAGTGAGCCACTTTACTTTATTTGGTTCGTTACTTTAAAGTTTGGTTCAAAAATTTAAATGGGCTAATAAAATAGTCTCTATGGTATTTTTGTGTGCCAAATTCAAAGATGTTTAGAAAAAGATGCTAATGTCCCGACTTCCGAATTAGTAAAGCACAAATCTAATGCCATATGAGCAACATAGCATATAACTATTATATTCAACACAAAGCATATCTAACATATATAAGGCAATGATGACTAGTTATAAGATTATCACTACTAGTACTATTATTTAGCTCTTTGTTATGGTGACACAAAGAATTTCAATTCAATTTCAATTCACTAATTTATGCTTTCACTGACTTTCTAACCAATGATTAGTCATTGGGCAGAAACTCTGTGAAAGCATAAATTTGGTGAATGGGCCAACATTTTCCAGTATAAACTTCAAATAACAATAACATAACTGATACTCATAGAAATTTAATAACTAAACCAAAATCTAAATTAAAGTTCTCTATTACAACTTTTTAGCATTTCAGTGGAAACTTGCAAAAGTTAAATCCAAATTCAATTGGTATTAGCACACTGTAAGCTAATAATCTAATAAGTATTTGTATCATTGCAGTTATTAACATTAAAATTATCCTTGGCTATGCTGTGTACATATATGCAAACATAGCCAGGCTGGACAAACTTACTTATTAGTTTCCAATTCTAAATGTAGTTTACAGTTATAGCAGATAGTAATCTTTTTGCAGTTTTTAGAACCAGCTCATTATATGTTCATTGTTGAATAAATCAGTTGATGTTTTATATTAATAGTTACCTAATTTTATGTAGAACCTTCGTTTTAAATAGAAAATCTACTTATTGATAATATTATTATTGCTATATGCTCGTAAAACATTACCCCAAACCTAAATCCTAAATTGGAAGAACATGAACTTTAACATAATAATCTCTTTTTAATTACTTATATTACAGAAATGGTTGAAAGCATGAAAAAGGTTGCAAAATTAGACCAGGAGTTAACAGTTGAAGAGCGTAATCTTTTATCAGTTGCATATAAAAATGTGATTGGTGCCAGGAGAGCATCCTGGAGAATTCTTAGTAGCATGGAGCAGAAAGAAGAGGCTAAAGGAGCAGAGCAAAGTAAACTTACTTTGCTGAATGATTATAGAGTCCATGTATGTATATCCACTTGTAGTTTCATGTGTTGCATTTAGTCTAAAGCAGAAAATAGTATACTTGAAAAGATTGACATTTACAATAGCTAATCAAGGTGCACAAATACTAAATGGTTGACAGTCAATAAACATAATTTTTGTCAGCTACACATGATCTTCTCTGTGTTGAGCAGTTTAAAACTCTTATTTTTATTAAATATAATTAAATTGCAAAGCATTTTATTTGAATATTATGTAACTTATGGCCTAGCTTGCACATAATTTGTACAATATCTGTGAACATGTAGATTGAAAAAGAGCTGGCAGATATATGTGAAGACATATTAAAAATCATAGACCTTCATTTGCTTGCATCTGCAGCCACTGGAGAATCTAAAGTTTTTTACAACAAAATGTAAGTATGAATAAACACGGTGTTTTATAGGATATAAACTTGGCTAGCAGTTTTTTTAATGAAAAATCACCAACATATTGACTGAAGCTGTTATCTTATTTAAAGTTACCATTTTATCCTTGGAGGGATTATAACTAAATTTAAAATGATGCAATGACCCTAGCCATGTTAACATATGTCATTTCTTTTTTCTAAACCCCAAATAGGGCAATATGTTTGATTTTGCTTTAGTTTCTGTCTCAAATGGATGGAAAATATAGGCTTGTGGGGAATCAATAACTCTTGATTCAAGCTGTTGTCTTTAGTTTGGCTTGCAGTAAATTTTTATTAGTGTAATAGTTTTTCTACACTTCCACCGTGATCATTTGGAAAAACATGCTTACATGGTTTATGTACTGTTAATGCTACTTGGTTTTGCAACTGTTTGTACTAGTGTAGCGTTGATGAAACTCTGTGATTCCCTATTGCCACTATGACTACTAGTCATCATCACTGGTGGTAGTGGTGGTCGTGGTGGTCGTACCTATTAAATACTGAGCCATTATGTTCTTTAGGTCACCACTGGGCCTCTTTTTTGATAATTGATAACTTGCTATACATTTTGAAATTGTTCTGCTGCAATGAAGTATTTACCTGTAGGCTGTACTGAATTTTACTACAAAATTACTTCATCTTTGTTGTTTATTCTTTTTGTTTTTGAAAATCAAACTATGGTTAGCAAAATCTATAATTTATGAAGATGGAATGTCACTGTGCCATATTGGTGTAGTTAGTGTGAGCAAAAATTAAAGCTTTAAGATAAGCAAGTACAGTGCCTGTATTTACAGGAAGTTTACATTTATATAACAGCCAGTTCACCGGTGCTTTGCTTATAGGAAGGGAGATTACTGCCGGTACAAGGCTGAGTTTGCTAAGGGTAACTCCCGTAAGGAAGCTGCTGAATCCAGTCTTCTTGCCTACAAAAGTGCTAATGATGTCGCCATTGAGTCTCTACCACCTACCAACCCTATCAGGCTGGGCCTTGCTCTCAACTTCTCTGTGTTCTATTACGAGATTCTCAACTCTCCTGATAGGTGAAGGGCCATATAGTATATATTATCTATAGATGGTTCTGTTTTGTATAATTGTGTCCATTCAAGTTTTTATTTTTTATTTATTACTTTTTCTAACATCAATTTCCTTTCAGTGATTTGTTAAATAGTAAAAGAGACCGCCAATTATTGTCTAAGGTTAGCTTGTATACACTTGGTCAAACACATTTTAGATAGTAAGCTGCTTGTGATGGAATGTAGATAAGCATTATGCATGTCAAATCATCCTATTTGCGCGAGTTTCTGAATCACAAAACATGTAACCCAAATGTGTAAAACTACATTGTAAATGTAATACTAATATACATTAAGCTGCTCGTTTTGTTTATAGAGCTTGCCGTTTAGCCAAGGCTGCATTTGATGATGCAATTGCTGAGCTAGATACTCTGAATGAAGAAAGTTACAAGGACTCTACATTGATAATGCAACTTTTAAGAGATAATCTAACTCTGTGGACTTCGGATATGCCATCAGATGGTGAGATATTACTATATAATAAATATTTTGGATAATTTACATCAAGTATGCATAAAATTGCATGGTAATTATGTCAGTTCAGACTTGGAGTATCTCACCCATTATCTCTTGCAGAGGGAAAGGATAGTCAAGAGAGAAATGAAGGAGATGTTCAAGATATCGAAGGGGAAGCCTCCTAAATTCAAGTGTTCATATTTTTTTAAGAATACTTAAGTATTGTGAATTTACAGCTTGAACGTTGTGTTAGCTATTTCTGTAAATTGTCTGACAATATTTATACGCAAACGCTGTCAATTTCATTTAGTTAGATTTGTTGTTGGGCCCCTTTCAGTATCATTGGAATACCATCAAAGTTCATGCTTTTTGTTTCTAATTTTTGCCATTATTGTTTTAAGTTGCAGTGTTCTTTTAATATTACCCAACAGTGTTCAGTTTTGCAGTAGAATAATTATAAGATATATATATACATATGCATACAATTATATATCATGTGGATCAAACTTGAAAATACTGTTTAGTATTGGCACCTGTATTGTATTTTCAATTGTCAGATGAAATAAAAATCAAACTACAAATAACTTTCATTTGTATATAAAACTAAAGCTGTCAACATGAGAGTATCAGAGATGTTGAGACTTGTGTAATTTGTGCATACTCGTCATAGTTATAGGATCATAGTAAGTTGGGCTTGGTATAAATTTCAAGTCTGCATTGCATAGATGTAATATAGAAGCTTCTTCTTTGGCATATGTTTTGGTAGAGAGGCTGTTGCACTCAACTGTCAGTAGCTACTTGTAGGAATGGATGCCTTAGTGCTTCTGCAGCACTAATTCTAGTACTTGGAACTAATGCAAGTAGTTTGTTTAACAGATCGTAAGCTGAGTCAGGAAAGCCAGTCGTGTCCTGTTTGGTTGATTTGGCACTGTGAATTTTACATGAAGCTCGCAAACTTTCACACACTTCCTAAAAAAGTAAATTATGCTGGAAAATAATATCTACATAGCTAAGGCATTTTGTATGAATATATATAATATGCATACATATACATATAAACATACAATTATGTATTTCTCTATTGTTCAACACAGAAAATTAAGCAGCCATGGTTAAATGGCGTACAGAAATTCTAATGCTACATGTTGACCAGTTTACAGCATAGGTGCTGGGACCTGGAAAATAATGCACTTGTTTCTGCTTTATGTTTTTACTTTTTCTATGAACATAAGTTTACCTTCAAAGACATTGGCTTTTCTTTTGATTGCAGATCAACAATTAAATTCTTGCCAAGTGCAGTAGCAGCTTGGCAAACAGCTTCTTTACCAAATAGAGAAATCAACTGCATGAGATTCTTCAAATCCTCTGGTGCATTAAAAAAGTTGCTCCTTCCACTAAGTATAGATAAAAGTATTATGCCACAAGCCCACATGTCAACAGCAGTTGTCTGTTCTTGGCATTTTAGCAGCACCTGAGAAAGTATATTTTGTTGAAAAAATAATTTTGACAATAAACCTGATGCAACATAAATGTGAATTTTAATGATAATAAATGCAAAGCGAACAAGAAAGAATGGTACATGATGAATGACACAGATCAGCTTGTTCTACTGTCTCACCTCAGGCGGTCGATAACCAGCTGTACCAGACCTGGAGGCAACTATGGCAGGAGTCCCAATACACTCTCTACACACTCTGGCATGACCATAGCAGTTACAGCGCTTTGCATTGACGAGTTCCTGACTTTTCCTCTTCTTTGGTTTATCACACAAGCTAAGTCTTGAGTTACTATTGCAGTCATTAACATTCATGATAGTCAAATCTTCCAAAGGTAATCGTATTTCAGGATCTGTCTTCTGTTTAACAGATGCGTTACATTGCTCTACTGTTTGTGCTAGGCCAAAATCAACCAAAGCACAATGTTTTGTGCGACTGGAATACAGAAAGTTATTTGGTTTAATGTCTCTATGGATAATTTGGTGTTGGTGAATGTGATTTACAGCAATCAAAAGTTGCCGCATGTACTCCTTTAAACTCTTGGCATTAAACCGGCGAACCAGTCTATTGAACTTCTCATAATCATAAAAAGGCATAACTAAGCATAGTCTACCATGATGTCTTGTAGCAAATAACAATTTTATGACATTATGCTCTCCATTAAGTAATGTTAAACATTTTAACTCATTTTCTAGCATCTGTGGTTCAACAACTGGTGTTATACATTTTATAGCCAAATCAAAGTTTTTTCCAGGGACTTGATACTCAGGTAGTAACTTCCCCTTGTAAACAGTTGAAAAGGTTCCCTCGCCTATAATTGAGCCAATGCTTAACACTTTCTCTAAATCTGGAACACTCTCTTGCAGCATAATTTCAAAATCTGTAATATGTAAACAAAATAACAGTTAACTATATTATAAAATGGATTTTTATCAACATCTTAGTGATGAGGTGTTTGACATGCTATGCCTAATTTCAAACTCAAAACAAAAATTCGTTTTTAAGATCTATGCATAAACACTTTGACAATTTAGTTAGAAACACAACTGTCCAAAATCCGCCACCATAAAATTGGAAGTTGAACAGCAGACACAACTTTCTATCTTGCTGTATACAAAAATTGTACTTGCAATAAAAATTAGTATAATTATAACTATTCATATTATTGACTTCGAGTAAGATCATATTATGGCTTAACATTGGTATGATTGTCACCAAGAGTATAACAGTCCACATCAAAGCTCAGTTTTATTTCAATGTAACAATAAGTATTACTAACTACAAGTGTAACAGTGTTACTAACACTATGAGTATTACTATTACATAAACATTTACTATTAGTATGAGTATAACTCTGACTCTTGGTCACAGCAAATATATTTATAATATGTTGGTGGTGATTCATAGATAGTGGTACTCATATTGATACTAATAGACATATTCTAATCATTATATTTATACTAACACTTAATCTTATAGAGTTATACTGAGTCTGTTAGTAATGGCATTAGCATAAGCCTTACGAGTTACTTTTTAAAACGAATACCATTGTTACACTTATCATCTTTGTAATTATTCATTATTATTAGGTTTGTAATTGAATAAACTTAAAATTGAAACTAAAATTGTAATAGAATAGCAATCAGGTTCTTGCCTATTGCAATATGAATATTATTGGGATTAAGCTCAAGTTAGTCATAACATTAATGGGTGCAAGTCATTTTGTACCCACTTTGTCAGGTCGCTTCATACACATCTGATAGGTCGTCTTGTACACATGAATATAAGCCAACTAAAACAAATATTTTTTATATTTATTTATTGTTTGATGTATGAGTCATACAGTACCTCTCACAAGTATAAGTAATTTGCACATTTCAATATGCTACGTGCCTATTTATTATTTGATATATAGTAGATGTTAGGGGGAGCTGCTCTGTTGGTTTAGATATTGTTGTCAATAGATGGCAGCACATAGTAAATGAATATATATATTTTTTGTTTCAAAAAATATGCTGGGAGGGAGAGAGCTGGGATGCAATAAATAAGTAAACTAGTATCATTCATGATTAAAGTGGTTATTTAATGGATTAATTTGTTATTCATTTTGTGTACGAAATGGACAGCAGCTTGTGTACAAAACGGCTGTGTACAAAATGACTTGTGTTCGAAACGACAGTAACCTGTGACTAACAGTCCAAGTCTGTTGTGGGTTCACATTTAGTCTTACTTTTACTTTTGCTGTTTAGTCATTACTCATTAGTTTCTTAGTGATAGTGATATTTTAATTTACTTGCACTTACTTATGGGTAATATGTTGAACAGTCATTGGTCAATAGTCATACAGTTAGTACTGTTGGGCTGTATTGACTGAACAGGAACTTAATCCTGTTTTATGGAGGTCTCTGAACTATTGTCTTGATTGTGACCAACTTTCAGATCCCGAATAGTCCTTGGGAGAAAACTGCTTAGGTACTTGGTACTGTTAGCACCCACTGATCGGGGCTGTCCCCTCGCTTGGGAGCAAGTCTGCATAGTGCTGTTTGTTGATTTGTTCAGCAGGTCATTATAAGTAGAGCTGAGAATTAAATGTTGTTCTTCTTTTGCCAGAATCTTCATAAGAAGATTAATTTGTCTGGGTCTCTTTTGTTGTTCAAAGGGCTGTAGGCAGAGTTTCGTCATGGCACTTTCAACATCTTCGCGACCTTTAATATTAACTATGAAGCGCACTGCATCCACTTGTATTTTTTTTAAGCCAGAAATATCTTCCAGGTTGGGTCCCAAACTGCGCTGGAACACTCAAGGTGTGGTAGACACAATACTTTGTATGCAATGAATTGTGCTCATACGGCTGTCCAGTAGAGAGCTTTTTTAATCATACCCAATTGTCCTCTAGCATCTAGTATTTTATTTGATATATGTTGGTTGCACCTGCAGTCTGATTGCAGTGTAACACCCAAGTATTTTGTAGAGTTTACATGATCTAGCGCTGATCCATTCCATGTATAATTGGGAGTATCAACTACAGAGTTGAAACTTATTATTTTGCTCTTAGATATGTTGAATGACATTGACATACGCCACTTGTCTGACCACGCACCAAGAGAACCTAGATTTCGCTGGAACCTGCTGCAGTCACTAAATGAGGCTATCTCCTGGTAGACATGGGTATCACCAACAAACAAGGCACATGAGCAATCAAGACAGTTGGGTGGGTCATTAACAAAAATAACGAATATTTGTTTTAGTTAGTAGAATTTAGTTGTACAATTTCAATTTGAATTACATCATCATGATCAAGTGATCATCATTATTATTATAAATTACTATCATTATCAATCACTATGATAATCATTTATGATGATTATCATCAATCATCATGGTGATAGCCGAGTCTCAGTCTAACTCTAAGTCTAAGATTAAGATTAAGATTAAGAGTAATACTGACTAAGACTAAGAGTAAGAGTAAGAGTAAGAGCAAGTCAAAGTGAAAGTGTAACACTTCGACCGAAAGCAATTGCATGTGTCTAACTCTGTCTCTTAAAGTTAATAATCATAATGCGGAATAAAACTACAAACTTAAACTGAGTTACAACCTTTAACAATAAGTATAACAGTAAATCTGAATGCCTGTGGTTCCTGGAAGAAGTTTTTAGTAAGCACAAAATTGAAATTTAGTTGCGCGAATAACAGGACTAACGCGCCATAACCCAAATTCGTTCGTATTCTTTTGAAAGTTAGAGAATTATGCAGGTAGTCCCCTATTGCTGTTGCACTTCATAGGAAAAATAACTATCACTTGCAAAAATAGCGTGTGGCCCATAGCTTAATATCTTGAACAGTATTGACAATAGAGTAGAATATGTAAGTATCCAAACCTCAAATAAAAATCCAGACTTGCGTCAAGGTTGTCTAAAGCCTGCAATTGAGTCAAAGTTACACAATAATATTATTATGAATATCAAAGTCAATGCCCACACCAATACTAATAATTACCAGTTACAGTAATCAGTAGAACATTGTGGTTATTGCTGAAATATAAACAATATTATTAATATTATAATACATTTTGATATTATATAATTACAGCAAATGCAATTAAGTTTTGTTATTTTAATTTATATGCATATATTTATATTAAATTTAATATTTGACTGCAAGTGCAATAATTACTAAGTCAATAATATTTAGTTTTACTTATAGTTTTACATTAAGTTCAACTTTAACTGCCTTTTAGTTTTAATATTAATTTTACTGACTCTCAATCTTAATCATTAACTTAATGAGTTAAACTTAAAGTTAATCATAATGATGATCTATTAAATTTTAATTTGATGATCCTGATAGTGAAGTTATGATCATTGATGATGTGACTGTAAGTGTAAGTGAATCGAGTATTACTATTACTATTAGTATTAGTATTAGTCTAAGTTTTATACTAATACTGTGAGTTACAGCTACTCTTAAACTTAGTAACTCCTTAGTATTGCTCATATTCAGATTTTTATACCTAATCTCAAACAGCTAAGACTTATTTGTTTTTAGTTTGACATTACACATTAGTCATTACTGACAGTGACTGCAGCTTCTTAGGCTTATAAGTATAAGAATTATTATAACTATGAGTAGTGCTATTGGTGTCATCCCAGAGAGAGGCTTCCCAGTTAGACGCTATTTATTTATATTGGTACAATATATATTTTATGTACAATTTATTTAAATATTATTTAAATATATGTATATTTAAATAAAGCACATTGCGTGGTAAATATCAGAGTTACCCCCCCTAAATGCCATCACAAGAACGTTAGCTTATATCTTAACAATAGCGTATTATTTGTCTAGTAACTAGCTTTGTCCCTTTCCCTTTATTATTTATACAATACCTATACACTTGGTTGAAGCTAATTTTGCTGATTCATGTAAACCGACAGTTGACCGAGTTTCGGCTCACGGATGCCGACAGTCCGAATATCGGCACTCCCTTACATATTTTTCGTTTCTTGTTTGAACAGATATTTTGTTAATGAGTGTTCATTAATTAAAAATAATGTTTATTATTAATATATTACTGTGTTTTTGTCCTACACAAATCTATGAAAATTAGAATATTATTCCAGATAATTTATGTTAGCTATTATAGCTATTAGCACCATAGCTATTTAGCAATCAATGCTACAGCTATATATGTATATTATATAGGCATATTACTATGTAATTATATGGCACCAAAATAAAAAATGGCGTCTAACTTGGAAGCGTCCAAGTGGGAAATTTAGCCTAGCGTCTAACCAGGAAGCGTCTATCTGGGATGAAAACGTGCTATTACTGTTACTATTGGGCTTAGCTCAAAGTTAAATTTAATTATAACAATTTAAAATTAATTATTGATTGTAATCGAGGTGCCATTATCTGATTATTTGATATAAAGTTTTTAACTTTTTTACCATGTATATAAAAATGAAAATGGCTCTATAATTAATGATTAAAAATGTAATTTTGAAATTGAATATGATAATAACAATGACACTGTAGAAATTAAGCATCTATCAGTATGACTACTCTTCTTATAGCTACTCCCACTTACACAAAGGAATGTTAACCTAAATGTATGCTACTTCTGAATTCTGATGCTTATTGCATTATAAGTTTACCATGAGGTATGTGAGACAACCTTAAAATAATGAAATAGGCCCTACTTATACATGTACCTATCAACTGAAAATATTTATTGTTACACAGTTAAAAATCTAAAGCACTCTGTGTCTTTGCCCATTTTAGGTAGCCTATGGGTAATAACTATTAATAGAGCTCAGTTATAATAGTTATCATGGCATCATGAAGTGATAATGATTATGAGTTTGGTTTTTATTTGTAATCTTTATGCAACTGTTTCTCATCATTATAACCATTATCATCTAATAGCAACAATATCAATATTACTCTTATTTTAGTTTTCCATAGTAACTGTTACTATGGCATTATAAAGATAAGGAGAAATGATCATAACCATTATTGTAATCATAATACCTATAATTGTGATGGCAATGCAGTACTTTAGCTTTAGTGTTCAAGTAAATGAGTGAAAGATTTTATTTTTGATTGAGTTTCTGATAAAATGTTAATTTAATATTTATAATTATCAATTATCATTTTTCAATACTAATGTGCTCTTGCAGAATTGTAAAGGATAAACCAATAAGGCTATTGTAAGTTAGGTTAAATTTAGTTAAGTTGTTTCTAATCTCAGTAATTTCAGGTAATACCTTGTTTCACCATAAAGTAAAGTGATGCAAGAAACTATCTTAAAAGTTTATAACTTATGTAATTCAGCTTTTTAGTTTACATTCAAAGCTGTATTGTTTGTAATTTAGAGAATAATCACCCGAACAAGTATATTGATTTATAACTTTTGCGGAAGCTGTGAAAAATAAAGAAAAATCAACAATTGCTCATACGTAAATAAAAATCATTCTGCCATCTATAACTTTCTTATTCAATTATCAAGATCTGGACACAATTTGTGTGTATTGATTTGAAATAGGTTTTTTTAAGTAAAAATTATTGGATCTTCATAAAAAACCCTTGGCTATTGGCCAATTATTCTATGCAACACTCAGTAACATTTTTAGGTCTACTATAAACACCGCTTTCAAAAATTATAAAACATTATTTTATACTCTCTTAGGTTAACCCTATTTTTTCTCTACACTAGGCTGCAGTAAAAAGTCATCAATCAAATTTCTCTTACTTTCACACATAATTTGTATTGGCTTTTATCTTTTTCTGTTACCTAAAACCTAGCTTTACTAGACTGTCCATTTTGTAAACTGTGTTATTTTGTCTTTAACCTAAATAAATGTATCAGCTTATTTCATTGCTGTCATTTTTACCCTTGTGTTAGCTAGCATTTGTTTCTATTTGTCTTATTGATTGCTCTTAAATTGCATGTTGTAGGTTAGCACCACACTTGCTATTTTGTTTATATATGCTTTATGAGCTGCAGTAAAATTTATTCTTTCATGTAAAGAAAAAGTTTGTGATGGGAGGCAAGTCATGGCAGCTAGAAATCTTCAAGGTAACATATATGCTATTTTAAACAACTTGATTTATTTCGTTGCAGATCAACACTTGCAGCATATTTGTTTTTAAATCTAAATTAGTTTTGAAAATAGCTTGTGCTGTATATTCTGGAGTAGTTGAGTCTAATATTGGTGCACAAATAGTGCATTACTATCATTTGGTGGGCGGATGTAAATTTTAATATTGACATAAAAGCTGAATCACAAATGGTGAGTTTTTTAAAGCTGAGATCCCGTAATTGTACAATTGTAATACTTTTCAGCAAATGCATTTATTTCACCATCAAAATACTTGGTTATAATGTACATTATATATTGACTTGCAAGGACTGTAGCTGTAATAATTTTAGTTTTAGTGATGGAATAACTTTGTTTTATATTGTATTGTGTTTTATAGATGGCAGTCTACATGGCATTTCCTGTCAGTTGTTTCTACTTTTTCAACCGACCAGAAATTTTTAACAAAGTTAATACTGTAAAGCAACAGGTGTGTAATATTTACAATTGCATTGTCTTACTATAAATATTTATAAGATTTGGAAGTTGTCTTCCCTAAGTTATGTTATATGCAAGTGCTAACAACTCCTTTACTGGTTTGTCCCAATTATCTGTTGCACAAAAAATCTCCTCATTTGCCTTTATATTTCTGATACACCTACAGTACACTATTTGGACAAATTAGGAGTTATCTCCTGTTTGAAGGTAATTTTGATTTTCTACAGCTGAAATGGAAGGTTAGTTTCCCACTAGCAGCTCTCAATAGCCTACTTTAGATAGCATCCAAGTGCCAAGTGAATAGGATTTTAATACAGCCTAGTTTGTTATGCAATATTTCCACAAGCACTTTGTTGTTTCCTAAAAGCTGGAAATTTTTTCCTATCTTCTTTAGCATATCCAACTAGTCAACTCAATTTAAGACTTTTTACTGTTACATTTCTTAACCCCAAAAACAATTGTAGATTACATTACATTCATTTATGGCGCATTTTTTGATTATTTAAACTAAATTATACACCAACAAGTAAACTACATTAGCCCTAAACTTTACTGGCTGTTTTATCTGCAACATCAAAACTAATTTTAACTAATAATGTAATTAAAAAAAAGTGTTTTTTTCTCTTTAGATATAATGTGATATGTATTTTAACCAGTTTTTGTGTATTTGGGCTCTTTCAGGTTTTACTTTATGTTGAATGTGATAAATGCATGTACAGATTATCTAAATTGATAGTTGTTTGACATTTTCTAAACTTTTCTTTAGCAGTTCACTGTACTCAGTTAAGTAGGCTGTACATCATGATGGTAGGCTGTGTAAGATGCCTAGGAAAGACTTTGTTTTACAAGCTTAACTCCTTAGTTGGCTTGCAGTCAACTTCCGCTACATTGTGACATTTGATTGCTAAATTCAAATTAGAGTGTCAAATTCCGTATTTGGCAATATTTTTCATTTCTACTGACACACGGATAGCCATTGTCATTAAACCATTCAATCAATTCTATCTAATTTTTAGATTGAATCTACAGCCCATCTAGATACATCTCTCAACGAAGATGATGTAAGTGCAAACTATAACTTGCTTTCTAAACCTGACAGAGAACTTTTCCTCTACAGTTCTCCCTGTTTTTTATTCTCGATTGCCAAGATAAACCTCCTGTTGACAGTTAGTGAATACCTTTGGACTGGCCATACAGAGCTGTCCTAACCTGGGCCAGTTCCAGCTGTCTGTCTGTCTGTCTGGGTTGATGAACTCAAGTGTTTTCAGAAGTTATTCACCAATGAAAAGTGCATCCTTTGCATTGCTATGAATACTTTAGCATTTGTCTAGTTTCTTATTATGTTTTAGCAAGCGTCGAAGTTAAAATGTAAATAAGTGCTAACAAGCTCCTTTCTTCGAGTTTTATAAGATTTCTAAAACATGAAGCCATTAATTTATGATTTAGGACTAGTTTAATTTCTATTTGATGATAATTTATTTTATTTTCAGATGAAAGCCTTACGGAAGTTGCGTTTAGAGCGTGCAATGCAGCAAGAGATTAAGTGGCGGGAGGAATATGCTGCCAGGAAGAGAAACTAGAGCTGGTTAATATGCCAATAGAATTGTACCATGTACAGCAATTCCTACTGCGCTGTTTGAGTTTAGACTGAAAATTGTTTATAGTATAAATTAGTTTGTAATACAATATAGTGATGCAACGCTAGCTACCACTCTGTAAATATGCCGATACAAAATTTTTTAAATATGACATTAATAACCAAATTAATTATCTTGGATTGTTTTGCTGGAAATAAGGTTACTATAAAATTCTTGTGTCAGAAAGCATAAAGATGGTATGCCTCGTTCTATTTTTAATAGTTTTGTTTTCTGATATCTGAACTATAAAGACGATAGTAAGGATAGTACTGCTGCTATTATAGCTGTGTATGTTTAATAAATTCTCAAGTAATTTATACTTCATTACTATAAACAACACATGGGTAAAAATAATGTTACCAAACTATAACAAAGTTATTTATACCATTGCCATCATTATTTCATGTATTTGATTCTTGAACATCTGTGTTATAAGTTATAGAATACACTGTACTAGTTTATTATAATATTTGTTGACTGTTTAAGTATATTTAAAGGTGATAAGCATTGCCAACCAAACGGCATTGTTTGAGCTAGAAGATTAATTCTTTTCTACCACCATTAACTTCTTAACATTCTGTAAAAACACAATCATTGCATCTTAAAGCACCTTGTTTTACACCTCAGCTGATTCATCAATCATATGTGTGTTTGTTGGTTAGTAAACTTTTTCAAAGTTCTGCCGAGCACCATAATCAGGGAAATGCACCAAGTCACTGGCAACATCTTGTCTCCAGTTACTTAGGCTCTACACAACTGCTTATAGGTAATATCCGCAAAAATATTTTTTCAGTATAATCTAGTAATCCTGTTATGATACTGTTGATATCCATGTGGACTAACACGGCATCTCACCTACTTTGCATTTTATAAACAGAAGCAGCATAACTGTGTTTTCCACAAAAAAATATACATTTTGCTGTTAGAATATCTTTTCTATTATTAGTACACTTATCAATATCAATGCATTAAATAAATATGAGCTGCGCAGTTTCTCTTGGCTGTTAAGCTAACTTTAATTTTAGTTCTGGTTGCATACCAACATAAGCATTCTTCCAGTGACTCATAAACATGTAAAAAAACGGAATATTAATTCATCAAATAATGATGCAACAACTGTTTCACGAATACCAAGTGCCTGAAACATGGGCAGAACTATAATAGCAGTTAATCCCGCGAAGAAGGTGTGGTAAAGTGACCAGTGGCATTTTTATAGACTGAACAGAAAAAAGGTTTTCAAGTATTTGGTATATTTTGTCATAACTTTATACCAGCCCTGTTCCATATAATTAAATCATCTTTTCAAGTTTTAACTATCTGCATTTTGATTGTTTTCTTACCTCCCTCAATTGGATCAGTTTCTCAATGACAGCATATTCATAGTGTCAAGCTATGGTGTTATGACTAATTCCATAAAAGCATTATCCCCAGATTTTAGTTTTGACGAAGATTATCCTCATAAAACAATGCATCATCAAATAATGTCACAGTGAAATCAGCTTTTTGAATAATTTCTCTTTTGTATGCTAACAACAACCAAGTAAAATTTGTGCTACTTGGTTTTTGACTGAAATGATTTTTATGCTATTTGGAGTTACATCAGGCCATGCATGCAATAGATATATAATATATGCATTTATCTTTTCTTTATCGAAATGATTTGCTCTAAGAACCAGAATGCCAGTTGTCTGATACATTCAGCCGTATAATAATTTTGACATGTATAATGGTAAGGAATTATATATTATTCCTTCAACCAAAAGGATTACATATAGCCATCGATGAAGATTAATTGAAAGTGTCATGAACCTGCATATATTTTGTTTCCTGATTTTAAGTCCTCGTTGATGCAAGTAATGCTTATCAAATGATTCACACCCTCATAACTTACCTTGTAAATTTTAAATAAAAGAAGACAGACAGTAACCATAGGCTGTTAAAGATCTTGGATTGTCATCACAGACTATTTCACTTATGAACAGACTTCCAATGTCAAAAAACTGTCAATATTTTACTACAAAAAATACATGCTAATTGATATGTCTGACTTGTAGCAGATATACCTTATATGGTTGTAAATAAGCATATAATCGGAGTTGATGCATATTGTCTGAAACAGCAGCTTAATGATAATTACAATCAACGTATTTGGTTTCATTTAAAATGTTGGTTGTCTTGCTTGGTTAAAAATGTCTTCACAGCTGAATTTTTTGTACAAGTCTCCCATGCTTGTTGATAACTTACTTCCCCATTTTATATTAATATGCATTATATCATTTCCATAACAGCAGCATCTTCATGCATATTCTAGTCACTATAATTGACACCACCTGCCTTTTGTAATTATTGTTGTTGGATAAATGATTAACATAGCAGACAAAAAGTTATATTTCAGTTATCTCTCTTAATGCAGCTGTGTTAGGTCTGCCTATTCTAGTACTATTACTGTTTACAATAAGAATTAATAGTCTTGAAAGTTAAGTATGAAGTTGGCTACTAGGATTAGAAAATTGTTTGGATTTCAAAGGCCTATAATTTTGATCAGCTAAGTTTTTTTAAACAAAATATGGTTGCAAAATACTGGCCAAATAAGTATAGCTAAATATCATTCAACTTTGCTGCTAAAATACTGCCATTTGTAGTATTTTGCCTATGACATTATATAATAGAAATTAGTAAATTAGAAAGAAATAATTAGGCACACGTGAGTTTAGAATCAAAATTATAAATAAAACTATAATTCAAACATGGTTTTATGGTAAAACAGAGGGTTTTTAGATAAGGAAATATTAGACAAGTTTATATAAAGGCTAGAAAAGAATCACTAGTGGGTTAAATATCTGCTTATCTTTAAAACCACTTTAGGTAGGTACTTTAAGGTGTAGAAATTGTAAAAGCATATAAGCAGTGCATGAACTTTATGGTAACAGAGCTATAATTTTGTAAGAATATAAGCATTTCAATTTTAATAAGACATGGTATTTTCAGTAAGATGTAGATACATTTCTAATTATGATTTTGTCATTCCTATGCCAGCTCTCTAGTTTGCTAACTTACTATTTAAAATTGGCAGTCAGGATATTTAACAAACACCCTACTGTAATGAATAAACATCTAGTTGTTGGCCTCTAGAAATATATTAAATTAGGCTCAATGTTTTATTATAGAGGTTTAATTTTTAAAATATCAGTGAGGTTAGAATTTGAGTTAATTTGCACTACTACGATAAATAGCAAATATACAATTTCAAGACATAAATAGTGTACGAAAATAGTTGCACTTACAAATTTAGTTATATTTTATATTCATATATTTAAATCCTCATGATTAACTGAATGATTTAATTCAGTTTGATATATATTGGATTCAATAGTGCTAGAGTCATGAGATGACTGGTGTTGTCTCCCTTGTTGATCTTGTGAACCATAAGACTGAGTATTCGAATTTGCATTTACTGGCCTCTTCTTACTGGAGGCTTCTATAGCTGCATGACGCTTTCTCCATTTTGTTCGTCGATTTTGAAACCATACCTAAAGATTAAGTAATATAGAATACTTACTGTAAAATTGTTCAACTTATTTAAATTTCTGCTAGTAAGCTATGTATAAAAATAGACACAGGTTGAACATCTAAGTTTTTGTATTGATGCAGTTTTGTTTTCTTTGCAAATCCAAAGTAAATAAGTTTCTCCTTTCCCAAACATTCCTTGTGAATTTTGCAAGTCTTTCTCCAAAGCTGATTACTGGTGATAAATTGAAAACAGTCGTTATGCCAAATAATTCAACTGGATGGACATGTTTCAATCTTACAATATATCTATAGCAACATCCTATAGCACAAGAAACTCTGAGCAATAGCAATAGCATTTTTTGTTAAATTTTAGTTTTTTAAATTTCCAAAATATAATTTTAGTGTAATCACACAAATCTAAAGAGAGTCTGTTTAAACTTGTGTATCTAGCTCAGTCAATAATGTTACAGCAATACTGCTGTCAATATTGCAGTAAATTTTGTCACTTATTTCATGTAAATAAATTCAATCTAGCAGTCCACAGGCTATCTGCTAAAACATTTTTCAAATGTTTTAAACCCATGGCACCATAAATAGTTGTAGTAAAAAAAAATATGTATACCTTCAGGTAACCAGTGTAAAAAATTTTGTGCTTGTGGGTTTAACAGACTTGCCTTGTCATTTTCATTTACACTTCTTATTAAACCTCGATTATTTAAAGCTGTTCATTCCAATTCTACATAGAATTATAGCATAATATGCTAGATAACTGGCTAACCAATTATTTATTAATTACTTATCTACTTGAGTGATAATTACAATAATATTCACACATACTTGCACAAATAGAAGTTATTAAACTCTTATTGTGTTCTATTGAATTCCGTTTAAGTTGCAATAGCTTAGAACTTAATCTCATCAAAAATGTGTTAATTGATGTTAGAAGTATATTCTTTGTATTATTAATGAATAACGGTGAGCTTTCATCTTTTAAATAAAAACTGTCAACTTTATTGCTCAAAGCAAAACAAACCATTTCTTTGAGATGAAAAGAAGCTACTTATTTAACAGTTGTCAAGTTCTGTCTTCTGCTGGCTTTTTTCTTATTTAAATTTTTAAAAATAACCTAACAATTTGCTTAACCTACTAAAGCCAATAATTAAATCTTTAAAATAAAATAATTTCATAGCATGAAATAGCAGACTTGATTTGCAATTCACTAAATACAAATAATAATTGTGATTATTCCGCTTCAATTAATAACTTTACAGCTATTTTAGTTGATGTTTTTTTGATCACAATAAAAATAGGCTTTACTTTTTCTTAATGTTTTGGTATTAATTTGAGATCAAGAGTTTCAATTTTTCTTATTGATAAAAATACATTTTGGTGCACTAAAACGTTTTTTTAATATAATTTGGGCTATATGCTGGACACAGTGATATTGCCTATACTTTTGACTTACATATGATCTATATACTTCGATTGCTCTTCGTTTCAATAATAAACAGAATTTTGAGGGAAATTTTAGCTTCTTTGGTCTTATTTAAGACTCACCTTGACCTGACTCTCAGACATTCCTAGGGCAAACGCTAATCGTCCTCTCTCGGGACCTGCTAAATACTTCTGCTGTTCAAAAGTTTTCTCTAACGCAAATATTTGTGAACCAGTAAATGTTGGTCGAGTATTTTTCTTTTTACCATCTTTTGAGTTTACAGAAACTATTGTTCCTACAAGCAAATGATGCATAAACAACATTAATAATGTGTTTATTGAAGTTTTTTAAAGTATGAACTCTCACGCAAGTTTATAGTCACTATCTCTGTGAGAACCCATGATGGAAAGGGTTTTTTAAGCGGCTAAGGACTTATTCATATTATGTGGCACAGGAGCAATTATGACTGGATGCTCTTCCTAACATCACCAATGGCCTTTACTGGGGTTCGAGCCCATGACTTTGTGTTTATTAAGCCAAAAGCTCTAACCCCTGATCCCTTTTTAAAGTATAAACTATATAACCTAAGTACAAGCTTGAATAAATTAGTAAGCAGAAATAATAAAAAGTGCTATAAATGGTCAATCAAAAATTTAAAAAATAGTATAACTAGCCGTTATTTTCAACAATATTTTTTGTGCAATTATATGTTACAGTAGAGCTGCTTGCTTTATAAAAAAATTTAATCAATAGCTTAAAACTTTCTCCCTCAACAGTTTCTAAAGCAATAATTGTGACTGGAAACCCACGAAATTCTTGTAGTTGAAAAATATTAACTAACTTTTTTTCTAGCAAAGAGAGTTTAAAAATTTAAACTGTTCTTATATAATGAGACTCTGATAATTTACAAACTAATTCTTATCAAAGGGAAATTAAAGGTGTAAAACTAAATTTTATGTTTCTCCACATGTTCAGCCTAATTTACATAAAATTAGCATAAAACAAGTTTGAAACTAATTTGTGACATGTTTAATCAATACATGTCACCGCTATAATTCAATTTTTTTGAAAATAAATAAAAGGTAACTTATTGCGCATGTTGTAATTTTAGATTGAAGGTAAATGTTTTAAGGATGGTGTATGCAGGTATATGCTAGATGACAATAAACGTCATAGACCATATAATCTAATTTTTGCATAATTGCACATTTATACAAGTCATTATAACTTGAATTTTGTTCACATGTACAAGCAACTTTATGATGTAGCACATACTACACTGTCCAACTGTAGTGAATTAAACTGCACATAATAGTTGTTAGATTATAGCTCATAACACTGTTTTGAAAGTCAAAAAGCTTGAAAGTTGCTCAATCTCTTTAGCATAAAAATCTGGTGACGTGAACCATGATGTTGGAATATATGATATCATACAAAATATAAAAATCTTTATTGAATGTCTCATTAATATATAATTTAACAACAACAATACCAGTTTTGCTCTCTTAGACTACATACACTGTTTTTATCCTGTGCTAGGCAAAAACATAATATGAGCTTCAAAAGTAAAAACTCCTTATTGCAGCATACCAAACAGATCGATTGATGGAGTTGAACTCTTTTAAATTTTAGCACAAAAATATTGCAGCTACAAATTATTTTGCTTCGTGAACAAGAAATTTTAAACCTTTGCTATAATTTAGAATCAATTGCTGGAGAAATTAGTATCCCTAATAGAATATAAGAAAATAGTAATTAATGAAAGTATAAAACCACAGGCATGAGTCTAAATTGTAAACTTGTCCAAGGCTAATCATTCTCCATTTTACATAAATTAATTTTGCATTACTCATCTTTGAAGCAAATGCTACTTTAGTTAGCATTAAATACTAAATCTGTAAACTTTTCATATAGAATGCAAAGTATTGCAGATTTGTAATATTTGTAGATATTCATGTATCTTAGCCATAAACCATTTCATACACGCAAGTTTTTAAAGTTCAACTGGTGACATGATCTACAATATTTCAAGTGAAAAATTATTTCTGTAGTCTAAAAACTAATTGCTTAAACTAATATATAGTTATTTCTTTAAAAAGCAAAGTTCTATTCACTTTCAGCAATATAAGAACCATAAATAGTTGGATGATGAAAACTTCGATCGACATTCAATAGCTCTCTTTATACAAGTTCTTGAAAGTATGCAAGTTAAAGTTGAAAATAATATTTAATCTTAATAATTTAACTCACAAAGAATTTTTTCTTAACTTTTGACTAGCAATTTAGATTCTAAACTTTATGAAGTAATAATACAACAGTCTAAGTGTGTTTAGTTATTTGCTCAACGCAATTAAAATATCAGACAAAATAAATTTAGAAGGAAAAACCTCATTAATTATCTTTTCAAAGTAAACTCACCATGTTTACTGTGCCAAGGGGAGGTTTGACTGGCCGCAGGTAACACTGTACTGTTATTTGGCCAATGATAAAGAGATCTTGTAGAAGGGATATTCTTTCCCGTGTGGCGTAACGATGCCGGACTGAGCTGCGTAGTGGTCTGCGAGCAACTACTGTTGTTATAGTACACCCCCTGTCCTAGTCGAGCTTGCAGTTGTGCCTGTAAGTCCGGTCTACTTAGAATATCAGAGATACCATGTGGTGTAGCGGCTGCTGCATCTAGACATTGCTTAACGTTCATAGAATAGTAAGCTGTAGGATTGTAAGCGGGTACAATCGAGTCTGGTGGAGAATTCATTGACTGAGATGGCTTCATATCAGTCATACTATGCAGAGCTGCTAAGGGTGCTGTATTAAAGGAAAATGGTTGTCTTCCAGTTGCTGAAGAGTTACCAGAATAGTTGTAATAAGAGTCTGAACCCGAAGGATTTGGGTGAGGTTGAGAGTGAGTATTTTGATACGAAATCATGCTGTTGTGTTGATGTGTCATTTGTTCGGATGTATTTTGATAATCAAGCATACTAATAAGTTAAGAATTAATTCAACTCTAACAATTAAACTACTAACAGTAAAATAATATCTAACATGTTAATGGTTAGCCAGCACTTTCTCCACAAATATGTACTAAATAAAATACTGTTAATCTAATATATACTGTATACCAAACCGAACAGCTTAGCATTCGTAAATCTTGAGAAAAGATCCAAATGTTGAAAATAAAGACGAGATTTAAATAAAAGTTGAAATCTGCGCTATCCACTCTTGGTTGTTGGAGGTGTACTTGGTGAATGTGGAAAGATACAATATTCCAGGAGGTTATATTGATTTCCTGCAGATGTAGCGGTAATCCTGATTGACTATAAGTATGAGCGTATGCTAGACAGACGGATTACAGTCTACCAGTGTTTCTTGTTTGCAATTGATTGTGATTCTGAATCTATCTGGCCAGGTGAGGCACCTGTGCAGGTTTATGCCTTTTTAAATAATGATATGAATGTAGAGTAAAACTATCCAATCATATGCTTGGATACTTGTGCATCTTTGAGCATGGCTATCTAGTTGAAAATATACAACAAGCCATACTCATGATGATTATAATTCAAACGTTTTGTGATTAGATGCAAATGCAAATAAAAAAAAATCTTTACAGCAACAAATATGGTTGTGGGTTTTGTAATTCAATAAAAACATTTTGTGAAACTATAAGAATCAAATAGCTGTATAACAACAAAAAAGTCTAAATCTCATTTTTTACAAAATACCAAAATATAAATTATCTCTTTAATAATAACTAGTTTGATGTTATGTTTCTCAATTCATTACAATTTTCATTAGAACTTAGTTGTTATTGTTTGCTAAAATAAGCTAGTGCTTCTGCAAAAAATTCAGAGCAGCCTGTGACACTGTCTAGCAGCATGACAAGAGAAATTATACTGAAGGAACAAAGCGCTGCTCTAGACAATTATTCATTGCACTTCAGTAATGCAGACATAATTTGACAAATGAAGGCGATGTGTCAATAAAAACTACTACTCTCTACCAATATTGGGTTAAGGGTTAAATGTTGCACTGCTTTGTTGGTCGTGGCATTGACAACTTAATGACTAATCACTCAGGTTACCTTAAGTTTGTTGAAAAAATAGTTCAATTATGAAGTTATGAATGAGTTTGAGCAATTATAGTCAAATAAAGGATGACACTATTGATAGGCCATAGATGTTGTGCCTAGTGCCTATACCAGCTAGCTCAACAGTTTATTATAAGCACCTCAACAGCTGACCGTCTGCAAGTTTTGAAATTAAAATTCCCTAATCATACACTTGCTGCTCATGAACAACTCAGTCTACACAACTGGACCTCTTATTACTGTTTTAGAGAATGGCTGTCTTTGTTATCATGTTTATAATTAAACAAGTGAAAAACTGCTTGATTGCCATCAGGAAATCAAAATATTAACAAACAAAATTAGCAAAAGGCATTCTTGTCTGAGACAGATATTGCATTCACATCTGCCCATGTCAATGAATGAATGATTGAAATATCTAGAATAATATTTGTGTATATTGCAATAATAAGTACCTGCACTGAAATTGGCAAAATACCTGCAGTTCAATCAGGAGTGATGTTTATTTATGCTACATGATAGCCAGATCAAATAAATATTAGACAAGAAAAGGAGCTGCAACCGTTTCAAGCTTTTTATAGCAATAACTGCACTCCAAGTTTGAAAGAAACCAATATATTTTAAATTTATACAGTATCTCATTTTTGCCCCAACAAAATAGTTAAAATAACAAGGCTGAACTCTATACTCTTTGTGAACAAAATATGACGATTGCTAATGAAAAAAAAATTATTGTTTTTGATATGATAGGTCAAAACCAGGTTTCTACTGCAAGGCTAACACATTTTATTATGTCATACAATTTTTACAATGATAACTTATAGTTTAAACAATCATAAAATGTTAAATTTTCTTCTAGTTTTTTTTTACTTTTGATTGACAAAAGTTGTTAAATCAACATAAATAAATTCAAAACGTAAAGATACAATGGAAAGCTGCAGCAATGCATTCTCCGATTACATATTGTTTTACTATAATCATCTTTTGTGCCAGAGATTGAAAGGTAATGTATAACTGTTTAGGTTAATCAATAAGTATGAATGTCATTTCAGTTGACCACATGATCTTTTCTGACACATTCCGCTATCTTTCCCTTCTTGTACAGGAAGGCAATGTTTGAAATCTTCAACCAACAGTGCAGTGGATGAAGTATCAGCAGGATGCAAATGAAAAACCATTACAATGCAGAATATTTTAAACTCCTTTGTTAAAGCACATCAAAAACAAACATTTCCTCGATCCAATCAGGAGTGGACATGACCATCCAAAAGCTTTGTTGTATGAACCCATTAATTAAACTATATAATTTGCATTAATTTTTTTGTATTTGCTAGCAATGTCCTTAATTTAAGGTGTTCATGTTTTAAATGGTCATGATATACACAAAGTAGCAAAGTTTCTAGTCATTATCAAAAAATACTTGGCACAAGTGATTTGGTAACCTAACTTTTTAAAGGAGCTGGAAGCCTGCTCTTTGATACCATGTGAAAAGTCTATTGAACCGATTCATATTTGGTCATGAAATTCAACATCTGGAAATATAGTAAATCTTACGTAATTGTCATAATAATACAATGAAGTGCAAGATAATCTACTAAGTGATTGCTATAGCTACATGTATGAAATATCTCCATGGTGTTTTTACACTTACGACAATCTGCCAGGTGTTTTAGAATAATTCCTTTTACAGCTTGTTTCTCACAACCAGTTTGTAGTCTTGTGCAGGCTTTAGACTCCCATGCAAGAAAGAAATGGTAAGAAGACCGTAACATGTAGCCTTGCTGAGATGACTACAGTATTTAGACAGCCATACTTGACTTATATAATATATTTTTAGCTTCGGTGCTATTCAAACAAAATTGATGTGAATTGTACAGCAAGAAATAATTAATTTATGCCTTATAATAAGAAAGCAAGTTTTGAAGGTTACATTGTTTACATTGAGTATATTTTCATGAATAACTTGCTATGCTATATATACACCATTGACAGTGCATAGGTATGATAGGGAAAAATTATATTAATTTTTTATTGAGTTTGTATCAAATGCTAGTGTAAAAATATATTATGGTGCAATTGATTATAGTGATAGTGCTTTGAGATGTAATATTCACTAAGTTTTGCCAACATGACACACACACACACACACACACACACACACACACACACACACACACACACACACACACACACACACACACACACACACACACACACACACACACACACACACACACACACACACACACACACACACACACACACACACACACACACACACACACACACACACACACACACACACACACACACACACACACACACACACACACACACACACACACACACACACACACACACACACACACACACACACACACACACACACACACACACACACACACACACACACACACACACACACACACACACACACACACACACACACACACACACACACACACACACACACACACACACACACACACACACACACACACACACACACACACACACACACACACACACACACACACACACACGCACATTGTATATAATACCCCTGCCAGTATATAATATACATGCTAGTATGCCTATAATGAGATATTGATACTAATAATGCACATTTTCTACATAAATGAGTTCTTCTAACAAGCCTAATTATTTTGCTGATTGCTTTAAAATTGATGTAGATCTAAAAATTATGAGTTATGTTTTAGCTATAGAAAAATAATAATTAGAAAATTAATCAGGTTTCCCTCTGCTAATTATACTATGAAAAAGAACATCAACAAGCATAGATTTTCTAGAATCTACTCAAAGAAATTAACAAAAACATTATGAGTTGAATAAAATGCTATGATAAGATTTGCTCATAAGCATTCATTCATTAGCCACAGAGAAAAAGCAACTCCAAAAGATAAAATGTGTTCCACCAATATCAATACAATGTTGTACTTTAGAAACTGCCTGATATTTTCATACTACTACAATGTTTTAGTATATATTAAAAGAGCATGTTCAATCAAGTTTATTATATTTGACAATTATAGCAAATGCCTTATATTAACTTGCTGTTTAATATGCTATATGCGAGTAAACATTCTTATATAAGCTGCAAAATCATGTTATTTTACTTCTTTGGAATAGATAAAAACTGATCGTTTTAATGTAAATCTAAATTACCAGTTCAATTATACATTAAATCAATGCAAACCAAATGTTTAACATACTGAGGTATAATATACAATATTTAGAATTCATCTAAATAATACATGCAACCACCTCTTACCTGGTATCTCATACTCATACCTGTATTGTAATATAATATGGTTTAAAATACTACAAAAATAACCAAAAATCTTAACAAATTGAATTTCAATAGCAAAGTAAAATTTTGTAGAAAAAATTTATCACTATTATTTGTTTAGTTTATGTTAGCAAAAACTTGTAAGCTGCAAAGCTCATTGAATGAGATCTACAAAACTATAATATTAAAGTATTATTGCGGCTAGTTACTGCAGGTATAAAGAACAACCACAAGTTTTCAACTTTCACTTGTCTGGCAGCTAAAACATGTTTGGTCCGTCCATCCAAAACGCATTTGTACAAAAATGAAAACAAATTTGCAATCACTCCTTCTGGTTTTCCTGAGGTCATCATTGTTGTGTGAAAAAAGAAAAACAGACAAAAAAAATAAGTTGATTACCAAATGACAACATTTTCATTTTTAATATATACACAAATACGTGAATGCAAGCTTCGCTCTAAATGATTCAACTTTATGATAATACTTGGAAGATGCTCTTTCTGCACCTGATAAATGAAATGTATAAATAAAAAATGTTTCTACAAAACAATAAAGCAGAAAAACGCCATAATAAAGCACAGTATTATATTCTTCCAGATGTGGTGTAGCTCTTTATTTTCGCTACAGCTGAACACATCCATTATATGCTCTCTGAAATATCTGCTCCAATCTGGAGATGATGTTTAGTCTGTATAGACTATAGAGGTTACTACATTAATGTGGTTATCAAGATAAGCCTGAATTCCTTGATTGTCTTATACTTTGATGCCTTGCATTGGGGTGTACAGATGTGATTACACCTGACACATTTATACTGCAGATGTATTATTTATTTATAGCATTATTTTTGTATTATTACATAATAATAAGATTTAAAAGTTATTATCTTTTTTGCAAACAGTGCCTATAATAAGAATACATTTTGTGACTATGCTATTTTTCAAATTATCTGTTGTACAAAATCATTTCGAGAAATTAAATTCATTATAGATTTGTAATGCAGCTTATCAAAATTTTAAAAACTCCTTTGAAAATATACGAGTATTAGAGCATACAATTTTTTATTATCCTTATTAGACCTTTCTCCTATTATACAATATTTTACCCTTTAAATAGTTCATCAGCAGTTGCAACTTAATAAATAATATAGATATGCAAAAGCATTTTGAATTTATGGCTTAGGCTTTAGGGCTTAGACAATTTGTTTGCATTGTTTATCAGGATAAAAATTGAAGGAAAGAAATTAATTTATTGGAAACTCTCGACAATGCTATAACATCTCTGTAATAACTTAAAATAATATTCATTTACATCACAGTATTTATCACGACTTATGAAATTACTTTAAGGCTTAAGCAATTTCATATCTAAATTAATTCTTTGACACTAGTCATATCAAGCGCTTGTAACACAAGAAAAAGTTTTATAATTCATGTAAAATTCGTATAAGAATGACACATATGACAAATTGACACATTTACATGTTTACAAATATTTGAAGCATATTCATGTAATGCTGCAAGATTATCTTAGTAATTAATATTTTAAAATTTGGCTGTGACTATTCCTGTACACCTGCAGATATCCTATGAATCAGCTAAGGCTAGTGAAAAGTACTGTTTCATTAAATGCATGGCTAGTACAAAAAATTGGGATTATACTGAAAAGCAATTGAATTTGTCTAAGTTTAGTTAGTTTTACTAATATAGAAATAACCATGCTATGCAACGGTGCAAAAACTATTATGTGTAAAACTAGAAGAAGCAAGTTTAAGAAAAACTTTACTCATATGAAAATGCTAAAGTTATCTAGCTTTGAGATGTTGTGTATACTTTATGAATTGACCAACTGTTGTGTTTATCTGTGCGTGATCAGGGACAACAACTGGGTCAATAAATAATGTAGCTAGTAAAAGAATATATCAACTTTCTAAACGAGTCTGTGGAAATAGGTAATAGTATAAAGATTGATTAGAACTTCTGCTTGAAGTTACTAATAGCCTTAGTATATTCGGGTATCAATGAATATTTGGTACTGTGTAATACATGTGCTCTAGCTATTAGGTCTTCTTGGGTACCATTTAATGGGCAAGTGGCCCAAAATACCTGCACTCTACTGTATACACAAAATGAATCAATTTCTTTTTAATCTTTTCTTGATAGACATTAGTGTACATCAGACAATTAAACATTGATTCCAAAAACAAGAATAAGAAAGTAGTGTCAACCTTTGTAACGTCATATCAATGATTGTCAGTATTTTAAAAAACATTAACCCATGTCTATTAAAACACGTTATATTTAGATTAGTGGCTCAAAAAGTATTTGCATATAAAGAATCAAGGAATTTACTGACCTTTAGAGTTTTGACTACGCAAAAGAATTCAGTATAGACATAGAAATTATAGCAACGCTACAATACAGCAATTATAAAATATTGTGTATACCAGATAATCACAAAAGGGTGCTATAAAAGATTCAAACATAGAAATCATTTAGTTTAAGCACCACACTAAAACGTTGCTACATTTTGTTTAATGTAATTTTTAGTGGGAATTTAAAGCTTTAAGTTTTCAGCTTCGCAGGCTGATAGGATTTCTCTGCAATGACGTGAGAACTATTCATTGTTTAACTTATACTACTTGATCAATAAAATTATTTTTTAATCTTACTGTGTATTTTAGAGCCAGAGCTTTTCAATAATACAGTTCACTTGTAAAAGAGTTGATAGTTTTAGACATTAACTAGCTATAAGCAATTTATTGGCTTGGATTAAAGTCAAATACATATCTGCTATATTGTGTAGCATAAAATTATTATTGCATTTATATAAAGTATATAAGTTTAATACTATCCAGTATACTTCCTTATGTAGCAATGAAATTCTCAAAATATGTCAAGAAATGAAAATTGGAAGTGGATATGATGTTTATGACGGAGGTAGAATGGTGTAACACACCCGTCAGTAACATCTGTTCATAACACACTGTGAGCTATAATATTCATCTTGATTAATGCTATAATGATAGGGATGGTACAGCTAGGGGCAACTTCACCAACTTATTCTGCGTCAATCTGCTTTTGTTGCAGAGCATTGTTAGTGTAATGTTAATTGATTGCAGGTCAAGTATTGTTTATTTAGCTAGTGGCAATTCAATTACCTTAACTGTTTTATGATTCAAAAGTATTGAAATGGCATCTGCTTGCTGTATTTGTTGGTCTGATCTTAGAAAGTTAGTTTGTATATCTAAAAAGAGATATGCTTTCGACAGACCTAAATTTGAAACATAGCTTCAATAGCTTTCAACACGTTCTTTAATTTTCCAAATAACTTGAAAATTATATGTATATATGCAACTTTATAATGAATTAATGAAGTTTGAATATATTGAAAATTGATCTGTATAATATGATTCTCTATAATAATTCCTTTAATCAAAACTTTTATTTTTAAACCATATGAAGCTATATGGTTATATAAAATTATATAGTTATAACTATATATGATATACTTGACTTAGATAATTAGATAGTCATTAGTTGAGTTTATAATGTTTTCATTTTTAGTAATTAGTGCTAATATAACAACTTTTTAAGTACCTATAGATCTAACCTTTTTCTCCATTTATAAAAAAAAGTAAGCACAATACAGTAGTAGGATTTACTAAGTGCTAAACAGACACCAACATAGAAGAAAAAAGTGCTGTAATAAAATATGTAATCATAAATATTGTAGTTATTATAGTATAGCCACCTAATCGCCTCATTTGTCCTTTAAATATATTTTTATATATTTTGCCATACTATAAAAGCAGATAGCAATTATGCTCTATAAATGCTCTAGGTATGCTTGGCAGAATATGGTATTATACATGCATATTAACAATTTACACGTTCCAAAAAACGATATATTTTCTTTTACTTTCCATATTATAGGCAAAATAATTATCGAAACATAAATCAAGCTAAATATAAAATATTTTAAAATAGTTTTTGTCTTTTTGCTTCCCGTCTTGCTGTTGCTGCAAGTTCAATATTTTTGAGTGTCACCAATATTTACAATGTTCAACATTGCACCACATGAAGAAAACACAGCCAACCTGACCGATATCACCATACATGGTAGTGCCTTGTCTGATCATAAGAAACAACAATGAATATTCGAATAGTGATGAAAAAAACATGAGTCTGTGAGAGTGAGTGTGCCACGAGAGCTGTTACTAACACCTGGTTGCTAATTGAATAAGTGTGAAATAATTATTGTGTCTAAGCATTATGTACAGACCATTATAAACTGCACTATGCACTTTCGTAAGTTGTTATTTCTACTAGCAACAATACAGTTAGGTTCTTGTGATCTATAACAAAATAGTGCTAAATCTAGACAATATTATTATTTAAATATTATTATATAGTACACCAGAAGGCTATCAGTCTAACAACAGAGTTGAAACACTAAATACTATATAATATAATTACAATAAAACAGCTGAGTATTATAATGTTGAGCATAAAACCTTTATAAATATGATTTTTTATACTTCATTAAGCCATATGATTTATCATAGTAATAAATTTATACCTGATCATATTGAGATAGTCAATCTTTTGCTACAACATGAATGGTTTAGTAGATCATTTGCTAATATAGGGACTAGGTTTTTAACAGCAAAATCAGTAGAAAAAAATTTTAGGAGTTTTTTAATAAAAACTATGTTTGTAGAAAATTGTGCTAGGAGCATTTGAACATAACTAATCCTTTACATTTATTTCAAGTTGCTGGAACATATCAATAATGACTTTGGATATGGAGGAGGAAATGAAAGTTACAATGGAGAAATAATGGTGCTTACCTAGACCATATTAAAAACCTATTACATGCAGTTGCTTGCATACGCAGTTTGATATTTTTATTGACATATAGCTGTGTAATTTATGATACTAGTGAAATGTTATGGCTCTGTGCCCTAGTCTTGGTGTTTCATACGTCAAATGTATAATATTCTTGCTGTCACCAAGCTAGCAGGTTGGAAAAAAATTATAAATTTTGATTTGGCATCAATAGTTAATACCATCGTCTTGTTATGCCAACAAGTGCTAAACTAGATATGGTTTATTAAATTTCATAAATTACAGTGTTGGAGGTTTTAGTACTGCAAAACTACAAAATTTTTTGAACAGTTATAAAATTTTACAATCTGATAAAATGTACAATTAGATGACAAAGTAATTAGCATTAAGTAAAGCTTTTTAACTCACATTGCAAAAAAGGAGAAAAAACAATAAATTATGTCCTAAAACAAGTTTCAGACTTGCAAAAAATAGATTTAAGTTATTATGAGATAGTGTGTATAGCATAAATAACTATAATCTATAGAGAACAAGTTGTAATTTTATGTAATATAACAGTCTTAGTATGATAGAACCCGTGCCTACAAATGATATAGGTACTCTATCAGTTTGATTTAATTGGATTTATTTATTTCTCAGTATATTACTTTGATTAGAAATCATTAGAAAGTAAGAACTATTATGCTGCATATCACTGCTCCATTATTATGATAGTTTTATTACCCATAATTAATTTTAATATAATTAATGTTAAGGATAGAAACACAATATTGTAGAATTATTGAAAAGATATGTACATGCAGTATTGTGTCAAAGACATGCTTTTTACTCTCCAATCAAACATTTGCTAAGAATGCTCTCCAATTAATTCTTCTTTAGGTCAAGTATGCATGGTTTAGTAAAGTATGTTTTAAAATTAATTAACTTTAACACAATACAAATGCTGTAACATGATGCTATTCTGCTTATAAGGATTCAACACTGATATCGGTTTATTGCCTTTTCAATGCATGATAATATGAAAGTCGAAATTTCGTGTATGGATAAATCACATAGAGGTATTTATGTTTATTTATTAACAAAATAAGCTCAAGAGATATAAACTTTAAAATTAAGCACAACATTACTGCCACATATAACAAATAATTAATATTATGCAAGTCTTAGCTGTTAAATTTGAGAAGACAACTTTTTAAAAGTTGGAAGCGCTTCGATGAAAAAAGATTAAAGTTTGATAGTGAAGAAAGTTCATCTAGAAAAGCATTGAGAATATTTGAGAACAAGAAAAAAATAGTACAAAAAGCAAGTAATTAATTTTTAGATAAGCTCTGTTTAATATTAATATGGCATCCGCCTAATTAACTTTGAATGTTACCACCACATTTGGAAATAAATGCATCACAAAAACATGAAGACCTAAGTTACTGCTTTTATAGTAATATAGTATTCATTACTTTTATTGAATTTAAACAATGCAAAATAGCTGCTCTATTTAGTTCCCATGCATAAAATAATTACCATACAATAGATAGATGCTTCAGACATTTCATGCATTACATAGTAAAATAAATATTCTAATGTGGTATGTTAGTATAATGCTACATATACTTGTTATAATTATTTTGCTAACAAATAATTTTTTTCTAATAGAATGAAAACATAATTATTGCACAGCTGTTTTTTTTACAAATTTCATTATAAATCAATCTCACATTTTGGTGAAATGTTTTGTTACATTTAGTCAAAAGTGAAAAAATACATGTAACTGAAAAAGAAAAATATTAATGACAAGGCCGTATGGCGCAATAGCACCGCAGCTAGTCGAGGCGAACAAACTATGAATGGTCAAAAGTCGATAAAAAAACTATACTAAATGGGTTTAATTTCAATAGTCCAAAAGTTTTAGTTTTATTTTAGCAGTTTAGATTTGCTGTATTCAGAAGCTCCTCAGTTCTCATTTGAAACCACCTCCTCCCTCTCCACAGCATGAATTAAATTTGTTGGTGTAGTGATGTGTTTACCCTGTGGCCCTTGTAGTGTAACTGGTTAGCGCGCCTGCTTGCAAGCCTGAGGTCTGTGGTTCGAATCCCAGTGGAGGCAAAAGTTTTACAGTTGTTTATCTCACATTGACTTGCAGTTGTGGGTGAAGCAGTCTGTAAGCTAAATTCGAAAAACCTGACAGTATAAGATGTATAAGATGTGATGATTGAGAGTAAAGCTTATGTGCGAGCACCGGCACTTTGAATGTGTGAAGGGTGTGAATAGGCATGATTGAATAGTCAATAAATAATAGTTTGAATGAAAAGATAGCGCTTTTTATACATAATTTTAAATATTTTCTTTAGTAGTAAGAGCAATGGTTAAAGGTAAATGTTTGCTGTATTACCCCATGATTCTAAACAGTTTTGAGCTATTTAATTTATCAGTTAGTTTTGCTCATGCCAACAGTTAATTTAAATTTGTGTTTCACCAAATTTTAATTTTCTTTAATTTATAATTTATGGTGTCTATATTGCTTAGTAAATCTTTTGATTTGAAGAAGGGTTAGTGCCATCAGCAAATAATATAGGCTCTAAATGCGTAGTTACATCTGGTAGATCATTTATATATATTAAGAATAGTTAGGGGCTAAGTATATATCTCTGTGGTACTCCACAGGTGATCAGTATAAAATCAGAATATAAATGTTATTGATGATAAGGGATTGTTGACGATTGAACAGATAGTTTCAGATTAGTTTGATACTGTGATTTGAAAAGCTGAGTATTTTTTAGTTTTTTAATAAAAAATTATGATTGATTGCATCAAATACCTTACTAAAATCTAATAAAATTTCCTACATCATGTTTTTGAACTTCAAGTTATAGAAACATTGTTTTTTTATTTATAATAAAAGTGGATCTGTATTTTTAGCTTGTTTATAAATGTACATAGCATCCCCTACAGATGGTAAAATAGTAAACATTTCATAAAGCTTGCCAAGTATAGCTTTGATGAGTATATTTTTAGTGCTGCATTTTAAAACAATTCATAGAAAACAAATAATTAAAGCTTTTCCAGAATTATGTTGTGGATATGAAAAAATATTTCGTCATAGCACATCATTGTTAATTGATAAAATAATTTTTCGGGGAAACATTTTATAAAAATAGACCCTTAATTGACGATGGTTGTGACATAATCATTGGATTAGGGCACACATGATGAATATTCTGTTTAGCTGACGAAAAATTTGTAATTTGCTATTAATTTTAGACAAGTGTATAAATAATGAATTGTGCGTTCAGAGAAATCTTTATCAAACCAAAAATGTTGCATATAACCTATATAATATTATTTCAAACAGTGGCTACATCACTTGCATCTGTAAAATATTGCAGTGAACTAGTATTCCGGCTTGCTTATTTTTATTCATGTAATGAACTGGTTGTAAAAGCAGTAAGATTGCAACTAGTGGCATTTGCTTTTTGTTTCTGTTTTATTTTTGGTAGAACGTGATATTTTGCTCATAGAATCACCACGTTCCAAAACTTCAAGTTTTTTCATAGGGAAGACAATTCTCTAAAACGCAACCTTTTGAGAATTTAGTCTCGGAGTTGTCTTGCTTACTAATCGCAATGGGTGGGTTCTGGAAACTGATACAGCTAATGTTTTTTTCGCAGTAATGTTCAGTTGTCATGTTATCAATATGATGATGAATACTCTAGTACTTAGACTTGCTGATAATACAATGATTACCCAGTGTAAAGCAAATATAGCTGTAGCTCTTTAATTTACTTTCGCACCATGAACATCACTATAGCTACAGCAACAATGGCCTGCAAGTGCATTACAACTCACTTTTACTTTCAGTTTTGTTTTAAGTTTAACTAGGTTTATTTAATTAATAATTTTATCATATTGATATTGATGTTCATTAACTTTAAATGATTATCTTTATAATGCTGATAATGATGATGATCAGATTGAAAATGATCATCATTATGATTGTCATTGAATCTGATGTCTGATACTCATACTCATACTCATAGTGATAGTCATACTGACAGTCATAGTGATGATCATCATGATTATGATTCATCATTCATGGTAAATAATTAAATTTAATCATTTGTCATGCTGATGCTCATGCTGTACATAGTCATAGTAATAGTCATACTCATAGTGATACTGATAGGCCTAGGGGACCGAGATGTATGTAAGAAACTTTGACTCTAATTAGTAATTAGTAATACTAATAGTAATAGTAATAGTAAACTAAATGTGACAGTAATATTAACTGTAATACTCATACTCATAGTGATACTGATAGTCATAGTAGCAGTAATAGACTACTCCTAGTAGTAGTACTAATAAGAATTGTTATTATAGTTATAGAATGACACTCTTTGCTATGACTCTTGCTTTAGAGTGACACTCTAGCTTATACAGCCTGACTAGGAATAGGGAGGGTTTTAGACGTGATCAGAGTTTATTTGAGTCACCAAATACTGACCAAACACTGACCGTAAAAACTAAAATAATAATGATACAACATAAGGCATAAGGCAAACAAAATGTACGCAATATAATAAGTATGTATGTAAAAGCACTAGCAATGTATATCATAAATTGTAGATAGCAGCATGAAATAATGATTCAACATAGCATGCAACTACAGCCCATATTATTAAAAACTTTATAACATAAAAATGTAATAACGATATATAATTGTAAATAGATGTTCATTACCTCTTTTCTCTCTCTCCTAGTCTACTGTTATGTTAATGCTGTGGCTTTGCACAGTCTTTCAAATAATGCTACTCTTTAGTAGTCTTACATAAATTTGATGCTGTCCAAACTGACAGCATGACTCTAACAATATTGCAACTACTAAAAATGATTTTGTCTTATATACTAATCCATTTGATAAACATTATTGTGTTGTAAGAGGTATGATTTTACAATTTACTATTTTGGGGTAGGATCTTACTGTTTCAAGAAGTGGGCTGAAGTAAACAAGCATCGTGTGACATCACAGCTGATGCAAGCATAGCTGCTGACTATGAATCATTCTACATGCGTAGCTACTGTTTTGGGGTAGTGATTAAAGAAGCATTAGGTAGACTACTAGCAGCTAGTGGTTAGGCTAATTTGAGGTTAATGACATTGTGATTGTGTGTGATTGTACTACAAGTTATAATATCTGTAAACATCCTATTTCGTAACATTACACTCCCCCCTTTAATTTCTCTCTATTCACTTAGAGGGAATTAACAATTATATTATTATGCATTTAAAATACTAAGCTAAAATACTAATATAGGTATGCATGCAAAGGTTATGGGGTAAATAGGTAAATTAATTTGTGGATAGGCCTATCTAAGTATGTGGGTGGAGCTAGTCTCACACCTTTACTGTTCAACTCTGTAGTTGCTAGTTGCACCTTTACCTTACGAATTAAGTCGTCTCAGTTTTATGTGTTTCTATCTTTACTTACATGTTTGTTTTTACTTAGCCTGTAATATTCATCTGAAAATGACTATGTTTGTACCCACTGTATTATAAGATGTTTAGCATCTGTCAAGTCAATAATTGTGAGTCTGGGAGTTATGCTACCTTTATGCTTTACTAATCTTTTTCTTTTTGGGGTGATACACGCCAAAGTGGGGAATGTACCACTGATGATTGCTTGCCTCACAAGTTGTAGGCACCAATTCTGCATCGCCATTGTTTATTATGTCTGTCATGAATGCCACGTAATCTGTTCGATATTTCTGGTCTTTAAGCATTTTAGTTTTGAGGGTATCAAGTCTGTGCACAGCTAATTGTCTATTGTTTGGTAATTGTGGCTTAGCATTTTTAAACGGCAGTGGCATGCTGTAATAATTGTCTTCTCTTTGTTTAATATTGTTGCGCATGTTATCTAAAAACTTGGCATCTTCCTGTGACATGTTATGAGTACCAATGTACTTTGTGTCGGTATAATCTTGCTGTAGGACATTCAAGATATCTGAACTCAAGTTCTGCTCATGAGCCATAGCCCTATTGCATGTGGGAAATGAGTTTGTTTCATGCTTACCACTATTGCCTACAATACACCATCCTAGAGGTGTTCTCAGAGCAAAGGGATCATTGATTGCAAGGCCTATTTTAGTTTCAAGTGGCACTAAAGCTCTGGAGTTGTCATACCCTATAAGCATTCCTATCTCTATATCTAAACCTTGTGGTATTTCACCTGCAATGCATTTAAGGTGTGGCCATCTAGTGGCAATTTCTGGTGTGGGTATGTGCTGCTTGTTAATTGGAATGCTGTCCCTACTGTAAGTCTTTCCTACTTGTATCTGCTCATGCATGTTCAGTCCTCTAATGGTCAAGTTATTGTACACCTTACACTTCATTTCCAAGTTGTCAGCTGTCATTGTTGTTAGTTTAAGAGAAACTGGTTTGCTTGTAGCTGTTTGTAGCTTACTAACAACTTGGTTAGTTACAAATGTGGTATCTGACATGCTATCTAAGAGTGCATAAGTTAGCACTTCCTCATTAGGGTTATCTACAGTTGCTAGGTATATAGGCACAACCATTGAGCACAAGCCATTTGTTTTAGCCACTGTATTGTTGCTGTTAGCTGTTACTTGCTCTGGGTTGTTGCTACTTGCTACTTCATTTACCTGCACTGTTTCTACTTTGGTATTACTGTTGTTAGCTTGTGTAGCTGGCTGATTGCTTCTATGTGTTACAGTAGGATGCCTTTTTTGGCATATTTTACAAGTAGCTCTATTTCTGCATTCTTTTGTCATGTGACCTATTCTCAAGCAACCAAAGCATAATCTTTTACTAGTAATGAACTGTTGTCTTTGATCAACTGGTATGCTAGCCAGTTTTCTACACTCATGTGTGCTATGATTACTGTAATTGCAGTAGAGGCATAGTTTAGCTTTGTGGTTTTCTGTACTTTTAACATCAGGAGAATGCTTTTCTATGCTAGTAGCAAAGCTAATGCCCTTATTGTTGTGCTTTTGAGGCTTATTTGAGTCTATGACCCTTGAACCTAGCAAAGATGAAGTGATTGGATCGTTTAGGATTTCCGCTTCTGTTTGCACAAACTTTACAAACTGACTAAAACTGGGGTAACTCCTGTGATTTTTCCTATGCGTGGTTACCTCACGCTTCCATCTATTTATCATGTTATCTGGCAGCTTGGACATGAGCTCAAGATTCTTTTCGCAATCATTTAAAATTTCCAACTCTTTAATATCTTTTGCTGCTATTTCGCAATGTGTGAGGAAGTCAGAAAATGATTGTATCTGCTTATGTTCATGTGGTTTCATTTTGGGCCAAGCATTAATTTTCTTTCGAAATTCATTAGCAACTGTGAATTCTGACCCAAATCTTTCTTTCAAAATTATTCTGGCCTTTTGGTATGCTGCTAGTGTATGTAAACTGCATAGGCCACTAATTGCTTCTCTAGCAGGTCCATCAACATGCTGTTTCAAGACATACATTTTACCATCATCACCTATCATTTTATCCTTGATGTAACTCTCTATGGCATATTCCCAATCTATAAAGTCTAAGGGATTTCCCCTAAATATTGGTGGCTTCGGCACATTGTTGGCTTGTATTGCTCTTGTTAAGCATGTGGCCAGGTATTCATTACTGCATGTAGAATGCTGTGATTCGTTGTTTTGTATGCTGCCTATTTGCTGTGGTTGGTTGCTTTGCAAAACTTCTACTGGCCTACTAAAAATAACTTCACTATTGCTTTCCTGATTCACTATTGGTTGGCAATTATCTAAATACTCTGCTAGCTCATCTCTAACATCTACATCATGTTCCTCTATTATTTCCTGCCTTATTCTCAGTTGTTTCTGTTTTTCTAACAGCTTACTTTTACTTAGTTCCAACTGGACATTGGCTAACTGCCTTTCTAGCTCAGCCTGTCTTTGCATGGCTTCCATTTCACTTTCTAATTGTGCAACTTGCAATTTTGTCTTGGCTGAGATGAATGAGCTTGCTTTTGATGTGTGTTTACTGCTAGCATGTACTGAATGGCTTTCGCCCTTACATTGTTCATGTATACTGTTAATTTGTTGTGTTAAGTCCTCAAGGTGAGGATGACTTGGAGCTAATGACTTTAGAATTGCTAAGTCAGCATCTGCATCTAACATAATTCGTTGTATGTCATCCCAAAATTCATTATCATGATTGTCTGTTGCTGCATGCCTACTTCTAAACCTTTTAATTGCACTTGTGACAGATTTAAACCTTTTTTCTACCTCTAATTGTTTTCCCTTTGTAGATAGGGTTTTGACTCGGCTGCTAATCCTAATGCTATTACTACATGTGGATGTGTCATCATTCATTGTTGCTGTGTTAGTAATAGAGACAGTTAGTGAAAAGCATGCATTTACTTACTACAGCTATTTTATAACCTAAATTCAGTAGGAAAACTAGTTTGGACTAGTTTGTCAAGATTTATCACTAGCCAACAGCTAATGCAAACAAACAGCTGATGCCAGCACAGGGATTGCACCCAACTGCCCAATCAGAAACAGGGAGATCCTAATTAATTTTATGGGGCTTTGACACAATGTTTATCAAATGGAGTTTCTATAATTACAATACTTCCAAAAAATAAATCTGCATGCAAGCCTAATTATTCTAATAACTTTCCATTCAACTATTTTCTTTATAATTATGTCACTTATATGTGAAGGTGAGGGTTATATGGTAATCTCTCACCAATCTGCTGATTCCAGGTCACCTTTGTGTGTAGTTGAGAGGAGTTGAGAATAATCCTGATAAATGTTAATAATGTTTATATAGTTGAGGTGGGTAGAAGTGAGGTTCTCTTTGTGGTCGTCTTATGTTTGTCGACTTCTTTTGTTGGACTTGAGATGGAGCTTTTTCTCCCGGACTTTGAGAAAGAGTTTTTACTCCCGGACTTGAGTAAGAGTTTTTACTATAGAATGACACTCTTTGCTATGACTCTTGCTTTAGAGTGACACTCTAGCTTATACAGCCTGACTAGGAATAGGGAGGGTTTTAGACGTGATCAGAGTTTATTTGAGTCACCAAATACTGACCAAATGCTGACCATAAAAACTCTTTTCTCTCTCTCCTAGTCTACTGTTATGTTAATGCTGTGGCTTTGCACAGTCTTTCAAATAATGCTACTCTTTAGTAGTCTTACATAAATTTGATGCTGTCCAAACTGACAGCATGACTCTAACAATATTGCAACTACTAAAAATGGTTTTGTCTTATATACTAATCCATTTGATAAACATTATTGTGTTGTAAGAGGTATGATTTTACAATTTACTATTTTGGGGTAGGATCTTACTGTTTCAAGAAGTGGGCTGAAGTAAACAAGCATCGTGTGACATCACAGCTGATGCAAGCATAGCTGCTGACTATGAATCATTCTACATGCGTAGCTACTGTTTTGGGGTAGTGATTAAAGAAGCATTAGGTAGACTACTAGCAGCTAGTGGTTAGGCTAATTTGAGGTTAATGACATTGTGATTGTGTGTGATTGTACTACAAGTTATAATATCTGTAAACATCCTATTTCGTAACATTACAATAGTAATAATATAATGTCGTATCTGACATTCTAATTATGTTTCACAGTGCAGGTGCTGCTCATACTCGTACTGATGCTCATACTATAACTATCATACATAGCTACCCTTGGCATCGAATCCAATAGCCAGCCTCAATGTGAAACTGAATGTCACTGTGAATGCGTTCACTTACCTTTGCTCTTAGTCTTACAGTCTACAGAGCTTAACTCTTAGTTTTGTCTTACACTTACAACAGCAGTTTCAATTTCAGTTTATAATTATAATTAATTTTCCGTCAATTTTCAATCAATATCATCAATGAATAATGATATCAATAACATTTGCCTTGGCCTTGTGATATACTTAGTTATTTAATTTCGTTAGCCTTCACTTTGAGTTCAGCTGTGATGGTCATAATCATACTCATGGTTATTGTAGCTGATACTTTAATTAAGATTGGCAATTAATAGTTGTCGCATTCATATTGATTATTAATATTTAGTTGTTGTATTTAATAGCTGGAAACTAACGATCAATAATGATTGTCATTGTGATTATGCACCTAAAGTCAATAGTAAATACAACAATACTAATTAATAATTATTGATAATTGAAAACTATATTTCGTAATTTTGATGTCATTAAAAAGTTTGTAATTTGGTGCATTATCTCAATGTATAGTTAGCTATATTCTAGGCCCTAGGGTATAAGAAAGTAAAACTGATCAACAACCTTAAATAATTAATAGAAACAATATTTTGGCGGGATAATATTTTAATAATTGTATTCTCATTGTTTAAAGATCGTATCTTTATACTGTTGGGAATAAACCTTGGGCAAAATGGGCAAGGTAAATATTGTTTTGAGTAAATTTCTTATTTATTTAGTTAGGATATGGAGCAAGATTTAAGTGGTGCAATCATAGAAGGAGTTGGAAATGATGTTCTCTTAGGTTTCGGTCTGGCACTTGTAGTGGTTCTACTTAGTTTAGCCTGGTCTTCTACAAATCTTACCAACAGTCAGGCAAGGCTGTCACCCGTAAGAATTCAGCGAAGTAATGTGGAACTCAACAGGCATATAAACAGTTCTACTACTGATGTAAGTCCAAATGTTCACGTATACTTAAAATTTAAACTTGTACTGTCTTCGATGACTGGAATACTTGTCAAATTGATTAATTCCTTTCATGATTATAGCCAGTGCCCTCTCAAACCACTATTCTTCGAGCCCAGAGGTCAGACAATATTGACGAAGAAAACGTTGAAACTAATGATCAGTCCGATAATTTGGCCAGGGATTTGTCTGAAGAAATAAATTCCATCACAGCAGGTGAAATTTGAAATTTTCATTAGCTTTCAAATTCATATAATTTAAATACTATTTTATGTGGAAACTTTACTATACTAAAACGAATATAAGCCAAGTATGTAGTTGCTGGTTTTTTATTAAAAAATTACTATTGGGGTAACAAGCTTTAAATAATGACTAGGATTTTATTATTGATGCACAGTTGCAACACCATGTATTGCACCAAATAAGTTAACTTGCAAAAATATGCAACATATGCTTGTCCAATAAAACTAACTCTTGTGAAGCAATCCTTTCAATTGCTTAGATTTTGCAACAAAATATTGCTGACTTTTGCTCAAATTAACCACTTGAATTTGTCAGGCAAAATTCTGTTTAACTTTCATATGATTTTTATATATGAGGTTCCAAAAGAGGAGACAACTTGCAATATTTTTCAAAGTGTGTAGTAAATTGTCATTGTGTGGAGTCACATGTGAAAATCGTACTTTTAAATTTTTATTTTGTATAGAAAATGGCAGCAATACAGAAACACTGAATTCAGCAGCTGAGGATTTGCTTCATAGAGATAGTGATGAATCCGATAGTAGTGATGGACTTACAGAGGTCTGCTATTGTTATGCTTACAGTCTTATCACTGACTTTCATCTACTAATCAGTTATATTACATAACAGCTACACTACATGACAATTGATAATCCTTAGAAACTGGAGGGTTCCTGTTATGCATTGAAAGACCTCAGATTTTCTTGTAGCGGTTGTATGCTGATAATCGTTTTGAAATATATGTTGAAATTGTTCAGGGCAGCACTTACTTTCAACTGGCAGAACTGTAGAACAGTTAGAATTGCCAAAATGACTTTCTATCAAAAAACAGTCACATAACGTAGTTCCACTTGATCTCACCTGTAATATGTTTGGCCCCTGTTATGCATTAGAATAACCAACAGAAGTATAGAATAAATAGTTTCAGAAGCATTTTGTTTGATCATAACTTTATTGTATTCGATTTCTTACACAAATATGAATAATTTCAGTTGAGTTTGTAAGCAATCAATATTTTTGTATGGAAAGAAGATTTATTTCTAAACTCTGAAGTAGCAAGTAATTCCTTTTACAATATTGTCATCTGTAAGTAGTGCTAAATAACTGAATGTCTGATGTTTCATAATTATTCTAGAATATTCCTGGTGCCAATGCTGGACTAGAGAAACCATCAGATTCAGTCTCCAGTGTAGAGGGAGATCCTTCAGACAAGAAAAAACCCATAGCCTCAGAGTCTAACAGTGATACAGTACTGGGCAGTGAGGAGAGCACACAACCTTCAGACACTGAGGACACAATACAAATTCGACTTAAATTTATTGATGACAATGAAAGGTTGACAAGAGCTAAAGTAACTGACACAGTTCAAGATTTTATAAGGTAGTTAATGCACTTGGTTTGAGGGAAAATATTTTTAGCAAACTTAAACTACAGCAATGCTTACTTTTTACCGTTTGTATATCCTATCTGTATATTTTAGGTGCAACTTTGCTGCCGAGCTGTCTTCTAATAAGCTCATCAGATTGATATGCAATGGACAAGTACTTCAAGAACAAAGAACCCTGCAGCACTATAACATTATTAATAACATGGCAATACATGCTCTAATAAATGACTCTGTTAACCGTGACGAACCTCCAACTAGGCCCGCACCAGACACTCCAATGCTGGAAACTGGTAATCTTATGGTACCCCTGTTTGCGTTCATGCTGTGTATTCTATGGTACTTGAGATATGACCATGCAGAGCTTTTCAACATAACCTCCACTATCTCGCTCATTGGAATAACCAGCGTGTTTATATGTTGTTTTATTGCACAACGCCGCTCTGGTCCACCAACCAATTTAGATACTCGCAGGAATATACATGTCAATACACAAATAAGGTCTACAAATGAATAACACTTCACCAATGCTTTTTAATGTTGTAAATTTATTTGTTAATTACTTCTAAAAAAATAAATCTTATTTTTACATATTACAAAAGCATTATTACGCACACATAATTTATCATCCTAAAATCTACCGGAAAATCAATTTAATATTTTTTTAAATACAGCATACCAAAGCTTTGACTGTCTGCTATGTATCCCAGAGCGAGCTTTGGCCTTGACTTGACTAATTTTATTTCTACACTAAGACTTTATTTCCAACTCCTTCCCTTCTGGAATTGGCTCAAAGTATGTTTGAACATATTCATCACTAGTTTCTTCAATACTATTGGGTCTCCATAGAGGTTGATGGTCTTTATCAATCAGCACAGCCCTCACCCCTTCATAGAAATCTTTATTCAACATGATGGTTCTGCACATGCGTAGTTCCATTTTCAAGCATTCCGCTAGATTCATAGTTTTACCTCGCCTTAGTTGTTCCATTGTTATCTTCATAGAAGTAGGAGACTAAAATACAGATGCATATGTCACATTTCATACAGTTGAATATACAATACTGTTCATTTAGTCACAAAATTATATCAATTAGATTTAGTCGAGCAATTTTCATTATTTGCATTTTAATTACAGATTCCTTAATAATATTCTATGTTTTAAAATTATTAAAAGGAAGTCCCAACAGCTATTTATGATTAGGTGGTAAGGATAATTGTGCTAAGTAAATTGTACAGCAGCAACAATATTTTATACAAACTCAAGAGAAAAGATAACTCCAATCTTTCTTGAAGTTTCAACCACTCATCCAAATTGTTTACAAACACTGCTGTGCACGCGAGTGTGATATTTCTCAATGAAAATTTATTATAAACTTTATTTTTACATTAAAGTTTGATCTACAAAAAAGTATACCACTTACACACATTCATTCTACCAGTCAAGCATATGCAGTTTGAAAACCTACCATCTTTTTGAGAGTATTGAGTGTTTTATTAGACCATTCTGAGTCTTCACTCTCCAGGGCAGCGTATATTTGCTCCAGCGTGGGCAAGCTGAAGATCTCATTTATTTTGGGCAGATGAGGAGCGAGGGAATAAGGGCTTTTCGTGCAACTCTGTAAACATTACAACAAGAAACTCAAATACTGTAAGCAATAAGGTTATGAAAAAAAAACAAATAATATATCATTTCCATAAACTTGGTATAGGGCACTGGTCATGACAGACAACTGCATAAATGTCTGAAATACTATGGAGTTCTCACTTGTTTATGAAATGAATCAAGTAACTCATTGATGGAGTCTCGAGTTGGATTACTCAGTGTCAGAAGATCTGCTTGCATCCTTTCATACTAAAAGTTTAACATGAATAATTGCTAAAGAGACCAATTATAATAACAATTTCATTGTTATGTGAAACTGAATAAATAACAATAAAATATAAATAGATAATAAGAACCTTATTGTATAACTGTTGAATAAAACGAACAAGTAAGTTTATATACATTCTAATAAACAAGACTAAGGAGACGTACTAAACCATTTTCATGTGTTATGTAATGAGAAGCAATGCCAGCTCTATGCACATCTTCTCCTTTCAGTCTGCAACCGGTCAGAGCTAAATACAAACCAATAGAACCTTCGAGTCTTGAAAGAAAGTGACTGCCACCCACATCAGGGAACAAACCTGAAGAATAAGACTACAGCAGTGAACAACAGTTACAATGTACATAATAAAACATTAAATATTAAATACCTATGAAGTTGTTTTCTCTAAATAAAAGCTCAAACTTTACATCAAACTAAACATTATTTTGAAAGCAAGTACAAAAATGCTCATTCTAACTTCAGTGGTGGTTGAAAAATACGAACTTGGCACTAATAAAACTTACTACTGGAAGACTACCAACCAACTAAACAAAAGCAACCAAATTTTCTATTAAGAGCAAATTAGCACACACCATCAGATATTTCAAATTTAATTTAGTTTATCTTATAGCTGTTAGGTTATCTTATAGCTATATATAAAATTAAAATGATAAAATGTTTGTGGAAATTGCCTTTTAAATCAAAACATATTTAAATTATTGTCTTACTCTATGAAATTTCAAAATAGTCATAAATTTTTTTAATATTTGAATCTTGACAGTGTTCATAAGCTGGTAATAAAGAATTTATATTATAGAATGATCACCTGACAGAAATTAGTAGCACAAGTTTCTAATTAGTTACCTGAAATTTGAAATATTTTAACAGTGAACAATTTTTTATAACTTTGTCCAACTACTTTGTACAGTAATATTTATTTATTTTCAGTTAGTAGAGAGATTACCAATAGCTGTTTCTGGCATGGCAAACAATGTCTTTTCTGTAGCTACCCTGAATGGAGCATGCACTGATAATCCAACACCCTGCATCAAATAACAAAACCACCATTTAATTTTTATACAAATATAATTAACTGCAGTAAATGCTGAAATTTATATCTTGAATATTATAGAATCTGGACTTTAAATATAGTAAATAAAATAAAGAATACAAGTAGAAAAAGCATATTTTTTCAAGACTATAAAATAATTTGCTCAGACAGATCACCAGACGGTTTACAAAAAGCCACTTTTCTGATAGAGCAGAGCTGTAACTTTTATACCAAAAGGCCATCTAGTACTTTTTATGTGGTTGAAAAAATTGAGTTCATTTGATCTATTTAGGTACCTCAAAAACACAAGGGTGTCCTATAAATGCATTGTTTAAAGTTTAATGATACTCTTTTTTTGAGCATTTTGTCTTTTTAAATTCTGGAATATATTGTATTATCCAGTCTATCAAATACTAGGCTTGTTAGAACCAGAAAGTCTCAAACTTTTTACTATAAATAATAGCTAAGAAATAACCTTCAACCACTTATATTATAAGCATTGTTAGCAAGTAATACTTGGCATTATATACATACCACCAAAAAATAATTAGCATTTATTATCAAGCTAATTTACCAGAGCATATAACCCTGAAATAGAGGGTTTTCAGACATCTCTCTAGGGGGATTTGTATTTTAAAGTTGTCTCCCCCTGCAGGGATTGGGGGCAGTCTCGATGATATATAGAAGGCCCATAAAATAAGTAGAAATGTAAGGTTTGAGTGAAGACTACTACTAGTATAAGTTTCATTTTTTCTGAGATTAATATTTTGGCATAAGTACACATATGAGCAGTTTCAGAATTTTTTTAAAAAATTTTGTTAATGATAAATGGCACAAAAACAAAACTTCAAAGCATATTTGTGGTTTTGGTTAGTGAGCAAATCTGAAGCTGGCAGCTGTCATTATTATTTGCTTTGCCGACTGTAACCAGTATGTTTAGAGCTGCTAACCTTTCAACTCTTAGGACAATAATAACATGCTCGTACACAGTATAGCTGCACTAGTGGGCTCTGTCTTACTGAACTCCAAATGCTCCAAATTATGGGTTGGAACACATGCCTGTACGTTTATGAAGGCACTGGCTCATTTGTATTAACATGTTCACGTACTTACACACCTATACTATGAAAATAACTAAGCCACCCTACTATCTAATATTTCTATATATCAAAAAAATTATTATAAATATAAAGATATGTATTAAAATAGATAGATTAAATTTGTAAGCCTAGGGCCACACGGTGCGTATTTTCGCATGCGAAAATTGAAATCACAAGTAGCAAAGGTGTCCACTGTGCGCGTTGAGAAAACATTCGCACTTGTCGCTCTGCATTTTCAACGCAAGTGCGAATCGTCTCTGTCGTCGTCACCTAATTGGCTGGTATTATTAAGCGAGCCCAATTTCTTTATTTTAGTGCTAAATTCCAGTAAATTGCGTTTTATTGAAAGCGAGTGCGATTTAAAAATGAACGCTTTGTTTATCACGCATCACTGACGCTACAGTGGACACCTTTGCTACTTGTGATTTCAATTTTCGCATGCGAAAATACGCACCGTGTGGCCCCAGGCTAATTTCAAACAACATCTTATCTAAAAATGTCAAACACTGTATAACTATATATATGTTTTAAAAGCATTTGTTTACATGGCATGCATGCAAGTCAATGAAAATATTTAGAGAACAGTAAAAAGAAGCATATAAATTTTAGAATAGTTTCTTCTTTTCTGAGATGAATATTTTGGAAAGGTCCCACAATTCAACGTTTAAATTAAATCTGTAAAAAAAATTCACAGCGTATTTTCAATGAAGAATTATTCTTGCAAGCTGTTTGTATACCAACATTCCTAATACAGAAATGTTTTTGGAGCATTGTAAATTATATACTGCTGCATTGCAGAAAAAAAATCATCAAAAAAAGCACTTTTCAGCCAAAGCAACTTGGCTTGTTTCCAAAAAAGAGTTAAAATGTACATTTAGTACCAGCTGTAAAGTATAGAAAGACCGAACTATGTCATAATGACTGCATTCTTATGACACTAATGAAATTAAGATTGGCTTTACTCCATACGGGTCTTGCTCAAAGGTGGAGTTTTAAATAATGCTACAAAGTTTTACTAAATTCCCAGATAATACTTTTTATATCAAATCATTTGGCTTTGCTGATTTAGCTATATTACGTACATTTTGTACTTATTTATCTCTAGGTCAGTTTTCAGCCATATATTTGACCACATTGCTATACTTCCTTTGTGCCAGCATTCTCTCCTTTATATCTTTTCTGTGGTTTCTAATAATTTTCAGTGGTATGTCACTGTATGTAAACTATGTAAACCATCAGGCTATCTCTTATACAATGCATGCTGCTATAAGAATAACAGCAGCTGTTTTGTATTCAATCAACCTTGTTGCAAGAATTTTGCTTGCTTGAAGCTCTCTGTTGAGTAGCTGTCTCTCTATATTACATAACTGCTTGTTCAAGAAAGTGCCCGATGAGAACTGTCCAACTTTAGCTGTCTAACTTAAATTACATTATATAGGATTACATCCCTACATAATAAGCTGATTAAACAACACATATAAATCGGCCAAAAACACCACACACTTGACTAGCTCTAGTTTGACTCATTTATATTTCGAGTTTTTCACATTACTTGAACATGCTTTAGCCAATTTGTTGCATTATTTTTCATCCATACATGTAATACAAGGATTTAGTATATTAATTTTTTAAGTTTGGATTGTCTACTAGGCAGGTATCGCAGATATTTAATCAGACTGTGAAGTTGCTTAGAGAAGCTCTAAATCCAATGATGGTATTTTATCAACACACGGAGGTTAATAAAACATGTCCACCTCAATGAACTTTGACCTAGTTAACTAGACCACTGTAAAATGGCATGCCAGAACAAATGCAAACCAGCTTGCAAAAATAATTCTTCATTGAAAATACACTGTGAAAAATTCTTTTACAGACTTTATTTAAATGTTGAATTGTGGGACATTTCCAAAATATTCATCTCAGAAAAAAAGAAACTATTCTGAAATTTATATGGTTCTTTTTACTGTTCTCTAAATATTTTCATTGACTTGCATGCATGCCATGTAAACAAATGCTTTTAAAACATATATATAGTTACACAGTGTTTGGCATTTTTAGATAAGATGTTGTTTGAAATTACAAATTGAATCTATCTATTTTAATACATATCTTTATATTTATAATAATTTTTTTGATATATAGAAATATTAGATAGTAAGGTGGCTTAGTTATTTTCATAGTATAGGTGTGTAAGTACGTGAACATGTTAATATAAATGAGCCAGTGCCTTCATAAACGTACAGGCATGTGTTCCAACCCATAATTTGGAGCATTTGGAGTTCAGTAAGACAGAGCCCACTAGTGCAGCTATACTGTGTACGAGCATGTTATTATTGTCCTAAGAGTTGAAAGGTTAGCAGCTCTAAACAGGCTGGTTACAGTCGGCAAAGCAAATAATAATGACAGCTGCCAGCTTCAGATTTGCTCACTAACCAAAACCACAAATATGCTTTGAAGTTTTGTTTTTGTTCCATTTATCATTAACAAAATTTTTTTAAAAAATTCTGAAACTGCTCATATGTGTACTTATGCCAAAATATTAATCTCAGAAAAAATGAAACTTATACTAGTAGTAGTCTTCACTCAAACCTTACATTTCTACTTATTTTATGGGCCTTCTATATATCATCGAGACTGCCCCCAATCCCTGCAGGGGGAGACAACTTTAAAATACAAATTCCCCTAGAGGGATGTTTGAAACCCCTCTATTGTATTTATATGATTGAGCACAAAACTCTCAGACAGTCTGTAGATGTTAGCCAAGACATATATAAAATATTTGAATACTGCATAAATTCAACATGTCAAAAGTTCTTTAAAGATGTGTTATTTCATACATCTTACAGTAAACACTCAGCGTCTAATATATTTTAGAGGGAAGTTCACCAGAAGTTTTGAAAAGCAATAAAATGAAGTCCTTAATACTGACTGAACTATTGATATTACTCTGATGTCAAGTTTCAACTTACCCCTCCCATTGTAATGCCATCTATTAAAGCTACATATGGTAGAGGACAGGTACCTAAAAGTTTAATAAAAAAAACTATCAGACAAAATTTTTATAAAAGATATATATTCATATATTTTAATCAACAATAAAACGGTCAAGTAGAATTTTCAAAAGGTAAACATTTAAGTGTATGTATTTCAAACTCTATACGGTTCTTTTAAATATAATAGATGCTGCATTCATCAAACAGTGGTCAGAAGTTTAAAACATGCTTATAGATTTTCTTTCTCTTGTAGTTCATAAGAGGGTGTTAGTAAACAAATTAGAGAGTGTGATATTTTAGCAAATACTTCAACCTCAAAACCTTCAATGTTGGGCAACTCAGGTAATTATATTATAGAGATGCACTGTAAATACAATAAATCATAAATTCAAAGAAACCTGTTGTTCTAAATATTCATCTTGATATTGATTTGGTGTCAATTTTTTCCATCCTGTGCAACATGCATTATTGAAAAACTCTGAGCAGTAAAAGCACCATGAATACCACTCACCAATCAAATGGTTCAACATATATTCTCTTCTGAAGAAGTGTGTGGAGTTGGGACTAGATGGATCTTTCTTGCCTTCCTCTGTTGCAGCTAAAAACAGAAAATACATCCACCTCTATTTTACATTGTACTCTATAAAACGAATTAATATTTGATAGCATTTCAATCATATTTTATTCAACTGAAAATGTTACTGAGTTGAAAAGTTTTGCAGCCTATTTGAAGATTATTTCCAACAGTTGAAACTTCCTCATAAAAATATAACATTTTAATAAGAAGTCAAAAATAGTATAGTGAATATATTCATGGAAGTAGCTGAATTAACGTGTGTACTTTATGACTCGAGCACCTAAAGTTCATTTAGTCAACTTGACAGCTCCACTTGACTTGTACATTGTGGTAGACTTAATATAGGTTTTAGTATTGATGGCAAGAGTTGAAACAGATTGATCAACTCATCATTATTTAATAATCTATTTGAAATAACCAATATAATTAGTAATAAGATGATTTAATAGTCATTTTAAATAATTATGATATTTAAGTTATTCATTTTAGTAGTTGATCAATGAATATGATGCAGAACTGGCAACTACATTCACCAATCTTCAAGGATAACTTTGTGAAGGTTTTGGCCCTTCAGTATATTGAAATATAGCTCTACAGTTGATGGCCATGCTTTTGTTGAAGACACAAAAATCTACCTGTTTGATGATAGAGAGAGATTTTGCACATTCGATGACAAATTAGAAATAAATGAAATTTCTAGGATAAACCGATTTTAACATCACACTATAACAAGCTTTTTAAAGAAAACAGTTATTGAAAAAGATAGAAATAAAAACCTTTTATATCTCCACCAGCACAAAAAGCTTTTTCGCCACTTCCTTTTATTATTATCATGGAGACGTTTGAGCCAGGAGCTACCCAGGTCTGAAAAATACTATTGCCTTTAACAAACCAACATCATACTTATGGTGAAAATGTGTGAGCAAAAACAAACTCAATAAGTACAGTGAAATCAAAATTGTATACCTGCATAGATGACATTATCTTTTCCACCATGTTCAAATTAAGAGAGTTAAGTGCTTTTACTCTATTCAAAGAAATAATTCGAGCTGACCCCACTGCATCAAACAACACTTCCTCATCCATGTTATTAACACTGCTGAATGAAGCTCTTTGAGACATCTGTATATAAAAGTAGGAGAAATACACTAGTCTATAATAACAATCTAATTAACCTATTGAGCATAATATGCAACAACAGTAGTTTACTGCTCAGTTTTAAAATAACAAATAAAAGAGTACACACATTGCAACAATGTTCCTATAATACAATTGAAAAGAAAGTCATGTAAATTAACACTCATCAGCTTTACCATAACTGCTAAAAGATTATACACATTTAATTACAATATGACTAATAAACAATATTAAATACTACCTATAATTTGATAAAGCTTCAATTTAGTCTTCAAACTTTAAAATATGCTAAACTCAACCTTTAAATTTACTGAGGTTGAAGAATTTGATATTAAATCTACCACTACTGATTAAACATAATTCAATTTGAAGCGACAAGCATAACTCTCAAGACCAAATCATAGTCATTACCATATAAATATTATAATGATAAATGAAAGAAGTGGTATCAGTGTTGAATTGAATATCATTGTGACATAATAATTATTATTATCTGTTATATTTATACGAGATAGTCATTGTGATGGAAGCTGAAGCTACATTCATGACAATCATTATTAACATAATTATGACAGACTGATTCACACTGAATTGCATCCATGAGCCTAAAGTCAAGCATTAAGCACAACACTAATACCTGATACACAAAATCACAATTATAATAAATTAAGTAGTATTGCATGGGTATGACTATTAGTATCAGCATGAGTATCAAAGTCACTAACAGTACTACTATCACTACCACTAATATTAATAGTAATAGTATGACAATTATCATCATTGACCATTATGATTAAGATTATTAGTAGTAAAACAATTAAATATAACATTAAATCGTTTAAAATTAGTGCAACAGTAAGTGTGACATAAACTCTAAGTCTAACAGTAATACTAATTGTATCACTATTAGTATTACTATTACTACTAACATTAGTATTGCTATTACTAATATTAATAATTATAATTATATTTATATTATAATTATTAGGCCTAATAATTATAATTATCACTTTTACTTCATTAGTTTATAATAATATTAATAATAATATTATAATTGCAATTATTCATTTATAAATATTTATATAGATACTTTGAGAATTAATTATTATTATTCATAATTATAATGATCACAGTAATTACAAAATTCCAATAATCATTATCATTATAATTATTACTATTAGATGTAGTAGCAATCATAATAATAATATTAATAATAATACTAATGCTGTTGAGTGAGTGTTGCCTGTGACTGTTGGAGTGTAGGAATTATTGTTGTTATACTTATAGTAATACTTTTGTCTTATAGTTATACTTATTTGTATTGGTATCATAATTGTTATTGTTTAGCCTGAAGTTCAAACTCCCACTCTCAGTCTCACTCTGTCACTCACACTGGCCCATACCTTTAAATTTATGCCTTTCAAGTTCAGCATTTGCCTAGCAATAATTGACAGACGATTTGGTAACTTAGTAAATGTTGGAGTCATTTTAGTAGTAAGAAATTTTCAACTTTTTTCAATTTGAAAGCTTGAAAAATAATAAATTAACAATATTGTAATGTGCGTGTAATTGTATACTGTATAGCTTGCACAGGCTCGTCCTTGAAGCGGTGCAGCTCATCAATTGCTTGAAACAGCACCAAGTTGAGGGTCACTTGGCGCAGTGGGTCGGAGCGACCAATGAACTCAATAATAATTCACCGGCTTTCCATGTACCGATCTCAGAGAGATCGATCCATGGAAAGACGCTAAAGATCGATCTCCGTCGATCTGAGCTGGTCGGTCTGTAGAGCTCGAACTCAGATCGATCTCATGTCAATAAGACCATGGAAAGACGCCAGATCGATCTGAGAAGTAGAAAAAGACTGCGCGCTACAATGTTGTCTGCTGATAAAAATGATAACTTATTGATAACTACTAAGCAAAGTATTAAATAATCATGATAATTACTTTTTCAGATGCCAAAACTTTGACTTTCAGTACAATGATTAAGAAAACTCAATTATATGCAGTAGAAGGTAAAAAAATGGGAAAATTTAAAATGAATTTAAATGACTATCAAAACTTAGTTTCATTAGCTATTTTCTTTGTAATTTTAAGCCTAAAAGTCCTGTAAGTTTGTTAATAATCTTCAAGACAGCCATCAATTTTATATAAGCTGTTGAGCTAAAAAATTAAAATTAATTATTTTAAATTGGCTAAATTACCATACACTGAAAGCTTTGCTGCGTATAGTTTATAGCTGAGATTAAATTTTAGACTACTACCATCTTGTTTTCAACAGTAGTAGCTTTAATCACTCAAATAGGTGAACAAATTATACTTTTAAAGTATCCTTCACTTAAGAGGAGGCAACTTCGCGAGATCGATCTGACACTCTCATGGAAAAACGATCGATCTGAGCACATTTCTCAGATCGATCTCAGCGAGATCGATCTGAGATCGGTACATGGAAAGCCCGTGATTATCTTTTCCAGCTCAGTGGGAGCGACTTCAGTTTGCGAAAAAGGCCAACCTGAGACCCCCAAACCACTGCATTTAGTCACTTTCCAACTCAGTGTTGCTTCAAGCGATTTTTCTTTATCCGTCGCTTAGCCAACATTTCATTAAATGCTATCTTACAATGGTAAGATAACTCTACAGATCTGTGTTCTGCCACTTGTGTGGTAGAGCAACTATGTTTGACTTGGTAGACAAAACAGCTTTTAAAACTTTGAATCCATAGAATGTAAGCTCTCAGTTGAAAGGGAAAGTGTGTCAATAGCTTACATGTGAAAAATGTCCCTCACAACAGAAATTATCGCTTTAATTGAGCCACAGATTCCGAGATTCGAGAGCTGCGAGATTACTTTCTTCAGAGCAATGACATCTCCATAATTAAACAGATTCATTTGTTTAAGTTAACGAAATGTTTGCATAAAAAATATATGTAAACCTTTGGCACTGAATGTTTTCAAATTTCTTTATTATAAGTTGGTGTTACAAGCAATAAAATGAAAATGCTCAAAACTGAAAATCAATGTGACAACTTTATGGATAATTTTGGTATGCATAGTGGCGCAATCAATTTTAATCCATTAACATTTTTAGTACACAATTATTAAAAATGAATCATTTCAATATAAAAATATAAGCATAACATAATATGGACGACACAATCCTTTTACGTGAAACTTTACTGATTTTACCATCAATATCAAATTTACAATATGGGACTTATCAACAAAAACATAACATTATAAAAAATGTATGAAAATGACCACAAAACTAATATAGAATATATAGGATACAACTATTATAGTGTAATAAAATATTACGTCAACTTATAAGGTATTGCCTCTTCTCAATTATTGTACACGTAAATGGTTTTAGGTTTTCAGCACTCTGTGCACTTTCACTGGTTCAGCCTGTCCATTGATCTAATGGAATTGTCTGCAGCCTGCTACCGGGCCAGCGCACAAATCAGCGAGGAGCACATTTCGAAGAATTCCATAGTTTGGTGGCAGCCAACTGAGCTGGGTGTTTCCGGTGGACTGTCGTCCAAATCCATGGTGTCATCTAGATACAACAAAGCAATATAAAGTGAGAAAGAGTGAGCATATACTGCAAATGATTACACAACACTCATGTGTACATTGCAACTGGTGCACATTCCATCATTTCAACAGCAAAACCGCAGTTAAAGTTTTAATCAAAAAGCTAGAGCCCGAATAATACTGAATTTAGAAAATAGAATATAGAAAATACTTACCACTAATTTTTTGTCGCGAGTTATTTCCAGAGTCATGGAACAAATTTTTGCCCATCATATCATTTATTGAAGAATTCAAAGATCCATTGCCATGGTTGTTGGACTTTGGTACATCATCAATATGTGGACTCAGGGACTTGAAGTCCAAAAGGTAGCTTTTGGTGTCTACCTGATACAGTTGCAGTGACATCTTAGCCTATAAAAGAGAGTATTACCTTTGAATTTAAGTGAGAAAATATGTGAAAATGTTTCATTGTAATGCATTTGCAGTAGATGCAATACTTTTGGCACAACTCAAATAGCTTCAATATAATATATGATTATAGCAAAATATCAGATGAAGTAATTGATCATGTAAAATACATTTACTTACAAAGTTCCCAAGAACTGGGTTTTTTCTCTGTACCCTCACGTGAAACGGGTTAATAACTTTCCACTCAAAATTGAGAGAAGACATAGCACGGAACACCTCATGCATGATGTCATGAGGCTTGCTCTGAGACCTAATTCCAAGATGCCATTTTGCTCTCTTGGCATTACTAGCACTTGCCTTCCTGTTTTCATCTAGTGTAACACTCAAACTTGAATCTATAATTCAAAATAAAACAACGTAAAGTAACTTAGCCATGTTATACTTGACCTACTCAATATTTTATACCAAGTAAAGTATTTTATCTTCAAACTATATTTATATGCTACTTTAATTCTAAAGATCGTTTATGTGAATGCTAAACTGATAAATATAATTTTCATGTTAAAAGTCTAGTCTGAACAGAATTACAGATAAGAGTTGTTTTTCCTCCTGTAAACTAAAGAATTATTGTGCAAGTTAGTTTAGTAAAATGCGTGCATGTAGTCGAGTTAAATAATATTTTTGCAATGATTTAAAGTTTAGTTTTAATTGTAACTTTTTGCAGTATATAGTTAAAAATAGGTAAAAAAGTTAGCAATTTATAGACACCTGTAATATTTCTCTCAGGATGGATTGGCTTTGAGGGAACACTCATAGGAAAGCCGTTGTCATGGGTAGGAGAATTGTTGGCTATATAGAAGTCATTTACTTGCCCAGGTTCTTCATCTTCATCTACATATTACAGTTCAAATATCAAATCTCTTGATAACAAGAAAGCAACGTGCAACCAGTGATTTAGTCCTGTGAAATAATCTGGTAAAATGTCAGTTGAAGTCAGAACTTCATTCAAATGTTAGCTAAGTAGGAAGTAACTTAGTAAATAAGCTACATAGTATTTTCATATCATATTGTGTTCAATGCTGTCTGACATCACTCAGAATAGTTACATGGGCTATGCATTAAATTTAAAGGAAATTCTTTAAAGCAGGTAGCCTTGTTGTGTGTATACTAATAAAAAAAAGTAAAAAAAATCCTACCCACTTTCTACATTTAGCTACTTTTGCATCCAAATTGCAGCGAGCCAGGACAATGTGCCATATATTAGTATTAGCTAACATTTTATCAAACCATGGCAAAACGTCCATATGCATGCTTAGAGCTTTCATTTATGTAGCGGGTATATGTACAGCGTTTAATTTTAGCTTTAATAATAACTTTTTTCATATACACAAGCAACGCTAATTTAAAATAAAATCAATTTGACCAAAGGCAATATATTTGTGCCAACTAAAACATTTAATACTACAAGTGCAGTTCACAGTGGAATTGCTGCAAACAGAATCTGATGACCGGCACACAGTTGTAGAGCATACCATCTGACATTGCCTTGTTATCAACAAGTAGGTGATAGGCTATAGCTAACTGATCCGAGGGGTCTCCATTGAGTAGAGCCTTGGTAACTTCTTCCTGCTCCACTTCATATTTCTACAGGGTGACAGTCAGATTAGAACACAAGTTTTTAAAATTATATCAGTTGCACTCTGAAGGCTTCAAACGCACTAGGTTGTGATTAGTTGGTTAACACACTCATTTTATGTGACTGCGACATGTTAGGAAATTTGGTTACTCTGGTTTATGTGGCCAGCACATTAAGTGTCAAAGCTATATACTATGTTGGATAAAAAATCGGTTTCATATTAAAATAATAATGTACAGCTATACATTTTATTTTGTTAAAAAAACTTATTGTAATGCTACACATTTAATATGTTACATAGATCTAATAGCAATTGAAAATTACAATTTTGATTATCTCCCTAGAAATACTGATAGATCTACATTGTCAGTTACTTAGCCATGTGAATCAAACTTTTGATTTGCTTTTTTCTAACTCTCTGGGTAAGAGCAACAAGTTCATGTGCAACAATCAGTAACGCAAATACTAAAAAATAATTCAAAAATTACATAACATACTGCCAAAATTTGGAGCCCACACAATACAAATATAATATGCATGCATGTGCTTATATACAAAATATAAACAATCTTAAGATTAGCACTTAATTATACAAACATCAAAATAATCTCAAGAAAGAAAAGAATTGCAGCATAAAATTTTAATTAGAAGGTTTATCTAAATGACGGAAGGTTCAACCAACATGTAACAACCTCAAAACACAAGCAGCTTGAAAAACCAGTATCAAAAGAAGAAGTTAAACTTAGAGAAGTTGTTACTGCCGAGTGGGTAAACTTGCTGAGTTGTTACTGTAATTCATAAATGTAAAGACAGTCATAGAGAGAAGGATATTAATATCTTGAACAGCAGAACGACTGCATAGGTGTGAAAGTAAAGAACTTCATGAAGTCTATTTAAGAAATCACTATAACTGTATCACTTGTTTGGTAAAAGTAATTCCTTAAAACCTAGTAAAACATTTAATGACTGTTAAGCAACGAGTGAGGACTGAAAACCCCCTATCCTAGTATAGAAAAACAATACCTGGTGCCTGTGTATGCCTTACCTCACACAATTCGATGACGATGTCTATGTCAACAATATTATCATCATGGTGATTGGGTGACGGAAAGAGGTAACTTTGCAAATCAATCTTAAACCAATCATGTGTTCTGTAAAGATGAAAGCCAATTCAAACATTTTGAAAATTGCTTTGAGTGTACAATTTTTTCTAAGATTATTCTATAAATTTTTACAACTAATGAGGGAACTTGTATACCAATTGCTAAAGTACCTGATGTCGCCTACAGTAGCTCGTTTCAACGGGTCCACCTGAAGCATTTTCACTATCAGATCCACAACTTGTTTGTTTAAGTAATCGGGCACAGCAAACATACCGGCTGAAATGCATTAATCGATGGACTACGTGAGTAGAAAGTAAGCATTGTGGCACAGTAAACATATAATACAATCAACTCACAGCAGTATAAACACATACTAGATTAATAAACTTACATTTGATTTTTCGAAACAGTGTGGGTATATGCTCATCATCAAATGGAAGCTAATAACAAAAGATAAAAATAAATAAGAAATATTGCTTATCACTGAACCCTGGAATAGTGATACACTATAGTGATACCTGTGCATACATACAAGTATACTTGGAACACTTTTTAGCATTATGACATTCACCAACCAAATCTATTTTCTTGAATCATGAAATTCAAATCCCCTGCTCAAAGACTGAATGTAGATACATAGTGGCACACAAATGCTTACACTAAACTTGTGTATGTTACTCTCGAAAGATGCAAGTAAATGGGTTAGAAGATCATGTATAAGAAATGATATTAACTTACACTGCCACATAAAAGGGCATAGAGAATAACACCACAACTCCAAATATCAACTTCTGGGCCAGCATATAATCTGAAATATTTGAAATAAATCTACTTTACAAATGCATACTGTTGATGTGAATTTAAAGTTTAAAAAAGCATGTGACCAATCTGATGTATTTGTAATGTTAAATAGTTTATCACAAATGAAAGTGTTTAAGTGTCTAAGATAAATATAAGTTCTATTACAACACATGTAGACTAAAAATGACCTGAAATAAGACAATTTTAGTTTACTGAAATGACTTACTTGCCAGAAATGACCTCAGGTGCAGCATAATTAGGTGAGCCGCAACTAGTTCGCAAAAATTCTCCATCAGTCATAACATTAGACAGACCTACAAATTGTGTGTATGGTTAATAGTGAGGACAATGGTAGTATTTCACACTAAGATCCAAACACACCGTGTGTAGATGGGTTTACAGTCACTAAATGAACTCACTCTTTGCAGCAAAAGTAAGAAAAGTAATTCCGACTCCTAGATGTGACACAGTAGTGACTGTAATTAGTGATATCTCAAAACTATCTATATATTTCACTATTAACTAAGCTATGTACACAAAAAATTAACAAAATTAAGATAAAATCCGAGTTACCAAAGTCAGCAATCTTGACATTGAGATTTTGGTCAAGCAATAGATTCTCTGGTTTCAGATCTCTATGAACCACCATGTGTCGATGACAATAGTCCACGCCTACAATGTTGACGCAGACAGCTTAAAATATGATAACACAGTTTAAATTTTAAAACATGATGTAGAAACAAAAGCAACTAGAATGTAGACTGTGATACTTTTTATTTCCTCCTATCATGTACATTCAAATAATCTGACTGCAGTTAGACTCACCCCCAAAATACTCACATAATAATAACTGTCTAGAACCTAGGCTAACCACCAAATGTTAACTGATATTTTTTTAAATAATACAAAGAGTACATAAGTGCAAGATATAAGTTAAACTATATTATTCAAGAGCACTTTACGTGCAGTTTCACTATTACCTGATATGATCTGTTGAAAAAATTTCCTAGCCTCGTGCTCTTTAAGTTTGCCATTTTTTACAATGTACTCGAAAAGCTCTCCGCCTGAGACGAACTCCATGATCATAAAGAAATCTGTTGGTGTGCTGATGACCTCATATCTTCCAAATTAAAAGCAATTTAAATTAACATGTTAAGAAACCAGCTAAGATATTTGCTCACATATATTGTGAAAAATAAACGAAAGAAAGAAAAAATAAAATTCATTTTTGTATGTTTTGTACACATGACGAGATACTGAAAGAAATTTCCAATAGTAAAAATGTTGAACACCAACAATAACAATAATACTTACAATTTAATGATATGAGGGTGACGAAACAACTTCAGGTTCTGTATTTCTTTCTTAATTTTTCCAACAACATCTAGACTTTTGATTTTTTGGCGATTCAAGATTTTCACTGCCACTTGAGAGTGAGTAATAATGTGTCTGCCAACTAGAAATGCAGTAAGCCAGTTGCTTATGTTTTGAGATATAAAAAAGCAGAGTAAGTTCAATTAATCGTCCCCTCCATAATGCACTTCATTGGAGAAGAAGCAGATTGCATTCCATATTTTTATAGCATAGCATATAAATATTAAAACAATAACATATTACTTAGATGATAGAATATAGTAATTGATCTATCTCAAATTAACAATAGGCTAAAAATTACTTGCCCATTCTATTCTAAAATAAAACTAAAATTCGATTAAATTCTCGTGAGGTTGAATTATATTTTGTCATTATTGAAACAGATAGAAAATAAAATGTGATAGAGCATCGCTATCTATATTAGTTATACGTAAGTAAATATAATATTAATAGACCAGCAGAGTAAGTTAAAATACAATAGTCTCAGTAATATTCTGAGTAGAGCATAAGTCACGAGGACTTGTTGAAATAACCAACTTGAATGGCTTAGCTATGTGACTTGCTGCTCTAAAGTCTAGACTCTAGAGTTTAGATCAACTACTTGTAATTAAACATTAAAGATGCAAGAATCAAGAGCCACATATTCTTTAAATCTAAAGCAGCAATTTAAACCTTTGTTCTGTATCCTAATTAAATATGTTTTGTCATGAACCAATACTGGGCATTAGGTATACTTACAATGCAGTTGAGTAAAATAGAGTAAAATAAATTAATTTTATTGTTATTACTCAGTAAGAATGTCTAATGACGTTGCTAAATAGGTAGTATTACATAAGACAAAAACTATTTTGTGTTATCCATTTGCTAATTATCATTGAATTAGGTCTGAAAATAACTTGATTCCACAGTACATCTTAACCCAATCTTCCAAAATATAAGCTAAGAAGATCCAAATATTAAGACTAGTATTAACTAAATATAGATACTCAATTAATGCAAATAGTAGCTACCAACTTAATATTTAGATTATCATATAAAATTCAAATTTTAATTTCATATAAGTACTCACCACTTTGACTTTCTTATTCTATCATATTTATATCAATATTATCATACAATCTAGTGTTTTGTGTAATGGCTTTGAGATTTTACAGCTAACAAGACCTATAAAAGTTAGACTTAGTGAATTTAACTCTCAAGTAAAAGTGAAACTTGCAAAATAACTAATGTAAATCAATAATATAAGCCAATTAACATTAAAAAGATTTAGATAGATACATTTATTTGATTTTTTTAAGTTGCTAGCTATTGCCGATTGATTTGTAGTGTTGAGTTAACTCAATGGCCCCGTGGTGTATTGGTAGTTCGCCTGCTTGCAAGCCAGAGGTCTCAGGTTCAAATTCCAGTGAGGGCAAAAGTTTTATAGACTTGAATTTCATAGAAATTTAATCAGCAAATTTAATTAATACCATTACTATCAGTATTACAAATAAATGTCTCAATATCAATATGAATCTCACATTAATGATTAGATAATTTATATTACACTTAATTGCAAGACAGATATTTACATTTAATTTTATGCTATTAAAATCAAATGAATTGAATATAAAATTTTAAATCTTTAAAATTAAATTTAACGTGAAACTAAATTTCATCAAAATCAAATTGAATATCAACTTGAAATTGAAATTCAATGACCAATGACAATATCAATTACAATATGAATATTATTATTATTATGAAGTTGAAAAACTACAACTACAAGAATATCAATATGAATATGAATTACAAAATTTAATATGAATATCATCATCATGACCAATATCAATATGAAAATGATTATCACTCATTATCATAATCATTATCATTATGGTATTCATACTTATTTTTAACCCGTATTCAATTTCCAATTCATATTCAAATTGAAAATCGTTATACTTACTGTAATTGAATGTGATAATGATAATATTAATCACAATCCTAATGATTCATTGATTGTAGCCTAATAGTAATTAGAAAATAAAATTCAAATTGAAATTCAAATTGTACTACCTTTGACTTTTCCAAACGTTCCATGGCCCAAAGTATTTCCTAACGCATAGTTTCCTATTTTAGGAGCATCTCTGTCAAAATTAAGTTTTGAAGTCATATCTTAACTCCAATGTCAATTTGCAGAAGCTTTTAATGTAATCGCAAAGTTAAATGTACTTGCAGTTGTTGTTGTTGGACATATACTTATTGTTATACTAATACTGCTAATACTTATAGGCACCTACAGCTCTTTTGCGTGTGGTTTTTTACACACGTGACTTTTCTGGGTCAATATTAAAATGTGAAGAGCGCTGACGTCTCCCGTGCCTGGCAAAGATTTTGCTGAGGTTCCTTAGTTTAATATATGACTTAGTTAAGTTATAAACAGTTGAGAAAATTATACTGCAGGCATAAAATATAATGTTGTTTTGATCAACGCATGTGTACACGGCTACGACACTGCGGTCGCTCTAAATCAAACTAAATCATACATATAAATATATTTATAAGTTATATATTATTATAATTTATTATTATATTATTATGTCAACATGATTATTATGTGTGTGATTATAATTAATTATAGGAGAGATAAACAGCATCAATATTAATATAGTTTCAAAATGTTTAATCTGTGCTGCGTAATCTTGAAGTAAAACTAAAGCTAAAGGACGAAAGGTAAAGTTGACAGTAAAACTAAATCAAAATGTAGTAAGTAAAGTAAAGGTGTAAACATAAAGACTAAAGTAAAAGTTAAAGTGTTTTTCCCATTTTGAATTTTAGTCATGTTAATGTTCATAAATCATAATGATAATCAAATTCAATAAGTGAATATCATAGTGATAGTGATTAATCATTAATTATTTAATGATGATCACAAAATTTTCAGTTTTGTCTAGTAGTAGTTGTGTTGAACATAGTACTTACAGTTACTGATAGTAATAGCTGTGATACTGATAGTGATACATTATTTTAAGATTAATGATTGCTATTACTATTAGTATTATTATTATTATTATCAATATGAATATCATTAACTCACTAAGTGTAACATTATGAATAATAATAATGATTATGATAATCATTTGATTATCAATATCATTATGATTGTGATAATCATAATGATAATGGTGATCGATGATTATATTTATAGTCATAGACTAAGGCTTAATCGTAATGACAATAAATATCATGATTATTGATTATGATTACTATTTAGATTATTATTATCATCATAATCTTGATGATTATCCTAATCTAGATAGTAGATATAATTATTATTATGATTAACAATATCATTATAATAATGATTTACATATGACTATTATTTTTATTGTTGTATTCATGATTATTATTATGATGGTAATATTAATGGTAATTGTCATAGTTGATAGAATTATAAAATCACATGATTATGGTAAAATACACACATAATTGAAATCAGAATGATATGATTATTACAATAATATAAATATGTGTTTTTAAAATACTAGAGTCTGCCGAGAGAGTTTTTCTTGAAAATGTAATCATAATGTAATTGTAATCTTAATCAGAATGAGCTAATATAATTCCACATTGATTTTTATGTTGCTCAATATCATTATTCAATTCCATGCTTTTGATTGATTTATTTATTTATTGCAAATTGCAGACATGACATGATATCATACAATTTCAAAAATACTAGTATCACTGGTTTCTTTTGTTACCTGACTTATAGGATGAATCAAAGCATTGAAGAATCAGTTCCAATTGTCGACAATATAATTCCAAGTGGTACTGCATTAAAGATTGTTCAACTAATTTTTTCCTATGATTCTCAAACACTAATCAAATGTTACAAACATGAACTTTCTAAGGCTATAGCTATAGGTAAGTGCTGAATATTTTAAATACATATTGATAATAAGGTTAGGTAGTTGTGATAGAGCTTTGTGTGTGCACTTATATGCATTGACCTTAGTCAAGTTACAGGTAACCATCGGTTACAGCATTGCCAATTTTATTGATGGATAGCCGTTATGTCATACTTTAGGTAATATACGTTGTAGCTCGCTCTGTGCTTTTACTTTTTTAGATGTAGGAAGGGATTGCCCGTGCTTCAAAAAAGCACTGAGAAATATATATTTAGGTAATGTGGAGCATCTAATAGCTAATGGTAAATGTCATCATTGGTTATCTGAGAATAGCAAGTCAGCAAAAAAGTTCTTCTTTTTCCCACTACATATAGCAGCTGGTATGTGGCTACACAATTTGTAAAACTATCCAAAGTTTTATTTTTTAGCATATTTTTGAAAAACCTAAAATATTTTGCATAAGTTCTGCTTGTTTTACAAAAAAATTTATCTGTCAATGATGATCTACCAGTTTTTTGTAAGTTATGTAATCAACATATTTTAGCGCTAGTAGAGTAATTTTTTGTGTCAAATCCTAAGTTTATTAATTGCAATATTTGTAATTTCTAATCCTATATTTTAAAGCACTGTATTATATTCAGTGCTTAATCATTTGTTTCATTTTTCAGGTTTGGCTAAAGTGGACATACTTGTCTGTTTGCTGAACCAAGGGTGTGACATGTATTCCACTACTAGTTTAGGAAAATTCTTCCCATTCGACGTGGCAATAATGAATGGACGTCATGCTGCCGCAAATTTACTTTTAAGTAAAGGGTTTGCTTATACACCTGACTCACTGAAAGAATTCGTAAAAAAGGACTGCTTGCTGACACAGCGTGTTATCAGCAACGATGCAGAAGGAGCACGTCTATATTTACACGCAAGTAAGTATTTACGTGGTATATATACTAAGTAGTTGAAAATTAATTCATGAATTAAAATTTAGTGCCTTTGGATGTTTTTTAATCAATGTCAAGATAGATATTTTATCAGCAGATACATGTATAATAAATCTTGCATTTTAATGTGCTATCTCTAGTGTGGTTTTAGGCTCGAGTAATGTTGTAATTCAATTCAACATTTGACGATTTCAAAAATATAATGGTTGGGCGACACTTTGAATACTAGAGAAGTAAAAAACCCAGAAATACACCTATTAGATCTCTAAAGTCAGGGTGGACGATTTGATATGTACGTGCAGGCTTGATTCTGTGCCATTATGATGTTTATTGTATTATCCAGGACCTGATTTCATCAATATAGCTCATTGGAAGGAGCTCATGTATTTGGCAGTGAAGCGTGGTGCACCTGAAGTTATTTCTTGGCTGCTGTCACTGGGTGTTGGGGATATCAATGATGACATAAAGGAAGGATACACTGCTCTCTACTTTACACCGTCATCATGTATATTGCTATATAATATGTTACTTATAGGCTCATTTTAATTAAGCATGATTATAATCACAATTTATGGTGAATATAGTGTTTAGGTTTTATCTAAGTGTGTATTCAAAAATAAAATAAAATTTATGACTTGAAAATACCTACATCCTAGTGGGAGAAGTTAGATTATCGAATATTTTGGCTAAAAGGTGTCATCTTTGAAATTATGCTTAACCTTAATATACCTAAACATGCAAAATATTCGATTGTCGTTTTGACAAACATTGTTGTGTACGATGTCCTGTCTAAAAATAAGGATGTTGTAGCTGCTCTTGTGTAAATATGTTGTGATAATGTGCTTAAAAATGACAGCAAACTTTTCAGATGCATCCCCTAATATGTCTATTGGCTTAAAAGTATGAAACAATGCTTGGGAAATTTTAGCTGCCAGATCTAAAAATAATATTATGCTCTGTAAACATTTTGATGTTGATTAACAAGTTCCTTTGCAGGTGCCGCAGAGCTGCTACTTTCTAAAGGTGCTGACCCTGCCATTATGGTGAGTCCTAGTGGTACAGCTCTAATGGTACATCTGAATACGGATAAATTATCAGTTGCCGAGACTATTGTTAAATTCAAGCCAGACTTGATTGATCAAGTGGTGACAAATGCCGAGAAGAATGAGTCAAATTATTATAGTGCTTTACATTATGCAGCATGGCAAGGAAATCTGCAAGGTGTTCAGATGCTGTGTAGGTATGGTGCTGACCCTAATCTCCTTACTTATGATGGGAACACTGCTGTGGGCCTGGCTTGTCATGCGGATAGTATGCCATGTGTTCAATACTTACTATCATTAGGTTGTGATACAAATCAGCAAGACAATGATGGTGATACAGCTTTGATATATGCTTCCCATAATGGCAATTCTGAAATGGTGAAGGAACTCCTACAGCATAATGCCAATCCATCTTTGTGCAACAATATGAATATATCGCCCTTATGGAACGCCGTTTACAGTCGCTCTTTAGCATCTGTGCAATTGTTGTTAGCAAGAAATGTCGATGCGGAAGTCCCCTGTAGAGGACAAAATATATATGAAGAACAATTTGACAAAATTTATGATGTACCCGTTTCACCATTATTTGTTGCGGTTCATCATGAAGAATTGAGCATCATTAAAGCTTTAGTTGCTGCCGGCTGCTATCTCAATGCAGAGATGTTCAGTGTGCCCACTTTTGACATGTATGTTGATGGGTGGGCTGAAGAAAACAAGCGTTGGCTAAAGCATGTGACTTCTAATCCTCCTTCATTGGCATGGTGGTGTAAAAAACTTATTAGGAAAAAGTTATTAAAAGTCAATCCTTTAAATCAGGTTGAGCAATTAAATATACCATTTGTGCTGAAAACGTATCTTCTTGAGGTTTAATAGTAATATTTCTGCTGACAAGCATATTATATGAAATCGTTTTCATAAACATTTAGGTGAACGCTAAGAATACTTCTGAAGATAGTAATTATTGCTCAATTATTGAAAATAATTTTATTTATTAGCCTTGGCTTTTTACTTTATACTGTATTAGGTTGTATGTATGTATGTATGTATATTTTTCTTACTGTAATAAATTTTCCATTTAAATATACGTTAAAAACAAACATTTTTCATTATAATATTATTTATTCTTAAAACATATAACCACTGCTGCAACCTAAAATTTTGAGGAAAGCAAGTAAAAATAAATTTCTGTGTGTTGTAAACATTTATGTATGTACAGTTTCCAAAAATAAAATGTTTTTTTTTTGTAAGAAGATGTGTGATGCAAAATAGACAATTGCAATGAATGTGCATGCAATCGAATCATTTAGCCAATTTGAATGTTGAGATACCCTTATGGTAGGGTCATTATATTACATGCAAAAGATTTGGTAGATGTTGGAACACCCTTTGTAAAAAAATTCAATATCTGATTTAAACTGATAACGTTTTCTGCAAATGAGTACTTTGCAGTGCAACACTAGAACAAATCACAACAGTTTGATTATCCCAGCATTTAAAAAGTCAAGTTTCTAAAAGTATAGAGCACTTGCAGTAAAAAGGCCCTTGCTTGTAATTGGTGCTCATTGCTATCAGCCAAAAGTATGAAGCTCGTCAACAAATTTTTATTCAGTGTTGAACAAAACTTGGTTGGACTTGTAATAAATATTGTCACCTGATGTAGCCACTATGTGGTATATATGCGTTATTGATATATAATATTGTGTTCAAAATGTGCGGGAGTTGTTTATCCTTACGGCCTATGGGTCATCCGCATGGCTCATGTCTTTGGAACGCTTTTATGAATAACGTGGCTATCCTATTGAAGCTACGCCTACCCACGGGACAACAATGGTTGTTTTTTATAGAAGCAGTTCGACTTTCATCCTGCGCAATAGCGCCTTTTAACCTTTCATCTAGGAACAAAAAATCTTGAGTGATCGTAAAAACCTTTGTGACGAGACTCCAAGTCCAGGTGAAGGGTCAAAGTTTAAAATCTACAGTTGATAATTTTTACCACAAGTAATACTAATAGAATATCGGTATGATAATAATTACCTTCTATATTCGATTTCTAGACTGCCATTTTAGCAAATTTACTATTTACAATTACTGTAGTCTACAGTGTTGATGTAGATTGCAGTAGTTTAGTACCTTTATAACTATAAGTTTAAAGTTTATAGTATTAGTAATAGTTGTTAGAAATTTCTCGTATTTAATTTTTATTTCCCAATCCTATTTTAATTTCATTCATTTTGGTTTCAGTCCTTAGAGTTTATTATAAAATGAAATATATCTATAATTACTATATTATAATATAATAGTGATATATGATATAAATATTAATATCAATAATATAAAATTAAAAATCGAATATGTTTGTTTAACTCTTTCTTTTAATTAAGTAAAGTAATGCAAATTAGTTTAACTAATTTAGTTTTACGTTTACTTTTACTTTTAGTATTATTAATATTATATTTGGCATAATGATATTGATAATGATTATCATTATGATAAGGCTAAACACTAGTATAAGTATAATTATTGGCTGTAAGTGTATTGCTATAAACATAGTAGTAATACGAGTTATAATATCATTTATATTAGGTATATTTATATTACTGATACTGTAATACTAATAGAGTAATAGTAATACTGATACTGATACTAATAGTAATAATAGTTATATTTAATATTATACTATTACTATGACTATTAGTATTGGAGTTCTTAATAGTAATAGTATTACTATTAGCAGTAATATTACTAACAGTAACTGTAATATTAATATACTTATAATTATTAGTAGCTATTATAGTTATTAGTATTACTATTAGTAATAGTATTAGCCATTATGTATTACATTTACAGTATTAATATTTAGTATTACTTAATTTAAATTATAACAGTCATAGTGATAGTGATTGGGTATCAGTATACAGATCTTAGCTCATCTCAGGCAGCAGACCTAGTGCTTATTCAATAAAAGCAGTGTCTTGTTTAATGTTAACAGGCTAATATAGTGCTGTATCATCAACATAAAGATTTGCATTACAGTTGAATTTTATAGGAATATCATGGATTTATATTAGAAATAGTGATGGCTCCTAACTGAAGCCTTTGAGAACCCTGAAGTTACCTTTAGCTTCAAGGAAGGTTGCTCTTTGTTAACTATTTTTTGTTTTCTGTGCTTCAAAAAATTTTAGATTCAGCTCACACGTTATAAGTATATTTGAGGTATTAAATTCAGTTTATGCACCAGTAGAGCATGAGGCATTTTGTCAAAAGTCAAGTATTTATTGCTTCTTTAGTCTTTGCTGCTCATGATAAGTAGCACAGATATATACCTCTTTGCGATTCATTTTGCCTGTTGTAGAGAAAATTATTCAGCTTTTGGTTCTTAAAGTAAAGTGTAATGTGCTCCATCATTTTGCGTTGGCTTTCACTGTGTGAGCAGCTTTTCATAATCAATTGAGGCTTTGAATATGTGTTTCAGGCACACTAATGACATCATTACATCAACAAGTAGATTTAGTTTCTCATCAGGTCCTGAAGATTTTCAATTTAGTGACTCTTTATCAGTTCAGTGAGACCTACAGTAGTTGTCTATAGGATCTGAAGCAGTTGCTTTTAGTTAGAGAGTGTTTCGGATCCACTGATCTTTACAGGATTGATCTTCAGTAGTGTCACACAGAATAGCATTTAGTTTTTGTAATCCGATTTTATTTTATTTTCTGCATTGTCATTTTATTCACCTAGATTTTTTAGATGAATCTTGTTCTCTTCTAGTTATTTTGAGTTTTCTCTTCTGAAAGCTTTGAGCTCTTAGATTAGGGTCATTGCTCAATTTTAGTGCAGCTTAATGATATGTCTGTTGCATTTTGCTTAATAGTTTCTCAGTTTTATCCAACTTACACATGGTTGTCCTGCGTTCGAAGGTTGGTGCAGCGTCAAAGGATCTACCATTTGTGTCAATGTTATCATTGTGCTTTACTACTGAGTAAGAGTGTTTTTGGCTGTCATAGCTCGAATTCTGCATGCACAGCTAAACTTGGCCAATATACTGTGTAGGTTTGAGAAATACCTTAGGCTTGTGCAGTAATAAAGAAAACTCCTAGTAAACTGGCTCTTCTACCTTTCATTTGTGGTTGGCCAGTAATGTATTGATATAAATTTTCACTCCACATTGCTAAGTGAATTGTTGCTGCAAAAGTGCAAACCCAAAATTTATATTATGTTGGTACTATTTTAAGTTATCATTAAAATAATTTTTATGATGATGTAGTCATAATAATTATTAATTTAGTTATAGTCATAGTCAAGGTGAAAATAAAATAATTTCAGTTTTTAGTTGCCACTATTTTATATTAGTCAGTTATTAAAACTTACAGATTATGAAAAAGGATAACTAAGGAAATCATTTGAAATATTTTAAACATAATGCCAAGATTTTGAAGAGCTTCAGTTAATTTTTTTTCAACTAGTCTACTAGCAACAGAACAAGAAGCATTAAAACTTGATATTGTTACCAAGTATAAAAACACGATGGCAGCTGGGTAGTATAACTACACATTGGTAGCTTTCATTTAGTACAATACACTTATTTTAAGTTGCAGCATAAAGCCGTGTAACAATATTTGCGGGTGTTTATGAGGTGGTCTGTAACTGCGTGCTTATTGGAATATTATCAATATTGGGTAGAAAATTTTGACAGTTATGTATTTGCTTCATAAAATTAAAAAAGTATATATACTAGGTGCTCCTTGTGATTTTTGTTTGTAATTTCTGTTTTTATGCTATTTTTAGTAAACCCCTGAACTAGCAGATCTTTTATTTGTCCTATTAACATCTATATCAATATTAATATTTATTGAGTAGCTCTCAATATACATATATTTAAAAATTTTGCTTAAACTGAGAAAAATTTCAAATTTTTCTAGAATCTAAACCATTCATAAAAAGTTGCTCTATATTTTGCTTATTAAAATTTTACTAGAAATGCATTATTTTTAGTTGTGTAGAATCTATGCCAGCACTTCTTTAGAACTTTAGAACTCATAAAAATAATAGTCTATATTACATAAAACTAAAAAGGACATGTTGGTATCTAACGTTTTGTGTTGCTTTAGATATTTGTGAAGTAACACATTGGGTCATCTGAACAATTCAAAGAATACAAGAATGTGGTTTGCTGTCACTCTAGTGCTTGGCTGTTACTGCACACTCTCATATGTTTTACGACTGAAGCCAGAAATTCTTCACAAACCAAGAAGAAGAAAACTGGCACAAGACAAAAGAGCCTTGTGTTTGCATGTCAGTCACAGAGGTGGTGCTGGGGAGAATTTGGAAAATACCATGAAGGCTTTTGATTATGCGGCAGCTCTAGGTACAGATATGTTTGAAATCGACTGTCAAATGACCAAAGATAACTATGTAGTTATTGCGCATGATAATAACTTGTTGCGATTGTGTGGAGAAGACGTCCTTATCAGTGAGACAAATTTTTATGACTTACCACCTCTTTTATGCACCCAGCAATTAGCATTTATGAAAGGCCATCATTTAACAAAACAAGTTCCTGAAAGTGAAAGAAAAATCCTTTTGTTGGAAGATTTGTTCAAAAAATATCCTGCCATGCTAATCAATATTGATATAAAAACTCACAATTTGAAATTAATTTCTTCGGTTGCGGAACTTGTGAAGAAATATCAAAGAGAAGATCGCACCTTGTGGGGCAATAGCTCATCTGCCATTATGACAAGTGTCAGAGCTTTAAATACCAATATATTATTATATTATTCTGGTGTAGAGGTAATAATGACATTGTTTTTATACTGCACTGGCTTGCTCCCTTTTGTTCCTGTCTATGCTGATTGCTTTGAAATACCAATGTTTGAAATTGGTCTAAAGTATATAGATGTTGTTCCAATATACTCTAAATGGCGTCCATATGTCAATCATTTGTTGCGAATATTGGATTATTTTTTCACAAATGAGAAGTTGATCACTCATCTCCGCAAACGTGGAGTTCCAACGATTATGTTTGTTTTAAATACGGAAGAGCAATGGGAAAGAGCAGCTAAATGCGGAGCAATGGGAATCATGACCGATTTTCCTAGTCAATTGAAGTTGTGGATGAGTAAGAATGGATACACATCATTCACCATGTAACTGCTACTTCATAGATTTTGAAATGTATTTTTCTAAAGTAGTTTAAAAGTTTACGTAATATTTGAAGTATTTTAAGTATTCACTATACCTAACTTCTAAATAAAATTAGTTGCCACTTTATTTAACCATTATGTATGAAGTTTTATCATGTAAATTCAAATGATTGTTTTATACATCTATTCTTGTGATGCACCATACAATCACTCCTTCAAAAGTTCAGTAATTTTAAATAGTTTTGTTGATGGCTATATATTCTCTTTCATCATTTTAAAATTTGCAAATAAATTTTTATACTATGACATTTTTTGAAATGGTGTTGCTAATTTATAGAATCTGTCACTGTGGTTGAAATTATTCTGTTCTTACTAGTTGATTCAAAGCTCAAATTGAGTAATCTATTTGATTTTATTTCACTAGTATTGTAAAACTTTTACCTTTATATGTTATACCTTATTATTAGAGAATGGTGGTTATAGTGACAATTAAATATAATGGATGTGTAGTAGAGACTCTGATCAATTGTGTTTATACATTCATTTTTTGTATAAAAGTTATAGGCTACTATTGCACTAACAACAGAATGCACAAATTTTGTTTCTTTTGCATTACATATGAGATAATATATAGGACCACTTGCAGTACCAATTTAACATTGTCAATGTTTTGTCCAACTTTAATAATATACACCATGAGCTTGTGCAAGACTTATCAACCATTTCAAATACAAACCTCACTGATAAATTCTTCAGCTAAGCTGTGCACTTGGACACTATTCTACTTTTCAATTTTTCAGTAAAATTGAGTTATGAATTAGTTGTGGGTTCTGATGAATGTTGAATAAGTGTAGCATTGTTGTTGAAAGACACACCATATAGTTTATGATTAATGCACACATCCAGCATAATGCAATGGATTTTTCATTCAATTTATGATGTCATAGTGAACATCACAAACACCCAATAATACTCAACTACTTCCAATAAAAGAGCCTGCGTATTCAACAGGGTAGGACATGGAACTTGCTATAGGCACGGTTTTATGCAAATAATCATAACCCAAGTTATAAACATTTTGAATTTATAAATAAATCAGCTATTATACTGAAAAATGACTGCAATCTAATGTCTCATAACATCTAATATTTGCAATCTAATATCCTTATAACATCTTAAAACAGTTAGTTAAAACAAAATTGTTGAAAACTTGACAAACTCAAAACATTTATTATAATAATATTATGCTACAGGCATATTTGAAAAACATAGTGGGGAAAACTACCAACAGTCCATGTAATACAAATAATTGCTTATAAATCCTCTAACTATAGCATTAAATACAAAAATGGTTCTTTAAGCAGCTCCGAGTTGTAAATGGATGAGCTGTCCAGTAGTTGGGGGAGGGGGATCTGGCGTTTAGAGTTATGTCCCAACTTCAAACTTCATGGTATGGTAATGATAATAATTATATATTACTATTTGTTGAAAGCTCTAACCGCAACTAAATTAGATGGTTTTAATAGTTTTAAATTTAAATCATTCTTCATATATCTGAAGATCAAGCAACTTTTCAAATTTTAGCAGAGCATACTAAAATGTTTATGTTTTATAAATGAAAATTTGTTGTATAACATAGTCTAGAACCAACTTTACTGGTGTATATTTTTGTCAATTACCCAAGTCACAAAACAAAAACTTGTTGGCTGTTGATCAAAATAAAAGCAAGATGTCAATTGTGTTATGGATAAATTTATATTTGACAAACAAAACCCATAATTTGTTAAAAATTTAAAACTTGCAATATATAACATAATACACAAAATATGTTGCACACAATCCTTTTAACAATGAGGTGAGGTCTTCAATTAATTACTTTACATTTGGTTATTCCTCACATATTGTTGTTGAGGTTTCTGTTTATTTTTCTACCCATCTAGCTTCACTTCAGATAGTAAGTGCACCGTGTTGTAGGTTCATTATACTGCAGGTTCAAAAAGTGTACACAGTATAAAATACATATAGCAGAATATTAGCTACTACAGAATATACAGCCATGGGTCTTCTTTATGCCTGTATGTAAGCTGGTACAAACAGTTAGTGTTTTAACAAATTAAGTAAGTGTAAACAAGCATATTATATTATATGCACTAGAATCTAGAACAATCATATGACGTTGGGAAGTACTTGTGGTTACACACTAAATGAGTTTTATTACATAACAACAATAAACAGATTATGAAGAGTTTAACATAATCACATTTACATAACTTAAGCTCCTAAAAATAATCACATGTAGTTACATAACAAGGAACAAGAGTTCTGAAATGTCTTACCTGTACACACAGCTGACTACTACTTTATATTATGTACTTTACTGTGTAGCCATTGCCACCCATTAGTCAGCTTAATTATTCAAAGTTTTTTGACCTCTTTAAATGACCAACAAAATGTCTATAGGTTTTATCTGAAATTGAATAAGCAAGCAAAAGGTGCTCTTTTCAAGCTCAAATAGACGACCCCCAGATAGACGGTCACCAATATATTGGTATGAGCTTGAATTTGAGAATATTTGACATAAGTGTGACATTTTACCTACTTTTCCATTTGTGCCACTCTCAACTGTGCCACTCTCAACTGTGCCACTCTCAACTGTGCCACTCTCAACTGTGCCACTCTCAACTGTGCCACTCTCAACTGTGCCACTCTCAACTGTGCCACTCTCAACTGTGCCACTCTCAACTGTGCCACTCTCAACTGTGCCACTCTCAACTGTGCCACTCTCAACTGTGCCACTCTCAACTGTGCCACTCTCAACTGTGCCACTCTCAACTGTGCCACTCTCAACTGTGCCACTCTCAACTGTGCCACTATCAACTGTGCCACTATCAACTGTGCCACTATCAACTGTGCCACTATCAACTGTGCCACTTATTACTGGATGTCATATACGTCATATCAAATGAAATATCTCAGTCACAAATGCCCAACTATGGCTCTGCTATAATAATATATATATTATGGTGGGCTACAGGGCTATTCAATGCTTCAATGCAAGCTGTCCATAGCTACTAGCTTTCTGTGTTTTGAAGGAGCCAGCAGTAAAGCTATCTAATAGCTTTATAGCCATAGTAATACTTCCACATATATATCTTGGCTATCTTAACAACTTTTTTATCAACTTCTAAATTATCTATTTTGTGATTTACTTCAGCTCAGTAGAACTTAAGAAGACAGAAAAAGAAAAGTAGAATGCACACATGACCCAATTATTTTCCATCACAAAGTTGCACTTTGCTAAAGTTATGCCTAATACTATTATGTTGTTTCTAGCTATAAAAGGTTACAAAATATTTACTTAGTGGCTTATGATTCCCATTATTTCGCACTAGCATACTCAATGCTCACTTGTATGGTCTAGGAGTACAAGAAAGCAGACACAGGTAATGAAAGGGTTGTGTCAAACAGGATAATAATTTAAAAGTTAAATTCTAAATACTATAGCAGACCTCCTTCTGAGTAAACAATTATGACCTTAGAGACGGCAAGAGTATGGTTCTAGTGACTAAATCAGGGAGGGGTGTCCAACCTTTTCAGATCAAGTGCCACTGAAAGGGAATATTTAAGGCCACATTGTAAACTTTAGCTTTTGCTGGGGGCCAGAGCAGCAGTATTTTTCAAATTATTTTATTCAAAATTTTTATGAATCATTACACATTAAAGTCCCAACAGTTAATGCATAGGTACAGCATGTTGTGTATAAATAAGACATTTAAAAGGTGGTTTTTAAGGTGTCATCCCAGATAGACGCTTCCCAGTTAGACGCTATTTTTTATTTTGGTACAATATATATTTTATGTGCAATTTATTTAAATACTATTTAAATATATGTATATTTAAATAAATCACGTATTTCGCACAAAAATAAATTTCTATGATCTTAATGAAAATATTAATTTTACATATTTTTTGCTTCTTGTTTGAACAGATATCTGGGATGAAACCGTTTTTAACTCCAATTCATGTATACTGTGAAAAATAATTTTAGTTTTATGCCTTTGAGGGCTACATAAATATAGGCTGGTGCAGCCTGTTGGACAGCCTTAGACTTAATGGATGCTTTTATGTGATGTAAAGATATACTATATTATGGTATTAGTATGGGCCTTGAAATGCTGCCTCTACAATACATTACCAGCACTGCTGTTTGATAACTCAGTGGTGACAGGGATCATTCATTTATTATTTTAAGTAGTATAATACTTTTAACAAAGTCACACAGGGGTGACCCATTCTATTTTCTGTATAAATTTATGTTGGTGTGCATTTAAAAGGTCTCTTGAGAATATAAATCTTTTAAATCTGTCTCATCTACAACACAGGATTTTAGATTCCTTCATTAATGTTATACTATTTCTAAAATAATCTATATCTGTTTTGTAGGGAATCAAATATTACTGAAGACTTGATATCACCAATAAAGCATTTGGTGTCCTAAAGTTCATTAAAGTTTGTTATAATATTATCTGTCTAGTAGTCAGTTTGCAATAAGCTTAGCTCCTTGGTGTACATGACTAAAATAATTTTAACCACAAAGTTGCATTTATTTAAAAATTATGACTAATTTATTATTATGTTTTATCTTGACTGGCTGCAACTACATTAACTATACATCTGCATTAAGCTTAGAAAAAAATTAAAAACCAGCAAAGGCACAAATCATTATTAATAATGTGTCTATTACTGCTTTATTTTCAAGTATCTAGAAAAAAAGCATTTAGATTTGTCTCAGCTAAAGTGTAATTGGTTTTGAGTGGGGGAGGGGGTCATCTGTATATCTTAGCCAATCACAACATTTTATGGCTTTACCACGAAAGCAGTGGTCAACCACGTAGTAAATTGAACAATGGTGGTTATATAATTGTCTCAAAGGGTTAAAGTTCACTTTGGATTGTTGCATTGCTGCAAGATCTTGTGTTGTGCGTGCGCAACCAAAACTTGACGCCATTTTTGCAGGAGTCGACCATTCAGGTAAGCGTGTCAAGACGCTCGTATGCACATTTTGAAATTCTCTTTCGGTTGTGTTTTTTGTTGTTAATTATTGGATGTTTATTACTGCAAAGAGTTCTGTAAACTGTTAAGAAATCAGTTCGTGTGTAATTTATTTTTGAAACTTTATGATTATGTTAAACTTAATGTTTAACTTTATCGTTTATGAGTTATGTTGTTAAAAATAATTATAATATTTATAAATATAATTAATAATTATATTATTGTTAATACTTATTATTATTATTATAATTATTATATTTATTGTTTATCATTATGTTATAATTATACCTGAATTTGGAGTACGACTAAGAGTTTTAGTTTGTGTTAGTCTTAAATGAACAAATCTCATCTCTGTCTAAGTTTTTAGAGTTTAGTTTAAGTTTAGCTTTATGATTAAGATTATCATTATGACTATCAGTATCAGTATGCCTATGGCCAAATGAGCTAGATGCTATGGCTGCGACTAAGAGTATGGAGTTGCCGTCAGACTATAAACTTGTTTTTACTACCACTAGCATTTTTTATAATTATTCTTTAACGTTAGGTGTTTCATTCTAAGATTACCTTTAAATTTGAAAAGTTGCACCTACAGTTTGAGCTACTAATTCACAGAGTAAGACTAAATTTATGAGTAAGACTAAGAATAACTGTAAGACTAAGTGACTTACTGGCAATGACTCACAGGTACACTTTGACTTAGTCTTGCAGCTTCAGCTTGAGTTACAGTTACTCAGTAACTTACTGAGTTATGTTAATGATACACTTGTTACTATTACTATTAGTCTTACACTTAGACTTAGTTATAGTTACAGCTACATTTACTTTTAGTTTTATACTTGCAGTAAATACAATTAGCCTAAGTATTTTCGCTGTAAGTGTAACTCCTGTAAGTGTAACTCGGTAACACTAACTGTAAGTGATTAAGACTAAGTCAAAATGTGACTGTAAAATTATCATTATTATAATTGATAATGTTTTTATTATCATTATGCAGGAAAGTGCTCAAGGTCTTAGACTTTTATGGTTATGAGTTATATGTTAGTTTTGCTAAACCTAAAGTTTAAAATAGTGTGTGACTGTTGGTTATTATTACTCATGTTTCATACTGATAGTGATACTCAGTAGTAGTAGTTCGAATGTGGCATCAACTTGCCATAATGATATTCATATTGCCTATACTTATAGACTATCGTAATTATATTAACCATATTATGAGAAATTTTGTAGCTTTTATGTCTAGTTTTACGTGGATTTGAACCATGTAAATAGATTTAGTCTTTAAAAATTTAGGTTAGTGATTAGTCGTTGCCCATTTTAGGGTTGGGGTAATTGTAATTTGTAATTGTTTGTAATTAATAACATTTTTTTCAAATAATTGCATGTAATTTGTGATTGGTGTATAAAAATGTAATTGGAATTACGTACATAGCTAATGTAGGACGGTCAAATGTTTTTTACTTTCGACCATGATTACTAAAAATTCTTTCAAGTGATCGGCACATTCCTTCTGATTAAAACTATATATAATATAATGTCATAGCTGCAGTAGTTTTGCAGTTACAGAAGAAAATGTGCAGCTAGAATTGCATTTCAAAACACATAAAAACTAGGCTTTAAAAGCCAGGTGACAACAAGCTACATAATAATTGGTCATCTTTACAAAATCTTAACAAATAAAAACATGAATTTAATTAATTGCAATTACATAAATATTTATCAATTATAATTTTAGTTAGAAGTTAAAATAATTAATTGCAATTACTTTTGTTTTCCCAATGTATAAATATAAGTTATACACTCTCACTTTTGTAGTCCAACTAATTAGGGCAATTTTGTCAGTGAACAACCTCTTTTGTTCTCAACAGTGATTAATAGGGTGGATATAAGACTACATTGAATTAATCTGAACTTGTCAATAATAGGCATGGTAGGACCAGTATGAAATTGTTTTAACACATTGACATTCACTTATTGACATTGACCTAATGCTGTGATAATAGTAATCATCTTAGACTAATAGTAATTTATATTGAATAGCAATTATTATTTTAAAGTGAATTAAAATTTAACATTAGTTGATTCTGCTTTAATAATTATATTGGTCTTTTATAACAGTAAACTGAAACTCACTGTAGGAGTAGATGTAATCAGTAAATGTAATCATTGAGAAAGTTGCTTAGAGTAGTGTGAGTTATGCATAATACACCCAGCATAAATCTTCTCCTCAAATTTATTCGATGGGGCCAATCAAGGGTTTTATTCAAACATGGTGAATGAGCACTACCATCTATTTAAACAGCTGTCATATATTGATGAGCACTAAACCCAAGTGTCATGAATATTAGTGTGGTTGTCAACATCTCATAATTAATTCTTGAAATCACTGCCCTGTATCTATTGGGGCTGGCTGAGAGTGTGATGCCATCTGAATAGCTGATGGGAAATGCTCACCCCTCACTATTTTGTTATAATTTTCTGCTTGAATACAATGTTTGCTCTTTTGGAGTTGCTACCAGCCACTACTTTAAATAAAGTGCACTGTTATAAGTATAAGCAGGCTTAATTTTGTTATTTTGATTGCCAATTGAACTTTTATTTTCAAATGTCTTGAACTAAAACTTTCAAAAAAGACTTATGAATCATGAATGTATTGATTTTAGTATTAGTACTATAATTATAATAATTTCAATTGCCAGCATTAACATTCACTCTAATGGTAATGGTAAGAATAGATAGACATTTATGTACTACATGCTATTTTTAGATAAACACTATCGTAATATGATTCAATTGTAGATTATAATTTAGTGAGAAAATGACTGGAAGAGCTCGAGGAAGAGGCGTAGCCCGTGGAAGAGGAGCTCCCCCTAGTGCTGGATCTAGCGCTGCTCCACCGAGGCGTCCAGGGACAGGGCCTGCACCTGCACCGCAAGGACAGCAAGTTCCTGCTCAGGTACTGCTAATTAGTTTATGTTATTGTTATTTAATTGATAATACATTATGCATTGTGACAACATTCATTATACTGATTAATAGTTTATTGCTCTTGCATGCACAGTTCTTGGTATACAATAGATGAGTGAGTAAAATATTTGTTGGAGCTGTTCAATTTTTGAATTTATATTTGCAGCCCATTGCTGGTGGTGAGCCTGTCGCTAATGGCAGTAATGGTAATGGCGCTGGGAGAGCCTCTAGCAGGGGTGGTGCTCGAGGAGAAAACAGGCCTGGTGCTGGAGTGGCTAATCTACCAGTAACTGGCATGGCTCAGCTCAGTCTGGGAACAGGGGACGCTAGGAGAGAGAGGAGAGTGGTCTCATACAGAGATCCTGAAACTAAACCAGCTCATATTACTGATAAAAAGGGTATGTCATTAGAAGTGGCTGTGCCTCAACATTGTCCATGTTTAGCTAGTTGTAATAAACTTGATAAAATGTTTTGATCTCTTTACAGGAACCTCAGGTCGGCCACTACCCCTCAAAACCAACTACTACGCAATTGAAGCAAAAAATAAAGACTGGCAGCTCTATCAGTATGTGTGCGAGTTTGATCCACCTATAGACAGCAGGAAGTTGAGAAAAGGCCTTGTTGGCGAGCATGCTGATCGAATGTTCCGATTCTATCTTTTTGATGGAATGCATTTGTATTCTGCCACCAAATTGGCTGATGAGGTAAATACCATCTCTTCTCCGTATTCTATTACATGCAAATAATCACAAGCTCACCTTCACTGTGAATTTTGCAAAATACTGTGACTGGATTCTTGGGTCTTCAGGTTACAGAGTTTGTTGCGACCCGGAAGTATGATGATGAGAGGATTAGAGTAAGCATCAAGCGAGTCTCGGAACTCGCCCCCTATTCAGAAACTCGACTTCACGTCTACAATGTGATGATGCGACAGATTCTTGCTGATCTTGAAATGAAAGAAGTTCAGCGGGCGTACTTTTCCCCTAAGGGTGCTGTGGTGCTTCGAAATCACAAGTGAGTTGTGTTTTATCAACTTGTGTATCGATGTGAAATTGAGCTTTTACTGGGAATATTTATATTGTTTATTTTTAATTTTTTTAGCCTAGAAATATGGCCAGGCTTCAAAACCTCAATTCTTCAGTATGAAGAACAAATCCTCCTGAACTTGGACATCTCCCACAAGGTGCTGAGAACCGACTCTGTACTAGACACTCTTTACCTTATCTACAATAATTGTGGCCAAGACTTTAATCGTCTCAAAGACTTGGCCACGAAGCAGTTGGTTGGAGAGATCGTTATGACCAGGTATTTTAAACTTTCCTACTTCTCTGTTATTCGTATAATTAGTATTAGTATAATGTTAGCTATTTACACATAATAAATAAACGACTTCATGTAATTTTCATGTAATTTGTCGATATTATAGGTTAAAATTAAGCAATAGGATTTTATTGTTTTTTTCTTTTAAATGATGCAATTGTATGCTCAACTCATCAATTAAAACATCTCATGTTATAATTGGGAAATTTAATTCTAGCATTTTTGAGCAAGTTTTAGTCGGCTGATACATGTTTTCGTTGGGCTGTAACTACTCTTTTCATTAGTCTCCATAAACAATTGTGCCCAAAAATATTCTGTAATTACAATAATATTCATAATTCAGAGTATTTAATGTATATGGTTCCCTAGTATTTTGGGTATGTGTTAGGTATAACGACAAGACCTACCGGATTGATGACATTGCATGGAATATTCACCCAACCAACACATTTCAGAAAAGAGGAGAGGACGTCACATACAGAGATTATTACAAAAGTGTTAGTAAGCTGTTCCTAACTGAATTTGCATGTACATTCACCCTTATATTGTGTATGGCCAACTCTCCAATTAGACTACTTAGCTTTACTCCCAGTTTACCTATACCTTGTCAAGTATATTACTTTAGTAACAACCAGAAAGGTTGCCTCTTAAGACTGCTAGGCTTCAATAGGATTGATTTTTAAAACATTGAGTAATCAACAGGTTTATGCTTGATTAAAATTAGTAGCAACAATTGTGCTGCATTTGTTATGGTTAAACTAATTTTTAGTTATAAATATTTTTAAAAAATGCCCTCATTCCTTATATTAAAAAAGAAAGTAATGTATCTTTTTTTTTTAAAAAAGTGATGGTTTATATTACAGCCAATAAACTTCCTCAGTGTGATGTTGAAGTCAACTATTTACTGAATAACCTTTCTGTGTCAGATAGAAAATTATATCTAACGGAGTGCGCCAGATTGCCCGTTAAAAATACTCTATTGAAGTTTAAGTTAAGCTGTGTGTGCCTTCTGTTTGCAGGCGTATGGAGTAGAGATACATGATAACCAACAGCCAATGTTGGTGTCAAGGTGCAAGAGGAGGGATCAAAGAGAGGGTGCTCCCGAGTTGCTGTATTTGCTCCCAGAGCTGTGCACCAGGACAGGCCTGGATGACAGCATGAGAGCAAATTTTAACTTGATGAAAGATATGGGGAAGCACACTCGACTTGATCCCAATAGAAGACATGAAAAGATGCACGTATTCAGGCAATCAATAGATCAAAACAGCAAGGCCACCAACAGGCTGACTGGGTGGGGAATGCAGTACAGTCGGGACCTGGTAACTCTAACCGGTCGTCAACTGCCTTCGGAAGTCATTCTTCTAGGATTAAAAAAGACGGTTAGTACTGAAATGATTCTTATTTTAATGCTTTGTAATACTGAGAAGACAAGTTTGCAGTTGTATGAGAACTAACCATACAATGTTTCTTTCACAGGCTACAGCTTCTAGACAAGCAGATTGGGGTGGAGAGCTGAGAGGCAATCTTTACACTACTGTCCCAGTAGCGAACTGGGTTGTAGTTTATAGTCGCCAACATGAGCCTGTATTACAAAATTTCTTCAACTGTATTAATAGAGTAGCCCCACCAATGGGTATTCAATTTGCTCCGCCTAAAAAGTAAGGAATTGCTCAACTAATTTATTGATAGTTATGCTTTAATTTAGAATTGAGTTATTTGTGCTAATATAGTGTTTGTAATTATGCGCTGCCAATCTAATGAAAAGTTGCTGCCAAAAATTTTCGTTCAAGTATTGTCTTCGGAGGTTTGACCAAATGTTCATGACAGTAATAAATGAGTGTTGTAGCTTTCTGTAGGTTACCTTTGCTAATGAAGACTTTGTTGCTACTTTTTAGAGCTGCTGTGGAAAACACCTCCATAGCTGCATTTTTAGATGCCATTAGAAGCACTCTGGATAGGTCTGTGCAGCTTATCCTCATTGTTCTGCCCACCAACAAGAAAGATATGTATGATGCCATCAAAAAACAGTGTTGTGTGGAGGCTCCAGTTGTCACACAATGCGTGACGTTCAATACGCTGAAGAAGGATAGGGGACTTATGAGTGTGGTCAGCAAAATTGTCATTCAGATAAACTGCAAGTTGGCTGGAGAGGCTTGGGCACTTGATATACCGGTATGTACTCAGTTTCTAACTGTTAGCATAAACATCCTTGTCTCTTGCAGAACTTGTGCAAATATAAATATATAAAGTTTTGCTTGAAAAATTTAGAACTTGGCCTATGAATGCTGAAAGTAGAATATGCAATTTGAGGATTCTGCTAGTGAGCGTTGTTCAACCTGGTTGTTTCTTTTACCAAGTCAACTCAAGCCCCGATATTTCCAAGCACTCTTTTTAACACATGATAAAGCACATGCTCTCGTAGGCTCGGCCAAGTCATTAATTTAGTATCCGATAGTTGATTTTGCTTGATATAGTCTAAAATGTGAATTCTAATTTTTTTTTTCCTTGTAGCTGAAGTCAGCTATGGTTGTTGGTATTGATACCTACCATGACAGCTCTAAGAAAGGTCGATCTGTTGGTGGTTTTGTGGCCTCCCTAAACAAAACTTTCACTCGTTACTATTCAGAAACTATCTTCCAGAGCTCAATGCAAGAACTCATTGATGGGCTAAAATTAGCCATGAACAGTATGTGTTTATAGAAATATTGTGTACAAGAAGCGGTCTACTTTCTTGTCCTTTCTTATCAATACTTTTCAGTTGAATTCATTATGAACAACTATGGTTGGTTCATTTTAGACGCGCTAAAAAAGTTCCACGCGGTGAACGGGTCATTGCCTAACAGAATCATTGTCTACCGTGATGGAGTTGGAGATGGGCAGTTGCCAGTGGTTGTGGAACATGAAGTGAACCAGATCATTGCTGGGACTCTAAGCCTGGGAAAAGATTACAAGTGGGTGTTATCAATCACTCAACTATGGGTGGAACTGATTTTATCCAAGACAACTGTTATTTTGTTTCTATACCTAATTTTCAAATACCTAGCTTTACTTTGTACTGCAAGTATTAAAAGTATACTTATCACTTACTCTCTCCTGTTAGGCCAATGGTTACAGTGATAGTTGTCAAGAAGAGAATTTCCACCAAGTTCTTTGCTCCTGGAGATAGAGGTAGTCTGGCCAACCCCCCTCCCGGCACTGTTGTTGACAACACTGTGACTAAAAAGGAGTCGTACGACTTTTTCCTCGTGTCACAAAGTGTCAACCAAGGAACAGTGACACCATCTCATTACAATGTCATTTGGGACACTTCCAATCTGCAGCCAGATCACATCCAGAAATTGACCTACAAATTGTGCCACCTGTATTACAACTGGCCGGTGTGTACCTAAGCTTCTTATGCTCGTTAACCTTAGCTCACAATTGGTTTGATGATGCATTTGGTTAGCAGGTTTGAAAGATGCCATAGGTCAATGCCTGAGTAACCTCAGTTTACATACCAGTACAAAATGTGGTCTTATTACTTTTGACAGTTAAAATTTCTATTTCTATCAGTTCTTTGTTTGTCATCTATTTTAATGTTTAACACAGTTGATGCAGTTAAAAATTTGATGTTCAAACTCTGCATAGTGTTTTTGGTATTTTAGGGGACTATAAGAGTACCAGCTCCATGTCAATACGCCCACAAGTTGGCATTCCTCACCGGGCAATCTCTTCATAGATCACCTCACGAAAGTCTGTCTGATAAGCTCTTCTTCCTGTAAACTTGCTTACTTACTCGGCAAAAAAACAATTCCGGCCAGGATTTATATATCAATATTCAATTACAGTATTTAGGTGTAGAGCGCTACTTAGTTGCTTAGAAAATATGTACATTTCACTCCGTTCTCTAGTCAGCCTTTTAGTGCAATGTTTCTAATAGTACAAATTCTTAACTACTACTATTTTTATCATTGTATAAGGTATACTGGTAATCTCATTTTTTTGGTCTAACTTTGGTTAAGTTGCCAACACATACAAATTATGTCACTTGCTCATCGAGATTTTATTATGTTGACTCATTCTAGTTATATACTTATAATAAAGTGTATTCTCTTACAAACAGCTGGAGGTTCTGCTCACATCTTCAATAGTTTCTAGCAAAGCTGAGATGGCATCATTTTTTCCTTTTCAGCACATTTTGTTTAACTTTCAGAGGCTCCTAGAATTGTATGTGAAGTTCTGGCAACAACTTATTCGTTTTCTGCACTCATGCTAAGTTGCTTACTCTTGTAAATCCACCAACCAAATGCTGTCCCAAGGAATATTTCGTGATCTATGGATTCAGCATTGATCAATTTATACACACTAAATCAAAATTATATTGTGAAGGCACATTTTAGTGGCCCTCAGTCTGAAAAGGCTGGGCACCCCTTGTCTCTGAAGCATAGCACTTGTCGTGCGTTTTGCTAGCTGGTCTTCTAATACTTGTCGTATTGTAGTTTGCATGATATGCAATCAAGTAATAGTGTTGAAAAAACATGTAAGATCAGAATACAACACAGCGCACAGCAAGTTTGATGAACACTCAGTGAGTAAAAAATTGAAAGCATGACTCTATCAATAAAGCTGAACCAGCATCGGTAACACTCTAATCACTAATGTCTAATGAATGCAATGAAATTAATGAAACGCTTCAGACTGTAGCCTGATCCTTGTAAAACAACTGGGTAAAAATCAGCTCCTATTTCAAGATGGCAAATTTGCAAAAGAAGCAAGTTAGAACTATTTGTGCCAATTTTTGAAGATGTGTTCTATTTAATAAGCTTGCTGAAATTTGAACACCAAATTTTCAGCCAATCTTAACCGGAATGAGATTCGCTGACACTGAACATTCCATATTGTTATCTTAATAGCTTGTTCTTTGCCATATATTGGATGAATGCAATATTGAAACGTGTTTATTTTTTAATGTTTTTTGGGTATTGGGAACATATTTTGTGGATAAGTTCTGCCCACATAAAAAACTTCAGTAAGGAGTATTTACTTGCCAAAAATATAATTGCAAGAAGAATATCTTATCCTCTGCTGAATGTCATTACTTCTTTAATGACAGAAACAATGAACTAATTAGACTGTTCGTCAACCAAATCCTTGGGCTAATCCCCTTATCCTGTCAAGTGTAATACATCAGTGCCATGTGTCAAGAGAGGCCTAGTGCAAAACCTGACATTGCGAGAATTGCTCAAGCAAACAGCAACAGTTTTTCACTAATGCTTATATTATTTAACTATAATTTGGGGAGTCTGATACGCACCTAAATTGAACATGCAAACATAAATATGCTTTGTATGTAAATTTGTTTAACTTCTCACCTAGATGGATGTAGCCCTGCACATGCAGGTAGCCACATATATAAGTATAATATACTGTTTATTATTATATACTGCTTCATGTATATCTATGCCCATTTTGATGAGTTATGGTTAATTCTATCAACTTTTTTAAGGTCTCATTTATAAACTGTCTATATTCCGATATATGTAGCCTTCAGTAATTATTTGGATTTGTTGTTTAATAATCTTTAGGATTTGAAAAAACTTAATTCAAAAAATATCGATGCTGTGCACCCCTCTCTCCCAATTTAAGCTTCATTTCACTGAGGCTATTGATTCGAAGAAGTTGAACATCCATTGTTTAGAATCTAGACTCTAGTAGTATCTAAAACTTTAAATGCAAGCTTCTACGGTTATTATAGCACTTTGTTTGCTCAATTTCAAATATTTAAAGAAGTCTATATAGTTATATTATCAGATAGCACTTCCGTCTTCTACTTTCTAGCATTATAAAACTGCAATGATTAAATCTAAATTTGGTTAGCAAAATAGAGCTGTGACTGTCATATTTTAATTAAGTGAAGTAGTAAAACTTTACTGGACCAGCCAATGCTATCCTGCCTGCTGAGAACATAGCGCTTGGCATAGACAGTTTATATGTCACATATCAATTGATACTATTGCAGCATTAACTATCTTGAGCAATGAATGTGTCTTTGACAAAATCAACGGCGAGCTAAAATTATAACAAGTAATAAAAATTTACTTTACAGTTTTAGAAACAATTGTTATTATTGTTGTATTAAGTGTTATTGCTTGGTGGGCACTATGAGTATTTATTGTAAGAACTTATTATGAGCTATCACAGCTTTATAATGTTGTATAATATTGCAAGTTTATAAAACCACACAAAGCAATGTCACATATTGTCATTGTATTGCATTGAATTAAATAATTATTTGATACCAACAGTTCTTCAGGGAATTAGAATAATAATAATATTATTATTACATCTCTGGAGTCATCTTCCTTTGGAGATAGACAACTCTATATTCTCGTCTTCGTTTTAAAATAGAGAGCTCATTGTATTAGTCAAGTAAATAAACATGGCGTCGAGTGCGGCTGCTTTGTTGGATGAGCTTATGGGACGTAACCGAAACGCCAATCCCAATGATGAAGGTGGCAATATCAAATGGGACAATGCAGAGGTAAATTCTTTTATTTATTCTTTGTTAAATTGAAATGTAAATGCTCACTGTTTTGCTTTGAGCTTTTAAGGGCTAAACTAAACATGTCGAACTTGAAGTTGATGACTGATTCTCATTCTGATTGTGATTCACATTAACTTTAAGTTAAACTGTTAAAGTGAACCAGAATGAAGAAGTTAAATTTTAAGATTTAGTTTAACTTTCAGTTTCACATTACGAGTTTACCATTAGCATTAATGTTATGGTTATCGTTATCATTGTCTTACAGTTACTCTTTCAGTCTTACTCTTGGTCATTATCATTATGATTATGATTGATTTTCAGTTTGACCGATGTTCACACTCACAGTTCAGGTTCATCATGTTGATGTTCATGTTGACTATTACATTTAGTTTTACTATTAGTACTACTATTGCTATTACTATTACTATTAGTATTACTAATAATAATAATCTATTAGTATTACTTATTACTAATACTAAGTATAATAGTAATACTAATAGTTATACTAATACTAATAGTAGGCCTAATTGTAATACTAATAGTAATTAGTATAAATCATTAAATGTATCACATGTTACTAGTACTAGTAGTAGTACTACTACTACTGGTACTAGTACTACTACTACTGTATTACTATTTATTCTATTACTTTTAGTTTTAGTATTACTAATACTAATAGACTAATACTAATAGTAATAGTAACCCAACACCTTTCCCATTTGAATTTTCAAGACTTCATGTTTTAGTGACTCATGCTTATGTTATTAACTTGATCTAGAACAGTTGCTTACCCTTGTAGTTGTTGACAAGATAAAAATGTGATTTTTTTCACTTAGTGAGTAATTATAGTTTTATGAGTTTAAACCATGTTCATAGTAATTGTTCATACACACTAGTAATGATGTTTTGTTCAAATATCCTTGAATGAATTTAATATTTGTTTTAATATTTTCCTTTGTACCAGCAGGATTCATTTTCCTATGTAGCCTGCTCAGTAACAGTAAGTTCCCTGCATTTATCACTTCAAGTTCTTGTAGTAATTAAGGTATAGTAGTGATTGTATTTTTAAAATTTCAGAGCCTCTAATAATGGATTGTGTAATTTTGTTTGTTTTGGTAGGTTTGCAAGCACTTTCTATGTGGATATTGTCCAAGCGAACTGTTTACCAACACAAAGGCTGACTTAGGGCCTTGTAGTCTTATACATGATGAGCCGCTGAGACGAGAATACCAGAAGAGTAGTCGATTTGAGAAGATGGGCTATGAAGAAAGATGGATTGAGTGCCTTGAAGACATTGTGAGTGATGTAGATAAAAAGATAAAGCGTGGCCATCAGAGGTTAGCCATGACTCAGGAAGGCGAACCACCTCAAAGTCAGGCGAGTGGACCCAAGCAAGAGCAGATCACCCAACTTACTACTAAGATTAGTATGTATTTGGAAGCTGTTACTCACGAACATTTGATGAAAGTTTTTTTGTACAATTCACTATGTGTTTTGGGTTTCAAACTAGTTTTATAATTGAATTTATTATGACAGATGACTTAGTTGAAAATGCCGAACGCCTTGGTAATGAGGGGAAAGTCGAAGAGGCACAAGGTGTGATGAAACTGTGCGAGCAGCTTCGTAAAGAGAGACAACATTTAGAGAACATATCAAATGACAGGCCTGACCATGCATCTCAAGCAAAGCAAATGGAAGTTTGTCCAGTCTGTGGAGCATTTCTCATTGTTGGAGATGCAGAATCTCGACAAAGAGAACACTTGATGGGCAAACAGCATATGGGCTATGCTCAGGTGGGTCCCAGACTGTAAGACATAATTGCTTGCTTGACGCATTACACGTCAATGATTATTTATGTACTGGCTCTATAGCACAGTTCATATTTCAACTGTTATGTAAAAGTCAATGTATGCAAGTACACAGTTGGGTATTATTTTTTATCTTGAATTTAGATGAGAGCTACAGTTGAAGAGTTTAAGGAGAAAAAGAGGCAGAAAATTGCAACACACAAAGCTGAAATGGAGAAACAGAGAGAAGATGAGCGCAAAAAACGTGAAGAGCGTGACCGAGCCCGGCGGCGATCTCGCTCTCGAGATCGGAGAGATAGAGATAGGGGAGGAAGGAGAGGTTCTCGAACTAGGCGGAGATCACGGAGTAGAGATAATAGAGAGAGACGTCGTTCCCGAAGTAGAGGCAGACGCTCACGCAGTAGAGACCGGACAAGGAGAAAAAGTCAGTCGCGAGATCGGCGAAGATCTAGGTCAACTGGTAGACATCGCTCAAGATCTCGAGACAGAAGACGCTCAAAAGAAAAATCCAGACGAAGCCGATCTAAAGACCGCCATGATAAGGGGTCACAGCGAGCATCTCGAGCTGGCAGCAATGAGCGAGATCGCAGTATGGGGAAATCGGGAAAAAATGAAAAAAGAAGTGAAATTACAGATGATTCAACTAAAGGTAGTGAAATTGACAATGAAAATGCTTAATACCTAATAATGAGATAAATTTGTACCTATGTTAGTAACAATGTCATGCTTTACTAGTAGATCAACTTGAAAATAAGGAAGGAGATATAGAAAAGTCAAATTTGGATTCCAATTTGAATGGTCAGAGCAGTGAAGATGGGAGAACTGATTCAGGTCTCGTGAGAGATGTGGCAGAGGGTAGAGCAAATGGCTCCCTACAAGATGATGAACTGAATTTGAATCTTCAAAGTAATGGAGACAGTGAAACCTTGCAATAGCTCTGTATTGGTATTTCCTTTAACTCTAACAGGTGAGTGCCTCCACAATGTGAATTAACTATTCAAGAAGTGCTGCTTTAGGCAACAAGGTTTCCGTGTGTCACTCTTCTGAACAGCTGATTCCTTCACTATTGAGGTGAATTATAAAATTTTACTTGTTGGTTGCAATCTAACAATTATAGTCATGATAATGTTGGTAAGCTACAAGATGCTGTTGTAATAACCTGGATTTTATTGCTGTCCACGTAAATTTATCTGGCTCCTTGTACATTCAAATAATACAATAAGGAGAGTTGTACAAAACAGGACTGCCTTAAACGGAATGACAGTTGGTTGGTTACTACTGTAGAGTGTAGACTTCCCGCGTCTACCTTCATACTATCATGTTGGGTTTATATATCACAATGGTCATCTCTATGTCACAGGTATTCAATGTTGCATACACATAGACTTACACACGTCTAGAAGGTACACCTCATTTTTTGCAATATTTTGTCAAAATTCAGCTATTGATATTCAAAAAAGTGTTTCTTTGTATTACATCGAGTTTTATCTGAAGATATGGTATAGTGTTATGTTGGTAGCTACAGGGAGCATACGATAAAAGACTAAAGTTATTTTATCTGCTCTATTCAATTATTGCAGTAGAGGAGACCTTGCACTGAAACTGCTCACCTTCAATGACAACTCTTCAATGCAAGGTATGGTTAATGATTTATTATGCTGTCCCATCATTGAAGTATGGAATATTGAGCAGACTCTTCACAGCACTAAAAGGTATGAGTTGTAGGAATTAAAAGACTTTTCTTTCAACTCGTCATGAGCGTACTAGTTTCTACAGATTCCACTTCTAATCACACCAGGTATGCAAACAAATATGTGACCTTAGTCCTAAAGCATTGATGGCTTGAAATTGGAAAAACTTTACAATTCTATTGAGGTATACTTGTAAATGTTAATTTCTCCCAACTCTAAAAGTTTTACTATCCTCAAACTTGTTTATTAGGTTGTGTTGAGTTTACTCTGTACGTTATTGACTTATGTTAAGTAAAACGTGTGGCTGTTGACACAATATCTTAATTCTTAGTTGTTTTAACTCCAAATGTCTGCATTTTAAACAGATTTCACCAATGCCTGAGTGAGATAACATTACAAAAAATTTCCATTTTCTAAATTTTTAATGTCGTTGAACATCAATTTAACAATCTTGTATCTATTTTCATTGTACATATTATGTGTGAAATTAAATAAATTACAGCAAAAATGTAACTTCATGTAGTTCTTTTATGAATAATTAATCTGGGGCAATTTTCAATAGAATAGATGCATGACCATAAAAAAAGAAAAAAAACATGAGAACTCTGAATAGTAATTTGAATTTTTTTAAAATGATAAATGAATGCTGTTAACCATAAGCATGCACTACAAAAGTTTTAATTCTAAAGCCAAAATGTAAATTACTAAAAAACACAATAATTCTTCTCTGATTACAAAAAAACATGAGCTAATTTACGTAAAAATATGCTAGTGTTTTATGAAAAGTTTCCAATGTAATACATATACATAGTAATGCATAAAAATACTTTTTCCTCTTGATTTACTAAAAAATGCCTTCAGAATAACTTGAACAAGCTATACTCAAGCGACAAATATCCTTAGAGATCCTATTTTCAGCATGCTATAGGCACCAAAAATTATCTTTACAAAAAATAAATGTGTTTACAAAAGATGCCTTTTAACATGGAGCGTTTCAATTTCCCACAGCCTCAAAAGTATTAGTCTCTAGCTGTTCGATACCTGCTTGCAGATCACCTCTGTTCATAGCTGGACCTCGCCGTCTCCTACCTCGTTTACTTGCCTTCTGAGGTTCATTATGGTGCCCTATAAATACGAGAATAACAAGAGGTAATAACATGATATAGAGCAAAGGTGGGCAACTGGGGATAAGTAAAAACTGTTGTGTGCACTCTGATTAGCACAATATAGGTTTGGTGACAAATTACTTCGTTAAGATACATTTTTTTCACGTGTACAATTATGTGGCTTTTTGTTTTGGCCAACTTCTGAACTTCGCCCTCATGCAAAAGAAGTTGCCCACCCATGGTATAGAGTATAGCGGTATATTGATGGCAAATTTGAGTATCCTAAAAAGAGCATACCTGTGGCATGTAGTGCATTATCTTGATGACTTTTTTTTACTCGTTGGTGCCTGCTGGACTGTTCTATAGGAACATGTGGATATATTTTACTAACTGCACCAACTGCTTTAGTTCGTCCTTCTCTGAACACCATGCGCATGTTGTCTTTAATAAAAATATGGTTACTTGCCATGGTAACAAACAGTAATATGTTGTAAAAGTTAGATGGCCAAGCAATTATACAACGCATACCACTAGTAACAACTGACACAGCTTTGATAAAGTGATGTGCAAAACACTATAATTTTATAGAAACAAATCAAGATGTTCATCTAGAAATAATAAAATTACCTTTCATGTACTCTGGATATTTGATGAATCTAAAGTGGCAAGTGGCTTTGTCTCCAGTTCGGAGGTGGTCTTGGGACATAGATAATATAGTTGCAGTTTGCCTGATGCTGCCTACATGCACTACAATATACATTTCAAATTATAATATGCTACTGGCTGTAGGCGATTTCATAGGCTCCTGTAATTCCGTAGCCCAAAGTTGAAAGAATGGGGAAATAAGTTGGTTTTTTGCCATGACTTGGAATAGCAATTACCTTGAAATCTAAACCATACTTTTGAATACGACTACAAATAAGTTTCTTGCAAAGAAAATTTGCATTTACTTTATTTCCCAGTATGGACTAATTAAACTAACCATTGACTAGTCTCATAAAATTACTAAGAATTCCTATAGAAAGACAACTTGAAAAAAGTTAAATGCTAGATAATATGAAAAGCATATCTAATGTGAATTCCATTGTAATCGTGGATTGCTGATACTAACCCATGGCTTGATATCTGGGACTGATGGTGGTGGGGTGATGTAATACTAGGATGTCGCCTTCAAATTCCCAGCAAGCTTTAGGGTTGAGACTTGGAGAAACTAGAACCATTCCTTTACGTATTTGTTGTTTCTTAATCTAAATAAAACACATTATGGTATTTATTGTCTTCCCATGAGTATAACTTGTGGAATTTTAAGTCTGCATTGAGACCTTACTGTGACAAACGACCATTACAGCGGACCTTTGACAAAATGTTGCCGTAGTAAAAACACTTCAAGAAAGCATTATGTTGAACACAAAAACTTTCTGTGACAGCAACTTCATATTTTAGCTGCTTATAGAATGTTTAAGCAGAGCTGATTAAAAGTCACCTTAAGTTGAGGAATTTCAAGCATGCAAAATTACTTGGATTCATCTCTCATTAATGTTTGTATTAAGCTTAAAACTGAAACATATGCAATTTAAAGTTCAATTCAAAATAACTGAATGCATGACACAAACCTTCACTTTACAAATATAGCATCTCAAAATTTTAGGCTCTGAAGTGTCTTTTTACCTTTTTAAGGGCAAATGATGCAGTCTGGCCACCTTTAACTTCCTTCACAGGCAAACGTTTCCTATGAATACTCTTGATGGGAACAGGAATGAAATTACCCAACTGATCAGGACCCAGCATTAGTGTATCATTCAATCTTATTGTTCCTTTTAGGGCTGTTCCTGAAACCACTGTTCCAACACCCTAAATTTTTAGAGACTATAAGTTAACAAAATAATATTAAAACCAAAGAGATAATATAATTTGCTTTTACCATTATATCAATAGTGGTTCGATAATGGATAGGTGTAGTGTAAACACAAAGCTTTGAAGTATGCATGCAATACATGTGCTTCATGGTGCAACTATCGTGACAATGGAATTCCCACATTGAGGTTAGTCCATTGCATTCATTGGTAATCAGTGAATAGTGAAAATAGTTGATATTTACAGGTGCCCACAACTATATCCACCATAATTGTAGTATTATGTATTTCAATATGCACAGTCAACTGTTTCACAATATTTCGTCAGCTCATGTGTGAAATACACTCTTTGGATAGTCATAGAATGGTTAGAAAAATAAGCTGACCCAACTTACAGGTACACTAAAAGTAGAGTCAATCTGAAATTCTGCTGGCTCGCTTAAGTCAGGACAAACGGTTATTTGCAGTAAGTTCATAAACATCTTGAGCAGGTTGAGATTTTCACCCGATACATTGGAGACTTGAAATATTGGACACATTCTGTAAAAATTGGTAAAAATTCTATAAAAACTTATTTTTCAGAGACAAATTATTGATTAGATGCTCTGTTTTAACACTCGCATAAAACTTTTTTTAAAAGTATAATATCAATACAAATTGACTCATCATGCCATTAAAATTTTATAAGAGAGTAAGTACATTAATTGGTAGCATTACATGAATCCAACCTTTCTGAACGGAAGTTGTTGGCACAGCAGACTACATCATCTGTATTTTGCACAAGGACTGGCATCTTTCGACATCCTGGAGATTTGAGAACTCGTTGAATCATTTTTAGAGTTTCAGTGAGGACATTTGGTGGACACATGTCTATTTTAGTAATTACTACGAATACTGGAACATTGAGAGCTAGGGCCAGACCAAGATGCTCTTTAGTCATTCCTATAACTCCAGCATTTGCACCCACCTAAAAAAATACCCACCTTTACAGCCAGAAATACATATTTTGCTATTGAGGATGTCCACAATGTCAAAAAACTTTAATCGCTTGTATCATGCATGGTTAGTAACACTTAAATTTGCTTGAAACAACACAGGCACACACACACACACACACACCCTTTGAAGAAATAATTTAATAAAATATTAGCTTTCCCTGTTGCAAAACCTGGAGCCATAAACCGCATTTTATGCTGAGATGAGGACAACAGCTATGTAGAGATTAGGTTGAAATCTAATAATTACTGTACAATATTGACTTTGATAAAGTATGGAGAACAATTAATATAAGTTATAGTAGCATACCATTAGCATACAAAAGTCAGGTAGATGACCGGTCATTCCAAACACTGTAGTCTTTAGATATTTCTCATGCCCAGCAAGGTCAATGAAGGTTATCACCTTTAAAATTATGTAGAACAAAAGTTACATAACAGTGACATTGAAAGGTCACGGGAATCATGCATTTTGTTGGAGCCAAAAGCTTTAGTTGACGGAAATATTTACTCATCAACTGCTTGCAAATAATAACACACATAGTTTAGCTTACAGTCATTTTATGAAAAAAAAAAAATTACCTTAGATGATTGCTGGCAAATTTTTGTCCAATCAAGATTCCCGTGTACAGGTTTATTGATAACATTTCCAATTGTGTCAAATCCCAAGATATCATTACCTACACTACTAGTTCTACCACTTTCCATCTCATGTTTATGGCGGAACAATTTTTGTCGAGCAAATCCTCTACCATTGTCAAGTTCTCCATGTGTCAACACTCCGAGTAAAGTACTTTTACCTGCATCTACATTTCCAACTACTGCCACTCTAGAAGCCAATTAAAAAAACTGAAATCAGCATATATTTATGTAACCTCATGAAAGAATAATTATCAATATTAGAGTTGTAAATTCTCATAACTAGTCCCAGTACAGAATTGTGACGTATATAAACTGTTGAACAAAAAATTTATGACATGATATTATAGGGAATAAGTAAGCTATTTCAGATTGTGATGATCACAATAGGCCAATGCAAATTTACCTAACTTCCATAAAATCTTCTTGGTCTGCTTCCTTTCTAACCAAAAACTCTTTCACCTTTCCTTCAACCTCAGTTCTTTCTCGCAAAAGAACACACTGTGCATTTAGACTAGTGGCTATAGCTTCTAATGTGGCAATTGAGGCCTCCATGTCTTTCTCATTCAAACCTGGCTCTTCACTTTCTACAAAGAAAGACAGACATAGAATCCCAGTGAGCTGCGTGTATATTTTAATAAAATGCATAGGGTGGCATAGAAATTTCATGAGCTATAAATATAAATAGTGTTAGCTTAAATATTCAAATTATAACTACTTACCACCAACACCAATTTCATAGATTGTTTCCCCATGTAATAGCCTCTCTCGAAGTCTATTATGTAGAGTAGTAAACTGATGTTCTGTTGGGCTCACCATGACATTTTTAGCAAAGTCGTCAACATCTGATACATCTGACATGTCATCATCATCATCAATACTTGGCTCAAAGAGGCTAGTGGCCCCATCTTTCATTTCCATGTCTCCCATAGCCAAATTTTTTGCGTTGGACTTTTGTTTCTAACAACAATTTTTAGAGCTTTTATTTACTTAGCTTAAGGTTAAACTTTGTCAATCAATAAAAAAGGTAGCTTGTTGATTTCTTGCTGATCTTTATGGTCATTCCAACAGATATATTTGCTCTTGGTTAGTGACCCGACTTATTTTATACCAGATATAGAGTACATGAGTACCATTGAGAAACCGTAAGATTTATTTGCAATTTAGAATTACATAAAGCTCCCTTACCTACTCACACATAAATGAAATGCACATACACATTAAGTATTGTATATATATGTAATTAATAACTTAACCACTTTATAGTCTATACTCCGACATATTTGCAAGTTTTCGTCTTTAGTAGGGTAACTGTAAGTGCAACACTAAGAGTAAGTCTAACTACTAGCAATTTTGTCTACAGTCCACTGTGTAATAGTAATAGTAATACTAATACTGTAATAGTAATAGATTTACTATTACTTGAAGTCAAACTCAATATTGATAGTAACACTTACGAAATTAAAACTAGGCTCATTAACTCTAAGTATAACTATTTACTTATAGCTGTAGTATCACTAGTCCTACCGAAACTGAATGAATCTAATAGCAATACTTATACTCATAGTGATACTGATAGTCATACTGATACTCATACTCACTTACAGTTACTGACAGTGACATTGCGATTCAATTTTATTTAACGACTGGTTATTTTACTTAATCTTACAACTACGTTTACTAAATTAGAGAGCAAAATTACTATTAGTCACACTAATACTATTAGTCATTCATGTTTGCTTTAGAATAAAAAGGCAAAAGTAAAACCTAATCAAAATGAAAATTGGCCGTCAACTGAATCTGAAGAAACTTTCACATTGAACATTCTCATTCTATCATTCATGCTCCTATTTACACTGATGAAAACAATCTACAATAAAGTATGATAACAATTCCCAAAATTTCAATTACTGAGAGTAAGTATTAGATTTAGTAATAAATAATTATAATGATAACAATAGTCATAGAGTAGCAATTATTAATATTATAATTAGAATGTGTTGCAACGTAACACAGTTGACCAGTTTCCTACATGAACGGTTATTGTAGGACAGGGGCGCTATTTCACTACTCTGCTATTGCAGAACGCTAAAACATATTATGCTCTCGGGTAACGGATAGATCAGGCAACTCTCCGAAATAGAACAGACCACCGTTTCCAGCTGCCAAGTACAGATAACAGAATCAAATCAAGTAAGGCGCAAAAGTTTTCAGAACTGTAACCTTGAAAGCTATAAAATCAGAGCACAAATTTAATTTTCAATAGCTCCTGTTACTTACTATTCTTCTGTAACATTAACTCTAAGTTTTTATTAGAGCCTTCGCCCTCGCGCCAGGATTTACAGTAGAGCACAGCTACATGTCTTTAACTTGAAGGCAGAAGTATTTAGTCGGTGTAAGTCATTTCGCGGTCTGCAGTTTACTGTAGGATACAGAAAATAATTTTTATTTAAAAGATGCGTGTGATTATTGATCATACTACGAATGTAAGTGCAACATTATCGCCGTTGCATTGCTATTACATCATACTATAAATCCGTGCCGTCCGGAACAGAGTCGAGTTGGAGTGACCGAGTGCAGTAATTGAGGATTTAGAATTGAACGCCCTCAACTCTAAACTTTAGAATCACAAACTACTACACTTAGTCACCGGCTTTCCATGTACCGATCTCAGAGAGATCGATCTATGGAAAGACGCAAAAGATCGATCTCAGTCGATCTGAGCTGGTCGGTCTGTAGAGCTCGAACTCAGATCGATCTCATGTCAATAAGACCATGGAAAGACGCCAGATCGATCTGAGAAGTAGAAAAAGACTGCGCGCTACAATGTTGTCTGCTAATAAAAATGATCACTTATTGATAATTACTAAACAAAGTATTAAATAATCATGATAGCCACTTTTTCAGATGCCAAAACTTTGACTTTCAGTACAATGATTCAGAAAACTCAATTATATGCAGTAGAAGGTAAAAAAATGGGAAAATTTAAATTGAGTTTAAATGACTATCAAAACTTAGTTTCATTAGCTATTTTCTTTGTAATTTTAAGCCTAACAGTCCTGTAAATTTATTAATAATCTGCAACACATCCATTAATTTTATATAAGCTGTCAAGCTAAAAAATTAAAATTAATTATTTTAAATTGGCCAAATTACCATACACTGAAAGCTTTGCTGCGTATAGTTTATAGCTGGGATTAAATTTTAGACTACTACCATCTTGTTTTCAACAGTAGTAGCTTTAATCACTCAAATAGGTGAACAAATTATAATTTTAAAGTATCCTTCACTTAAGAGGAGGCAACTTCGCGAGATCGATCTGACACTCTCATGGAAAAACGATCGATCTGAGCACATTTCTCAGATCGATCTGAGATGGAAAGCCCGTGATTCACCCGTAGCTCCTTATAAAATAATTCGTGGAAATGACTCTGCGCTGAGTGTTGCCTTTCGCGACGGACACTTTTGCTCCATAACTACACGCCAAACCCTGAGCACGTCAATAGAATAAAAGCTAGGTAATTCGCCAAACTTTGTGCCGGCTTAATTTCGTAATTTCTACGCAAGTATTAAGGGCTTATTACGAGCTAACGCGTTCTTACTTCAAAGAGTTGTCTTGTCTAGTAGTACGAATTTTTTTTTCAAATGACTTTAGCCTAGTATTAAAAGTGATGGAACGGAAAAAAATAAAGCTAAAAGTAGCACCCGAATGGGGGTGGCATAGTACATTAACATTATTCGCATAAACGCGGTTATCTAAACTCGAGATCTTTTGCACCAATGCACTCATTGACTACTAACTTGGCGCTGTTTTAAGCCATTTTCGAGCGCAAAATGATTGGTGCAGTAGTTGATTCTTTGCATTCAGTGCACTTAGCGCTAGCTTCTTACAGACGTGAATTATTTGTAGTGAATTGGACTACTCAGATTGAAAATTTTCCGGGTAAACGAAACTTTATTAAGCCAGAATTGAAGTTTACTACAAGTATGGATAATATATTTACTTTTAGTACAAGTATTAGTCTAACTATTAAGTGTTATCATAAATATAACAGTATGAGTAAGTCACAACTGTAACACTAACACTAACAGTAACAGTAACACTAAGTCTAACTAGTACTACTACTACTACTAGTCAGTAGTCACTTGATAGGTGTCTGTTAGTGTTACACTTACTCTTTATCAGTATCATTATCAGTATGAGTATAAAATACTCAGCTCATAATGATGCTCATGTCTCATAGTCATGCTGATACTGTAAGTGTAAGTGTATTACTATTACTATAACTATGAGTATGAGTCTATTAGTATTAGTATTACTATGAGTATGAGTCTATTACTATTAGTATTACTTTAGTAATAGTAATACTATTAGTATTATTGTTAGTATTATTGTTAGCCTTATTTAGTTATTAGCATCACTAAGAGTACGTTATACTAACTTTAAGTGGTATTTGTACTATAAGTTAAAGTTATAATTATACTAATACTAATAGTATTACTATAATAGTAATACTAATAATAATAGTGTAATACTAATACCAATAGTAATACTAGTACTATAACTTACTCTTAGTCGTATACTCATACTGTGTAACTATAACTATAAGTAACTAAATAATTAACTAATAACTTATAGTTAATGTTATACTTATAGTTATAAGTTATGGTATTAATTTTTAGTATAACTTTTGGACTTGAGTGTTAGTGTTGCATTTACATTCACTTACTTTGACTAGTACTACTACTGCTGCTGCTGCTGCTGCTACTACTACTACCACTATTACTGGTAGTGGTGGTGGTAGTAGTGGTAGTAGTACATTAATGATTAGTAGTGGTAGTAGTATTGGTAGTAGTAGTAGTGGTTGTAGTGTCGGGGTTGGGGGGTAGTAGTGGTGGTGGTGGTAGTAGTGGTGGTGGTGCTTTCAAGTTAAATGTAGTAGGAAATAGTGCAATGGTTTCATAGCATTTTTCTAAATAGTTCTGGTTGGACAATTGACGTGACTCAACTTTCATATTGAGCATATTTCACACAAAGGACAATTTTATATTAGATACTGTGTTTGATACTTTATGTGTGTTGTGTGCCTCTGTGTTTTATGTGCATATATAAAAATGGCATAAAACAGCTTTCAGCAATAATATTTAATGTACTGCAATAGTTGGAAATATAAGGTAGAAAAGGTCTATATGATCAATAGTATAGTTAATCAAGGAAGTCAGCTTAATCTTGGAGTATGCAACTGGCAACCACCTTAAAATGAAGGCTATGCCCAAGTTTTCAAGTAAATGCTGTTTTTGCTCTATTTTAAAACCTTGAGATGATCACAACTTTCAAGTTTTGATCTCCAAGCTCTAGTTATCTAGTATCCAACTTGTCTATGAGCACAGGCAGATGTTCCTTAGCTGATCAGGTGTGAAATTCTGTGTTAGAGGTGCATATGAATATACACACATATGTATCTGCACATGAATGCATAATTAAGATAGTTGATTCTGTGACATTTAGCATATTAGTGGGTTTTTTTTAAAAATCTGGTATATTTGTTGTAAAATTTTTGAAAAGGATGAAAAGTAACATACAAGTATATGATTTTGGTCTGTAATCATGAGCTCAATAGATGCCCTTATTTTTGGAAGTGGGTATTATATGTTTTACATTAAGTTGATACTACAGGCTCTGCTTTTGTGAGAGAAGCTATTATAAAGGTCATGCTAGCTTTTGAGTTATGTATTTTAGATTATTGAACACTCATTTTAAATATAACTTTGGATCCGTATTTATAAAAGCCACTTTAATATTTTATAATAATGTAGTAGTTTTGTGGGTAGAATGCAATTAAGTGGGAGCATAACTCCACAATATAAGAAACAAGATAGGTTGTCGGTGTTGAGTAGAATAATCTTTATTGAATGCTGTAAGTATATCTGTGTGTCTTGATCCGACGAGCTCCAGTGGTGGACTGATTCTACTTTGTGGGCTCGCCTTCTTATGTACTGAAAAAATGTCCCTTTGCGAATCTTCTACCGATCGAGTCCGAAAATCGGGGTTCCCGTGAAGATGTTGGAGCCTCCGACATGTCCGATCGCATTCGATTGAGTCCGATCAGATGCCATCGAACCCAGTCGGTGGTCCCGACACCTTCACACTTCCGATTTTCGACGAGATCGGTTTACATAATTGCAGAAAAATTACTGTATTTAAACGAAAAATGTGGAAAGATAAATCTAAGATCACTACACGCTAAAGCTCACTACAATAAGAATGTAGCTATATCCATACTTATTTGTAGCATACTTTGTGAATGGGGCTAATTTTGACCAAGATTACAAGTCAGACTAAAATGAAAAATAGAGTGGAAACTGAAAGTGCTAATAGCGGAGTACAAATATACCACGAGCGTCAGGAAAAAGAACTCTGTGCTATACATGCTATGAATAATCTTTTTCAGCGTAAAGCATTTGTGCAAAAAGACATAGATAAACTTTGTTATCAGTGAGTGCCTTCCATATTTCTTTATTTTTCACTTCACTCAGTGTGTTGTTTTTCATATCCAACAAAATTGATTATGCTTAGAGATCTACTTTTGTATGCAGTTGACATTATTTTTGTAATACCTGCTGTTCTAGACTTTCACCTAGTACATTTTTCAATCCTCACCGAAGTATGTTTGGTACGGGCAATTACGATGTGAATGTAATAATGGCTGCTATGGAGTCTCAAGGCCATGAAGTCATTTGGTTTGATAAAAGAAGGTATTTTCCTATTGTATAAATTGTTTATTTTAAAACCTTTTTTTTTGCTGAAGAGCACAAAATCAAGCTTTTCTTTAGTAATTTAGTATCTTTTATTTAGGAACACTGATGAACTCCAGCTTGAGAACATAGAAGGATTTATTCTCAATATCCCGTCAGATTATAAACTGGGTGGTTTAATACCACTTAGCTTCAATCGAAAACATTGGGTAGCTATAAGAAAAATTGTAGATACTTATTATAATCTTGACTCTAAACTAAAATCACCAGACTCACTGGGAGATAATAGCAAGGTTCTACACTATTTACAAACACAGTTATTAGAAAAAGAACGAGAGCTGCTCATTATAGTCAAGCCTGAGATACATAAAGATGGATCTTGGAAAAGGGCAACTTAGCCTCCTATTTTTCATTCAGGTGCAGCAAAGGAGAAGTTTCAATAGCTCTAGTTCTAGGATTGCTTCTGTAAATTTTAGTTTGGGTGCAGGTTAAAACTTGTTTGCAAGGTTTTTCTTGTAGAAGACAGTTTTTTGTAAATATCTTATTACTGCACCTACACCCATTTTTCCACTCTATGTTAGTTATGGACAGCACAAACTTTTATTGGTTTTTTAATGTACTAGTCCAAATTTTATATTTTTGTAGTTTCTAGATTTTCAAAAGCTCATTTCCAGGTATATTTTGGTGTTACTTGTTTTAAAAAACCTCAGATTATTTTTAGATATCCTTTGGTAGATTTATCCAATGGCTAATGTTGAAATTAATTTCTTATTGGCAAACATAATCAGTTTTATTTTATAATGATTGTGGCCTCACATAATCAATTATGGCATATATTTAAATCATTTATAAAGATGTCATTTGAGTTATGCTATTTTAGGTAAAAACTCGAAAATGCTTGTAAATTGGGTTCATACTCGTGATGTTGATTTCTAATTAGGACAGCAATATTGGTGTATAAAATAGAAATTAACATTTAAAAACAAGTATAAATGTATTAAGACTCATATACTCAATAATGTATATTTAATTACAAATTCAAAATCTTGCAGTATTGCTTTTAGTATTGATAAAAATCAAGATTCTTTTATAAATACAATAATATACCAATGTCTTGTCATAAGCTGGATTGAAAAAATAATATCAATTGTTATAAAATATAGTAGTAGTGGCACACATTGTAATTATGTATTTCTATCATTGTCTCAACAATAAAAATTAAATACCAACTTGACCCAACCCACAGTAAAACTGAAATATTTAGCACCATCTTTTTGTTATACTGCAATATACATGTTTTATAATAGGCCACATCTGAAGACCTATTATTTAATTTTAATACATAAACCTGCAGGAAAACTTATTCATAGTTGAATTTTTTACATTATAAAAAACTTGATCATTTAGTAAGTATTGACTAGTCTCAATTTCTGATTCAGAGTAAATATTATGCAGAAAGCACCAATAATACTGAGGCTACCAGTTGCTAATTATAATTCTATAGTTTAAACTTGGGTCAAACCTAGAAGTAATTTTACCAAACTAGATTAGGCTTATATCTACTCTAAATACTGATGAACATTTTAAAATAATTCTAACAGTCCAATAAATATACTTGATTGGCTAATGTAGCAACTTTCTGGCTTTTCAAACTGATGAGCAGTTTTCACCAGTTTGAAAATCAAATAGTTCATAATACAAATAATTTAAATTGTGTCACTACAAAATTTTGTTGCTACCATTTAGTAATCACTTGGCATGAAAATAGCAATATTGCCATTTGTAGTTTAAAAATTTAGCCCAACTAGAATTTTAAGTAAAACTTATAAATATGCCTACAGCAAAAGTTGGTGCATCATAAGCCAGTGTAATGAGATGGTGAGCCACTGTTGCTTGCTATAGAACTTTTACTAGATTTCACTTTCGATCTTTTACTTTTGATTTCTGGCTGTGTGTTATCTCTAAAACATTCAAAGTAAGCATGAACTAGCAATAGTTGATTAACAAACAGTTTGAAGTAATAGGTCTGCAAGAGTATTGGTACGTAAATGTTACAAAACGTATGTTCAAAATTAATTAACTAACCCCAGCATTGAAAAACAAGAAACAATTTTTGCTTTACACAAATCGCTGGCAAGGTTTTCATCTTCAGACACGATGTGTTGTATAGTTTTCCTCAGAAATAACTGCAATTTCTTCCGCCTTTCATCAACAAAACGCATCTCCTGAAAATACATTGCCAACAAAGCTAACTGAGACAGCTGATGATAAAAAACATAGGATAGTATTTTAATGAGAGTATAGCTGCATGCAGTGGTGATCTAAAACACAACTTACCTTATTTCCAACAGATTTCTTAGGAGGAAACTCAAATGTTGCAATTAATGGATATAATTTCTTGACTGCCACAAAGAAAGAATAAAACTCTGAATACCGACGATAAACATTCCATTCGTCATCTTTTATTCTCAAAAACACCTGCAAGATAGGATACAAGATAAGAAGCCATCAACAATCTTTCTATAAATTATGTGAAGCACTCCGAAATATTTCTATACACAACATTACAAAATACCTGATAAACATGGTGAGATGAACTTTTGGATCCTTTAAGAAAGACTGATGGAATCCAAATATTCACCAGGGGTCGCCACTCACTGAGAAAAAAATTTAAACGTTGGTAAACAGCTGTCTATATGAATTATTTGAAAAATATTTCAAAGATAATTGAATGCAACTTTAAAAATTATATAACAATCCCATGGTCAGAGAAAAATTACTGTGCATCACCTAGCAGTCACTTTTTCGCAGCTAAAATATTTTATTATTAATCATCAGCAATACTCTCTGCTTTTCATCAACTAATGATTGTAGTAACTGTAATGTTCAGGTTATTATTTATTTTGCAATATCTTACTAAACATTAAAAGTTTGCATTTTCAAACTCATGATGTTTTAAACAGACACAAGGATTAAAACATAAACTGCTGAGATGAAATTTTTTCAAGTTGTAAAAACCAAAAGTAGTTCAGAAACTGATAGTACTGCAGTCGATTTTCACCTGCTGCCACTGACACCATAACTGTCTTGTAATGAGCTGCTAACATCAGTTGGTAGCTGCAATAAAACACACAACTCCTTATTGTTATATTAATTTTCTTCTAAGGTATTTTAAGGAAGATGTAAATATGTGTAATTCATAGAAATACGCCATACTATAGAAGCAGTTCACTAAAACACAGTTTAAAGTAGAGTTATAGCATAGCATTCAAATTAATTTTGAAATATTAAAGCATTAGAAATATCAAATTTATTGAATAAACCAATTGACAGCTTACAGGTCCTCGCAACTCAACGAGTTCCGAAGTCAATTTCTTAAGAGAAGCCTCTTTCTGAAGAAGTTGACGCTGCAAATGCTCATTGAATTCCATAAGCTCACCATGCATCTCCGCAACCTGTGAGTAGAGTGCAGCAATGTATATTTATTTAGGCTGGTGGGAGATAATTTGCTTAAAATTAAAACAAATCAGTACGATCAAACTTTAGAACTGAAGAAAGAACTTGTAAAATAATGTTACACTTGATACTCTGAACAATTAATCAATGTAATTCAAACAACCGTGTTACTTGGCTCTTATATTTTTACGAGGGTGTAACTAAATACAACAAGCAGATTCAGCAGACAAAACTATGATGAACTGACAAACAAGTATAAATCCATCTAATTTTTGAATGTAACAGCTAATGTAAATAGCTGTGATATATTTTACTCTGCTGGTGCCATTATATGCTAGATTATTTTACCAGGCAGTTAAACAAATGCGGCAACAGACAGTGTAGCACTAGCACAAAATATTATTTTAAAATTATGCTTTTTCTATCAGTCATTTTATGCTTTAACACAAACTTAGTGTACTGATTTTATAGCTTGAGCAGTAAATATTTGTTGAGTTTATTTATTGGGTCATGTTGGTGAAGGATTGCACTATATTATCCATTTAATTTTCCAAATAAAACTGCAACTCATATAATAATTAGGTCACAGTAATTAGCATTGTTATTATCGTGAGATTTTAGGATCCCTGGTGAAATATATTAGACAAAGTCATATAACCTTCCTTCATGTTTTCATATGCTAAGATTATAAAAACTCAATCATTCAAAGAAAATATGGGGAGCTCCGTTTAGTCCAACTAAAACTACTGAAGCATTAAATTTATTCTTGAAATTTTGTTTCAATTGACTTCTTTTACCTGAATAAGTTTTCTGCGATACTCTGTTGCCTCGTGGTTCGTAGTTTCTTCTAAAGCAGATGGAGTAATGGTGGGCAACGGTTGCTCGTCTAAATGAATTCCAAGATCTGAAATGAAAGGCAACATTACATAACTTTCTCATGGGGTTAACATGAGAAGCCTGAACTTCAGGTTAAAAAATATCATAACTGGTTCATAAACAACATAAGCTTAACACTTTGCTGTGACAGCAACTTATAGTAAACACAGTATATTGGTGTATTCCTTACACAAAAACCGAGAAAGAGTTTTAAATAATTACTGGAATAATCATCGCATTCAATGAAATTCCCCAGTAATATAACTTCGAATTTTATAGTTCAACACAAACATACAAATACTGCATAATAGTACGACCATACACATAATACAACCATTAAGTTTATAGCATACTCACTTTCGGCATTAGGTCCATCTCTTCTGAGCATTTGAACAGCTGTTATATATTTCTTCAACTGGTGTTTCAACAGGGCATTGTCTCTGTGAATCAGACAAAGAAAATTTAAGTTAAAATGCAACTTATATATAACTTTCAATACATATACACACATAACTAATATACAGAGTGTAGCAGAGCATATTTTACTCTATTCAAGTCACGTAAAGTCAGACATACTTGGTAACAGATTGCACTTTAGTCTGATCTCTCAGTGCTTGTTCTTCGTACTTCTTAGTGAGCTGAGTAAGCTCTTCTCTCAGCCCCTTCGTATACTGCTCTTCTTGTTCCAGCATGGACTTCAGAACCCTAGGATTATGCAAAACACATTTTGATGCATAATTAATGTGTTATTTTAGGTAAAATGCAAACAGTTATAAATAGAACATTCAACTGCTTAAAAGCATACAAATAATAAAACCCACCCATTTCGATCTTCAATTTCATCTTTCTTCATCATCATAGTAACCATTGCTTGTTTGAGCTCAGCTGTAACAGAAACACCTATCCATAGTGACATTAACTGAAGATTATGTGATGTACTTTAATACAATCACATTGGTTTAATCTTACAGAACAAATAGCCATCAAGCTCTCACCATTAGACATTGTTTCTGTTGTGTTTTTTCTCTCCTCAGGCAGTGAGCTACCATCACCTTGCGTTCTGATAAATGATTCACTGTAAACAATACAAACAGATTTCAAGCAGTTCAACAACCAGTAGGTCTATATTTAGTTGTATCTATAATAAGGTAATGGCTATCGGAAGTGAAGTCCTAATACCCTATTACATATTAGTTATAGTCATGACGCTCTTCTATTAGTCCCTCCATTTGGTATGCGGAGAGGTAACGTGACTGGCACGTAATAACAAGATGCGATCCAATCAGCTGTAGGGAAGACACGTGATCAACTCTCTTATAAGTAGTGCCTTCCGGCGCGCTCAATAGACCGGCTAGGCTGACAGTATACACTTAAAGGATTGCTCTATCTTGTCTAATAAATGGCCATTTAGGTCAAACACACATAATATTGTGTTTTTCTAAGCATGCATTGACAAAAAGCATTTGACCAAAGGTAGAAAAAGTTAGTTGAAGTTGAGGGTGTAGATTGGTAACAGCCAAAACGCCGATTTTGAAATGAGCTGGGAAATGTGACGTAACAGCGCCAGCATTCCTGCTGGTCACGTGACTATACAAATGAATAACTATAGAAATATGACTGTGAGATGTGATCTTTCAGCTCGTAATTTGTATATTTATAGAAGTGCAAATGTGAATTATCTCAATCTATAGTTTTTTGACATTTTAAATAACATGTATGTGATAACATTAGGCCATATTTTGCTTGTAAACATTAGAAAAAAGCATTGCAAAAACATGCATTCTTTAGGATGAATGCCTGCGATCGATCTAAACTAGGTCAGATTGTGCAATATTACGGGCACATCAAAGCTGACCTAGATAGCGCACTGTAATTGCTTGAGCGTTATTGGTTGATGTTGTGCTCAGCAACCTTGAATACTAGCGTTATAGTTAGCACGTGCAGCATAGTTACTGGCGTTCACACGTCACGTATTAGGCTATTCTTTTTCATGGCTGAAAATTTTACCTCCCTCAAAATTGGAATTTTGAAAAGCTGTTTTCTAGGCACATATCCCTTTGCAAAGTCACAATTGTTTGCATACACATTAGATTATAGTTCATAATTATTATGTGATTGTAATAAACTAAGATTGAGAAATCCTTTAAACACTTGTTTCTTGCTCTGTTCTATAACTCATGTAAACCTTTTATTTCTTGTATCTTGTTTCTAAATATATATCTCTTATTCTCACGGTTCTCACTTACACTTGGTTTGATTACATAACACATCAGGGATGCAGTAATTGGAAGCATACATAAATACCCACAATATTATAATTCTGGAAAATTATAACAATAAGCTGTGATTTCTAATAACTTTGCCTAAACAGGTAACAGTAGATGAATTCTTTGCTTATTATAGATACAAGAGTATTAGGCTATGTGAAAGTACCTTCTAGTTTTTGTGGCAAGAGATAACGCATTAGCCGACTCATCATTCCATGAACAGGATATGCTTGGAACGTCAGAATCAACTGAAGCATCATCCCCGTCTTCCAGATTCAACGGAAGGCCAGATGGTGCCAATGGTGTAAATGAGGGGGAAATATTTTCACTAAAATCAAAATTACTTGACGATAAAAAAATTTATTGTTGGTCAGCACTAAATAATAACAAAACAAACATGGCAGCTGTTTAACACTCCCGTGTGCAAGATGATACTCACTCATCAATAGAGGAGAGAAGAATACTGTTGTCACTGCCTAGAGACACTTTGCTTTCATTTCGCTGTAGAGAAGGTTTGGACGAAGAAGCAACTGATTCGGAGTTGTCTACCCCAACACCATTCTCTTCATCATCAGAATCGTTGAATGATACAATCTTAGCTGCTTTTCTACTGTGATTTTGTTGTTTTAGTTCTGGAATGGCTAGAAAATACATCTATAGTTGAAGGAGTAAACAAAATATTAATTGCAGATCACATAAATGCTGTATAAATTTCTAAAATATTCATAGTGTGTATGAAGCACAATTCACAACTAACAACAGCTGTGATATAGTAATGAAATTCTCACCTTTTGTGTTCAAGATAAAAAATTGATTGTGCATAATGATGCACACACGCACACACACAACACAGATATACAAACGTAACACTCAGACATCTACAGGCACAACACAGACACACACAGACATACAAACATAATATACAAACATAACATACGCGATTATGAAGATACTACAAGCAATAACTCTTAAATAACTCTCATTAATAACTAACCAATTGCTTCACTGCCAGAAGCTGAGAGAGGACGAGTATCTGTTTTTTGGAATGTTGAAAAAATATTGTTGAATTTAATAAAACTAGAGCTGCTAGAAGCAGCGGGCTTAGCAGCGGCCCCTGAGGAAGTTGAGCTGGAGGTTGTCTTATTAATATCTTCACAGTCTATGGTAATGGCAAACAGCACAGATCCAAGGCCTACAATTTATACTGTTTGTGCATTTCTATATAAAATAAACAGCAAGTAATAGTGAGAATTGAGTTCAGTGCACTTTGGTCAGTACATATATCATGGTATTAATTATATTTGGCATAAAATCAAGATTTACACAACTAGACCACCAACAACAGCAAACATTGGAATATGTAGTTTTTATATTGATTCACATGTATTTAAGCAATGCCTGCATGTTTAATAAGCACACCATTGGTAACGAGGGAACATATACTGAATTAATTGCACATAACTCAATTAGGACTGCATTATATTAAATTATTGCGTTTGATGTGCCGCTTTATCTTTATTAACATATATATGGTTACTAGAAGCTTTATAAAATTATAGAAGACTGGAAAAGAACAATGGCTTGTTGAATCATAGTAGTTAGTAGTATTACTAGTATATTATATAATATTTATGCAATATGCCTTTTGAGTGGGATATCTTACCAGATGCCATATTAGCTAATAAAATGAATCGCTGTTGGTCTTTTAGTAGTGCCCAGTCTTCATAGAACTGACTAAAAGATAAAAATAGATCATCAGAATACAACTGCAACACAAAAACTACGATGAAGTATCCTGAAATTCTACCTAATATTGAAGTATCAAACTGACCTGATGAGCTTAGTGTTTGACTTGAGACCATTGATATGTTTCTCTAAAGATTTCTCATTAAGACAAGATCGAAGCCACGCCCTTCCTCTTCCTGTGTCATTGCTAACATGCTTAAGAAGCAGATACCTCTCGGATTCATGTTTGCCTAATGTCTCTCGTATCATATGCCAGAACGCTGATAAAAGTGTATAAATTAGTATGAATATATGCTGGTTACGATATTATGCCTAGTATATGAGTGAAATAATCACATATAATCTCAACAATACATAGAAGCTTTCTGAATACATACTTCATATATTGTTTATATAGTTTTTTTTTTCGAAGAAATAAAATGCTTAACATTTAATTTATTAGGCTTAAAACAAACAGTTAACATTAATAATTATAGCAAATACCAAAAACATAACAAAGACTATAAAATAAATTACCTGGCTCAATCTCAAAGTCATTTATTTCTCCTAAGATACCGGATTTAAACTTGGAGAGTCCCGTGAATTCTGACATTTGTCTGTAATGAATTATGAAACAAGTTTATTTTTACAGATAAAACAATGAAACTTCATAAAATCTGTAGAATTGCTTACATGGTTCATCAGTACAATCTAACCAACTGCAGCTTGGTTTGGTTGTACTGATTGTACTGTAGAAGGTAAACGAAGAAGCTAATATTAATATAATTAACATACTTGAGAGCCACACGAGCCCGATTGATAGGTTTGAGACCATGCTTCAAGCAATTCTCCCACGCAGTGCACAATATTGCTACTCTGAAAAACAAAATTTATATAAATATAATACCACCAAGAATAATCATTTCAATTACTAAAAATGACGTGCAACAATTATATTAATGTAAGTATTGTGTCTCGTAAATTCTGCTTATAGTAGGGGTAAGTTTTACTAAAACAAACTTTTCCAACAGAATAGACTGTAGAGCACAACCTTATCCAGTGCACCAGCTGTTTACCCAGAAAGATTGACTGCTATGCTAATTGACTTTTAGGCTCGATTATCTCAACTTAAAAGTTGATTTGATGAAGCAGTGGAAAAACTTGCACTGAAAACTATTAGAGTTTTAAACTTCACAAAAGTAAGAAAATTGGTTGAACATGTTGATATTGATGAAAGAATACAGCATAATCGACTAAAAAATATTATATTATATCATTGTATTATTACCTGCTGTCATTCTCTGTAGCTAGTTCACCTTTGCCACCAAATCTCAGCTGACACTACATTAAATAAGCATCAGTTTAGTAATATTTACTATATAGAAAAAATTACTATTATACATACTATTTTTAAATGATCAGCCGTTCTAGTAGATATGCTTTCCATGCAGAAAGAGCTTTTTCTATAAAGTAAACTTGAAACACACTTACCTCTTTAGTAGCATCTATAAGTCGAGAGAGTAGATTCTGCCGCTCAGAGTCATATGAGCTGCTCTCTGGACAAAATAAAACATGAAATTACACAACAAATGAACCCCATTACTGGCTGGTCTCAGAAAAGCTGGTTATCATAAAACTTGTAAAAGACGTTAAACTTAAATCTTACTACAGACTTGCAGGATTGAGACTTTTTTGAAGAAATAATGTGTGTTTAGAACAATCCTTGCAACACACACTTCAAGCATCAAGCCAGTTATGTGGAATTAAGATATTTTGCATATGTAAAAAACATTATGAAGTGTTAGAAATACTGGTTTTAAGCTAAATAACAACAAACCAATGGATTTACTTACTAAAAAAACTCTGGTAGTCAATTAAAATATTGGTCTAATGAACAGAAAAGTTATATCACATTCTTGTATGTTCTACAAGTCAAATATTAGGCGACTGTCACTAATGCTAAGGTTAATTTTAATTCCTGATTTCAGCTTACACATATAATGAATTCGATCATTTAAAATGATATATTAGATTGCAGGGTTGGGTTCAATTACATAGGAATGTAATCAATTACAATTACACGAAAATTTGACAATTACAATTATAATTACAGTTAAAATTAATGTAATTAATTACAATTACATGGTAATGTAATTAATTACAATTACTTTTGTTGTGACAAATAGAAGTTATATAATCTCACTTCTGTGGTCCAACTATCTGGGGCAATTTTGACAGCGAAAAAACCTCCTTTGTTCTCAACAGTGATTAATAGGGTGATACAATACTATATTGAACTAATCTGAACTTTTTATTAACCAGTAGGCATGGTGGGAAAAGTATAAATTTGATAAGATTTGAAAACTTGAAGTAATTGTTATGTAATTATAAAATAATTGTAAAAATCAATTACATTAGCTATGTAATAAATTACAATTACATTTTTATACATCAATTACAAATTACATTCAATTACTTGAAAAAATGTAATTAATTACAGCCAATTACAATTACCCTAACCCTGTTAGATTGTGTGCATAATTTTATTAAAACACTTTTTCAACAATTACTACTTTATTTGGTAATTGGATTTGGACATGACTAAAACTAGACAAAAACAATAATAATAAATTTTATAATATAATGTTATGAGTTAATGTGCTATTGAAACCCAATAACTTACCTAAACTCATAGTAATAGAACAGCTTCAGTCAGAACTAGCAGTCCAATATTCTGCAATATTAACATTTATTTGACAACAATTTAAACAATATATCTTACAGAACTGGTAAAACCATATTTCTATATAGCCAAATCTATTACTAATAGCTTTGTGTAGTTGAACATCAGCTGCACTCTTGAGGTGAAAAAAACTGAAGTAGGAAAAAAGTAGATATGGCAGACGGTAATAGGACAAATGCAGGCACAGTGAACTAATTTTGTTAAAGCATGTTTGCATATGTATTTACACTATTATTGTAAATAATAGTTGGAAGTCTGATATTACAGTATTCATTTATAGTTGTACTGTAATTTATAAAACATTGGGGATGTCATAGAACTTATTATGATGAAATTTCCAGCAACTAGATTACAATTTTATGAAGAGTTTGCCATAATTTATAATGGGTGAACAACTTATGCTGAGACATTACTTTAGATATTTATAACACAGAAGCCACTGAAACACTAACTGTAAGAATAAGTGAATAACCATTGCAAGTTGCTATTTATACCATTTTGTAGGCTCATATGTAAATTTTATGTAAATAGTTATATATACTTGCAGCAGCAAAGCTAGCATTAGCAATATTTTTTGTAAAGCAATCAAAATTATTGGTAGAGTAACATTTTATATATTGCACAGTCAATTATTTATGAAGTCTAATGACTTTAACAGTGCTCAAGCATTTTTCTTGAGTATATCAATTTTACATAGATGTTAAAAATTCAATGTTTTAAGAACCTGTTTAAGGAATTTCACTGAAAATGAAATTTATTTTTACAATATGAGCTATGTCTTTTTAAGCAGTTCTACTAAATTTGACAATTTATGTTTAAAATTAGTGCTGCACTAATTTAATCATAAACAGCAATAACCTATGCTTAATTAATTTCCATGGTTATTTTTTATATAATAAATTAAGTTATGGTTAAAAAAACAGAATAAACACAAAATAATTTGGACTCTTTCAAATGTTTTCTGTTTATTCAATTAAGATGTGGGGAATGGATATGTTCATGAAAGTGATGTGAAAACTGAAAACACCAAGTGCTTGCTAGTTTTTCAATAACCATGATGGTGACTATCTCCATCAGAATTTAAAGTGACAGTTTCTAACTGCTAAAGGTTATTCTTTTATAATGTTGATTTAGCGCCATATTAATGTTTGTAAACCTGTGCACGAAAAACAGTTTTTAGTTAGTTTATACAATTATACTAATAGTAAGACTTATAGTTATAGTACAAATTTTAAGGTGGTGGTTACTCTAAGTCTGAGTTGATGCCTTATGCCTATGCTATAGTCATGGTGACTGAGTTTAACAGAAGTAAATAAGTCAAGCTTTTACTTAAAGTTCAAGTTAACTATAATACTAATAGTAATAGTAATACCAACGCTAATAGTAATAAACTTGAGCTTAAAGTTAAACTTGAAATGATCTAGGCACAACTTTATGAAAATCGCTTAAAGCAGCACCAAGTCAAGTGGCAGCCAGTGGCAAGTTGGGGTGACTGTGTGCAGCGGTCCGGGGATCTTAAGTTTGGAGTTCGGGCAACATGAAGTCATGAACAATCATGATATGTGTACAAATTCATTATGATATTGATTATACTTATAATTAGACAACTACTGTTACTGTAGTCTGGTCCACTCTCAGTCACTGTCAGTGTCACCCCCACCGTAAAAACCTCATCAAATTGAAATTCAATACAAAACCAATGTGAATGTGAGCCCAACACTAACAGTAACTAACTACTACTAGTAACACTAACTGTAACTTTAAGAGTAAGTCTAGAGCGTTTAATTTTATTTTTATTTTATGATTTAATTAAATTCTATCATCATATTGATATTATTAATATTATTATTGAATTTAACCCTTTCATGCATGAATTATCTTTTAACAGCAAATTTCTAAATATTTTTGCTGAATATAATTGATTTCATGTCTCTAAACATAAATTTACAACTTTTTTCAATTTTCACCCAGTAGATGCGAAAAAAGATTAGTATCCACATAGGTGGACGCCATGCATTTACTATAGAAATAGTCTACGAGGGAAAACAAGGAAAGCTTGCAAGTGAAACAGCAACTCGAAACTTTCTTTTAATAAGTTTACCTTGATCTTTTTACACAAAGTTATTTTATAGTAGAATAAAAAACCCTTTAACAATGCTGAATAACTTATTAGAAAATGTGAAATATCAAAATTTTAAGCTGTTTTAGTGCAACAAGGGCAGCGTCCACACCTGTGGACGCTGCGCATGAAAGGGTTAATTTCAAACACCCACACCCAGCTGACTATCACTATGACTATCACTATGATTTTAAGTTCATGTAGAACTATATATTTTATAATTAATACTATAGTAGTACTAGTAATAGCAGCATATTGATATAGCCATAGCCCATAGTGATATTCATACTGATAGTGATAAGCATTTATATAAATGTTATTCCATTGGAAACTCCCAATATTATTATTGAAGGGCATTGACTTCTCTATTTATTTCAGCTAAATCTTCGCTATTTCTTTTGTCGTATCGTATCGGAATTTAATTAACAAGTACATTTAATTCGCTATGTTAAAGCGCGCTACCGTTCTTCCAAAGTTATCAAATAACTCCATTTAACTCAGTTGAGACCTCAACGTTGTTAATTATCACGTGAGTGTAACGCTACAGCATTTTCATGTTTTTGACGATTGCTTTGTTAGAAGAAAAATAACTCCGAAATTGATAAAAATATTATATATTGCAAATCATCATTGCTCTACGAAAGCCTGCTGATGAAAAAACTTCAAATTAAAAGGCAACCCTCCTCTTTTCCTCAACATAGTACGACAACCTCTATCCTTTTATCTTCCCATATCTTTTAAAACCTTTCTATATAATATATGCTAAATACTAGACCTTTCTTTAGCAAAGAACCAGTAAACTATCTCATCAGAATTTAACATTTACATGTAGATGAAGAATAAGAAAAAAAGTATTGTATAGATGTCAACTTTTAAAAGGTGTCTTCACAATAATTTTAGAATTACCACTCAATAATGTTGTATGCCTAAAATGCAAATGAATATAATAATTAAAAATTGTTCAAAAAATAATTTTATTTTTTTAAAATATTTTTGTTTTGCTTTGTTAGGTTTTAGTTTTACCAAGGATATGCTCACATAACAAGATAATTAGCCTTATGACCTTTCATTGAATTAATTGTTAGGGAGTTGTCTTTGCTAATGCCTTTTAAGAAAAAAGATCAATAACAATTTTAAAATGAATGTATTTTAAATTTACTTTTTAGTAAAAAATGTATTGCTAAATTTTTTTAACTTTATAACGCTGAACAAATTTTCAAATACGTTACTGTAAGAGTAATATTACTTTCAGTACTTGGACACCACATCCTGTTTCGTCCTTTTCTCATTGGTAAGTAATATGACTGTTTATTAATTTACGAATGGGAAAATTATCTATGTTCCTTTTATTGTATTGCTAACATCATACGTTTATTAGCATTTTTTTCAATTTACTCTTTAGTTTATATTTGAAATAAATAGTAAATAATCGTTAAATTTTCTCTATGTTTTGTGTTGCAGGCCACCAAAATGGGTCGCCGCCCTGCTAGATGGTAAGTTTAGTAACCATTTATTTACTCCATACTGGTGTAGTTTCGTATTAATGCTAACGTCAAGTGTCGTTTAAAAATTTCTTTTATTTAAATCTAATACTAAAAAATCGGTTCTACTTGGAATGTTTTCAGCTCTACCTACATTTGACTCAGCTAATTGAAGTTTAAGAGTCGTACTTGTAAAATAAAATTAAATTGAAGTAAAGTTGAATATTTTTAATTCAATAATAAACTCTGGTTATTTTCACATGTGTAGCCTTATGAAATTGAATGACTGTAGACTGAAAAGTGTACTTGATTCAAAATTGTATGAGTAGCTTAAAGTGGAACGTAATGGAATCAATTAGCACTTTTTTCTTGGTAATTATTAGTTTTAGTCATACTGATAATCGATGTTTGGAATTATGGTTTATAAGTTACCTCGTAAATTATATCTCTAAGCTGTCTATATCTTAAGTTTCTTATGATGTTTAATGAATTAGTTTGTTTATGAATATGCTAAGACTGGTAGAAACTTATTTTTGTAGTTATCGCTACTGTAAAAACAAGCCATACCCGAAGTCAAGGTTCTGTCGAGGTGTCCCAGGTTAGTAAAACTCAAAGAGCATGTTATTCTGATTTGTGGCTAAATTACCACTGACATAGCAGGCAATAAGATATTATTTTATAATGGACCTATTGAGTTTAATTTAACAATTGGTTCAAAAAATTACAGATGCTTGTATCTTGAACATGCTTACATGGTGAAATTTTGGTTGTGTTTAGCCTAGTTTCAAGATCAGTTCATCAAATGTTTGGTTTCGTAATAGTCTAAATGTTGTTAAAATTCCTCTACATGCAGATTCTCAGATGTTTGTTTTTCTGTTCATATTCAAGCACTTAGTGCACCTCACTTATGTGCATTATAAAATGTTTTCACTATGATGATAAGCTTAATCCATTCTCAGAGGTTTGTGTGATTTCATCAGAGCTGAGGCACCGTTCTGGTGTTACAATTGTACTGTGGGATGAATTGATGCATGAAGGTTCTCTTCTGTTCAAGAATTCTCCAGCATAACTTCTCAGCTCTGTTGATCATGCAGGGAGACTTTGGTTTCTTGAAACCAGGATGAATTTTGTATTCTGACAGTAGAAAGAAGCGGCTTTCAAATAGTTTTTCTTGTTTTGTGGTTGTCTTTTACTTGATAATTGCTACTGTAGATCCTAAGATTCGTATCTATGATTTGGGAAGAAAGAAAGCCCGTGTAGATGATTTCCCTCTGTGTATTCATCTTGTGTCTGATGAACTTGAGCAACTGTCATCAGAAGCTTTGGAGGCAGGGCGAATTTGTTGCAACAAGTACTTGGTGAAGAATATTGGTAAAGATTCCTTTCACATCAGAGTTCGAGTTCATCCCTTCCATGTGCTCAGAATCAACAAAATGTTGTCTTGCGCTGGTGCTGATAGGTTTGTTAATACTAATCGACGTTGATGCTAATTCATTATTTTATAAGATCAGATTTTTGCTAACTATAAATTTAGCAAAATATTATTTTATCAAAATATTTTCTGTTTGATGAATAGATTGCAGACCGGAATGAGAGGAGCATATGGCAAGCCTCTTGGTACATGTGCCCGTGTCAGTATTGGACAGCCTATCATGTCTGTTCGAATAAGAGATCAACACAAAGATGCTGCCATCGAAGCTCTGCGTAGATCCAAGTTTAAATTCCCAGGAAGGCAAAAGGTAAACCTGCTCAATTTCGCATGCATTCAATTTATCTTAGTTCAGCTGTTATGATGATACGCTTAATCCATTCTCAGAGGTTTGTGTGATTTCATCAGAGCTGAGGCACCGTTCTGGTGTTATGATTGTACTGTGGGATGAATTGATGCATGAAGGTTCTCTTCTATTCAAGAATTCTCCAGCATAATTTCTCAGCTCTGTTGATCATGCAGGGAGACTTCAGTTTCCTGAAACCAAGATGAATTTTGCAGTCTGAAATAGTTAGGTTGTTCCCATATTTAACCATGCCCTAAGCAAGATTTAAATAGTTCTTCAAGTATAGGAATCAAATGTGTGTTGTAGATCTTTGTGTCTACCAAGTGGGGATTTACCAAGTGGGAAAGGGAAGACTTTGAAGAGATGAGGTCTAAAGGCCGCCTAGTACCTGACGGTGTTACTGTTCAATATCGCAGGGAGCATGGACCATTGTCTGCATGGAGGAAAGATCAGTCTTAATTGGTTAATCAAATCAATTTATTTGTTAACCTCTTATTTAAAAATAAACTGTGCAACATTCAAAGACACTTGTGTTATTTGAAGTATATAACATTCCTTTGCAACTAAATTTTGTTATGGCAATTTGCAGTATACCAAGGCATTGTATACTACAATTTTTTCACATCCGATAATTTTTACCACATATATTCCAAGAAAATAAGAGTGCTGTGCATAAGGTTTTTCTAATTATAGAAATAGTTGTCTAATAAATATAGTATGAACTCTTCACAACATTTGAATTCAAAAATATGAAATCATTTGTCAACGAGCTGGTGGAAAGTTGTACATGTGAAAACTACTTGAGCATTCTGTAGTTGGAGTTGTCCTTACTCTCGCCGTTGAACGTAACGTCCGCCCTCATTGTGTTGGCTAGGAGAAGGGTAAATAAAGCGTGATAGTCTGCAGTAAGCTGTTCTGGACATCTTGTAAATTTGTTATTGCTGATGGTTGTTTAGCATATCACGTATGGGATCTGCACCAAGTTCGCAGCCAGATGTAGGTGTATCCATTAACCCTAGGGTTGAATATGCTTCTAAGGTTGCACAGGCAGCTAAAAAGGTAAGTACTAATTTAGTAATTACTATAACTATACTCAGTGTGAGTGTCATAGTGAATCATTCACTGAATGGCTAATTACTAATGGTAGTTAATCATTATTATATTGCTAATGGTAATAATATGACGAGTCGCTCCAATCTTATAGTTATATTCATGATAGTTCTATCAAAATGAATTTGTGACAATCATCAAGTGCGGCTCTTGAGTTCTAAATTAAATCACTCGGTCTTGATATTGTAATGGATTTTAACGCTCTAGTAATTATATCGCGTCACTATTATAACTGACTTGGCATAACTTTCTAAATGCTGTTGAATGTTGTAATTATAGCTAAGCTCCTTGCGTAACTTTCCAATGCCTTCAATATCGTAATTATAGCTAAGCTCTTAGCGTAATGATTGTGAATTGCCCTTCCTATTTTTTTTTTGTTTATAAAATAATGTAATAGTTTTTGTTGAGTTATGTTCCCCGCCACTTTTTTGCTATTAAGTGATTAACGTGTATGTGAGCCGAAGTCGGAGCCAAAGGTGCGACTTCGGAAGGGTCTGTACGATTTCGTACAGATCCTTTCCGACTTCGGCTGGCGGAACTCCGAACCTCGGCCGAGTTTCAGACCCCCAAAGTGGCGGGAAATTTTATTGATATAGAGGGGCGAGAATTTCTAGTGTAAAATTAGTCTTGCACTGGAGCTCGCCGAGGAAACAACTATACATAAATAAAGACTATTATACTCAACATTCAAAGAAGACTTTTATTCAGCAAATAATAGTACTGGCATGTAGACTACGTAATCTATTTCATACAAACCCGCAAAACCGTAACAATATTGGGTCATCAAACTCAGTACAAATCAACCTCTAGTTCTACAATAGATTATTCTATTTTAGAATTAGTATCGTAGGCACAGGATAAGATGTATGTGTAATATTTTCAAATTTACGTTATAAACTGCTAAGCCTAAGGCTAATGCTAGTCAGCAAACTCAAAACTCAACAAACATTCATAAATGTTTGAGTTGTTATAAATCTGGAAGTTGCTACTTTTTACTTCAACCTCTGGCCTTAAAGACAATAAGACACTAATTTTAAATAAGGCTGTGAATCCTGTAGATTTTGGAATTAGCTTTACACTAAATTATATACACACACACCACACGCACATATTTTTTCTCTATTTGCATGTAAAGCTTTGGGAATTGTTAGGTATGAATTACAATCAATTTTCACATTCATCAGTTTCAGCAAAATGTTTTTATTAAAAAATTCAACACATTTTCAGCAATTTATGTTAAATTTTATGCAAAAAATTGTCAATTTAAAAAAAAACAAAAGGAAAAATCTTGTTGATTTCTGCAGTTTTCAGCAGTCAACATTTAGCACTGACTAAGCGTAGGGCCACACGACGCGTTTTCCACGCATGTGACGTGCGAGAAAACCCGTTTAGCCCAAAAATTCTTATGCGTCTAACATGCTGAGCGAGAAGTTCGGCAAGCTCGTGCGTGTTTGATCTGATTGGCTTATTATCATTTAGCGAGCACACTTTTTTATTTCAATTTACGTTTTAGCTTTTAGCGAACTGAATTAAAACAGTTTCATATAATTTGCATTTCTGCTTTTATAATATCTAAAGTCACTTTGCCGATGACGTAGTTTTATAAACAAACGTCTGTAGGTGAGCAGTAAAGTTTAACACTAACATCATTAGCTAATAAATTTTTGCACTCGCAACACACGCACTGTGTGTGGCAGGTCGGTACGGGTTTTCTCGCACGTCACGAGCGCGTAAAACGCGTCGTGTGGCCCTACGCTAAAACGATTTGTATTTGTAGACTCACTTGATAGATGTTCCTGTTTTGGTTGACCTACCCGATGGAACAGTTCGATATCGATATATCGATAGACAAAATCAAGATGATCTAACTCGGACTTCATCGCAGTCACAACTGCATGATGGGCCTCATATTGGCAGCAAAGATCTAGAGTACAAAAAGGGATATTTTTTCCATGCCAAATTCCCTGACTATAGCAATGGTAGGTTCAAAGTTCACTCTTGTACTGTTCACTGCTGTACTGCTCACTGCTGTACTGCTCACAGTACTTGCTGTTTACTGAACCTGGATTTTAAAGCTTTAGTTTTATGCATTCAATCAAACCTCATGTTTTCAGTTGAGCTGTCAAACTATTGATCCTATATTGTTAACCGTAGAAACTGTAATATAAGTGCATAGTGGCAATATAATTCAACACTTGTAACGAAAGCGCTATTTCATATTCGTACAAAAATGTATATATTGTATGTATATATTCGCATTGTTATTGTTTTGCATTTGTCAGTTACATTTTTCCATCATGATCTTGTTATGTTCATGCATTTTGATTCTATATTTCACACCTCTCACACCTATACGGTCGTAGTTCTGTACGGGTGACCGGTCTGCAGGCTTCCAATCTCTATCAGCGTCCGCCGTCTTTACCGGTCTTCTGCATTCTCTGGTTTAAGGCCCCAACGCTTCATGTCATCTCCTATCGTGTCCATCCATCTTCGTTTGGGCCGTCCTCTCTTTCTTTTCCCCACTATTTTCAACTCAGTCACATATATAATATCTTCTTCACTATCTCTCCTCTGCACATGACCATACCACTGAAGTCTTCTCTTCCTCATATGCCTAGACACAGGTTTAACCTTAGCTTCGCTCTTTATGTCTTCATTCCTAACATGATCCTCCCAGTTTATTCCATGTATGTGTCTGAGCATTCGCATTTCGATTGCCTCTATCCTTTGTTCTTGCCTCTGGGTGATGGGCCATGTTTCATTGCCATATATCAGTGTTGGTTTTATGATTGTTTTGTAGAGTAATACCTTCAGTTGCTTAGGCGCTTTTTTATCACACAGAACTCCTGATAGGTCCCTCCATCGATCCCATGCTGCGCTTATTCTTCTTGTGACTTCCGCCCCACAGCCTCCATCTTGATCTATCATCGTCCCCAAACACTTGAACTTGTTTGTTGTTAGTAGCTCAGTGTAATCTCCCTGGTCATATCTCTTCATTCTGACCCTGGTGGTGCTTTCCATTGGTGGAAAATGCCCAGTTTTCTTCCGGCTCACCTTGAGACCTGCGTCCTCTAGATGTCCACACCATGTCTCTAATCTCTCTTCTACTCGTCCTCCCTCTCTATCGCAAATAATTAGGTCATCTGCAAAGAGCATTGCCCACGGTGTTTCCTCATCTATTTTTTCTGAGATTACATCCAATATGACTATGAACAGGAAAGGACTCAAGCAGATCCCTGGTGCAACCCCACTTCGATGTCTATCTCTTCTGTTGCTCCTTCACTGGTTGTAACTGATGTAGTGCAGTTCTTGTACATATCCCGGATAATCCCAACATATGCTCTGGTACACCTTTCTTTCTTAAACAGTACCATATGAGTTCTCGTGGCACCGTATCGTACGCTTTTTCTAGATCAACGAATACCATGTGAAGGTCTGTTTGATATTCTCTCATCTTCTCCTGTAACATCCGGAGGCAGAACATTGGTTGTACTGTTGACTTTCTAGGTTGTAATTCATATTGCCTGTCCAATATCTCTACCAAGCCCCTAATCCTATTCTCCACTACCCTCTCCCATAGCTTGAGACAGTGGCTCGGCAGTTTGATCCCTCTGTAATTACCAAGGGGTCCCATTTCTGTTTGTAGATTGGTGTCATCTTGCTTCTCCTCCATTCTTCTGGTATACCTTCATCCTGCACCTCCCTTAGTACCGTTGTAATCCAGTCTAGGCCAAGATCTCCATGCTTTTTCACTCTCTCCATCGAGAACTCATCGGGTCCAGCAGCCTTACCATTCTTCATTTTCTTTAGTTGCTTCTTTATTTCCTCTCTAGTAATCTGAGTGATAGGTCTCTCTATTTTACCAGCCTCCTTTAATTCTTTACTCTTGTTCTTGGTATTCAATAACAAACTGAAATACTGTCGCCATCTTTCCTTGATCTCTTCACCCTCTGAAACTATTGTCCCTTTGCTATCTTTCACAAACTTCATCCTGTCTAAATCCAAAGATCTTCTCTTTCTGGTCTTAGCTAGTTTGTAAAGGCTTTTCACTCCATTCTCTTCAAGGTCTTTATACAACTGCTCATAAGCCTTCTTTTTTTCTTTCGCCACTTCTTCTTTAGCCTTCTTGTTCAAATCTCTATACTGTTCCTCTGCCTGTCTGCTTTCTTATTCCTCACCTTCTATTCTTGTTGTCTTCCATTTCTTAAATGCATTCCTCTTGTCATTCTCCTGGACCTCTGAGTTTCACCACCATGATTCTTTTTCCAGATATTTTCCACCAACCGATACTCTTAGTTTATCTTTAGCGATTTCCATTGCTCTGTCATTGTGTTGTTCCACATCCTTCCTAATCTATCCCATTGCTCCCCTATGGTCTCTGCAAGCTTATCTACAAACTCTTGCCCTTCACTCTCCTTCAGTTTCCACCATCTTATTCTCTCCTTACGCCTCCTCTTCTTCTCCTTGCTTTTCCTTTCTCTCGTGTCCATCACCATGAGCCTGTGCTGTGTAGCAATAGACTCACCAGGAATGACCTTGCAGTTCCTGATTTTGCCCATTGCCTCCCTTCTCACAAGTATTTAGTCAATCACAAAATGGTATTTCCCACTCCTGAATGTTATCAAGTGCTCCTCCTTCTTGTGAAAGAACGTGTTTATAACGGCCAAATCATGTATCCTAGCAATCTCTAGAATGCACTCTCCCTCCTGGTTTCTCTGTCCTACTGTTTCACCACCATGCCATCTTCTGTAACCAGTTCTCTCCTGTCCTATGTGACTATTCAGATCCCGGCCAACATCAACTGTTCTGTGTCTGGTATCCGGCTAATCTCATCTTCTTGTTGGTTCCAAAACACATTTTCTCCTCCTCACTACAACCCTGCTGCGGGGCGTAGGCTGACATGATATTGTAGTTCTTTGCAGATGTTACCAACTTCATTGTTACTAACCTATCTGATTTCCTCACTACATCTATCACCTTGTCCTGCCAGTACTCATTCAGACAGATGCCAACTCCGTTTCTAATTTTCACTCCACCACTGTACGAAGTACCGTTTACATCCATCTCCGAGGTTTCGAGCTTTCCCTTTAGATTTTCTTCCTGTCTACCTGGTCTCCTGTAGACATAAGATGTCAAGCTTTCTGGTTTTCATCATGGCAGCTATCACCCTCCCTTTCCCTGTAAGTGTTCTGATATTGACTGTGGCCGCTCTGATATGCTGGTTTTGTCCCTCTGTCTTCTCACCGCAGGTCGAAGGAAGCCCTGCTGCGCGTAGCTTACGGGGTATGCCCTAGCATTCACTGATTGTCGTTTGGTTTCCTGTATAATGTACTAATGTAGCAAGGTTTCACAGCCGGATGCCTTTCCTGATGCCAACTCTCTGTGTTTATCCGGTGTGTGCTGGCTTGCACATCCCCAGGCCACATTCATTTTGATTCTATATGTCATAATAATATGTTATAACAATAATAAACAGTAATTATGTTATTATTGTTTTAAGTTCAACAAGTGAATTCTGAAGATGACTACAGACTTAAATACATCTTTAAATGCCCCAAAAGCTCTAGAAATAAACATCTTTATTATGTAACTGGGAAAAGCCTTCATCTTCCAGGTTTGTGATGTTCTGATATATTTTTTATTTTAGTTCTTGTTTGCCTTATAGGTTTTTTTATTAATGATTCAAACACACACAAAATGATTCTCTTAACTTTGTCACTCTTGAGAAAACTGATGAGTGTTGAGTTTTGTAATAAATGAGAACACTGTTGTGAGGTTGACATTGTAAGTTCTTGACCTTGATGTCAGTATTACAAAAGTTTTGTTTCAACATACTGGATGCAGTGCTGAAGTTAATTAAAATCTTCAAACCGAACCGGTTTTTATTATCTTCCAAGTGCCGTTATATCAGTTCATGTCATAGCTTAGTTATAATTTTTTTTATGTCAAAATTTATTCCAAATTTATCAAATCATCTTTTGATTTTGTTCCTAAAAATAGTGCATTTTAAGTAAATCCACTATTGATAAAAAGACGTTGTATTAGACTACAGTGAGTTATGATTCTCTATACTTTTTTTTCTTTCGATCAGAAGCCAGACAAACTGTTATGTTATTTAAAAGATGCAGAAAGTTTTAAACTATAAAAGCAATTTTATTTGTGACCCTTTCAGTAGTAGTATTACTAGAATTTAAAATTTTTTTCTTGGAGTTATGTTCTCAACCATCTAGTGCTCCCAATTATTGCTTAACCTACATTTACTTAAGCTTGTTATCACGAAGGTAAAATAGGAAATAGGCTGCCTCAGTTACTTACATAAAGTTATAAAAGGTGTATATCACAACCTGTTCTTGATATAACTTCAACCTGGTTGTTATAAATAATTGCACCAACTAACTTTAAAGTGTAAACTGAGATTGGTTGGGAGTTAAGTTCTCACTACTCACTTTTGTTCAAATTAGATGTTAGGTTTATTCTGTTGATTTGTTTGATTTGTTATTATTGATTTAATTGCAATATTGCTAATATGATACTAACATATGTTGTGCATGAGATCAATCATTCTGTGATTTGCCTCCACCTGATGGTTATTTATATTGATGTCTCAGGGAATTGTAATAGCATTGACTTTTCAAGGTTAGAAATAGCATTTAATTGTTATTGATTATATCTACTTTTTGGAAATGGTTGTTGTTAACAAAATAAAATTTTTAGAAGTATAGCTTAAAAATGAAAATTTGATATCTTTATTGTATGATTTCTTTATCTTCTTCAGATCAAGCACCATCTTATGCATCAGGCCTAAACAGTCCTGTGTGGCCGAATGTGATTAAGAAACATAAACACGTTTATTTTTCTCTCCAAGTTTTACCAGAAGGTAATTCAATAAACCAGTGTTTCTCTGTCAATTTTGTGACTTGTAAGAACTGGTTTTTATCTAAACACGTTATGTTTGTATTTTATGTTATTGTTTATCGAACGTAGCAAAACTATTTATAATCAGAATGGTAGGTGGCTATGGTGATTAACTGAGTGAGTAAATGCTCAAATTGAAGCTTGTTTCTAACCATATTTTATGTATATTTGTATGTTTTTGGCAAGAGAAGTTGTCTTCTCTAAACCATGCTTGCGTCATAAGTAATTTAATTAACTAAAAGAATATAGCATTTTTGGTATTAACCACATATACAATGATGGAAGAAATTATTTCATGCTTGCTAATTTAAATTTACTTAAGAAATATTCAATGTTGTTAAGAGAGCAGGCGTTGCCCTAATGGACAGTGTGGAAGTAAACTGTGTGTGCAGTCAGTAGTGGGTGTCTGATTTGAATCTAATGAATCATTATTTTAAATGGTGAAATGAACTTTGCTTTATATAGAGTTTGATTAAATAACTCTAGTAGCAAACAGAAACCTGTAAAGTTTCATACATAATAAGGTAGAGGTATTATATTGCAGATATGACTAGTTCTAATGATTCAATGGATGAATTAGTGGAACAGCTGAAATCTTATACTTCAATTCTGTAAGTTGATAGTTTAACCTATTATACTATTGTACTTTTTGTGAATGGCCAAACTAAAAATAACAGACCGTTTATCAAGCATTATAAAGTTGAGTTTTCAATATATTAACTATAACCAGTGTTTATTATATGGGAAAACTAAACCCCCTTTAAATAGCGCTTAATATGTAGTTTCATTTTGTTTTTTAGCATAAAAGTTGATTGTTCAGACACTATAGAATCTTTGAAAGAGAAAATCTCATTTCGCATATTAGAGCCAGCTGTTAACATACATGTGTTTTATCAGTTCCACGAAATCAGGCAAGTACCATCTTATGGTTAGTTATGCAATCACTCCTTTAAATTTGTGGGTTTTTGGAAAATTCAACTGTCTAATTACATGATAAAGTCATCCATTTATAATGATGTTGTATCTATTTGTACATAATATAAAAAATATGTATTTACACTAAGAGCCTTATCAAATCATTTTTAATCAAACAATTTTATAAAACTACCTGAGGATGTCCAGTAATGTTTTATGTTTCTCATAATTTTGCTTATTAATATCTTTAATTGAAATAAAATTTTTTTATAGAATAATTATATCTGAATGCGCGTGGATTTCAATGTTTATATGGTATGTCTCTAGCGTACTTTAAATCTTTTTTAGACCAGGGGTAAATATTTTTTCCATCACTAACATCCCAGACATACACGAAGTTGTAAAGGTGAAACTATCAACACTTTAGAGGACAACATGAGTAATGGACTCAATGGCTCTACTTGCAACTTATTTTTATTACCCTCATTGCATTGCATTTACCTATGATATATTTATTATTATTGCAAAGTTGCAGTTTTTTTTTTAATTCATTATTGATATATTTTTTAATACAAATTACAATAAAAATACAAATCTGTCATTTATAAATAAATTGTAGAAATATGTTATAAACAGTAAATTCGCTGAAATAACAAAATATTTTTACTTGAAAATAAATGTACTGCCTGCCCCATGTTGAAATTCATAACAGGATGCAAAAGTAAAGCCACAAAAAGATGAAAAACAAATATTGAGCAAGACAATACACAATAGATTTTACTATAAAATATAAGTTAAAAAATTTCAATACCTTGAGCAATGGGGCTGGAAAAATAGTTGAGCATAAGCAAACATCCAATATTTTTTTTAAATAACAAAATATAAGGAAATAGATGCATAAAATTACCTGGCCTAACTACATCTATTTTAGCATATTAATAAAAAGCTGGCTTAATTGCATATAGAGTCACATTAAGCAACAGTAATAGATTTGGTTTGGCTATAGTGGTCTGTTAAATTATTCTTATAGTAATAGGGTGGCTGCTCAGGCTCCAAAAGATGTACTCTATCTGACTTTTTAACATCTTTTTGCCGAATTCTTTCACGGAAAGCAAACTCTTGGTGGTGCGCTAATCGGCCTACCTTTGATTTAAATACACTTTCATGCCCATTCCTATGCTCAGCCTCATGGAACTTCTGCACTTCGTATCGACCTGCTCCAACGGAATTGAAATTGCCAGTGAAAAAATTCATTGATCTTTTATCATTCCTGAGAGACTCTGATAAAAATCCAGCTGCGCCATGATTTTGTGGTTTGGGATACTCAATCTTTGGATCATAAGATGTAGGACCTGGTCTGTCACTAGCTTCAGGCATTGGCACTTGGCTAAGAGTAGAATAATATATCCTTTCAGCTTTTTCAGGATGTTGTACGGTCTTTCCAAACATTCCCTTTTTCTTACTGCTGCTATTATAATTATTGGGTTCATCTGTGAAAGAGCCCAGGTCATATTCTCCAGGTCCCAATGTTGAGCATCCAAACTTTGCCAAATGGCCGGTTTTGATTGGTTTATTTCTATCGATGCTGAACAAATCATATGGGCCCCGTTTACTAACTTCTCTTTCTTGCATTTCATCTACAGAACCTTTGAAATTGTAATTTCCAGGACCAAGATGACAACCAACTGTAGGTAAATCTCTTTTTCTGCTGGTTACTGCATCAAGCAAACCTACTGTGCTCATTGACTTTTTAGCTTTTTCCTCAATACCAGAATGAGGGACACCACCTTCACCATATGTTCCTGGTCCAGGGGTTTTTTCTTTAAAAGCAGATTTCATTCGTTTTCCCAAATATCCACAAATGCCAATTTTGCTCTTGGGTATTTCATCATTTGCTTGCTTAAAGTCTTTTATGTTATACGAGCCTGGACCAAGTTTCCTAGCAAGCAGCCGACGTGCTTCCCATTGATCTTTATTAAGCAGATGAGGCAGTGCAGCAAGACGTTTCATCTCATGTTCTCTTGCCCATCCAGGACCAGATGAACGCCGCACAACAGCTTCAGGTTTAAATCCACCTTGTTCAACATCATACATGCCTGGTCCTCGCTTTCGAGTTATAGCATCCATTGATCTGTGACAGTAGTTTACCTATAAATATTAGAATAATTTGTATTGATTGTTGGCAAAAAATTATTATAAGATTTTAAGTAAAAATTAAAGAATTTTTACAATCTGTGTATACAATTACTGTACATGTATTTTACTACTTATGTAATGATGTATACTAAAGGTTGTATATAATAAAGCTAAGCCAGTTTATTTAAATTTAAAAATGTAAGTAAACCTTATGAGTCCTAAAATCACTATCGAAATAAAAATATGACTAAAACTTTTTAGCACATACATAATCATAACTATAATCTGCTGAAATTGCTTTTGGCATTCTAACTTTTACTTTTAGTTTCAAGTCAATTCACCTGAGTAAATGAAGAAGGCATTTTGGTTCCAGGATGCACACCAGCTACATCAAATCTTGGAGTTTGAGTGCCAAAGGGTGCGCCTTGAAATCTTTTGTCAAGCTCTGCCATTTTTAAAAATGCCTCAACAGTCTCCTCGGTCACTTCAGTATCACATTCGCGCTTCCCATCTAAATGTTCATATTGAATTCGATAACTATCAAAAGATAAAATGCAGTTGCCAAGTAACAATGTTACTCTACAAACTCAAGACTTCTAAAAGAAATTTATATCTACATTTATTTTTATTTTGTAGTGCAAATAGTAAGTTTAAATTAATTTGTCAACATTTGTTATCATATGTTTTTATGCATACTCTTATATTTAAAGTTTGCAAAATAATGATTAAATCACTGAATTTGAGTAAATAATACTCCATTTCAGTGGGTTACATAAGGAATGTACGCAAAACTGCGCGACCGCTTTTAAGAAAAGACAACTCCAACAATTAAAGCCTAGCATAGTATTATGTTGGAACAATAATTATGTTGTGTTTTAGTATTATCATCAGTTATATTGTTTCAGCATTTAGCAATGGTTAAATAAATAAAACAAGCAGTACTTTAGAAATATACTTGCTCATCACAATTGCCATAAACAACAGAGTTTTATATATTTCAAATAAATGCTTAGTAATCATATTTTAAACCGGTACTTTAAGTGTTTACAATTTATTCTGTAAATAACTATGCAACATCAGAGTTTGCACAGGTTTGACAGTTTTAAAAGGTTTTCATGCTCTTATTGAAAACAAAGCAACACTGTGCACTGATATGTAACGACATTGAAACTTTTCAAGTTTTGGCTTCATCAAAAAGCTATTGATCATAATACTTTTTATTTTATTTGCAACAAAATTTTAACCCTTAAAAATAAATCTGAATCATCATATAGCTGCTATGAACAACAATACATTATATGGAAATTGCACAAATAACATAAACATATTGCTTGACAAATCAATACAATTTTATTATAAAATGTTATTTGAATCTAAATTATTATATTTGTAACTGAATCAAGCAGCCCAATTTTTGCCAAATCATACATAGTCAATTAAATTGTTGCCATTTATTTTTAAAATTAATGATTAAAATGATATGAAAATAGCAACACCGTTTTTATTTACAGATTGGCACCAATAAGAATTCTCAATACAATTTAATAATTTCAAAATAAACACAAACAGGCATTAGTCAATTGCTATGGTTTGAAACAGGATAGCACCAGCTACAACATATTAAAAAAAACATTACATTTGAGACAATAAATTGTCCACGTTAATAAAATCATCTTGCTAAAAATTGTGGAAGGGTGTAAGAAAATTTGGTCGATGATAATACCATCAATAACTATACAATCTGTCTACAGTGGTAGATACCAACATAAAAAAATAAAGTTGATAAAAGTAGAGCCAACATTAAAAAAGTATATTATATAAATAAATATGAGCTTTAGCATTAGGCTTGCTAGTATAAAATACAATATATAACACGAAAAGCTTCTAACATAGACCAACAATTTGCATTGCTATGGCTACAGTGTGCTTGCATTTTCTCTTTGGTCCAACATGGGAAGGAGGAAGAGCTCAAAAGAATTTTGTGATAATTTCTTGTACTTTTAGTGATTTGTAGAGCTCATAGTGTGTGATGAATTCACAGAAATTCCAGGAGTGAATTACGAGTCAAACTCAGATGATGGTGCATAGGAGAAACCTTGAAATGCATTGTCACAGTCCTGCACACTTGCCATGAATTCTCCATTGTGAGATCGGCCTACAGACTCTACCAAAAATCATTTATTGTTATTGCAACAAAATCAAATTACATTAAACAAAAACGTTTCTTCCAATGCACATGCTAGCTTAAGGTTCCCGGCACTTTAGATAAAAGTTACAAAGAAAAATTTAATGCTGAATGGGACAAAAGTGATTCATCGAGCAAAGTACGCTTTAGCTTTTTGCCACATTTGGAATTTCATAACCCCTCAGACTTTACAATGTCTTGATTAAACAGTTTAAGCTTTTAAGAATTCATCAAATTTTAAGCATAACCTTTCCGTTCAGAGAAAATTTGATTTGAAGATGCCTTCAAAATCATTTTTTTAATGTAGCAAAGTCTCAAATAACCACGGCACTCAGCAAATTCATGTATTAGATACCAGTTTTAACTAACATAATAATTTCATGATAAGAACTATGCATCATTTATGTGAAATTTACTAAATATAAATAGAAAAAGCCTTTAAAATGCACAGATCTATCTAATATTGTTGCAAAGTGGTCATGTCAGGACGGTTTCTACCGTGAAGCTTCCTCCATTAACAACTGAAAAGGCAGACTGAATGAGGAGTTGTCTCTTCAATAACTCCCCAATTAATGACACCATCATGTTGCAACCAATTATATTCAGATAACCCCATTAGGTTCCTACCTGGAACTGGCTCTCGAGTAAACTCTGGGTCAAAATGCTTTAAGTCCATGGGATCATTCTAAAAAAGAAGATAGTGAAAACATTTACACTTGAAAAATTCTTAAACTTTTTTTTGAAAAATATTAATTATACTTATACTAAACATTGTAACCCTTACTTGACGAAAACTACACAATAAAGTATAGGCCATTGCAATATATATATATACGCCCATATGAACACTTTCGGAATAGCTCTCGAAATTACTAGCAGCATTATCTAAGCAAACCAACATAAGAATGTCCAAGTAGTAGTGGCTAAAACCACATGAAATTCAAGATTGGCTCACTAACCAATAAGCAGGGATGCATATCACCACATTTTACTATATTCATTGAATGTGAAGTACCTTATTATCACAACTTTCCATAATAATTGTCTTTGAGCAAAAAATATAAAAAAGGCTACACAATTGAATCAGTCAATTTGGTGTTAATGAATTCAACAGTTTGCATTATTTGGACTGGGAAACTTGTAAAACAAATGATTGAAAATGACATATCACTCTTTGATAGATGTAAACCACTAAAAAAATGTGCCATTTGAGCTGTTACCAAGTTTTCTCTGACAACTTCCATATATTCAATCTAAATGTTCCAGAATTTATAATCAAAAATATATAAATATAATTTGTAACCACTTATTCAACATCCTGAAACTTACAGTATTGGGATTGTATGGAGGTGAGATGGCTTTTTTATCTAAGCTGTCCCAGTCAACGCTAGCAAAGAATGGGTGATTTTTTATATCTACCGAGTCATTGACAGCCCCTAAGCGCTTTGCCTTCTCTTTCTGCAGCAACTAAAACGAGCACCATAAGACATTGTATGTAAGTGCATCTCACCATTGTGTCAGAAAGTATGACATGTCCAGGGGTCTAAATAATATAATTTGTCTCAACACACTGGTAATATTATATAACTTTAATAAGAATATGTGCGGTTTATAACACTTATTACAAACGCTCAACTAACCGCATAGCCATTTTTAATCCTTATATATGTAAAGCCGTATATGTGAAAATCATAAAATTATGCATAGAGCCTGGGAATTTTCGAAATGCAGCAAAAAATATACAAATAAAAAATCTGGAATAAAACATGCTGATTATTTATTGGCTACTTGTGCAGAAAATAAAGCACGAAAATACAAAAAGGGTCTTCACATAAATGAGTAATTGCCTTGGTAAGGCTTACTTTTGCTATGTATTTGGTGTAATAGATTATCTAAATTACCCCACTTAGTATGCTCCTTCCATGACTAGATACATTATTCTTTAAAATGAGAGGTTTATAGAGAATATTATCATACATCTCAGAGGTGTCACGGCTGTAGAATGGTGGCTAAAACATAATTCCACATAATTGTAACTGAGTCATTCATAGAATGATTCATCAACTATCAATATATAAATATGATTTATTGTATTGAGTGGAAAACAATTTATCATAAATATTACACAGGTATTCACTAAAAGTAGTGTAAATGCTCTAATTCTTACAATTCCTTAAAAAATGTTATGATGTACAGCTGACAGCATGAGTAATAAACACTTACTAATCCATAAAGCATTTCATACATCACAGCACCTAAGCACCACCAATCAACAGTTCTGTCATAAGGTTGTTTCTTTAAAACTTCAGGGGCAAGATACTAAACAGCAAGCAAAGCAATGAGTTAGATATGCCTTAGGAATGACTTGGCTTATTTATTCAACACCAATACAATTTGATACTACAATATCATTTTATAAAGCATCATTAAAACTTATACTTTACATAAAAAAACACATTTTAAATAAATTTTAGCATTTGTTTACAAATAACTGTATGCAGTTTTAAAATTGCAACTCTATTGCATGAATCGAATTATATAAATTATGAATTTTTTTAATTCATTGAAAGTCAAAAATATTTTACTTGTTGACAAAAGTAATATTTAATAAACAATAATAAAAAATATTTATTCTATTAAATAGGTCTACTGCCCACATATGTGACGTTAATACATTTCAACAGCCCCTTTCCATAAATTATATTCTGACAATCATTCCATCACGATAAATTACGAAATATACCTGTTCCAATATGTACATGCCAAAAATTATTTAATGAGCCAAGAGTAAATATTGTTTACATTCCAGTCTACTGCCAAATGGGAGTCGCGTTCTGAACTCTGTCAATATGTAGTGTGCCGGTTACAAAACGAGCGCACATATGAATCAAAAGAGCAGCAATTTTTCTATGAAATATTACGGCTATTAACAAATTACTATGACCACATATTTTTTATCAGAGTTACATAAACAAGTGACGTTAATTGAAGTCGATGCTCTGATTCACTCACCTCTGGAGTGCCACAGAATGTTGAAGTAGTGCCATATGCTTCCATACCCTCTTTACACAGTCCAAAATCGGTTAACTTTATGTGGCCCTACAAAACATAAACCATTACATTTAATGGCGGGAGTAGAAATACAAAGGGCACACTTCTGTCAACAACAAACTGGACTCTGCACCTTTTTGTCTCGTCACTCTCATCCTTAATGAACCAAAAGCATGCACTGCTATAACATTGAGTGTGACTATATAATGGCATAACTAGTGCAATATTTGTTACCTAAACATCCCTTCCCTATTAAATATTTAGAAAGACATTCCAGGCAAACCACATAAATAGACTCCACACTGAAAAACTCCATAACAATACATCAAAATAAACAGAATTATTTATACAACACAATTCAAAGAACTTAAAGGTGTGTACACACCATTCATAGTTACCTAATCGTGACCACCGCTGGGAAGGAAAATATGTAATGTATGTCTAGACAATATTACACAGAGCTGAACTAAGTAAGATTAGACCCTACATAATAGTCCATTAACAAGAACATTTCCTGTACATAAGTAATGATAATAGCTAGTCAATATTGAATTATTTCTTTAATATTTCAATTCATAACTCTGCAGTCAATAAATCAAAAACATAAGAGGTGCTTTGCAGATGCACATCACATTTAAATACTAATTATCTTAGCGGAGCCACACCTGGTGGTCAAGAAGTATATTCTCTGGCTTGAGATCTCGATATATAATATTGAGAGAATGTAGGTAACCAATAGCGCTGGCCATTTCAGCAGCATAGAACTTAGCTCTTGGTTCGCTGAACGTTCTTTCTCTTTGTAGATGGAAGAACAACTGAATAACATATATAACACATTACACATGCCATAGAGTCTTTGTTATAGATTAGAAAAGTATAATCAGATTTGGTCAGGTGTATTATTTTCATCTTTATATATCCTACTTACACACTACAATTATAGCACAGCTATAAAACTAATGAGATTATATAAGTCAAATTTTAGCTTATTAAAAAGGTTTGTGTTAAAAATGAAAAAAAGTTTCAATTTGTAATTTAAATATAAATAACATAAAATGGAGGCGCAGAGTAGCGCTCAGGGTAGATTGGAGTTATTACCTCGCCGCCATTGACATAGTCCAACACAAAGTAGAGTTTGTCGGCTGTCTGGAAGGAGTAGTGAAGACCAACCAAAAAAGGATGTATAACGTTTTTTAACAACACATTTCGCTCAGCCATGATGTGTTTAACTTCATTTCGTTTCATAATCGCAGCTTTCTGCAGAACTTTGACCGCATAAACCTTGTTATCTGCTTTCTGCCGAGCGAGCAGAACCTGCAAATTAGAGATGAATATAATAATTACGCTGGAGTAACATACAATCCACTGTTTAAATGGTTTTGATGGGCAGTTTGCATTACCAAGTGAATAGATAAGTGCTTTCAACTTGAAAATAAAATACTAAAACATTTTCATCACTCACCTTCCCAAAACTCCCTTTGCCTATTACCTTGAGGAACTCAAAGTCACTCGGTCTCACTCTGTAAAATAAGTTATGTTGAAATTATAGAGAACCCAAAAATACCCACAAGGTGAACATCACTTGCTAAAAATAAACTGGGGAACAAACAGCAAAGCAAAACATTTCTACAGAAAGAGAGCCATCAATCAAAGTGTTTGTAACTCCGTTATTTTAAAGTACTCATCCAAGGTGAATCAGTCGATTAGAATGACTGAAGGATGACCTATTAAACATCTGCTTTTATTTATTTATAAATACAAACCAGAATGTAAAATATATTAAGATAGAAAACAATAGAGTTGACTTTAGACCCAGAAAGTTATTTTTCTGCCCAATAGTTGCTAACTTTAAACTATTGATTAAATTTACTCCCCTTCAACATTAAAAGCAAAACAGGAACTATAATCCAATATGAGTATTGAAGCATACAAATTAAATCAAATTGATAGTTATCAAAAAGGTATCACTAAATCATATTAGTTGACTTGAAACGCAGAGACTAACAAGCTTGACAAAATGAAAAACTAAGCATCTCAACACTCACTGTGTTCGTTCTGAAGGGCCAAGATTTACTTTGTTTTCACCATTGAGCTGCAACATAACAAACGAGATCACAGATTAATATGGGCAATAAGTCAACTACAGCACAATGGGAAGATTAAATAACTTGCCACATACAAGCTGTATAATTATAATTCGTATGAGAGGTTCAACTGAGGTAGGTCATAAGGTAATATAACTGCCTTATCTTATCGACACTGTTTGAAAAGGCTATAATATTGCATATTGTAATGGACTTTGGGTTAGCCTTAATTTATTCATTATTATTAAAGATTATCTTTCTCAGTTAATTCTAAGTGAGCACATCATGCAATAAAACACTTTTATAAACTTAGGTTATGCTGTTTTATCAACAAGATGTGATATAATACAAGAGGTGATAACACAAAACTTTACAGCTACTTTAGAAGTAATGACTGCGTATATGTAAAACTCATAACTCGACACAAGGAAAATATAAGACTATAAAATGATAAACTGCTAGCTGTATCAGCACAGAAGATAAACTGGCATATTTGAAGCAGATTAGTTATTGAATAAAAGCATGAAAGTTGCCTTCAGAGTGAGTTAAATGAAAGGACACTACCTTCCATAATAAACATACTAATGAGCTACCTGTCAAACCTTTCCACATACTTTGCATTTTTGACAGAAAAAAGCATAAGTTACTTAAAATAGAAGGCTAATCTATTTAAGACAAACCAAGGGGCAGGGATGTAAATGAGTGACCATTACCTGGTGAATGTTGGAGTTTTCATCAGTAGGACTGTCAGGCTCATCGTCTATGGGCATATTCTTGTCCAAGTTGAGAAATAGTCGCACATCTGGCCTAGAAACAACATTAGTTCAGTATTGGTGGGTGATATTGAACACAGTAGAGAGTATGAATGATTGTCACAGCTTATAGACAGAGTATAGACAGAGTATAGACTGGGTATACAGAGTATAGACAGAGTATATAGACTGAGTATAGATTGAGTATACAGAGTATAGACAGAGTATACAGAGTATAGACAGAGTATATAGACAAAGTATACAGAGTATAGACAGAGTATAGACTGAGTATAGACTGAGTATACAGAGAATAGACTGAGTATAGACTGAGTATACAGAGAATAGACTGAGTATACAGAGTATAGACAGAGTATAGACAGAGTATAGACAGAGTATAGACAGAGTATAGACAGAGTATAGACTGAGTATAGACTGAGTATAGACTGAGTATACAGAGTATAGACAGAGTATAGACAGAGTATACAGAGTATAGACAGAGTATATAGACAGAGTATAGACAGAGTATACAGAGTATAGACAGAGTATAGACTGAGTATACAGAGTATAGACTGAGTATACAGAGTATATAGACTAAGTATAGACAGAGTATAGACTGAGTATACAGAGTATAGACTGAGTATACAGAGTATAGACTGTTTAAGTACAGCTATATGTGAGAGTATACAGTACATCACAGAGAAAGAGAATGAGAGTTGCATTAACAGAAAATCAAAATGTCAAGAATTCCAATATAGAAAATCAATTAACAAAACCATTACTTTAGTTGCACATCTCATCAAAGAAGAATAATTCATTATTTTGGTCAAACTCCCAATCTTTTACAATTAAATGAACATGCAAAAGTCATCAGGAAATTATGAATTATGAATGTGCAGAAAGAATTGTAATGACACTAAGAACAAGTTTCGAAAAAGAAAACATTTTCACGTAATTTCTGACTATGCAATGAAGTAAAATTGTGAACAAACAGATTTTTTTTTTCAATAAAAAGCACAACTTTTTACTAGACCAGTTGGGCTAACTATGCTCAGTGCATACAAACACTTGCAGCTGGGCACTGACTAGTAGAAAGTGAGCATTGGCTGCCCTCTCATCACATTCCTTTCAATTAAGAATGAGCATTTTAAGCGTGACATAAAACAGGTTGCAGTGCCTTCCCTCAGTGCGCTATCTTGCATACACTATTAAAGATTGTGCATTTATGACTGGTTACATCCACAGTAGTATATAATTGAGTTAAAACACTTTCGGCCTTGAGAAGTCAGCCTGATTTACCCTATTTGCTACAAAATGGTACAAAATACTAAGCTAAAGCAGTCCTTGTTATAACTGCAACCAACATTCTTGACAAATTTTATCCCTGGCACTCTAAATGTTTCTATTGATATAATAGTCACTTCCATTACAACTGGTTGAAGAATTTTAACTAAAGTTACTATAAATAAGTTAAAATACTACCTACACTCATGTTTTAAACATATTGCTAACATCAAAAGCACATGTAGATAGAAACAACTAGTAGATGGAGGGCAATCATTACAGAGGATCTAATTTAAAAGTATAATTGGTGTAATTTGTTATTCCCTATAATTTGGAGGTCGACACCCACTCTGACTTGGACAGGTATTTTGTCTTGAAAACTACAAGTTGGTAGCAATGGGTAATTTACATTGCACAAATTTTACAGCAGTTGTAAGAAAAAATGAATTCATAATTCATGAATCTCATCAGGTATGAATAGATGTTTCTATTTTGCTGATGATCAATTGTGGTGGAAAAGGCTACAAGCATTGGTTTCTAGTTAGCTGTGGGATATTTGTATTTTAAATAACACTCCTACATGTTTGTACATTATGAATACTGGACTAAATTCACATGCAGAGCTGCAGGCATATCTCTGCTGTAAATATGTTAATAGTTAGATTTGCAATGCTGATTCTTCTAAAAATATAGTTGGACTAGATGAGCCAAATTTTAACTGTTTTGAAACAATACTTCTCCTCAGCCAAATTATTATGCTTTTATAACTATTCATTAATGAGATGGAGAGTTGCATTTAGCAGACAAAAAGATGGATACAAAACCAGTTTTTTATCACACCATTTTCACTAAAGCATAAATAAAAGATCTAAGCCTGGGAAGCAAAAAACTCAGATAAATGAGCTGGTATTCCCTCTAAACTCTAGAATCTAGGGCAAGTAAGCAAGCCAATAATACTTTACTCACTGCTGCACTACAAACGGTGTTAGACAAATGGCAGTAAAATTTGTCAAATTAATGTGAGAATCATTTCAATGACCCAGAAGTTGGAGTCCAAAGAAGCCAAACTGAATGAAAAGAAATTACCTAGAAATACTGTTTAATGGAAATATTTGTGGGTTATCAAATGCGACCTTTGGACTATTGTCAGTAGGTGGATATTTCAATATATAATAGTAATTAGTAGCTAGTAACCTACCACTTCTTTGCATGCATACAGTAGCTCTCACAGCTGGCTAATTATGGTGACAGATATTATATAAGAGTTCAATTCCCTTATTGGAGTTGTCAAAAGCTGAATATTTGAAGCCGCACGGTTGCTCTAGTGAGGATATTGTTGAAAATAGTACAACTGCTTCATGCTAGCACCAAATGTTGAAAATACCAGCTGATTCGTATTTTTTACCAATCAAAGTAAGAGCCAAATAGAGTTTTTACAATCTGAACTCTGGGATAGTAACTGCTGTGACATGTTTAGTTGTTGTCTTGTTATTTACAAATAATGGTGGTTTAATTTACTTGTACTTACAGAGATGATATAATTGGGTGAACGATAATCTTCTGTATGAAATCATGTAAACCCTCTCTCCTCTGCTTCACAAAATCTGGATCCAGGTTTCTGAATATCCTCTTGCCAGGAAGTTTCAATCCTGCATCTGGATATTGTCTTTTAAGCTAAGATCACAGAAACCCGATAAACATGGAGGATTATACATGCAAGAGAGACAAAATCTTGTCAAATTATGAAAATACTTCTATATTTCATGTACAAAAGTAAAATAAAAATAACAAATGTTATCGGACACAAATGTTGAATATTTCACAAATTTTTGATAAAAACTAGTCGTAAATATTAACCAGTTTCATGATTTGACTCATTTAGCACAGGATATTATGCAGGTTTATTTCATACCCGGTCATACAGATTCTGAAACTCGCTGTATCTTCTGAAGATGAACCATTGTCTCCCTTTGCAGACAACAACCACCTTATAGACCTGGGAAAACAAGAAGTACAGAAATGAGTGACATCAAGAAAATTATGGTTGCAAGGGGATAATTTTATCATCTCCATATGAGATTATTGTCATGTGTGCTGTAAACCTCTTCAGCTAATGGATGATTAGTAGTTCAGAGTGGGATTATCAGCAGATTTTCTAACTGCAAACAAAATTTAATGTAAATTTCTTTCCGGCTAGAACATTGATAATGTCATATAATAGGCAGTAACATTGCAGTGCAACACGTGTTAGCTCTCATGCCTTCTGTGGAATGGGTATGGCTTGAGCTAAGAAAACTGATAAAATACAGTCTTTCTTGATTAGTTTGACCCACACAAAGACCATTTATCAATAATCTTAGTTTCTGGAATTTTCATATCGGAAATTGGAGGATGAGGCTCCCCCAGTGCAGTAACACTGCAATCACCTGTTATTGCATTAGGTTTGTCCTCATACTATTGTACAATACAAGTTGACAGTTAATGAGACTTTGAGCATAGCTGTAATGGCAAATTTGTCATTTCTTCTGAACGACTTGCAGCAATCACAAGGTTCTTGTTTCTACCAGCAATATGCTTTAGTCATTTCACTCAAACTATGGTTGTTTATGACCTCTGCCAAGTACCTTCTGTACACATTATCAATTTGAACTATAAATTATGCAAACTGTGAGTAAGAGTTTTGTGTAGAGATAAATCATCATAACAGATAAATAGAAGCAGTAAACAACTTGAATGAATTTGGGCTGATATTGATCTAGTAAAACAATGCAGAATGATGGCTCAAACATAAAATTTCAGCAAACTAATAGGCCATAACCATAGTGTGTGCATTATTGTAACTATTGTAACTAACTATACAGTCTGCACAGACTGTATTAACACAAGAGTATTTCCACCATTAGTGGGTGCAGTTGCAGCAAAAATTAAGTAATTTTCTGTAAAAAAAAATGGCTTTCTGATCAATGAAAACTTTTAGCAGTCAAAGCCCAAACAATAAATTATGGATAAAACAATTCTCATTAATTACCCTACATGCTGAGGTATGATAATTTGTCTCATACTATGTATTGTCTATAATAAATGTGCTTGGCTTAAATCTGTGATCCTCATGTTCATAACACGCGCATGAATTACACGTTTGCTCAACCACAATGGCCATCAGCTGTCAGTATTAACATTGAATGGCAAGCAACACTCGCAACTTACAGACTGCTACTGCATGACAAGCCTCTGTACACTGCTTCCTATTCACTACTTCAACTTTAACTAGGTAAATGTTCATAGGCTAGTGCAAAAAACTATGATTTATCAGGTTTATAATTATTTAGCTGTCAATTGCTTAATACATAAAAATTTATTAAACTGAAAATAGAAATCGGAAATCGTATTCCAATTATATCTCGATTAAAACTAGAACTAAATTAAATAGATCTAACTAGAGTATGCAAATAAACCGATTAATTAAAGAGCAAGTAACTTAGCTACATAAACACACGGTGTGGGCTAATCCGAAGCTGCTACCGGAAAGTGGCTAATGTGTTGATTATACAACATAAGGAAGAAAATGATTTGCTATCTTCTATGGACGAATTCACAAGGCTTACAATCACATGTAATCTTATTGTGCAAATCACAAAGCATTCTGTATTCAAAGACTGAGATTATTTAAATTTGACATTAGCAATCTAATAATTATCAATGAAAAGGACTGGCATTGTACTCACAGTATACTTTTTATTCTTTTCCCAAGTTTCACTGTCAGAGATGCTCACCACAGCACTGGAATGACTCATTATAATACTTGTATTTCTATCAAACTATCGCTATAACTGCAAAACAATTATTTATATAATAAGTTAATAAAAATTAGAATAACTTTAGCATTCTTGTCCTACAATTTTGAAAAGTGATCCCAAAATATCTTCTATAAATTAAACATATCATATCATTACTTACTCTGACTAATCAAAGCACAATGAAAAATAATTGTTGCAGTCTTTTCGTGAGCATAAATAGAATGTGAAATGCTCTAACATGTTATTTTTTCCTGTTTTATAGTAAACCAAAAACCAAACTAAACAATTGAATAATCATAAATAACCGACAGTTTATAAACAGAATTAACTGATTAAAAGTGTCATTCTGGAATGTTGTGAAAATTAGAGTTAATGGTTAAAGTTCATTGATGTGTAAATAAAAAAAACAACAAAACACAACAGTTGAATTGCTAAGGTTTTGCTTGTATTAAAAGTGGTGTTTGAGTTTTCTAGAGTACGAACTTACACTTTAATAGCAGTAAAATTTATTGAAGATTAATTTTGTAATTGCTACACATATCCCAACTTCTATGTTATTAAACTTCATAGTAGAAAAGTAAAATTAGAACTACTGCAATCACTATAAATTATTAAATGTCAAAACCATGAAAAACTAATCACAATCATAATGCTGCTACAATATGAATACTTTGTTTCAGTAACTAATTGAGTGAAAATGTGAATATATTTCAGTATTTATCTACTAATCTTACTGATCAAAACAAAATATGCCAACTACTTAATACCAGTGAAATACAATGCAGATCACAATAATGGTGAATAGTAGTGAGAGTATTGAACTTAGTAAAGATGCAAATTACAGTTTTGAAACACTATAGATAGAATTGGTTGCTATAAAATGTAAATAATCATTTCAATGTCAGACTGGGTATAAAACTTGGTGTCGGTATCGATACAAAAATGAATTAACTTTAAGTCATTCCAATATTGGTATGGGTAACAAAATCAAGAGGCACTATAAATGTCTTTTAATGACTATACTATATTCAATTTTTATGTAATTTTAAATGTTATTGTTATCATGACATCAAATATTAATCAAACTCAATTAGATTGCAATAAACCAAAAATATTAACCTTATGCTTTTAAAATTTAAGTCTAAGTAAACTACAATTAACAAAACATTTATAATAATACCATCATCTAATTCTCTACTATATTCATTCATTGTGATTATTAGTATTAGTATTACTGATTCTTAGTGATTTTAATTGTTTGAGCTTAACAATAACTATGGTCTATGAGTATAAGACTGAGTTACTTCCTCAATTTAACAACACTTAATCTTACAGTTACTGGATTCTATAAAACTTGATCTAATTCTATTATTAGAATAACTATTACGTTTACTATAACTTATACTCATACTTATAGTATAAGACTATAACTATTACTATAAGATTAAGTATGGTTTTTTAATTCCTTTTCAAATTCATATCATCATCGTGATAATGTTGAGTCATTCCCATTCTTTTTAGGTGTGACTCTAGACAAGAAATGAAATGGAGTCTGATAGTTATCTGTTATTCTAATTCTTAATCTTACTTTAATCACAAACTTAAAGTTAAACTCATGATGATATTGATAATAATAATCTAATGATCATAATCATAACTATAATGATAATCATTATCATTATGATTATAAATATCAATATGAATATCATACTCATAGTCATAGTCATAGCACTAGCAGTAGCCATAACACAAATACTAATAGAAACCATTCACCTGGTAACTGGTAAGTATTACTATTAGGCACTAGTCAGTTCTGTTTTTCCACTTACCAAAAACTTATATTTAAACAAAAACATCAAACAATTTTCGTTTAAATAATGAATCAAACTAAATAACAGTATAAAGCATGCTTACGTTGGACTCCGAGCAAAACCCGACTTATAATTACAGCTGATCTAAAAAGAGTCACATGCTGACATTGGAAAAGTGAATAAATGATTGGTTAATGAGTATTATTTTTATATGTTCAACTAATCAAAGATCCGCTTTAAAATGATTGGTTCGTAGTTATCCCACAGTGCAACAGTCGCATTCCATCATGGCACCCGTCGCTGAGGTAAACAATTTCAATTACTGAATTTAAACATAAATGTTATTTTCATGTGTACAGTATATTATTTTAGATTGGTGATTTATTTAAAAAAAATTATGTTACTTGCAAAGGTTTTGCAAGTTAGATGTTTTATTTATTCAATTTAGGTTTATTGACCCTCTATTTTTCAATTTTATGGTCCTAACTCAATCTCATATATTTTCATTTTGAATTTTTATTTTGATTTTAGAAAATAAAAATGGAAATGCCTCTCGGACCTGACTGCTAGCACTAATAGTAGTACTAGTAAATTAAATATTTAAAAAGTTTAAAATACACTTTATGAGCAAATTCATAAAAACACATTTTAAGTTTAACATCTCAAATTGTTGTTATATTTCAAAGGCCATAGAGCAGAGTGATACTGATAGGCATAGGCAATCAAATAGTGAACAACTCTCTCCAACTGCCACCCCCCCCCCCGCTCCCTATTTTAAAAAGGATTTCAACTTGGCTATCAGAAATTTTTACAAACTCCTCATATTTTTATACCAGAACAAACTTTTACGATTTGCTTTGTTAAAAAAACTCACTGTCCTTTCTTAAACTCTCTGGTGTTCTTCTACCTCTGCTTTTAGATCATGAGTCAAAGACACCTCTACCTTATCAATATCTTCTTTTTATATCAATTTTTGACCCAATTCATCTCTATTATGTTGTTATACTGACTCCTATCATCTAAAATGTACTATATTATAATTTTTAAAGTACCAACTTATAAATTTTACATTTTTGGTATATATGTGTGCGTGCGTGTGTGTGCGCGTGTGTGTATGTATATATCGTATATGTATTATGTAGCTATGTATAGATAATAGATAGGCACATGTAGACATTAAAAGTGAAGTCAATCAAATTTCACATGCAGAAAATTGATCAATTTATTGATGTACTAAGAGCAAAGCTCAGATCTATTAATAAGCTATTTTAATATATTGTCTTGATTGCTTCTGTTACCAGTCTTATGGGAACCAGAAGTATTTATTACAACAATGAAGCACGTCATCATAATGAAGATGCAATACAATCTTACATTGCTTTAAATTATAATCACTATTTAAAATTGATCGAATTTCACATTTTAATCTGTTTTGTAATTAATCATAAAGGCAGACTTGTTCAATGCTGAAATTACACATATGTAAGTTTTTGGACAGTGGAAAACTGCTCACTGTTAAGACCTTATAGAAGCATTTTTTGGGTTTTAAGTCCTTAACCAAAACCTGCTGAAAATATTTTTCACTGGCTGCTATTGTAGTATTGGGTTGCTTTTATTTAACTTTGGGTTTTAGTCAAAGCTAGCCATAATCTCTTCTGTTCTGTAGAGTGTAGACTAAGCGGTTTACTGTATAAACTATTTATTTTTCCCCCCTAATTTTAGCATATGGAGGAGACAACTTCAAGTAAACTAATTGTTTTTGATGCATCCAAAAGAGAACTATTCAACATAAGCAATGGGTTGAAGTCTATGAATAAAAAGCTTAGGTCAGCGTGGAAGGTTGTTAGGTATGTTTCACTGTATAAAGCACAAAAACAATTTAAGCTGGTTTGAAAAATAATTACATGTGAAACAATGCATCATAGCAAGTAAAGTTTTTGTTTTCAAATTGTGACCCATTCCTGCATTTAATGGAGTATATGTAATTATGTATATGATTGCAACATATACATGTTTATTGCAGCAATAAAGAAGATATCACATTAGACAAATTGTCTCTTGCTCGGGTATATGTGATATGTGGGCCAAGAGAAAAGTTCACTGCCACCGAGTTTGAAACATTTCAAAAGTATTTGAGCATAGGTGGTAGTTTGCTGGTGATGATGGGAGAAGGTGGTGAAACTAAATATGATACTAATATAAACTACTTGCTTGAGCAGTTTGGTATCATGGTCAATAGTGGTGAGTGCAATCAAGTCTGGATTGAAAATTATATATATGTGTGTGTGTGTGCGCATGCGCGCGCCTGTGCGCTCGTGTGTGTGTGTGTGTGTGTGTGTGTGTGTGTGTGTGCGCGCGCGCGTGTGTGTGAAGCTAAATTTAATAGAACAGGTTTAATAAAAACTATGGTTAAAGATTAGGGTTTTACTTATAAAATAAAATTACCGGTTTCTACACCGACAATGGTCTTTTTATTTCATGGCCAAAACTTGGTTTTTAATAAATATATAGAATGTTTTTGTAGCACATTTTATTGTAAGTCTTAGTTGTAATTAGTAGTAAATAAGACCAAAGCATTATGAACTTGATAAAGATAAACAAGTTTGATGATAAACATTTAAATTAATAAATTAATGAAAGTGTAAAGGTTTTTTAGTTTATCACTTTTCTTCAAGCATAGACCTAGAGCTGTTTTTATTGCAATGTAGCACTATTTCAGATGCAGTGGTCCGTACAAGTTATTACAAATATTATCACCCTAAAGAAGCACTCGTAGCCAACGGTGTTCTAAACAGAGGTATTGCTGTGGCGGCTGGCAAGGGTTTGCTCACTTCCTCGGAGGATTCCAACAATCTACAGTATGTTAGAGTATTTGAAACTTTGGCAAAGTGCCTTAAGGGTATTATTATAACATGTCAATCATCGTTGTGCCTTTAGTCATTGTTTGAGCATATAGAAGTATACCTGGATAGAAAGTGTAATATTCTAGTTACATATTTGTGTATTTATTTGTAGAGCTCTGTCATTTGTGTACCCATATGGCGCTACACTAAATGTGGCCAAGCCGTCAATAGCTGTTCTTTCCTCTGGAAGTGTATCCTTTCCGTTAAATAGACCAGTTTGTGCTTTTTATTCCTCGGTAAGTCATTTTCTTGCCAATACGTTTATAGTCATAACTTGCTTACTATGGAATTCAGAGTCACATTTTTAAAAAGAACTAAGCATTTTAGTAGCTCTATGTTTAGCATCGAACATCATATCAGTTTTATAACCATTGTACAATACTTTGCACACTAATTTATATGAGAATATATTGTTAGTCAACCCAGATTATTGGATTTCTCCTATATGTTGTAATGGTAAATGATTGTAGCCAAAGAGTAAAGGTAGAATGGTGGTGTGTGGTTCAGCTCACATATTCTCAGATCAGTATATAGATAAAGAAGAGAACAGCAAAATTTTTGTAAGTTTATTATAATATATTTTTTCATCTCTGATCATCATGCTAATACTAAGCTGTGTATTGTTGATGGCAATAGTATCTTATTGGCAGTAAGAGTCATGAATTACCACAAACCAAAAGACATGTGATTTGTAGTTGGATGTATATAAGAAATAGCATTTAACCACAACTGCCTCATGTTGTAATGTATTAATGGACTGTAGATACGATGTTGTTTTAAAGCAATCATTATAGAAACTGCCATATCCATTGGCAATCTTCATGAAAATCACCATGTTTGTATCCTGTCACCAGCTAGTATTGAGTGGTATGTTTCAAATGCTATTTCTAGAGTTTGTATGTTTTGTTAATTTATTGTACAGGAAGTTGTAATGCAGTTCCTGACAACAGATGATCTCAAACTCAACACAATTGATGCTGATGACCCAGAGGTCTGTTTCTACTAACTCAAAAATTATATATACTAAACGTGCAGTATTTATCTCTGATCCCTAGTAATACATAAGAAAATTGACTGTGGAATATAGCAGTTTCGTTACTATCTTTATTATTGCTGGGAATTGGTTGCTTTTAAATTTGCCACAATTGCTCTATCAATAAAGATAATTGTCAGTACCCGTGCATCCGTTCCAATTTCCTTATATAAAACAATTGGTATTTTAATTAATAGTTTCCTGTAAAAGTGCTACAATACATATTATTGCAATTTTATTTTACCCTGAATCACGAATTTGCTTATTGCATGCTCATGTACAGTAGGTATTGAACTTGTCTAATTTGTTGCCTAATTGATGGAAACTTTACTCTCAAAATTTGAAGCATATACTGTATATAATGATGCCTGAGGTGTTTTCATATATATTTAGTTATTTCTATCAACTTTTTAGTAGTTGAGATATTTGCCAGAATGCTGGCCAACTTCAGTATAATATAGGTATCTGTAATGCAGGTACATAGTTTATAATTTCTCAACAGATATCAGACTACAATGAGCTGCCAGAAGTGGCTAAGCTGGCTGATGCTCCTAAGGCCTGTCTCCAAGAGAGTGATGACATTCCTCGAGATTTTACCAGACTCTTCGATACCAAACTCTTTGCTTTGGACACATCTTTGGTTACGCCAGCTTTGAAGTAAGATAAATCATTGTGTTGAATGATTGAAAGTGGCAAGGTTGTTGCACAAATATATTTTCTGTCTTCCTCAAAAATTATTGTTCAACTAAATTTAAACCTAGTAGTGTGTTGAACTTGTATATATCAGGCAGTTTTAGTCTTAATGATGAGTATGCCTGTCTTTATATATACAATCATGGCTTCTTTTATTTAAGGATTATGTTTGAATGTTCTATCACTTGAGTATGTCAAGAATGTGTTATTAAATCAAACTTATGAAATATCTCACTGCATGGTAAAAACATTCAATATGGCATATACCTGGAAAGTGTTCTAATTCGTTAGAATATAATTCATAGAGCGTGATCTTTAAATATGAACACATTAATGATCTTGTATACTGTATATTGTTATGATTGTCGTGGTTTTATATTATGACACCCCCTCTCTCTCCCACGCATAAGTTGGTAGTTTTTACACCTCAAAGATTGAGAAGCTCCATTGGTAATTTGCCTCATAAAATATTGTTGAGTAAAAGCACAAAATACTAATTTATTGCTTATACTGTGGCATGGTTGGGTAATATTTCAACACCTTTCCTTGAAATGTTATTTAGAATGATGATTCATGCCAGTGAAAATGTATTTTCAAGTTTATTGCTGTTACTTTAATTGACTCACTGCATTTTTTTGTACTAGTACTGATAAGGGTATTTGATTGTGTTTCGATAGATTTCAACTGATAGTTCTAGGAGGTAACAATGAATCAGGTGATATTGTGAAATCGCAGCAATTATGTAGTGTTATTATATGCTGGTTGCTATTTTGTAGTCCTTTGATGAGCGCATAGTTTTTATAAATCTTATATACTGTATTGTAGATCTTATGATCTGCTCAACACATCTCATGAGCAACTTGGAGTTATTACACCACAATTCGAAACACCACTGCCCCCTCTTCAGCCAGCGGTGATACCTCCACAATTTAGAGAGCTACCAGCCCCTTCGTTAGACCTCTTTGATTTAGATGAACAATTCTCAACTGAAAAAGTTAGATTGGCACAGATTACAAACAAGTGTAAGTTTAGGATAAAACTGCAAATGTGCAAACTATGTGTATGGTTTTGGTAATAAAGCTGCAGCTTCGATTTTCTAACTTACATTTGTTTTTAACTTTATTACGCTATATACCATTCTGGTCGACTAGTAATGCAATTGATATATTGTAGGTTAGTAAATCTACTTAATTTTACAACACTTCAAATTTTATCAGTTTTATCAACATGTTTATTATATTTCAATGGCACGTTTTGAAATTGACATAATGCAATTTTAGGTGGAGACGATGACTTGGAGTATTACGTGAGAGAATGCGGGGATATTTTAGGAGTAGCTAAGAATTTGGCTCCAGATTCCAGAGATGCTAAACATATTTTAGAGTACATCTTGGCTCAAGTCACCGAGTTCAAAAAGCTTAATCAGGTACGTTATAGCCTGGTACATTATACTTGGTTGGTCGACTCTTATGGGTAAAAATCAATAGGTTTGCTTTTTATATTTTTCAATTATTACATATAATTAATCTATTTATCTGAAAATTTGAAATTATATTTATTGGCAAGTGATTTAATGCATCCGTAAATTATGTATTACAGACATAGTTTGCGATTGCCTAAAGGTGGCAATAACCTGGTATTGGTAAGCTAGAACACCATTTTGTAACATATCTTGTACCTGTTGCAATGTTACAGAGTTATCAGTTGCTTATGGCTTCATCATATCCTTTCCTTATGTTTTCTGATATCTATAGCCTGTATTTCCAGCATTGTTGTTATGTGTAATAGCATATTGGAAGTTCAATATTAAGTTTTTTTCTGATATTTTAGGATAATGACCAGCTGTTTGGATGAAAAACTTTATGCTACAGTTTACAACATTATGCTAAATTACCAACTGGCAAAGTATCTCCAAAATCAATCCTGTGCACTGACACAAAGCAGTAACAGCTAGTCCAATTTGCTCATATTTGTCCAACATAAAGGCTAATGCTATTATATAAATATCTGTAAAATAGTGTTTTGGGCAAATGAGAAGTACACATAGTTACTTTTTTACAACATATATTTCTATTATCTAAAAACATTTTCTCAGTTATTCCATCCAACTTTGCACTTTTGTCCCAATAAATGCATACATTATAATTTATTTAAATAATAAATGTTATCACATTTAATATTTTTAATCTTTTATTAAATACTATTACTTTTAAACATACAACTAGTTGCTGAATAGCAAGACTAGTATCTAAATTATACTAAATCTATTGCCTACAACCTAGCCTATGCCTATGGTTACTCAACAAAGTTGCGCTTTTCCAGCTAATAATTTTTACTAAATTTATTAAAAGTAGATTAAACTTGTCTAGCCTATAAAAATAGTTAGCACAATTTAGACGACTTTCATCTTAGTTAATCTTTTTTCTTTCTTGAAAGTAATAAATTGTGCAACTCGGTGAACATTGCTGATCCTCCAAATACACAACCGGCACCAATCCAATGCAAAACTGTGAATCTATTTCCAAAATAGAATACGGAGATCAGTAGTGACAGGAACTTTCTGATTGTTATAACAAGAGTAACGGTCAGTGAAGTACACTCTGTTGTTAATTGGAATACAAAGTTAATGCAGAGATATCTGTAACAACAGTGAAGGAAAAGTATTGAATCAGAATTTAGTTTGCACGTGTAATAATTAGAAAATAATTCTTAAAAAACAAACATAGAAGCGTACATCTATGTGTTTCATCTGAACCCACTGAAAAGCAAAATGCTAACACAAAAAAAGAAAGTTGTCGAGTTTTCTAAAAAGCTATATAAACTACCTAACCTTTCACTAACACTGCTCATTTACAGACCCATAAAAATATTCTTTCATTTTAAAAAAAGTTTCTACAAAAACCTTATTAGGCAAGAAGATATTAACAAAAGGATACTGGAAAAATGTGTTGCAAGCCAGCAGCAACCATAGATAAGGAATCATGACTCCTATCAACGGAACTTCCATTGGCTCTGTAGCAAAACCAAAATGGGCCTAACTCACCATATGCGACCAAAACATATCAAGTTTTGAAATAGTTTAGTTAAGGGCGACATACCACTTAGAAATTAACATATAGTAATTGTATATATACATAACATTATACATGTAAATCATTTTCATTTTCAGGCAACAAATCCATTGGCAATAATTGGCTATCATTCTTAAACTGATGTGGCCATACAAATATATAATGCAAAATATTTTGATTTAGAGTTGTCTTTACTTGCTAAGAATCACTAATTTGTATAAAATATTAGCATTGTGTTTCTCTAAATTCTAGTCTCAACTCTAAACCATAGTTACTGAATTTATAAATGCTTTAGCAAGCTCAAAAAGTTGCTAAAATTAACTCATGTCACCAACCTGAATTATTGAATATTGAGATCTGTTCAGCTAAATCTTGACGCAGAAATAGGAAAAATGGTAATGGAAGTGCATGCTACAATAAAAATAGAGCTAAATACTGAATAACCATATTGGCTGCCAGCCAAACTCACTTAATAGCTGCTGATAAAATATTAACTGCAACTGTAATAAACAGCAGCCAGTGAATAAATAACATCTAAATTAGCAATTCAAGTAAAGGGCTTTAAAACGAGCTAGTGAATAGATAACCTTTCTATATTAGTGCTTCACAACAGCTACATAAAATACTCTTACATTATAAAATAAAGACTCCCTGGGATGTTTGCCAAAACGAGCTGCCAGTCTCTCTTGCAGCACTCCCATATAAGAAGAAGCAAATAATGTAAACAGCAGCAAGCTAAGTCCTACAGCAAAGTAAGCAAAGAATCCGATACACATGAGCATAAGGCAGTGTTGTGGTAATACACACTATTTCAAATTATCTCATAGATGAACGAGTATATGTGAACATGAACAGATTGTAGATAATAATGTATATGTATTGTTGATATAAAATATTGAAGGGTGTAAACAAGACACGAAAGCAATAAATAAATTGGAAGTAGGAGAAAATGATATGCAAATATTCAGTCACATGTACTGTTACTGACCGATTATAAACTCCTTGTATTTTATGTTGGTAACAGCAGCTGTTTCAGCTGGTGCCTACAAGTTGAACAAAATAATGACGAGACCAAATTTTAAACTTAACAATAAATTTGAGTAAAAGTAATTTACTTCTTCTTTATGCAAATGCATACCTGTTCTGATGACGCGTATGTGCAAAGAATGATACCAATTGTAATAGTAACAACTGACACATACTTTGTTATGGTATATCTACAAAACATAACAATTATTCACCAGAAGGGTTTAAGAGAAAAGCAAAACATTAGCTAATAAAACCAACAAAAGTTTCCTGAAAACAGAGGTTTCTTTTTCATGTATGGAATAGATACAAAAGTTAATATGTTTATGCTATTTTAGTATAGTAATAATTTACGAAATTTTTTACTGTTTCTACATATGCATAATATATTATATTGCATATAATTTTTGAGATATAATAAAATTTCTCAAACAAAGATACATAGGACTTATATAGATGTCCTTCTTAGTATAAATTTAGAACCGAAATGCAAATATAATTTATATATAAAACTGAAATTGCAAAAAATAAAGAATATTATTTTATGAAAACATCTTATTTTATACAATATGAAAACTAGTTCATTATTGTATAAACAAGTATACCTACTTTCTTTTTAGTAAAAGAACTCCCAATAATAAGCTACTCATCAAAGAACCCTAAAACATAATTAAAAGTAAAGTTAATGACAAGGTAATGCATCTTTACAGACTTCAAAGTAAAAGTAAACTTATTGTTGCAAATAATTTACTTAATAAAATATACCACTCATCCTGCGTAGAAATCAAGCAAACAAATGGCCTTGGTTATAACTTTTACTTGATCAATGAAATTTGTACAACTGACTGACAATGAATACTTACTGATTTAAATATCATGTGCAGAGTCATTGGAATGTGATATCTGAAAGCCAGATTATTTCCCAGATTCGACAAGAAAAATATAAAGACTAGTAAAGCATTGTGCCTGCAACAGAATTAAAAGCATACCCAATAATATCAACAATAACGGAGGTACTGACTACACTCTACAGTGTATTTATATATGAAAACATGTAGATTGTCTTACCTTATCGGTATTACTGGCGTCACAGTAAAGAATTTGCTAGTGAATATCAATCCGTCAATTGCAATGAGCAAAAATCCTGAAGCTGTTATGAGATTCGAACTATTTTTCTCGGCACTAAATTAAAAAAAGAGACTTTTCTTAAAAAAATAAGGTTTAAAACCAGATAGATATATATATGAACAATAAACTGTTGAAATGTATTTTTCAGAAATATGTTTCATATATAAATGATACATTTGTTGAAGTGGTTGAATTCACTGTATATTAAACCCTATAGGATGCACATACTTCAAGGTAGATAATGAAAATCTGGAGCTTCTTTGTTATAGAGAGAAATATATGCTAAAGTAAGTAAAACATTCCCTAATATATACCTGGGACAGTCAGGTTTGTATGCAAAAGTTATGACAAGTAAAATAATCAGTTACTTAAATACAACACCTCTTAATACTGTATTATTCACCTTATTAGTTTCTCCAAGAAGAAAACATTCAACATACAGGAAATGAGAGCTGCTGTTACGCAGAAAGCCACCTTTTTGTAAGAAAAGTTAGCAGCAGCCATTCTAAAAAGTCTAGACTGGTTCTATGGAATCTGCATTTAAATAATATTCACCTAAAAACAAAAGAACTCATTAATTGCAAAATTTAAAAAGTTTTTACTGAATATTTATAAAATCAACAAACCCTCCTCAGTTGCTACCAGTTAGTTTTAATATAAAAATGTTCATTAAAATTATGTAACTATTGTATGCATACTGCTATTTTATTCCCACTGACATGAATCACAACCTCCAAAAACTATAAGACATAAAGTAGTACTGATCTGGTAAATCTGAATGTTGTGATACAAAACTACATAAGAAGAGCACTAAACAAAGTTTTGCAAAGGGTACAAGAAAATAAGTTATTCCAATAAATATCAGAGGTCTATTTGAAAATAAACCGATAACTACATAACTAATATTTTATTATTTAAACCATTATTACAAAAAGTGATGCAGTTTTGTAATTAATGTAATGTAATTAATTACAATTACTTTTGTTGTGACAAATGACAAATAGAAGTTATACAAATCTCACTTCTTATAGGGTCCAACTACTAGGGGCAATTTTGACAGTGGTGAACCTCCTTTGTTTTCAACAATAATACAATACTACCTTGACTCAACCTGAACTTGTTATTTAACAGTAGGCATGGTGGGAAAAGTATGAAATTTTCAAGATTTAAAAGTTTGAAGTAATTGACACGTAATTAAAAAGTAATTGTAAAAATCAATTACATTAGATATGTAATTAATTACAATTACATTTTTATAAATCAATTACAAATTACATTCAATTACATAAAAAAATGTAATTAATTACACCCAATTACAAATTACAATTACCCCAACCCTGAAGTATTGGTACCACTATCTCATTAGTAATAGCAAGAGTATTATTAAACTTAAACTTAGTACCAGACCTAGTGTAATAACTATAACAACATAGATGAATTGATGTAACCAGCATGTTAGTGATGGCGACAGCGAGTGGTATTAATAATAGTGGTAGTAACATTACATTAATGTTACTGGTAGATGTAGTATTCTTGCTATTTGATACCTATACTTAGAGCATTTGAATATGTGTTATAAAACTGACCATGAGCAAATATTAAATCTAACAATAATAGTAGGTTACTTCACTAGTGCTAGTAAATGGTTTCCTAGCTTGAATTATTATCGTAGTTGAAATTGATATAGTATATACTTATACTGATTTTCATACACCAATGATGATTTATTTGTATTTTGAGCTTTTACTAAGACTTGTAGATCAAAGCAGCATCTAATAAACTTATAATAATCATCATTATATCGTACAAATATTAACTTGCAAATTAAATTTCTGAATTAAAAATAAATAATGCCAATAGTATTACTCGTAGTAACATGAACATTTACTATATTTGTACTGATTACATACTTTTCAACAACAATTTTAAATATTTAACTTTACAAAATAAGTTTCTATCGCTAAAAGTAAATTTTATGAAATTATTAAAATGAACTTTTAAAAAAGAGAGCTAAAATTGAATAAAAATATACTTCATTAAAGTAAATCAATATTACAAATTTGTTAAACTGAAATAATCACTATACATTTCAAAACTGCATGATTTAACATGACATAATTATCACATTGAATGAAATAACATGGAATGAATCATTGACGAAGGAAATTAAAAGATTCTTACATTAGTACTGAGATTACAGTACAATGAATTAATAGTGATATGTATTCTTAAATTGTAGAGTAAGCAATATTACTATTTATAGTCATAATGTTACACATGCTTACCCTACTTTATAAAAATTATTATAATTATATTTATAATATTTGTATTTATTGCAATAGTTATGCCATTACCCACTCACTACTATTTGCATTAGTTATAGTAATAATAATAGTATTAGTTATATACCTAGAGTAATAATAATACCACTAAGAGCTATAGTAAATATTATACTAAAGTAGAGAGATCTTTATATTCATCTTTTTATGAGAATATTTAAAAACTAAAACCATAAAATAATTATAATGCGCATACTAATACTATGATATTAATTATCACCATAGACTAATACTGATATACATATACTAATACTTGGTTATATCCTTATACTGCCCATGACTATAGATAACAGTGATATAATTACTATTAGTGTTATGTCTTATGAGTTAATATAAATAATTCTTATTTATTAATTATATTATTACCATATACAGAGGATATTATTGAGAACAGCACATAAGCAAGAGTATTTTCCAATGAGCTTGTCATGTGTGATAGCGACAGAGGTGGAAAAGAAAGATTAGAGACCGGAAGAGAGAACGGGAAAGCAGTTTAATTAAAAATTATATGGAAGAAAAAGTATCTGCCAGCAGTTGGATATCAGAACATCAGAATAAAGAATTATAATAGCCAAGACACATAAGGCCTGTCCAAATGTTCACATTTTAAATACAACAATCTACAAAGATGGGGGTTGTTGAAAAAAATTTAAATAAAAATCTCCTAGGCTTGGAAGAAGTAGAAAGAGCCAAGAGGTGTTATAAGGAGATGTCTATTAAGCTAAAAGTGCTTTATATAAGAGAGTATTAAGACCAGCTGTCGTGGTCTAGGGGTTAGAGCGTTTGCCTAGTAAACACGAAGGTCATGGGTTCAACCCTGACAAAGGCCATTGGTGATGTTAGGAAGAGCATCCAGTCATAATTGCTTCTGTGCCTCATTTAAATAAGTCCTTAGCCCGCTTTAACAAAAACCCTTTCTATCAGGGGTTTCTCACAGGGATAGTGGCTATAAACTTGCGTGAGTTTATTAAGAGCAGCTGTACTGTACAAAAATTAAACACAGTACATGAGTAGCAAAATGGCTTCTTGTGCGATGCATATGTCAAGTAGGGCACTCTCTGAACAAACCACAAGAGAAGTGAGTATGTGGCAGCAGAGGCCAAAGTGATGCCAACCACTCATGAGAAAGAAGAGAGATATAATTATTTTAGCAAAGCACGGATGACATCAGGAGAATGTTAAAATGAAAATGGACAAAACTTGCGTTATATAGAAGATGAGCCAAACAGAGATGCTGTGACACTATATACTGTTATAGGTTGACCCTAGAGCTAGATGTCTTAATATTGATAGTACAGACGCAAAAGACAAAACAATATTAAAATGGAAAAGTTTGGTAAAACTTGAAATCAAGCAAAAACCGCCACCCACACAAAAAAACTCAAAGGTGGTGAAATGTTGCCAACTAAAAATGATAATTTGATAGCAAAACGAATACTAATAGTTATTCTTATAGTTATACACTTAGAGTTAGTCTTAGTTTTAAAGTTGTTAATAACTATTAGTATTACTATTAGTATTAGTCTTACTAATAACTAATAAGTTCAGGTTATAATTATTATTCAATTATTTTATAAATCGATGAACTTGTAGTTGTTTAATAATCAAATTTCATCCTTTATCATGATCATATTCATTGTAAAAACCCCAAAGTGATTGTCAATGCCATACTCATTGAATCACATTCACATTGACATTCGGATTCACATTGACATTCACTTGTGTTGTCATTGTGATACTGATTGTCATTGTGATTGTGTCTTGTGATTGTCATTGTCACAGTCAATCACTATCAGTATCACCCATACTGATGGAGTGATACTTATATTAATTTAAACTTAGAACAAAGCTCAGCAAATTGTAATCTTTAGTGGCTTTAAAGCCATTGAAATATTATATTTATAATTTTATGTTTTAATTCATTGGTTGAAGCTATGCGGAGAGCCACCTGTCACTATTACTATTGGTAATAGTTGTGGGATTTTACAACTCAGAAATTTGTCGTACGATAGTTTGATTCGCTAGTCAATCACTAGACGAAAAACCGAAATTTTAAATTCGTCGATGCAAGGCTATAGTTTATAAATGAATTTAGATTAGTTTTGCGTAGGATGACTCTAATTTAGACCGTTGAGTAACTATGACATACATAATGAACTGGAAAAGACCACTTTTCTATTAGTATTTCAAGTCCAGTGGATATATCGTATACATATGTAAAGCTTCTGACCAAGTAATAGAAATACTACTTTTATAGATTATAGAGTATAGATTGTGCATGAGCAGGGAGTTTTAGTTTGTAGTACATATAATAAAAAATTGCTAATACTGCAATCTGAAATCATTCATATTTTATTTTAGTTATCTATTAGGTGTAAATTAAATTTATGCAGATCATTAGTCTTATTGTGGTATATAAGTTATTGGTCTTTATTTAATAAAAAAAAGGCAATAAAAGATATAAGCACCAAACACAGCACACTGATAATTATTTCCTTAATAAACTGCTTTGTGCAATAACTTTTAGTTATAATAAACAGGTTCTACAAAAAGTTTTTATGTTTTGGAAAGACAACTACTAACTAACAGTTAGTGTAACATAATTTTTTATAAATTCCTTAGCATAATCTGTTTTTTCTCATAGCTAGTTAACTTTAGGATTACAATTATTACATTGGTTGAATAAAAAGTTTGTAACATGTTATATTGCTATGCTGTCATGTATACTTAGTCATATAAATTTAATCCACCGTTCCATACTTGTATTTATTTCAGTTCCAAAGCAGGTTTTTGAAAAGTTGCCGGTGATTAATTACACAAATTTTATCTTATCTACTTTTTTACTTCTATACTTAACTTTGTCAGATTACAAATACAAGTTTATTAGGACAATAAGAAATTGTTAATCTTAGAAAAAAACTTTGCATAAAGTATGCATAAAGATATTTTTACTATAACTGAAATCAATGTTTTATTATTGACTTAAAAATATAGTAACCATATCATTCCCTTATAATATAGTGATGTAAATGAACATCATAAGCGTTTATATACTCTACACTCTTCACAAAACATTAACTCCAGTGTATGCAATATGAAAGATTATTAGCCTATGAACATGTCAGCTCACAACAATTTCTTGTAAACTGAGAGTTATTAAACAAATACTGCAAGGTAGATAAGTTCATAAGCCACTGTCTCTTGATATAAGATAGCACACACTACACAGCATAATCTATATGCAGTATATGCATACTCAGTGTAGGTGAGTAGGTTATAGTGGAAACTTAAAATTGCCAAAAGATCGAGTGGGCAACAGGCATATTTGATTGTATTTAGGACACAGGCTAAGTATCGTGCTGTATAACAATGTTTGCAAAAGATTTATTAGTTATTTTGATAATACAAGAATATAGCTGTTGAGCCTACAAACTTTGCATGCCTCAATGACTCTGTATTAGCTCATGCTGCAACAGGAATTCAGGTCGCTGAAAAATAACTGCATCCAGTATACCAGAGTACCAGCACATTACTGAAGAACCACGCCAAGAATCTAACACTGTGTGGTGTATCACCCACTAACCAAATCTTCAGATCTGCATTTGATGATCAGTTCACAGCATTTAAATCTAGTCAAGAAGATTATTATTAACCAGTAAGTATTTTCTTTATGACTGTTTCTTAAAATGAAAGTTTTGATGTTTAAAAATTGCTTGTGAGAGTAATTTATTGTAGCTGTTCAATTTTGTTTAAGTTAAATTACGAAGAGTACTGTATGGTATATAAATTTATATGTTTCATAATAAGATATAGCTGCGCTGCGATAACTGACCTACATGGCTTTTACTACATGCATGTATACTTAAGTAACGATATAACATATAATATTATATAGTTTTATGAAAACATTCATGTTGCTAAATGGATTTATTAGTTTAAAAATGAAACTTATCAAATTTAAGCTTTTGAATCTTTGAAGCATTGCAGTAAATTAGGAATTAAGCTGATTAGAATTAGAACAATGACTTAAGTTTCAAATATTGCATTATGACATGTAAACTTATAATACACTTATAACATCACTGCAATAATCTAATTTTGCAAAATTCAAATGACTATTGGCACTTTTAATTGGAAACTAACTATTGTCACAACCTGTCAGTTTTATCTAAATTATATGTTGTATGTAGATACTTTATATGCTGCATAACTGGTGTCATATTTTCTACATTCTCTTGTCACATTCAAATTAGTTGTATTGGCTTTAATATAATTATTGGGATTGAAAATTGCAATAGAAATCATTTTATAAAGTGGATAACTCTTGCAACCAGTGTTATTCTATCATTAGTATAGTTAACAGATCAAATTAAATATCTGCATTGCATATAATACGATAGGTCAACCCTTGAAATATAATAGTAACTTCTATTTGTTACATGATAACACTGTTTCACAAGGCAATGATAGACTGTTAGTGGGCAAAGACCTGTAGCCATTCTTGTCTGACAATACTTATAAATCTATGAAATCAGTTCATCAACACATAGGGATCATAAATCTATAGAATATCAAGCAGTATTGACTTAAAATGTAGCACAATATTATGTGTTGCACTGTTACTCATACTATCTTTATCCAGCAGCTTTGTTGAAAATCTGTTATAAAATAGAAACATGCTGGTCTAGTAATTGGGTCAGCGATTGGCCAATACGCACGCAAGTTTATAGTCACTATCTTTGTGAGAATGCTTGATGAAAAGGTTTTTTTAAAAGTAGGCTAAGGACTTATTCGTATGTGGCACAGGAGCAATTATGACTAGATGCTCTTCATCAATGGCTTTTACTAGGGATAGAACCCATGACTTCGTGTTTACTAAGCAAATAGTCTAACCCCCAGACCACCATCAATATTACTTTCAATAGTATATTGCTGCTAAATTAAACATATAAGCTTTTAGCACATTTATCAATTTCAATTGCCTGTCTTTTAATGGCAATGAAGATAGTTATTCAAGGGGCTATTGGTTGAATTGTATTAATTTGCATTAGTTTGTTAGTGTGTATATTTGGATTTGGATTTATTTACTACAAAATCACTATTATTAGAGTATTGTGTGGCAAGAATTTGTAAGGCTTGCCCACTAAAAGCTTTATCATCTTGCTATAAAAGAGAGATCATTAAATGCCTAAATACGAAGAATACATAAACAAAATTGCTGACGGCATCTAATCAAATTAAGAAGTTCGTGAATCCATAAGATAATTGGATGATGAGATGTAGATGTGATTGAGATATGATTAACTGTTTACCTGTATATACCTGACCCATACGTTAGCTGCCTCACTAATGACTTGCATCTGCACCAGACAAAGTGCTAGTAAAGTCGACTTCTAAGCAGTGCTCTACTGAGTAAAGGTATACAAGGCAGTTGATAGTTGTTTCTATATTATTAAGGTGAGTATTTTTACAAGAACAAATTTCTGGTAACATGGACTTACTTTGTATATATTGAGTAAATTGACAGATCGCGAAATCCTACAATTTTATAAGGGTCAAGTGATTCTGAAGACTTATAGGATAAAATATTTTCTGAGAACGGAAAGGTTTTTCACTTGTAGTTCAATATTATTCAAACTAACCTATAACGTATGCAGTAATAAGCCATGAAATAACCTACTACTACATAACTTGAATATAGCGTGAAAAAATCATGATTATGAAACTTTAGCTCTTAGCGCTCTACTTATATTATACAGTTCGACTGTTGACCAGTTTTACTTTATTTAGATTGCTACCTGTAGTACTTAAGTAAACCAACATGAACTATCAAGTATCCAGAATTAAAAAGAATTGGTATATCATTACATAAAAGAGTTTGTCTTGTGAGTCAGTAACTAGAGTTAGTATAGTATGTAGAGCTGATAACCTTGTCACAACTTCAAAAGTATAACATATTGTTAGCATGTCAACTGCCATTATAAATGCAGTTTTTAAGTGATATACAAGTCACCCTGTCTACTATGCATCATGTATACATATAATAATGTGTTAACACCCTTTACTAGCTGTTGATTAATAGTACAAAGTTTTAAACATGCTCTAGACTCTAGTTAGTATAATAGTGTAGTTACATTGGCTCCTAACAGGCAGGCTTAGATGGTGAAAGAAAAGGCAAATTATAAGAAACTTGTATAAATCGTTATTAAAGGAAGTTAATTCTTTACTAATACCACGAGCATAGATATTCAATGATGCAATTTTATTGCTTATTTTGGGTTTTTATGGTGTTTACAGCAATTTACTGGTTCATCCTTGATTAATGTATGCAAATCTGTGACGCATTGTCTGTTGTGGGCGGTGTGGGTGTTTAAAGTAAAATAGAAATATTTAGAATAATAATAATAACTGATGTTGTAATAATGTAATGCAACTAAAGTTTTTTTATTAGTCAGTGTATGCCCCAAGACGACTGTTTAGTTAAGCAGTACAAATTTTATGAAAACTAAATTTTAAATATGCTAAATTATTAATAGTATAAAAGTGGCAGGCCAATAATATAAAGGTTTCTAATTTTTCATGTAATATCAAAATGGATAACATCAATGAAATGGTTCTAAAGCAAAAAGTTTAAACTAGATTTAGCAAATTCAAAAATTTCATAGCAAATTGCAAACTTATTTGGCCATCACTGTGATATTAATTGTTACAGTTTATATTTTGTTTTTTCCCTAAACTTAGGTTTAATGTGTAAACTATGCTATTCTAAAACTATACTAAAACATGTAAATTCTTTTACTAATAAAGCAGTTGTTATAAGTTTGGGAAAGTTTTATGAAACTAGTCACATGCTCCTTACTTTAAATTATCATCATGCAGGTAACAACAGTTTAATTAGCTAGTTAGAATGCTAATTTAATCCTAACATTTTTTTAACTTCACTAAGCAGTCAGCATGCTGAGCTTCTCTGAAAGAAGCTAAACCTATAAAACTATAAACTTTTTGATAGTAATAAGTGTATGCCTTGTCATGAAATGTTGCATAAACAAAATATTGTATAACACTTCAACTACCAGCATCTGGTTGATTTATAGAGTTGTCACTAATAAATAATGAGAAGTTAACTCCAAAGCAACAATATTCAAATTATTGCTTTTTGATTAGTTTCTTTATTTAGGATGCAGGTGAGCATCTTTTGACTATGTTTAAATCCTTACATATATAATATATATTATGCTATCATATTTTGAATTAGGTGTACAATAAACTGTGAAATTATTATAAGCATCTACCACTGCACTTATAGGTATAATGTAATGTGTGTAATTATATTATGCAACTTGATTACAATAAATTATCAAAAAAATTGCTTACTATGGTAACACCTATTTGAATACATTTCTATATTTAATATGGAATACTTTTTATTTAACACTAAAGTAGAAAAAAGCTGAAATTTGAGCTTTTTTGTTTTTATTTTCACTGTTATGGTTGGTTTGGTGGTACAGTCAAGAAGAAGTAATTTCAATATATACTTTTAAGAGTCTTATTTAAAATTGGTTATACTAAGAATAAAACACAGTGTATTATAATGCAATAAAAATAGATTGGCCTTCATTTTCTGCAATCATTTATGCTAATCAAGGAGATTATTTTATTACAAGCGGTTTTACAGTAAGAATTCCATTGTTTTTAAGTTTCATTTATAGCAAGCCATGGTACATGCTACATATATTTAACCTAAATTTTTGAGTCGAAAAAATATAAAGAATATTTATTAAAGGCCTTTTTCACATCTTTATAGAAATTTGTGCATCAGAGACATATAATATAAATTTCATGCAACCTTTCAAAACTTCTTTGTTACCCTATCTTATTCAACATATTTATACAATACAGTTGGTTAAAAATGATTCTAATTGGTTAGGTTTTTAATTATAGCATGTTATGTGGGGGATAAGCAACAGAAAAATTGACAAAAAAGCACTGTAAATTATATATTTTCTCATAATACCTGCATATACATGCTAATTTAAGAAAACATAATTATGAATAATAATTCTACAAACAACTTGTCACTGTGTACTTTTAAGTAATAGAATACTATAAACTAACTGTCAAAACACATAACAAAAGACTACTTAAACATTTCATAATGATGACTAGGCTGATGACTATTTAAATATTGTTTAGATGTGTATCATGTAACCTATAGGTGTTGTGGGGGAAGATGACTAATGGCATTTGTATTATTCAACAACTACATAAACTTTACAGTTTTCTAGTCAGGCTTAACATTCTTATCTTTGTTTATGCTAATTTACTTTTCGATTGGTGTGGCAAGCCTTTATGATGTAAGAAAGTTAATGGGATAAGGAGATATCTATACTGTGATTATTCATCAAGTTGAATATTTGGGTATTTAGTTGTATATCTTAGTGATGAATCAGAAGACTACTGCAATAGACTATACCATACAAATTTTAACAAATCCTAAAACATAGAAACTGCAAAATGAAATCTAAAAAATCTAATTATGAACACAATCAGACACTTTGAAAACGTGAGACTATTTTCAGAATTTTATTAATGTAATACATCATTTCAATTTATATTTTAGTTTATAGAATGATAACTTTTTTCAGTACGTTACTTTAGTAATTCTCTATAAAAAAGACATTTTTAGCTAGCTTACAAAGTTTAGTACCATTACAGAGTAGGTTAAAAGCATTAAAGTAGAGTTCTTTTTCATCACAACTTATAAGCTGCTTAGTCTTATGCTTACCAATCAAATTGATAGACTATTATTTATTGTTTTTCAGTTATTTTAGTTGGGTTTGTCATGAATTTAGCAAGATAGAATGCAGAAGTAGCCTACAATATGGTTACACTTAATATTTGCAAAATAGTATTGATGGTTAGCAAGCAATACAATTTATAAAATAAGTTATTTGTTTTAGCAGATGTGTGATTTTCAAATAGCAATCAGCGGTAATATATCATATGGGAATGATTTAGTAAGCAATACCTAACTGGTAACTGGTGGAGTCATCTAAAACATGCAAAGTTAAGCAGCTTAGTATCAATTACTAACTAAAAATTATTTTATTACTTATTGTAGTGGTTACAAATTATTATAACAATTAACGAGCAATGCATCATATTATAATTATCATGTAGCACACAACCACCTGTTCTAACCACGTGCACATGCAAATACAGCAATATTACTGGTGTACAGAACTTGTCAACTATTGGTCATTAAACAATAATATACCACGTGGTTATTTACTTCCCAGGGTCAACATAAGGTCACGACATGCTTACTGACGGCTACGATGACAACGGTGACTACTACTCCGCTGAATGTGAAGGTGACGAGATGCCAGCCACTGAGAGAGAATTGGCGGAAGATGCCCAGTGGAAAGTTATTCAAAAGAATACTTTTACTCGCTGGACCAACGAGCATCTCAAACAAGCAAACAAAAGTATAGCATCTCTAGAATATGACCTATCTGATGGTTTAAGGTTATGTGCCTTAATAGAGGTGTTATCAGGAAAAAAATTCAAACGAATTAATAAAAGACCAAATTTCCGGTCTCAAAAGCTCGAAAATGTAACGACTGCATTGAAGTTACTGGAAGAAGACGAGGGCATAAAGATTGTGAACATTGGTAAATTAAATCAACTAAAACTAAGCGTGATCCTTTGTTTTTGCAATTGCTGTTGAGTTATCTGCTAAAGTTGAAAACTGTCATGATCGTAATGATAGTGATTTTTATAATAATAATTATTATCGTGACTGCGATCCTAAGAGTAAGAAACTGAAAGTCTAATACTTAAACTGTTATAGCTTATAAGTTATAGTTATACTACTACTAGTAGTAGTAATACTAATATTAATTATTAAAAGCTAATTGTAGTCTATTATATTTAATTTTATTCTAGGCATATTTCAATGTTGTATAATCACTTAATGATTGAGTAATAATCATAATGGTAATTAATAAAATTATTATTAATACTAATATTAATAGTAATACTAATAGTATTGTAAATGGTAAAATATGTTTATGGTGCAATTGCATTTCTTTTTAGTGATTTAGTTTTATGAAATTGTAAATTGCAAATATTAAAAATATCAATAGCATAGCACTGGTTACTAAGTTTAAGTAATAGTACTACGCTAACAAGTAACAAGTAATGCATAATGATAACATAGTTGTGAAAGCACTAAACAGTAGTAAGCCATCTGCATGTATACTAAATCTAATACAGAATTGATAGTTATTTATAAGACATTATCTAAATCTAACACTATTACTAAGTCTAATAGTTTTACTTTTAGCCTCATTGTACAGTTCATTAGGTGTGTATTAGTTATACTTCAACTCGATTGTCTGAAAGTAAATGGAAAGGCGGTATAAATTATATTTATAATATTAACTGTAACCATGTAATAAAAACTCAGGTTGAGGTTGCATTTAGTTTTACTGTTGCCATGAGCAAATTGGGTTTTTTAGATAACAATTAATTTATACAACTGCTATTAGTGTTGATAGCAGTTCTCTCTAAATAATTAAGGTGCCTGCCGGTTAGTATCTGCTTGAATAGTGCAACACTTGCATTAAATTCTTTTCAGAATAAGTTGATTTAAACACCAAAGTTGTCTCATCGTTGGTGCCTGATTTATATTAAAGTTGTTGAATATCTACGACTACCACCAATACTCACCATTATTGAATTTTAAATTATTTTTAATGGATGACTTAGGACCAATGTAAGAATTTAGTCACACTCACTAGATCATTAACCTGGAAAATGTTGAGAAATGATGATTTTGATTTTGAAAAGTTCTGAAGATTGCAACAGTCTGTTTATTGAAGACATCATTAGCTTGACACACACTGATACTAGCTGGTGACAGTAGCTTTTTTATTTTTATTGCTCTTCATGCTTTGTGATCATGCATCCATGCATTAGTTTCTATAAGCTTCAAATATCATGTTGAATTATTAGAGTGGATCATATAATGGCTGTGGCCCATTCATTTGATTGATGGTTTATGTTATTTTATGCAAAGCTCACATCAGTGTTAAGTTATAATATAGGTTTACTGCAAGCTTGTAGTAGTTGAAGAATATTATGCAGATTATCCCCTCCACTGCACTTGAAAGAAAGTATTGCTTTTAGAAAGTTATGCAAATCAACTTGGAGCACACTGAAAAAAATAAAGGGACATTTTAGTCAAAATTCATTACCCAACGTTCATTTGCAAATATTGCCGGTATTTTATTTTAAACACTCTAGTGAATGCTGTTTCTATCAGCCACCAGAGTATAAAATCCCTACACTCAAATTTGTCCATGCTCACCAACTTGCCTTGCGAAAGTGTTTGGAATGCTAGTTAGTGAGAGCCTTGCAGCCTCATTTCCTGTGGTATAATTAATCAAACCAAGAGACTGCATGTCATCTGTGCATAATAATTTACTGGAAACACTTTTTTACCTGCAAGCTGTGTATAGAAACTATGCAGTTTAGCATGCAGACATTTATGCTTATAGCAAAGCAACATTGAATATCAGTATGTAAGTAAACTGTGACTAGTAAACTAATTCTGGGAGGTGAGAGATATAGATTTTCAATCAACTTGAGTTTTTAGTTTGGCGTTGGGGTTTCAGACTAGGATTGCCTTAGTTTACAGATAACCCTCATGCTATAAATATTATTGAGATTTAGTACAGCTTATCAAGTATGAACTGTTCATATGAATTAAATAATTGAATTTCCTAAGCTAATAAAATTTATCAAAGGGTTCAACAGCACTCGAAGATTAGCTACTGGAGTTTTAACTTTTACTGTAAAGTATGACCATATCAAAGTCAGTTGCGGCTAAGTTTTAGCTAATAAAGGGTTTGGCTGTCGTTGACCAGCAGACTGGAGATAACTGACCAGTCTTTACTGGTCAGTTGCAGGATCAATGCCTCTGAATGGGGCCAGTCAGCTAAAATTATTCTATTTATATCTGCATTACTGCTGTCCTAAAGTTTCTCAATAAAAAACAACTATTATGTTTGCTAAGTGACCGTAATCACTATGAGTGTATTTCTTGATGCCTTGCCATTCTATACTAGATATTTCAGGCTTCGTGTGCTTTGCTTCTTGCAGACAGTACAGATATTGTTGATAGTAAGTTGAAGCTGATCCTTGGCCTAATATGGACACTCATCCTCCACTACTCCATCTCTATGCCCATGTGGGAAGGCGAGGAGGACATGCCAGTTTCAGATGCAAAGGATGGGCCGACACCCAAACAGAGGCTTCTTATTTGGGTGCAGAACAAGCTGCCAGAGCTGCCGGTGCGAAACTTCACCACCGACTGGAATGATGGCCGGGCTATTGGTGCTTTGGTTGACTCAGTGGGCCCAGGTATAGATTTGACAGTAAATTGTGTTTTTGATGATAATTTATGCACACCGTTGCTACCAAGCTACAGTCATACTACACAAGTCACACAATGCTGCAACGCATACTAAATCTGTGCTGTTGACAAACTGATCAAGTTGAAATACGAAGTGGCTACTATTAGAATGGATTGTTTGCTGTAATACCCCTGAGAAAGTATTTCGTATGATTTTCATATATGCTACATTGTTACTATACTACATAATAACAATATTATTTGCTCAACTGGAAAGTCTATTGTTTGAGTTATGGACTTGCTTATTCATCTTGCATTAGCCAGTCTAGGGCGCAGTCATCTATTGATATTGTTTTACTTGCCACTTGCAAACTTCTACCTATCTTTTTTTATTTACATTAGGTGTTTAGACAAGTTTAAAACTAGGTTGCTTCCTCCTGCTGGAGTTTTATGTGCAGTTTTTCTTTATTATTAAAAAGCTGTGGTTATTTAAAAGTATCCTTGTGTACTTTTCTTTTATAGTGTAATGCTATCTGCCAGCTTCTTCAAATTTCATCAAGCAACATGTAATTTGACTTGTTGCCTGGACACTAGAATGTATAGCCTATTCGTACTGCTTTTTGTGTAGAAGGCATGTGACTCTAATATTATGCTGGCCTTTTGTCACGTATATGTGTGGCATTAGCAGAAACTCTGGCTTGATTCCTTGCATTTTATTTGCTAGGTCTGTGTCCTGACTGGGAGGACTGGAATCCAGACAGTGGTAAGAAGAATGCCACCGAGGCAATGGATCTTGCAGAGGAATGGCTTGAAGTACCACAGGTTTGTGAATGTCACATGGATATCAGCCAAGCTGCAGTGTTGCTTCATTTCACATGACCTAGTTTTCAATTATAAATAAATAAATGAAGCTTTGGTTACAATGAAAGCTCACTGCCGGCAGTGGATCACTGGTAATGCATTATGTTTTCAAGCTTCGAATTATGCAAATGGATTTTTCATTCAGATATTTAGAAACAGCTCATACAAACCACAACCACAAATTTATGAGCATCCGAAAGAGCATCCATTGCATAATTCGAAGTAATCGAAACATCTCACACAGAGCAATATTGTTGAGTTCCACAAATAACTTTTCTCATGATGTTAAATATAAAAGAATCCTTTTGGGCCACAAAGGGGTACTGTTCACACTATTTGATTTTAGTTAGTAAGCTATTGCTCTCTGAGTTTGTTTAGTGAAATAGTGATTGTAACATGGATGTGTTTGCCAGTCAATGATTATCTGCTTAAAAACAGCTATCAAAACTATACAACAATTATGAAGTAAAACATGCTGTTGAGTATGTAGATAAGGGTGATAAGACATAGTGCAGAGTATAGTATAGTAGTTAGTGTTAACTTAGCTATCAACTGTACCTATGTATAGTTCAAACAGGATATGGAGATGTGGTGATGCTGGCCTATTAATAAAGCAGTGTAAATGATGAAACTAAACATATTTCTGCTGATTGACAGTAGCCAGACTTGGCTTGTGGGTGGATCCTAATCCCTTGTGGTAGAGTGGCTGATCAGTAAACCATATCTCACTTGTACTTGCAGCTTATAAAACCAGAGGAGATGGTTAATCCTAAAATTGATGAGTTGAGTATGATGACCTACTTGTCCCAGTTTCCCAATGCTAAGCTGAAACCTGGTGCTCCACTTAGACCGAGAACCAACCCTGCCAGAGTTCGGGCTTATGGTCCAGGTATAAACCCTACCACATTCGAATCTGATGCATTGTGTTATTGTAGGTCAGATTTGAAATCATATAAACATAGGTAATAAATGCTCATGTTGCTCCACCATTATTCATGAGTCTTTCAACAGCTTTTGTTTGATCTGCTCACACTCCAATAACTTTAAATGTTTTGGAAAATCAAGTTTTAAATGCATTTTGTTTTGACTGGTATTTATGAAATGAGTGATAGGAGTAGATAGATAGAGCTGACCTGTAATTTGAGTTTGACATTATTCACTGAATAGCCAATTTAATCTTCAAGCCAACCTCGCATTCACAAAACTAAAGAATATGTGAAGATTTGATCAGGCTGACTGGTGTTGGATATCCAACTTTTCAATGAATTCCTAGAAAGCTATCACCTTTGTTACTGTTCAGGTCTTGAAAAGAAAGGCAATTGCAAGGGGCGGCCTTGCAATTTCAAAATAGATACATTTGCTGCCGGCAAAGGCCAGCCCAGCGTAGTTGTTACAAACCCTGGTGGTAAATCAGAAAACGTAAGTGGGAAAACTGCCTGACTAAGTTATGTCCCGTGTTACCTGTCTTGTGCAATATCTTCAAGCATGATTACAGTTCAGTTAACATTGCTAAGCTCCATGTTGTAACAAATTTGAAAATTGTTGATGGAAAGCGATATATAGTAATAGACTGTTCTATGAAACATACCGAAACGTTCAGAAATGGTGAGAAAATTCTAGACCTCATGTTAAACATCACAATAACAATGTATTAGCTTTCCATTATAGTCCATTCATATCAACTGACTGATGCTGATTTTATCACAGCCAAAGGAATTACGATAAGCACCACCTAAGAGGGTTGGGTATAGTTAGTTGTGCTCATACTAGTGTTAGGGAAAGGGAGGTGGGCTTTCTTTATTCACACTGAAATGCTAGAGCTAAAGGCCTACTGAGATTGACTAAGCTTTCACTTTTTTTTGAAATACTGGTCCAGTTTCAGTTAGTAAGTGCAAGATTCATCATGCATACTTGAAGTTTGATGCACAAGTTTGTACTGCTATTGTACTGGTATATTATGCTGCCAGTGGTTAAACAGAGTATCCTTGCTGTGACATGCAGTGATGTGAAAACTCTTCTGTTTTTCTAATGGAGTAGCCTTAGGCCCTTTTACTTGCTATGTATGTCACGTGTGGGAAATGCATACACTATAGCAGCCTGTGCTCCATCTAAGTTGGAAGTGATGCGATGTTTTCTGAGTTATACATGTAGTTAATGCATGGTGCATGATGTCTTTATGCTGTACGTAGGACTTGAGCCTGAAGGTGTGTGTTCGCTCGCCCCGGCTTACTTTACTGTTGAGACATTTAGTGCAGGCCGTGGAGAAATCACTGTCCAAGTGGTCAATGCTGATGAACAAGCTGAAGAGGTAATGCAGTTGACAGATAATTTTAAAAGTCAATTAGGTGTATATAGTTTACTGACAGTTTAATGCCCTTCTCCTGCCATTTAATGATATTCATGGCATTCATAAAGATAAGCTACAGTTCACTACTCTCTTCAATACTTCACTGACTTCACAAAGATGACTGCCGAGTGCAAACTAAACCCAACATCGTGGAACTGGAGTTTCAGTCAGTATTAGCCAATGGTTGTCTCTGAGGCTTCCACAAAACAAATCTGGTAGTTAAATGCAGCATGTAAACTTACATCTTGGTATAAAGCCTCGAACTGCACATTATTAAAATTATGGAGGTTTATAAAATTTGACTTCTCTCAAACTAGAGTTTCTTACAGTCCATGAAAGTCACTGTTGGCATAAAATGCAATATGTTGAACTGTTGAGTGAGCTTTGACCTTATTATGTTTGAAAAATGAAAGAGCCGCCTGCTCACCTAGTCTTAGTCCGTAATGCATCCTCTGTCATGCAGTTGAAGTGCCCAAATTGCTGATTTCCATTTTTTATCAATAAAGAATTATTAAAGCACAGCCATATTAAAACCTCGTGTCAAATTTTGTCATTTTTATGAAAAGCTGAAGGAGTTCTGCATTTCATTGATTTTAGTGTGAAGTTGTGTTCAACAACGACAGAAACCTTACTTATTCCTGCTCATACACCCCCTCGATGGAAGGAGAGTACACAGTGAGTAACTTCAGTGTTATTAGTGTGTCCATTAGTTTCAGTTGACTAGTACATGTGCTATGGTAGATGGAGCATGGTGTAATTATTTCGTCTGAGTTACTACTATCTGCATATGCAAGGTGTCACAGCATACTTAATCACCAGGTGAATCAAGTTGTACTTAGACTAGTTAACAAATGATGTTGTGTAAACTAAGATGACTTTTTTGTATAATATTTCAATTTTATTGGAGGTATGATTGTACTATTTTGTCATGGCAGCCGTTCTACGTCTCTGATATTCTCATGTTTCCTACATAACAGCTGTAGGTATAAATTGCAGTGTTGGTTGAGATATCTAATGTTGCTGCTATTAGGTCATCATCAAATTTGCTGGAAAAGAAATCCCAAAGAGCCCGTACAAGGTGAAGGTTGAAGGTGCGGCTGGAGATGCAGAGAAAGTGACTGCTGTAGGGCCTGGCTTGGAAGCTACTGGTGTGCAGTGCGGCAAGAAAACTTATTTCGAAGTGTTTACAGAAGGTAATTGTTTTCCACTCTATCATTATAATCAGCATTCCTGAGATACCCAAGTGGGTGGATTAGTCAGCCAGCATACCTCTGTAGTGTAGATGATGTACCACCCAACTAGACTGGTCAGTAGTTATTAGTTCTTACACCCTGCATCTCTGGTGAAAGTATGTTAGATATTTTTACCTACTATTATTTTACTCAAAGGAGATCAGCTGCCTTAGCCTTGCTTTAGTTAGCTGGAGGGCACCGGTTTTGTAGGTATAGCTGTTTCTCACCACAAGTCTCTTTTGAAACTGAGTGCTCCAAAATTATATATACAATTATTCTACCTGCTGAACCATCTTATACACATTTGACTCTGGAAATTGGAAAGACACCCCCAGATTTTGGATGTAATGTAAAATTTCACTTTGTCTTGCAGGCAGTTGCAGGTTCTCTCTAAATGTTATAAACACCTAGAGTACATTTGGGGTAGCAGTGATGACTTTAGCTGCGTTTTCTGCTCTCCAACAAAACTCTGTCAATGTGATTTTTCAGAAAATGTTATAATATTTACCTTTTGAGTCATAGGTTTTGACAAAAATATGCTGTAATTAGTCAGCCTTTGCATTAGGTTATTAGGTGGTGTGGGGTAATGGCAGTGGAATTTATTTATATCATGTTACATTTAATAGGGCACTTAGAAATTAAAAACTACAGTAGAGATCCTGCAGTATGTTACGCTAGGATATGTTTGATAACATTTTGTTTGCTAACTGCAAACAATGCAGAGAAACAAACATCTGATGAATCATAGGGCTTGCAGTTACTAATTTTCATTTGATAAGACCCATATAATATTATTTCACCAAGCTTCAATTTTATATAATTTATCATTGATTTTAGAGGCTCTGCAAGGTACTATTTTTATGATGGAATTCATTCCAATAATGTTCTTCTAACCCCCCCTTTATGGCTACCCGCATGAATGACTTCTTTGTGTTGCCAAGATCTTTTGGAATTAGTCTTGATACACCCACATGCTATTTTATCATACCTTGCCCATTTCCTTTGGTGATCAACAATAACACTGACTGAATGCTCTTTCATGGGAAAAAGTTACTGGCTGGTGACTAATTGAGAAATGTAAACCTGCAAGTTATGCAGCCACACCTCAGTCCTGACTGAGTACTTGCATTGCATAGGAACGGTGCATAGTAAACTGAGATAAATAGTTAATTGAACTGGGGTTAAATTGCGAACTTATCAACATATGGAGCACAGCATTATACGTGATCACTATCTACCCCTTGCATCTGATATATCAACAGCCGGCTGTGTTATTTTAATTCCGATTGTGTTATACTATTACTGTACTAACTTTGCACATGTGTAGCATGTTTAATTCCCCAGTTGTGCTTGTCTTCTTGTGAAAAACTGTTCACTTCTACTCAAAACTTCTTTATGCTTATTGAAGTTTACACTTCTACTTGCGCTATGCTCAAAATCTGAATTTTAAATTATATTTTATTACTAGGGAAGATTAGGCAAACTGTTTGACTACATGATTTCACGCTATAGTGATTTGGGACGCCAACCATTGAAATTAATCAACTTTAGATGCAAATACACACTCTGACCCATTTCTCTCCCATATTTCATTTTTAAATTGTGTCACTGTTTATACACAGGTGCTGGTGTGGGTAACATTGAGGTTATCATTGTTGATGGACATGGACACAAGGACACTTGCAAACCAAGGATCAGCAAGTCCTCTGAGACAACCTACTACGTAGAGTACATGACTAAGGAGACTGGTAGATATTCAGTACATATCTATTTCGCTGGCAAAGAGATCCCACTCAGTCCATACACAGTCATGATTGGTGCCCGTAAGTTGATTTCTTTGCCATTTTCATTGTTTTCCAGTTGATTCCTGAAGCTTTTTTTAATGTGCCGATTATGGAATAGTATTTCTGGCTTTTCAAACTCAATGAATCTGTGATAAATGAGACAGGTTTTGATTGATGGCAGTCACAGCTCAACACTGGTGACCTTAATATCCTACATTGCAACTCACAGTTTTTGTGATGGGTTTTGCAGCTGTCGTTTCAAAATTGTAATGCATCGTTTAAGTATTACTTGAATTTTACAGAGGAAGTGTCAAATTTGTACACAAGCTTAAAACTCTACTTCAACCTAGTCTTGTGATGCAGGAATTCAGCATAAATGTAACCTCTGTCAACAAGCCTGTGCAAATATTTGCACAAGTATGCTAGTGTATTGGCACTTTTTTGTATTCACTCTTTATAACCTAACAAAAATGTACAATACAAATATTACAAAACTGAACTTTACTTCTTCCTGGAGGGCTTAGCTCACACTGTCAAATATCTCACGTAAAGCTGTAAAGCTGACTAATGGCGACATAAGTTTTTCTTTACTAACTGATGCAGAAATATGACTTTTTAAATGGGCTATGGCTTGTTATTGTTTACAGCCTACACTATGAAATATGGCTGGTTTTCCACTGACCTTTATTTCAGACTGAATGTGCATTTTGTTTGTTCCAGCAACTGAACCGAAGAAGGTCTATGCCACTGGCAGAGGTGTTCAGGGTAAGGGGGTGAGAGTGCAAGATGTTGCCGATATCTTGGTTCACACAGAAAGTGGAGGGGAGGCTGAGGTCACTGGCACCCTAGTTGGACCATCCGGTAGGTTTGCTAGTTTGTACTAAGGAACTCATTCTAGAGCTGTGTGTACTTTGCTGGGAATACTTGGAACTATCTTTTACCATAATCTAATATGCTTTTATCATAACAAACTCATTAGAGTAATGCAAGTGGCTCGGTCAGCAGATATGATATGTGCAGTATTTCTTGCAGTTTGAGTGGTTTTCTGAGTGTAAACAAAATCCTGTCACGATCTTTATTTGTGGTTTAGCTGTGCAGTCTAACCATTGAAACATCAGCACAATAGGCTAACTGCAGTTCTGATTACTATATTATATTTATTATACATATTATAGTAATTATGTGGGCTTGATTGAATCTAGTTGTAGTAATATGCAAGATATTATTCCAAGTATATTTTCTTATTTAGTGGTTTAATCCTTCCTACTAACTACTGCATGCAATAATAGTATTTAGAATATTGTGTTCATCAAATAGCAGGTGATACCCCAGACATAGGTGGCTCTGGTGATGAGCCCCTGGAAGAGTCCATATTGTCAGGTAGCTCTTTCAATGATTAAAACCAGGCGGTTTCAACTTTTCAGCTTGCTGGTTCTTTCTAATAAATTAATTTCATTTCCCTTGTCTGCTATACAAAAATTCAGTGGTTTAAAGCACTCCTTTATGCTATCCCCTACTACTTATCAAAAGTAAATTACTAAATGAGCAAAAATATATAACACCTACTCTAAGATTTGGGTTGCTTGGGTTAGTCAGGATTAGGGTGGTAACATGCACTTCTAGCAAAGTTTCAGCATGGATGAGTGCTTTAAATGCTGTTTAAATTTGGCTAATCAAAGACAACTCTTAACACCATGGTATAGGCTCTAACATTCTAGCTCATCTCACAGCATTCTTCACAGGAATTTTGGTATTTGTTTCAATTCCTTTCTGGTTGATTTGCAAGTTCTTCTAAAGATTATGGAACTTCGTATATATATTGCAAACAGTATCATGCATTAGCTTAATTAGGATACAAGTATAAATAGTTGCTTCTCAATTTATGAATGAGTTCATAACTTTTTCTCTGTGGGTAGTTATAGAAATAATTAAATTACAAGTATGATTGTTGATTTTAAGATTTGATCAAGTTCAAATATCCAACAAAATTGTATAAAAATGATTGTGATTTGATATACATATGCTTATAATAGTATTGCTCAGTGGTTTCACAGTACACTTTACCACTTAATAATATATTAAATGTGATTAAAAGAGAATCAGATGAGGTAAATAGTATTTACTCCTTTACCTAATTTGGCACGCCTCTGTGAAGCAGCATGCTTATTTGAAGCCACTAGTTGGAGCTTGAAGTTGGAGGGCAATTCTGACTTTTAATAGCAGTTTCGGTTTGGAGTTTTATTAGGGTTGTGTCATAAGGCTTACCTACTTTAAACTTCAGGCTCCAACTATTGTCTTTCATGCTTGTCTTATCTTCTAATTCATTGATATGCCTTTTAAATCTCTTAGCATCTAAATAAGGATCAACGTGATAATCTTTTTTTAAGGAAAATCTGAGCCTTTGAAGTTTAAGAAAATAGATGCCAACACATATGAAACTTCATATAACCCAGCTGAACCTGGAAACTATACTGTCAACTTGCAGTTTGGAGGCTCTCATATAGCTAAGAGTCCATTTAAGGTCAGATTTTTTATCATGCACTGGTATGAACGAAAAAAGCGTTTCTATTCATGGCAACACTTTTCAACTAAATGTTTTTTAGGTGGCAGTTGGGCCTTACAAGACCAGCAAGATTCGTGCATATGGTCCTGGCCTGGAAGGTGGAATGGTTGGCAAGCCGGCTGATTTCATTGTAGAGACCAATGGAGAAACTGGAGCTCTGGGATTTGCTATTGAAGGTCTTCATTATATGGAATAAAATTATCTGTTTGATTTCTGTTAACAAGCTAGATTCAACTTAAATTAAACCATTCATTGTCATCTTATTTTCAGCTACCAGCACTTGAAAATTGTACAAATATCTAATACTAATGATATGTTGTGTTTTCGAGTATTATGTATGAGCTGAATTTTTAAAGGGCCATCACAAGCTAAGATTGAATGCAGTGATAACGGGGATGGCTCTGCTGATGTTACATATAAACCAACAGCTCCAGGGGAGTACGCTGTGCACATACTTTGTGATAATGAAGACATACCCAAGTCACCATTCATGGCCATGATTGCTCCAGCTAATTTGGCAGCAAATAGTGATATGGTAAGTGAAATAAACTGAAATAATCTTAATCCTGTTAGCATTTCTTATTCACCTTTTTTTAATTACCATTGCGATAGCTAGCCAATATTTTTGTAAAATTGAAAAGGCTACTTGCAAACTGCTTACACACTACTTCTAAAACTAAGATGCATGTTTTCTATGATTACAATTATTGTTTGCCATAGAAATGACCATACATTTAACCTATAATGCCTGATTAGATTTTGTTGTGCTTAGTAATGCGTTTGTTCAGCTATTCTAACTATGTGTGATCTTTCTGTCAGTGTTGAGTTTCTTTGTAGCTGTGAATAAATGTATTATTAGTTTTGCTTTTCTTAGTTGCATAAATGCATCCTACCTTCAAGCTATGTTTTGCCTTCCTGTGTGTTTTTCTTTTTGCACCTCATGCTACGTAAATATTCAGATTATTCCTGAGTCTGCTCTGACCGCTGAATCATCTCCCGATGGCATAGTAGATGAGGACCTTATAAGTCCTGATCTTGCCAGAAAGGCTCATTCTATGATGCCTAATGGAAACTTTGGGCCTGACTTTGAGCCCAGTGAGGTGAGATATGACTCAATCAGAAACTGGGAGGACTCGATCATTAGGCAGACTTTTCACTTTAGGTTTTCCAAACAAAAGGTGTGATGTACACCGACAATCCACTTGTGAGCGAATATTATACTAATAATTTCAAGTCATGAAAAGAGAAATTCTCAGTAATATTAGCTTTGCTTCGCTTTGAATCCATGCTTTTCTGTAAGTTGAGTTACTTCAAGTAGAATGTACGTATGGGGTAAGTTACTATTTTGTGCTTGATCTTTCACCCTTCTCTTGATTGTGTTGCCTAAAGTGAATCTTAACATTAGGCGTGTTGTGTGCTGTCAAAATCCTGCAAGCTGCTTTATTTTAGTTGTGGTTCTAGCTTTTGTACTGTGCTTTTAGAGTCTAAGACAATTTACACCTGACTATAGAGTTACAAGGATCAAATAATTTGTGTTTAGGTAGTGGTTAGTGGCCCTGGTGTGGAGAAAAATGGTGTCACCCAAGACCAGCCTGCTCAGTTTACTGTTGACACCACAAAAGCTGGAAAAGCACCTCTCAAAGTGTATGGTGAAGATGCCAACGGTGAACCTCTTGATATCAAAGTCAAGGACAATGGTGATGGTACCTATACCTGCCAGTTTAAACCCAAAGAACCTATAAAGCACACTGTCATTGTTACTTACGGAGGCGTGAATGTTCCCAAGAGCCCTTTTAGAGTGAGTAGCCAAATCTTTAGTAAAAATATACAAAATATTTAGTGTTGAATTGAATTCTTATGATATCCACATTCAAAATTTCATAGGTGTACGTGGAGGAACCATCAATGCCTGAAAAAGTCAAGGTGTTTGGTCCAGGAATTGAGGAAGGTGTTGCATGCTGTGAGCAAACACACTTCTTTGTTGACTGCACAGAAGCAGGTCCTGGTGATGTTGCAATCTCTCTAACTAATGACAAAGGAGTGGATGTCCCAGTAGACGCAGAAGATAATGGTGAAGGCTTATTCAGGTACAATTTGTAAACTCAGTATTTTGTTTCATTTCGAGCGTTTTCGTATATCAAATGTTGCCGGAACTACGGTTTTGTACAATTGGTGGATCATCAATCTATGTTAAATTGGGTTATTGCAGAATTGAATATGAGCCCAAAGAATATGGCACCTATACTGTTAGCGTGATATTTGCTGACCAGGAAATTCCAACAAGTCCTTATAAAGTACACATTGAACCTAAAATTGATGTTAGTGGTGTCAAGGTGGTCGGCTTAGATAAAGGTAAATCTATAGTGTAATTTTAGCAGGGTATAATTCATAGTTTTTATTTATATTTACAATCTAGTGGTGCTATTTTGATTCCTCTTGCTTTATACATAGGCTTTACTGTCCGAAAAATGGCCAGATTTCAAATCAAAGATAGTTCAAAGGTGAGAAAGCTGTTTGTTAGTGTGATTATACGGTCGCCTAGTGGTAAAGTTCTTTGCCCATTAATTCAAAAGGGACATAGTCTATATAACGTCTCATTTACACCGAATGAAGTTGGAGAATATACCATTGAGGTTTACACTAATGGCATGCTAGTCAATAATAGTCCATTTAAAGTTGCTGTAATATCTGATGGACAAAAGCAAATACCCAACCCTACCAAAAGCAAAGGAACCAAAATTAAATTTGCCAATCCTGCCCATGTCAAGCAAGCTGATGCTGAACCGAGTAAACCATGGTTGAAAAAACCATCTACAAGAGATCCCAAAGCTATTTCCCCTAAGGAGCCATTTAGTAAAAATAAAAAAACTGGAGCGGCAAAGGAAGCTGATAATGTGCCAGAATGGGTGAATGCACAACTCAAACATTTCAAGAAAAAAGGTGTGTCACAACCTGAATCTGATAAGAAGTTACCAGAAACCAGTAGCGATAAAAACCAAGGAAACAGCAAAGTTGATAGTAAAAAATTTGCCCCCCAAAAGAAAGACAGCTGTGACCAAGCATCCAAAGTGAAAGTATATGGTGATGGCATTGTTACTGGATACTGCAATCAACGATGCATTTTCACTGTTGATTGCCCAACAGCAAATGCAAACATGCTGGACTTTTCTATTGATGGCCCTGTTTCAGTTCAACTTGCGTCTAAAGACCTTGGTAAAGGAAAATATGAGGTATCTTACACACCTACTGCATCAGGAATTTATACAATCAGCATCAAGTTAGGTGGCCAGGCAGTCCCGGGAGCCCCCTTTAAGCCAAAAATATTAGAATCACTCAAACCTAGCTCTCAAATGAAAGACAGCTGTGACCAAGCGTCTAAAGTGAAAGTATATGGTGATGGCATTGTTACTGGATACTGCAATCAACGATGTGTTTTCACTGTTGATTGCCCAACAGCAAATGCAAACATGCTGGACTTTTCTATTGATGGCCCTGTTTCAGTTCAACTTGCGTCTAAAGACCTTGGTAAAGGAAAATATGAGGTATCTTACACACCTACTGCATCAGGAATCTATACAATCAGCATCAAGTTGGGTGGCCAGGCAGTCCCAGGAGCCCCCTTTAAGCCAAAAATATTAGAATCACGCAAACCTAGCTCTCAAAAGAAAGACAGCTTTGACCAAGCGTCTAAAGTGAAAGTATATGGTGATGGCATTGTTACTGGATACTGCAATCAACGATGTGTTTTCACTGTTGATTGCCCAACAGCAAATGCAAACATGCTGGACTTTTCTATTGATGGCCCTGTTTCAGTTCAACTTGCGTCTAAAGACCTTGGTAAAGGAAAATATGAGGTATCTTACACACCTACTGCATCAGGAATCTATACAATCAGCATCAAGTTGGGTGGCCAGGCAGTCCCAGGAGCCCCCTTTAAGCCAAAAATATTAGAATCACGCAAACCTAGCTCTCAAAGCAAAAAAGACAAAGTAAAGGCGTTTGGCTCTGGATTGGTATCTGGGGAATGTGGGAAGACATCTAAGTTTGTTGTTGACACTTCTGAGTCTGGTTTGGGCAAACTTGATTTCAGCATAATAGATTCAGGCAAAAAACTTGCATCTACAACAAGGTCTCTGAACACTAACCAGCTAGAAGTATCATTTGTTCCAACAAATTTAGGCCAGTGTAATGTCGAAGTTTATTTTGATGGAAATCCTATACCTGGATCACCGTTTAAGCCCAAAATAGAAAAAGCAATTAATCCTGCAGCTGCAGTTGAAGTGTGTGGTGAGGGTGCCATTCAAGGTGAGAATGGCAAGCCTGCTTCATTTGTAATTGACACGTCAAAAGCTAGCAAAGGTAAACTTGCGTTTGATATTAGTGGCCCCATCAAACCACAAATTACTTCTAAAGAAATTGCTCCTGGGAAAGTTGAAGTTACTTATGTGCCTCGCCTTACTGGGGTTTACACTATTGCTGTTACTTACGATGGGAATAATGTGCCTGGCTCTCCTTTCAAGCCCAAGATCAGCAAAGGTCACCAACCAAAACATGAACCTAAAGTGAAAGTTTATGGACGCGGTTTAAGTTGTGCGAATGTAGGCCAAGCTGCTGCTTTTATTATTGAAGCTGGAAGTTTGTCTTTGGAAAATATCTCCTACAAAATTCATGGTCCTGAGATTCCTACAATGTCGTCTAAGAATATTGGTTATGGAAAGCTAGAAGTTACTTATATTCCAAAACACGAAGGGAATTACAGTATTGAAGTTACTTACAATGATAGACATGTCACTGGATCTCCATTCTGCTCAATTAGTAAACCATCGTCAGTAGCAGCTAAAGAGATAGAAGTGTTCGGAGAAGGTTTGACTTCAGGAGAAGTGGATAAACCTGTTTCATTCACTTTAAGGGCAGTTGATTTTGAAGTTGACAAGCTACAAGTCGATATTAATGGACCTTCTAAACCTACTGTTACTTACAGAACAATTTCTTCTAGTGAATGTCAGGTCACATACACTCCACTGATCTCTGGAATGTATAGCATTGATGTGGCTTATGATGGTAAACCTGTGGCCCAGTCCCCATATAAAACAGAGGTAAAAACCTCAAGCCTTGTTTCTAGAGTGAAGATAGATGGAGATGGTTTAACCCATGGAGTAGTTGGCAAACCTAGCACATTTGTTGTTGACACCACCAAGTCAGGATTAGGAAAATTGGATTACAACATTATTGGCCCATGTAAACCCGATGTTTCATTAAAAAAATTAAGTTTGAGCAAATCAGAAGTTACTTTTATCCCTTTTGAAGTGGGCGTATATGCCATTAATGTAACCTTCAACAATGAACAGATTCCAGGATCACCATTTTCTTCCCATATTGCACCTGCTCGTGATTCTCCTTCGTCAAAACAAACTACTCATGCCACAGATAAAGTGGAAAACAATGAAAACCATTTTGGGCGCAAAAAAGACCCAATATTCAAGACTGAAAACGCACCCTTACAAGAATCAATAAATGATGCAGAAGCTCCTTCAAGTATTGCTTGCAGTTCTGCGACAACTCCCACTGAATGTTTGAATAATCCAGTCTTTAAATGTTCAAATACAGGCCTAATCGTATTTGGTGCTGGATTAGAATCTGCCATCTGTGGGAAAGTGACAGAATTTTATGTTGATACTTCTGAAGCAAGTCCAGGAAAACTAGATTTTGTAGTACACAGTCTAGGTGGGACAACAGTACCGGCATCTGTTGAAAAGATTGGTGATAAGAGATTCAAAGCCTTTTATATTCTCTCAAAGGCTGGCAAATACTTCATCAAGATAAAATACAATGAGTTATTCTTATCATTTGGAGATATTTTTGTGATTGCTGAAAGCATACCCGATAGCCAAGTTTGCTCTGCGCCTTGCGTAAATATACAAGACATTTCTGATGATTTGCATGCACAAAATACTGGTGAAAAACATGATTACTCGATAGAGGAGTCGTTCGACCTAGTTACCAATGCAAGTAACCCCTTTGGCACCTTAGACGATGTGCCTAATACAGCCACTTGGTGCAACTCTGATATGACTGAAGAAATGAATCAACAAGTCAATATTGATGACACGGTGACTTCTGAACCAGTTGCTATTCAGAATGAATCGCCTAATCCCATTTCTGGATTTTCTGCTGACAAATCACATGCACATGTTTATGAAAGTCCAGTTGTTCGACCAGTTGATACAGTCACAGAAAACGTGAATACTTGTGCATCATTGAGTCTTGTAGATCGCCCATCTTTATTTAGTTCGGATTCAATTGTCGATGTTCAAGAACCAGTTGAGAAAACAATATTCAGCAAAAATGATCATACGGAAACATTAGATGACAGTAATTCTTTGAAAATCGTCTCTCAAAAAGACTTTGAAGACCTTCAGGTTGAAAAAGTGCAAGTTGAAACTTCAAAAAATGGTTTTGATTCTCAGGTCACCCCATGTCTTGGTGCTCAAGAAACTTTGATTAGTCCAACACACGCTCAAATAGATGAATGCAGCGTTGAATCACAAATTTTAAGTACAGACGATCATGCAATCCCTCTTTCGAAGCTGGTGAATGTTTCTGGAAGCTGCTTAAAAAACGCCATTGTTAATCACTATCAAGATTTTATTGTTGATATGAATAAATCTGGACCCGGTACACTCAGGTTTTCAGTAACTGGTCCTAGCAAGCCTGAGTTGAAAGCAGAGGATTTGGGGAACAATCTTTGTCTGGTAACCTTTATGCCAAAAGAAATTGGTTCATACATAATTTCTGTCATGTATAATGGTGAACACGTACTTGACTCTCCATTCAACACATATGCGACACTAGATGACAGTTTAGACCTACCTGATGCACCTGTTCAAATTCCGAGAAGGCCTGGTAAGACACTTGCTTTGCAAGTTGTCTTGTGCTTAAAACGCATGGTTTTTTTATCGAGGAGGCTGTTTGCAGACTTTATGTTTTTTAACATCAATTTCTGTATTAACACTGTTTTATCTTCAACTTGAACCAGACTAGCCTTACTAGTCATGACATGGCTGCTACAATATTTATTTCGTGTCTTTTATTTGTATTAGCATGTTTTAAAGCTGTTGAAATTGCATGGATTGTTGTTAATCTTGTTGTTTTCATTAATTTATATATGCTGAAGATTAGTACTATTACATTTGCCGTGAATCGTAATATTAATTTTACCATTACGTTGTGTCTTTATTTTTAGTTTATCTCATCTAATATGAAATGTTGATTATTTCAGATGTGTTCATGGATTCGACTACTGACTTCACTGTTGATGCCAGCTCAGTCTCTCCTCCTGGTGACGGTAAAGTGAAGGCTATCATCACTGGGCCTTCTGGTACTAAAAGTGAATCTTTGGTTAAGGAAAATGATGATGGCACTTACAAGGTTGCTTTCTCTCCATTTGAAGAAGGTAACCCTAATTTTTGGCTAGTTTCTCTAGATTTATTTATATTTTACAAAGTTAAAAACTTGAGATTTTATAACATACCTAATCTATTAATTATGCAAGCATGTAAATATTACTCTTGTACATAAAAAATTGTGTTCTGTTTAGGCCCACATCAAATGGATGTGACATATGATGGCGTACCAATACCAGGCTCTCCATTAGAAGTGAATGTTGTACCAGGCAATGATCCTAGCAGAGTGAAGGCGTATGGCCCAGGGCTGGAGAAGGGAATTACCAATGTTCCTCAACAATTTGTTATTGAAACTAGAGGCGCAGGTCAAGGAGGCCTTGCTCTTGCTGTAGAAGGTATTACTCACCCCTTAGTCTTTTCAGAAGTTGATACTCTTTCTGTACTTCTTTCTGCAAGCTACTAAATGATTACAGTTATCCTTGTGAATGACCAATTTAAACTTGACCATAGCTGTAACTATCACCCTTAAACTTGTTTATCTTTCATTATAATATGAGTTGTAATTGGCAGGTCCCAGCAAAGCCCAGGTCAACTGCACTGATAATAGAGATGGTACTTGTACTGTTGTTTACGTTCCGACCAAGCCCGGCGATTATGACATCACCGTCAAGTTTGCTGATCAAGATATTCCAGGTTGGCTTTCACATGCAAATGAAGTTAATTTTAAAAAGTGCTATGATTTCATTGTTTATGGCTAAATTCAGCATTTAGAACAAAAAATGACTTACCTTAGCATAACTGTTGAAAAATGCTTCTTTTTTATTATGATCACGGTAAAATATTTTATGACAATGAGTTGTGAAAAGTCACTACAGCTGGTTTTTCTTTTGGCTGAACAAAGTTGAAATGCCTAAACAATGTTTCTTTATGACAGAATAGTTATGCACTATTTTATCATCCTGCCTCAAGTTCCCAGAGCAGGTGCCCAGTGCAGTTATCAGCTCAGACTTCAAAGCCATAAAGTATTCACCTACTTATTTGATTTATAATCTGTAATCCTGAAAAATGAAGTCAAAGTCTGTTGAAAAGAAAAATTATTTTTAATATGACAGCTGCATTCAGTTGTTCTATATTAATAAAATATTGTTCAACTCTTCTATGACTGTTGAAGTTCCACAACACATTCACTGCTATTAAATACATTGTTATACTTTGCTTTAGGGTCTCCATTTAAAGTACCAGTTGAAGATAAAATAGACCCATCTAAGGTGCGCATGCATGGTTCAGGATTAAACCCTGAAGGGGTGCGAGCTACACAGCCAGCTGTTTTCACCATTGACTGCACTGATGCTGGAAAGGCCCCTCTTAAGGCCGTAGTTGATGATGGTATGTGCAGAGTTAACTATGATGCAGTCTCATTATTTGTTGCAAGGGTTATTATTGTTTTGTGTGCGTGTGCATAGCTGCCTTTAGCCAGCTTTCCTGGTTGTTCAATAATTTTTTTATTTTTCTCATGTACAATACTTTTTATATGTCTGTTGTATCATTAACTTAGTTGTAATTGTTTATTTATAGACAGTATTATGACTCTATGACCTTTTATTTAATGATTGTAATTCATACACTTTCTCCATGTTAAACTGTTTGCTGCCTTCCATAATTGATTTATTATTTTTTAATAATGCTGTTGCTACTCACAATGAGCTGTCTAAATAGCATGGCAATAAAAACAATAAATTCCTGTTAATTAGTACAGGCAGGCCTGCTATAAAATGTGGAGTGGGTTTCAAGCAAGGGTCAACTGAGTGAATGTGGTGTAATTTTAGGCACAGGCAGTCCCAAACCTTTGGAATTAGTAGAGGTAGATGATGGTGTATTTGACTGCACATACTATCCAACACAAGAGGGCGCTCCTTGTAGACTAGATGTAACATATGATGATGAGCATGTGCCTGGAAGGTGTGTTTTATGAAATACAGATAGCATAAAATTAATATAGTCACTCAAGTCTTATTCACCTGCCTTAATATAATATGTTTCACAGGAAATTGAGATTTATTTGTTGTTTCTAATTTTGTAACTGAAATTAATCTTGTGTTTTACTACAGCCCATTTGAGCAAACAGTGCTGCCTCCCCACGATGCCTCTCTGGTGACAGTGAGTGGTCCTGGTATTGAGGATGGAGTAGCTGCCAGTCTCCCTACAGAGTTTACTGTTGATACTTCTAAGGCTGGGGTCGCTGACCTTGACGTCGCTGTTCAGGTCAGTTATAATATAGAGTCATTTTAAATATATTTATTATTTATATTTAATTAATATTACTAAATGTATTATATTTATTTATAACGATTTTCATAGTTGTGAAATTATGGGATTCTGCTACTATTTCACTGCTTCGTAGTCAATTTGATCGAAGTGATTCTTTTAGCTGACAAATTGTACAATTTTTCTAAATATTATAACTTGCAGGCTCCCGATGGCCAGTATCTAAGACCTACAATAACAGATAATAAAGATGCTACCGTCACTGTACACTACACGCCGGAGGATGTTGGCAAGTACAAGGCTAAAGTGAAATATGGTGGCGACCCCATCCCTGGCTCTCCTTTCGATGTCAACACAAAACCATCAGGAGATGCTAGCAAATGTCAGATTACAGGTTTGTGCAGTGAGACTCTTCGCTTATTCTTGTATCGTGTTATTGCATCAGGTTTACTAGACTTGGCATGATATTATGTTACATTGATGAAAGGTTTTGAGTAAACCATGATTCAAATTGTACTTGATTTTTGTATTATATATATTTCATAAATATATTAATGTTTTTAACAGCTTTGGCTGTGTGAAGTTTGCATTGTGGCTTTAATCAAAACTGAGAAGATTCTAAATTGTATTTAAAGAGGGTAAAAAGAGGGTAGTGGTAGACGAGGAGTGTGTTATAACTGTGAACACTGCTGATGCCGGACAAGGTAACATCACTTGCCGTATTCGAACACCTACAGACACTGATGCTGACATAGACATTGTAGATAACAATGATGGCACTGTCAGCATATACTATACTCCCCATACCCCTGGTGAGTGTTGCAATCATAGATAATCTGACAGACTCACTTTCCCATGTTTGTTGAATGTTGAAAGTATTTATGGATGCCTATTTGATAGTGCGGCTGTCACTTTAAATTACAAATCATCTAACACTGAATAAATCACAGAAAGTCATAAATCAATTTTAGCAGTTTAATTTCGGCTCAGTCAATATCTTTCAGATTTGTTTGTGATATGACTTTCTTCAGAATGCTATCTGTTTCATCATCTGATTGAACTCAATAAATTATTCAGTAATGTTATTTTCTGTCAATAGGAAGTTATGGAATTAGCATCAAATTTGGTGGAGTTCCTATACCTGAAGGCGACTATGAAGTTGAGGTAAAATACGTTTAAAATAGTTTGAAAATATATTGCAATGCCCTTTTGCACTTTTATGAGTTATCTTATTTTAGCTTGTGTTATGTGATATTAGTTTAATCATTAAACTTTAATGCTTAATATGGCGATATGTCACATGTTGAATACTAAATTATTCTAGGCTGTACCTGAGGAAGAACTGGCAATTCAAGAGGTAATGCTTGAAATGTGTTTGCAATATAAAAGTAGACTATGGTGATGGTTTCTAATCACTAATATAATGCTGAATCATGTAACGTTGTAGTTGTCTTCTCATCTTCAGTCTTTAAATCTGAATGTTATGTGGTCTTGCACACATTCATCTATCCTTTCTGTTCAATGTTTCCTAATGTTTCATACCGTGTATGTAATTGTCTTTGTATAGACTTATTTAGATTTTAATAGTTTGTTTAATTTACTTGAAGTAATATTGTGAAAGATGAAGTTTGGAAATTATAGTAGTTGTAGAAATTTAATCATCAACATTTAGAGTTATGCTCACACACACTAATACTAATGCTAATAGATAATTTCACTGTTTTCACTAGTGATTACATAAATGCTGTTCATAGTGCCTATAGCATAGAAACTACACTCAGATGTGAAATACTACATTACTGCTTAGTTGTAATGAAAATTCTCAATCTATCCAGCTTTATTTCTGCTTACCAAAACCTTTTTTCTGCAAATTATAGATCTATAATTTTGATTGATTCCGAGTTTCTACTTGATTTTACTTGTTTAAACTTGAAATGATTTATTGTGGCAACAGTTGAATTATGATATTATGAATAAAACTAATTTGCACTATTCAATCAGTTGAATAGCCAATTATGTTACATTCTGCAGGCTGATATTATCCCTATGGAAAAGGTGAGTGAACAGCAATCAGCAGCTCCGGGATATCCTAATCTCAACATGTTTCACCCAGTGGACTTCGTTATTCCTGTGGGACCCGTCTTCGCCTATGTTTTGGGTATGTGGAATATAGGCTACTGATAAATATATGCATTTTGTTGCTTTCACATTTGCAGTCAATTTTCAAATGAGCTACCACAGAAGTTGTTTGTCGTATGCTGGATTTTGTTACCAGCCTTTCTTGTAACCCATTGAACAGGCAGTGAAAAGTGTTCATCACATGATTCATTGAATATTTTGCCATTATGTTTATGGGTCAAGTTAATCAACACCCACATAATAACTGCTGTCATGCTTTATCAATCATTAAGCAGTTAAGGGTTTCTACATACTGTACTGAAATTCTTTTTGATGTATCATAACTCTAGTTCAAAAAGTCATCAAATGCTAAGAATACAATGGATATGTGCGTGCCAGACTTTGCACTGAAGTATGCCAAATGGAACATCACAGCTCAATATGTTTACTATTGAGAGTTGTCTCCTGTTTTTATAGCTGAAGTAGAGGCACCATCTGGGCAAAGAAGTCCTGTGCAGATTAAGGATAATGGAGATGGTACTGTCACAATCAACTATCAACCGAGTGAAGTTGGTCTGCACAACCTTCATGTCTTCTATAATGATGAGCCTTTGCAAGGTATTTTAAATTTGCTATTGTGTAGTATTTCATATTGAAACTCATTTTGTCATGTTTGGTAAAACAGATTTTAAAATTTAATATCTTTTTTAGCAGTTGCTGACATCTGTAATATAAATTACATGCTTAATTTATGTGGTCCACTTTATAAGACATGTGACAAATTTCAAGCTAATAATCTTATTGTCATCATGTTTTTATTATGATGTTATATTTTCATATATTAATTATGTTATTCACACCTTTGCCCTGTTATTGGTGCAATCAGATTACCTGTAGTATATTCAGTATTTGCTTTGTATTTTCAGGCAGCCCCTACCAGTTTTATGTAGATGCTGTCGACAGCGGTGTTGTATCTGCTTATGGCCCAGGACTTAGCTATGGGGTTGCTGGCGAGCCTTGCTCATTCACTATTGACACAAAGAAGGCTGGAGCAGGTAGGAACTTTGATTTAGTTGACTTGCAAAGTTTTCACTTTACATGTTTGTTTATTTGGTTCAATTAATTTACAAAGTTTTTCACTGGTATTATGTTTGTCATGTAGATAATTTGAATTTTAAATGGAGCAGCTCTAGTGTCGAAAGATTGTCGATTATACGCTTAGCTTATAGATCTTATTTAAAGAGACTTTGTTCCGTTTAAGCATTGCTAGAAAATGATTTGTAGCAACATGTATAGCCTATGTGAAGCTCTCAACACCGTATGGAGGAGTTTATTACGGGGGTGTGTTGATAAACTTTTGTTGAGACACTGAAATGCATCTCACCTGTGTCAATCTTATGTGGAGCTCATACTTCTACAGGCCGCATTTAATGGAATGTTTGGTGTGAATGTAGGCAGTTTGAATATTACGTTAGAAGGTCCTAAGCAAACCCCTGTAAATGTCACAGACAACCAAAACAATACCTATACTGTAACTTTTACCCCTGAGCTTGCCGGAGATTACAAGGTCAAGGTGATCAGTGCCGGTAAAGACATTGCCGGATCTCCTTTCGTATGTAAAGTCTTGAGGTCACTTTCAGGTTAGGACGGTGTGGATGTCCCAGAATCCTGTCTCGCATGAGTCCTGTCCATGGTCCCATTTTCTGCAATGTGTGACATATTTGTGGCATGGCAGTGGCACGTAATATCTGTGTGCTTGCAGGTGGTTTGTCCCTTGCTGTGGAAGGCCCAAGTAAAGCTGAAATTGTTTGCCAAGACAATGATGACGGTACATGCACCGTCACCTACCTGCCCACTGAACCCGGTCTATATAATGTTGTCGTCAAGTTTGATGATGAACATATACTGGGCAGTCCATTCACCTCATACATCGCAGGTAGGTGCATGAATTCCACAATATCCCGGCAGATGACTCCTAGTACAGGACGTAGGTTTTCTCCTAGTACAAGATGTATGTCGCGTGCCCTACATTGTTGTGACGACTCCTATTTGTATTCTCCGTTAATTGTCCTGTATTATAGCATAACATATGCACTGCTATTTGAATTACATTGTAAATGTTAACGTATGATGTGCTGATTCTTCTAGAGAACCTATCAGGTATGTCTGCGGCATTCTATTGTGTTAGCTTCTCTAGTAAAAGTTTCTTTCGAGTGCTTTGATCAATTACTGTCATTGATGTTTCACCAACTCGGAATAAAGTTTTCCAAAATGTCCATATAACCCAATAAAGGCATTATTTCAATACTTGTAATGTTAAACAAAATTACGAGGCATCTTTGGAAAACTTTGTTTTCTCTACACTCCTGCACTTCTCACAAGCTTTTTATCATTTACTGATGAATATTTCTATATTGGAGTTATCATCTTGATTAATGTTGAAGGAGATGTGCAATCAGCACTCAAGAGTTCCTTGCAATTAACTCATATTAGTAGTGCTGCTTTGAAGTTCCACTCACCATTATAAATATCTATTCATTTCCTTCAATGCTGTTACTCTCTGTTTTCTCACTTATATTTTGATTAGATATTTTACTGTGTTTCAGTTGAATAGTTAGTTATTGTTGTCATACACTATGCTTGGTTAACTGGCACCTACTAAATTTGATTTAATTGTTGCTGTATTCATGAGACACTAGACACTCCCCAATAACCCTAATAAACTTGATATCTCTATTTATTGCTATGACATTCAGGCTTTAATGACCTATTTCTTTTATTCTGTCTGTTGTGATTATGTTTTGTTAGCAGTTAGATAAACTGCTTTCTGAAGCATTGCTCACATGTTTTCTGCTTCAATGCTTGTTAATTTTGTGATAGTAATATACATGTCACATTATTTGTAAACGGGTTTCTTGTAAAAAGCAGCAGAAACAGTGAGCAGTGTAGATTGCAGGACTACAGCTGTAGTGTAGTGATAATAGAGTGGTTCTTAGCTCTTTTTGATTTGTGTGATTGCCAACTATAGGTTGTATTACTCCATTTATATCTTTTTTTATTGTAATGGAAGTTAACTTAGTGTAAGGATTTAGACAATAATTTTCAATCTGTCTATATTTTTATTCTCATTCCAACTATTGCTGTTTATTGCCTGCATTTGCCTTTTCATATTCACATGCTATGCTGTTGCAAGAATTGAAAAAGTGTGTTAATTAACTGAAACATAGCTAAGAAGTAGCCACCACTTTGCCATGGAAGTTTGCTTCATTTAATGAGATCCAATGTTCGTTTAGGTGAGGCCAACAAGGAAAAAGCTCAGTTGTCTATGGGACAAGCCAGTGAGTTTTCGCTTTCTGTAGAACAGTATAACATCCATGAGCTTCAGGCTGACATCACAGCTCCATCTGGCAAATCAGAACCTTGCATTCTCAAGAAGCTACCTAATGGCCATCTAGGTAAGACAGTTTCGGCAGGGTTCAGTGTAGCACTTTAATATTTCCTTTCTATTCATTTGCTTCAAGTTTACTGAAATACAAAATTAAATAATACTTGGATAATGTGTAGAGTTGTTAGTGCTACAATTCTGACCGTAAAAGTATTTTCAAATTGTATTTTTCTGATCAGGTAGTATATATCATGTAGTTAATATTATATATACTATATATTTATATTTTATTATATGGTTTATATTTTGTTGATGTAAGTAACCTCTCATATACAATTTGCTCACATAATAACTTGCAGATACTCTAGTTCTACATAGGCAGGTTTACTGCATGTTTTAGGTATCTCGTTCACCCCACATGAGACTGGTACTCACCTCGTAAATGTCTACAAAGATGGGGAGCATATTCCCAATTCTCCATTCAAGATAAATGCTGCTCGAAATGAAGTAGGCTATGCTGACAAGGTGAAGGTCTACGGTGATGGTCTCACTAGTGGCACTGCAAATGAAGTCAATGAATTTTACGTGGACACTAAAGATGCAGGTATAGTTATTTATTCTTTCTTTTTGGTTGGGTAATGGGTGGTCTAAAGGTTGTATCATATTAAATTTATGTTTTTACTAGTGATGTGAGTTTAGATCAATAAAATAAGTAATACATGGTTATGGCTTTTTGATTTTTTTAATGGATTGTAATAGTTACAAGAAATCTTATAAAATATTTTTAAGATATATTACAAATTAACCAATTACTTTTTCTAGAAACATTTATATGTTTGTTATTTTGAGATTTGCTACAGTTGCATAGCATCTCGTGGGTTTCATGGGTCAAAATCTGTTGCATAGTTAAACTATGATATATAAGCTTTGAGCTTGCCAGGCGATTGTTTCTGTTGTCAGTTGATCATTCAGTTGCCTTTGCTATTTTACTTCTAAGGAAAGTTTTATCTCATATTGAAAATACTTATAGCAGATTCAAGAACTATAATTCTCCAAACACTCACGCAAAGTATATATTTATAACTTACAGCATGTTTTTTAAGATATTTTTATCTCCGTGTTACAAATATAAGCCATATTAGTGTAAACCTGCCTTTAAACCGAGTAATACATTATATTATAAGGCAACGTTAGCGTTACAGGGTTGTGGCTCTGATACTAGCAATTATATTATTTTTATTGATATATATTACTCTTAGTGAAATATCAGCATTTCCTTTTTGGGTTGTAATGTATGTCAATGTGTTAACAAATAGCCTCTGCAGTGTGCTTAGCAAGTCTTTCAAACACATTCATTATTACAGTTTTCAGTTAGTTGTTTAATAGACGCTGCTCTGTTCTCAAGTGCATTGTCTGCCCAGATAGATTTATCATAGTTCTCTCATAGTTTTATTTATCTGACGAGCTAATTTTTGTCAAACATGGCTAATCGGGCTGGTTATGAACGGCGTCATAACAAGGATAAACATGTGTGTGTTGCCCAAGGCCCCACATCACTGGATTATAGTAATTGGAAGGGTAATTTTTTATATTTTCAGAAGTATTTGATTTTTTTATCTTTGCTTATATTTACATATGAAAATGAGTATTACAAATAATATTTCTTTTGCCAACGGATCATTTTCTGTCTAACCACATTGATTATTTTATTGGCGATTTATATTTTTGATACTGTTAGATGCTGCAGCTATTCTTGTGACCTTTAGAAAAACTTTAATATTATTAACACTAATTAATAGCTAGCCGACTATGTCTAAGCTGTGTGGGGGTTTATTTTATCATTGAGCTGTAGATACCTGAAAGCAGGAATCTACCTGTATATGTTATTTCATGTTGTCTATATAATTATAATCTTGTGATATGGCCAGGAACGTTATGTACACACATAGTATTAATCCTGTATTTCGCTTTTTGCACTTGAAATATCTAAACACAGATTTGTTCTGTGGTTACTTTACTGAGTTTTATATAGAATGAAGATGTATATTTGGCAACCAGACCATTTGTTGCTGAGGGTTTGCGAGTACAAAATTGTGCCTTAGGTTTTCGTTGCTATAATTAATCTGTATCGGCATGTCAGACTTCTATTGTAAGTTTAAAAAGGCTTTCATTTGACTAGTTTTAAGACACAAGTGAACTGGTGCTTGCAGGTTTGGAGTTTAAAAGATGCAAATGAATCTGTATTTAAAGATTTATACTAAAATAGGTGTTCCAAATTATTTAGGTGTTCTTTTTCATTATTTTATCTAAAGCTCTCAATGCACTAATACTGAGTAAAATTCTTTTGTTGCAATGTTATGTCTATGTGATAATTGCTCATGTAGTTCTGCTTATTCTACTTTTATTATATAAACAATACAGATTTATTCGGGATTTACGTAATTTTTTTGTAAATTGTAAAAGTTGTTGTAAAATTTTTGCATTACTATACTGAAGACTTACTTGTTGACCATCCTTATTTCTCTGTTGGGTAGTTTGAGGTGCTTATATGTTCATATGTTCTCTTTACAGGTTATGGTGGCCTGAGCCTGTCTATTGAAGGACCTAGCAAAGCTGATATTGATTGTAAAGATAGACCTGATGGCTCAACTGCTGTCAACTACAAACCCACTCAGCCTGGAAGTTATGTCATCAGCATTAAATTCGCCGATGAGCATGTGCCAGGTAACTCTTATATACTTGGAGACTTTGTAGCTGTAGTAAAGGTTAATAAAGAAAGTTGGCTTAAAAAAAATTCAATTTGGAAAATATAATAGCTTTTGTATATGATGTAAAATTGTTTTTAAAATGTATTTCCATTGTAAATTGTAAATTGTGACTTTATCTTGGTAATATGAATAAAAGATTCTGTTATTTTATGGCTAGCTACAAAGTTCTAGAAGCATTTATTGTATATAAAAATACTTATCAAATTATAACTATAGCAATTATTTATACTTCAATATACTGTCTTGAATTCAATTCATAGCTGCAATGCTGTGGCTTTGTTAAGTTAAATAATTCCGCCATCGGATAGAAATAATCTACTTACACTTGTTACTATAACTATATTCTACTATATAGCTATATTCTATCATCTTCCAACATTTACCGTTGCGGTGTTTAGGCAGTCCATTCAACTGCAAAGTAAGTGGTTCAACTGGCGTCAGTGAAGAATCTATGTTGACAACTCAACAGAAAGCTGCCGACACCACACATGTTGGCAGCGTTTGTGAGCTCAGCCTCAAAGTTCCTGGTAAGTCGGTCTTCTTCACCTGCCCCATCTTTTCTGAATGTATAAAAATTTTGCATGACATTGTTTAATAACTCCTGCTAGCACTGATGTGTCATGTGATATATCTTAGGCTCAGATCCTATGGAGATGGTAGCCTCTGTAACCTCACCATCAGGTGTGATTGAACTGTGTGACATCATGGACTCCACAGAAGATCATTATACCATCAAATTTGTACCCAAAGAGATGGGTCCACACATTGTTAGTGTGAAACATAAAGGGCTGAATATTCCCGGCTCTCCGTTCCAGTTTACAGTTGGACCTATCACAGAAGGAGGTGCCCACAGAGTACACGCTAGTGGTGATGGTAAGTTGTAACAGTATTAGCACCTCGCAGCAGTATTTCTAAAAGACTTTTCTTACAATAATGCCTAACCTATGACTAACACAAGGTTATGTTTGTAACATGTAGGCTTAGAGAGAGGCGAAGTTAACGTACCTAATGAGTTCAACATATATACCAGAGAGGCTGGCTCTGGCGGTTTGGCCATTAGTGTTGAAGGGCCAAGCAAGGCTGATATTAAATTTGAAGACAAGCATGATGGATCCAGTGTGGTTTCTTATAGTTGCACAGATCCCGGTAAGCCATTCATGCTATTTGGAAGTGCTATAAGCTAGCTGACATTTACATGAAATGTAACACATCATTAAGTAACAGTTTGACTACACGGTAAGTAGAAATTAGCCGTGAGTCAGACAATTACTTTGCTCAAATGATTATAAAATACTTGCATTCACCTTGAATTACAGGTTATATATATGATATATTAAGCTAAAGTTAACATCAATGTTTCTATAAGATATATTTGCATACATACCTGCTATATTGCCAGAAGCTCGAGAATGTTGAGTGATAATGTCTTATTACAAACTTGAGAACGTTGAGTGATAACGTTTAGCATTTCAAGAAGTTGTAATATGCTTTATGTACGACAGCAGTGCTGCTGTACATTTCGCTCACAGAGTTTTTTTCGTATTCAAACTGAAATGCACTGCAGTGTAGCAGAGAGTTTACTTATGTTTCATATAACTATATGTTCTCCATACACTGATGCACAGCTGAATATGGAGTGTTTTCATTTCTAGGTGAATATGTTATATCAATAAAGTTTAATGACGAGCACATCCCTGACTCTCCATTCAGAGTACCAGTTTTACCATCCAGCGGTGATGCCAGAAAGGTGACTGTGGAAGCTCTGAAGCAGAAGGGTCTTGAGGTAAGCACTGGTGTTGATTAACCTTATGCAGTTTTTAATGGCTATTATTTAAAACAAAATCAAACTCACTGAGAGTAACTTCCAAGCAATATGTTTTAGCGTCATCATCACGTAAGTTTAATACATTACCATGACTGTTGATTTACAAATTAGTAATGGCCTATTATTAAACATTGTTGATATGTAAATAAGTGCTTGAACCTTTTATATACTTTCTGAAATTTAATTTAGTTCTTTATGCTGTCTTAATTTTATGTTGATTCATTATGTTAACAAATCTGTTGTGATTAACAAGAGCTGATGTTGCTTTTCCTAAATTATCAGTTCTATAGTTAATTATATTGAAGCTGAATTGGTATACTTTTCCATTCAATGATTATAAGTTTCTTTTTATTTCTTTTTAAAATAATAGAGAGTCTGAAGACTTCCAATGTCTAGAACTTTTTGAACTTTTGCATTATCTATTCTATTCAACACAGAGTTTTGTGTGTTAAATATATGTTCTATGGGAGAAAAATTGTTCACAATAGATTTATTAAAGTCATATTTGTCCACCAAATTTGTTCATTAGGCAATTTTGTCTTATGCATGAAATATACTTTTGTGATTTACCCATTTTGAGGCTAGGTAGATTAAACGGAACTTGTTTTGATTTAAAAACAAGTGTCAGGTGTTTCACCTCCCAAAATTAATTTCACCAAAAAACTTTTGTAATCTCCACCAATCAATGAAAACCGTGATTAGCTGCATAGTTTTAATGCTTGCAAATGGGATGTTTGCTTATAGATTGGAAAGCCTGCTTCCTTCACTTGTGTGGCTAATGGGGCTAAAGGGCAACTCCATGCTAAAGTGGTGGCGCCCTCTGGTGCTGAAGATGAAGCATTGGTGCAATCCTTGGACGATTCTGATTGTGAGTATTATTTATCTACTATTTTATTAATTACTATTGAAACTTTCAATCTAAACTTTAGCCAATAATAAGTACAGAACAAGCTAATTGGCGATTTTCAAATGAATATTATATTTTTCTGATCGCCTCACAATTCTGGTTTGTGAAATATAACACTTGGCTTTTTGCATTGTTTTATGGTGTCAATGAAAGGTTTTTTCACAAATTTTAATAATAATAAAAAAATTTATGTTTGATATATTATGTTTGTAGCTCGATATGCCATTAGATTTATACCCCGTGAAAATGGTGTTCACTACATTCATGTGCTGCTGGACCGCAGCCACATCCGAGGCAGTCCATTTAGAGCTATTGTTGGTGATCAGGAACCAGATCCAGGAGTTGTTACTGCTTCTGGTCCAGGACTCAAGAAAGCTGAGACAGGTACTGCCTCTTCACATCCTTTTATTTGAGCAGCAAAGTGTGGCTTTTAGTAATTTGGTGACAGGCAACTCCAAAAATGTCTTATTTTTGTAAAATTACAATAAATCAATTGGTGAAATAAAGCATGATTAACAGAAGCATTTATTTAACTTTCATAAACATGCATTTTCCAAGTTGATGAGCTTGCTATTCGTATCGCACAGTTAATCACCCATTGGTGGCGTTGCAGGTGTGGAGAACAAGTTTTATGTTCATACTGTTGGTGCTGGAGCCTCTTCATTGGCTGTCACTGTTGATGGGCCTTCTAAAGCTAAGTTGGAAGCAAGGGAGATTGATGATGGCTATGAATTCACTTACAATCCCAGCGCACCAGGCGACTACTTCATTACTATTAAATATGGTGGTAATCATCATATTGCCGGATCCCCATTTAAGGCCAAATGCACAGGTATATTAGTGTTTTATTGTCGCATGTTATAATAAAACATGCTTGTTAAAGAGATATTAAGTTTATGCTAGTCAACACACCTTGTTTTAGGGATATGATTTGAACCAAAACTAGTAGACACTGTTATAGTGGAAAATTATGCTGTAATAATATTATTGCTTTAGGTTCTGGAAGTCCTGGAGCATTGCAATCAGCTCAGTGTATAATTGAGACTGAGAAGAAGACTGAGGCAGATCTGGTGAATTCTCTCCCCAGGTTCCACTCTGATGGTTCCAAGTGTACATCTAAGGGTCCAGGTCTGACCAAGGCCTTTGTCAACAAGAAGGCCCAGTTCACTGTAGACTCAGCTGCTGCAGGTTGGTGCAGGCAATAATGTTTATATATTAAATTTATGATGATAAGTTTATATACAGTCATTAATAGTGTACACATCAGCATTGAAGAACAGAAGTCTACAAAATGGGAATTGGGTTGTAGCGTTTGCTAAGTACAGATCTATTACTTCATATTTATTATAACTAATAGATATTATAGATGTTGTTGCAGCCTCCAATGTGTCTGAAGGGCAAATAGAACATTTTTAATTCTGGCTGAAAATTTCAACGGTGAAATATAAATATTCAGACGTACCTATTTTTAGTGCTGCATAGACATAGACAACGATACCAACCAGAGTTACATAGGTGAAACATCACTGAGACCAAATAGCCCTCTCTACTCTATGTTAATTGCGGCTTTATCTAACTTATTTATATTATTTGTACAGAATTGAAGCCAAAGAAACTATTTTATTTTAGCCAAATTGTTGAGTTGTAAATTCTTTTCTATTTGACCACATTATGTTATCCTAACATTGTATTTTATCAATGTTAAGCTATAAAACACTAATTAATTGTTATTACAGGACAAAACATGCTGTTTGTCGGTATGATTGGACCAGCTAACAATGCTCCCCCTGTTGACGAGATACTAATCAAGTACGCCCAGAGAAACACCTATAATGTATCCTACTCGGTTAAACAGAAGGGAAAATATTATCTTATAGTCAAATGGGGAGACGATCATATTCCTGGCAGCCCCTTCAATATTGATGTGGTCTAAACAAGCATTATTATTGCGTTTTATCCTTTAAAACTTACAAAATAATGCTTTGTCTTGTTTCGAAACTATTTCTTTCAAAGAATGAAATATACGTCATATGTTACAATTCATTTCATAATATTGAGAATATTGACTCTGATATATTTAAAACTATTTACCACACTGTTAATACAACTTAGTACTGATTTTCAACTCACAAAGTTTTAACAATGTCTCTCTTTTCTTAAATGGTTGTTGTTTTATGTAAAAATATGGTAACTCAAGTCAATGTAATGCACTAACATATATTCATCTATTCATACTTTGTGGACATGGTAAATAGTCAGTAGTTATGAATGTAGCATTTCAATACATTTACAATCTACGATAATGTTTAAGTGCTTGTAGTGTATACTTTCAATAATTGTAGTAACTATGTTATATTTTTGGAGCTCTTTGGAACTGTTTTATTATTATAATGGTTATGTAGATCCGCTTTGTATATTAATAATAAAAAGTATAACTTTTTAAAACATATTTGTTATGAAATGATGCTAGTATATAAAAATAATTTAGTTACAGATGCTTCATTATTCTTGCTTGTCATATAAATTAAGAAGTGAGACTATATATTTGTATAAATCATAGTTCTACCTAATTTTGTTGTGCATGCTTTTTGTCTTTGTGTGCAGCAGCTACAGAAAATGAATAATTTGATTACTGACTGTAAATACTTCATTCCTAACTGTAAATAGAGCCAAAACCAGTCTCTATTTTTAATAAGATGTTTTTGGTAATTGGTTGGAAATTAGACTTCAATCAATACCTTTTTACTTGAAGTTGTCTTACAGGTTTTAGTTATTTAGGGACTGGCTTAACAAACTATGATGAAATTTTTCCTCCATTTGATAGATTTTTGAACCAGCTTTTTCCCTTTCCATTAGAACTGTAAGGTCTTGAAAGTGCTTCATTCTAAAATTTAAGCCAAACACTTTAAAATTTAATTTTTTTGTTTTATAGACAACTGGTTAAAAGGCCAAAGTGCATTTGGCAAAATTACTGAAACCATTTGATACCTGTAGATTTCAGAGACACAACTTGCTACGCACATTAAACACATCTTCAAAACGAAAAACATATACATCAGGTTTATAAAACATCAATTGGTATCAGTAAAGCATTCACCACACTGGTTGATTGCAAAACTGTATAGATATGTAATAAAAGCAATTTATGTTATAAAGGCAAAAAAACACAATTATAGTATCTGTGAGTGTGAATTATCTTTTCATGTATGCTTACTAATTTAAACTTCAGCATGAACCATTGATTCTCATACTTGTAAATACAAAAAAACTAGAATGTTTCTATCAGTCAACATTCAATTACAAATATAAACTGAAAATGCTCATGCACATAATTATTTGCTCTTTATATTGATGGTGAATATTGACTACTGCCTAACATTGGGTACAATTTTGAAGTTTACAAATCTAGGTCTCATGTGGTTAAAAATTGCATGCAGTATGTGCAAGATCTGTTGAGCAATGTCTCTGAGACACAGATTCTCTGACTCCAAAGGAATATATTATATATAAATGTACTTCACTCAGCTTGACTAGGGCGTTTGCATTGTTTTATAGAATTAGTCCCTTTTTCCTTATGAATATTATGTCGGCAGCACTGGAATGTGTATGTATGCAACGACAATGTATTTGGCGATAACAAACGCTACGATCTTAGAGTTATCTACCCTAAAAAGTTTATATGCACAACTCTATGGCTGCTATCCTAATGGCGGTTAATAAACTTGATGTCTCTTTGTGGCGCTATTAATAATATTGTAATATCTCCGACAAGGCCTGAAGACATCGTTTTGTCTAAATTCTTAAATTTCTTGTCACAAGCACATTTTCAGTTTTTACACTCAAATTCATATTGAGTTTGACAGTAGAATGTTGTTTTTGGACAGAAGGCTAATCTAATCGGTGAGTGTGACATTCATACTAATAGTTATATTTTGCAACTTGAGGCTGACAGAGAATATCAGTATGACTATCACTATGAGTATGACTCATGACTGTAAGACTAGGTGTATCAGTATGAGATTGAGTATTACTATTAATATTAGTATGCTAATGCACTATGACTATGAGTATGAGTATGACTTAGACTATGAAAGTAAATATCACTTAGTCACCATGACTATGAAATTGAATATGACATTCAGTGTCACATTGAGTTTGACATTCGCCTTGAGTTTGACTATCACTATGACTATCACTTACAAGTTGCAGTACACTATCAGTATCATTATCAGTATCCATTAATATTATATTAATATTTATTCACCATGACTATCAGTATCATGATCATCTAATTCTAGCATATGTCACCTATGACTGTATGAGTATCAGTATTACTATTACTATTACTGTTACTATTATTAAATATAGCTTAAGCTAATTACTATTACTATTAGTATTAGTAATACTGTATGAGTGTATTAGTATTACTAATAGCAATTTGCATTACTATTAGTATCACTAGACACTAGTATTATAACATTAATTTTAATTATTAGTACAACTATTAGTTTTAGTATTACTCTAAGTGTATTCCAATTAGTATTACAGTTACTATTAGTATTACTATTAAGTCATACTATTACTATTAGTAATAATATTGCATCATAAAGTGATCATGATCATAATCCAATTCAAATTGGAATTCAATATCATCTTGATAATGGTGTTGATCATGAATATCAATATGGTTATCACCATTATGATGATAGTGATATTCAATCTCATAGTCATACTGAAACTCATAAGTCATAACCGAAGTGATACTCATACGGATAGTGTTACTGATGGTGATAGTAATAACTAATACATTATTATTATAGTTTTAGTTTGAGTAATTGTAAATTAATAAAACCACTAGGTACTAGCAAGCTTTATTCAATTTAGCAGTAACAAGACCAAGTGAAATTGATAGTAACCATGATGCTTAACACACTAACTATGAGTATAAGCATAACTATAGTCTATAATTGAATAACTTCAAGGTTAGCCAATACAATGCTTAGTAATAGTAGTTAGTATTTAGTATAGAATACCATAAGTATAACTATGGTATTCAGATTATGACTTATTAGTATAAAGGTTTGTTCTCTTAATTTAGCGCTAACTGGGAAAAACAAAACAAACACTATTTTTTGCATGAAAATTATTAAAGTTGTCTAACTGATGCAATTTGACCTATTGGATTCAAATATATCGTATATAAATGAAAATTGGATTTGAGGGTGTCATCCAACAGTTCAAATTAGTATGACACTACAACACTTTCGTATTCTTCACATGTTTAATAGCTTTAGACTGGTGATATCTTTATTTATTTGCTACTCATAACAGAAAGATTACTCAAAATTAGTTAAATGGATGGGGGTTGTCTATATATGTATATGTATATATGTTATCATTGATATATTATATAAATCATTTACAAGTACATATATTGTGTAAATATTTCAGGAACTAGTTATTTAGCAGAATATGCTTCATTTATTTCAAATGCATTACAATCGACTTTATTTGTTAACAACTTGAAAAAATACAATTGAAATTTATACAACCCAAAAAAGAATTTCCTATTTTCTGATAGTCATATAAGTATTTTTTAGTCTTCTTCAGCTAAATTCTTCAACTTATTCTTGTCTCTGTTATACTCTGTAGCTGCCCACAAAACTTAAAATAAATATCATTTGAACGCCCTAATATTTTGCCAAGCGGATGTGTCCAATTATTCTTTCTTAAACTAAAACTGTAATCTTTCTTTGTTAATTTTGACCAATTGCAAATTTTATGTAACAAGAAAATTAATAACAAAATATAAATACTTGACTTTATTTAAAAAAATTTTTTAAACAAAAATCATTTTTATTACACGACTTTCAACTTCATCGAATAGACAACTCCGCAGTAGACTGGCGTCATTTGATAGTTCCCATGTGAGGACCAATGGGTTAACCTCATTAATTGAAGTTATATTGTTGACACCCATTTCGATCAACCATGGCAATAGCTTATCATTTAGAAGCAAAAAGTTCTCTTACATTAAATAAATAATTTTAATGTTTAATTTTATAGTATATTTTTAAGATGATGATTATCTTATAATTAGTTAGGACTATTATTTCCATGATTATTGTAGTCAAACGCAGGTATTAGTGCTACCAAATTGGTGTTTTTGCTAATCTATTTTCATAGCTCTGGTACCGTTGAACTTTTTTTTATTACTTGCGTATATTTTGATGAATTATATTCGCATACTTATATAGGCATTAATAAAAATTATTTTAATTTAATCAATAGGGCACGAGTAATAGAGAAGTAAGCAGGAGGAAAAATGCCTCGTATGAAGCATCTATCTAAAAAATCTAAATCTTCTCCATACAAAAAGGTATCCACTCTTGATTCTTTCGGATTTACCTCTGCAAATGAAAAGACAAGTGGAGCCAGTTCAGAAGGTATATATATAACATTTTCTCATCTTTTTATAGCAAATTAAATCTTGAATATATTATATTGTTTTATTGGTTATATTATTTATTAAAGTTGGAAAGCTGTACGTCAAATTCTGTTGAGAAATGCATTTTATTGATGTGAAATTAAAGTGACGCAATATGATTATGCATGTTCGTTATGTTTGATGCGTACAATCACAATGCTTGTAATTGAAAAAAATATATAGGCGAGTTCCACTGCGCAATAGTAGTCTACTGCAGCTAATCCAAGAACGTATAGTAAGTCTAACTCATAGTAGGTCCAACTCATAAAACTTTACCATTACTAAAAACTATTGCTAAAATGGTTATTATTGTTATTTGATTTAAATGGTTAAAACATGTTTTTAGTGTATTTATCATTGGCAACCCTGCGTACAATCCCCTCAATTTTACACTGTAGAAAAAGTAGTATATAAAGACCGAGCTTCAAGTAATTCTGAAGGATACCACAAATCACCTAACAAACCTTTGAACTCTGCCAACGAAGCAGAGCCACAGAAGGAAAAATTTAGTAAATCAAAACATTTTGAGACACTCAGAAAACACAAAACAGATGACAAAACTCTCGGTAACACTTTAGATTTTGTCATGCAATGCGTCTCTATCCACTAATTCAGATTAAAGTTATAACCTGCGGCTAAAATACAGTTCAATTCTAGACCAATGTAATTCAAATAATTACCAATCATTTTATAGCTATATAATTTTTCTGTATGCCAAAAAATTTCAAGCCTTAAAATAAATTGATAGCTATTTTTTTTCTAAAAATTGCTAGTAAGCCTTTGCATGGCTTTACTTTAGGCATCTGAAAAAAATCAAATCTACAAACCTAGCTAGAGTGAGTGGCATATCCGTTTTCACATGCAAGGGCTGAATTACATTTATAGTTGACACATTTAAAGAGCCAAGTGTTTTGGAATTGTCTTCTTTTGAAAGAGATCACTTGTACAAATTAACCATAAGAGCCTGTGGTTTTTTTTAATTTTTTTAATTTCCAGAAAAGTTATGTATTAGAAAATTTATTCATTAAGAATACATTTAATTAGGTATATTCATTCTGTTTTAGATACAGAGGTTAGGAACACTACTGCCAAGAAAAAGGGCAGACCACCAGCTGCTGTCAATCTATCTAGTGAGGAGAGCTCCTCACAAACTGAACCTCCCAAACAAGTTGCTTGTGAGTATTTATGTTGGATGATCTTCAAGGACCATTACAAGTTTCTTCTATCTTTTCCAAGCCTAACATTTTACACTAGTAGGAAAAGTTACTGAATTTGAAGTTTAGTTAAAGTAATTTTAGAAAATCACAAGGAGACAATGAGAAATTTAATTAAATTAAAATTAGTTGCGATCAAGTAACTGCTAAACTGCCCGTATTTTTGGTACAACTTGTGATTTATTAGATGTGTTCATTCAACACCAGAAGAGTGTATGATTTGGTACTGAGAATACTAATTACCTGCAATACTGATACTTGGTGTGACTGTACCAGGAAAATTATATCGATACTGACTGCCACAAAACTCTGAAATTAGTACTGACACTGAAAGTAGTACTTACACTATAAGTAATACTAACACTGACAATAGTACTGACACTGACAATAATACTGACACTGACAATAGTACTCACACTGAAAGTAGTACTGACTCTGTAGGTAACTGACACTGAAAGTACTGACTACTGACACTGAAAGTAATACTGACTACTGACACTGTAGGTAACTGACACTGAAAGTACTGAGGCCAGACTCAGCACTGGTCTGCGTGTGATGAGTAGTGAACTAAACTTGTGTGGTGGAAGTTACTCCAAGTCTAATAATAACTAAGTTCAGCTAGCCATGGCTTCAGCAAAAAAAGTTTACAGTTCATGAGAAATCATACTTTAGCTGACTTGAGCAGTTTATATTGAATTGCAAGCAATTTGTAATGAACATTTAGATCTAGCAAGAGGTAGTCAGTACCACAATATTGCTGTATCTGCAGTCAGTGATGCTACTAATTAGGACTCTCTCCTAATACTGAAGTTATATTGAGTAAGTTTAATTCAAATAAGTGTTATTAAAAGAATATGAATCTTTGAATTTGAAGAACAGTATTGGTTTAATAGGTGAGGTCATATCACCAGTGAAAAAACGTGGCAGGCCAAGGAAGTCTGACGCCTCTCCTGCTCTTTACATTGTGGAGGCTGAAAACAAGACGTGTCAACAAAACTCAGCTGAATCTGAAATTGGTTTGTTTAACTTTTCCACTAAGTATATGTTGTACCCATTAACTTAATCTATTCTGTTTTTCCAAGTTATGTTTATAAGAACCAAGCTTTAGATGAGTTGTCTTCTCTCAACATAACATCATTGCATCTGATTCAATTATTAATCAGTTCTAATGAAATTGTTTGGTAGATAGTGATGTTGATGAGTATTTGTATTTTTATGGATAGGTTCATTACAACGAGTTGTGGATTTGCCTTCTCTTGCTATTAAACAAGAAATGTTGACAGAGCACAATGAATCAGTTGAGACGACACCAACTAATCAGCAGAATAATGCTAAGTCACTCAAACATTCGTCTAAGAAGAATACAGAAGCAGTTCGACCTCCAATCAAATTGACTATTAGCCGAAGGTCAACATTAAGCAATGATGCTGCTGCAAAGAAGGTTATTCAAACCTACTCTGCACAAGTCCAACAGATATCAGATGAAGCTGATGGTGATTGCTTTACAACATCTGGAACCCATTCTAATGCCTTACTCGCTAGAAATACTGAGAGTGATGTTGGTGCTAAAGATGTTTCATCACTCATCACCTCACCAGAAACGATGGCCGATATCAACCATGCAGATGGACGAATAGTTAGTTGACTTATAATTTATTTCCTGGTATAATACAATGAGTTAACATAAGAATTATTGTTTAATTTATTTTTGTTTGAAATACTTTTTATTTCTAAATTTTTTAAATGTTATTTTTAAAGTGATCACGATAATTATAATTTTTTTAAAGTCAGCTTAAGTTAGTAGTAACTCTCCTCTAGCACTCTTCATACCTACTAAAGTTGAGTTGATTTGTAGAAGCACATATTCTAAATAATCCATTACTTGTAGAAGCACATATTCTAAATAATCCATTACTTGTAGAAGCACATATTCTAAGTAATCCATTACTTGTAGAAGCACATATTCTAAGTAATCCATTACTTGTAGAACCACACATTCTAAATAATCCATTACTTGTAGAAGCACATATTCTAAATAATCTATTACTTTTAGAAGCGGAGTAGAAAGCCGAGTCAGAAATTGATTGAGCACTTTGAAACAGTCAAAACTGATCCGACACAGATAACTGTTCAGTCCCCTCCGCAAACTGTGGAGTAAGATAGAATATACATTAACATCTATCTAATGGTGAAAGCTAGTGCTATTCAATGCGATTTAAATTTGTATAACATAATGGTCTAGAATGGAGGCCTAGGTAAAATATGCTTGTAAAGAATATATGTTGAAACTGCTAGTATTTGCTAATATTGTGGAAAAGATGCTGTCATCAATCATTGGTTTGTTATTCACGCAGGCTGCCAGCTCCATCCAGTGATGATGTAAGAGAACAGCTGACTCAAGATAACCCTAACCTGGCAGCAACAGGAATGCAGCAGTGCTGTAGCTGTTGGAAATTTTCTTCGAAAACTAAAATCCAGTTTTATCAAGTCTACTGTAATTCCTGCCTTTATATGTGGTCTAAGCATTTATCTAATGGCATTATACCAGACTGCAATGGTGAGGTTTACTGTGTCTGTCATAGAATGTTAATTTTTTAATTTTGATTTCTCATAGTCGAGATTATTTTATTGTGTAGTGTCGTGTTATATAATTCATAATCAACAGACTAGACATAAGTAGTAAGCTGCACAAGTTCCGATGAAAATTAAGCTCAAATTCTCGATTGAATTTTAAACAGTTGTTTCCTTTTCTGTAGTTTCATCTCTAAGATCCGTAATATAATGCTTTAATATTTTTATAAAGGAATCTCTTGTTGATGCTCCACAATGGACTCTTTCAGTGTGTGAAACCTTAGTTTATTAATTAATAAACAAATCATATTCAATATTGTATTTTTGAAAACAGCTACGAGTATTCTGACATTTTATTAGTACTGTTAGATATATGTGTGATATCATAGTTCATGCCCTCTTTAATTTCATTAAATAAAACTAAATAATGTTTTACTATTGACAAGAAGAGAAGACTCTGTCAAATACTGAATATCTTATAAGAATATTCAGCTGTTGTGTTCAAATGTCTGATATTTCTTTGTAGAGTCCTGTGTCAAGGCTAGACGACGGAAGTGTCCTGGTTGCTATTCAATAACCATGAATTCTACGTTACCAGAACATAGGAAGGTGCAGATGAACCCCCGAGACCCCAGATACAACTCCATAAAGTCTATTATTCATAAGTTTCGCAATTCTGTAAAGAAGATGGCTGCTTTAAAAGCCGACCGAACATTACCTGCCGCTTCTCAAGTCTCATATTGCAAAGAGGATTTGCCTGAGGACTCGACACCCAACACCCAACTTAATAGAGTAGGAGGTGCAAGTATCCTTAAGTCGCCTTCCAGACCAAAGCAAACTCTGACTTCGGCACAAGCTCAACAACTCTTGCAATTGGGTAAGCAAAAGAGTATTGATGTGGTGCCAGAGAAGCTTCAAGAGCAATTGCGCCAGATTGTGGGTGGCAATACCAAGGGTATCAGGTTAATTCCAAAGTCGCAACTACAAATGCTTGCCAGAAATAGCAATGAAATGCCGTCGAATGTTCAGTCTCAGAAGCTGCTCCAGTTGTCGAAGGCTATACAGTTACCTCAAACCCAGCTGTCTAGCAATGCTAAAGGTCTAAAGTCAGCGTCGCCTTTAGTACTATCACTCAAGTTAGGGAAAGAGGAAAACCGACATGCTGGCCAACAGAAGGTTGTTTACAAGTTGGAGACGCTGCTGAACAGTCCGTCCAGGCCAAGGGTGCATGTAGTGACCAGCCCGTCAAAGGGGGCTTCTTCTGAGCTGTCGACCAGCCTGCTGGGTACACCCTCTAAAGAGGCCTACCTCGGCCAGAGTCCAAAGGCTATTAGTCCGAAGATACTTTCTATGGCACACATACCAGAACCTGTTGCTAGTCTTGCAGACAGAGGTGTGTAGCCCTTCCATCTATTCTCTATTTTTTTCTACGCTTCTCTCTGCGGTGTTATTTGCCATGATGCAGTTTTGAAAATCAATTTCTTTGATTTAATCTTCTGGCACAGTGAATGGCCATTTTGTTGAGTTATAATTTTTCTGCATTTACTGGTTTTGTTGTATTTTACATTTACACTACATGAATTGAATTGGTTCTGTTTCTGACCATGTTTAGAGGATAGTTCAACTGCAGCACAATCACAGACACACGTACAGCCTTTGCCATCCACTCCAAGCAAGTGTGATCCTCCACACTCGGACAGCGCCGGCCCTCGGGTTAAGCATGTGTCAAGAAGCGCTCAAATGGCTCAGGGGGAACTGGCTGTGGTGCAGCCTGCAGACCTCAGGCTGAGCGCCCTCCCGCCAGATGAGAAATGTAAGATATGGAATGAAGAGCAGTCGCTGTTGGAAGGTTACAGTGACGAGGAGATAGAAAGGAGCAAAAATGCAAAACAAGCATTCAATTGGTTGGTTTTAAACGTACTTGATGACTATTGGCTTGTGCGTGTTTATTCAAGTTTATTTATTACATGAAACGGCTCTCTTCTAACTGTAAGTGTGGGCACTGCTACAGCAGAAGTACATGCACATTTTACATACCGAATAGGTCGCAATCTCTTCATGTATAGCTGCCTCCAAGTAGTCTAATAATAACCTAGCTCCTAATTAATGACAGGTCTTCATGATAGCTCTATTCTTATCGTGAGGTCCTGTAACTGCAGGTCTGATGCTGATATGGAAGTTGACGATGACGATGTAGGCCACTGGAAGCCCAAACAAAAGAAGAAGAAAATGTCAATCAAAACAAAATTCTTGTCTTCCGACTCTTCGCAAAAGACGAGCAGCAAAGGGGCCCGCCGTCCTCGCTGCGGAAACTGTGAGGGGTGCAAGGCTGTCAACTGCATGAAGTGCAATTATTGTAAAGACATGAGAAAATATGGCGGACCGGGGAAGATGAAGCAGTGTTGTATGTAAGTTCAATATGTGTTGCCAGCATAGGCACTAATATACCTGGTGGAAATGAAATCTTAGTCAAATCGAATAGGTGTCCAAATCTCATTCGTTCTTGCAGCCAGCAATCATAAGTTACTAGCTTAGTTCATTGACCACACCTATATGTTTTAATACTCTATTGTTTTAATTTCTTGGTGTAAACATGTCTTGGTGGTCAGGGTGTTGTGGGTATATAATTATCGTTCTGGTTCATATTCAATCCATAGAAAGAGGAGGTGCATTTATAAGATGACGTATGACTACCGAGAGCCCGTTAAAAGAAAGCGTTCTGTAAGCCCTGAAATCATTGTTTCTGGGAAACGACATCACAAAAAGCCAAAGAGGTTCCTGGATTCGGCATCATCTGTTGGAGACGAGAGTGTGGCTACGCAGGATAGCCTGGGCACCCAGGAACATGAATTCACAGCAGGTCCCCATGATATTCTCATAGAAAAAGACTTAACCAATAAACCTCTTAGTGAATTGATTCGAGTATCAACTAGGAAGAAGGGATCTCTGCTACCACCTGTAAGTATATGTATTGATGCTCTACCTGTATTTCTTAGTTATTACTCTCTTATGTCTTATGAACTTACTATTTGGCTCTTAGTGCTTAGTTTGTTGTTGGCTCAATAATTTTTTTCAAAATGAAAAATGTAGGATGAAAGTTTGTCGTTCCTCTTTTTCGCTTCTTATAAACATTTCAAACATTAGTTCAAAAGTGACTTGTTTGTTTGCTGACCCACCAACAGCATTATATCCAATTATATTTTTAGTTTCTGTTTCACTTTGATCAATTTTGTGACAATGTAATTCAATTGCAAGCAGATATATGTATGCTCATTAAGGTTGGAATCTGGGACAAGTAGCTGAAAGTGAGACTGTGTTAAGTGTGAATATAAGCCCACACACTACTATAGTGTTGTGTTTATCTTGTAGCTGCCTTCAGATGAACTCTCTATAGAGGAGTCTCTCATGACGGCTGACGGAACTGTAATCACTGATCAGAATCCTGGTTTCTCACTCATAGAGTCTTATCACCGTCTGATGGCTGACTTTATTGTAAGTCCTTAGTCTAGTGTCACTACCCTCCTTATGCATTCAGTCTCATTGGTTCACCACATGCATTCGATTCTTGTTTTGTTTTAGGATACTTATGATATAGATAAAGTGTGGCAGCAAGGCGTTGCCATAGTAACCTCTTCACCACAGTCCATCAGAGTCTTGTGTTATCTCTGTGGCAGCGGAGGCCAACACCAGGTAGAGTGGATGCTGTTTAAAGTAGTAAAGGGCTACATTTGAATATTTAGATTGTTTATTGAAAATGTTGTTGAAATATGTCTGCCTTTATCATCGTATACAAACAGATAACTTGTCAGTTATTCCGAGAAGTGTGTTTAATAAATGTTTTTTTATGCATTTCCGTTCTTCTTTTGTCACTTGACTCACGTTAATCTGTGCCCTAACTCACTATCTTCCAGCTGACGTACTGCTCTGTGTGCTGTGAGCCTTTCCACAACTTCTGTCTGGAAGAGAGAGACAGGCCCAAGCCCTCTTCTGACAGCAAAGACTGGCTGTGCAGGAATTGCAGGTTCTGTCAAGTCTGTGGAAAGTTGGATGACTTGCTCACTTGCGAAAGATGTACTAAAACTTACCATGCCGGGTGCTTAGGGGAAGGCTATACTAGAGTACCAACTTCAGCTGGAATTTGGGTTAGTACTCCGCTATAATACCTGACGGCCATTTTATAATTTGTTTCTAGTTGTAAATTTTATATGTTCAACCACCTAATAGACTCCGACTTACTCTTTCGGATGACTTCTTCAGCAACCCATGAAATCATTGTGTCTCGGATTATGAGATAGTATTTTTAAAATTTATTACTTTTACTTGATATTTCAGGACATCATCAACTCACTAGTTATTAAAATACTTCATAATCTTATTTAATACTTTTTTTGTGTTAGTTCAAAATTTTTAGGGCTACTGTATATTTATGTGTTATAAACCATCATAGCACACCTCTCTTAGATCTATTCACGTATTGTCAGCCATCTATAAAGGCATTTTTTCTTCATCAGCTTTATGCTTGATGCTTTGAGTTGAGGTGTATATACATATGTAGTAGATATATACATGTATTAGCTCAGTGACTTGCCTGTCTTTTAGAAAAACCGGGTTACATATTCTCGTCAGGTATGAATACCTGAAGACCACCATTACTTGTTGTTTTCCTAACCAATTATTTCTTTGCTATGTTTGTTACAGTATGCATTCTTAACATCAGTCTCTTAGCTATGGATGTTTTCACATTTTGTTTTATGTTGTGTCCTAATATTGCACTCTCCAATGTGCTGTATGACTCATGTCCCAAAGGTCATGTAGATTACGAATTAATTGCATTTATATTGTCTTCATGTTTTAAAGACGGACCACTTATTGTGTTGCAATGTTTTTTTGTGTGTAAAATTAGAGCAGTTTTTGTGGAATTAGAGCAGTGTAATGCATGGCATCAGTTTACTTGCTTTGTGTCTTGTTGCCTCTTGTTGTTGATGTCCAACTTATGTTAGAGGAGTGTCTTAAAACCTTTTTTATGCTAATATTTCTCTAGTCTTTGAGCCACTCGTGAGCTAGTTGATTTGGTGTTGTACAGATATGTTTATTATCAAGTGTAGTTTGTAGGTAATAATGGGCAGTTGCATCACTTGTAGGTCTGTAACAGCTGTGTCAAGTGTACTAGTTGTGGTGCCACAACTCCAGGTGGTCCAGATGATCACTGGAACAGTGACTTCTCTCTCTGTGCTTCATGTGAGAATCTCAAACTCAAAGGTAAGTTATTCTGCAGTCTACTTCATGCTTGATGAACTTCATCGCTGCAAGTATGTGATTATCTGCTAAAACATATTTTGTTTATCTGCTAAGATTGAAAGTGTTGAGATCAGTTTTCTTGTATGAGTTTGGAGTTTTGCGATATTTGTAACAAAAGAATATTAATAGTTTTTATAATTAAGCATACACAGGAGTGGACTATTGCTCTGTTACACAATGTACAATTCATTTATTGTTATGAAACCTATACAGGTAACTTTTGTCCCATCTGCAACCTCTGCTACTCTGATGATGACTGGGACTGTAAGATGATTGGCTGTTCTACGTGTGAGTCCTGGACTCACTCCAAGTGCGAAAACCTTCCCGGTAGGTCAAACTGTGTCATCACTGTATTTCTAATAGTTGTGCTCAACACAATCTAGCCTCTGTCTCACGGAACGATTAAGATGTAACAGTGACTTTACCATAGAGGCGTACCCACATGTCTGACATGTTTCAGATGACTTGTATGAGCTGATTGGATACGTTGGTGATGACGAATCCCAGTACGAGTGTAGGACATGCATAATCAAAGCTAACAGACCTCTCACTGCCAGACCGGATTGGCTTATAGCTTTAGAAACTCAACGGACTAAAGGGTTTTCTATTATATGTACCTCACTCTTGGATAAGAAATTTACGCAACCACTGGCTAAGATTGACGAAGGAGAGTTGAAAGCTTTCTACGATGAGCATGAAGAAGGTGGTTATAATTAATTATCACTGCTACTAGTTTTGAAATCAGTATTGCACTGCAAGTGTTTATTATGTTCAAACTAGTTTCATACCATTATATTATGCTTATGTTTTAGATCTATTGGATCGTGAAAAGAAACGTAGGCGCAGCCTTTCACCAGCAAAACCTCAAGTTCCAGTCAAAGCAAATGAAGAGGTTCAAAGTGAGAGGAAGTTGACAGTGGAAGAAGCTTTTGCAAATATCGTAGCTTCTTCTAAAGGTATTTTAATTATATCACAGCCACTATAATAAATTATTTAGCCTATATTGAAGTGAAATTGTCAAAAATTCTAATTTACCGTTCATTTTTATTTTTTAGTGCTATGACATGGATGAAGATTTTGAAAAATAAAAACTAATTTCTGCTAATTTTTTAGTGTCCTCCGTCCAAACTGCTGAGAGTGACGGCCCATCCTCTAACGAGACGTCGACCCATTCCGTGCGTTCCCGTAATGCCAGTCAAAAAGCTACTAATAAAGAATGTTCTGTATCGCCCGTCAAGTCAGTAAAGCGCGAGAGTTCAAAATCTACACCCAAATCGTCGCGTGAACCCGACACCTCAGTTAGAAAGTCTATGCGTCAGTTACAGAGTCCTGAGAACACAACTCCAAGTTAGTTTTTGCCCTCATTACTCAGTTGATTAGCTATATTGTTGATACTCAGGGTGACAGTTTTCTTTTAACTAATAGTATATGCAATACATATATGTATACGTATACTTGATACATCTGTGTTTGTGCACCAAATGAATTCTGAGAGTTCTACTAATGGTGTTTATAGTAACTTCCAAAAGATCTGGTAAAGAAGGGAAGAAGCCTAAGAACACACAGGAGAGCACGCCAAAGGTCAGCCTTCAGAGGTCAACCAGAGAAAGAAAGTCCAAAGACAAAGTAACTGGTAAATAGTTTAGATGTCATGATTTGCAGTACTTTATTTGTTAGAGTTTACATGGGAACATAATTCTGCTGCTGGTATTCAGCTCCTCGTTATATTGTCAGAGTTGTGTGCACTTGTATATAATCTAACGTCAGTTTTTCCTGTTTACCATTTTGTAGAGCCACAATCTCAACCAGATAAAGGCAACTCTAATAGTGATGTACTGGATGTGAGCATCTCGTCTCTGCCGGTACGTTATACTCGCAGGTTTCTTCTACTTCCTGTACGTTATACTCGCAGGTTTCTTCTACTTCCTGTATATTATACTCACAGGTTTCTTCTACTTCCTGTATGTTATACTTACAGGTTTCTTCTACTTCCTGTATGCTATACTCACAGGTTTCTTCTACTTCCTGTATGTTATACTCGCAGGTTTCTTCTACTTCCTGTACGTTATACTCACAGGTTTCTTCTTCCTGTATGTTATGCTCACAGGTTTCTGCTACTTCCTGTATGTTATACTCACAGGTTTCTTCTACTTCCTGTATGCTATACTCGCAGGTTTCTTCTACTTCCTGTATGCTATACTCGCAGGTTTCTTCTACTTCCTGTATGTTATACTTGCAGGTTTCTTCTACTTCCTGTATGTTATACTCGCAGGTTTCTTCTACTTCCTGTATGTTATACTCGCAGGTTTCTTCTACTTCCTGTATGCTATACTCGCAGGTTTCTTCTACTTCCTGTATGTTATGCTCACAGGTTTCTTCTACTTCCTGTATGTTATACTCGTAGGTTTCTTCTACTTCCTGTATGTTATACTCGCAGGTTTCTTCTACCTCCTGTACGTTATACTCACAGGTTTCTTCTACTTCCTGTATGTTATACTCGCAGGTTTCTTCTACTTCCTGTATGTTATACTCACAGGTTTCTTCTACTTACTGTATGTTATACCTGCAGGTTTCTTCTACTTCCTGTATGTTATACTCGTAGGTTTCTTCTACTTCCTGTATGTTATACTCGCAGGTTTCTTCTACTTCCTGTACGTTATACTCACAGGTTTCTTCTTCCTGTATGTTATGCTCACAGGTTTCTGCTACTTCCTGTATGTTATACTCACAGGTTTCTTCTACTTCCTGTATGTTATACTCGCAGGTTTCTTCTACTTCCTGTATGTTATACTTGCAGGTTTCTTCTACTTCCTGTATGTTATACTCGCAGGTTTCTTCTACTTCCTGTATGTTATACTCGCAGGTTTCTTCTACTTCCTATATGTTATACTCACAGGTTTCTACTACTTCCTGTATGTTATACTTGCAGGTTTCTTCTACTTCCTGTATGTTATACTTGCAGGTTTCTTCTACTTCCTGTATGTTATACTCGCAGGTTTCTTCTACTTTCTGTTGCAAACTGCCTACATCAGAACCAAATGTTATAAATTCGTAAATAATCTAACGTAAATAAAAAGTTATAGTTTATGCTATTGGTTTTTACATTTCCACATTATGCTGAGCTCAAGATAGTTATTAGATTGTTTTAAGCACTCGCAAGTTGATTCTTTGATGTGGAAAGTACCAACTTATGCTTATATTCAGCATTGTCCTACTCAATATTGTTTCTACGCTGGTTATAACTCAATGTGTCAATGCTTCTAAAATTGTATTTACAAAAGTTTTGAGTTTTGCTTATTGGCAATAACCTCAAAGTGAATGCCTAATTTACCCAGGATGATTTGACATACAACATGGACCCGGCTGACCTCAACATCAGGTTCAAGGACGTTGAGTTTGAAACACCACAAGTCACATTTGAAAGTTTAAAAGCTGGTGGTCATCCACTTGATATAGTATCCATACAGCAGAACATAAACAAATATAATTCAGTGGTATGTATCTTTCTTTCGTGTTTTTACTAATTTTATTAAATTTTTCTTTGCACCAAGTTTCTGTGAAGTACTTACATGTATAGTTGCAACCTCCAATGGTTTCTTTCTGTTGCCACTTTTGGTATATACAAATATGTAGTGGTTCCCTTACCTTTTAGTTTAAGGCTGGTCTACATTGATATGTTTATGCAAAAACGCGCCTTGTTTTGTACTTTCAAAAATGAGTGGGTCTACTCTTATTAGCTGAGCAGGTTAATATCTATTTATTATCACATTTCTAACAAAACTTGCTCCAAAGTCTAACCTCTAAGCATTCTACTAATCCTATTGAATGCACAAACTTCTGCCAGAAAAAAGGTATTCATATTAAATCGCCACTAACTCATGTATTCTTCATCACAACTTCAATTTTGAGATGTCAAGGTTCGACGGCCTTGCTTTTTACCGGAATATTTGAATATAAACTGACCTTCACCCTGTTGATGGTTTCTAGAATGAGTTCATTGATGACGTGGTGAGGGTGATACAAGGGGCATTGACAAGGAGCCACTACCAAAGCAGTAAGGTTCACAAGCAGATTGTCGCAGTAAAGAAATTGTTTGAACAGGAAGTCAAGCAGCTGTTTCCTTGGTGTGAAGTACACAAATCTGGCCTGTGGGAGTATAATCTTAGTCTACCCAAGTATGTGCGCTTCTTGAATACGTTAGATGTGCTCGTTCCAGATTTCGAGTTCACGTTTTAGTGTTGTATGTTTTGTTGGGTATTGGATTAAAACTAAAATACTGCCATCTAATGACCTTGCTGATAATATGATGTTTCACAGGCGGAATTATTGTCTTTAATATTTTAGTATTTTTAGTATTGGTGCATATTTCATAGTTGAAATTTGCATACAGTAGCTGTTTATTGCATTTGTAAGCACCTTTTTATTATTCGCTTGCTTTGCACATATAAGTTCGCTATAAACATTGTTATTCAATCAAACTGTGAGTTCAAGTGAACCACCAGTTTTGCATTTTCAGCTTATTTTGCCTAACATTTGAGCAGTTATATCCGTGTGTGCATTTAACATATTTTTTAAATAATTTAAAATAAATCTCTTAACACAGTTTAATATGACAATAAATAAAAAGTCGTATTGAATTATTAACTTATTGGCATTTCTTTACATGCTTGTAAGGACCGTTACAATAATTTAATTTTAATTGATAATAATTTGTACTTTTCCATTATATAGAGGCATGCTTGAGCTAGCACGACTGCCTCCTAGCGTTGAGCATGCATATGCTCTTTGGCTCCGGAAACCTGATTACCAGACCACAAGCATTATTCAGCCGTCACCGTACAAACTCACCATACCTCCAGAGTCTTTACGCAATGTAGTCATTCCATTTGCCATACAGACTGATACAGGTATAAACTTATAATTCAAATAAAATTTCAATTTTAAACTTAATTTAGGAGTTAAATTACTATTAAGGCTATAAATACTTGCAATAGTGTGAGCATATGTGCAAATTTTTATATTTAGGCATTGAAGACGCTGTGGTTACCACTCCTGCCCAAATGGTTCCAGCAATAGATTCTCAGGCTTTCTCAGGCTCCATGTTGGATGTTAGAAGATGCCAGCTGTGTTCTCGTAATGGGGATGATGCTCCTAATGTAAGTCTTGTTGGTCTAATAGCTAGTTGATATCATTACGCGTGTTTATGTTGATATATAAGACTTGATATGCTGCTAGGATTCTGGCCGTCTCATTTACTGCGGAGCTGATGACTGGGTGCATATAAACTGTGCGATATGGTCAGCAGAAGTGTACGAGGAGGTAGACGGTACTCTACAGAAAGTGCATGCTGCCATATCTAGAGGGAGAATGCTGGTTAGTCGTTGAATGGGAAAGTTGTTACTGATGAGTCATTTCAATATTGTACTAATAAGATTGTATAAATATACAGAAAATAACACGCTGTTATTGTTGGGCAATGAAAAGTACTGGACACTTTTAATTGTTTAAAAGGAACTGCAAACCCAATTGTTTACATATATCTAGTTTCTGTAAAAGCATTTGTACTGTGGACAGTGACTGTAGTTATTCCTCAGTATTTTCAATACCCACCAAGTGTAGCTATTTCATGGGTAAACTCAGTGTGTTGCTCTGTGATTCCAGGAGTGTAACATGTGTGCTCTTCGTGGTGCAACAGTCGGATGCTGTGCCAAAGGCTGTCTCTCCAACTTCCACTTTATGTGTGCCAGGAGGGCTGACTGTGTGTTCATGGTTGACCAACAAGTCTTCTGCGCCAACTGTACTGATTCGGCTTTGGGTGATGTAAGTGTCACTTCTCAATCACAGACCTACTAATTCTATAAAAAATTTGCCTGTAAACCCTTAGTTGGTGTTCCCTGACTTTATTAGCAGGTTGGACACATTAAAGGTCAATAAAATATAAATCTGTAACTGCTGTGCTAAAATGTTTACGGTACAACTTACCGCGAAGTTCCTATTAAACTATTGGTTATAAAGGGCCAAACTTTCTGTCATAAGATAAAACAACTGCTGTCGTGTAAAATGTGATGAAACTTCAAACAATATAATTGATAGTATCAAGATACTGTACATTGTGTTACCACTCACCTGCTGATTATTCTCGAGATAGGTGGTGGACAAAAACAGATTTGCTGTGACTCGAGCTGTAACTGTAGACTTTGCTCACGCAAAGATAAAAAAGCCCTGGCAAAAAGGTTTCAAGCCTTCTGAGATCACTATACTAGCTGGCTCACTCACAGTTGAGAATCTAGGCTATGTTATACCAGAATCTGACTATCTAAATCTACTGGTTCCAATTGATTTTTGGTAAGTAGCTGTTAACTAAAGGTTCATCTAGTTGTAAACTGCATGCATTATCAACAGAATATGTGCTGTGGTGTTATATACATTTCACTCATGTGTGATTGTAGTGTAACAAGAGTTTACTGGAGCACCAAGACACCCTACCAAAGAAGTGTGTACACCTGTAAGGTAGTTATGGTGGATACTAAGCCGGAGAATCCCGTAACCCTTACCATCTCAGACGTAACTATTTGTCACGACCCCCACCTACCTGGTTACACCCCTCCAGAGTTTCTATCTACTAGATATCCCGATGTGTTTCCTCCACACAAGTTTGGTGAGTGACTGTCATTCTATTCAACTTCTGATTCTTATGCTGAACTTAAAATTCTCTACATTCTTTTACAAAGCTGTCAAAATTCCTTTTACTTGATGGCCCTTCTGATGCAATATCATATCTAAATACAAATTTAATTTTATAGTTTTTAATTTGATATAAATACATTTTGACAGACTTTATTTGCATTCACTTTTACTTGATTCAGTGTATACAGAGTTAGGTACATGTGCTATAAAATTAATTATGATTGGGAGTGTATTAACTTTATCAGAATTAGAAGTAATATACTTTTTTCTGCAGAAGGGTTCGGTCACCACTCACCACTGTTTTGTGAACTCTATTCTTAGACAAATGAATTCAAACTATGTCATAGTTTGAAGTTAAAGTTTATTGGTGTAGTATTGCTTTCTGCTCAAATGTTTTCATACAGTGTTTATCGCTTGCTGTTTACAGATATACTAAAGAATGCTGCCTCCGTGGACTATGATCAACAGGTGACTGATTGCATGCTCTCTCACCCTTTAAGTAGATCTTGGCCCGGTGTGTCTTCTGTGTCAGCCAATCATGGTCTGAGCTGCAGTGCGCCTGTCAGGTCGCTGTCTAATTTAAGTGAGCGCACCAGGCGCCTCCTTGGATATGTTAGTCCGAGAAAACTTGGCGATTCAGGCGTAAGTCCGCCTCGTCAACATAGAAGTGCCGTAGTAGCTAACCTTAGATGTGATTTTTGTTATTCCCAATAATGCCTCGTAGTTGTTGAATTTCTGCTTATCTGTTGTAACCTTATCCGTTTTCACCTTTTCTTTATTCTGTGTGTCTCGTTCTGCACCTTTATATGTTTAACTTTATTATTTGCATGCTGTTCACATCTAGCAAACATTTAGCAGGATGAAAAAGGTTTATTATTTCTGTTGAACTGTGTTCTTGTTGATTCAGTTGCTGGCAATGGATGACTCATCAGACACGGAGCTGGCTAATCTTACAGGTATTGCTTCCGCCCTCAACAAAGCAGCTCACCGGTCTCAGAGGAAACGCAGAAAAGGTATTACCTGTTGTAAACGGATAAACTGATGCGATTTTACTGCTCTTTAATTGAAGTATTTTCCCAGAAGGAAAGTTTTAACTAAGTAGTTTTCTGCGGAGTTCAGGCGAACTGTATGCAAGGCATTTTAGATTATTAATTTTTACAACGTTACATGCCATACCAGCAATACATTATAAATGTGCATGCGCATGTAGGCTAATATTAGGTTAGTGTAATTTGTAATATATTGTACATAATATTTTATGGAGTAAAAGAATTTATGAAAATATGTACGCGGTGTTATTGTATGACAGAACGTAGGAAGGCCTCTATACTCTATGGGTCATCTACACCGGAAGTGTGTGGCAACTTGGATGACGACGTGGCTGAGATATTGGACATGGTGACAGCTGAGGACGAGGAGGTTCTTGATGAAAGAGAAGTGGTCATACTCCGAGATGTCGACAATGATGTCGCCGAAGAAGTCGTAGAAGTCATTGGCCGGATGAGCAAGGAAAAGGCTGATGAGATGGGAGGTACTATTGTTTGAGCAGTTGATGTCAGTTCTTTGTCACTTGTATGCTTTGCATCATTGTGGAATAGCGAGTTTTGTTGCTTTGAAAGAGCATATATACATTGGCTCCAAAGTCACACTTGCAAAGTGTACTTGGTTTTGAATACCAGAAAAGTGAATGCCATGACATTGCTTACTATCTCCCCCACAAGAGAAAAAAATCATTCGGGAGGGTAAAAGTTAGCATTCTCATATTTTATTAGTTATTTTTCCCTATCCGCATTAGTCTGTGTTCTAAGTAACTCAAATATTTATTAGATTATTTATGAAAAACTAGCGTTGCTATTTAAATGCATGCAAGTTGATATTTGTGTAGTGAGTGCAATGCCAACAAATTTTTGTTAGGATAGTTATGCTGACACAGTGCATGTGTGTTCTCTTGTCATGCTGTTCTCTATCATGTGGCATATTCTGTATCTTGTGTATATTTTGAAGGTGTGCAAGCTGTTATGCAATCAATACTCAGTAAACACCTGCGGCAGCAGGTAAAAGATGATAGTAAAGTTACACTGGAAAGTAAACCTACTTCACCTACCTCAAATGTAATGGACATGTCAGAAACACCGGAACACGAAAAGATGGACATTGTAGATGTTGAGAAGCCCGAATCTCCCGAGATAAAAGGTGACAGAAAGATGTCACTCGAAGATCCTCCATCTTTAGAACAGGAAGCTGGCGCTCAGCTTCATCTCAATAGTTTATCATCTCGGCATCCGGACAAACCTGATAGGAGCTTGATTGAATCAAACTTAGATTCTGTGCACTCAAGTGAATGTAAGCAAAATAACCAATCAAAAGACAGTGAAATCACGAAAGAACAATCGGCAATTGCGCCACACCCTGGGGACGCTGATTTGAAGTTCAGTCACGCAAATACTTCCAACATAAACAATGGGGCTGCAGCTTCTGGAAGCATTTCTCTAGGTGCTGATTGTGCAAAAGCAGCAGTTTTACTGGAATATTCCCGGCCCTCCAGCTCAGGGTCTGCTGCATCTCTGCAGGCGTACAGTAGTGCCTCGTCAATAGACAACACACCCAGCGGCACAGATGTGGAGGATATGACCGACCCCGCCCCCTCTGCTGTATCCACTAATCCCCTGCTTAGTCCCCCTAAGATTGTCATCACAGATTTCTCCTTTGACGAACCAACTGATGTCAACATTGACGATCCTTTTAAGGACGTGCAGCAGACTATCAAGGTGAGTATTATATACGAGATATCCTCCCCGGTATGTCAATACTAGCAAGCTAATGTCACTTTCCACCCATCACCTCTTTTTCTTAAGTTATGGCTTCATTGTTTAAACTACAAGTTTTTGTCTTGTGTTTTTTTGCCAAAAGTGCAGTGTGATTGAATATGAATGTTCGAGTTGAGCACGTTTCCTTGCTTGTAATCTGCCCTTGTTGTATGTTGTAGCCGGTTTCTCACGATACAAAATCATTGCTAAAGTCTCTGGTTAGAAGGAGGTCGGAAAGCTCCAGTACATCTGCCGTACTGGAAGACCCCCCTGTCAGAACACCCAGACCAGTTCGCTCACAGACTCTGCCCGACAGACTTCCTGTGGATCCCCCTCCTTCAGAAATGTTGCTCAGACCGAGTCACGTGGCGCCTGCTTCGTCTCAACGGTCAGGCTCAGCTGTCTGCTTGGACAGCGCGTCTCACGCAGAACCGACTGCAAGTCCCCGGAGAACAAAGGCACCAGAGCTGACTCGGCAGGCACGTCTAGATGACACCATGTGTTCCCCTCCCGGAAGAGATGAAAAGTGTGCTGATAGTAAAAGCCAGACAACAGCTACTGCAACCCATTCTGGTGGCCAGGAAGCGGTTAGTAGGTCTGTGACAGTCGATAAACCGGCTGTTTCAGGTGACGAGAATATGTTGGTAGATAATAGCAATACTAACTCAAAGTCCATGGATAAAGAAGGGATTACTGATGAAGAAATCGATGTAGAACTTCCAGCCAAATTACATGTAAGATATGATCTGAGAGGTTCAACTGATGGATATGCAATTGAATTATGTTTCCTCTGATTATTTATTATATTTTATCTTTACTTGAAATTGTCCAGTTACCTATTTAATTGTTTTACTTTTTACTTTAGACTGAGAGTCACGAAGATGTACATTGTTTGATGACACCGTCCCCATCTCCTACATGTAGTGAATCGAACAAACACACCAAACCCCAGTTTATACCTGGGAAATACTGTTTTAGTAACCAGTTTTATGATCGAGACGACGACTTGTACTCTAACTTAGGTGAGCTAGGTCCTGAGTTGCAGGTCACATTGTGTGTGTGACTGACATTCTACTGTCATTTGCATGCATGTTTAGTGAGGTCAACCAATATCTGTCCATTGAGTGGTATAGATTTACAGTTAACTATTGTTAGTTCACGTTATTAGAGTTTGATGTATTAATGAAACCTTTTTTTCAAAATGACTAACAATTAGTTTGGAAAAAAATGTTTTCAATCTACAAAGGTTAGTGAAACTGTGATCTGTCTTTGTGCTGTTTGTTTCAACAAAGTTGTTGGTAAATATTATAGATGCGTTCATCACAACGCGTGACCGAACTCCATTGAGTACTGACTCTGAGTATGACTCATCATCTGACTCAGAGGATGACTCATCAGATGAGTCGGAAGATGAACTTGGCAGAGTCATCGTACCACCTAATGTTAGTTGTGTGGTGAGAGAGCTGGACACCAAATATCTACCACACGTGCTCAATGCTAAGGTAACACTCTTACCATGCTGCATGGTCTAGATGCTCATTGGAAGTGAGTGTGTCACTCGCACTAATTTGCTCACAGTTGCTTGAGCTGTGTTAAGGAATATTTTATTAGTATTTTTTCACATTTGATCTATAAATGTAGTTTATAATTATCTTTTATATTGTTTATAATTTATGTTTTTTTATATTTTTTCTATGTTGATATTTGCCAAGATTTGCATATAAAAGTAATCAGTCTTGTCAACCTCATGCACTGAAAACCCTCATGCCAAAACTCTGCAGGTTGTGATAGAGAAGTTACCTGCTGACAGCGATTCTGAAGTAGAGGCTGATGTTGATGATGGCGAGACAGCTCCTACTCTGATGCCACTTCGGGAGCCGACTCCTCCCCCTAGAGATATCTCGAGGCTGGTGTTTAGTTACTCAGCTATGTCTATTCATCTATGTCTATCCTTCTATGTCTATTCATCTATGTCTATCCTTCTATGTCTATCCTTCTATGTCTATCCTTCTATGTCTATTCATCTATGTCTATCCTTCTATGTCTATTCATCTATGTCTATTGTTTATTGTCTAGTTCGTAGCTTTATTGCTACAACTGTATTTCTTAGTTCACATCATTTAATGATTACTGCTCCATCTACATGTATACTGCAGTTTTACAAATAAATGGCCAATGAATATTGTATTTTCAGTAGTTATATTTTATTCCAACAGCTAATTATAAACTCATTTTATTATAATTTTTTCTATTTCAACACATAACAAAAAACTTATAAACTAAAACCAGAGAAAGGCAAATGTCAACACGTGCGGTTGAATAGTCCGAGTGGTAAATGTAGATTTGCTGCTGCTAACCATTTCGCTTAATAGAGGGAATGTATTATAGGTGTTATTATTAAGGTCCACTGTGTTTATTGTGGGGAATATATTATAGGTGAGTAGTATTATTGTAGGGAATATATTATAAGTAGTATTATTGTAGGGAATATATTACAAGTAGTGTTATTGTAGGGAGGTACGCAAAGATATGATAAATTACTGTGAAGAATCGGATGACACATCTAGTACGGATGAGGAGGACCTGTGTGCCCCCAGAGCGAACCTGAGGAGACGGGGTACTAATATCAACTATAACGAGAATGCCCTGGCTAAGGGACAGGAGGATGATGATGAGAGTAAAGAGAATGTCCAGAAGCCTAAGTTAGTGTATATCTAATTCACTTGCTTTTAGTACCTTGTTTTTTAGGTTGTGTATTGGATGACTAAATGGATTAGATGTAGTCATTATAAGTATGTTTATTCATAAAATTTTTATTCTACCAATTCCGATAAACTTCAGTAAAATAGGCTAATATGTTGAATATGGTGATTCTATAATAAAGACAAATGTTGTGTCTATAATTTTTACATTAGAACTTGTTGTTTGATCTCTTCACTCAGTTTGTTGTGTTTAGGAGGAAGTATAATGTGAAGCCGAGACCCATGACGGGCAAAGTGCTGGTCGATAAAGATGGCGTCATCAAAAGTCGCAGTGAGAATATTCCCAGCCAGCTACAGAAAACTATTTCAGATGCGATTAGAAAAGCTCAGAATAGAGAAGCTCCTCCCACCAATCACTCAGCCAATCAGATGTATGCTGGGGCCGGTCAGTGTGGTATGTGTTTGCTAGCCACTATGTCATATTTCCTTCTGGAATCATGTAGAATATCTTATGAATAGGTGATTATATTGTCATGATATTGTAAGAGAGACTGTTGATGTGGAACTTGTGTGAGTAATTTGTTTAAGTACCATAATGTATTGCATCAGCAGTTCTCAGTGCCATTCAAGATGGCAACCCTGAAACATTTTGTAACCAAGTTTCATGTGAATTCAATGTGCAGGTACATATTCTATGACCACCTCACGGCAATATGACCTCAGTGTGATGTCATCAGCCAAGTCTAAACAACACAAACTCGTCGACTACTCACAGCTACCTCGTCTCAAGGTGCACGCCAATAGCGACAAGGAGCTTGCGTGCCGCACTGATGGTAGTAAGTACTCTAGTATACTGTCTCTCTCTATATAGTATATCTCTCTATAGTATATCTCTCTACATTATATCTCTCTACAGTATATCTCTACAGTATATCTCTCTACAGTATATCTCTCTACAGTATGTATATCTACAGTATATCTCTATAGTGTCTCTCTACAGTATCTCTCTCTACAGTATATTTCTACAGTATATCTCTATAGTATATCTCTACAGTATATCTCTCTACAGTATGTCTCTCTACAGTATATCTCTCTCTACGGTATATCTCTCTACAGTATGTATTTCTAAAGCATGTGGTAGTGACACTTGTCTATCATCAAGTTGTTTTGTGTAACTTAGAAGCTCTTCTTGAAGGCTGTGTGTTATATGTTGCAGCTGACTGCCAGCTGGCTATGCTGTCTCCATCTTCGCGGAAGAGGTTCCTGCCTCAGGCTGCTTCTGAAGAGGAAATTGTCGACGGCCAGGAAGATAATGTCGGCAAAACTCGGCCGCCCAATCAATCTAAACCGTCTACAAAGTTTCTCTCGTTTGAGATTAGCAGTGATGATGGATATTCAACACGGGCAGATAACTGGAATGGTAAGCTAACAGTTTGCACTTGTGCACTCAATATTTATTCAAATAGGTTTTGTTTTGTGGGTGTCCGATTTGAAACAGCTTGATGGTTTGATATATCTTGTTATAAAGTAATTTCGACACAACTTGATTTTTTTTCAATTAGTTTTATTTAAGACAATCACATATTTGAATCAGGCATCCATTGGTTCATCTTTCAGATGCCTGGAGGAATGTAACGGATGCTGTTAGAGAGTTGAGGATATCATCCGGCTGTCCCGCCATCTCATTTGCCGGAGTGAATGGTCTACACATGTACGGGCTGGAGCACACCAGTGTAGCCTACTTCACTGAACAGCTGTATGGGGCCAGGTACTGCCACACCTACAGGTTCAAATTCCACAACCCGCCTTTATTCGAGTATGAAGAGGTAAGATCCCCGCGTGTCATTGGTTTGTGTGTTCTATTAGGTGTTCCACCTTAAAAGCCTTTCGCCATGTAGCACTATTTTACACCATTCCATAGTTTTAGAATGTGCTGAGCCTACTTAGCATATGTATGAGACAAATAAACATTGTGATTTATGAGGGCAAGTAGTCCTAAAAATAAATCATACCACTTTAACTGATACATTTTTCTGGACTTTTTACCTCTACACTGGTTAAAATCACAGAGTTTAAGGTCATTTGTTTCTTTACTTGTTCTAGTGTTGATGAAATGTTGTATGTTATCATGTCAATGGTGACACTGTTGATGTGATGATAATACATAGTCTGAGTTGGTTACTGCTTCATGTATGTTGATATACTGTAATAGCACATTAATACCTGATTAATTTGTAGTTTTGTACATTTGGTAAGCATCTCACTTATTCTTTTAATGGGAAGAATATTTAGACATAAAGTTATCAATCTCTCCGGTGATTGGCTCACCAAATGTAGCTCAAAAGAGTTCTGGTTTCTGTCGTACAGGATCTGCTGGAAACTGCCACTGGCTCAGCTCGGAGCGAACCCTTTGTTAGTAGAAAGCACAGTGAGATGTTCTCCTTTATAGACTCCATATACAGGAGGAAGCCGGCAGGTCTTCTCTATCCCGGCACTGTAGCCGAGAGTGATAGGAATGAAACTCTCGCTCAGCTCTCATCAAGGTGAATATTCTCTCTGTCTGTCTGTTCTTCTATTTGTTCAGCTGCTCACCGTATAATACAGTATTTGGGTATTTATACACACGACACAATGCTTACAGGCGAGCCACCAGCATGTCCTTGCCAAATGCCATGAGATTCAGACACCTGAAGACTAACGCCAAGGAGGCCACTGCTGTGTACAGGTCCGGTATACACGGCAGAGGCTTGTTTTGTACTAGAGCTATCGACTCTGGGGAGATGGTGAGATTTTATCATTACCTCTGCATTGGTTACATGCCTTAGTATTGTATGTGTCAATGTATGTATTTCAGGGTACTTTAAGTTTGCAAGGTTTTTTTTCGGTAAATACTGATATGGTGGATATGTTTAGATATGTTTTATGTGTATTAATTAATAAGTTTTTGAGCCTATTTGTGCTCTTTTAAGTCATAAGTCTTACAGCGTTGCATTGTTTAGTATTTGGAGATAGTTATGGATTACTGATTGCAATGTGCGATGATCTAACAGGTGATAGAGTACGCTGGTGAAGTTATTCGAGCTGGACTCTGCGATAAACGAGAGAAATATTATGAAAGCAAAGGCATTGGCTGCTACATGTTCAAGATTGACAACGACATTGTGGTTGACGCAACGTTGAAGGGAAATGCTGCCCGGTTTATTAATCATTCATGTGACGTGAGTGCATTGGCTATACATGCAGAAGGCTGCATGTAACTTGTATTTGTTCTAGGATAAAAAAAAAATTTTAATGAATTTTATGTGAGCTTTTAGTGACTAAACATTGTTTTGGTAAACTTTTTCTTTGAAAATAGTGCAAAAGTTGCAGTTCATTTGTTCTATGTGACTCCATGTTTACTTTGGGTTTCATTTAGATATTTCAACACAGCAGCTTCTTTGCTAAAAATTGCCTACTTGCTTGATAGAGCAAAATAGAAAAGAACTTCAATATTTTAGTTCAGAACGAACTGCAGTCTTATTTTTGTTTTAAAAATAAGCAAATTAGGTAAAAAAATACCATTTTTCAATGGCCCATTTTGATACCATATAATTATGTTTATTTTTCTAATACTATATAAAAATGCTTGTTGTTGAGCTTAACGAGTGTAAACAAATGAACCATGAATTATTTTGGACTTGCTAGTTTCTCAAAATAGTTAAAAACTTCATTTTCCCTAAATGTTGATATATCAAGTTAAATTTGCATAAAGCGCTTCAGATAAATGCGAAATTATTCTCTGTGATTTTATGTACTGAAAACTCCTTTCTGTAAAAATTCATCTACTCTGTTATGTATTACAAAATATGGTTTTCGTCAACGTGCTGCATCTGATCTGTTCATATTCATGTTTATTTTAGCCCAACTGCTTCTCTAAAGTAATAGACGTGAATGGTGCTAAACACATCATAATATATGCGTTGAGGTCAATTCACCGAGGGGAGGAGCTGACCTACGACTACAAGTTCCCATTTGAAGAAGTTAAAATACCTTGCACTTGCGGAGCTAAAAAGTGCAGAGGCTTCCTCAATTAATCCCCTGCCACATGACTTGCTGGTTCTGACTCTCAGTCTATATTCAGATTAATTTATTATCTTGGCTCATGTTGAAACTTCAAGAGTTTTGTCTGCACACGAATCGTAAACATCCCTTGTGGATCATTTACTTTTTTTAATTTAGTGAGTTGAATGGTTATTGTACATAGTTGTAAATACTTATGTTCATCTTTTTTTACAATCTCAACTAGGCGCATCAACAAATTTCTATGATTTTATTTGCCTGCAATGCCAAAGTACTTGGCTACATATAATTATACTTTGTAGTAGTTGTTGAAATCATTATTTTTGCTACACCTATATTATAAATATACTAATGACAGGCCATAATGTCATGGCATAGCCTGTGTTTTTTAACTTGTTCATAGTTGGTGCCATCATCAATAAACTACCTGTAAAACATCATGTTAATGAACTAAAGCATAATATGTGCTTATATTTTATCTATCTTTTCAAAAATTATTATTACTGCAAAATGTTAAAAATATTGAAGTTATTCTCGATGAAGCCACCAGCACATTCTTCATCAACTTGATCTGTTTTTAGTTGTATTGTAAAATTAATATTTAATTGATAAATCTTTGAATAAATATCAAATAAGGTTGCTCAATAACTCATCACGGTGGTGAACTCTGAGCTGGCCATATATGGTAAGTCCTATCAATCATATGCTGGGTTACTTCACCGAAACTGAATTCCAATCTTTCTAGAAGTTCACTTGGTTTTTAGTGCTAATGAGGTTTCTTATTCAGGATATAGATAATTGAGGGCAGGTTTATGATGGCAGCAGATGCTGCTCAATCCCCTTTCAGCGATGAGAGTGGCGGCAGCCAAGGTGTGATGTGTAAAATATGCCACTGTGGAATATCAGAAGCTTCTCTTATTACTCCTTGCAGGTAACTTTATTCCCCTGCATAGAATGTCACTTGGTGCTTTCATACTGGTAGTGGCTATTTAGAAATGTGACTTGTAGTGTGGAGTTTACCCTGTGGTGTAATTGGTTAGCCGCCTGTGGGCAAGCCAGAGGTTTGTGGCTCGAATCTCGTGGGGGGGGCAATTATTTTACATGACCAATCACATTGCTTGCAGTATTTGAAACCAAAACATGTTTACAGTATTAGGTCTTCCTTTAATTCCAATGTGCTGGAATAATTTAGGTGTCGAGGTACTCTCCGTTACAGTCATTCAGACTGTGTCAAAAAATGGCTAACTTACAGCAATAAAAGAAAATGTGAGTTGTGCCATGCAAAGTTTCGAGTCAAGAAATCTGGTCTTAAACCTTTTAAGGAGGTAGAATATAATTTCTTTATGATATTTTTATATAATATTGTTGATTTCATATATGAAAAAAATGTGTTTAATAAAAAAATTTTGCAGTCATTCTTAGATTAGACAGAGGCTATAGTTTCGAATTAAGATAATTACTTCACTAAATATAAAAGTGTATAATGAAAAATGTTAATTTGATTGCAATCTAGCATTAAATTCCTGGCATTATATCAATTATAATCTAATGTATTCATGACTCTGTCATATATTAGTGGAAGATGATAACCATCAGCTGTGATGAATGGCTCCATATAGCTTTGCTCATTTGCTGCTTGGCAATCATGTTTGGCTCATTTTTCTGGTGGAGCCTAATATTTCAAGGCAGATCAGTATATTCTGTGGTAAGTTGTAAAATTGCATGCATTTATTATAATTTTGTGAAACCAATTTCTTAATGAAATTATGTAAGCTATGTGTTTCCTATCTCCAACATAAATATATGCCTTTAAATTATATTTTTAGTTTTTTAATGCAAGACGAATGAAGATGTTGGTCTACATGACATATGGACCGCTCAACCTCTTGTGTATCGTCCTGTCTGTTCTAGAAACTATTCTTGTAGTACTTCCTATTATAAGCCGCTTTCTTCTGCTAAATCAGAATGTTGTAGTTTTACCTCATAAGAACACGTCTTCTGTGGAACGAATAAGCTGTGAAAGTGATTCTAAGGAGGTAAACTGAATGAAGAACAATTTTATTTATTTAAAATCATAAGCAGCTGTGGTTGAAATTTATTTTCCTGAAAATTTGCTCATGCCCAATAGCATTATTAAGTTTGTTCTACCAGTACACAGTCTTTTGACCAGCTCTATTACATGTATTGTACAAGTTACTCTTCATGCATTGTTACTGAGATAAATGTGTTAGGTGTATACAGTGGGTAATAGGCTCTAGCATTACATCTGTAGAATACCTAAAGAATGAGGATACTTGGACATGTCCTAAAAGGTCTTCTGGTCTATTTTCAAATAACCTCATTACACAGTTTCCTGAAACAAAGCTCATTTCTTATTTTTAAATTTAATGAAATGCTAAACCATCGCCCCATAAATACCAGCAGAAACATATCATAATTATGTTCTAATTTTTCTCTGTCACAGGTTTATTTCAGTACAGATTCAGGCAGTGAAATGTACAGCACTTCTCCAATAAGAGATATGTGCTCAAGAAATACTCCAATTGCTGACCGACAGCACTCTTCCAGAGGCAATTTCCACTTCTCTGATTGGCTGTCAACTGTAATGCATCACCAGGAGATTCCAAGCTACAAGAAGTTGCTGCCCACTGCTTCCCAATCAGACGGATCTGTTGGAGGTCTTTACAACAGACAAAGTCTCTATGCAAACTCGGTAATCACACACATTCAATTATGAATGAAACCATATGGTGCTTTAAACATTGTTGAGTGGTAAGAGCTAACACATTGATTTTCAAATACAGGGTAAAGAAACTATAAAGTATGAACAATCGCTGCCTTCTATGCATGAAGTTGCCGAGTTGAGTGAAACCGCTAGCACCATGAGAGGCCTAACAGCTGCAACTCAAAACAATACGTCAATGAACATAGACTTAGTACCATCATACTTGCACGGTATGCGCAGGACTTGGAAACTGTCAGCTGCGAAAGAAAGAAGCAAGTTCAATATGAGCAGCATGTACAATGATAATGTTCATCATAACTCAAACCTAGAGAAAAGCGATACGATGAGAGAGCAAGAGCTTGAATTGGAAGATATATATGTTGATCTATGATTTTTGTTCTTCTATGACTGGCATTAAAAGATATAAAAATATTTTGATTGTTCAACTAAAATACTTTTTCCTTTTTTAATTTTATAATAATTATGCTACTACACTAACATTACAGTTAATGAGAACAAACCTTTTTTTAATACAGATTGACTAGCACAAACAACTCTATGTTTTAGTATGATTATTTTGTATATGTGAATTCAACATTTCAGTGCATTATTAAATCTAAAATATAAGATATCAAGGTTTTTAATAATTTTCATGCTTTACTACATATTATTACAGCATAGTTTTATTAATAGCATTCAAGACAGTTTAAGAATTCCACCTCAAAATAATACTACATAATAAATTAAATGGCCAATATATTTAACATAATATACAGAAACAAAAAATGTAAACTGAATGTAAAAGTGAAACAGAAAAATCCTTAGGCGATGGAGGTAGCTTAGGTTGATCTTGTGGGCTAAATAAAAAGTTTTATGCAGCAGTTGCAATCATCCTCTAACTAATATAATTATTATAATAATCAGCAATAATATAATTAATTCTATATAACCTAATTGCTGACAACTCCAACTTTTCAACACTGTGCTGCTAAAGCCAAAAATAATAATTAGTTCTTACTGTAGTTAATGACTTATGAACTCTGTAATATATGAATCTCTAATTACTTATTAAGAATATACAGGCTTTTAGAACTTTACCAAATACAAAGTAAAGAGTTATCTTTTCAGATGACCAGTTACTCACCATTACTTCATTTTGAGTTTTGATTCAAATAGCAGTGTGGTACAATGAGCAATAGACTCAACTGCACTAATATGTTTGAGTTTTAACAGACAAAGTGTTAGTTTACTTTGTTACTAAGAGATTATCAATAATGTAAGTAATCGATAACATTGTACTACAGTTCTCATCTAGATGAGATAAAAGTGTGGTGTAAATTATGAAGACATTAGTTTGGTGGCACAGTAGCCACATAGTTAGTCACGGTGTATAATAATTGATAGTCATCATAACCAAATTATCACATAAGAGGAAATACGGTATGTAACAATGATAGATATAGAGTTTATTTTTTATAACAACCAACAGCTTACAAAATAGTATCTCATTAGGTTAGTATAATATATACTTATGACCAGATAAAAATAAAAAAATTTCAGCTTTCACTGGTCAAATTATAAAACATTCCGAGGAAATAATTGTATAACACGAAATCTAAATACTTCAGCAATAAAACTTCATCGTCAGGAACTACAAAGGAACAGTTCATGAAGTTACTTGCTTTTCTACACACCTCACCGCATCTTTCAGTTTACCGACTAAATCCTGCAGTTGCTCCAACGAGCAAGCCATGCTCACTATCTTTATCTCGCTTTCACCAGGATGCTAAAACAAATTTCATATGAATGTCTATGCTAATCTATTTAATTTCACAAATTTATTATGATACTAAACCCTGATTCAAGATTTTCAAGACAGACTTGTTATAAGGTGTGTTTATGCCTTCACTGTTTTCAGTAAAATTCAATTTGTCTTGCATTGTAAAAGCAACTCCTCAAAATTATCGCCTTGTAATGAAATTCTCAGCACGATTGCAGAATGCAGTCAGAGAGAATGATTAATTTTTTTAGACATCGAGATTCAACGACTAGTTGGCTCATTAAATTGCTTACGTAAAAAGGTGTTGAAAAAAGCTTTATCGATTCAAGTAAACATGAAGTAACCAAATATTACCCTACCAGCTACTATTTTTGTGCAATTGACTTTGGGGGTACAAAGGGCATCAAGTGTTGATTAAGCAAGTCATATTTTACTGTTAGAAAGTGATCATAAGCATTAATATGATTTCAATGAGTTTCCGTCACACTATAAAGGGGTTAAACTTGGTACTTTTCTCAACTAAAGTGAAATTGCTTCCTAAAAGATATAAGCGCAAAGTATAAAATAAAGTTAAAGATACTGTTAATACTGTCAAAGTTCTCCATTAAGCTTGAACTCGGGATACACTCATGTAGATATACGTTTTTGTCTAGTGATTTTCATTTAAAAATAAATTAAATGTTAGGAAATTCACTTAAAAAGAAGTTAGAATATAGTACAAAAAAGAATCTCACCACAGTGTGAAGGTCTACCAAGTAGGACAGTTGATTGACTTTATCACTTTGACTATTCTAAAACATACATACATAAGCACAGCTACTTTAAATTTACAATTATATTACAAGAATGTAGTTATCTATGAAAAAGTGAGATGAGGGGTAGCTGCCTGAACAGAATTAGTACAAAAGAAAACCCTGGGTCTCATGTATATAGTAACGATTTAGCATATATTAACTGTTGAACCGTCACTTTTCAAATGCATTCACTCACATTTCGACTACCTTCAAATAACTATCAAATCAACTGAGTAATAGTCACTAATTAGAATGTGTGCTATGTGTATTTTCTAGTTTGCTTTCTATTAACTGCCACATTTGATTGATGTTTCAATATACAACATAAACCTGGGAGGGTAAAATTGTTTGTTAATAAACACAAAAAAATCACAAACCTTTATATTATAATCCAGTCGCCAATTGACATCTACAATTTGTGCTTTTTCAAAGGAAGATATTCTGAAATAAAAAAATGAATATATATAGACTCCTACCCAAACAATTTTTCAACACTAGCTGAAGAAAATGAGAGAACAATTAACATGAATTTATTAATAATAATTTGCAAAACTGCTTGTTGGCCAATTTAACAGAAATAGCTTAGTAAGCTTGAATGAAATAAGTGGGAGGTTCAGGAAACGCTCAGTACTATATATTCAAGCAAAACTTTAGTTTCAAAATGTTAATTTTAATTAAGACAGACATTATTTTTTTAATAAACTACATCTTTGAGGTGATCTTCTAAATCAAACTGACCTAGCCAAATTTCTTCGAATAGCATCTCTATGCTGGTGGTAAACATCCAGGAAGTGCTGTATTCGTTTGGGGCTAAAGTTACTTTCTTCTAAGACAGCTCTAAATTCATATATGTGCAATAACATTATTCATTTCTATAATCCAACTAGGTTCTAGTTCAGCATAAAGAAATTAAAAAGAAATAAACAAACCATAATACACAAAACAGCAACTAGTTGGAGTGTTTGAGAGACTAGAAATACACAAAACAATAATTCACATACTGTGCATTCGCACAGCGCGTCACTTAGTACTAAAGTTTAAAATAATCAGATGCTAAACTTTTTGTGAAAAAACTGATTGCAGTGTTTCTAGGTTTTGCCCTTAATACCCCCTCCCTTTGAAAACCATAAGGTTGTTGGGGGGGGGAATTATAGTCTCAAACCAGGTTGATAACATGGTTTGAGAACTTTTACTGTGGCACAGGAGCGGTCAGATGCTCTTTCTAACATCACTGATGACCCGCTGGGAGCCTATCCACTGTACTACACCTCCCTGCTTATAGCTTTAAGCTTATTCCTGCCTGTTGATCAAACACATCCCTAAAAACTTGTTTATGCTAAAACGCTATTTATTCAATGACTTCTGATTTGTTATTTGTAAGTCATGTGCGAAACACACTCTAATAATAAGTGTTGACTTGTTAGGTCATGTCCACTGGTTTTCTTATGTCTTTTAGAAGGAAAAGAATATACTTTCATAGACTTAGTTGCACTCTCTATCTTACAGGTGGCTGCAATCAGTGATAAATACTATTTTGCTAGAGCATAGTTCAAAAAGTTAAAAATTTAATAAACTAGTATAATAAATCTTTTTATATAACTAAGACTGAGAATACTTTTTCCATGAAATGGATATCAAAATACAAAACTGAAAACCAAGCAAAACATGAAATTCAACTAAATAGAACAATTGGGGATGCTATTCTCTGTTGACATATTGTTACCAGTGAGAATGGATTTGGCAAACAAAACTAAACAATACACTTTAATACTTTCTATAAGCAGCCAAAAGATACCAGTTTTTATATATTACTAATACAATTTATTTAAAAAACAAACCTTATTTCATCCAAAGTAACATTCTGTTTGGCACATTCTAACAGAAAACTAGTTAACCCATAAAGAGCTCTTTTTTCATGTACATCAGAGAGTTTTAAATCATCTACAAAATAATGGGCATTGCTAAGAAGACAATTAAAAATGAATGTTGCAACAAACTAACATTATTTGTAATTTAATAAAACCTTGTTTGTATGTCAATAAATTATTGAAAACAAAGTTAAAACTCGCAGGGTTAGATTGCGGTCTTAAATTAATATTTATTAACATATCAATATATTTTGTAGCTGACATTAAAAAGTTTCTGCCCAGTGTAAAAACTAAAATTTGAGTTGAGTATTATCTTCATACTAATACAAATATTCAATATTATTTTACCATTTGTACTATAATAGTAGTCTAACTAAAATAATTGCTTAACATTAAAATGTCAGAGTAAAATTTTAACTTCTTTTATCCTTCTACTATTGTGATTGAGGGCTTTTTGACACAAAAAACTTTCTTATCTCTGAATTGTTTGTATGTTAGTTAGCACATTAATGTTTTAACCTGATCAGAAGATTAGCTCCTTTACTTGACAAACCAACAAATTCAATATTAAGATGAAACCAGTTTTGACAAACACCATTATCATATAAAATTCAGTTATGTCTGGTCTACACAATTTAAACTAAAGAGTCTGTACTTATACTTATAACATAAAGTTACGGTGATTAGATATCTCTTTCATAGCCATAGGCCAAATCTACGAGTCACTAATTCTAGAGAAAGTGAATGTCAAACCCAATGTGTCTTAATCTTACAGTTATTATAAAATAACTATAACTAGTACTACTGTGGTGGTTTTTAGATTTGTGTTCCCTTTGTATTATTTCAGCGCATTAATCATCAAATTTTTATCTGTAATATCTTTTTTATGTAAACCACTCTTTGACCGAAATCGGCATGTCGGAATGTCGGGCCCTCCAGTAAGATTCCGAAAGTCCGAGTATGTCTTCCAATGTCGGTTATATTCGGAGGATTACTGGTCCCGACATTCCGAAAATGTCCGATCTTCGGCCTAAGATCGGTGGAAGATTCCAGAAGGAACTTTTTCCAAACTATGTAAGGAGGCGAGCTCGCAGTGTAGAATCAGAATCAGAATAAGGACCTTACTATTACTAGAATAAAGCTATTTCTAATACACTTCAAGAACCGCTCTCATCTCTAGCAGACAAGGAGTTATGTTCTCTGCTTAGTTGCTCTGAACCCACAAAACTATTACACTACTACTGCTGCTACTGCTAGTACTACTACTAATACTACTACTACTAATACTACTACTAATACTACTACTGCTAATACTTATACTACCACTACGCCTGCAGCTTTAAATACTTATAGTAAAAATTACAATAAATAATTATTATTAAATTTAATACATAATGTTATCTTTCCCAAGATAGTATTATGGTGGGTTCTAGTGCTTGCAATTACTACTCCAGTGATTATTTATGCAGCGACAAAGAATTACGCCAGTTTTCACAGAAGGATGATAGGTATATATATTTAAGTAATTATACTAAGAAAAAGGGTTGCATTCAGCTGCCCTGAATTAAAATAACACAAGTCACATTACATTTGTATACATCTAGATTTTCTTACATCTAAACTCTAACTCAAAGTCCCGAAGCTCTCTGCTTCGCGGGGGGGGGGGGGGGGGGGGGGGGGGGGGGGGGGGGGCAATTACGTGATTGGATATACACAATAGTTTGCCACGCCTTGAGATTCTACTACGAAGTGTAGTCTGTGCTGCAACTACACTTACACTATCCATTACAAAAATATTATATTATTCAATAATATATTGTTGTATTTTTATACTGTGGGTTGGTGTGCACTCAAGTGACTACTTGTTTAGTATGCGAGATCAACTTCGCCAGTGTAATTCGAGTTAATAATAATAATATATTTTACACAAATAATACATCCACAAAAACTACAGTTATCACAATACATTCAGCTACTTGATACGGTCTATACAGTTTACCAGACTAAACCTAACTAACTACAACGCGGGAAGCTATAACTACTAAAAACTGTCAGTCATTCTAATTGGTGGTCTGATGTCCCGGGTCATCCCAATGACCCCGTGCTGCACTAAAAAGGGGATTAACATTTCCCGTTATTACGATGGTAGCTCTACGAGCCACCACAATATTATTATGTATTAAATTTAATAATAATTTACAGCTTTACTAATACTTAGTCTTACAATTATAGTAATAGTAATACTAATAGTAATACCGTAATACTAATAGTATTACTATAACTATTACTATTAGTTATACTGATACTGCCAGTGACAGGGTTGAAATAAATTAAAATCAAGTTCAAGTTGAGCTGCTAAAATTCACCAAATTGAAATATCAAATTGAAATTAAATAATAATTATAATACCTTGAAGTTGTTTGTCAATGATGAAGGAGGTAGTTGTTTCAAGACTACATCTAGCACTTTGGAGTAATTGAATATAAACACTGTCTTCAATGACAATATTTTTTCCTGCCAATTGTAAACTGTAGAAAACATCTTTACTAACGTCCATTCTTTCAGCTTACTCAATGGAGTATATGATAAGTATAACGAATAACGAGTATTACATAGCTACTGTAACTTTAAGTTAAGTTAAATCAGCGTGATTTATCTACCATTTCTGAGTTGAATGAATAACGTCAAATATCGGTGGGTGGGTTCGATATAGTTTATGAGGCAGGAGGTCGCGACTACTGAAAATACATAAGGATAAGAAGTTCTGCGCAGCGAGTTCAGTGACCTTGGCATAGTTAAATTTAAGATAACACTCTTATTTTAATACGCGACTATACTCAAGTCATGAGGCCCTAAAATGGCGGCTGTTGCGGATCTTTTATGCTGTTCTAGAGCTAAAGGTTAGTAGAAGTTTCGTTTTATTTAGGGAGCCTACCAAAATCAATAATATTGATATTCTAACATTAAACGCAATACTCACGCGTACTTATGCACAAATTTCAAACAATTTGTGTTTTTAACATGTGAAAAATATCGATTCGTGCATTTATAATGAAGATCTTAGATAAAGTAAACCTAGTTAACGTTACGCCTAAGCCTTAGGCTTGCCTTATGGTTATACTTATTAATATTAGTATTAGTATTACTATTGAGTATTGTCTATTAGTATTTGTAAATCGCTAAAAGTTTTCGAGTGAAAATACAAGTATTACTAGTACTAATACCTAATAGTTATACTATAGTGAGTTTAGCGTTGAAAACAAGTTAAAAGAAATATTAGCCAATCCGGGGCCTAGTGTTGGACTCGAATAACCGCAGCTACCACATTCAGTTTCACTATGCCTCACTCGGATTCTCCCAGCAATGCAATTCAGAATCAAAGTAAAGGGTTATCTAGCGCCATCACTCAGCTGTATTACCATTTTATGAACTCCCGATACAGTTACGCGTTATGTTTAACGGCAGCAGGGATATTTACTGCTTCATATTATTTTTATAAAACTGAAACTAAAAGTAAAGCTAAGTCATACTTATCCTTGAAAGGTAAAAAGAGTATGGCAGACAGGCAAAATGAAGTTGAAACTGGTGACGATGGAAAAAACGGAAATAATGAGATCAGTCAAAAAGGTATTGTTATTTATTTATACTAATTTTTTTGTTGATCCAAGGCCTGGCACTCATTCTTGCACATTCGTTAACAAGCTGGTCACTCACTAAGGCTAATTATTGTATTTGTAGTGTATTGTTGTAATTTGCACAATTACTATGCGTGGGTTTTTGCTTGCGTATTCAGTATGCTTCCTAACTAGTAATTACTAGGGTAGCTGCCGTGTATAGTTGATAGCAATCTTTATTTATTCAGTATGAATCAGGTCCTCTGCCAGCGAGCTCCAGTAGTAGACTGAACTACACTGGAACTCGCTGGCTTTTATATACAAGCAAAATATAGGAATTTCCTTTGTTGCCGAGATCGGAGACCCGAAACACCGATCTTCGGCACTTCGGCAGTCCGAAATACCGACTATAGGCATTTCCGGAAAGCCGAAGTGCTGACCTCAGACAACAACAGGAAGAAATAAATCAGAAAAGAATTAAGAACACATGCTACAATTTTACCACACATTTAACATTCAAAATACTTTTAATTTTAGGCTCCTGTATTGTATAATTTATATTTTTTCATGTTCAAATCTTTTTTCTTACCACGTCGAGTAAATAAACATAATCTTCTAGCAATTAGTTACTGGTAGATGCTGAAAATTTGCTTTTCTACTTCATTCTGAAAGTTTTCGTGGTCTACAAAATTATATTCAGCCTGAGTTTACAAAGCTTATTGGCTATATAATTATTGCATAATAAAAATAATAAGCAAATCTTATTTTGCTTTTTTATTGCCGAAAAATTAACCGTACAATTTTTTAAAGGCTGTTGCCCCCACTAGTCGATACTTGTTGAGTAGGCAAATTAGCAAATCATTAATCATATTTTATTGCCTTTAAAACCCACTGCACACATAGGGAATGCAAACAATGCTCCTATGTTTTACTTAATTTTGTTTGCAAAATTGTGAAGCTCATTAAATTTACCAACGGTTTTTTGTGTTATTATTTGTATAAGATGGCATTTTTCCCTTTGTATAACTAAGCTCATGTCTTGTAATCAGACAACAAAGGCACTTTACCATCAGGTGGTTTCTGTGACCTAGAAGTACCGAAAAGAACCTGTAGTCTCAGTTGGGTCAACTTAAACTATAATGCTGCTACATGATTACCTTTATAATTTACGCTTTAATTTTTTCTAAATTTTATAGAAAGAATTGTTAAAATCTTCGGGCCAAAGAAATAATATTTTAAGGAATTAAACTTATTTCAAACCAGGTATTGACTTTTTTGCCAGTAAGTCATCTCTAGGTTTTGCTTAGCTAAGCTGTACTGCTCCAAATACGGAGTTTTATTTCCACTTTTATTATTTAAATATGGTCCTAATAGAACTAACTTTCGAATTATAAGTAAAAGAACTTTATATAATATAAAAATTTTTCACAATAATCACACATGCTATAGCCCAACAACTTTTTTATAATCTATGGTATCTTAAGCTGTCTTGCAAATTACTCAACTAACAACATGGCTAAACTAACATGAGATGGCTGTTGAAGGCTATCTGTGCAGTCTGCATTATTGATCAAACTTAGATGTTCTGCTTTGTACAGTAAAACTCAAATTATTGGATTTTTCAATAAAAATGTGAGGTTTCTGCCTTGCGAAAAACATAATAGTTTACTTAATTTTTTGTGCCAGTAAGTGAATGTTCACTTTTCTTTTATTTTTTCAACATATTAGAATGTTTTTAGAATTTAATGGATGTGTATTGTGATATTTTTGTGAGTTGAATGCAACTAGTGCCTGAACATACTCTTTGTTAGAGAGAACAAGATGTGTTATACAGTTGAAGCAATCTTTATTGAGTAGAATAATCTAATATTTGAGGTCCTCTGCCAGTGAGCTCCAGTAGTAGACTGAACTACACCGGAACTCGCTGGCTTTTATATACAGCAAGAGATAGGGTTTTTCCTTTGTTGCCGATATCGGACTTCCGAAACGCCAACCTTCGGCATTTCGGGGCTTTCGGCAGCCCGAAATGCCGATCTCGGGCAACAACAGGGGAACATAAATCAAACAAGCACATGCAAAAATCTACTACACAATTACAGCATTAAAAACGATGCGCAACAGTATTTATAATACTGATGCACGCTGTTATTTCAGGACAATAGAGGATGAGAATTCATTACAGTATAAAATTTTACTCCGGAATTTAAGGGTGCTTTCGGATTCCCTACAAATCAACTGGTTATGGGTAAACTCTATGAATAATTGAGTTGCATCTCATAAGGCATTAAAGCATTTAAAAGTTGATGGCCGGTGCTTTATATCCAATACCCAACAGTAGCTTTCCAATGCAATATTTGCATTATTACAAGCCAGTCTTCATTTAACCTATAATGGAGATTTTTTTCTGCATGTTGCTATAGAATATTTATTTAAATTTGATTACATGTACTCATTAGTGCTTACCATAGAAGAACAAGAAGAGCACTTGGCCTCTAGAAAAAATGGCTTTGCTCCACAAAAATGTTATCTACAATCTTTAACCAATAAAAAATTGTTCATTTGAGTTATTAGGAAGCTTCTTTATTTAGTAGCAGAAAATTTAGTATTTTTGTTGTAAAGGCCGATATATTATACATTTGTTGTCTACTCTATACTGTTGCTGGAATTTCATAATGTTGTCTTTAGTTAATGATGAATTATAACCTCTTACAGCTTAGCCTACAAATACTGATCAGAATCTACATAATTTTAGCTACATTTTTATTTCTTACATTATTATTTATGAAGGAATGTTAATAGAAGATGTTTACATGTGATATGAATTTTGGTAAACATAATAATGACAATCATACCTATACCAATGTGTGTGAAAATTATCTTTATACATTTGCTGCTAAATTAATAATGAAGGGGTTAGGAGTGTTTTTCAACAATACTGTTTGTTACATCAAGCTACTACTGTTGAAGCAGTATACATTGTTTTCCATCAATTCAATGGAAGGGAGTTGAAATGTTGAAAGATAATATTTAAATGTACTGTTTTCAGGTACCCATTAGTAAATCACCTTGATAATTTGATTTGCAGGGCTTATCCATTCTTTTAACAAAGTTGTTTTTTTAGACTGCTGGTATATGGTTTCACGTAACTTTTGCACATGTGCTAATTCTCAGCTTCTTGTTTTCAATTTAGAGGAGACCGAAAGAGGACAATCTAACGGGAATAATGCAATGTCTGCCGAAGCCAGGTTACATAAAAAGTTTGGGTTAAAATTCAATGGTATGCATGTGCGCCATTTTGTGATAGTAGTGACAAGGATTTTAGTATTTGGAACTAATTTCTTTAGTTCTGTAAGCTTATAATTTTTCACTTTCAAGATATATATTGCAATTATTATCAAAGTAAGGGTACAGAAACTGTTCAATATTATTTTAGATGAGAGAGAGTTGGTTGATAATGCGAATCATCCGTTTGAATTTAATTATTTTGGCGACCATCAACGTAATCAGAAAAGATATGAGGCAATTGGAGAAGTGAGCCTAAAATTCTAATCTGTTGCTTTAATAACCCAATACGTTTCCTGTTTATTTTGTTTTGTCAGATTTAAGAGACCACAAAATAAACAGGCATTTATAACTGCTTTCTTTACTACAGTTGACGACTGAAATTGTGTATGAACTGCTTTTATACTACAGTTGATGACTAAAATCATGTATGAACTGCTTTTTATACTACAGTTAATGACTGAAATTGTGTATGAACGGCTAGAAAAAGATGTGCATCTGCAGAAAAAACACCTGGTGCCTGGTGATGTAAGTCAACAGTTGAGTAAATATCTTTGTCTATAGGCTGTGTGCTGTCATTCCTACAGTTCCAAAACATTTTGTGATGCTTGCAATTTGTTCCATTCATTATTTAATTGGAAGTGCAGTTGTCCTATAACTGAATGTCCTTCCTAACATCACCAATGGCTTTTACTGGGGTTCGAACCGCTGAGCCGTGCTTACTAATCCACTAGACCACAGTTGCTTCTTTTTAGCTACAACTATATATATAAACATAAACCTTCATACAAATGAAACTTTGCTGGGTTTTGGTATTGAGTTTTGTTATATTTTCTCAAATTTGTTTATTTCTTCCTTGTTTGGTAATTTTAGTAAAAAATCCCATCCTTTTGGAATTATGTAATTTATTGTGACTTGCCTCAGAAGTGGTCAATTCAGCAATCGTATAACAATACCTCATTATTGTTATGTGATGGTCATCTCCCTGTGTATGAGTTGTACTGGCTGCTGTATACCCAAATTTGTAATATATTAAGTTTGTGTATATTTTCAAATAGTTGTTTTCATCATCTTATGTAACACAATAAAATGTTTTTAGATTTGGCAAAATTATTTTGTAGAAAGAAAGCACTTTCATATTTGTGAGTAAAAACTATAATGATTGTGAAAAGCTACTAGTGTTGATACACGGCAGTGGAGTGGTTAGAGCAGGCCAGTGGGCACGCAGGTAACACGTTACAGCATTTAGGAAGTATATTTCTATTTATCTTTATATTGTAAAAACAATTTCTTATTTATATTTTATGCTCTGTGTATTTTAATTATTATGTACAAACACGCTTAAACACTCACACAACACACACAAAACACATGGAAAATCACACATACACAAATATACGTACACAAGTACTCACACAAATACATACCTAGAAACACACACGGTGAGTGGCAACAATATTTTCCTATAACCTGTACCTGATGTAATATGTTGGTAATTTAATAATATTATTGTAACAAGTAGGCCTAGCTACCAAGTTGGCATGGGAATAGCGACTTGTTTTGGGCAGCTGAAGCCTATATTATTATTACTATATTCGCTACGTTTCCATTATCGCATTATGCTAATGGATTTTGTCAAAAAATAGTTGCAATAGTTGGAAATAGTTGCATGGTAGCAAAACCGCAGCCGGAAATTCAATGGAACGGCTCCTTCGATGAAAAATTTCCTTCACATCATGCTAATGATGAAAATGGTTCCTTCGGTTTAATTAATCGAAATGATTTGTGACGGAGGCAGAGATCAACGATTGTGGTGGCTAGTTACATAGTAAACTGAAATGCCTTTTGTCTCATAATAATTTAAATTATTTTATTTATCTTAGCTGTTATTATTTAAAATAATTATCAATCATCTTAAATTTATAAAAAATTTCTGTAAGCCAAAGCATTCCCAAGCTAAAAATAAATTGACAGCTATTTTCATTTTGAAAATTTAAATTAAGCTTTAGTTTACCGGTCACAAAAGACTTTATGCATTCATTGGTTTGTGCTTTTTTAATTTAAAATAAATTGACTCAAATTTTGAGTATTTAATGAATTTAATTTTACAAAAATAGGGGTTGAAGCGGTAATAAAATAGACCATGTAAAACTCAGCCAATCAGCAAAGTGTGCCAGGTCAATACTCCACCATTATAACTTATATAAAGTTCTGCAAGTTCGTTTGCAAAATGCATGCTTCTAGAAAGTAGTTGTGCAACTTTTTTCAAGTGCATTACTTTATTTCATATCTTAAATTTATGACACTCTGATGTATTTTTTAAAACATCTAAATTAAGTGTTTATAAAATGCAATTAAAAATAGTATGTCTACAAAAATGACCTGGTACAGTTTTGCAGTTTAAGGCCAGTTGTTACATAACTCTTAGCTTTATTTGTTCTCTATTTTATAAGTATGAATGAATACTGTTCCCCAATATGCCAGCTGGTAATGAGCCGCCAGATTTTGGTACAGAACTCTGATTGGCTGGGTTTTTGAATGGTCTTCTAATACATACATCTGATTGCCTGAATAGTGTAAACTCTGTTTACGTTCACATAGTGCAAGCTCTAGGGTAGAATTATACCAACTTTCTGTTTACCAATATTTTGTTCATAATAGTAAATAGGCTATTCAGCAAGGATTTTATGGCATGTGAGCCATGGGAACTGTCAACCCTCTCTGCTGTATATATTTTAGTTTGTAATAGCAAGTCTACATCATAGTGTTACTACTAATATACTCATATAAACGTATTCAATTTTCTTCAGATAATGAACTCACTCCTTCAATCATAGAAAATAACTAGCAATCATTCAATGATTTAGCTTTGGTAAGCTATCATGTACAATTTTTTTAAATGCATTTCTTTTAGATGACCCTATTCTTCAGCTTACCAATACCATAGCTTAAATAACTTGTATTGCAGCTTATGCTAAGCCTGGGTTGGCTGTTTCTGAATCTGAAATACTGTTTTTATTTTTAAATTTGGACAATAGGTTGAACTAGTCACATTATATTTATTGGCAGGATTTAAAATGCACAGTTTAGCAATAATATAAAGTTTTTTTCAATGAATTATAAACACATAAATTGTTGAAGAGAAATTGCAATTTATGCTGCCTATTATAACATAATGTTTTTACATGATCTAATCTCATAGCTTCAAAATATCGTAAGAAAAATCTTATAAAAGTACTAGGCTTCATCAGTTATAGAGGGTGGCTGCAAATTGCGGAGATCCCAGCAGACCATAGAACTTTCAAGAAATGCTAGCTGAAGGCTTTACCATTCAAACAGAATGTAATGGGTGTCAACATTCATTGCATAATGTTGTAACTATGCATAGTAAGCTGGCTGTATGAGACAAAGCTTTGAATAAATTCATGAATTTAAACAAATACTTCTGACAAAAATCAATTGCTTTACTTATTAGCTGGTTTAAACCCATGTAGCTATAACAACACTAATCTTAATAAATTTTGTGTTTGAGTGAAGTTAGCAATAAGTATAAAATCATTCCAACTTTAAACACTGAAGTATTATCAGGCAAGAACTAGTAATGAGGTTGTCATTTTTGATAGGCTTTAAAATGACTAAGAAAAGTATAAGCAAAACTAATTTACTCCTCCTAAAAAAATTGCAACCAAAAAAGTTTATTCTTCACTGAGCATAGGATTGTTGCATGTTAAATTATAACCTCAACTAAATAAGTCAAGACAGCAAGTGAACTACTTTAGGTGATAGATGAATACTCTATCACCGGCTTTCCATGTACCGATCTCAGATCGATCTTAGCGAGATCGATCTATGGAAAGACGCCAAAGATCGATCTCCGTCGATCTGAGCTGGTCGGTCTGTGGAGCTCGAACTCAGATCGATCTCATGTCAATAAGACCATGGAAAGACGCCAGATCGATCTGAGAAGTAGAAAAAGACTGCGCGCTACAATGTTGTCTGCTAATAAAAATGATAACTTATTGATAATTACTAAGCAAAGTAATAAATAATTATGATAGCCACTTTTTCAGATGCCAAAACTTTGACTTTCAGTACAATGATTAGGAAAACTCAATTATATGCAGTAGAAGGTAAAAAAATGGGAAAATTTAAATTGATTTTAAATGACTAATAAAACTTAGTTTCATTAGCTATTTTCTTTGTAATTTTAAGCCTAACAGTCTTGTAAGTTTATTAATAATCTGCTAGACAGCCATTAATTTTATATAAGCTGTCAAGCTAAAAAATTAAAATTAATTATTTTAAATTGGCCAAATTACTATACACTGAAAGCTTTGCTGCGTATAGTTTATAGCTGGGATTAAACTTTAGACTATGACTATCTTGTTTTCAACAGCAGTAGCTTTAATCACTCAGTTAGGTAAACAAATTATACTTTTAAAGTATCCTTCACTTAAGAGGAGGCAACTTCGCGAGATCGATCTGACACTCTCATGGAAAAACGATCGATCTGAGCACATGTCTCAGATCGATCTCAGCAAGATCGATCTGAGATCGGTACATGGAAAGCCCGTGTATGTAAATCATCTTTGTCTAGACATCTAAACTCCTAACCCCTACAGATAAATATACAGATGGTTCAACTACTAATGTTTAATGAGATAGTTACAAAGTTTAGAGGTAAGAACCATAATGGGATAGGTGCATAAGCAATATTAGCAGCAGTGATGGTTGATTTAACCTCTTTAGTAGTTCCCATGGCTTACATGCCATAAAATCTTTGCTGAATAGCCTATTTACTATTATGAACAAAATATTGGTAAACAGAAAGTTGGTATAATACTACCCTGTAGCTTACACTATGTAAACGTAGACAGAGTGTACACTATTCAGGCAATCAGATGTATGTATTAGAAGACCATTCAAAAACCCAGCCAATCAGAGTTCTGTACCAAAATCTGGCGGCTCATTACCAGCTGGCATATTGGGGAACAATAGTATTCATAATTGTATAATAGAGAACAAATAAAGCTAAGAGTTATTTAACAACTGGCCTTAAGCTGCAAAACTGTACCAGGTCATTTTTGTAGATACACAATTTTTAATTGCATTTTATAAACACTTAACTTAGATGTTTTGAAAAATACACCAGAGGGTCATAAAGTTAAAATATGAAATAAATTAATGCACTAGAAAAAAGTTGCACAACTGCTTTCTAGAAGCATGCATTTTGCAAACGAACTTGCAGAATTTTACATAAAATATACTGGTGGGGTATTGACCTGGTACACTTTGCTGATTGGCTGAGTTTTACATGGTCTATTGTCATTGGGCATGAACACCGACTCAAATTTGATCATATTAATTTACAAATTTTAATTCAGCTGGCACAATTGCAAAAAGAAGATAACTTCGTACAGATTGCATAGACACATGTAATCCGTATGGATGCCGGTAAAGATTTATTCGCCTGAATGGAAACGCAGTGATTCTGGTAGTGACTCAGTATTCAGTTGCCAGTTTACACTGCACACATGTCATGAGACTATATGAAAAAATGCAGCTTTTGGAAATATTCACTTCTAAAGTGTTTAATGTATTTAATTAATAAGTGTATAATTTTAGTGCTTGTCTATGACTAGCTGTAAGTTTTATTTGCTAACCTCTAGATTGCTATTCATCTTATATAATTTTATCAAGTTAGGATTCATTTTGCCATCGATAAACAGTTTTTACTTTCTGTTTGCCCAACCAGGTTAATCATCAATGACTGCTTGGATAGTGGTACACAACTCCCATATATCAAAAGAGCCCAAGCTGCAGGATGGGGTGTATTAGTGATGAACACAAACGATTTACATTTGGTACGTGCACACATTATTAGTAGTAGGAAAACTTAAAGATTTTTGGTGGGATACTAACTACCAAAACCTGAGATTTATTTAAAAAATTAATTTTCGATATCATTATTTTAAAGCTTGTTTGGTGCTAAAACTAGTCCCAGTAAAGGAATTAAAATATTCAATATTTCTACATTGTTAGCAAAGCTTTCTGAAATGCATGCAGTTGATTTTGTAAAACAATGTCAGCATATGCTTATTACTTAGATTTACTGTTACAAGGCTTTGAAGTTGGTTTAAGTGAATGATTTATCTTATAGTTTGTTCAAATTGTATTTTATAATTATTTAATTTATTGCTTTTGGGTTAAATTTTTCCCCTGAAAAGCTCGCTCTTAATAAATCTTCTCAATAACTATTGATTTGTTGCACAAAACCAATTGGCTTGAATTTTTTTACATAAAACCGTGGTCTGTAAAATTATCTACCATTATATTTCAGGGAAGTCAGCAGAGTCCTTCTGGACATGGAAAATTTGTTTGGCATAACTTTGTGTTGAATCAGAAATCAATAAAGAAGATAGCTATGGTAGCTCACAGTGCAGGTGGTGGAGTTACTACTGATATGCTGAAGCAATTTGAAGATGACTTCAAGAAACGAGTTGTTGCCATTGCGTTCACTGATGCATTTGGCAGTCCACCTTCTTCTTCAAGGGAATACTTCAAACAAGTAAATTTCAGCTTGTTTACTAAACTATGGTGACTAGTTCAGTGAACTCAAGTTCAAAGTCTTAAAAATTCAAACATTCAACAGCATCTTCTACCTTTGTTTTTGTATTATTTTGAGTTACTATTATTAGTTCATGTATAAATCATTATGAGGGATAACTATACACCTATCATGGTCTAATTGGACTCCTTATCATTTATAGGTCTGTAAAAACTGGGTTACAAGTGGTAAGAAGCTTGGTGCTAAAGTATCAAAGGGCAGGGAGATGATTTGCCTGTCAGCAGGCACATTGAAGCATGAGGAAACATCCCACATGGCTATTGATAAAGTATTTGAATTCATTATGGAAAAGTTTGGTGAACCAACTTCATCAGGTAAGGCTACAATGTAAATTGAATTTTACTAAACTTGAAAAACCCTTTCTGGTATATCTACACACTCGCCTACACACGATTTAGTGTAAAACTTGGTTTGTAATAATATGTATCTTAACTTTATTTTACTTAAAGTAAAACTATTGTAACAGATTTAATTTTATTTTAGAAAATGTGGAGAAAAAAGAGCCGAAAGCTGCAGCAAAAGCATCTTCTGCTAACGAATGTAAGTTTGTATTTCTCAATCATTGTCAATTATCCATTACACTGTTGTGTTTCATGCAGACTAATTATTTGTAGTATCAATTGTTTTTCCAATAAAACTACAGCAGAGTAATTTAATGAATACTTTTAGAACTGGGTTAGCATTCAGGACCAAAAAGAGTAATTTATCCAGTATTTTATACTTATTAGCATATTTGTTATTAGATATGCGTCATGAGATTAAAAGTTTTGCAATTTTGAATTTACTACAGGAAGAGTGTCAAACTTTTTATTAAATAAACCAAGATTTTGGTTGTGAAATAAAATTTCTACTTTTAGGGTAAAAACTCATGAAACAATGTATTTGAATTGGCCTGAAGATGATCATTATATTTTATCGCGATACTTTCTCTTGTTTTTGGCTTATGGAAAGTTATACATGGCCTACTAGAAAGTCTTTCAAGCTGATTTTTATAATAAGAGCTACCAAAGCTTCAGTTCAAAGCATTTTAATTTCCTGATTTAAACTGCAAGTTTCCTATAAAAAATTATGTTTAGGCAGCATTCCAAAAGTTGGTTTGTATTAAAGATTTGTAATTCAGTTCAAATTGATGGAAATTTATTCAAGTTATTGATTTAATGTAAAACATCTTTTTTGCCGAAACTTGTAGTTAGCTGTGTCACTGTTATTTGATTTTTTATAAAATAACTATACTACTCTAATGAAGGTATGGGTGTTACACCTGAAGGTGATGTTCCAACTGCTCCAAGTTCAAATGATCAAAGAACTACACAAAATGATTGTTCAGCTGATAAATTGGCTGGTGGGAACAGAGGTGATGGTAAGGGTACTATTTTGCAGTTTAACCACTTTGTTTATGAATGGTTAACATTTTTTTTTTAAATCAATGCTGTTAATAGATATGGTAAAGCAAAATATGTGAACATATTCTATTTTGTTAACAGCAACTTATTTTATTCTAGAAAACCTGGATGACAAAGAGCCGGTTTCGACAGCAAAAGCATCTTCTGTTGAAGAATGTAAGTTTGCACCTCTCAATCATTATCAATTATCCATCATACTAACATCGACTCTGTTGTGTGTCATGCAGATACTAGTTATTTGTTAGATCGAATTCTCTTTTTTGCTAATGAAAGCAAGGCAGCATAATTCAATGAATAATTTCAGGACTAAAAATGGTCTTTTATCCAGTATTTTTATACTTATTAGCATATTTGTTATTGAATACGTGTAAAAAAATTAAAAGTTTTGCAATTTTGAATTTACTACAGGAAGAGTGTTAAACTTTTTATTAAAGAAACCAAGATTTTGGTTGTGAAATAAAATTTCCACTTATAGGGTAAAAACTTATGAAACAATGTATTTGAATTGGCCTGAAGATGATCATTATATTTTATCGCGATACTTTCTCTTGTTTTTGGCTTATGGAAAGTTATACATGGCCTACTAGACAGTTTTTCAAGCTGATTTTTATAATAAGAGCTACCAAAGCTTCAGTTCAAAGCATTTAAACTGCAAGTTTCCTATTAAAGTTTATGTTTAGACTAGCATTCCAAAAGTTGGTTTGTATTAAAAATTTGTAATTCAGTCCAAATTGATGGAAATTTATTCAAGTTGTTGATTTGATGTAACACAACTTTTTTGCCGAAACTTGTAGTTAGCTGTGTCACTGTTATTTGATTTTTTTTATAAAATAACTATACTACTCTAATGAAGGTATGGATGTTACACCTGAAGGTGATCTTACTCAAAGTTCAAATGATCAAAGAACTACACAAAATGATTGTTCAGCTGATAAATTGGCTGGTGGGAACAGAGGTGATGGTAAGGGTACTATTTTGCAGTTTAACCACTCTGTTTATGAATGGTTAACATGTTTTTTTAAATCAATGCTGTTAATAGATATGGTAAAGCAAAATATGTGAACATATTCTATTTTGTTAGCAGCAACTTATTTTATTCTAGAAAACCTGGATGACAAAGAGCCGGATTCAACAGCAAAAGCATCTTCTGTTGATGAATGCAAGTTTGCACCTCTCAATCATTATCAATTATCCATCATACTAACATCGACTCTGTTGTGTGTCATGCAGATACTAGTTATTTGTTAGATCGAATTCTCTTTTTTGCTAATGAAAGCAAGGCAGCATAATTCAATGAATAATTTCAGGACTAAAAAGGGTCTTTTATCCAGTATTTTTATACTTATTAGCATATTTGTTATTGAATACGTGTAAAAAGAATAAAAGTTTTGCAATTTTGAATTTACTACAAGAAGAGTATTAAACTTTTTATTAAATAAACCAAGATTTTGGTTGTGAAATAAAATTTCCACTTTTAGGGTAAAAACTCATGAAACAATGTATTTAAATTGGCCTGAAGATGATCATTATATTTTATCGCGATACTTTCTCTTGTTTTTGGCTTATGGAAAGTTATACATGGCCTACTAGAAAGTCTTTCAAGCTGATTTTTATAATAAGAGCTACCAAAGCTTCAGTTCAAAGCATTTTAATTTCCTGATTTAAACTGCAAGTTTCCTATAAAAATTTATGTTTAGGCAGCATTCCAAAAGTTGGTTTGTATTGACGATTTGTAATTCAGTCCAAATTGATGGAAATTTATTCAAGTTATTGATTTAATGTAAAACATCTTTTTTGCCGAAACTTGTAGTTAGCTGTGTCACTGTTATTTGATTTTTTATAAAATAACTATACTACTCTAATGAAGGTATGGATGTTACACTTGAAGCTGATGTTCCAACTACTCCAAGTTCAAATGATAAAAAAAATACACAAAATGATTGTTCAGCTAATGAATTGGCTGGTGGGAACAGAGGTGATGGTAAGGGTACTATTTTGCAGTTTAACCACTTTGTTTATGAATGGTTAACATGTTTTTTAAATCAATGCTGTTAATAGATATGGTAAAGCAAAATATGTGAACATATTCTATTTTGTTAACAGCAACTTATTTTATTCTAGAAAACCTGGATGACAAAGAGCCGGATTCAACAGCAAAAGCATCTCCTGTTGATGAATGCAAGTTTGCACCTCTCAATCATTATCAATTATCCATCATACTAACATCAACTCTGTTGTGTGTCATGCAGATACTAATTATTTGTTAGATCGAATTCTCTTTTTTGCTAATGAAAGTAAGGCAGTTCAATTCAATGAATAATTTCAGGACTAAAAATGGTCTTTTATCCAGTATTTTTATACTTATTAGCATATTTGTTATTGAATACGTGTAAAAAGATTAAAAGTTTCGCAATTTTGAATTTACTACAGGAAGAGTATTAAACTTTTTATTAAAGAAACCAAGATTTTGGTTGTGAAATAAAATTTCCACTTTTAGGGTAAAATTTTATAAAACAATGTATTTGAATTGGCCTGAAGATGATCATTATATTTTATCGCGATACTTTCTCTTGTTTTTGGCTTATGGAAAGTTATACATGGCCTACTAGACAGTTTTTCAAGCTGATTTTTATAATAAGAGCTACCAAAGCTTCAGTTCAAAGTATTTTAATTTCCTGATTTAAACTGCAAGTTTCTTATTAAAATTTATGTTTAGACAGCATTCCAAAAGTTGGTTTGTATTAAAGATTTGTATTTCAGTTCAAATTGATGGAAATTTATTCAAGTTATTGATTTAATGTAAAACATCTTTTTTGCTGAAACTTGTATTTAACTGTGTCACTGTTATTTGACTTTTTATAAAATAACTATACTACTCTAATGAAGGTATGGATGTTACACTTGAAGCTGATGTTCCAACTACTCAAAGTTCAAATGATAAAAAAAATGCAAAAAATGATTGTTCAGCTGATGAATTGGCTGGTGGGAACAGAGGTGATGGTAAGGGTACTATTTTGCAGTTAAACCACTTTGTTTATGAATGTTGTTTTTAAAATCAATGCTGTTAATAGATAGGTAAAAGCAAAATATGTTGACATGCTTTTCCAATTTATGCATAGCTTTCTTATTTAAAACAACTCACGTATAGTTATACCCTATGCAAGTAAACTACCTACTTTCATGACCCATGCATGCTCTGATGCAAAAATTTATAACTTGTATTTTATATATATGTAAAGATGAAGACAATGTGCTAATGTTATAAACTGTTCAGACCAGCATATTTTTAAAAGTTTTAACTTTTGGAATTTTTGCAATTTCCCATTTTATATAATTGTAGGTGAAAAAAATTCAACTCCAGACCTATCTAAGATTGGCGGCTCAGAAACAGAATTTTAAAACGAGTAGTTACGCTTCATGAATTTTACAACTGCCACATAGTGACTATATCCCAGTAAAAATATAATTTAGATAATCAAATCAATAACATTTATAATAGAAACATATTTTATTTTAATTTATATTTTTACCAGGTAATTACTACAATAGATTGTTGAAAAATAAAGCTAGCAGTTAATTATTCAGCTGTTGAAAAAAATGTCTATGGTATCATCATACAAGTAATAATCTCAGAGATCTTCAAATTACATATTTATCATATCAAAAATTCTATTATATATAGAGTGTTTTTAATTTCATCACATTAAATAAGGCTCCAGCCTTTCCCACGGGTCTGTCAGCATATCTCTTTTAAAGTAAGATTGTGCAGGCAATCGCTGATCTTGCTGTTTCTACAATTATATCACCTAATGGATTTCTGCTACCAGACACATTTTAAATAATTTGAAGCTTACTGAACTAGTATGATATAATCTAAAAATGTCTACACTACAGAAATAAATACCATCAACTAGAAGAGCAAAAGTCTACTATAAATGTTGTATAAAGAAAAACTTTTAAAGCATTTTTTTCATAATGTAAATTTCCCAATTTACAGTGTACCTGATACTATTATCTTGGTTAAAATTGGTAAGCCATAATGATTAAATAACAGAGATGCTAGTAATAGTACTCATTAAAAATTTTAATCGGAAAACCAGGATGTTAATTTAAGGTGAAATACACGGTGGCATAACTCTTCAATATCAATAGAATGCAACTTCTATAGGCCACAGGCTGTTTTTATCCCTAATCAACAGCAATTGAGTGATGCAAAATTTTATAATTCACAATAAAAGGTAAATGGCATGCTTACCCAAGATGAATTTCCAGGACTTCGGTTATATGAAGTATTGGGTGTTGCTCTACCTCTAGCTCTTACTGGTGAAGGAGTATATCTAGGTGATGGAGTATATTGTGGTGTTCCAGGGGATGAGAAATATGATGGTCTAGGCCTGTCTTGATATGGCGAACTGTATTGACTACTGTGAGGTGATGCAACAAAGTTATGATTCTGAACTCTTGGAGGTCCCATTCTGTTTGGTGTTGAACCTCTAAATCGGTTTGGAGGTGTCCCACTTGTATCGGAACCAGATGTAAAGTATGGCGAACTGTATTGACTACTGTGAGGTGATGCAACAAAGTTAGGATTCTGAACTCTTGGAGGTCCCATTCTGTTTGGTGTTGAACCTCTAAATCGGTTTGGAGGTGTCCCACTGGTATCGGAACCAGATGTAAAGTATTGCATAGGTGGCCTGTTAGGCCGTGGTGATTGTCCTGGGTAAAAGTTGTTATGTCCATGCCAGCCACTCATGATAAGACTAGATAATGTCAAATTCAATGTTTCTAATTATATGGATGCTGCTAGCTATCTGTAAAATATCAACATGTCTACAAATATTTAATAAAAATCTAATACAATTTCTGAATTGATTCATACACCTTGAATGATTGTGCAAATCAAAACTTGCAATTGAAAATTTTATGATTATAACCATAAGTTCAAATAGAAAAATGGCCAATATTATAATAATTACCTTATATATTTATTATCAATAATAGAAAAGCAATTGTACTATTAGTATCACTGATACCATGTTATATAATAATTATGGACATAATATAAGTTACATTATAGTTATATGTGATACATCAATTGTTACTAAAGCAATACTTGCAATCACACTATTACCCTTACTTTTACTGATAGTAATCAACAAAGTCTAATTTAATAAATCATAATACTTAGTAATTAACTAATAGTAATATTTAGTAATACTAATAACTAATATTAATACTAATACGTTAATTAGAATTGCTTATACTAAAAGAATTATATACATAATGATAAATATTCTTATATCAATTAGCAACATGTATCAGTATTGTTATTCCAGTCGAGTGTCAATAGTACCTGACTACTGTTTCAGTTCGAGTTCAATTTGGCAGTTGGCTTGAAGTTTAACTCAAGATCTATGCTTTCCCTAGGCCTATGAAGTTGAACTAGCAGTTATCAACATCATATGATAATATTGTGATAGTTTGTGGGTGTGTAAGAATTCAACTAGTGAACATAACTCTTTGTTGAGAGAAAAGAGAAGGCGATTCCAGTTAGAAGATGTCTACAAAATAGCTTCCAAGAAAAGTATAAGTATATGTCTATAAGTCTTGTTCCCTCTGAGCTCCAGCAGTACACTGAACTTATGCGGGCGAGCTAGCCATTTTATACTTTAGAATATTCAATCCGAATTTGGGCGTCCAGTCCTCCGAATCGGGTGCCCGACTCGGACATAGGAATTCATGCACATATATATGTATATGCAAAGAAAACATAATCTCAAAATCTGTTACACCAAATGGCTGCAGTTTTAACCAACTTTAATATTAATGTGCATTAGTCAATATCACCACTAAGAGTAAAAGTAGTACTAATACTAATAGTATTACTGTTATTAGTAATAACTAACAAGTAATACTTAAAGCCAATGATTAAAATTAGGTTTAACCATAGTATGTAAGTATAAAAATAAAATCAAGTACAATTAAAACTATAACAGTATAAGTATAACATTAACAACTTTTAACTAAAGGCAGTATCAGTACGAGCATCTGTTGTGTTTTAAGTTAGAGAAATAAATATTTATTATAGTAGCAGACTGAAGAAATAGCAACTTAAAAAAAGGTTATCTAACGAGTTATAAGTTGCCAGTACAAGTGTGAGATGCAAGTCTGGATAAGAGAAAAACTGCTGGATCTTCATACTCATAGTCATAGTAATAAAAAAATTAGCTTTTGTGTATTAGCTATAATGAAAGTGGAAAAGCATAATATAGCTGAGATGATATGTGAAAAACTATCATGTATTATGGAAAAGCTTTCCTAGCTTTTGTAAAGTCCCAAAAGTATCAGTATGAGTATTACTATAACTATTAGTATTAGTATTACTATTAGTATAAACATACAGTGATACTGCAAGTGAATCTGATACTCATACTGATACTGGCTCTGGTAGTGATAATCATACTGATGTCTGACAGTGACAGTATGATACATTACTATGAGTATGAGTTCAACTTGAACTTCAGACTCAGTCTGAGTCTATAAGTATAACTATAACTATAAGTATAAGTATAACATTAACTATAACTTATAAGTTATAAGTATAAGTATAAATAATGACTGTATCAGTATTGTAAAACGTTGAAACTAATACAATGATAATCAGTATGAGTATCACCTCATCATCATGTAATAATCTAAATTCTCAACAATTACATTTATTGTTTACTATAAATATAATTCACTAACCATAAACTAAAACTGTAATCAGTAATGACAAAAATAAAAAGAATCCTTGTCTACTACTGCAAACTCTATTATATACGATGAAAACGCTACTTGCAGCATAAGCAGAAGCTCTAATAAGGTGAATTTGAACAGGTAGTACCATTGAACTATAACTATTATAGTTTCAGTTCAGTGGGTAGTACCATACAAATTTAAAATGGTAGCTTAAATAAAACACGCCTACTTTCTAATTTAGGCTCCAAATATACAATGTTTATGCATTCATTATCAGCCTTGACCTAGCAAAAGCGCCATAATTTATAGAATTAGTGTTACCCCCCCTCATGTTGTTAACTCGTTTTATATGCCTAAGAATTGGGTAATCCCAAATCAAAGATGGAGTGTAACCAAATCCAACTAATACTAATAGTAATAGTAATACTAATAGTAATACTAATACTAATAGTAACACTAATAGTAACACTAATACTATAATACAATTTTCTTTTTTCAATTGCCCCACTACCAGCCACTGTGAGTGTGGTAAAATTTACAATTATTGTTGTAATTGGGGTTACTATGACAAGAATAATGTAATCCCTAATTTTACTAATAGTAATACTAATCACTAAAACTAAAAGTAAAACTAAAAGTAAAAGTAAGTAAAAGTAAATCACTAATGACTAAATCAAAATATAATGTTCAATTTTAAAATAGCGCTGCAAGTGCAAAATCAGACGACGACGTCTAACACTTAACAGTAACAGTAACTGAGTAACTCAGTAAGTGTAACTGTAAGTGTAGCTCGAAGTTTAAGTGAAACTGAAAGTCTATGACTATCACTCTCAGAGTCGAAGTAAATCAGTATCAAGTATGAGTATCACTATCAGCGAATGTGATAGAGTCTATGCCTTATACCTTATGGCTTATGGTCTTTATAATTTAATATTAATAATAATTAATACTATAACTATAAGTGATTCCGTATAACTATTAGTATTACTATAAGTATAAGATTAACTTTAAGTAGCATAACTATAGCTCTATAATACTAGTACAGTAGTACTAGTGGTAATTCTAATGATTGTTTATAATAACTATAAGTATAAGTATAACTTAAACTATAGTACACTATAATACTCTATAGTTACAAGTATTAGTATGCTCCCGAAGTGAAAATATAACTTACTATAAAACTAAATTACTCTTAGCTAACACTTTAGACTTTTCAATTTATAACCATGGTCATTGTAATTATACTTTAAGTTTAGTTAGTGCTTTTTTTGTTGTATGATAGCATTGTGATTGTTGCTATACAATCTTTTAGAAAAGAAACTGTGAACAGCTTTCAGCTAAATAGCTAATTTTTTATGTAGATATACTAATTTAATTCTTAGTCTCTGTACTATTTTACTAGTTCACATGTTTTGTGCACAATAAAACATATTTATCATAATTCTACCACTGTGTTAAATATACATCCTTCTTACTTGACAATCTAAGTTAAATTCTCTAACCTTAATCTAATTGGTGTCATCCCACTTAGATGATTCCCACTTAGACGATATTTATAGATTTTAGTGTAATATATGTATTTTATGCTATTATTTAGCACATAATAGAAAGCAAAGAAGCCACCAGCAAGCCACTTACAGTAAAAATGCTTCTATAAGAAACCATCTTGCACAAACCTTAAACTTAAAGGTAAAAGATAGACAACGTATAAGAAAAAGTTGTAATATTTTGGGGACAGTAACTCTTTTAATTCAATATCCTGTAATACTAATAAGTTCCTGCATAGCTTCCTCATTAGAACAGCCCGTGAACTACGCACGGGAGAAACACTAGCAGACTAATAAAAAAAAGACCTGAACATCCGATAGTTCCACCTTTCCCCTATTTGGGGTCTTGGAACTAAATCAAGACAAGACAAGACAAGACATAGCAGTATGTGATATACCATGAAATGCATTTGTGCATTTTATTCTGTTATCTGTTATTCTAAATAAAATAAACTGTAGCTAAATTAGTATTGAGTTAAGGCAAATAGCTGGCTTGGTAGCTTATTTCATGTTTAGCAGTAAATGCAACAGTTATATTTGTATATCACTATATATATTGTACCAAAATTAAAAAATAGTCTAAATGGGAAATATTGCAAATTGCCTAACTGGGAATCGCCTAACTGGGAATCGTCTAAGTGGGATGAAACCATCTAATCTTTTGTATCCTTAGACCAATAGCTAATTCAGTATACAGGCAGACAGGTAATCTGAATGCTTGTAGTACGATGCTTTGTCATTAGTCAACCACAGCAAGTTAGCTGTCACTATTTGGCTAATAGTAATACTACTAGCTAAGCTATATTCTAATTGTAATCCACAATTGTTACAATGAATGTTGCATAATTATAGACTATAGTTATAATTCTTACAGCCAACATTTGTTACAGTAATATCTCAGGGTTGCAGTTGTGAATTGATTTAGCCATAGCTGTATGTACTCACTATGAGAGTTATTTTTGCTCTAAATTTCTGGCTTACTGTCATGGGTAGTCTTAGTTACGTTAGGGTTAGACTAACCCTAAATGTAGATAATTATGAAGTAAGGGTATAATGTGTTATTAAATATCATAATTGCATTTAATTTCATAATGATATCAATGATTACGAATAAGAATATCAGTATGAATACAACTCTCATCAACATTAATGATTTAGAATATGTGTAAATGTAATAGAATATGAAACTTTGCTTATAATTAGAATATAAATTTGAGCTCACAGTCATAATGAGAATTATAGTGAATAAAATACTAATATTTAATCATTAAATGTAAAATTACCTACAATATCATTAGATCAAAATTCAGAATCAATTTACACTTCACTTTAATTTTAGTTTTTTTTAACTTGTAGTTTTTAGTTTAGTAGATTTGTGGTACTAGTAACTGCTTAGATTTTTTCTGCTTGAATGAAAGTTTCAATCTAAGTTCACTCTGTATAATTGGAATTTCAACCAAATGTATATGAGTTATTTTGAGAATAAATCTACAATATCAGAATAGTTGCATATAATTTTAATATCTGCCAATGAAACATTATATTTTCATTTAAAAAGTAGACTAACATAAGCTGATCTGGTTGTACTAACACAAGTTTTTATATGTATGATTGTAAAAAATGATTGGTAAATACCCTTGTAGACTGGGCTGTAATACATAGATTTCCATTTTTAGTAAATGAAATACATTTGGAAAATAATCAGTCAAATAGAAGAGCTGGTTCTCTATAAAAGGTTAGTCGTAACTGTAAGATATGTTAATATTTTTGTATGAGTCACTGGTAGTACTCCATATGCTCAGTAAAGCACACACATATCGTATAACAGATGTTCATCACTGATTTGTAATTGCCAACTACATTACTAACCTTTCAACTACAACATTGAAGAGCCAACATTCTTCAGGCTCTGTGTGAGCTTAGAGTAAATGCTAATATTACATCTTAACATTTTATCTGAAGATTGTGTACATTCTATGCACATGAAACTAGTAGTAATAAAGTGTTTTAAATCAAATTTTATCGTTCATTACTTTTATATATATATATATATATATATATATATATATATATATATATATATATATATATATATATATATATATTATTTAAATTTTATTCGCTATTTTCTTCTGCTCAGATCTGGTAAATAATGTGAATATTCAATTCTTTCTTAATATAACCATGATGCTGCCATTGATGTAATGCAGTGAGTACACACCCTTGACTGTGATCCAATAGTTTACACTGAATTGTTAAATTATTTTTTGTCTTACAATAAAGTTAAGTACTGTGACTCCCAGCAGTCAACCTTCTCAAAGAGAATAAGTCAATATAACAGGAATACTTAGCATCAGAGATAATATTGGGAACCTGGTGGTGTTTGTCAAGTTAAAATAAAACTTTTCTCAGCTGAAAGCATATTGTCTATAATACTCCAAGTGTTATCTACAATTTGTGGTTTAAAACTTTTGGCGAACAATTTGTATGACATCGTTACTGGCTAAGTGATGTAAAATAAAAGAATTTTTCTCTACTATTTGACTTTTAATTTTTGCAGGGGTGCTGGTACTGTTGGTCATTGTTGATATTATTGATTATTAAAAAGTGACAAACATGAACAAGTTTGTTACAGAAAAAGGTGAGTTTTATTCATGCAATATATGTTCTGGAGGTTTCATGCAAGTGTTCTCAGTTTTTCTTTATTCTATTTTGTTCCCAAACATTACAATCAAAAGGGTTTCTAAAAATATTTTTAAGTTTATTCCAGTGAGAGCTGTCTTTTAACCTTTCAAATATTCTGTTGAAAAGCTTTTGGTTAGCAAACCAATTTTTCAAGCAAAGATAGCATTTTGTTAGTATCCTTAGTAGCAACAGTATATTTTTGGCATTTCATATAAAATAATAAAAACTTAAATTGAAATTAGACATCTGAGGTTTTGCCTAACAATGCTATGACAGAGCAAGCTAATAATTAGAAATGCTGGCAGAATATTTAAGAATTAAAGCATGAATAATATTCTGCAGACATTTGATTTCAGTACTTCTGTGTTTTCTGAGTTATATACTTTCATGTATGTTCATAGTTCCTACTGCTTCAAAGACATTTAGCATTGATGTGAAGGCGGAGATAACATGTATGGCAGCCAACAAGGAGTTCTCTTTAGTTGCTTGCGTTGGTCGCCAAGGTATAGTGATGCAAAAGTTACGAGCATATATTTTTATTTTTCATCTCTTTGTTCTGTTGTTTTTTAATGTCCCAGTTATTTCTATACACATGTATTATTTACGTATTATTTATGTTGCCATTTAGTGTTCAAAGTATTTGGTATCGAAGACGATCATTTCACGGAGCGCCATAATCTACGACCTGCTCATCGATCAACTCTGAGTTATGTAGCCGTTGACATAGTATGGAGTCCTCGGGACGAAAACATCTTAGCCTCTGCTGCTAGCAACGGACATGTTGTGTTTTGGGACTTGAACAAGCCAATGAAGCAAAAGCAAGGTTAGTTGAACTGGATAGAATTTTTAAATCTTCAGCTGCTTATTATTTTACATAAAAACAACGCCAAAAATTTGTATTAAATTTTTTTCTATTATGTTGCATATTTAAAATTGTCTATGCTACTTTGTTAGTTTGTGTATTGGTGTGTTGCAGATCACGTGTCACCACTGCATGAACGAGCAGCATCTGGCATCTCCTTTCACAGCACTGAGTCCCTTTTGCTGAGTGGTGGCAAAGATGGAATGTGCAAAATATTTGTTAGTAATTTTGTTTTTAAAGTATATTGTTTTTGTTTAGTTTTAATAATTTAAAAATTGAAGATCACATGTTGCAAAATGTGTTCACTATTTAGTTGCTCATAATAATTTATTTGAAGGACACTCGGAAGCGTGAGGTAGCTTACACTTTCCCTTCCGTCTCTGTGCATGACGTGCAGTGGTGGCCGAATCAGTGCTTTATTTTTGCTGCAGCTACAGAGAATGGAAGCATACAGGTAGTTATTTGCTGGGAATAGGCTTATAAAGAAAATAGAGCTTTACTGATTTTAATTTTTGTTTATAGTTTATGTTTTATAGTGTTAAGTGCTTGTGAGGTTTAAAAGTTTTATATGTTTTTGTTTTTAGTTGATATCAAATGATGGTCATTAAATTGTGTTACATAAAGCTAATGCACCACAAAGTAGCCGTATGCCATAAATATCTGCTGTAGGAGTTACTATTCACACAATTGTATTTGCCAATGGCTTTACTGTAATGTTATTTTTAAATCTCACTCGTTATTTTCCATAATATTACCGTAAAACTGAAAGATGAGAAGTGTACTCCCTGAATAGCTAAATAGTGATCATCACCACAGAGACCTTTTGCTGTGTTTTTCAGCATTTTCATTGCATAAAACAAAATTTTTTGTTTGTGGTTCATGGAGAATTCTACTCCATGCTGCTCTAGCTTTTTAACTTATGTACATGCAGCATCACTATAGGTACGATTTTGTATATGTTTTCTAGATAGCAAAAACATCACTGGATATATTTTTACTGAACTGAAAACGGCTTTGCCATGAATTTTCTTTGTTTTCCATGTTTTCAAATGCAGGTTTGCATGTATGTAGATATGGGACTATCGCAACCCAGCCTCTCATGTCTTTGAGTTTACTGCACATAATGGACCAGTCTTTACTATAGACTTCCATCCTGACGAGAAGAATAAGCTTGCGTCTGGAGGAAGAGATAAGCTGATTAAGGTGGTTTGTTACCACGTTGAGTAAAGCAGTTTGTGAAGTTTTATCTCTAACAGTTCGCATACCTAGATTATTCCACTATGCCATGCTCCATTTCTAGTTATTGACAGTTACTCAGGTAGTTGGCATATCAAACATGTTGAAAGTTTAACTTGCTGTTTGAACATATTGAGCAAATAAGTTTACTAATTGAAGTAATTATACTAGTAGCACATTTTTACATTGGCAGATTAGAAGGGAATATTTGATTGAGTTTTTAATGCAGAGTAAATGATTAGGTTTATCTTAGCTTCATAGTCTCTTGAGAAATGGGGGCTGGTCAATATAATATTGCATGTTTGTACACATGAGATGAAACTCTCAGTCATTGGTATATAATAATTATTATTATCATATCTAATTTATGGGCAAGTATTGCTTTGAAAACAGAATAAGCTAAACAGTCCTGTACATTTTGATCTTGATTGTTGGCATAGAGATTAAATGACAGATAATGATGCAGGTGTGGAGCTTACCTCAATCAGTTATGACTGGACAGCATTCCAAGATACAGACACACGGCATACAGACTATAGCTCCGTTGGCCAAAGTAAGATGGAGGCCTAAACGTTCAAACCAAATAGCCAGTATTGTCAATTCATTTGATTTGGGTGTGAATGTTTGGGAACTCACTCGTCCCTCAATTCCTTTTGCCACTTTTACAGAACACAGCGATGTTGTAACGAGTAAGTTAGGAAAGTTTTCTAGCATTATTTATGGTGCAGCAATTACAAGTTCCAACTTTGAAATCCTTTTTTCACTTTAAGTAATTAAGTTGAAAATTAAAAAACAGTTATTGATAAAAATAGCAAATTTAAATTATTTAAGATAGCTTATTGAGTTTTTAATGACAATTTGCAACTACTATATTCATACTGACGCACTTTAAAGTAACATAATATTATTACAGTGAATGACAAAATCGCAGCACTTATTTTAAGCAGTTTATTATTTTAATTTTTCCAAAATGTTTTGAATGTCTTTCTTTCACACTGTATTCAGCGTCACAACTCTTTTTTTATGCTTCAAGTGCCACTCTTCTGTTTGTTGCATGTATATGACATTATAATAGTTTTTTCATCCCCAGAGCTGGGTTAGCAAAGTATATCATCTTTCAAAAAGGAATTGGTTTGCTTATGGGGAACTGTGCTCTGTTTAGGTATTATTTGGAAGGATGCCCATGAGTTCATCAGTGGAGGTAAAGATTCTAAGTTGGTGATGCATTCATTCAAAGATGCGATGAGACTGAGTGAGAAAGCCAACCCGATAGCTATATCATTGGACAAGGACGTTGAGCTAGCTCTTGCTTTGAATGACAGACTACTGCTTTCATCTAGCCAATGCTCAGGTTTGTATTATATTTGCTTTTCTTGTACTCTATCTCTTAGCCTAGGGCCACACGGTGCGTATTTTCGCAGACGAAAATTTGAACTACAAGTAGGAAAGGTGTTCACTGTACGAAACGTAGCGTCAGTGAAATCGAAACACTACTAGCTAGTAATATTTGCGTTCAACTTTACTCCTCGCCTTGTTGCTATGGCTACATGTGCGGGATAAATTAAATTTTCATTTTTAAATCTCACTCGCTTTCAATAAAACGCATTGTAATGGAATGTAGCACCTAATTAAGAAAAGTGGGCTCGCTAAGTGACTACCAGCCAATTAGGGGACGACGACAGAAAATATTTGAACTTGTCGTTCAGAATGCACTACTTGTAATGCAAACTTTCGGCTGCGAAAATACGCACTGTGTGCCCCTACTTTTAGCCTAGGGCCACACGGTGTGTATTTTCGCATGCGAAAATTGAAATCACAAGTAGCAAAGGTGTCCACTGTGCGCGTTGAGAAAACCTTCGCACTTGTCGCTCTGCATTCTCAACGCAAGTGCGAATCGTCTCTGTCGTCGTCACCTAATTGGCTGATAGTTATTCAGCGAGCCCAACTTCTTTATTTTAGTGCTACATTCCAGTAAATTGCGTTTTATTGAAAGCGAGTGCGATTTAAAAATGAAAGCTTTATTTATCACGCATCACTGACGCTACAGTGGACACCTTTGCTACTTGTGATTTCAATTTTCGCATGCGAAAATACGCACCGTGTGGCCCTAGGCTTACTATTCTTTCACTCTGCGATCTTTTGCCTAGAGTAGAAAACATGCAGAATTAAAAAATGTACCAGTTTTTTCTCCCGCATTTACTACTTTTAGCCAACTTTAGGAAGCAAAAGCTGTATAGCAAACTCAGTCACAACACAGCAAACATTATTATAGTGGATAGATTCTATATTGTTGGATGAATAATGTTAATAAGTTGATCTGTTCCAATCAGGTAGTGGAGTTGCCTAGATTTAGAATAATTGTGTATTTGTTTGCATAAAATATATAATTGTGAAGTTTATTTAAATTCTTTATTGACTGGAACAAACAGTAAGGTTTTGGCTCAAACTCTTGAGTCATCTCCAGTGTTTAGAATGTCCTTAAAAGCCTCTATGGCGAGAAAAAAATTTTTAGTCTATAAAAATCTATTGCTTCTTTTGCTGTTAGACTTATAATTATGTATCATAACTTAGTTTTTTATTTACATCATTGACATTTCTAAGTAAATACTTAACTCTGATGCTCCAAAGATGACTAAAAATTGAGTAGAAAATTTAGAGTTTGCTTTAATTAATTCACATTTTAAGTATGCTTCCTATAATTTTATTTCAATATATTTTTTAGCTAAATGAAATAATTTTAGATTATTTGCAATTCCATGTTTTATACTCTATGTAATGAATTGATGACTTGATGAGATAGCAGGTGTAAAGGGAGCTAGTAATCCTTCTATGAGTCATCCCTCGGCATCTGGCGGCCCCGGTAGCAAGGTCATGACATTGTTCCGAACTGGTTTGTCTAAACCTGACAAACGAGAGGAGTTTATAAAAGACAAAATTTCTAGCCTGTATTTCTTCCAACCAGCCAATCAGGTTGGTTTACACATATCATTAAAATGTAAAACATGTTATATTTACCTGAGTTATAAGGATGCTAATATTTGCTCTTCAGTTGGCTGAATGTATATTAGTGGTATGTTTTCTCTGATAGGAGTTCAATGCAAATCATTTTAAATACTGTGCCAACAACTACGTCCTCTATGGACGTCCTTTTGAAGAGATGTGTCAACACAACTCGGAGATTGCCGGTCAATGCAAGAAAGTGCAGGTAGGCATTCACTTGCATTAACTTTTTCTTTAAAATTGTAATTTCCTATCTTGATAAAAGTCTTTAGAATGAATGATTTTTATTAATTTGGTTTTGTAGATCATGAAACACTGGTTGCTACTGAAGACTATGTTTAATTCTGTTTTTGATGCTCAATCGCACACATTTTTACCCCCAAATCTCTCGAATCCTCGTCCAATCACGGTTGAAGTTCCTCCTGTAAGAGTAGAAGGTTAGTTTTAGCCTTACTAATAAGGGTTAGGCAAATCTTCTAGCTCAGGCTTGTACTGTGTCTGCATAACATAGTTTTATAAATAACTAAAATATGTGTTTGTCTGTTTCCAGTGAATGGTGCTGCTGCTGATACTAAGTTGATACACAGTAACTATAGTAATCTGGAGAATGGAGATATTACTTCAGGTATCTTTACTTATACAGATAATTTACTCACATACTTAACACTAGCTAGAATAGTATTAATTATTGGCCTGCTTTCATATAATATAGTATAAGTTACATCTGACAGACTGCAAAACCTAAAATGTTTCTCTATTATTTCTTTATATTGCATCAGTTAGAACTGTTTTATATTTAATATTACTCAACTGTTGATAAGACTCACTGTGTTATTAAGTATTTTATTTCGAGCAAAACTATTTGATTTTTAGTTTTAATCACCAATAATGTCATGTACCTAGTTTCAGTTATAATATATGATGGTTTGTAATTGAAATGGGTATAGTCATCATAGCATATGTTATGAACACATTACAAAGCCTTATGGGAAAAATATTTTAAGTTTAACTGTGTTATTTTCCTACAAGTTTAGGAAATTTAGTAATTACATTGTTATAAGTAATAATCTCTAATTCAACTAATCTCCTAGGGGTCAGCGGTGATGAAGACTATGACGATAATTTCCAGAGCAACTCGGCAACTCAGACGGCAAACCATGACTTCTTCTTTGAAGATAATGAAATTGATGGATTTGAACTTGATTTAGATGAAAAGGATGATGAATATTTTGAAGATGAGCAGGTGAACTTGTTGAAATTTTAGCCACAAATAAATTGTTTTGCAGATTTTAAACTAGAAAATTCATTTTGACACTCAGTAATTACATTTCGATAACTTTTTGGTAGAATAACTTTAGAGCTACTACTTTGCAAATTGTTATCACATTTCCGCGTTCACTCGTTCTGACCATTATGGAGGTGTAAACAATTGTTATACCTAAGCAATTATTATTTAAATAATGTGGAAAAAAATGATGACAAGAGCATCAGATTTGGAAAGGCATTAATGCACTGCCGGGTAGGCTATTATTATGACTTTGTTTATGACTTCAGGACTTTGATTTACCAACGGAGAGCTTTATACCTCCCCATGATCTGACGGACGCTGGTCACCCACAGTCTTCCTTAGCATACCACTCTCACCGTATACCTTTCTATGAGAATCCTTACCTGAGAGATAAACTTTCTGAACAAAGGTCTCCAGAAAAGGTTGGTACGCTTCTTATATTAAATTGCTTTCACACACCATGTTAACCAATCAACTATTAGTTCCGTGTGTAGAATAGTAGAAGAAAAATCTCTCATATAGAGATGAAAACTTTTAAACCAAAGACAGGAATTTATTAATAAAATCTGCTACTGATTTAAATTTTCATGTTGGCATGCTTCATCTTGCTGGAAATAATTTTTGGATTTTAACCACCATAATGTATTGCAGATATCTGTGATTCCAGCTGCCTTTGATATTCCTCTCTGGGATTCCGTCAGTGCTGTGATTTCTTTACTTCACTCATATGCTGAAGATGTGAGTCTCTATCAGCTATTTCTATTCAGTTCCCTTTCTCGTGTGGCTCAGGTTGAGTAGTGGTAGCACTATGACAGCGGACAATTTTACTTGTGTACTTTGGGTGGAGGGGGGTCATTCTTTAAAATCAAGAGTTTCGTCGCAGTCTTTGTATAATTGCAATAGCTTATTTTAAAAATGTTTTGATAATAGCGGCAAAAATTTTATTGCAAAGGATAATTCAAGTTTCAGATGGAGTTTGCAGTTTGGTATATTTACAGGGTGACGTGCAAACAGCTGTTTCTATGCATATAGTTCTGGGAAATAAAATTAAGTCTCAGATAGATGAAGAATTATTAGAAAATTGGATGACTGCATATTTAGGTAAGAGTACTGGTAATTGTTACTCGGTATAATAAATTAAGCATGAAACTATTATTTTTGGTATGGCAAAGCTGTCTTATAATAAGCCACTAGGAATGTCCTGACTACAGATGGAGATGTTTATAAACTGTTATAGTGTGCTAACTGTATAATAGTAAAATGCACTCTTCACTTGCAAATCTGCTGAAATTGTTGAATTAAGTATACACTAATAAATGATTATCAAAAATAGACCTTTTATTAACTATCACTAACCCTTGCATTTTTAAGTAATACACAGTGATAAGTTTTTTTTGAGTTACCTATTATTAAATAATAGTTTGTCTTTATTGTAGATCTACTTGAAATGTTCAAATTGTGGTGTGTTTCCAACACAATCATAACCAAATGTAGTTTGAAAAACATACAGCAATTAAATCAGGCATCAACTACAATATACACAGTGTGCGCCTCTTGCCAAAAGCCACTTCTCACAGAGAAATGTGGCTGGTACTGCAAGAAGTGTCGGAAGATTACCTCTCTTTGCTCAATATGGTAAATAATCTACAGAAGTAGTAAAATATTTTCATTTGCCACTGCTTTGCTGTATCATTAGACACCAACATGGTGTTTTTGTTCAATGTAAAACTACATTATGCTATAGAGATGGACAAAACATCTTTTAAAATGTATCCTTACATATCATGAAATTTGTTTTTCTAATGCACACATTTATGTTAGGTTCGCTAAATGAATATTTAGTAGTCTAAAAAAAGGCACAAGAACTTTAAATATTAGTCCTAGGAGATCAATACATTGTTGACCATGACATTTGTAAAATCTGCTATTCTTTCTACTATTTATAACAGTATTTAAGCATTACATTTTTTCTTCAGCCACTGTTGAACAAAAATTCAATGAGCAGATTCTTACTATTCAATTTGTATGGTAATCTAATGGTTCTTGTAGTCACACTCCGGTGAAAGGGATATATGTGTGTTGCCAAGGCTGTGCACATGGTGGTCATATATCTCATATGAAGGACTGGTTTAAATCAAACACGCAGTGTCCTACTGGCTGTGGCCATGAGTGTGAATGGACGTGAACATATGTAGTTTACTGCCCATTGTTACCTTCTTTAATATAAAACCACTAGCAATTCATATTTATAGAATTTGTATATTTATTTTTGCATCATTTATTAGGCTTTTGTCATGACATTACTCTTTTCACAAAGACATTAGATAAATTCTTTAATTTTAGCAATTTTAATTTTTTGCCAAAACATTGTTGTTCGCATTAAAATACCATTCATATTGGAATGTGAAACACTCTGTTGAAATATATAATTATAATGAATAAACAGAACCAACAACTGTAACTACATGTATTGTGTCTACATAATTCTCATGCTTATGATATTCTTAGTATTTATACATATAGTAAATTATATATATAGCCTACTGTACGTATGAAATATATATATATATATACACTGAAATATAACAAAGTATATACTGTACAGTGTACAGAATACAGATGACATTTAGTTCACTCTTCTGATCCTAGAATCTACATTCTTCCATACATGTCAACAGAACACTATTTTAAATCTACAACAAATAACATGATGCATTAAATAATATAATTATTCATTATGGATTATAACACAGTTTTGATATCAATATGGCATTTGTGACACCATTTAGATGTTGCCTAAAGTGAGCTAACACATGCTCTGAGAAATAATATATAATAGTTATTTTGTTAACAAAAGATAACCTGTGTAGTATAATGGATTCTACATCACATTTATAGCAGATGAAATATCAGAGCACATATTAAACAGATTGTAAGAAACTTGAGGAATCAATTTTAATTCACCATGCGGTGTGAACCTTACCCTGACATCGGATACACAAATGTACACTTTATATATCTACGTTGCTTCTAACTTACTACACTAAGAGCATATTTAGGGAATACAGAGAGCTATGCTGGAGGTATGTACAAGTACAAGTACATGCCAGTTTTCGAGAGTAGTACAAGCCTTGTAAGTAAAATTGTTTAATTTAGCACTTTGCAATAACTAATACAATTCCAATCTATTAATCTTTACATTTACATGGAATATGAAGAAACAAAACAATTAGAACAAGCACTTTACCTGCTAAGGGACTGTGGCAAACTAGCTATGATTGGTCCGTAGTTGGCAGCATTATCATAAAGCTCAAACATGGGAGCTGCCACAAGCTTGTAGTTTCTTGGCACATGAAATGAAGCTGCAATGTCAAGTTGGAAATTAGCAATTGCAATTTATAACACATCATATTAACAGTCTAATCACAGACTAGGTCATGGGATTTAGTTTGTGACTTCAGGCTCTCACTTTTTTCTGGTAAGTTAACAATATATAACTGCCGGTGTTCTTTGGGTTGTGAAATATGGGACGGTATGTAAGGGTACTGCGAGGGCTCAAAGTTTGGTCTCCACCAGCTGCTGATAACTTCTCCAACACGCCAGTCGCAGGCTGTACCAATGTACTAAAATTTGTAAAAATTGGCAAATTAAATAATCAGTAACCAGAAAAATTAACAAAAGATTGATAGCGACCAGATTGATTGTTTTTTAAGTATATTTTTACAAGAATATTGATGATTTGTTGCAATGTCTACTTTAAAATGTATATGTAAATCATAGTCATACAAAGTTTAAACCTCAGCTTATTTGTTCTAATTAAGTTACAAATAGACTATTTATAATCGTAGTTACCACAGGTTAGTTGTACATTAGGTATAAGTACAGGGTTACAGTTTTTAACTTTGCTTTACATAATGATACCATTTATATAACTATAAATTATGGAATAGAAAAATCCACACACCTACCATGTTTAGAAGCCTGTTCAAGCCATCAAAAGGGTCTTCTCCAGCGTTCAACTCACCCCCTGGACTACAGCAAGCAAAAAAAAAAATCAAATTTTGGCCTGACAATGATGAGTGCCTATAAATAAGATTTGTATGTAAAGTAACAGAATACATGTAGTCCATGTACTATTGATTTATTGGTATGTCGATTGTTTACATTTCTTATTTATTTGGCTATTATTTGAATCAATCATGCGAAAACCATCAACTTCAAGCAACTGCCACAAAAGTCTGAGCAAACATGGCAGCATGCTGACTGCACCAGCAATGCAGTAGGCATAACAGCTGGTCAAGTAAAAGCATTTGTATGACAAAAAGTAACTTCGAAAAATATCTGCTGCCAAGTTTACATTTGAATAATCCAATAATTTAAAAATAGAAAGAAACTTTCAGAAAATACCATTTGCATTCCACAGTCAAATTTAGGAGAAATGTTTTAAATTTTGGAGAAAGTCAATGCTTACAGCCTGTAAAAAGAAGAGCCCAGCTGTAAAAGCAGAATATGAGGTAAACTGTGCTCATAAACAACGAGCACAGCGTCTACACTGCGTCTCATTCCCACTCTTTCAAAATCATCTCTCATTCGCTGAAATCTAGCAGCAACACTTTGATCTTTTTCATATAGAGCTTCCTTATTGCCAAATGAGTAGTTAGATAGTGGGTATCTAAAAATACATGTGAGATATACTTATTAACAGACAAATAAAATTAAAACAATCTTCCAGCAATTGGCCATCTAGTTAAAAAGCAATTGGTTATATTACTTCAGTTGTAGCATAAAAATTCAAATGAAGCTGGTTTCCCTAATAAAAGTGACTAGCTAGTAAGTTTTTAACATCCATTTTTTCACAGCTTCATTGAATGCACTTTTTCAGTTACAGCTACAAAGCCTTGTTTTAGAGTTATGTTGTTCAGTGACTAGAATAACTTAAAGTAAAGTACCTCTAGTATAAATATTGGCATAGGCTATCTAGCTAAACTTACAACTATACAAGAACCAGGTAGACTAAAGAAATTAATGAAAATGTTGTGCCAGACACATAGCGCTACATTTATCCATCATTTAAACAAAATTGGGAGTTGCTATTTCTTGGTTTAATATTTGCACAGTAAATAAAACAATAAATGTTTAAATGTCAAAACTTGCACAAGCAAACACGATTATGGCCTTCCAAAAAAATGAAAGATAAGAGGGGCATAGTAAAGTAAAGCAGCAAAATATTCTATTTAAAAACATCTTCTCCTGAATAAAAGAATCCGGCAATTTGATCATTTCACAAAGACCCAGAACTGTTTTAAAGTTCAACATTCTGCAAGCTACCTCAGTCACTAAAATATAGCTTTTAGAGTAATATTAATAGTGCAAACTGTAACATATACCTATGTTTTATTCACTTACATAAATAAACTTTGACAACCTTGAGACAGATTTGAAGTGTGAGAATCCTCAGAGTTGCTTTTGATATTACTACATGGAGAACTTACAGACATGGCACTCATTACATTACAAAAGCCCTTCCCTTTCCACCTAGAATATCAGTATGCAATATCAATATATCTGATAATCAAGATGTCTCAGCTTTTGCTGAGATAATTTGACCCTAACAAAGGTGCAGTGGTCAACATAAAATCTTATATTTAAATGAGTTATTTATATTATAATCAGCTATTGCTTCAACTGTTGGTATAAAACTTGAAAAAAAAATTTGTAGGAGGTACCCGGGAGCTTCCTGAAAATTACACTATCACTTTGTAATGGTTTATGTATGTATGATTGTACGTATGCATGTATGTATGTATGTATGTATGTATATACATACACACATACAAATAGCATAGATTGACAACCATATCTAGGTAATATTTTTCAACTCTGTCAAGTTACGTGCAAGAGTAAAAAGAAAAACAAATTAAGAAATTCCAAGAAACCTCTAAAATTTTCGAAAATAGGATATTCATATCTGTAAAAATGTTAAAACTAGAAGCAAAGATGTTAGCTTTAAACTACACTTTCCTAAAACCTATTTTAGATTTTATAAATTTTAGAGACAAACATAAACACTAACATTAACAGTAGAGTAGTTGTAGCTGCACCACCATGATAATGAATGAAGGTTACTGGTGTCAAAGTGATATGTGTAATCCTGTATTGACTGGCGTAACAACTGGGCAAACAAACTAAACGTTAACTATGTGCTACGAAACTCTAAAACTTTGTAAAAATAAACAAGATTTAACAAAACGATATTTAATAATAAAACTACTTTTTGCCTCCTTAGTGGTGTTGACTTGTATAATTTAGATGTTAAAATAGTTGAGGAAGGGAAACCCTAAGTATTTAAGTAATGTAATGACTGAATACCTGATTTTGATGCCCATATATATATACATATATATAAATATATATATATATATTAGCTAAAAATAGCATAGCCAATGGACCCCACTACCTAACTATTCTACAGTGTTGATGGGCTACACACCCAAACTATTAACTCAGTTTAAGCATTACGTTTGCTATAAATATACACATATGATTAGATAGCTTTATTAGCTTTTTCTTACGATAAATATAATACAAATACTGAAATACAAATATTTGCACAAGAAAGTTTTAGCTTAAAAGTTAAGCTATGCATCCGCATGTTAAGAGTAAGTTTATTCCTAATTTCAAATATTTAAAAGCAGCCTTACTCTAACTATGTTGACATTTAGTTTAAAAACACTCACACTGAACTTGAATTAAGTATACCAGGAGTGAAAATCATTTTTAACGAGTCGGACTGATTTTGAGGTACAGCTTTAAAATTTAAAACTAAAGCAAACTTTCAAGCTTTGAAATAATTTTATCTTCAAGATTATACTTAGTATGGCCTAGTCCTGTAACGTCGAGGTGAATTTTGATTACTTATTTATTTAAAATTTGTTCAAAGTTTAGACTAAAACTTACATTCAAAGAGTCAAGTCAAACCTTCACTGAGAGTGTGTAAAATTCAAATTGATTTTCTTTAGGAAATAAACAATTACAATGCAGCTCGAAGGAAACTTAAAGTTTGCAAATATAAAAAAAAATTACTAATATGTGAAAAATAGTAATAACCTGAAACTTGTTGAAAATTTTATGGTGTGTAATAGGAAGAATTGGTAAAAAATGTTCTGTTTGAGTTTGACACTTTACAACTCGCTGCGATTAAGCTAACAGCTGTTGGCTTCTCACAAAATGGATTGCTCACGTGGAATACACGTGCTACCCTCGCGCAATATGAATAAATAATGTCAAGGTGATATAAATAGTCCTAAACACAGCCTTCTTTTTCATTCCAATAACATACATGTTAAAGGCTAAAAGTTGTTGATCAATATGATTTTGGACTGTTTTTCTAGATATTTTGCTTTTGCCATTTATTCAAGGTCTTGACAGGTCGAAACAATCTTCAGGGAATAACAATTACGAAATAATAATGATAATTATGTACTCAACTAAGAATCATGATCATAATCGATTAAATACTTATGATAAGAGTTCAGTAGTATCTTTATTTACTTGCACGGGTGCTTCTAGTTCTTGTTGAAATGAAACTTTCAGATGAAATAAAAGTTACGTTTTAATTTTTACTTTCACTTTGAGTTTGACACAGTGACTTTGTTCTACTAATATTAATAGTGATACTCCTACTGTTACTAATAATAATTTACTTTAACATTAACTTTTGGGCTTTAATATTTGCTCATTCTCATAGTCGTTAGTCATTAGTAATTTGTTTGTTTAGTATTACTATTAATAATAATATAGTTATAAATATTTAGTATTTACGTTTACTTTTAATTTTTATTTTACTTTTAGTTTTGCTCATTTTGATTTAGATTTATTATCAGTGCGAGTATGAGTATAACTATAAGTAAAATTAACACTAAATAATAAACTATTAGAAATGCTAATAGTGTTCATAATTATAGGCATACACAGCTGTTATAGTAAAAAGTTTTTGGCAATTTTTATATAAATCGAATTAATATTATTAGTAATACTAGTAGTATTATCAATTATTGTAATAAGTGATTTCGTTCAATTGCTGGTTTTTGCTCATAGTCATTACCATGCAATTTATATTTAAATTATAGATAAATGTAAAATATTTGAAACCTAGCCTTAGGCATATGCCTATGGGCTATACCTATATATTTAGTAATATTAATTTATAGTTATAGCTATGCTATTGTTTATTTGTTGTGTTGTTGTTACACATACAGCTGATACAGTAATGGGTACCAAAGCAAGTAATACACCAAGATCAACATCATCTTGTCACCACATAGAAGCCCTAAAATCTTCAACAAGTCTTCTAGAATCATATGGGTTTTTGCTTGAAACCTTTATTAGATCCCCGGCAAGTAGTAGCATTAAGTCATGCGACTTTGGAGCCGAGAATGGCGGATATAAAGATTCATCAAGAAAGGTATGCTTTTTATAGTAACTATAACTTATAAGTGAGGTAAGAATTTAACCACAAGAGTTTTAAAGTTAAATTTTGAATTAATTGTTAAAAGTTGTTTTATGACTTTGACTAAGTCAACATAGAAATGCTAATCATGTTGATAATGATCATTATCATGGTAATAATGAAGAGAAATGATTTTGGCTGATAATTTCTTACAAATTTATAATTACCACTTACAGTTGCAGTGGGAAATAGTATAATACTCGTAATAAGCATAATGTTCAGAATATGTTTTGCCTTTTTTTATTTTAAAAGCAACACTTTTACCAAAATAACAGAATGGGTCATTAGAAAGCTTTTTGCCTACAGTTCTTGTGCTAATCATGAAAATGTAAACTCTAGTCCGCATGGAAAACTTAAAAATGCAGTTATGTCACTACTTAAATACTGGTTATCTGTACAACAATAATCACCGTATTTTAATTAAAATTGCTTTTTTGTTACTATGTTGCTTACAAATTCTTGTTTACACTGGTTTTGTAGGAGCCACCTGCCATAAAATGTTGTGAGTGTGATGATTATACTCCCCGGCTGTATGCATGTTTGCAATGTGTCTACTTTGCTTGCTTTGAAAAAAAGCATATACAGGAACATGCCAAATCCAGTAAACATTTTCTTGGTTAGTATTTATAAGCTTTCCTTTCAACTCTGTTGTTGTTTTGTAATAGTATTCTTTTGAGATTTACTTCACTTGAAGGATACTTTTTCAGCAAAATTTTAAACAGGGCTGACAAGCTAAATTAATGTAGTAATAAAGTCTGCAAAATTGTTTGGGCTACAATTGTAATGCAGCATCAGAGTTGTATACTCAACTAGATTGATTTTACAGTTTGTTTCAGGCACTTATGTTTTCAAATAATTCATCAGCTATTGTCATGTTGCCTTAGGTAGGGAAATAATTGGCAAAAATTAATGTTGGTAGACATTTAGCATATATTCTTGTTGTTTTGGGTAACTTAGAGGCGCCCTCTCTGATGTTATTGGATGTTCGGTTACCAGTAACATGTTTAATAAATAAGTTATTATTAAGCAGAAGCCACTAAAATGAATTTGTAAACAATTACCTTAGGAGTTCTGACACCAACTATGTTTGCAAGGTTTACTCCCAGCGCCTTTTCTATGGTTGGTTGAGTTTTGTCACGATGCAGCCGAAGCTTGAAATCAAAGTTCTTCTTCTTTTAAATAGACTGTCTTCCCAAACAAATAAGCCCCATCTCCCAGGACATTAGTTAGGAGTAACCGTCATTAGAAGCCTAACTTGTTACACAAGTAGGCAAAGAGTTTGGCGTGGTTTTACAGGCTATTTGAGATGCACATCTGAAGAATTTCATCTCTACTTTTGTTTTTTTAGCCATGGACATATCATATGGTGGTGTCTATTGCTATCGCTGTAAGGACCACATCTACGACGATGATTTAGATAAAGTGGCTGGGATCAGCAATAACAGATTCTTTAGTAAGTTGCTACAAAAAGTTGCAATTGGCAAATTCTACAATCTACTATATAGGATTTAACTCTTTAGGATTCAAGTTCTGAAGCCAAGAAAATATCACTTGTTGTTTAGATTAGCTGTTTGTGTGATTCTGTTTTAATTATTTTCATGTTTATGTTTTAGTATTCCGTTTATTTGTTTTCATTTCAGGTGCTTGGACTCCAACTGATGTTGAAATTGAATCATTGCATTCTAATCCTAAACGCAGAAAAATAGAGAATAATTCTAGTGTTGGTAAGTTAGATGTTTAGGTTGCAGCAGTTTAAGTCAAGTCAAGTGATTGTGGTTCAAATAAAAACGAATCAAGTCAATTCCAAGTCAGTTCAATAACCATAGGACTAACTTAATAACACTAAAATGAAATTACTCTGAGACCTTTTCATTGACACGCTATTAGATCATTGTGATTTGATTAATTTGCCCAACTACTCCCTAGTATATGCTGAACATTAAAGTAACTAGTATAATGCCTTTACTCGCTAAAAAATTTGAAAAACTTGTAGTCAGTTAAAAAGGCTTTCAAGTTAAGTCTGGTTATAGTAATTTCGCCCATGCCAAGAAATTTCAAGTATTTAAGTCAGAAAATACTCAATCAATGTGGCTTAAACTCAACCCTGGCCTAGGTGTTCGTTTTTTGTATGTGTAAAGATGTTATAAAACTGATGCAAGTTTATAGTCACTATCCCAGTGAAAACCCCTGATGGAAAGGTCTGTTTAAGCAGACTAAAGACTTATTCAGATGTGGCACAAGAGCAATTATGACTGGATGCTCTTTTGAATCTCGCCAATGGCCTTTATTGGGGTTTCAACCCATAATGTCCTGTTTACTAAGCCAACACTCTAACCCCTAGACCTCGGCTGCTTCTGTAGAGTTTTTATGTTTGCTAATTTCAATTTGCCATGTGATAGCCTATTGGTTTGCTTGTTTATTTTCACATTTATGTGTTGAGTACAATGAACTCCTATACTCAGACTACACGTATATCTGACACAGGTTTAAGAGGTCTCATCAACCTTGGTAACACGTGTTTCATGAGCTGCATAGTGCAGGCCCTCACTCACACTCCGTTACTGCGTGACTTCTTTCTCTCCGACAAACACAACTGTCAGATGATGGCTGAAACTCAGCAATGTCTTGTCTGTGAACTCTCTCGTCTATTTCAGGAGGTGAGTTGGACAATTTACCACATTTACCTATTTCTTCTCGTCCACAGCTTAGTATGTGTAGTGCTATATATAAATTTGCAGTAATGCATGTTTTGTAATCTAATTTTGTTTTAATATTTTGTCTTCACATTCTGAATTTGCAAAATCTTGGTAAGTTTTTGTCTTGCAAATACATGCAGTGTTTAGCTTTTTTATATTTTATTTTTTCAGGTTTTAGTTACCTACTTGTTTTAATCTCATCAGCAGAATTTGAAGTGCTGTTTTATATGACACCTATCATATTGATGGAATAGTTTTACAAATACATTTAAGTCAGGTGATCTTTATAAAAAAGTAAAGGACAAAAAATTTTATATTTTCCACATGTACACACGATGTAAAAGGATCACATAGATTAAGGTTACAGCAGTGTTTTTTAGAGTTGTTTCACCTTGGCTTTAAATAACTGATTCTTTGTAAGTTCAAGTTTTATGTTATCTACCAAATATACTTCAATGTGTTTTCTAGTTTTACTCTGGTTCTCGTACCCCTCACATCCCGTATAGACTTCTACACTTAGTATGGACTCACGCCAGACACCTAGCTGGCTATGAACAGCAAGACGCCCATGAATTCTTCATAGCAATACTCGATTTAGTTCACCAACATTGTAAAGGTATAGTGAATTCTCGGTGTGGTGCGTTGGTGATTGCTTTGTATTCATGATATCTGCGTGGTTTATGGAAATATGCGTATTTCTGTTTCACAGGTACCAATGGGGCTGCTAGCAACAACTCCAACTGCTGTAACTGTATTATAGACCAAATCTTCACAGGTTCCCTTCAGTCTGACGTAACATGCCAGGAGTGCCAGTGAGTTTATTATAATATATAATTTATAGTAGAATTATAGCATAACTTCTGTTGAATACAAGTAATAAAGCTAGAATAGCTGCATTGGCTCAATATAGTACGTGTAGAGGAGACAACTGTTTAATTTTACTGCAAAATCTTCATCCTACTCTTGAAACAGATTAATAAATATTAGTTTTGAAGAGTTGTAATATAGTAATTGTTTGTCTATAATATATTAATAATTTTATGTTGGATTTTAGTAACATCTCCACAACAATAGATCCATTTTGGGATATCTCGCTGGACCTGGGTATGGGGCATAGTGTGCGCAATGGAGGATCGGCTATGCTGAGTCCCAGCTACACTGAGCCTACGTCTCTGTTTGATTGTCTGAAAAGGTTTACCAGAGACGAACATCTGGGCAGCTTTGCTAAGATCAAATGCTCTCAGTGTACTGTGCATCGCGAGTCCACCAAGAGACTTACCATGAAACGGCTTCCTATAGTCTGCTGTTTCCATCTCAAGGTTAGTATCCATGTGGTTGTAGTGTTGGGTTGTGGTGTAGCATAATGTGTACACTCATAGATGTTGCAGAGGCTTTAATGTTGCAGGCGAACTTTGTTTTATTTTATGGACTATTTAAATATATTTTACGGGCTAGCAATTTCATTAAAAATAAAGGAAAACGTTTTTAGTTACTGTTTTATTTATTTATATAAATAAAGTAAACATATTTCAGATACCACTGTATCCATCTTCAAACTCAAAAATAAGTTTATTTATATAAATGAAGTAATAATTGAAAAATTGTTTTTCGTTTATTTATTATAAACTGTTGTGTATTACAAAGTACGGGTTTTTAATTCGCTGTCAAATGATATTTTGTAGAGGTTTGAGCATTCTATTGGCTATCATAAGAAGATAAAGACGTTGATCTCCTTCACCGAAGAATTGGATATGACGCCATTTATGTCCGGGTGTAAAACCAATGACATGGGTGAATGTATAGTCACTGATGATCAGCAGTACAGGTTACTAGATACATTTAGTTTAGAAGTCGAGTACTAAATTACATCTCTTGAAGGTTTTTCCTGAGTGGAACCGAAATAGTGTGAAAATTTTGTTCTCTGTGCTGAAAATCCATCAATTTTTTTATTTGAATGTGTACTTTTTTAGAAAACAGTTTGTTTCAATGCAGTGTAATGTCTAAAGTAAATTATAAACGTGTTTGTGTTTGCCGTGTTTAGTAGGTAATATTATTGCAGGTACACACTGTTTGCAGTAGTGAATCACATTGGTAATCTAGAGTCTGGACATTATATTAACTACATTAAACAAGGCCAGTCTTCATGGTTCAAATGTGATGACCACCAAATTACTAAGAGCACTATACAAGAGGTTCTAAACAGTGAAGGGTGAGTAAATTTATAGTATTTATTGTATTACTTTTCACCACCATGCTCATGTCTTGCAAATATTATGTAGTTGAAGCTTTAATGGTAGTTGTCTGCACCTGCACTTCATATTGCAATTTTATGCTAAGTTTTTAATTTGTATATTTCAGATTTCCTTGCAAGAAAACTTTTAGTTTAAAAATTTGCCTAACAAACATTTAAATAAAAGTTACAGAATGTAAGATACACACTTCATGTTTGTTAAGGGGAAGAAATTTGTATTGTTAAATTTTATCATAATTATTTTATAACATGTTATTAAATATATATGTATATAACTTGAATATAGCATGAGTGGTCTGAAGGTTATTGGGAAATGTATTTAGGCAGCGGGCTATCCATGGTGAATTGTTGCTTTTAGTTTGAAAATTTTTATCATTTTTGTTTCCGCATCAATATAGATTGCTTCAGCTAATAACTGTTATAATTTGTGACATGTTTTAGGTACTTGCTATTTTATCACAAGAAAGTGCTGGATTATGAATAACAAGTTCACTAACTAATGGAGGCTTTAATGAATCTGAAGCAAGTATATTGATAATGATGGACATTTAATTACTTACTGAGTATCAATACAGGTGCTCCGTTTCTCTAGTCTTAAACTCAAGTGTCTGTCTATGATAGACGAACAATCTTGCCTAGCAGTTGCTATTGATATTATTTGATGTATAAGCGAAATTTTAATGTAATGTTTTTCTGATTTTTAATCATAATCTTAAGAAAAGGATGCAAAGACAAACTTAGCATAATGACTGATGAAGCTTTTTAAGATTACTGGTTTTTAACAGCAGTGTATTAAGAATTATTGTATGTATGAGATTTTGTAGAAATTTCATTTGGATTATTGTTTAAAATTCTCCGACTTTATATATATACATATATGATATACAGATTATGTGAAGCACCAAGTGCTTAAATCAATTTTTAGTTCAACATTTCGTGTGCTATTCTTAGATAAAATTAAATTATGCTGTTTTACAATTATGTAATATTTTAATGTGAAAATAAATCATTATTACGCAGCAGTATACTACAGACTCATGGTTGTATTGTGTAATGTAATCGTGCACAAAGCTGATTCCTATGTTCTCTCTAATATTGTCAAGGTTAATTAACTTTCATAATGAGCAGTGATGGCAGAGATATTTCACTAGATTTTGATTCACAAATACTGCTGACATCACATCTTGATGCCCAGTTTTGTTATTTTCGTATTATAAGCTTGCATTGAAAATGCATCACTAATTCCTTCACTTAACTTCTTCTATAATGTAACCAAAGGTAGTGCAAACAATGGAATCTAATATCAAGGTAAGGATCGATACATTCTTTCTAAAAAATGATAAATTGATCCACCAATTATATAAAAATAGCATTCAACCAAAAATTGTGCCACTACTTTTTCTGCCATTTGTTTGTCTTTATTGCTACAGTGTATACTTCTTGTTGGTGAACTAAATTTTAATACCTTTTATCTTGTAGAGAAAAACACCCAATGTTTCAAAATCGGCATCGGACAATCAGCTAAGTGAACAGCGCTTATATAAGGTAATACCTAGTAAAACAATGAACAACAATTTACACATAAATTTAAAAAATATATATAATTGGAAAAGAAATTATTGATAAAAAAGTAGTTTCCAACAATAAAAACTGTTACCAAAGCTTAGAATATTATTTTGAAAATGCAATTATCTGTAATGTAAGCCGTATTTCTCAGCTGCAAGAGGCAGATTTGTCCTACATGGGGAGGTTATTACTAGACCTTCCAAGGCCTCCACTACAGAAAAAACTCTTTGGTGAGCGTCTGAGCGCAGAAACGTTGGATAAGGTGGATGGCATTCCTTCCAAGAGAAAATTCTATGCAACTCAAAGATCTTCCTCTCTTATTCCAATAGAAGAGTCACCTTCAAAGGAAGATTCGTATTCCTGTGATAGTGTGAGTAAAGCATAGCAGTTCCAATGAATCACTCAAATAATTTATTACTTATTAAGATTGTATTATTTATAGCTAACATTACAAAGCTCTTTATACTTGGTTATAATATACTCTAATAGATAATGTAATAGTTTTAACTGTTTTTGCAAAAAGCTATGAATGCATATATGCAACGGTCCTTAAATTGAGAATATTTTATGAACTTGCCAGAATATTGTGATTTACAACTCTTTGTTTACAAAAATCTAAACTGGATTTGGAACTTAATTCTTATATTTTCACCGGATATTTACTTTGTTTTCAGTTGCTTGAATTTGATAAAAGTCTTGGTCTAAATCCAGTCTCTGGTCACACCAGATCACATGTGAAACCTCACACCAATGATTGTTCAACACATATCGATTTTGCTGCCCTAATTGAATTAGAAGAGTTAAGTGCTGGAGTAACATATCTCAACCATTTAGAATGCTTGAAATTTGCAGCACATATAAGCATGAAAGATTCCATGGTTTGTCAGTGCATGTATGGTAATGTCACTGTTGCTAGTCCCTCGTCTGGTATCAATTCATTAGCAGCATCTTTAAGTCCTTCTCAGTCTCTACTGGTTAGAATTGCTAGAAAAGATGCTGCCACTCAAACGTTTTACTCATGTTCAAAGTTTCATGAGTGGCCTTCACAGAACTTACAGCGAAATGGCACAACTGGTGAGGTGTTTGACATACTGCGCTGTATATTAAAATTTTATTAATGCAACCAATTGATAGTAATTAGTAGACATAGTATAAAGACATTTTAATAGGTTTATATAATTTTTTGCCAGTATGAATGTTGCTTATCACTAGAAATAATGGTCCGATTTTTTTTAACCTTCCAATTAATCATTTGGCTATTAACAATTGCACTCGACGCTAAGCTAGTCACTCGATGAGCTAAATTTAATGCCTCCATTTAAATTTCTGAACAGAACAGTAACTCATGCCAGTAGCAATCATAATATTATATACATTTCATACGCTACAAAGTATACACTCTATGTAATTCATAGAGACAATATTTCTCCTGATGGTAATTATTTTGCATACTGGCAGGTTCTTTAGACTTTGGCATGCAATGCGACATAATAGAAGCTGACAGTCGTCTTGAAGATTCAATGGATTATTCAACTGATGAGGCTACAGAAAAAACTCTTCCATCTGGTGATGTCCTGCAACTACCAGTTATAAGTCTATATAAGCTTATAGACGACGGCGTTCGGTCGGTGTACAAGGAAGTCCATCTTGAAGAAAGAAGTCCTGATATCATCATCGAAGAGTTATCTTCACATATCAATGAACTTGTTCACACCAGTTTACGTACCATCAGAGGAAAGACTAGTTACGTGATGCCAGAAAAGAAGCTGTTGAAATGGGTTGTTGCTACAGGTTTCATGTTTACAGTACAGGTAAACTTGAAGCAAAACCTGAAGGATGCACTGAATTATTGCAATAATCAGTTGATGAAGCGAGAAGCTCTTTGGCCGGACAATATTGCCAATTTGAACATTCAAGATGCTTTGAACACCAAACCTATTGGCAAGCCATCTTTTAAAGCAGAATTTGTCTCTTTGCTGAAAGAGCCTGTGCTCTGCAAAAATAGCTTATCAGCCTCTCAGAGAAAGTGGGTTATATTACTTTATCCTCTCAATTTTAGTGACCTAATTACTTTTTAGTATTGATAACCTGGCGATCTAGACATATCTGAACATGTTTTATATACTATTTTTCAAATATTTTTATGATTGTGCGGATACAAATGATCTCAATACATGTTTTTAATCTAGTCAATTTGTAAGCCTTTACGAATGTAATGTGTCTGATTCAGGCAGCTGGAGGCAGATCTTACTAAACTGAAAAACTGTCATAGAGAGGGTTCTTCTTGCTCATCATCTACTATCTCTCAACTCGCCACTAGAGAAAGCAAGGTACAGCTTTGTTAATATTGAAATATTGACTTGCTCTGGTTAATGTATTGCAGACACAATTAGCAAGTTTGTCCTAATTTGTCTTGATTAACATCCATGAAAGGCTATACAATATCACTTGTGTATTCCAAATATAACATCTTTGCTTGTAAAATGACTTTCTTGCTAGGTTTTATCAGTAACAAACTTGTAATAAGCACTGTAAAATTATGCCTTAGGCACCAATTCTTTTAAATATACATTTGTCTGTAGCCTGCAAATATCTTATCCTAAAACCACCAATAACTTCGAGTTATTATTCTTGCGATTATCTGTTGTTTCAACAAGATTTTTATAAAACATGTCACGTGCTGTTCATTCAAACCAAAAATAAAATGTCACTCAATCGGGATTTCAGATGCTTTTCTTATTTGTAGTTGTCTTCCCTTGTGTGAAGCAACCGTCGGCAAGGGTGATAATTCCAAAAAGCATCTGAAATCCAGATTGCTGTTACACAAGATTGGCTTCACCTAAACGTTCAAGTTCTTTGGAATCATTTCAACAGTTATTCTATGAGCTGTATTATTATAGATAAATATATTAGTGTGTCCTTGTGTATAATAATTAGTGTGATTTATTTAATAAAACAACACATCATTCAAACTAATAAGGATTGTTTTACCTGCTAAAATGTTTCATCACAATGTTTATATTCACAGCAGTTTAAACCACAGCTATGCAAGCAATAAACTTTAAATCACCTTCTAGCCAACTAATAAGCATAGTTCTCAGTTTATCTTTAGTTATAAAAAGACTCTAAGGAATTGGAAAGTTGGTGTTATTAAGGCTTACCGGCCATAAAAGTACTGTATAGCAGATGAAAAAGTTTAGCTGTCCAAGCTTCTGTAGCCACCCTGCTTTTTCTCAATGACTTTTAGACTATTATAAGCTAGGTTTCCGAGAATTTATTGGAACTAATTCAAAACTATAAGCAAAATTAATTCAATAAATTATAATTGATTAGCTTTTATAATACTTATAACTATTACAAAAAGTATAGTTAACACAAAGCAATTAATTTTTATAGCCTCACAGACTGTTCAAATGCAAGCAAATAATTGTTATATGTTCTATTTTTTGTTTAACAATTTATTAACTATCTTACATTGTTACTCTTTTCAGGTAGATTGGCAAAAGCTAAGAAAGTTGGTAAATGATAGGCAGGTATGGAATTTATAAATTGAACCATAGTTATTTTGCCCTAACCTAGATGACTCAACTATAAGAATTGAAGGGCTACCAACAATATTTTATTTTAAAAAATAACTCTCTCAACTTTAAATCAAAGTATTTTTCAAGTTAGTGTTCAATAGAAATGTTTTGGTGAAAGAAGTCAAGTTTCTGTAGATGTTGTATTTCTGACCTTAATAAAATTCAGGTCATCAAATGTCGTAAGGTTACTGTAGTTATCAGTTTGTATCCTTTTAATATCAACAATTATTTCTCCATGCAGGTATCACAAGAGGAGAGACTGACTATTGAGCGAATGGCTTTTTTAGATGACCTCATTGATGAGCTTTCATCAGAGGAGTTACATCTTCTGCAAACAGTATGCTACATATTTTCCTAACTGTTCTAAGTACAACAGAATTCTTGAGAAATCATTCCTACTCTCTGAAGCATTCAGTAAAACTTTAGTTTTCTGGATTATTCGTTAAATTTTAATTACAGAGATATAATATGACATGTGGTAATGTTTGTATGTATATTATGTTTATTTTGAGTTATCATTAACTGTTGTAGTAAAGTTAAAAAAAAACTTTTCTTGTTCTTTTTTGTTTTGACAATCACTACAATAGTATAGAAAACAATTATGGATTACTATTACTACCAAAGTTTTAATGTAACGCACGTTAGCATATATTGCTTTTCTGCCTAAAAACCTTATCTACCAAAACTCCATTAACTGTTTGGAAACTTCAACTGAGGAGGGGTTTGGCTATACAAACTTTTTTATTTTCATATAAAGCAACCTTCAATGATAAGCATAGCTTCTTTCCAATGAAATTCACAAGCTTTTTTTGCTAACCAGAGCATGCTGTAAAATTTATTCCCATTTATAATTAGGTTACATTGCGAAATCTATAAGCATCAAACTGTTGAAATGCAATAACATTTATAAGTTCATGTTTTTGTTAAGATATTTCTGGCCATCAACAAATCTGAGTCGTGCTTCATTACTGTTGAGGAATTATGCACTTTGCTGAGTGAGGCATTCAACAAGCCGTACTCCAACACCATTGGCAGGAAAATTTTAAGAGAGCTGGATTTAAACAAAGATGGGTTTCTTTGTTTCACAGACCTGTTTGCAGTGTTCTACCTCACTGAGATATATCTGCAATCACTTGGTGGTAAGCTCTTTGATCGTCTGTTTTCTCCTTCAGATAATAATCAGCTGGTCTTGTCTTTGTGGAACTGTTTGCAAGTTGTAGCCTTTGAAGAGAGTTGGGGTGATTCTTGATTTGTCTAAAAGTAAGTCTGTGGTAATCTGTTAAAGTTCCTGGTAAATAATTTACAGCATGGATGCACAGGTAATCATTTCATAGTAGTTGGCAGAATAATACCTGGAACAGTCACCACTATTACTTATTAAGAATCAAAGAAACAAAAGGAGAAATAAATATGTTTTCTTATGTAGCTTGAAGCAGTAGCTACTCTAGTCAGCATACTCTTTTATCAGTGAATGGAGAAAATTTTTCCGCCAATATTCTGTATTATACTATATTCTATATATTATAGTTTGTATATTTATTACCTTTTGAAAAGTATAAATAATGTTGCTGTAGATGGGTTCCGTGATACCATCCTTGCTGACACAGCTGCCGCATTTACATCTTGCCATGCTGTCACATTTATTGCCATATCAGAAATGTGTTTCCATCAAGGTCACAGATTGCCGTTGGTAATATAACATTTTCTTGACATAAGTACATGTATATTATTTTTACACAAATAACTTTTTTATCTTTTTATGCATTTGTTTACGTTTATCAATTCCTAGTTGATATAAAAACCATGTATATTTCTTACATACTATTTGACAGGAGAAAAATGCATTCGTAAGACAATGTGAAAGATCTAACATTATCAGTAACCATGGTGACTATGATGAGAATGGAATGATGCAGTTATTAGAAAAGGGGGTAAACAGAATGTTCTGCACCTCCCTACTTGGTTTAGATCATACTGTGCTGGAATCCATCTGTAATGGAATACATATTATCAACAAAGCAAAGTTGTCTCCTCTCTGGCCAGCAGGAACGTGTTTAAAACCCAGGTAATCATCATTGCTTTTAAAAACACTTCTACCAGGTTCTCTGTCAATATTATTTTTTCTTATCTTTTTCCTTTATATGTCTTGCAATATTTTTTAGTTTCTACAGAAAGTCGAAAAATTGTTAATAGAGAGTTTTTTGCTTTATCTGCTAATACATACTTTGAATTTTTACACATTTTATGAAATGTGTTTATGCTATACGCACAGCATCATACAATATACAGCTGTAGCAACTCATTTATTACTTACTTACCAATTATATGTCCTGAATGGTGCAGTGGCTAAAATACATTGACCATTTTCTACAGTATCTCACGTAGCTGTGGCAATCAGACCCATTGCAGAATTTTTGTACATTGCAATAACTGGTTTTGTAAAGCTTTCAATACTTTTATTATTATCATATATTTTTGTAACCTCAAAATTATAACAATATTAGATTCAAATGCAGATATACAAATACTGAGAATGTGTTTTATTTGAAAGTTGTGAGTTAAATTTGCTGGAAAACAGCTCTTACTAACTGACCTTAACTTTTATATAGAGAACATATCAGCTCTCTGCAGAGTACAAGGATTATTTTTAAATTTTATAAGGAGGTATAATGGCTGGCTGGAGTCTTCAGAAGGGGTGTTACACTCAGACTCTCATTGCAGCCATTAGTCACTCTTCAAATAATGATCTTTTCATAGAAATGAAGGATCACTCATCCTAACAGATACTTTGGTTTTTAGGTTAAAAAATTTCAAAGCTAATTATCAGATTATATAATATAATGATAAAAATTTCTTTAGGCAGAGTTTGACTTTGTCTTTTGAAACATCACTGATAGAAAATATGTTGTATGAGGCTGATTAGTTACTAAAAGGCATTGCAAAGAGTGCACAACTCTTAAACATTTCACACTTTCCTCATAACTTATTGAGTTCAAAAGCATTTACTTGTGTGTAGCTTATGATAGATTTGCAAAGAATATTTGAAACAGCAAACCTAGTGCCTAATTGCCAGTTTTACTTTCTTTTTCAGCTTTAATGAAGTCACTCAAAGTTTTGAGTTTAAAGACGGCATGACGGATGCATATAACAAATATGCAAAACATGCTCAAAGTAGCAGCTTCTTTCAAGCCATCAGCTCGTTGAGTAAGCCATCATTCTCAAGTGTTCCTGTCAAACGCTCTATGGCCTTGAACCTGCCAAATATATTCTGTCATCAAGGTACCGACAGTTTGGTTAGATCTGAGAACACAGGCCATGGGATAGAAAATAGAAGTACTGGTGCTGGCACCAGATATGCCCTGGTAAATTTTAGTGTCTAAACTCTAATATAAATGCTTTTTATCCTAATGCAAGTCATGTATTACAAATTAGCACTAGCATAAATTAGATTGCCTGGCTCAAAGCTAACACTACATATAATGGAATAAAATAAAATAACCGGGTTGTGTACTACTAAATTTAGTATTATGCAAGATAAAAATTCGGGTTTACAACTCTAATTTCTGCTTTAACTGTGTAGGACTGTAGGTGATTTGATAGCAGGCATTTAGAAAACTGTTAGTTGCTAAAAGAACTCTGCTTTCAATTTCTCATGCATATAAAAGTATCATATAACTTTATTTTTAGGAGATCGGTTGTAATTACAGTGATTTTGTTTTTGACCCAATTTTACTTTTGTTCATCCCAAATAAAAATGAGATTGGAAGAATTTCAAAAAGTACAGGAAAGCATTGCTTGCTTCTCATTATCTACTAACTTGTTTCATAGCTTATGATTTGGCTGTTGAATAGATAATTTTGTAGCACATTCTTCAAAAGCTGAATAAACAAGGAATGGTTCTTTCCCAAATGTTCTTTGAAGGATCATTATTTTATGACAGGAAGTTACATCATTTAGGTACGTCTCCTCACTTTTCTTTTGTTCGGCTAGTTAAATATTTAGTTTTACTTTGTCTATAACACAGTCATAAGCACATTGTCTACTACTTGCACAGCCTTTGTGAGGAAATAATTTTTACATCATAAGTCTGTAAGCCTACATTAAGTTTATATTTATTTTCACTTGACTCCTATGCATTGGTCATTAACAATAACTGGTCAGGAAAATATTCTGCCAGTAGCCGACAGTTGGCTTAGTCTTGTTATGAAAATATGTTAAACTTGTGACAGGGGTTAATGTACCTGGCACAAGACCTGCATACCTGATATATAATATGTACAGCAAGTAGCAATATGCATATCGGTTGAACCTTAATCCATTATCAATGTGGTTTACAAATCTTATACCTCATCAAGTATTTAGACACGTGCAGGTGGAAGTAAAAGCTTAATTTATATAGCTTTTGGAAAAAAGATGAATTATAGTTATCTTATCCACATGTCTTCATGATTCACTCTACCAGTTTTACAATTTACCTCATTTATGCTCAGTGCTTTGTGTAAACCTTGCAGTTAAGACAGTCTGCTACAATGCCATGCCGATGTGGCCCAAACCCAAAGACCCTACTAAGAAATTAGCTCCCCTGTTGGACACTCAGTATCGAGGAGAAAAACAAGATTCTTATACTTTGTCTGATCATCCCTATAGATCTCCAAGTAATATTATTGTATCACAATATAGTAATGCTAAAATATATGTGAATGAAATACATATCACTTTGTGAAGTTGTGCCAAGAGCCTTAACTTCTGCACATCTCTCTTGTTTACTAGATTTTATACATTTTACTCCAGACTGACTCTGCTGTTAATTGAACTTAACTACCAGCCCAAGGTTTTTGAGACAAAAATAATGTCTGTAGGTGCAATACTTCACTGATCATATATTTACCCTAACACTATTTATTTAGGTTAATTAAGTCTATGAATCAAGATTATTGATTGTAAGACAGGCTTCATTTCTTGTTGAAGATTTTATGCAAAGATTAATTTGTTGGTTGTTGCAGTGGGTACATCACACAGTCAAAATTCCGTGTGACAGTTTTTAGTTAATTGCATAAGTTTTAATTTCTTTTAAGCTGTTACACTACAATGGTGTACCTACTGTAACTGTACAATGTGCTATAACAGTTTGATCCTGTGTTTCAGAGAGACCTGTCTGTTCATTTTCGCAAGAACATGTAAAACTCCCACCGATAGTCTCTAGCTTAGAAAACACACCCCCTAGTTTATCGGAAGTTTATAATGCAAGTGTTGGAAAACTAGAATTGCAACATGGTGTGTTACCAGACAAGCTTGGCTGGGCAAATGTTGCAAATTCTCATGCTCTGGTAAGTTTTTCTTGGAAACAATTTATTTAAAGTGCTGACAGTTAGACTGCATACTGATCAGGTTAAGCGTGCCTCATACCTTGTTAATTCTGCCCATAAAAACCTAAAACTTACTGTATGCAAAACATAGATATTTTTCAATAGACCATCATTACAATATTACAATTTCACTGTTGGACTTTCCTAAAAATTTTCACTCCCTAAAGTTAGTTTATCATTTTAAGATTATATTCATTTACAAAGTAAAAGACATCTCCTGTTTGAATACTTGGCAAGTTGATCAAAAGAAGTAATTACAATTTGCTGATAAATGTTTTACATATAGTTACATTCTAGAATTCTGAGTTTTGACACATATCGATTAATAGATTCCTTTGGAAAGGTTTTAAACCTAAATAAATATAATGTTTTTTTTGGTTAGACTACATTCAAAACTCTCTCATACTTTTCAACCATTAATTGTTTGATAGCTCTGGTTCTGTGAGTTTCTTTTAAAGAATCTGTGGCACAGCATTCAAGTATTCTTATATTTGTTAGCTTTTATCTACATACTGTTCTAGGATTTTATTATAAAATTTATTGTAAAGCTAAACTGGTTGAGCACACAATCCTAAAACAGTATACAGATGAAAGTTAATATAGCCTATATAATGTAAGAATATTTTAATGCTGCATAAATTAAGTGTGTCATGGATTCTTTAAGCCTGTAAACTATTTTCTAATTTAGGTAGCTTAACCTAGAAGTGTTACTTACAGGCTGGGTAAAAATTTTTTACACGTCAGTTATCACACCCAAATTAGATTTAGTGCATTTAATTACAGTCTGTAATTGTAGAACCTCTTATTATTATTAATTATAGCTAATCCGGTGTGACAATTTTAGTCATATATAAATAAAAATAGGTTTTCTGTACATCAAAGCAATCAAGACGGGGAAAAATGTTATTTAACCCTCACTATGACTGATTTGGTAAAAGTAAACTGTTTTTAGGCAATAAAATATAAAGCAAAATTAATAGATAAGGCCCAAACCTAGTGAAACAAAAGAAAATATAAGATAATAAATAATGTTATGTGGTTTAGTGTTCGTTAGTGGTTATGTGACAAATTGGATGTAGCATTATTACAGTTATAAATCAAAGACAGTATGATATACTACTTTTCGTTATCTTTTTAAATTCCTTCCACATGATTGGCTGTTTCTATTTTTTTAACTTTCTGTTTCTTCTTTTGACTATCTCATTTGAGCTGCTTATAAGTTTATAGCAGCTAAAACTTTCAGATAAAATTCTTGTAGAGAAGGGATGTAATTGACGAAGCATGCTGTACCATAAAGCTCAACTCTGCATACGATTCAGTGAAGCTGTGGGAAGATAGAGAACAGAAACTTATTTCTCATAAAAAACTAGATCAACTCTCTTCTGTGTACAGCTTGCATACCACTTATCTGCCTCAAAAACTGGCTCGTGTCACCTTACCAAGTACCAGTAGGACTAAGTTTAATTAACTGAACCATGTGTTTCGGAATTTATACAAAAGTTAAAAATGCATCAACTTTTAATAAAATTTTATAGTTATTATATATAGTTATAAGTGTATGCATGTTGCTATAAATAAAAAAACTACATTTCGGCCAATCATGTTTCTTAAAATATATTTTTTATTTCAGTTTTATTTGAAAATCTGGCAGTCTTAGGGTGATCAAATTTATCAGTTATTAAAATGAAAATTAAGTTATATCAATAAATATAATTATATTAAATTTGGTTTATATTATATAATATTTTAAATAATTATTTAAAATATTATTTGGTTTCTGTGAAACTATTATTAGCTACAGTCTTACAACTCCCGAAAATGTTATAGAAGCATTTACAGTTAACTAATGTACAGATAGTCTTGTAATAATACTGCAATGACAGTGTACAGCAGGTGGTTGCTTGGTGCATGCTCAGCTTATACCTGCATAAATTCTGCAACCAGCTCTATAAACAGAACGGCATGCACTCTGAGTCATATCAGAAAAGATTTAGAAAGCTGGTGTGTTAAAATATAAATCTTGTGCATGGAGTACATATATATGCTTTTGGTCATCTTGGGTAATTTGTTTTAAGTTTCTTTGTAAGCTACATAAAAAACTCATGCAAGTTTAGAATCACCATTCTTGTGAGAAACCCCTGATGGAAGGGGTTTCTGTTAAATTGGGCTAAGGACTTATGCAGATGAGGCACAGGAGCAATTATGACTGTATGCTCTTCCTAACATCACTAATGGCCTTTGTCTGGGCTCGAACCCATGACTTCATGCTTACTGAGCAAACGCTTTAATTCTTAGACCACGGCTGCTTCCTAAGCTCCCTAAGCTACATATAAGTATTATTCTAATTTTACACAACTTGTTATAATTTAAACAATATTTTGCAACATAATGTCAGATAAAAATATAAAATATTATTACATATATAGATATGTAATAATATTGTCAAAAACTGATACACTTGACACCAATTTAGGTTTAAGTGCATTTTGTTGGTAAATTACACAAAAAAATCTAATTAAAAATATTTTATTATTAATTGCACACTTCCTTAAGTCTTGTAGTATATTGACGCAGATCCTTGATAAACTCTTCACACGGATGAGAACAGGGATTTAAAGATGATTGATTTGTTAATATAAAAACTAGAGAGAAGTATAAAAAGTTGCCAATATAGTACTTGGAGTTCTTAGCTTCACAGAGTTACACTGAGGTAGCTGGGAATGTGTGAATGCATGCAGTAGGATCCTGTACTAAAGTAGTCATATAGCCATTATATCATACAAGTACAGCCTGTGAGAATAGCTTGGTAAGTTGATATACATTTACCTGAAGTTAATAGTGTTTATTTGGTTAAAACAACACAACATGTTTATACTTAATTTTACATACATGAACATATTTCAAATAAAAATATTTGTTGCATGAATTCTATGTCATATAAACTTTTTCTTAAAATATTGTCTCGTGTTGAAGTTTATTGCCATATATATTATAATACAATCATGTTTCACAGAATATTATATTTTAGGAGTGCTGTATATTTGAAATATAAATTTGCAAATTGTATAAATTTCACTAATATACTTGACTATCATTTTATTGCTAAGTGCACTGTTCCAAATTGGTATCTCATCTGTTCTCATTTTTATAGGTCACCGCCGTAGCTTCAACTTGCATGCAGTGATATCCCACAAAATGAGAAAGTATTTAGCCCTTGTTTTGGTGCTATATTGTTGGTTTTTGGCATATTCTGTTGTGAGTATAAAATATAGTTGTTAATTTTGATTTTATTATTATATAATATTTTTAATACCCTTTATCAATAGTGCACTTTTTACTCACTGAATAATATTTATTCCCTCCTTATCTCACTAAGCTGTGGCTTCCAAAACCTCAATTCGAGACATAGTAGAGTACCATAGTTAACTCTCGGGGCCGTTATATTTAGCCATTCTGTCCCTATATACACATACATAAGCCACAAAATGGAGGTCTAAGCCCTTCTCGTGACCTACGGAATTTTGCGAGAACTGGATCCATGAGATAGGGAGGGAGAACTGTATTTTAATTATATAAACTTCATTTGTTTATTCTTCATTTATTTGTTAACTTCCCTAACCTTTTTATTTGGTACAGGAAGGTATGAGGTACCACAAGTCCTGTGAGCCATGCCATGAGGCCCATCAGCTGTGTAGTTATAAGATCAGTGGGGCGTGTAGCAAACCAAAAAGACGAAACAGATCCAGAAAGCATTTTAATAACTTGAAGTTAAAAAGAAGACCTTGTAAAAAAGTTAAAAAGTTTTTTTGTTTTGAAAACAAGTTTCAGTAACTTGCTAAAAATATATACTGTTATCCTATTTTTTGCTTATGTTTTAGCTTGCTTTGTTTTGTTTTTGCTGACTTTAAAAGTTAGTTTCAGTTGTTGTTGAGTTGTCAAGCAATAAAAGGTAGAAATATATAAGCTACTTTTCTAATGTGTTGCAATAATATTATATTAATTAAAGTAATAGCAAAGGTAATAGTTTTATCCTCTTTAAATCATAACATTATTATAAGTAGATTCTGATTTAGATTCGAAACAAATAAAAGTGTAGCTATTGCAGCATGTTAGTATATGCAATGAATTGTTTAATATGTGTGGTTTTATTTAATTATAAGTTTCTCCCCTTTCTTACCTAGTCCTGCACAGGTAGCCATTGGTGAGGGAGAGTTGCTTTTGTGGCAATTTAGCAATTATGACGAATGCCTGTTTTATCCTTTTAACATCACCGATAGCCTTCACTAGGATTTAGACCACTGATTTTTTTTAACTAAGTTTTGTGATCTAACCAAATTATATTATCTATATTACATTAAACATCTCGTAAATTATAATATTATACTGATTTACATCAAATAGCATTTACACAACTCCTTATACAGATAGAATTAGTTATTTTTATAGAATAATTATAAAACACCTAAATTGGTAATTTATATAATATAATTACTTACACAGTCCAAAAAGACATTGGTTTATAAGTTTTAAATTCAGTGTTGTGCATACATGCAAAAATATATATACAAATTCATATTTTCTTTCTTGCTATTATATTTAGTGTGGGAAAAAGTGCATGTCAATGAAGCAGAAAAATATAGTCAACCAGACTCTACGACACAACAGTATTGTATAGCTAGTCTTAAGGTGCACAAGCTATGAATAGTGGCAGTCAATAGAAAATGTATTGGTGTAATTTTAGCAGCCCAGGAGTCTTTTTTAATTCATCAATATAGATTTGCCATTAAATCACTCCATATATTTTGTGTTTAAAACCAGCTTTGCCTCCACAGCACAAATTGAATTTAGCAATTTAAAATATTTACTGAAACTCGGCTTTACCAGCATTCAGCGAAGGATGTACAGAAGATACAAGAGAATTACTTCTTTTGTGGGTGTCGCATTGCTTTTGTACCTTAATTTCAGCTGCCTTGTGAAAAGTAGTTCAATAAAAATACAAAATACAGCAGCCAAACATTTTTACTTATGCATGTTTAGTTCTTACATGCACATATAATATAAGGTTGTCCATTTCTTTTATTGGGTTTAGAACATTTGTTTTGGGATGTGAGTTTAACAGTTGATTTTGACAACCTCAAGTGTCGAATTTTGAGTGCCTATTTATTTATAGTTCAAACAATAATTGATGTCAACCATCTCAAGTTCTTAACAAAGAAACTTCGAATTCAATTTGAAAATCTTCTTTATGTTAATTGTCCTAAAACAACTATTTATTTAAATGCTCAGTAATACTAATACTACATAACATATAGTACCCACTTAAGAAGAATTTAAATGGTATTAATTATCATAATTAGGCATGAAAATGATTATTATAGTTTACTTTTTGCAACACGTGTGGTATAGCTAAAATTATTGTATTTATAATATCAAAGTTATAACTTTCCAATATCTGGATAATATAACAATATTGTACTGCGCATCAACTGAGGGGAGAGAAGACAACTCTTTATTGTTTTGTATATTTTTCAGATTTTTCAGATGTCTTCAGATTTTACATCTGAAATAAATGTCTAAATGTTACTATGAAAATAGTATTGTGATGAGATTAAGTTGTATTGTGCTTTGGTGTTGCTGAAGCCATTAGTGAAATTGGAAGAACACAAAGTTGTGCCAAATTAAATTTTAAAAATAATTTTTGTGGAATTTTGTGAAAGCTCATCCAATGAGCACCTCATACACAATGACAACCATTAATATAACAGTCCACAGGAAAAATACTGGTTATATAAATTAGCAACTTAAGCTGCAGAAAATTGCTATATTAAGCCCCACTATTTTGAGATATAAAATGAATAAGTTTTGAATTCATAATTTTTTGACTTGCATCAATATTTTTTCATTTCTATTAACTGAAGTTTTCTCTAAATTCTGTTTCTCAAATGCTACAATAGCTAAAATCTAGAGAATATTACTTTTGATAACAGAATTGTTTTAATTGAATAAGCAAAAATGAAGGTGTTTGAGAATTTAAAGAATTCTTGGGAATTTATCGCTTTTAAACTGACAGGTTTTTTATATTGAAGCCAACTCTTATGGAAGAAACTGTAAAGCATTTAGAATGAAAAACAAAGCGCCTATGCATAAGTTTTAATATTGGAACATAGTTGTGGAGAGGCGCACATTTTCATGCATATTATTCCAAAATGTCAGATAAATTATGAAATTAATATAGCTGAAAACTAAACAAATTATGCAATATTTTTCAACATAGTATTATAATGTGCATAAATATGATTGAAAAAAAATGCAAAAAATATGAGTTATACTTTTAGCCAAAGTAATATTTAATCTAAATCTTTTCAATTGTTCAGTATTTGTCTTGTTTTATAGAGGCAAATCTATATAATATATTGGTGCTAACATATCAATCATGCTAGTGTAAAACATTCATATTATGGAGGTGTGTGTGAAGAATGTTTTTATCATTTCCAAGTCTAGTAGCAACACTTTATAAAATGTAAAAGCTGTTTATGCTACATAATGTTGCAAAATACAAATTTATCTGATCAATCGAAATTCACAGCATTATAAGCAAACTTTCATTTTTATGTACTTGTATTTAACTTTATCTTATTTCAACATTCAACTATCTTGAAAAGTTAAAAAGTAAACATCAAAATTCAAATTAGTAAAAACTTTATTTTCAAAATAAATGATTATTTCAAAACCATAAATAAGTTAATATAAATAAATTATTAGTGTTATAATCATGATCAACAGTATGCCATCTTGTATTTTGAATCTTCTATAAAGAAAAAAGATTGGAAGTTTAAAACAAGTCACTAAATGCTAGTCATTAGGCGTTGGCAGTCTGTTGCTTCAGGTTGAACCCCCCTCCTGTAAACCTTGCTTGCTCCGCTCCTTTTTGCGGCTGAATGATGGGCATTCCAGCTTGTGCTATGGCTCTATCTTTTTCTCTGCAATTAGGGTATATAATTTTTAGTAGTAGATTCATGAAAACTTGTTGAAAAGCTGTTGCCAACTTACTTCAGCTTATAATTTAAAATGCAAGCTTTTTTTCAAAAATAAAATCTGAGTGTGCGTGACATATCATTATGATAATACAAATGAATAAGTATACCAACTTATGTTATTGATGTATATGACAATAATATAACAAAGTGATTGTGAGATGCATGTCTGAGTTTTAGTATTCGGTAAAATTGCACAGGTAAAAATAGCACAAGTAAAAATTGCACAGGTAAAAATGGCACAGGCAATAATGGCACAGGTAATAATGGCACAGGCAATAATGGCACAGGTGATAATGGCACAAACAGCAAAGTAGGAGAAAATGGCACAATATCAATATTAGGGTTTGGGGTGGTGGTTTGGGTTTGGGGTTTGGGACAGTTTAACATAAGTGTACCATTTTACCTGTGCCATTTTTACCTGTGTTATTTTTACCTAAAATCCTGAGTTTTATAAGTCCCCTAATAGTTTTAGTATAAAGTGTTCTTACCTAATTGCTTGTTCTTTCTTCTTCTGCATATAGTACTTCTTTTTAACATCCTGTAACTCTCTGGCAAGTCTCTCTATTTCGTACTTGTACTCGGAAACTTGTGATTCGTACATGTTCAATTCACTCGCCATGCTCTGCAACAACAAGATAAACACTCCCAGACAATGTCTTCTCAAGGAATAGTCTTATGAGACAGTAGATGATAGCCTAAGTTCTTTAACTTTTTTATAAAATTTTGCTAAATTTCTAACCTAGAACACAAAGAAAGAGGTGAGTAAAACACTAACTTAGTATTTTGAAGCAATACAATCTATCATATGTTTTTAAAAAGTTATCTAAATGTATTGGTGTTTGAGTGGCAATACTTTATAGGTAACACTCTAGGATACTAGAGTATAGGAGCACATCTACTGCTTGCTTAGATATTTGTTTTGATAGCCAACTACTATATATAACTGACAGCCTACACTGAACAGCCAGTTGAAAAGAGCACCATCTCCCATATCATGTTTTCTAAGCAACTAGCTGATTAAAAGGTTAGGAATTTGACCTTTGGGATGCTTTTGTTTCGCTTGGCGCAGCCTCTAACTATAGGATCCAATTGGATCTAGTTCATTTATTTAACAACTGCCACATCAACGTTGAACAAACGATTGGTTAGTTACTAGCGCTGCCGGACCAGCCATGGCTGCTGCCATACAACTATAGTTCAACTATAATCTTCTTTTACTATTGCTCCGAGTTTCAATCTCGCTGGTAAACCCAATATTATAGAAGTAATAAAACTTTAGAATATATGTTTAAACATAGTTTAATAATTTATTGTGCTGAGGAAAGGCAACGGTTTGATTTAGGTCACTCAAATCTTAGCTCTTTTCCCAGCATCAAAAACTAGAAAGTCTTAAAGCCAAGTTAAGGTAAGTATCATGCTAAAATATTACACTTACATTGACATTTATTTAGTTGTTACAATTAATATTATTACAGATACATGTCAAACATGAAACATCAACTTGTGATTAAATTAAAATTTACTTTTAGCATTGGCTTAGAAATAGTAAAAGTAAAAAATATTTGATTGCTATTTACAGCCGAATACTAGTAAAAAGCTTGCCAGATTATGCCTAAAGAGTGCCAGCTCACTATCTTTGTTACTCTTAGTTTATTATTTTATTATTTATAGCAAACAGAAAAATCTAACTAGCAATTATATCTAATATAAGCTCAGAATTGCAGTAAAATAATATTATGTTTAGACTTATGCCTTATAGTGACTATAATCATAATGTATCTGAATAGTTTACAATAGTCAAAGATATTTTTATAATGATGACCACCAGAGCTTTGAATTATATTAAAACTCATTTTTATTGTATGAACAGCTCCATGCGGCCTCCCCCTTATATATAATAAAGCATAAGCTACTAGTTTTGACCAATTTAAATTACAAAAGTGTTTTCTGCTGTTGATGCCTGGTATATTTTTCATCATTTTGTAGTATTACTATTTATTTTTATTTGATTTGTTACAGTTGCCAGCTGAATGGTTTGAGAAACAACATTGATTATCTCCAAGTTTCGCAAACTGGAGAGAGTTGGAAATGCTTTTTTTCTCTTCTGACCAAGTCAATGAGGTAAGATGAAATAGTATCAAGTAGTTAATATTAGAGAAAACTAATGATTAAATTAGTAGTATAGAAAATATTAAAAAAATAATTATATGCTATGATTGCATGCGTAATACCCTGCAGATATATGCTCAGTAGTTTCAGGTACTTAGTTCTACACTGGTGCCTAGAGTAACGCATCTTATGCTTGTATTATAGTGAAACAGCGGCATTCAGAGGTACTGTAGGTGCAGTAGCGAAGAAATTGAGAAAAGCCTGTGTTTTAAACTAGAAATGTAGCATAAGAAGTTATACATCCCAAACCAAAATTGATTAAGAGAATTAAATAATTTAGGCTATTAAAATTTCCCTACTACTGCACATAAACGATTTAATCACTAAAAGCAAGCATAATACTACTTTCCCATTTTATGACAAAAATGTTAGTTTTTCGAAAACTGTAAAATTACTAGTTTTAAAAACTGTTTTCTCCATGGATTGCAAGGCTGATGTAAAATTGATGAATTTGTTGTATGCAGCTTACCTTGAGTTGCTTGGTCTTGTCTTTGAGTGTTGACTGATAAATGCTAAGTTGTTCGGCTACTTCAGGCCCTGGTTGTCGAGCTAGAATATGTTTCAGTTCCACATACAACTTCTCTTTCTCCTGAATCAGCAATTCCTTCTCAACCACTTCTTCCGTCTTTGCAATCAACCTTTTCTGCAGCGCTTGAATCTTTTGAATCATTTCATAAGTGCTTGGATCAGAACCCTGAAAGTACGACCTTATCTATTTAGCCAGTGTTTAGTCAAAATAAATTATTAACTCCAGTTTGAAAGCAGAAGCTCAGCCTTTACACATTTATAAACATTGTTCAAAGTTGTTAGTGAAAATAGTATTATGTAATTATGCTAAATCTTGAATAAATAAGAAATACTAGTTATACTAAAGAAAAAACATGAGCTGGATGTTATGGACTAAAACTCTCTTGGTTTGAATTCAAACAAAACTGGCTGCAGGCATAAGGTGGTAAATCGTATTTTCTGTTGTTTTCAGAACAAATACTATTCGTAGAGCAGCGCTTTTCTGCCAGCCATTATTTATTGCTAAGAACTAAATAGATGCCATCAATATTATTATTAAGAGAAGCCTGTCCAATTCATAGGAAATGCTGGGAAGCTATCAGCGGAGTGATGCCAAATAAGGGTTCAATATAGAAGAACATCAATGAGAAGTCAGCTGAGGGTGTCAGGTGCAGTCAATGTATGTCTAGTTTGATGAGCATTGCAGAAGTTCTCTGCTGCTAAAGGCAGTGGTATTGGCCTCTTTGTTTTATCATCTTTGTATGATTATCATTAACATATAAGACCTTTGTTTGTGAGAAGTATGATGGTCATTATGGAGAGATCTAAATGAAACAAAGGCCAAAACCTGCATTCGCACAGTATTAATTAATTAGTTCTAATTAACGATGTGGCTTAATCACTGGCCATTCACATCAACTCGTCTTTATAGCTAGTTAATAAATAAGGCAGCCTACAAAGTGCCTGTGCCTGAGTACCTAGTCAGCATGTGCTTATATGGAAAGCATTATGCCTCTCTTATTTCACATCAATCACATGGCGGCAAACCCCCTTTACGGGTTGCTTTATGCTAGATCTTTCAACAGCTGGTGAAAGTTGAGCCTCAGCTTACCGTGCCCTTATTTTATTCTATAGACAGATGATTTAGTAACTGACTAATGATATCCACTATTTACCAGCATAAAATGTAATGTTGCTATTGAGTTGGTGATAGAGAGACATATGTATGTAAAGCATATGTAGAGTATACAAGTTGAATAAATAGCATAGATACTGCAGTGCAGTACAGGGACACACCACCACTAGCTCTGACCCTGACAAGGAAATTTTTACCGGATCAAATCTCTAACTGAAATGTAAGTTGTGTACTAGCAGTGTTATACTAGTAGCAGTGTTTACTATTTATAAACCAACTACTGTACTATAATTAGTACATGGATTCAAACAGTTGGAAAGTCACTAAGTAAATGAGAGTAACTCACGAAACTACTGATCATTTGATCTAAAGACTGGCTCTTTACTATAAAACCATATACAAGACACTATCGTAGTTGTATAGTAACTTTGTGATTATTAATAGCTAATCTATTTATGTGGTCTTGCTTTTCATATCTAGCTTATTTGATACAGTTGAGATGAACCACTGGCCTAGTAATAGTAAAACTAGTAGTAAACATGGCCGACTACTAGAAGTACACGGAACAAGTATATGGTAAAAAATATTGTTTTGAGCACCAATAACAGCCGATCCACTTGCTATAGCATAACATTCAACACCTCACTCACTCGCTCACATGCAACATCTAGTATTTTACAAAGGACTGTAGTTTTAAAACCCTGATGAAATGAGTTATTGTTTTTAAAAGTGTTCTTCATGAACTAATATTTGCGAACAGAGTAGGTAATGAAGCATTCACAGTTGTCTTGATTTTCTTTCACCTTACCTCTAGTTTTCTCCATCTGTGAATATTCATGGGGTTTTCTAGCTCTTCTTCTAAAGCCTTGCATCTCGTTCTCTCCCTCAGCAGTTCTCGTTGAATGTGGTAGACTTCACGCCTTTATAATATTATACAATGCAAAATGTGAGTTTGAAACTTTGTTGATTTGGACACCAGCATAAGACTACAAAGGCTGAAAACAGCTGTTTACCTAAGATCCTCTACGTTAGCCACACTCTTCTGGAGTATACCCTTCTCCCTTCTCAACTTCTTTATTTCGAGTTTTAGAACTCTGATGTCTTCCAGCCTCTGGTTGTACTGAATCTCTCCTTTGTTAAGAGTTGATTGCTGAATCTTGATTTTCTCATACAAAAGAGCTAGCTCGTCGTTTCGCCTGACTAGCTGAGTTCCGAGAATGTCTCTCTCACTAATCACCTGAAACAAACATACAAGACATCTTTCAGAAGATGTTACATGTGTCTAACCTAAAGTTGAATTTATAATAACCAGTAGTTGAGTACAATGTTGGTAGATTCAGCTAGCATCTCAGACTAACATCTTTTAGCAATATTGAAACTTGTGGAGAGATCTGTTAAAAGACTGATACTGCACATAATATTCTGCTTGGTTGTCAGAGTTAATTGCCATTAGTAGTTAGTAGTTACCCAGTTACTTGACCTAGTTTTCTAATATCTAAATCAGGACAACCTTCTGTTAATAATTTTAACTGAGCAAGTATAAATTAGCATATTTTTTGTACTACCACTACTAGTACTACTTACTACAAGTAGTAGTACTAGTAATAATAGTATATTGATTACAGCTATATAATTATATATTTACTGTTACTAATTTCTTCTATATCCAGCATAATCGTACACAAAGCTATTATTGTTTCAGCCATTTTGCTTATGGAAAATGAAGAAATACTGCAACAACTGTCAAATATTTTATAGGCCTAAACCATACCCCTAAAATATCTTGTCATACAATTTGCTGCCCAAGTTAGTCATACAAATTGATTATTTCAAGAAACTTTGTTACTTTATTAATTTTTTTCAAAGTATTTTGACATGCTGCATATCTATATACACACGTACACATATTCACACCACGCAAGCACGGACTTGGAAAGATATTCACGCCAGAAATGGTGTCCGCATTACTTCTATCTAGGTTAACCAACCTGATCCAGTTCTTTCTTCTGTCTCACTCTTTCGGCATCAGCTTCCGAAATAATCTTGAGAAGTTTTCTTTCTTCAGCCTCTTGTGCTTCAATGTAAGCTTTGCTTTCGGCAGCCATTTGCTTCATTCTTTGAAGCTCAGCCTAAATTATTATTTCATACTAAAATCATAATTCTCTTGTTATTAGGAAAAAATGGCCAAAACACATATCTTATGTTATATTAGTCGACAACTGAACTAATAAACTAGTACTCAGAATTTTGTCACAGTGATATTGCGAGTGAAAACATTTAGAAAATATGCACGTATATGACGCATCTGTATTATATACCCAGCAGTCTAATTTTACTTACAAAATTCCAGTGAAGTCAAAAGTTAAATTAATTTGGTATTTTGAGCCGCTATAGTGATGAAAAGCCACATTAATTACATTCATGTGCCTTGTGTAATTATTTTACAATATACTGTTATATACTTTGTAGAGTCTAAAGTTAATGGGAGTTGCTCTACCTTAAGATTGTCCTTTTCTTTCTCCACTCGCTGTCTATCAAGATGTTCTTTCACCAGAGACTGCTCTTTAGAAGTTATCTCTTCCTTCAACTGATCTATTTGGTGGTTCATGATCTTCAGTTTTCTCTGCATCTCCGTGATTTCATCCTAAAAAGAGCAAACTACACATATAATTAGGTCATGACCCAAATAGGTGTGTCCTCTTGATGGTATCTTTTCATATATATCTGAAAATTCTAATCTCTCTTTTACAATAATCATATTCTTAAAAACTGCAAAATACTATGAGTTAGTTAATGGCGCGATAAGGCCTATATGAATATATATGTTTGTAGCGGATTGAGGCTTTGAAGTATGGTGATGACAACTCTTCTAGTATATCATTGGTGGCAATGCCATACTTCCTAACACTCTTATATTGAGTTACACTATGGAATGTTATGAAGTATGCCGTTACTAGCATTCTTACCACGGCAGCTGTGACCACTACTGTACATGGATATACTGGTTGACACGGGTTAGGAGTTAGTCAGTATGTATGGGGCGCCTACTTCATGACAGGCTATAGTTTTTGATACATATGGAATGTTATGAAGTACGCACCCTATACACTGCCAAACACCCTTCTCTACAACATATGTATTCAAGCAGGTCCTATGAAGAACCATGCATTCAGTTTTGGAATCTAACTCTATCTGTTTACTAATATTTCTTACTTGCGCTTCGATCAGGTTTTTGCTGTACAAGTTCCGGTCACTCCTCACAGCTTCGTACAGGTTTTGTTGCTGCTTAAGTTTTGTTTCAGCTTCAGCAATCTTCTTCTTATAGTCAAATATTGACATTTCTCTGACTTTCACCTCTTCCATATGCTGAAGGACTTTCTGGGTCAAGTCACTAGCCTCATTAATATACCTGTCTCGCTCCTTTTCCAGCTGGTATATTATCTTACGCTGCTTCTGAGCCTTTTATGAAAAAAAAAAAAGTTTTTTTTCTAATAAGTGAATAAATTTTCCTAACCAAAACATTAGTTTATGTTATATATCATGACCTCAGTACACTACATGCACTCTTAAAATTTTGTAATACTTCTTCTTTTACAATTTTGATTGCTGTAGAAAACTTTAAGTTAATAATTTCTCTGGTAATTGTCATTTTTGAAAGCAGTTGATCTATGCTATCCATTCCACTCAGTACTGATATAATTGATGTTGCGGCTTACAAACCTCTTCCTTGTAGTTTTGAATTTCTTGCTCCAAGGTTTTCTTGCTCTGCTCATGCAGTTTCACCAAATTCAGCTGTTTCTGAGTAGCTGCTGCTGCTTTCAGCATATTCTTGTTCAAAATATCTCTTTCCCTTACCAAGTCATCAATCGCCTTTTTGTCCATCTCAGCTTGCTTTCTGGCTGATTCCAACTCTGTAAACACAGGACGTTCATTTTGAATTCATACACATTTGTACTAAAGCTTTTTACATAACATAGCTTTTCTTTTAATTTAAAAAGCCACTGACTTTGGATGATTTTCCTTGATAATTGAAATATCCTACTAATTGAATGCAGTTTTTACTAACCTCTCTCTAAGGCGGTAATGTTTCCCTTGAGTGTCTCCTTTGACTGCTCTACTTCAGCCTTGTGATCCTCCACAGTCCTCAACCTTCTCTGAATAGTCTCTCTCATTCGGTTGAGTCGATTCGTGTCGTTCTTAAGATTGTTGACTTCGTCTTCTTTTTGCTGCAATCACAGTTGAGAAAATCGTACTTATTCACATTGCGTAGTTAGTTCGCATATGGAATGTGGATAAGTACGCATTTCTCTACTGCTAGAACTTTCAGTTGCAGACAAAATAAAAAAGAAATGTTTAAAAAACTTTGACTCAGTAATGATTTTATAGATTAGGATGTATTACTTTGAGTTCCAGAGCTTTCTGTTGGTTCTCTTGGTGAATACTGTCAGATAGAACCATCTGCTCTTGGAGGTCCTGCTGCAACTTCTGGAATCTACTGTTCAATATGTCACTTTCTTTTATGTTTCTTTCGTTGGTGATCTAAAGCAGTCGAAAGTCTTTCAGTGAAAAATGCTTTACAGTTTGGTTCATAACAGAACATACTTCTCCTCAAACCATACTTTAAAATTGATATGGAATGTGGATAAGTATGTTTTATCATGTTTACCAAAATAACTACAAAGTATTAAGATTTGTGCACCAACAATTGAAGGAAGACAACTTCAAATTATTAAAACTCAAAGGCTGCAATCATAGTAAACGATGCGGTTGGTTATCTAATACATACTCTTTGCTCTTTCAGCTGTTGTTCCAGTTTATTTACATCTGCCTTGTATCTGTCTATGGCACCCATAAGATTCTTGACTTCGCCGTTCTTTGCTTCATAGTCTGCTTTGGCTTGCTTTAGCTCCTTTTCCATCTTATCTCGCCGCCTCGATTCTCTTTGAGCCTCATTGTTTCTCATTTGAATATCTTGAGTGAGCTATGAGATTAAAAGTTATGACTCATGACGTTACAACATAGGCATTATATGCATGTAAAAGGTTTTTCAGGTGTTCTTAAGAAACAAGCAAAACGATCAACTTAAAGAGTATAAAGTTTATTTATTTTATTGTTAGAAATATACTATTCCCTTATTATAGTGAATAGCTATTAGCTGTAATTTTTGTCAGGTTTGTAATAGTTCTCAAGTCTCACTACAAATATCTAGGATGAAACACTAAAATGTAGTATTGGACTTCCGCTAAAGACTTTGACTATAGCTTAAGCATAGACCTGGTTTAGAGCTCATACCTCCTGGATCTTTTGTTTGGCATCTTCATGAGCCTCTTCCAACTTGTTTTGCTCAGCTTCAGACTCTGCCATTTGCTCTCTCAACTTGACAATTTCACTCAACTGCTCATCTCTTTCTTTTGTCAACTCTTCCTTCACTTTGAGTAATTCATTTACACTAAAAGTTTGAAGTCAAATCACTGTTAAATGACGAAATATTATTTATTGCTAAATTTCAACTCTAGTAAATATTATAGTCTTTACACACAACATTCTATTAAAAAGTTTTTATAACTGGACATGCATTTAAGCCAATAAAACTACTTAGTATTGCATACCTGTGCTCTTGTCCCATGGTCAAACCAGCTCCCTGCTCAACTAACTTACTCAAGTTGGCAATTTCTTGTTTCAGAGATTGGATTGTATCTTTTGCTCGAGTTTCTTTGTCATGTGCAGCATCAACCATTTTCCAAGCTTTTTCTATCTCCTGGAAAAACAATATTTATGTACACTAACATTTCCCCCTCTCAGCGTATGGTGTTACACTGTTGCCCTGTTCACCGCTTAACACTTTCACTAACCTTCTTCAGAGATGCGATAGTAGCTTGATCTTCCTGAGAAAGTTTTAATGCTGTTTGCATTTTGGCAGCATTTGAAACTATGTCTGCGTTCAACTCGCGACATTTTGCCATCAGCCGTTTCTCACTTTCATGAGATTTCTTTAGAGCTCGGTGCAACTTTTCATATTCTACTCTGAATTTTTCTAAACTCCTACAAATTTAAACAACCAAATGCAAGTAGACTGTTTACTCTGAGCTTAATTTTTTTTGAACTAAATAATTAAATATATTTACACAAGTGCATGAAGAAAACAAAAAAACTAATTATTGTGTTGAATATATTTTAGCCTATTTTTTCAATGTTTTTAATTACTTGAATTATAGCAGCAAAATATTATGTCATCGTCAATTAATAAGCCTTTGCCAAAACACAAGTGAGAAATGTAACCAACAAAAGTAGTTACTAAAATTTTTCCAGTACAACCTTTTATAATACAACTATTTGCTTAAACACACATGCATACTTGAAACTTTAAAGGTAGGCTGTACTTGTATAAATAATAATCACCTATCGCCCATCAATTCTTGAAGAACATCTTGAAAATCTTTTTCCAAAGACTCAAATGCACTATCTTCAATAGATAATGCACCAACATTTCCTGATCTTTCTTGTTTAGTCTAAAAGTATTTATAGATAAATATTATAAATTTGTATTTCGAATAAACTTGCATGCTTCTTAACTAAATTTAAATTTGCTTTATACCATTCCAATCACAAAACAATGTTAGTTCAGCTTCATACTTTTAAGTTTATAATATTTATGAAAAATCATGACACAAAGTACTAGTTTTTGTCAGATCGAAGTGACTGCATGTTCCAAGTGCACAGTCAAGTAAGCTAGTCTTAATAAATTTTATTACTGTAAGCAAGATAAAACCTAATTTTTTCCAGGTGTATAAATTTACTTAAGATAGTGTAATTTATCAATAGTTTGAAGTGAGTAATTGGGTCCCAACTATGTTATTTTATGGCTATATGGGCAATTTTTATGCTATTATAGGCATAGCTTATAACTATAACTATTAAATGAGTTGAAGCTAAATTGAAAATATTGACTTTCAACATTTACTGGTTTTGATACTTACAACGTACACGATCAGCCCAGGGGTGTCTATTAAGCTATCACATGCCACAAAATGCTTACATGATAGTGACTATAGTAACTTTGATGTCGTATTTAAATTAAATGTTTCAAATTTTTACAAATAACTGAAAATAATAGTTTTAAAAATATTTTGTGATATATCGATATTAGCTACTATTGTAAGATGATCCGATGTTGACGAGCTACAAGCTAGCAGATACTAAAGCTACCGACAAGTGATAGCCAAACGAAAGCCAACGCAAAACATTCTGGAGCTGGAGCTTGAGCTTAGCCTGGTAGGTTAACATTGCAACTATAAGTCAAAATTATTTTAAATTTAGAACAGATACTTAAATTAATCCCAAAATTTTAAATGTGATGATTATTGTCATTATGATTATGACAGTCACTAGCTATTAATTATAATAACTTAGCTAACTTCAGTCATTTTACTTTCAATAAGAAGCTTGAACGGTTTTATAATTTTAACCAGCTGTTCAAAGTTTTAAATTCAAAAAGTATTGTAATTATATTACCTCAACTGTTTCTTCTTTGTCATCCGCCATGATTGATTGTTTCAGCTAGTAGTTGTAAATTCAGTTAACTGCAGAAAGATTGGCAAAATTGCACGAATGAGTTTGGCATGTTGCTAGGTAATATTACAACCGCGCACTGAATGTTTACACGCGAAAACTATTAGCATTATAAAAGTAAAGAAGATAACTCAGTAAGAGTTGCAAATTTGCAAACCCCACAGAGTTATCTCCTCATAACTTATTTATGCAGTTTTTCTGGTGTTAAGATAATTTAGAAATTATAAGCTTGGTGCCAACCATGTCTAACAATATAGGAGACAACTCCATAGATTAGAGTTGTGTGACGCAAATATTTTATTCAACGTAATGGGGCTTGATTCCTGTACGCGTTATTAAAGGGCTAAAGTGTGTTGCCCAACTGTTATAATTATTATTACTTCAGATTTTCGACTACATCACGTGAAGGTCTTGCAACATTAAAAATGGCGCAAACCAATGCATGTTCGTATGTGCAAAGAGGAATTGCTCTATTTTTTGAGTATGATACTCCTAAAATTGTTCATATAAAGTCAAAAAGTATAGGAATATTTAACAGGCTTGTACAACTCGCAATTATTGGTTATATTATTGGATGGGTCTTTATTCACAAGAAAGGCTATCAACTCGAGGATGTGGGTGTTTCTGGGACGACGACAAAAGTCAAAGGTGTTGCGTATACAGAAGATCCTAGAGTTGGTAACCAAAAATTGTGGGACTCAACCGACATCGTGATGCCAGCTGAAGAGAACAATGCATTTTTTGTTATGACAAATATGATAATTACAAATGATCAAAGTCCGTCTGAATGTGCTGAAAGTCCGACTGTACCTGGAGCCAACTGCACGGAAGATAAAGATTGTCTTCCAATTCACAAGCCATTTTTGTTAGGTCACGGTGTCACGACTGGAATTTGCAATAAAACCACAAAAACGTGTATGGTTGAAGCATGGTGTCCTATTGAACACAATAAACTTCCAACTAGGTACCCAGTTTTAAATGCCACTAAAACTTTTACTGTTTTGATTAAGAATCATGTATATTTTCCTTATTATAAAAAGACTAGAAGTAATATAGTTGAATCTACAAATGCAAGCTACTTGAAAGGCTGCAATTATGATGCTGCCAGTGATCCATTCTGCCCAGTGTTTCGATTAGGCTACATTGTCGACCATGCTCAACTACAGATGACGAAAAAGCAGACTTATGATGATATGGCATATGAAGGTGAGTGGTACTAGTACTAGTAGCACTGTTGGCAACACATATCGCTTTACTTACCCAGTTCAATTTAAAAATAAGTTTGGTTATTATTATGTTCCTTGGTACTTGATAGTTGTAACTATAACTTCAATTGTTGAACTAAAGTTTAAATACAGCTACAATGCCAACACCCAGTAGTCATTGCAATTAGCTTATTTACTGTTATTAATTAAATTTTGAATTAGGATTGTGTTTACAGTTTTAGTTTATTTCATGGCCTATTTGTCAATTAATATAAGTAAAACCATAATCAAAGCCTAAAATCAAAATTTAAATTTAAATTACTATGGTTTTTTAATGCATTGTTTAAAAAAAATTTCAAACCTTGGTTGAAGTCACATCAAGTCAAGCCATTGACTAACAAAGTTAAGTCCTATTCCGGACGAAAAAATCAAGTTGGCTAATAACTTTAATTGACTCATTCAATTTCAATTGAATAAGTACTTGATCAAGTCAATATATTATTTAATGTTTATAAAGAATTCTAAGATATAATAATTAAAGTCAGAGTGGGGGGTAGTTACATGCGTCTACTAGCACTACTAGCATGAATAAAATTATATTTTCTTTATGTTTAGTTATTTTTGAATTGACATTTAGCTACTGTCAATAAATAATAATGAAATTTAAAATAAATATTGTGAAAATGGTTGAACTCCATTGAACTACAATAACTATGAAATCTCTAACAGCATTGAAATAAGTTTTGAACGTTGTATAAAAAAAAAACTAAATCATACCAGCTTCAAAAAAGTATATCTGAGCTTACTACAATTGCTAAAAATTAGATTAGGCAATTCAATATTTTAGCTTTGGGGAATTTCAAGAACTGCAGAATGTTAATGAAAATTTTTAAGTCAATTAAAAACTTGAGTCAAATCAACAAGCTAAGCAATTCAGCTGGAGTAAAAAATGGTAAATGTATGGGTGAGCAAATACTCAAATCAACAGAACTTGCACTTCTCTTTGTAATTTTGAATTTCTAGTAAAAAATGCAACGCCAGTGATGAACATTAGAATTTCTCAACTTTTCATTTCAATGAAACTTTCAGATTTTGTTTTTTATCATAGACTACTAAAATAGCACTACTAGTTGCATAAGCTGATGTTATTAGCTGTCATGAACAGACTTCAACATATTTAAGTTGCAAACAATATCTATAAATTATATGTTGTAGGCGGTGTGGTTTCTATCAGGATATCGTGGGATTGTAATTTCGATTATGACCCTTTACTATGTAAACCAAAGTATTCTTTCGACAGATTAGATAAAGGTAAGTGTAACATGCTGTCAACTTATTTTACTGCTTGTGATTTTTTATAAGCCTTAGCATCTCAGCCAAATTATGCTGTGTTTATTATTGATGATAGCATGGAAGGCACTAATCATAGAAATCAACTGAAGTTATTGCTGACAATGCTTCTTAGTTATTTTACTATTGATGGCTAACTTTCTACTGAAAATAATATATATAGAGGCAGTCACAGTATTAGGAGCTCATGTTGCAACAGTAAAATAGATGTTTTCGGAAACTGGTGCAGCCATTATAATTCTTAGGGAATTTTAACCTCATACTTATGTTTGTAAATACTTTTTACTATTTGACTCGAAGCTGATTATAGATAAACATAGTGTTTTTATATATTTAGTTTATTTCATTCTTATCTCTTTCTGTTGTCTGTTTTAGACCTATAATTTATATACTCAACCATAAACTGCTGCTTTAGCCTGAAATTAATTTTTAACAACACAAATTTGGTTAAAAGTCTGCAAATGCAGTGCTCGGCATAAATAGAGTGCCTATTGTGCTTTCTTTATCAGCAGACTTTTCTTCTTACAGGTGCTGCTTGGTCACCATATGCATAGACATATAAACAGCAATTTTGAAATTGTCTACTCTATTATGATATGACTATTTGCTACCTGAACATATTATTTAATGCACGGCTGATCTACTATGTCTATTATTATATATCATGTAATTATGTTTTTTCAGACGACAGTTTGACCATCTAAATAAGTATTCCTTAACCAATCAGAATAAAGCTATTTCCATTTTACTAATTTCAGCTTCGACAGAAAATACATATTGTGTCTGTCATAAGTCAGAATAAATTGTGCAATATGGTTTCAGTACATTTGAAAGTTATAAGCTCTGTAATGTTGTCAGTGCTTGAATGTTTATCAGTTTAACCATCCTTTGCTAGTCTGTATTATATACTTTCTGCTTGCATTTCGGCCATTAGATTGTGTATAATACTGTCCTTACTCTCTCTTTTGGGTATGTTGAAAATTTTTATTTTTCCTGATAGAAAGAAAAAATAGTTCAAGTTACAAATAGTAGCTGTTATAAATTCTGTCAACTGCTAAAGGGAATAGTTAGCACGACATTTAATTTAGCCTGTTAACCCATGCAAACTTTAAAACTGTAGCCTATTAATGCATACAATATATGTTTTAGGGGAAGACAGTTTGATTGCCAAAGGCTACAACTACAGGTTTAGTCACAACTATTTCCAAAATGACGTACAGAAGAGGCAACTAATCAAAGCTTATGGCATTCTGTTTATTATAACTATGGATGCTAGAGCTGCTGCTTTCAATGTTATTCCCACTCTTCAAAACATAGGCAGTGGGCTTGCCTTACTCTCCATTGCTACCATTGTGTGCGATGTATTTGTTCTTTATCTTCATAAAAAGCGAAAGTTTTTCCGAAGTCACAAATATGAAGAAGTAACCAACACTGATGCATTCAGTATAATGGAGGACGACGATGAAGATATGTAGCGAGTCCAAAAATAATTACATTTATTTTTTATTTTTTTAGTTAATCAAATTCAACTTGCATTCAAAAGTGTTTATTTTTGTTCTATCAACTACAGCAAAACCTGCGGCTTAAAAAAAAAATTAATTTACCAACTAATTCACAAAAACTGATTACTCTACTGTTGCCAATGATCAATCTATGATATTTTAGATTTTAATCAAACCTTATAACAAATTGTTTTTTTATTATTTAATTTCTTATAACAAGTCCTTTTTGCCTAATAACATTCTTGATCAATTTTTTTCTCCATGCTGAGATATTTCTGTCCACTGTATTACAAACACTATTTTTTGTATACAATTTTTTGCAAAACATTCCTCTATGCTGGAATAAAAGTTATTTGATTTTAAATTCTACTGTCTTCATTAAGGAAAGCTGTATTCAAGCAAATTGCTAACAATAAGAATAACTCGATGTTCTACCAGATAAAATTTACACAAATTTTGCTACCAGATTTGTATTTTGCTAAGTCTTTCTGGTGGGGAATGATATACCAAGTTCCGTCAGTGCATTAGTTAGTGCTGTTGAGCGATATACATAAAACTCATCTTATGTCTACCAGTGGCAGAGCAAATAATTTTTCAAATATTTAATATCATAAAGTGAAATCTGAATGCATCCTTCTTAGCTGCCTTGTCTACTGTATACAGTTTACTGTGTAACTTGCTTGCATCGTTGAGATATATATATATATATAGATTGTCCATCTTATAATACTAGTTGCTATGAATCACTAACACATGCTTCTTCATGAATTAGTAAACAGTCATTTGCACTACCTTTCACAAAAATAATAGAAATACTATGGATTATTCACTTGATGTGTATGTTGCTTCAACTAAGTAATGTCTGGTGAGCAATACACCAACTCACACTTTAGAAATTTAACAATGAATAAGCAAAACTATGGAACTTGTATTGTTGCTTAAATTTTCCCTTGTGTTTGAGTGCACCAGGTAAATTGTGAAATTGCTTATATACGTGATTGAAAATAAAACTAGTACAAAAATAGACCAAGTATGTATGATATTACTGGGAGCAGCCACACCTATTAAATATGTGAATATACTCATGATGTCACTCATGGTAAAAATCAGTTTTTGAAAATGGGGCTCTTCAAGCACTAAAAATACAGGTTTGAGTGAAACATAGTGTAGCTTGTTATATCATTTCTAGTACAAGGCAACAGTAAGGGAATCTAGTTGAAATACCCAGCTTTATAAAGCTGAGCAAAGGTACAATCAGTCTATGATGTGCTATGTTTGAATACCCAATGACAGGCGTTAATGCTCACTGTGCAACGATGTTCACTAACCTTATGCAGGATGGTAGCAGTTTCTCGCTGAAGATAACACCAAGCAATGAGCTCCTTGTGTGAGAAATATTTGTACATGATGATTTAGACTTTAAAACATATTTGACGTCTCTTTAGCCATGTAGCTGCACTGAAACACTGCGAAAAGGACCTCAAACTTGTGCTGCTATAATCTGCAGTAAAATTAATAAAGAACAATCGTGGTTTATGTTATATATGGTAAGCACTACTGAAACTTTCAACATTTTGTGATGCATTGGCCAACAATTGCATTTATATTTCACAGTTAGAGTTTTAATAGTGAAAATAGAGTTATCAAAAATCATAGTTGGCTAATCTTAGCTTACAGCATGAAATGTGAATTACACATTCATGTGTAATTTACAGTTCACCCTTAACAAGTTTGGCTAAATATGTGCTTTTAAGCTTTTAGATGAAAACTTTGACTACATTTTTATGTGTTAGCATTTATGTTTATTTTATTTTTGTTTAACAGCAGTTTTCAAAGTTGCCACATCAAAGAAATATAGCAAATGTAAATAAAAACGTCAGGTCTCGCTAACATATATATTACTAAACTCCTGTTTTAACATACATATATCCATCTGCAACAAGTTCCTTGACTATCAAGGTGAAGAAAAGTTGTTTGCAATGTCACTTGTAGCGTCAGAATAAGTATATTGACATTACTAATTTATGGAACAGAATATCACTCTTACAGCTACATAGTCTATTAACCTAGAACTTTCATGCCGTGTAGCCTGTTGACCTCACACCTACCTGATAGTGCCATCTTATAGGAGTTTAATGTTCGGAATACGAAGCTAAAACTTTACAATTTAACAGGATGTGATATTGATTAATATAACGTTGACCTAATACATACTATAGCTTTTAATTTCTTATAATACCAAAAGTATAACAATTTGATGTCATCAAACTTTGAAATAAATTACTCTTTGTGCAATTTTGACAAGTTTTGTAAATTATTTACCTTGAGTTTATATAAAATAATTTTAGATTGTCAAAGCTGGTTGATCATATACAAAAGAACCAGGGTTGTTAAGTTGCTGATTGGCTGTTTGATTTAGTCTATTATAGTTATGAACTCATATATATGCTGCTACGGCTTAGATTGGATTTTATTGATTTCAGTGGTTGTACTACCTGGTACAAACATTTAGGTTAAGTTACTGTAAAAGTTAGGAAAATGATGTGCCTAATAAAGGTAGCTTTTGCAGTGCTGCTCGTGGCAGCCTGTATTTTCGCAGATGATGCTAGTAAGTTTTATTATTTATCCTACTTATTGCTAGATTATTATTTTAGTTTTGCATTTATATATCTATGTATTGTTAAAATAAATTCTTGGCTGCTGTTTGCTTGTATTATTTTTATAATAGAGCTATCTTTTTATTCTAAAAGTGCGTTACAGTTAGAAAAGTTACATGAATCTGAGTTACCATTTGTCCTTGTATTATATGTTAATTAGTAGCATTTCATTTCATTAAGCCATTTAAAAGTGTAGATGATTTTATTCTTTAAAGTTTTGTATTTTATACCCTGTTGATGTTACAGCTACAGAGCCAACATCGGAAACTACCATTTATGCTGGAGAAGTTATTACCGCCTCACCATCTACTCAAACCAAACAGGTAGGCTGAAATTAACACTATCGGGTAACATTAATCTGATGAAACTAAGAGATACAGAAAACAGTGGAAAAACTTAATTGGGTTTCAAGTGTGTTATAAACACTTGAAACAATTTATTTTCTACTAACAATTATTTTCCCCCCAATCATTTTTTCAATATACTATTTGTATTCCTCCAGCTATAAGGCACTGAGTGCTGGTGGTATGTAAATATTAAGTTCAATGTTCTTATATATTTAACTTTTCACACCTTTCACACCTATACGGTCATAGTCCTGTACGAGTGACCGGTCTGCAGGCTTCCAATCTCTATCAGCGTCCGTCATCTTTCCCGGTCTTCTGCATCCTCTGATTTAAGGCCCCAACGCTTCATGTCATCTGCTATCGTGTCCATTCATCTTCATTTGGGCCGTCTTCTCTTTCTCTTTCCCACTATCTTCAACTCAGTCACATATCTAATATCCTCTTCACTATATATTTAACTTTGGTGCTACATAAGTATGATACTAGTTACATTAAAACGTCTTGCGTGAGTTTTTGCATTTTAACATCTCATTGTACCATTTTGTCACAGATAAAACCTAAGAGAAATAGCAAGAGTAAAGCAAGGGTCAGAGCTTCTGGCAGTGGCGGAGTAATAGAAGTCAGCGATAGTGATAGCTTTGGAGTCAGCAATACAGTCAGCTTGCAGCTGGATAGCATTGTTGAAGTTGGTAGAGCAAGGCCTGGTGTCGGCGGAAGTAAGGCTATAACCAAAACTAGTAAACATTTGTATTTTAGTTTATAATTGACGAGGATGTTCTATTATTCAAATCCATTCATGTTGTTATTCATATGTGAGCAAGTATATTGTAACACTATTATGTGCACCTATTCATGCAGCACATCTATTGTAATTATGATAATGGTTTGTACCTACTAGAATCTGTACAAATAATGTTAGCACTGTGGAATTTGGACTACAAATAACCTGTTCAATTGCAGACCTTAAGGAATTGAAGGGAGGAAGAAACCTCATAAAGTCATTTGCTGGCTTAAACTTTGAATTTTCAGAAGTTGTTGAGAATGGCACATATCCAGGCACTGAGATCGATGTTTCAAGGTTAGTGTTACTTAACTAATTGTGAGCAGTTTGTTACTTAAGCTTTTTTGCACCATGTAAATTTTTACATAGTGTTCAAAAGCATGAGATTCTTAGAAATGGACAATGGTTAAACTTTAACCCTGATAAAACATTGTGGCAAACTTATCTGTGTTTTGTCAACAACTATATGAAAAAGTACAATTACACACGTTTACCATATAATACAATATAATATTTGTATATGCATGTGTGTGAGCGAGTTTGAGCGTTTGTGTTAAGTTCACAACTGTCGAGGTAGTTTATCTAAAAAAGGGAAAAAAAATTCGCAATGAAGCTTCTTCATAATAACATAAATCCTATACAAGGAAGAAAAGTTCATGAATGTATTTTGTAGTGTATCTTTTTACACCGACCTAAAAAAAGATTTCAATGGCACAGACATACTTATTGGACGGATAAACATCACGGTATATACATTCGAGGAAGATGCTCAACTGAGCATTGGCAACGAGACTTTCAATGTCTCAGAAGGTTCTGTCAAAACAAACTATATCTTTGAAGGATTCAAGTTTTGTACCAGTGAGACGAATGAAACGGGCTGTGCTAAGGTGAGAATAGCATAATAGTGTTTGTAATTAAATCATTTTGAAAAATTACTTCATAGACAATATTGATGAATACTTATACAACCTAATGTGTTTTAAAATAGCAAAAATGTTGTGTGAATGTAGATGCAAAAGGAGTTACTCTACCTTTTTGAGAGTGTCCATAACTCTTGATTTGCCGCACATGCTATTAGAGAAACTTCATTGGCTATATATATATATATATATATATATATATATATATATATATATATATATATACTAAAAATTTGCTATATTACATATTATAATACCAAAAACTAATTGAATTTAAAAGATTTCTCACCTGCTAAACAAGTTGATGTAGTTTTAGGACCTTGGTTTAAAAACTTGTAATATAGCACTTGCAATTGTTTTGTCACAAATTTAGTAAAATCTGCTGGATCATAATATTCTTAACTTATAATTTCACAAGTTTCGTGTCATATAAATTATATATAATACCCTTCAATAGAAAAATATAGCATTTGATATTTAATAACATTAGAAAAACTTGGAAACTGGAGAAGCTTTAGAGGTAACACTGGTGGCTTATGGTAAGAAAAAAGCAAAAGCTGCTAAAGCTAAAAGACCCAAAGAAAACCTTGACACTTATGGACTGGGTGGAACGGCTGCTCTTCGCATGTCGAAAAAGGTAAACAAAGAAATTTCTTTTTAAATCCAAGTCCCAGACTAATGACTATGTGCAGCACTAAATAGATAATTAAACCGTATATTTTATGAAATACTTTATAATTTATAGGTATGATGCATGTAGATTAATGGTTAACAAGAAATTGCTTAAGTACAGCACATTTAACAGAAACTTTTTTGTGATTTTTATCCCCTCATTGGCGGTCATAGGAAGATAACTCTAAATAACACAATATAGCAACTTGATAACAACTTAGTACATTCATGTGATTGCACTTTAATGAAATATATATTCTATAATCTTTTATATAAAATATGTTAGAACTATAACTAGACTTCTATAAACTTGTTATACAATAAACTTAACAAGTAAAGTTTGTAGGAACATACAACAAATAATTGAATAATTGTTAAAAAGTTTGTGATGCACAAATATAAAATAAGAATAAAAATACTAATGCATTGATGAAAAGGCCAAAAATTCAATGATTTCACTCTTAGACCTATAAGCAGGTCAAAAAAATGCTATTTCCTATAATATATTTTAGCTCATTTGGAAAATCACTGAACTCAAACCTACAACTAGTAAATAAATGACTTATAAGTAAATACAGACATTTGCTAAATAAAAACTAGTGCAAAACTTTTTATTAAAATTAAAAATTGCTTCATAGCCACTAGCTTGAAGTAACATGTGGTGCATGAAATAAGTTAGTTTTCTGCTGAAATTTTATAAGTTCAGTTAATATAAAAGGAGGTAGTTATAACTGTAGTTTTTTAATATATTATATACAGAGAGATGTAAGGCTTTATTGCTTTCTCTTTATGTCGTGTGAAACTTCACTATAGAGGCTTGTATGACTTGCAACTACTAAAACAGTTATTTCCCAATCTTTGTATAAATATTATATTATTTACGCGTGTTCTATTAAAATGTCTTGAGCATAATATAATGATAATGTATCAATTATTACACCTTCCCCTCTACTTGAAATGAAAGAAAATTCCCCAACCAATGTATTGTTTATTAAATGTAGCTTTATATGTTTAATATAGATAAAAATATGAACTGGGAATACAGAAAAGTGTTTTATATTATATATTATTGATTATCCATCCAATGACGTGCCCACATCTGAATATAACTTTCTGACATAATTCTAATCAATTTTGTACACAGCATTGCATTGTATATTTTGTTTTATGTAAGAAACATTATTGATAATATTTGATGTAAGCTATTGCCACCTAAGTATGCATGCTCTAGTTCAGCAGACTGTAACATGGTAGTAATAACATACTGTATAAACAGCATATGTCTGTCGCACAGAAATCAATTTCCTTCGTATTGTGATTGTATGGCGGTTTATTCAGGTTGAAATAGATGGCAAAGTACTGGATATGGCAGAAGGATATCCAGAATATGAACAAAGCGGAGGAAAATCCTTACTCAAATGTAGAATCCCTATGTTCAGTTCAATGGCATTGTACGACCCAATCATTGACCTTGAGTTGGACGGAGTGGTACTGGATGACGAGGATGACGACGATGATGATGACAGCAGTGTAGGTGATGACGATAATGGAGCAGCTACTTTTCAATTCAGTGTCTTGATTGGTGTGTTTGCTGTGCTTAGTAAAATTTGTTTTCATTTTTAATAACACTGAAGCCTTTTGAATGAATAAACTGCAAATGGGTTAATATAAGCCATCGTGCACCATTATTTTAATAATGGAATTTTAATATTATTTTCAGCTCTAACAGCTTATATGACAATATTATTTGATTAATGATTGAACCTGTATGTGTGAACTTATTTTAACTGCTAAATGTTTATGGTTGTGTTTTGCATATTTTCTGAAGTGTAACTAGGCTCTTATATCACACTTGATTTTTTCGATTTTTCTACACCCCAACATTGACTGATGTATCTTAACTTTTTCATACCTGATAATACAAATATAGGTAGCATAATATGATGATTTATGTAATGTAATAAACATAATATAAGAAAATAAAAAGCTTCTTGAGCACATACTGGCTTAATATCTTGTGCTACAAATGATTGTATTGGTCTAGTATATCATTCACAGTTGATCAGTGTAATAACCATATACGTTCTAAAATTGTTTACAACTTAATGATTGATTTTCACTGCTACTCAAACTGAAGCTTTGTAATTACTGGGATGAACGTCAATGAACGGTCACATATTCTAAATATAGCAACATTTAAAATATCTCAACATTTTATGCCGACTTCTTTATTGTCTGGAAACTGTATGCAGCTAGTAGCAGAAGGATGTAGGCCACTGTGCCCCACCATTGATTTGCAATTAACCAGTGATTGAGGAATAAAATTGCGACACTTTAATGAATAATTCATAATTATCGTTCAACTTTCAATAATAACATTTTAGTGCAGTTTAGAAAGAGTAACAAGAGTTCTGTACTAATTGAAGCCTGTTAGTAAACAATTTAGGCACTAAAATGGAGTTATCTTCTCTTTAGATTAATAATTGGCACTCCCAAAACTAAATTAGGCTTAATTTGTTTATCCTTTTACATGTTTTTACAACATGTGAACTATGATTTGTTAGAAAACATTCAACTTCTAACTATAGACAATGTTTACATCGGCATCACGTCATTGTGGCAATAGTAGTCCTGTACTATTGCTATTTTGGTGTTTGCTGCTGGCACATTTGCCAATTGCTGCCTATAATTAATAGGGAAGCTGATGGCAGTGACAAAACTCAATGTCATTTTTGGCAGTCAAAATAGTTTGCCAAGATTGTGACGTCAGGGGTAGCGTTTTGCTTTTTAATATGGCATTGGAATGTCCTTTGTGTAAATTAGAATTTGAACTAAGGAAATCACTGCTCTAAACAATTTCTTAATTGTGATATCAAACGTAGCAAAATCAGTTTAGTAGTTTTCCACTGAGTTGCTATTGTTATTGCCCACATATGTTGTAGAAGCAGCGTGCAGTTGGAGCATATTCCTATAATTATCAGCAAAAAAGCTAAGCCAAATCTCCAGCAGTGTACAGTTGTATATACAGGCAACTTCAGTACTAATGTTTTCATTAAATAAATGCTAGATGAACTTTAGAATGACATATATTGTTTTACATTCGCACTGATGTTTTAGTATGAATAAGCCAAGTTACGGCCAAAAATAGTACTGATTTGTCATGCTTGTCGTCACACGCATACTTTACATAGAACCATGCCATATGTTATCTTTATTTTGGTATAAGAAGATGACTATTGCAAGTTTCAGTTTGTTTTTGTGTGCAGCATTATCATAGCCATATGAAAATAATAATCATCTGCGTCTAGCAGCTGCTTAACAATTAGCTGATGAGCAAGTTGCCTGTAAGTCACATGGCATATGATTTGCTTCACTCGTAGGACTATAATTATATTTGTTGAGCATAAAGTTTATACTAATAAGGGCGTATAACATGAATAACTAAGCCCAGAATAGTATAGTTTTGAAAAAGTGGAAATAATTTCAAGAGCGTTTGGTAATTTAATCACCAAATAATATTACTTATCGAATGAAAATGCTAAATTGGTTCCTTTCCATGCTAAGTATAGATGTTTTACATAATTTTCCACCAGTGACTGCATCCTTTTAAATTGCCAATGTGGTTTTTACAATGTATACTAATAGTGACATTTCATTAGATGAAAAATTGAACCACTTCATTCGATGAGAGGCAAATGGGTCAAGTAGAAAATGAATTAATTGTAACGTACGTATAATATTATGTCCACAGCAGACTGCATTTATAGCTGCGCTGTACTGGTGGTTGGCTCATTCTATAAATCACTGAACGCAGCTACAGTTCGCTATTGGCACATCGGGTATGATTTATCTGTATAATATTGATTCTTCAATACTGAGAAGCCTTTGTGTGTTGTTAATAAGTGGAAGGAAAGCACCAGCTCAATAAGCCGTGTGCATGTATTCTAATTATCATGTTATTTTAGTGGGCTGCAGTAGATTGTATTGAGTACAGTTAGTTATATTATACTGGTGAGTTACTGTAGCTAAGAGTTATTAGTTTATCAACTGTAGGCAGTTTTTGAGACCCGCTACTTACTGTTAGCTCAGTAAATTATACATTTGTATACACAGGAAATAGTGAAAGGGGTAAGTAACAGCAGTATGCTACTAGTTATCTAAGTTGTGATAGGGTAATTATGCTGTTCCTATCTCTAATGCTCTTGTTGAGGCATGTGAGTTTTTGGTAAACTTGGGCGTGAAATCCAGTTTTTACTTTAGAATGTTTTTATATGCGCAGCTCTCTACGAATAAATAATTAGGCTAAACATATTTTTACTGCTAGTTTAGATAAAATCTGCAAATTAGCTGAATGTATGGTGCCAAAATCATAAATATTATATAATATTATTATGTAATGTAAAATATAATATGACTGTAATATAATAAAATGTGAAACATAATGTAAAATAGATTATAATGTAATTACTAGAATATAATGTAATTACTAGAATATAACTGTATTTGAATATAATTCTCATATTAATACTCATTAATATCATTGAATTGATAACAACTCTTCAACTGTAGAACGTCTTTTCTACAAATACTTTAAAGTAGAGTATATTTGAAGACATAATAATATGAAAATGGTTCCCTGTAAGTACTATAATTACTTTTTATGTGGCTAAGCAATAAAAATGGTTGAAAATCTGAGCACCTTTGAAAACACACTTTTTATGAAAATAAAGGGTACTTTTTAATAGCAAAAAAGCTTAAAATTAAATTAAAATGTTATATTTATCTTTGGTACTGGTTGCACGTGCTACCATTGTAATATTATGCTGCTGCAGTTCGGTTTGTTATATTTACATTAGGATGTTAAATATCACTGTAGCTCAGCTTATATCGAGCATTGTTTTATGAAAAGTATTGTGTTACTGCTATATTTAGTTTTAATGGGTCTTGGTCCGACATGCATTTAATTTAAGTTAAATAGCTGTTTACTACGTAACATAATGCTATATCTATAAGTAGGCCTACTCTTTAGCAACCGTATATACAATCATAATACGAAGATATTAATACAAGTAATGCGTGCAAGATAATTCTAAGGCACGCAGTTTAAGCTAGGTAATCATCCATAAGAACTCCTGGCAACAAATTGATTATTTATGCTGTCTTTATATGTTCTTAATGATTAGTAATTTGCCAAGTTGCAACTATTTGCATTGTAATTAAAAGCTTCGATTTCCATGGGGCTTGAAATCTTACAGCTTCCTGCTTCTATTCGGTTGTTGAAACTTTTAGCAAAGTAAATAAAATTATTTGCTAACTTGTCTATACTAATCGGTGCTAAAATTGAGTGAAATCTATATCATTACCTGCTGCTTCACTGTAGACAGATATTCTCACCTATATTCTCACCTATCTCCGCTTTGTCCTGTTTAATAATTTTCTACTTTGTTTCTTTGGCAAGGGTGTTGACTAACTTGTTCAATAAATTTTTAATTGAATTTACGAGTTATTTTTTCCTCTATAATTGCTTTTCTTTGATATGGTTCTCACCTTTTATATTTGTTTGATTCAATTAATTAGCTGCTTATACAGCTTTCTTAGTTTGGTATTATATAGTTAGAAGGAAAGTGGAATGGGTTTTAATTTATTGCGAAAAGTTGCAATTTTTCTTGAATTGAGATTTAAAGCGGCGATCAGCAGAGCTTGAAGTGAAATGAAGATTTCTAACCAGCAACAGCCGCGATACCCTATAATAATTTATCATGACTAGAGCCTTCTAGCTTGCTCAAACTATATAAAAGCTTTTTCAGAGGTTTTAAGGATTTGATCCTAATTTGCACGAAACTAGATAGCATTTTGGAGAAGCTGAACTACTTTACAGTTGACCAGAAAGTATTAATCAATTTGTAAGCAAAATACTTATCACTAAAGTTTTAAGAATCTGTAAATAAAAAATTATTTATAAAAAAAGCTATTAAGAATAAAAATGACTGTAAATGTTCTAGTAAAAGCCCTTGAAAATATTGCGAGCTTAAAAATATGATTGCAAAGATAGTTCCTTTATGAAAACATGACAACCCACATCATTAGAGAACTTAGTCGATGACTATTCGAACTGTTAATCAGGTTTAGCTATTGTGGTCAAAACTTACTGCTAAGAGGCTACTTTGAAAAAATATCATAATTGCCATGTTTGTAACTATTATACTGTATTAAAGATCTAGGCTTTGGGAATTTTATTGATCTGAAGCAAATGAACTTTATTAATATAATTTATAATTTATAGTTTAATAATTATCAATCTACATTTGTAATTTACAATGCGCTATTTAGTTTTGAGTGAAATTGAATTTCACCTCTGCCTAAACATTTTGTAATAGAAGCTTAGAATTCCACCCTTAATAATTTATTCGCAGTATGTGTGGAGCGACCTTTTTGCATTCAACAACCTAGGCGCAATCTATTGTACTAACAAAGGTCGGGTTAATACGATAAATGCACCCTATCCGAAGTGGTAATCGTATAAGACTATACGTGCTGCTCTAGCCAATCAGCGCGCGTAGCTTGTTTAGGTTAGTTATCAAATACAGCAGGTTACACTTAATATTTTGTAAGTGACGCTCGCCTCCTTTGCTGAGCTACTAGTGCAGAGTACGAATATAGGCTACATGAATAAGTTCGCAATTATCGCGTGAGTTGAATTATGCATATTATAAACAGTAGACTACCGCTATTCGCACTTCTTAGTAGTTCTTGTCTAAGTGTTTGCAGAAAAATATCTTTGTGCTTGGTGGATTAACAGCTCATGGGTTCATCTTCCAGGTTCGACTAGTAGTTTCTAGCTCGAGTTTTAGTAAGTACTAAGTTTGAAAGATAGTTATTTAGTAGATAGCAGTAGCCGTGGGTTACTTTAGTTTATTCTTGATCAGACAAAAGTAAATTTTGATTTTTCTTTCAAACCATATTTGCTATTAGTATTTACAGCAGACTGTCTATTTGTTATTCAAGCCAATTGCTATTGTTACATAACACTCCCTATTGGTATCTACTCCTGGTTAAAGCTAAGTAGCAATAGATGAGCTGGCCAACTAACCTGGAGTATAAGCCACGTCTGTTTTTATTATGTACTAATCCATTGTAGTAATAACAAATTAAACTAGGGTGCATATAAAGTGGATGCAGTAGTTAGTTATTAGTGAGTAACCTTGAAATCTCGTCTCGGGATTTCTCAGTTACTGACTTACAGACATGTTTTGCCATGTTTGAGATATATAATCTGCAGGATATAATAGTAATACTACGACAGCTTACTGCTACGTACTGTATCGGTGTGGGTGTCCCATTAGGGGGTGGGCTTCAGTCTCGATCTGGTTACATGCTTATTACATTAGCAGCTTTGAATGGTATTATCTCGGCTGTCTTATTGTAACACTCAATGATTTAGTAATAGGCTCTACCATTATTGGATATTCTGGATATTTGAATTGATGGCTAACTTTCTCATATAGCAAATTCACAGGACTAATGGTAATAGTTATACTAGCTAAGATATAACTGACTTTCACTGCTGCAGTTAAGGCACAGAGATCAGGCAGCAATGTGCTGCTGACCTGGACGTGTAACTATTAGCAGAACTGAATACAAAAGTGAATGTCTCAGTCAGAAATAAATATCAGTAACTAATTATAGTCACCTCCTTCATTTACATTTTCAATGCAACTTTCACCAAGCTAAAAGGAAACTAAAAGGAGTATTTTGCTACTGTTCAAATTTGAAAACCCTTAATATTATATACTTGCAAGTTTACGAGTTGATTAGCATTTAGGATTAAACCACCTTTAGGGCAATCATTCGGGAAGTATTCTGTTGGATTTTTCATTAATAAGCTGGTACTGTACAGCTTAGCTGAGTTTGCTAGTGCAACTTTACTTTGCTTTTATCTTTGCTAATTAGATGTGAATAATTCATGGAATACAGCAGTTGAGTTCACTGCCATATAGCAACTAGACCTTGAACTCTGGGTTTTAGTATTGCTAGTAGAATATGCAGTAAACATTTATTCTCGTTTGCTCTCTATATTATATACATTATATTATACTATAGATGTGTACTAACGCAGATACAGTACAGTACTCTATTTAGAGAGCTCCATCTAAAACTCTTCAAGTATAGTTTGTGTAATATAAAGTGTTTTGTAGCTATACAGCGTAGCTGAGAATGTTTCATGTGGTTTTAACTGAACAAATTCTGAGCTATAAATGAGTTACTCCATATCTTTAATTATTATATAATATAATACGTCAGCAAAACCCCCCATACTTCAGAGGAGGTATTTATTATAATTAACTAGTGATAGTGAGCATGTTTACTCTGATTATGCCTAAGAGATATTATATTGGTTTCATCATTAATATATCATACAAATGATTTCATTTGGGAATAGAGTAGGCAAAGCTTTAGTTTATTTAAGCAAACCATTAGTTCCAAAAAATATATTTACAGGGAGAAATTTCTTGGGGCCTAAGACTGGCTATGATAGTAGAAGCATCTTGGCCTATTGAGCAGCTGCATTGCAAGTAGGGCTGCACTGGTACTAAATAGTGTTGTCCTACATTTTACATGTCTTTTATATATTTGATAATAAAAAATGTAAGCTTTCAATTGATTGTGCCAAATAAATGCTACAAATGGACATTCAATGAAATTTATGATGCTTAGCAGTATTTATAGTCTGGATTTTCAAGGGCTCTGTCTATTTATACATATGTGTACGTGAGAAATTTGCTGGACTCTACTACTCTATAAAGCTGTGAGTTTGTTTCAAATGTCACGAGAGGCTGGATTTAGTAAGCATTAAAGTGCTACTGTTTTGCAAGTTAGCAGTACTGCACTAGAGAGGGCTGAATTGTATATAGTTTCTGTATCAGCGTTGGTCATTCAAGGAGTGTAGATAAATAAAAAGCTTTAGAAAATGGAAAATTTATTTACATAAACTTGTGTTCTTAAAATTTTAAAATCAGCTATTAAAATAAATTCTATGAAGAAAATTTAGCGGAACTTAAAGTGTTAGGAATACAAATTAAGAAGAGATCAGCTGACCACAGCAGACGGGACCATTTTACTACGTGATAATAGTCTATTTAGGGAGTGTCTATTACAGTTAGTCATCTGGTTACAGCTAGCTATAATCTGGGGGCACCTCCATTCAGCTGCTCTCCAAAACAAATGCAGTTGTTGTAAGATATGTAAGCTGAAGTGTAGCACTACTCATACACACAAAACTTTATGAGCTGTTAGTTTTCTATGTGAACTTTCAGTTGTGACCAAATTTTATTATCTTGGTGATGATTAGTTCCCTGAATTTACTATGTCAATAGTTAATGGGGTACTTCCTTTTCTAGATTTGTTATGATGTAAAATTGTCATTATGAACTCTAAGACAGCTTACAGTAACTCCTCTTAGTAAAAAATTTAATTGCATTTCATTGGCTTGTTTAACTAAGGAAATAACATTTCTAACCTATTCCATGCTAAAGTTTTGTGTGTAGAAGTATCAATATTGTAACATCTCGAAACAAAAGGTATTGTGAACACTTTTATCTTGATTCAGCATTTCAACAATTTGATCAAAACTGGCATGAGATGGGATGATTAGTTATATTTAAAGCTTTGATTTGGCTTCAAATAGATTGATGACTGTCATAAATAAGATGAAAAAACGTAACACAGAGGTAAAAGTTGAAAACATGATGACACAGAGAGGGTTATGATTTGTCTGTTGCTAAGAGACCGTGGTAGACATCTGCATTTAACTCTCATTGTATGCTTATATTAGGGTCTCATACATATTTCGCCATTCAGATTCTGTCATCAAAATGTGAAAATGAATAGGTATCTGTAGTAGTCATTCTAGACTTGAAAACTTACTTAAACTCACATGTTGGTGACGCAACAGAAATTTTTGCTCTTTACTGCATACTATAATTAGCCATGTCCTTTATTTTTCCTAGAAGTTCGCTATTTTGAACTACCTTGATAATGAAAACTCAAGCTGATGTTTTCTCCAAACGTAAGCACCAAGTTCAATTAGCAAGGTAGTTGAGATACAAAGTCTTGTTGCAGACTAATGAAAATCAATATCAACTTGTCAACCATTTTTTTTAGAAATAGCTGATTTTATTATTGATTTTGACAAACAATTAATATTCTTTCTTATATAAATTCAACCATGCTGCTAATGGGAATGACCACAATGGCAGCTAATGAAAGCCATTATACTTAAAGAAATTACTACCTGCGGCTATATTGAGTTTACTTTCAACTAAGTTTATAGGCCAACACCTGCTACTATGTTGCCATTAGAGAAGTCATAATTCTAACCTACGTTTGTACAAGTTTTGTCCAATGATATTTTATACTTGTCATGGACAGTATAATTAGTTTAGGTCAATAAAAACCAATAGTATACTTTCATTTTGGTCAAAGGTATGTACTGCTTGCTATTGAGCCCTTATAAGTCTTCCTCATCAGCTATTGGATATATCATTATATAAAATCTAGCTCAAGTCTCGCTAATGACAAAAGTGTCATCGGGTTATAAGGGCTAGCTACGTGTTTTGTACAATTGAATTGGATTATAAGAGCATATTACGTAAGTAACTCAGTAAGTAAAGCAATAGCAGCAACATCATGCAACTAATTGCATACCAAAATACTTTTGTGTTTGATTTTGCCAAGTAATTACTGAGAGGCTCATCCCCAAAGCAATAATTGTTAGAATAATTTAAATAATTGAATTATGTTGGCTTTCACTGTATTTACAAAGCAATAGATACATACTGTAGTCTGTACATAACTAAATCCCACACACAACCCATCACCTTAATAATATCATTGCTTATCTATGCTAAAATAAGCTATTTATTATCTAATTTAAAGATCATTTTTAGCCAAAAGGAGATGCTGTGTTTGCTGGTGACTTAGGTTTATTTTGATAGAAAAAGTGCATAGAAAATATGAAAAAATATTCTGTATAATTAGCAATATACTAAACCATATCTGGATACCAATGGACGTGCTAGTAATTCATTCAGTGGCTGTAGACATTGCAAAGTTAGAAAGCAGAGTTATCACAAAAAGTGAAACTCAAATTTAAAAAATGAATATATTTGAGATGAGAAAACCACATTTTAAGAGATTTTCCCAGCAATATTGTGATTAGCCGCTCATTATATTGCATATCATCTGCTCTATATTATATTCATTGTTTTAAAGTCAAGATTCCAAACTAACTGTTGATATTAATTGTCCATTTATAGTAGTAGGCTCACATTTCTGCAATCATAATCAATATTAAATGTATTGAGTATTGACATAGCCTTGTGTAACATGCTGTATAACTCAGTAGGTACTCAACTACCCAGCTCTCTCAACTCTCTTGGTGACTGCTCTGATTAATTAGTATGAGCTCAACCTCTGCTTAATAAGCTACATGCATGTATGTGTTGTAAACTATAATAGGTAGAAAAATCGTGGGTGAGCATTGCTTGCGTAATAATTAGTTATTTATGTCGTTTAATGTAACTATTTTTGTTTATTGTTCTTATAATTTAATAAATTATCATGTGTTTATTCAATTTTTAAGTGACTCCTAAAAAATGTCTATCAAGTGTATTTTTAATATACAGCTATATGGAGTGAAGATTAGCCTATAATTCTGATTTATTTTTGTTTCTTTTTATATCTCTGCTATTTTAATACAGGAAAATGGAGTTATCAATTGTAGCTAGTGGTTATACATATGTATATAAACCATATTTAGTTTATTCTCATATGCTATTGGGCATTTGATCTGTAACAGTTGACAAATTTTGTTTATTTTGTAGATATCTGATTTACAATGGCAATCTTAAAAGAAAAGAATTGGAAAGTATATAAATTAAGACAGTATAACCGAAGGAAAGCCAGACCTTATTACGTCATAGCCTTAGTGATAGCAATATGTCTGGGCAGTATCTCTTTAGTTGTAAATTATGCATTGTATGAAGGTGAAGTCAGCCTTTCATCCCATCACATCTCTAAACGATCAACTTCAAAGAATGGCTCGGCCACTACTATTACTGATTCCACCACATTGCCAGATATAGGAAATTACCCTAAAGATTTATTTACACTAAAGCAATGGCGGCAGGGAGCGGTGGTGTTGCATACAGCCGGCATGATTTACATGTTCATAGCTTTAGCTATTGTATGCGATGAATTTTTTGTTCCTGCCCTTGAAGTGATCACGGAGAAGCTGGATTTGACAGAGGATGTTGCTGGAGCTACTTTCATGGCGGCTGGTGGAAGTGCACCAGAGTTGTTCACCAGTGTGGCAGGCCTATTTCTCAGTGAAAACAGCGTTGGTATCAGTACTATCATTGGCTCAGCAGTCTTCAACATCCTGTTTGTTATTGGAGCTTGCGCCCTGGCTGCCAGGGAGTTGCTTCACCTCACATGGTGGCCTCTTTTCCGAGACAGTATATTTTACAGTATTAGTTTAGTAGTGCTCATCATCAGCTACCTGGATTGGAAGATTTACTACTATGAAGCCATTGCTCTGTTGGTCTGCTATGCACTGTATGTCATTTTCATGATTTTCAACGGAAAAATCGAGAAAAAAGTGAAGGGTGCTATCTGCCGAACTTCTGCAACTCGAATCTCCAACGTGGACCTTGTTCCTGTAAGCAGTAATGTTAGTTTAATGTTTGTAAAGAATGGTGGAGAGAGATTGAACGTTACTCTGTATGATCAGGTGAGGACACCCAGTCACGTTTCACTGAATTTAAACTCTTCATATTTCCAGTTGCATTAGTAACTAGAAATTTCTTGTTTAAATTATGCCACAAATAGTTTTTTAACTTGTCAATTGTAAATTATGATGTGTAAAAATTTACCGTGGCAAACTGTGTATAGATGCTTAACGTTCCATATTATCAGTTCGCTTTCCATGTTTTTATATTTTATACTAACTGTAATTGAAAATCACACTTGGTGTGATTTTCAATTAGTTATTTAATTTAGCAGAGGTTCTAAATGTATTGAATTAAGATAGAAAGAATACCCTGGCAAAACTACATGAATGTAACTTAAAATTATATATGTAAAGAAATGGCACTATGGGGCACCGCTCATCTGTTTGAATGAAATTGTTTTAATGTGATTTTAATCTCATTGATGTATTGAAAATGTAGTTTTATTGCTTATCATGAGTTGTCGTACATTTTGTATTTTGTAGACTATGCCGCACCTACGGGTTCAGTAAATCTGATCTTACAAGTATTTACACTGATTCAAGAAAGTGTTCAAAATAAATAATAGAAAATACTTTTAATTTAAATACGAACTTCTGATATTCAATAATTATCAAGCTAATATTCTGTTTGGAAAATCAGTCAAATTATGCCAACTGGTCAGTAAACTTTCTTGAATCCAGTGTAAGCTGCATTTTCTGTCAGCCTAATTTTCATATACGTTGAACACTTTTTTCACACTTTTGGCAATGTGTGGTGTGGGTGACTAAAATAACTAACTACTTACTAGAATTGTCTGGTTATACAATTAGATTCCATGACTAAACTAACTACTATAGGTTAGGGTATGTAATACCAGTTTTAAAATAAAGCTAAAAACATTGGCTTGTGGGTTATGGCGCTACCAGCATTGCTTCTATAGCCTTTTACCTATCCTTTGGTGGTGGTGGTTGATAGTTTCCCTACTCAGATATTTATGTGTAACACCAAGTTACTTTATAACATGCATTTATTATAATATCACTGTTTAGAATGTAGATGCTTCATACTGATTCTCATATCATATAGATTTGTTTTAAACGCAGCGCTATTTCTGCTCCCACATCACTTCCTCACGATTAGGATGAAAGTACTATGTAGTAGTTCTTTGTCTATTTGTCTGTGTAAACTAAAAATTAAACCTGATAACGAGCTTATTTTTACTAAAAACAAAGGTTGCTCTTTGATATGAGGATATAGTGCAGCTTCACTTCCCTCGGCAGCAAAGATCAAATAAGGGCGCTTTCGGATGCTCAGTTGTAGTCAGCTGGCGGAATTCTATAATTAGGAAAGTTCACAATATTGCTTGCAAATGTTATACCGTTTGAACTTAATAGGTAAATGTCTTGGGGAGAATACAGCTTAATTCTACTTCAACTTCTTTCTCATGCTGACTTCGCTGTTAATATTTTATTTATCACTACCACAGCTTCTACACTATGTAGAGATTTTAAGCAATTAAATCACACTTTATTTATACAGCACTGCATAAACAAGTCCCTGGGGGCTACTTGTTCATCACCGACTTAATACAAAAGGAGTTGCCATTTCAGTTATCAGTCTGTGTTTTCCTCATGCAATTATACTAGTGGAGTCATCAAAACTCTAACAAACACAGTAATACACAATTAGCAGACCTTTGTTCAAATACTTCACTTTCTAGGTCACAGTTTTGTTATTAGTTCCGCTCAAAATTAATTAATAAAATGCACTGCAGCTTAATTACTATTTGACATTAGAAAATACAAGTGTTCTAGTCTTTGTACAGCAAACAACATATAACAGAAGAAATGTATTTGTAGCATAACTGCAGTAATAGAAATTTCAAGTTGTTACTTTCTGTCAGTGAATAATGAATATGATAGTATATTTAAAATGTGCTGAAATGCTGACTTATTTTTACTATAAACTAATTGCTACTGCTGAAAACCGCTCTACTAACAGTATTCAAACTATATCCTCTATAGATGTGATCCATGATGTGTGCTAAAAACCTCAAACTTTATAATTTTGTTTCAAATTGCAGTCGAAGTCGAGGCCTGCTAGTTCGATGAGATTCAGAGCTGGTCTGCTGCAACTGATGATCCACACCATTGACCCTTTGGCCACAGGTTTGCTTTCTCTCTAACTCTCTTTAGCACATTTTTATTTGCCATATTTTTTATAGTAGGTCTATCAAATTATTTAGTACACCTGTACTAATACATCTCAGACTCATTTATTCATTACTCATAGGCTAGATCTATTATTTTAATTACATGTAGTTATTATACATATTAGTGATATTGCATGATGATATAACTATTATGTTGTTGAAAATTTTGGACACATGCACAACTATTTTTAAAAAATTATAATTAAAATATCTAGTTTTTCATAGGTTTGACCATCAGTCATGAAGATTGCGTTCAAATGTTTTTTGTGAGAAAAGTTATGTTTAAAATTGTATTTTAGGTAACATTGAAGATCAAGCAACTAGGTTGAGAACTTTGGCAACTCAGAAGAAAGAGTCTATAGAAACCAACACAACTCCTGTAGATCAAAATGGCAATAAGCCAGGTATAAAATGTTTACTTTATTCTCAGGTTTCAATTTGTGAGATTAATGGAGTTGCCCTTCGTTTGACCTTGTTAAGAGATTCACTGAACTGTTGACTATAGCCTCTACATTATAGAATGTTTTAAAATAATTACCTGAATATTGATTAATGGATTATTACTATTCTTTCTATGAATTATTATGGCTAATGAACGAAGATATATATAAGAGAGAGAGCTTATGAGTGTATTAATTATTTTCTGCTAAGATATTGGCAGTTAGTGTTTGATACAGAGGAATTGATTTTCAATAGCATATTATTACGTATATCTTAACCTTATGGCAAGTATTGCAAAACCTTTCTGCATCATAATGCATATTTTAATTGTGAATCTAACTTTGATCCAAATAAGTACACACACTAGCTGCTGCTGCTGCTGCTGCTGCTGCTGTTATTCTAACTATACCTACTGCATTACAACACAATATGTGCAAAAAGGCTTTCATGTCAAACTGGCATATCCATGCAACTATCATAGCCTTAAACTGAAAAGATAACAAAGTAAAAATGGCTAAAAATAATCTGCTCGCTCACATAAAAAGTATAATAGTTTACTACCAACGTACTACCACATGGCTTGTGCACCTTGACTAGCCGCAGTACAGTTGGCCTTGTTGACAATGCTGATCTTTTCAACTGTAAGCAATGTTCTTGCATTAGACTAAACAGAACAAAGCAAATGACAAGTAGAAATAGGATATTATATTTGCTAGAGGTGTACATATGGCAAAGCAAATGCATTGTACTAGTAATTTAGATGATTCAAACGAGACAAACACTCATCTGTATTATGATTGTATCAGTCTGTTTATAGGACGATTATTCATTCATTTTTTAGTTCATTCAAACCCTCCACACAGCTCTGGTTATTATACATCTTATCATCTGATATCATGTTTATCTCAAGGTTCATTGAGTTTCTCTTGACCTACATTGATGGGTTCCCTACTTGCATAACTGTGGTTAGAGTAGTTGACCGAAGGGATGTTCATGATCCATCTTTTCAATATGATGAGTCATTGAGGATTCATTGATGGTAGACTAGCCTCCTTTAGTACATCTCGTCTGCATCTAGTACCTACCTCACCTGCTTCACCTACCTCATCTGTCTCACCTACCTCACCTATCTCACCTGCCTCACCTACCTCACCTATCTCACCTGCCTCACCTACCTCATCTACCTCACCTACCTCACCTATCTCACCTATCTCACTTATCTCATCTATCTCACCTATCTCATCTGCCTCACCTACCTCATCTGTCTCACCTGCTTCACCTATCTCACCTGCCTCATTTACCTCGTATATCTCACCTACCTCACCGATCTCACCTGTCTCACTTATCTCACCTGCCTCTCCTACCTCATCTGCCTCACTTACCTCATATATCGCACCTACCTCACTTGCTTCACCTGTATAGGATTTCAGTACATCTTGGCTCCTCATGAAATGACAACCTGCAGGCATCTCATCATGCATACAAGTAGTTTCTTGCACTGACTCACAAAGGCATGTTTACATCAGAATGTAGTCTTTCCTTGGTCAAAATGTAGATCATATGGCTCACTAGTTCCCAGCACTAAACTCCATCAAATCCTCATGTCTATATCTTTGCCTATATAGTTTAGTAACATAATTGATATCCATACAGTGTACAGTCCAACTTGAAGAGGAAAAAGCTCTCTCTCCTTATGTATAGTATCTGCAGGTACATTATTATGTAATAAGCAAATGTTTGATTGCAGATGATGGCGCTGGTCAACCTAATGGTGGCTCCAGAGTTCACAGTGCCATTGGCTCTTCTAACAGCAATCGGAGTTCACTGACAGCAGTTGAATCTGTTGAGGGTGACGCAGCAGCCAACAACGTAAGTTAGATTTACCAAGTACCAAATACCTGCATTACCAGCTGCAAACATACTTTTATTACAGTGCTTCCTCCATATCTCACTGTTTTAGTTCTCACAAAATTCTATAGGTCATGAGAAGGGCTTGGACCTCCGTTTTTTTGCCTATGTATGTGTGCATAGGGACAAAATGATTGAATTTACCGAATCCATGAGCTAAATCTGGTATTCTACTACGTCACGAATTGAGGTTTCGGGATTGCAGCTTAGTGAGATACGGAAGGAGCACTTTACTATGAAATCTTTTACCTCATTATATTAGATTGAAATTTTACTTTTAAAAAGTTTACCAACTATAATTTTTTGTTATTTAGCATTCGCCAGCAAAATCTGCTAAGATGGAGACTATTGCTGCGACTAATGGCTTTGATGTAACAGTGAGAACAACTACCAACTCACCAGAAGTAAGGACTCTTTCACACTTTAAAACTATTATTTAACATTAGAATAAATTTTAATAGTTATGGTTAACATTAAAAAATAAATTTGCCATCCCTTGTTACAATTGTTACAAAACTAGTTTAAAATATGAACTGTCAAATCATGATGTTTGAAGTAGTAATGGAGAAATTGAGAATAGCCTGTGTTCTAGATTAGAAATATGGTAAAAGAAGTTGTGTTCTCTTAACCCATGTTCATTAAAAAGTTAAAGAACTTAGGCTATAAAAATTTCTCCAATACTGCACTATACTGGTAATATTTATGTTGCTTTGGAGAATGATAAACTCTCAAACATGAGAAGAATCATGCACTCTCTGTTAATATAAAGTAACTGTGATTAATAAATAAGCACAATGAGCCTCCTACTTAATATGTATAAATAAGTGACCTATGAGCATATGTTGATAATTTGACCTTGACACGTAGTCTAGTTGCAGTGAGTAGGAAATAGTATTTACTACAGACTACAAGTTGACTGAGGTGTACCGGTGTAAGACTTCACAATATTTGTAAAAGTCGATGTATTTTAATGACATTTTATTAGACTAGACTGAGTTTTTACAGCCTAGAGACTTTTTCATTTACCTGTCTTAAACCTAAAACTCTACAATCAGCCTACTGATGATATTTTGATTGAAAAATTATATGTCTGATTTTACTTCATCTTGAAATCTCTATGGGTTTGGACAATACTGCACTGTGTGCCTAGTTACCAACTGATTATTTGTATAGCAGAGACATGTGTATAATAGTTTACCAGACTGTCAACTTCTCAATCAATAACTAGAAAAGAAATACTGCTGTCACACTTTGGTTGACCTTGAGGCAGTACAGTTCAAGAAAATACAGTAGTTGTACATAGGATGTACATGTATGACTCCTGAATGCATTATTCTATCAGGATTGTAAATTAAGCAACTAATTGGTTTTTAGTGACTGGAGTTTGTATAGATCTATGCTCAACTCTGTAACTTAATAGAGATAAAAACAATAACTATAATACTAAAACATCATTAAAGTATAACAACTTCATGATTACATTTTACAGGTTATCATTCCTATAGGTTTATGATTGCACAATAGTAAGAAATTAAAGCATTTCTTATGCTCATGTTCTATGTTGATGGAAAAAGTAAAATTTTATCTTCACTTTAAATGACAGAAAACATAATTGATAATAATGTCTAAAACAATAGCATGCAACTAGTTGTAAACCCTTGTAAGGTTTAGCAATACCAGTAAAATATGATTACTTAGACAATCCAGACTAACTTGAAAAACAGAAGGAACTGGGCAATACAATCAGCATATTTGGCCCAAATGTGAAACCACCAAATGTTATGTCAATCTATAATGCTGCCACTTTCATGCTGCCTGCTGACAGTTTGGCTTGCTTGATATAACCAATATCTCTATAACAAAAATTAGTAAACTATAATAACTGCTCTTGTTGATAATGCAGAAACTAGTGGGTTTATCCACCAACTACAAATTAGTATACTATATTCTGATGGAAACTTTTAGAATAGTCAGTTCACGACAACCTGCATGCACAAAAGTGTTATTGTATGTAGACTTGTATTCAATCATCAGCCTCCATTATGTAGCTGACAAATGATAACCTCAGAGAGTGAAAGATTTTTCAAATAAATCAATGTTTGCTTTAGGGAGGTTTGTCAAGAGGCTCGGCTGCCGGCGGTGATGGAGAGGAAGAGGAGGACGAGAACGCTCCTCTAGACATCAGTTGGCCAAAAACCCATCGAAAGAGATTCTCGTACATTATGTTGGCTCCTATCATATTCCCGCTCTACTTCACTCTGCCGGACACTCGTAAACCTGTATGTGTAGTCATTACTCCACCTGCCTTGTTGAGTTACATTACTTGACTATATAAATATGATAAATATCCTAACATTAGAGTTAGTAAGTTTTTATTATACGAGCATGTTTAGTGAATATTGAAGCACTTTTTTAGATACCTAAATTAGAAGGTTACCGTGTATAATCCAGAAAGTCAAAATTTAATTTTTAGTTTAGTGTTTCTGTAATTGCTTTTATTTTAAAAGAATGGTTGAAAACGGATTAAAAGTTTCATAACCAGTATTATAATTTCTGGTAATGATTATTATTCAGGAAGTCATAATGATTTTCCATAATTGACTTTTCGTATTGATAACGTTTAATTAAGTCATGGAGAGCTATTTCATCATCAGCGCTGATGATCAGCTGATTTCCTTTTGAAATTACATTACGCAGTCTAATTAATATTATGCTGATGCATGCGGACAAACTCAGTACCTGTAGATGACTTCTAATGCAGGTTGCCTATTGCAACATTCTAATAACTTATTTGTGTTATTTATAGTAAGTTAATGAAAATTATAGTAATTAAAGGAAATCTGTGATGTGTCACACCCATTCCGCTGTAGTTTACTGTTCATCAACTATTGACATGTGAACCACACTAGACTTCGCCCAGAATCTTTAATTAATTAAAATAGGGAAAACTTAAGATTTCTCTGCCGTACTTCAGCCTTCACCTGGTGAAGTCGGACACTGTCTCCCGTTAATGGAAGGAAGAGCAAGCCCAGATATAATTGCTATTACTTCCTAGGATAGACATCATTGAGAACCTAGTACTAATGGGTTTATAATTATGTGTAAGGTAATTGATAGGCACTTGTTTATTTAAGTAACTAATGCAATCTATTGATTAAACACTCATGTTTTAGGAGAGGAGAAAATTCTATCCCTTGACTTTCATAGGCAGCATTTTATGGATTGCATTTTTTGCCGTTATGATGGTTTGGTGGGCATCTGTGTTGTGCGTGGCTATCGGGATTCCAGTTGAGGTATGTTTTGCAGGTTTATAAACATATATTCAGAGATATAGTAGGCTACACATGCACTATAAGAGTATATAAGAGTACATACATCTATTGTGTCAAGAATGCATATAAATCTAATTCATTTGTAGATTATCGGTCTGACTGTGCTGGCCGCAGGTACAAGTGTTCCTGACTTGCTTACCTCTGTAATCGTAGCCAGGAAGGGATTTGGAGACATGGCAATCTCCAGCTCAATCGGAAGCAACATTTTTGACATCACAGTAGGGTAAGACTATTCCCACTCTACTGTACCACGTGATATGAAACTAATATTATTTCATTGGTTGCTAAATTGTATTTAAATTATGTTACTTGTTTATCTAAGGACTTTAATTACAGACATTGCAAATGTATTGAGTATTAATTTTAATGTTTATTGCTTAGGGTTAGTAATTGGTATGCAAAGGTTAGGCAACTTCCTATTGCACAGCTGTCCATGCAAAGGAAATATAATATTTTATTATATTTGTACCAGCAACATTAACTTATTAATCACTGTAGAGTAAAGCAAAGAAGAATTTTATTGCTTTTTGAAAACAAACCTTATAATATTTAAAGCTAATTGCACAGAAGACAAGTGTAGACAATCTACCATGCTTGTTGGTTGTAAATTCACTTACTGTAGTCATGATAGCCTAGCTGACTCGACTATTTTGCTGTTACAGATTACCGCTGCCCTGGTTTATTGGCTGTCTAATAAACATACCAGCTCCGTTTGTGAAAGTGGATGCAGCTGGACTGTTGTGCTCTATTATTCTTCTATTCTGTATGCTGCTAGTTGTCATTGGCACAATTGCTATCTTCAAATGGAGACTCAATAAGCCACTGGGAATAACCTACATAATTCTGTATTTAACTTTTGTAACAATTAGTGTCCTATTGGCTGTTAACTTGATACCGTGTATTGAAATAAATTTTGCTTCATAGTGTGGTTTGAATGTGACGAGACATGAACACTTTGACTTCAAATTGGATAGAAATGTTTCGTAGCATGCCTGTATATCTAGTGGTTTGTGCCATTTAAGTAGTTTAATATTTGGTGAATATTTTAGCAGTTGATTTTTTAGAATCCAATTCATTTATCTTTGAAAATTTATAACTGTTGCCAAAGACATTAAACTTCAAAAGAGTTTACTATATGAAATAACCGACTTATGGCAATATAAATCATAGTTATAATGATTTACCTGCTGTATTATATAGCTATATTATATATATTATATATATACTGTTTTACAATATTTATTGTAAATTAATGTGTTGCAATTTCTACAAAATAACTTATTGCATTTGATAAACCATAATATTTTCTAGTCAAATAATTATTTAAGTAATTGATCTGTTATTAAATGTTTTGCTAAGAACAAGTACTTTAAATTTAATAGTTTAACGTTTCAATACTTTGTTGGTTTGTGCAGGCAAGAGATTTATATACTATATTTTATTACGTGTACATTTTGGTCAGCTTAAAACTAACTATATTGGCTCAAACTTCTTTAACAATAAAGTGTTCAACACAAAACTGTTGGTTTATTTTTCACTATCATAATCAACTTGTATACATCTAATTTAATCTATACATGTATGTAACACACATTTGATAAGTATATATTATGTTTTGCATAGACTGTGTTACACAATGCTTTAATTGCTTTAATCTAAAAACAAACTTAAAGTCAGCAAACTGATTGGTAAATTATCTTCAAATAGCAAAAGATGAGAAATTTAAAAATATTTTTCTGTTTTCCTTACGTTTTTGGAATTAATATTGCACTTAATATGCTGTACTTAAATAGCAACACTATATGATATAGTGTTGCTTAGAAATCAAAAACCTGCTTTATTAAGTATCCCATTGCAAACTTGACCATAAAAACAAAAAATATTTATAAGGAAAAAGTCACGCACAGATGTAGTTTGAAATCAAAGTCTGAATTTTAAACACTGGATAATGATATGTAACACTAACTTTAATCCTTTATGGAGTTGTCTACCATACTTTTACCATGGTAATCATAAGCTTTATTTATGAATGAATGCTCTGATGAAAGCTAGGTTTTGATAACTATTAATATAGTAGTCAGTAGTGCATGGTTTCGCTGAATAAAGGTACCAAAAAATGTAAATTTTGATTATTTCAATTTAGATTTTATTTGTGCCTAACAGACAGACAGGTCAAACGTAAAAAACATAACCAAAAATAATACATTATATTATATTCAAGAGTGGATAAATTCAAACAGTTTCTAAGATTGGATATTTAATGTCTACAGCATAGCCAATGGGATCTCTTAGGTCGAGCAGCTGTACGTTCGAGGCTTCCAAGTAAAAGTTTGGGTTGACAGTGAACGCCTTTCTTGCAGTGCTGTAACACTAAAGTGTCCTTGATATAGAACACTTCGTCATCGTGTACATTTTTGATCTCTCCAGTGTTATTATATGAGAGATCTAAGGATTTCAACTTACTTTCTGGTGACTCACATATTTTAGAATATATTTGTGAATATTCTGTAATGTTGTTATAAGCAAAGCTTGCTGTTTCTAATTGCCGCAGATCAAATATTACATCAATATTTGTTAAAGAGTTATCATTGCATCTCAGTATACAAAGATGGTGGAGCTTCTGAAAAAAAGATGGCAGCAGAGACATGGCAATAGAGGAAACATCAAGTTCTCGTAAAGAAGATTCGAGGGAAGCTGATTGATCTGCATCTTCAGCTAGTTGAGACTCTGGTGAATCAGTCAATATTTCTAAGCCTAAATTTCCAGACAAATTAAGGAATTTTAAACTAGGATGGAAAAATAGCTGTTGTGAAATAGTTTTCAGTTTGTTATATGAGAGGTCGATAGAATGGAGTTGTTGTAATGACATCAGCGAGCCGACAGACACCCCATCTATTCTATTCCAAGCAAGAGAAAGTTCTGATAGATGACTTATGGTAGCCAAACTTTCTGGTAATGAGTTCTTGATGCAGTTGTGGCTAAGATCGAGCACTATCAAGGATGTGAGCTGCCCTATTGTTTGAGGAATAAATGCCAGAGAATTGTTTGAAACATCCAGAACGGTTAGACTTTGTTGAATATTCCCACTTGTCAGGTTGTCAATACTAGTGATCACATTGTTTCCTATGTTAAGATGAGTTAGAGTGTGAAATGTTGTAAGGGCTTGTGGGACTGACGCTAATCCAATGCCGTATAAAGTGAGCATTTTGACATTGACAGGCAAGCTAACTGTGCTAGCCAGTTGAATGTAACATTCATCCGTGTATTTTCTACTGAGCTCTAATTCCTCTAGAACACTATACTGCTTGAAATCAAACTTACGGAATAAGTCATATATACATATCCTGCAGCCTTCTGGAAGGTGTGAAAGACTGAGTGACTTCAGGGTGTTACAACTCTTAGAGAGTAAAGCGTAAAGTCCAAGTGGTAGTTGTCTTCCTTGACAATCATAAGCGAAGCTGTCATATAGCATTGTTTCGTAGTCATGAAACAGTGTTTGAAACGTTGGTTGGTAATTGATATTGAAAGTATTGTTGGCTGTAAACTTCACCATACAAGTGTCATCTAACCTGTTAAACATCATTATAGCGACATAATAAGAGCAACCATTACAAAAAGAAAGAAATATAATAAATTAATTGGAAACAGGCAAAGTTTTAGTTACATAAATAAAGGTTTTTAATTGCAAATTTTAGTTTTGTAAAAAAAAGTGATTTGTATTTCATATTTTAATTCTTGTGATAAAGTATAATATTCAAAACCTTGGGCAGAATGTTGGCCTTTTCACTAACACAGCACAGGACTGATAGTAAAGGAGTACACATATGGCAAATGTTCTCCAGACTTTACCAAAGCTACTGATGCTAATCTATTGGGTGACTTCTACATCTTTATTTAATAGCAGAGAAAATTGAAGAATGAAGAAACTAGTTTTGGAACCATGAATGACATTTATGAATGTGACGGATGAAAAGCAATTTGGTTTCCAACATGCACCTAAACTTTGAACACCTTCATTGAGATGGCTATAAATATGTTAGCAGCTGTGCTATGTTATGGTGAGTTTGATAACATATAGAAGTGCACCTCCATGTTATCAAACCCACCATAACAGATATTTCACATGCAAGATGTCTGTAGCTGAAATTTATGGAGTGCCAAATGATCAACAATTCACTCATTATTGTATCTCATATGCTCATAATGAAGTATCTAGTCATTATTCTTCCTCATATGCTCACAAAATGCTCTCATAGGTCTATAATTTGCTCTCATAGCCTCATCATTACAAACATATATAAATATATATCAAAATAACAGGGATGTTTGTTGTATTTTCACATAAGGGCCGCTTATATTAAACTAAATTTGATGTTTTTGTGTATCTGGATTAAAAGTTTGATTTCAGATATTTTGGCTCCTATCAATAGCAAAAACTACTGCTGATCTGCACCTGAATTATGCATAACTGTAGCTTTATAGAATGAGATTAATAAACAAGCATTACTATTAAGAACATGGAAACTTTCTATACTAGCAAATATATGCTTTCGTACTCTGTTGCACTTAGGACCAGAAAGAAGGCTCACCTCGTAGTTTGCCGATGTCTTAAGCACTCAGATGATGGGACCCAGTCCTCCATCTCATCAGAACTGCAAAAGAATTTACCAACTTGTGGTGCTGAAATATGAGAGCCCATTTTCAGTGTGCTTATCGTCTTCAGTCACAGTCAAATGGCTCCAATGATACAAGTAACATAAATACATTGCTTGTATACTAATCAAGTGCGTTGTAAAATCAATACAAAAATCTATAGCAAATTATTTCTATTGGTCTTATGCAAATTGCTATTTCGAGAGTTGCTTGACATCTATATATAAGTTCACAAATTAGATTCTCAATATGTTACAAGATACATAAAAATAAATTGATAGAATCCAAAGATAATATAGGAAATTCAAACAGAAATCAGACATAGCAATTATTAGCCCTGGTCAATAACTCACAATTCTTAAGGATAATATATAGTTTATTAGTAAGACGTTATAGGGTGAATCGCTCGGAGGTTATTACACTAACTGAATATTGATTCAAACACTCTATATTAAATATTTAACACCAGCAATAGAACGGTATTCTAGCACTATGCAATGCTGGACCACACGTAATGGCACCAGTACTACACTACTAGTAATGGTGCTCATTGTAAAACTGGCACTGCTAGCATGGCCAGTACTGATAGCAATATGATCTGTTTCTGATGTTATATAAAAAAAATGAACATGCTTTTTAAAAGTTAAAAGTAACAGGTCTTTTTAATGCAGCTTTTATAATATTTTGCAAATGTTGGTAACACATATGCAGCATAACAAGAATCTCTAAACACTCATGCATACTTGAGTTCATTTAGTGAGGGTGAAAGCTTTGATGGCTAACCAAGTCCACATGCACACATTGCATTAACAACTGAAAAGTAATTTTACAAATTTAGTGACCTTTTAACATTATAACAAGCTAACACTTTGAGATATTGCTACCAATTGCTATAAGTATTGCAATAAGTCTACACTGGTGACATACACAATGTATTATAATAGCATTATCATTAAATTTATAGATATAGTAAAGCTTAGGTTAGGATAATCTATGTCCAGTGATATGGCTAATGGCTAAATATTGACTTTGGTGAAAAGACTAATTACTGTTATGGTCTCTAGTGACCAGGGTTATATCATAAAGAATCATCTATCACCTTTGAGTGTCCCGCCTACGCAATCCTTGAAACTGGATGGAAGCCACAATAAATATATTTTGTCAACAAGTACTAGCATAATGTATTGAAAGAAACTTTGTAGAAAGTTAAAAAAAATTTAAAAAAAATTTAGCTAATGCAGGTTGACTAAATAATTTTCAATATATGTTAGCAAGCACATGTGGCATGAATGCTTTATTTGCTAATGGATGATAACAATGGAAAAGTGTGCCCTTTACCAAAAATGATAACAAAAGATGTATACTCTTCATTGGAGTAGCCATGTTTACATTAAAAGTGTCGCGTGGCTAAATTTAGTTATACATAAATGATGCTTTCAAGTCATAGTAACAGCAGCCGTGAGGTAGTGTTGCATCATTTACACCATTCTCCTTAAATCATGCAGATGGAAGTGAACAACTTCGCGTTTCACAGTTCATATCCTCAAAGTTGGGATGCAGAGCTAGAATTTCTAAACTGCTGGGTTCAAGGTAAGTTGAGATTATTAATAGAAGTGATCATGGAACAATAGTCTGGTGCTAGTAATATTATATGATGCTCACCTCTTTAGTATAAGATTTCATGGTTAGATCATATATTGCTAAATATTATGATGCTTTTATCTGAGGTATGCATGGGGCTTATAATATATTTTCTAGATTTTTAATGAAATTATGTGAAAGTATATGCAATTCGATAAACTTAAAATGAGCTTATCACATATAGGTTTTTAAAACCCATATTATTATTTTAAATTGTTGCAGGAAAATTCTTTTCCTTTCAAATTTTAGGGTAAAACTGTGGGGCATTACATTCTATAGGTTAGCATGGAAAATTAAAAAGTATATAGTTTTCACCAAAAAATATATTTGATATATATAAGTTCACTTTGCTTTGTTTAGCATTCACTGATTTTCTTCCTTTTGTTCGACTATTTTATGAAACTATAGCTGTAACAGCTTTGTTTATTTTAGCTAATTTTAAGTGTTAACAAATGAAAATAAATACTTATATACATTTGAATATTGTAAATTTAATATATAGATAATACAAATCGTTTATTATATTACTACATTGCGTACACATTAAAGAATTGATATAAATTTCACAATATTTATTAAAACAGGCTTTAGGCATAAGAACTGCAGCTGAACGTGAAAGAAAATTTACTGTCTACACAGTCATTACTAAGCAGAAAATATTATAATATTACAATTCTTTTCAAATAATTGAAACTATTTAAAAAGTTAATTATTTTAGGGACTACAAATTGTAATTATTGTTTATATAGATGAGGCAACGCAAGGTGCTTCAGATTATAGACTGAGGCCCCAGTACCGATACATCAACTACTCCGAAGGGGATTCAGATACAGCCAGCTCACCAGTTGAGGAGGGCTCACCTGTTTGGAGCGAAGAATTAGGCCTAAACTACTCTACTTCACTGTATGAAGAGTTTGATCCCTCTGGAGCAATCACATCAGATGGCAAGAAAAAGCCACACCGAACAGCAGCCAACCAAAGAGAGAGAAAGCGAATGAAGTCAATTAATGATGCATTTGATGACTTGAGACAATACATACCCCTCCCTATAAGTGAGAGGAGCAAGCTGTCTAAAGTTGATACGCTTAAATATGCCATTATGTACATTGGTAACATGACTGAAACTCTACAACAATATGAAGACACTCTATATTATAGGAAGAAGAAACACAGTGAAGCACCAAAAAAAGTTGTACTAAAATGCAAACGAGGTAAGCCAAAAACACACGTAATACTAGCAGTATGCTTTACCCAGCTAGAGATCACTAAATATTTAGTAACAGTCACTTATTTTAGTTTGATTGTTAATAAACTTTAAAATTAATTTCACAGCCTTATAGACAGCATAAAAGCATTAATTTATAACAGAGTATGTAAGCTGAGAGAATTCAAATACATTTTTCATCCTGGGCATAATAATCCATGATGGCATAAGCAATAAATAAAACAGCAAAAATATGTTATAGTTTTAAACTTCTAGCTTGCTTTGTATATTTTATACAATTTGATATGATCTTACAGAAAACCTGCAGCAACATGCCTTGTCATGGTGTAGGCGGAGCAAAGATGTTACAAGAAAAAACCGCAATTCTAACAGAATTACTACAAGGCTGTGGATCCCTCAACTACCCTCAGTAGAAGACATGACATTTCTCAGCAATGCCGACTCCACGTCCTACCCTGACCAGCCAGTTGACACTTTTTACTAAACTCTCAAATCATCTCCTCTCCCTCAACAAAATTAAATAATATATTATATCTAATTGTAAAAGATATTTACATGTATATTTAGAAGTTTAACTTCATGGGCCACACATCATATATTGAATCCTTTTTCCTAATTTGGCCTTTGGTAAGCATTTTTTTATTTTAAACACGGCTTTCCATAATTTTCTTATAAAGGCCAAGTCTTAGGCACAAGGTGAAATTTTAAAGTATTTATTTTTCAAACTTCATTTAGATATTCAAAATTTATTTTCCTTGTAAATTTGCTAAAACTACAATTTGAGCTACAATAATCCGGCCAAACCAGTAGACTACCGTATCTTTCACTAATATAAACAAGCTAATTGTTACTCTTTGGTAGAAAAAGAAAACAACACCCAAAACAAAAAGAAGAAAGCTTAGTGAGAATAATTTAATGTTTTTGTTTACATATTTTGCCAAAGTCATTCATCGAAAATTTTGAATTTCTAAAGATAATGGTGCTAATTATAGCTATTATTGATGCAACCTCTGTTAAGTTGAATGGGATAACAAGATATTCCTTTATGAAAGAAGCTTTGTTGTTGCAATTTTCACACACCTTGTGATCTAGAAGAACTGTATTTACTATTTATTGTCTTGGTTACTGTTATGTTACTAATAAACATTTGTTTAGACAAGCAAATCAATAAATTAATCAGAGAATAGGCTGCTTCTTTGTTATGGCAGGAATTGTTTAAATTAACCGCCAAAGGCATGCTCTTTTATCCTGGTTTCTCTTTTTATGTGCTCAGTCAGGTCAAAGAGTTTATGCTGAATATCTACACTTACAATAATTAACTCTACTCTCCATAGGCTGTTTTGTGAAGACTATGAAAATATGTTTAGCCCAAAAAATCACTCAGTAGTGTTATTGCCTTGCCAACATAATTACATGATCTACTAGAATCTTAAAAAGCATTCTATGCGACCATATCGCAAGATTAAATACTTATTAATCTCAGCCAAAATGACAATTTACTAGTAAATTTAGTGGAAACTCTAGCACAGGGCTGTCCAACAGGCAGCCCCAGGGCCAGATCTGGCTCCTAGCCTACATTTATGTGGCCCTCGAAGGCAGAAAGCTAAAATTAGCCTTCACAGTATACATGACGTAAAGTGAAAAACCACCTTTTAAATGTCTTATTTCTACACATGCTGCAAAACATGCAGCCTGCAATAACTAAATTGGGACTTAATTGTGTAACGATTCATAAAATTTTGGAATAAAGTAATTTGAAAAACACTGATGCTGTGCCCCCTCCCCCCCCCCACTTAGCTCAAACTAAAGTTTACAGTGTGACCCTTGCCACCGGAATATTCTGGTCTGAAAAGGTGGGACACCCCTGCAATCTAGCACATAGTTCATTTCATATTTTAGGCAGTTTATCATTGCTTGAGCATAACCATCAAAATCATGCTAATATCAGTTTAGTTTATTGAGCTATTGCCTATTATTAAGTTCTTCAATACTTCAACAGTCAAAAAATATTTTGATTGCAAATTGTAAATTTATTTAAAATATTAATGACAATGCTTCCATTTACTACATTAACATATTTAGCCAGAAACGTAGTTTACACATCAGCAATATGAATATTCACTGTGAGCTATTATAGCAAAATTACTCAAGGAGTGTTTACTTAGGTTTTTGCCCAAATTTGTTATGTTGATTGGCTATACATTAATATATGTATCAATACTTTTTTATAGCTATAAAGTATCAACTTTTGATATATATCAAGGCTCGCTATAATTGGAAATTATTAACTTTCTAAATTACAAGTTAATCATGCATTTATGACTAAAAGCAAAACGTACAGGGTACAATTAAGTTATTTATTAGTGACTGGCAGGATTTGTTTGAAGCAAGCGTTTGATAAAATTAATTGAGATATTAGGAGATAATTTATAAAGTTTTGCTACAATAATTTGTATAATATAGTTTGTAGCATACAGCTAGAAGATATATGTTGCAACCAGTGTGTGTTTTGATTATGATAATGGAACTCTACTCAACCCTACAAGTAAATAAGCTGAGCAGATAAGGCTAAGTGGCATGATTATTTTTAATGCGTTGCCATCCGGTTTCAATTTGTTTTAAAAATAAATATTTTATAAACTGTATTTTTAATGCTATAATTTTTAAGACTTGTATACAAAAGTATCACACAAAAACCTGCCATGAGCAGCTAATCTATTTATTGAAGATGAGCTGCAGTTTAAAATTGAATCTGGCAGAAATAGAATCTTACTTCATTTTATGTTACGCTGTGTACACGGTAAGAAAGTTTTAAACAGATCAAAACAGCAGCTATAGAAATGTTAATGCACTCTTTTGATAGTTCCTTATTTTATTTTATACATGATTTGAACATTTCTGCGGCTCCTTGCCTCACCTATATTTGTGCACCTTTCCAACATGGATGTACGTATATCATCTGCTACAGCATATTATATATGACATATGGCTACATTTCAATATTAACTTTATCACTGCATCATCAGGTATAATGCTACCAATTTATTTGAAAATAGACAGTAAGCAAATCTTTTTATCTTGCTATGGCCTCCTTATGCAGATAGCGTGTATAAAATGAATACATAGTGCCACACGTGTGGCAGGAATTAACATGATAAGATAAGAATAATAAGTGTGCCCAAAGCTCATCTTTAAGCAATCCTTTATCATCAGTTGGTTATAAAAAAGTTTCCGTAATTAATTTGTTTGCTAGAAGGTTACACATTTTAAAACCTAATCAAACTTCACATTTGACGTGTGGGCAAAGCATGACTGATTAGTTTGATAAATACATTGTTTAATTTATGCATTGGTACAAGCCTAGCAAACAGTAAAATACAAGAAAAGCTTTATTATTAACTTTTATTGGCTAACCATGTTAAAAAACAAAAGAGCAACTATTATAATATGCAGTATTGTTTTATATTGACTGCATGCAATTAAAATTAGAACTGGTTTAACCTTTGTATGTCAAATAAAGTAAAGAAAAATGAGTCAAGGACAAAGAATTCTGTAAGTTATAGTCTTGAGTTTGTTCCGGCAGTTTAAATTAATTTTCGAATTGTACATAAAAGGTAACACTTGCAAAGCAAAGCTAGATAGAAAGTTTCCAGCATTTAGTAAACAACTACATGCATTTACCAGCTAAAATACATATAATTTAATAATTAATAACAACAATAATAATAAATCGTGCACTCTATCCAAGAGCAGATGTAGACAGGCTGTATGTTAGCAGAAGGGAAGGCGGCAGAGGAATGGCGTCAATTGGAGAATGTGCAAGGATTGAAGAATGCATCATGTCAGGTTACATAAAGAGGACATGCACTGATGGAGACACCACACTGAATACCTTCCCAAAGGACAAAACAGCGGTAAAACTCAAGAACGATTACTCGGTAGAAAGAAAAGGCTCTACATGGTCAGTACACCAAAAAGGTGGAGGACATGAAAACGTACTCCTGGAACTGGTTGAAATCTGGTTGGCTGAAAAAGGAAACAGAAGGACTGTTGTTAGCTGTGCAAGATCAAGTACTCCCTACTAGAAATTATAAAGTAGTTATAATGAAAGAACAAGGTAGCAAGAAGTGTCAGATGTGTAATGCAAAGGATGAAACTGTGATGCATATACTGAGTGAATGTGAGAAGTTAGCACAAGAATATAAAAAAAGACACGACCATGTGGCGTCGATAATTCACTGGAAGTTGTGTGAACTTCATGGATTTCAGAGAAGCAAAAATTGGTACGACCACCGAGCAGAATCAGTACTGGAGAATGACAATGTAAAAATCTTGTGGGACTTTAACATACACACCGACAGTCATCGAAGCTAGGAAGCCTGATATAGTAGTAGTTGACAAGCGTAATGCCGAAACAACGATCACTGATATCGCAGTTCCTGGTGACTACAGAGTAAAAGAAAAAGAATGAGAGAAGATAGGAAAATATCAGGATTTAGCACTAGAGTTAACCCGCCTTTGGAAAACATCAACAAAAGTCATCCCCATTGTAATTGGAGCTCTTGGAGCTTCACACAAGACTGTAGACTGGATGGCACTACTTGGAGTAGCTGAAAACAAAATATACACACTGATTCGGCAGACAGCCTTACTAGGATCAGCTCACATCTTGAGGAAAGTTCGATCCATCACAGCCTAGTAGAACTAAGCTGATGGTAGGTTACACCAGCTAAAAGCTGTGATACAACCAATAATGTAATAATAAAAATAAACACCAAGCCACTAAATTGTTTAGTATTCAATTTATTTTCTATAATTTCAATTAAAAATCTAATAATATATAATTAAGACATATAGCAAGCTTGAAATCACTCTAAAAATTTCAAAAATTAAAGGAATCCAGATTTTGACTATCTGACTTTCAATAATTTGTTACAAAATTTGAAACAGGCAATGTCAAGATAAATTAGTAAAGCAAGCAAAGTGAATAAATATAGCAAGGCAACAGGAGTTGAAGAATACTGGAGCCAACATGACTTCAAGTCAGTATAGATTTAAACAGTAATCTATAAACTGTTGCTTGAACTACTTGTGATAATGTTAACCATATAACATGACATGCTATGATCATATATTAACATGCTGTATTATATATAAAAAATCCAGTAGAGAAACTGTAACACAACTGCAACAATATTTGTACATGAAAGACAAGGCCAAGAAAAGTTGTAGAAACACTGAAAACATATGTGAAAATTTTATAACACCATGTCCCTAGATTTAAAGTAGTAAGCTTGATAACTTAACACAATACAGTGATTCTATCATATACATGCAAAAAAGGTTTATATATAAGATTTCCTATTTATCACTATCACTTTATCACTAACAAAAGTTTTTGAAATCTCCAAACTATCAAACATCTGGCTAAGAGCCTGCCTAGCTAACATCAGGAACTGGTTTGAAATTTCTTAGCAATTCTTCTAGTTGCTGGTAACAATTTTCTGCTTCCACCATGTCCACATCAATCTAAATTATACAACAGTTATATATTAATGATACTAGCTTTGTAGAGAACATCTAGAGAACAGAAAAAACAACAAAAATTGAATGTTTTCAGCATTCTACAACTCTTTTACCAGGTTTTAGTAGAATTTAAAACGGCAAGTAAAAAAGAAATTTCCAGTTTTAGATAAGAACGTGGCTAACTTTCCACTGAAATAAATAAACAGTAAAATAAACACAAATCAACATATAGCATTGCGTTAGAAAGAGCTGGTTTTGCATGAAATTATAAATTATCATATATTTCCTCCCAGTAAAATATGAAAGTGGGTATTCAGTATGCACATGTATCTAAACTTTTATTTAAAATATTTAAGCAACTTGTAGCTGTTGAAGCACAGTTACTTGCAGCGCAATATAAAATTTGATTGCATACAACAGCAAAGTTAAACATGAGATCCCCTAATTACTGGAGTTCAAGCTACTAAACTTGCCAGCAACAATGTGTAGCAAATACAAATTTGGGAAAACATATTTTTTTTAAATATGCTACTTGAAAGTTTTTTCAAAATATTAGCACATACTTTTGTAAGCATTCGAAAGAGTGCACAACTTGCAATAGTATGCATACTATTGCAAGTTGTGCACTCTTTCGAAAGGTTATAATAATATTATTAAAACAAATAAGTAGACATCATGACCACCTTAAACACAAAACCAAAACTATGGTTGACTTCATAAAAAGTCATGCAGAATTAAATAAACATCTGGTGAATAATTATAACCCATAGTTTAGGCTATTAAGTATTTCGATAAAGACAGTTGTAATGCCTTGTTGAGTATTAACATGTGGAGATGATAGCAGCAGATGCTGAATTCTGATGACTTATGTTATGCCATGTTTAACTCATGAGAACAAAAACCAGGCCTTCCAGCTACACAGTTTCTCACACATACAGATGGAGCCAAGCATAGTCGTGTGAAAAATCATCATTTTTAATATTGTGAAATTAGTTTTACATGGTGAACTGATAACATCATCAACAGCAGAAAACTTTAAAGTTGCAATATTTAAACCATTAATTTGGTGTGTCATAAAAGAACGATGCAAATAAATAATCTATATAACTTTTCAACATAATAGAATAGAATAGTCTGATGTCATATTCTGGGGAACAGCTAAAGCAATCCAATTGTTTGAAAAATTCAAAAGCACAAAAAATTCACATCCTCAACTTCTAGAGAAAGTTTGATATAAACTTGCTGAAATTACTCAAATAGCAACTGAGCAGGATAAAAATAATTAAAACAGTTTTGAATATATTTTTTTCAGATTATCTTTGTTAGAATTTATTTTTCAAAATACATTTTCTCATTTTTCAAGATAAATACTGAGTCTTAAAATATACCTTAGCAGTGGAAGTGTAAGCTCTACCCAACACTGTGCACATAGAATAATATTTACACAGAGGATCTAAAGCTGAGGGTTTCTGTGTTGTCAGCCATATCTAAAGTGTAGAATGAGATAAGCCACGTAATCTACAGAGTTTTGGGTGAGAAGCAGCATATTGAATTTATTTATACACCAGCTGACATAATAATATGATAAGAGCACTTTGCAGGAAGTGGCGGAGAACGTCTGCAAGTCCACACTTTCAGCTGCAGCTGTAGTGGCTCAGTCGACAAATAATTTCAACATGAATACTGCTATTCATATATAAACCTAATATACACACAGATAATGATATTAATATATAAATATAAGGTATGATGAGATAGATGCTACAAGTGGATACAACCCCTACCTTTATTATAAAGTGATAACACTTTTAACGCTTATATTAATTTTTGTAAGAAAAGTAGAGTCAATATTTCAAATCAATAATTTAACTGCTGTCTTAGAGCCTAACACCTAGAACAGTCTATATTTCTTATTACACCCTTGTGTCAAATATATATATAATTACATAATAATTTAACAAAGCGCTACAGCTGCAGAAAAGTCCTGTTAAATGCTGCAATGAATGATAAACCATAACTTTAATTGTCAACTTATAATAATAATTATTTACAGAGTTTATACAGAAAATTTTATAACGAACCAGAGCTTCAGCACCATTGTATGGCTCCCATGTGAATGAAGGAACAAATAGTCTCAACTAAAACATAGTAATAGATATTACAAAGACATGTCACATATGTACATACAACTGCATGCATTTGCTACACACCTAGGTGATAAGTAAAGATTTAATATTTTTTCTAATGAAATATAGTACGTTGCACTAAAAACCAAACCATAGTGTAAATTATATAGCATTCGCTTACTAGACCATTGCAAAATCTTTGACATAAAAACTGACTCAAGTTTGCTAATTTATTGAACCTGTGAATGCTTAAGTCAACTTTATTTCTTCTTTAAATGCAAAAGGATTTAAAACCAGGCAAAAACACACATGACCAGTAAAGCAAGCTGTGTTCATTAAGTAACTATTATTTATATAAAGCATTTATGTAAATAATGCTACACTCAATACCCTAATTGCTGTCACAAAATACTTCTCCACTATTGATCAGGAAACGCTTTTCTCGCTTGATTTTCATTTCAATTAACTGCAAAACTTAAAATATTAAAATAACAATGTTTAATTTTGATACTTCTAGTCATACATGAACAATCTTGAATTAATGAACTTTTTTGTTTATTATTGACAAAATCATTGCATGACTTGGAGTAGACTTGAGTTTGTTTACTGCAGTCAATTAGTTCTGCGATCTTGTAACATTGTGGACCATATATTATAGTAACATCAGCTATAAAGTATCAATACTTTACCAGTTTAATAATTGGCAATATTAGGTACCAAAACCACCATGGAAGAATTCCTAGAGATATGCCAGATTGAGTTAGCCCAGGACAGGTTGTGTTGGTCGTTATATTCTGATAAAATATAATATTTTCCATTAAGAAACACTCTACCATTAAATGATAATAATTAACTAATGTATAATACACTGCGCAATAGTTACTATGCATACCTTAGCTCTTAGCTTATCATTCATAACCACTGATAGAGAATCTATCAAATATTTGGAAGATGCATATGGATCTCGCCTACAACATCACAAACATTATTATTAGCAATAAAACAGCAAGACACAGAGCTTTTACTTAACGGAACTGTCACTTCTCATGGTTATAATTCATCTCAAAATTTAAAAAAATGTCATTCTAAAAATTATGAAATGATAATTGATTGTATGATGGTATAAAGTCTGTGTAAATCATATCTTTAGATATCAGAAAATAACAGCCATGTTTATGATATTGAAAAGATATAAACTGTATATAACCATACTAAACATCCTATAACAGTCCTTTTGTGTTTATCAAAATAAAATGTGGACAAGAACACAACCTGCGAAATTACTAACACCTGTTATAAAATTTGCTATGATGATCAGCATAAAGAGTTTACAGCAGAATATCAATGCTAGTAACATTGTAGTGATGAAATAATACCCTGAAGTGTGCTGAATATCTGCTACAGAAAAAACTTCTCTGCTCGACGTCCTTGATGAAGTCCATACTATTCTAGAAGGTTCTTCTCCCCCTAATACATCATCCAACTCCTTTACCTGCAATACACCAACAGGTGGTACAAAGTGTTATGACTATATCTGATGATGTAGCATGAGATATACCTATAGACTTTTCCTATATAATATATAGAGTATGTTATTGAACTAAATGCTTTTATAACTTGAAATTTTCATTATGCTGAGAGAAAGCAAAAGTGATAGGCTCACTTAACACAAATTACAAAACTACAAGCAATATTTAGTCTAAAAACTATTCGAATTTTTGAATATTACTTGTATTACAAAATTACATGCAAAAATTCTGGAATTGTAGTTTAATTAAAATGAGATGTTATGCAATATCACTCAACTTATACCTTCAATCAAAAACGAAGCTTTCAAAAGTTGAAAAAAATATTCACACATGGTCAGTTGTCGAAAACTAGTATGATGCAGCCATATTGTAAATGAAAAAATTATGTGGTCCTAAAATTATGATATGAATGAGCGCCATGCATACAATCTTTCTAAGTTTGCATAAATCATGTTACATACATAGACAAATCTTGTAAATAATATAAAAATGTGACGGCATAACAATACTATGTCCGTAAATAGCAATACTATGTCTGTACAGCAAGAATCAGTTGGTGTCTAAACTGTAAGTCTGGAATGACTTACAATAAATAGTTGCCTGGGAGGTGATAAGAACAGAATAAAGCTAGCTTACACTGTGCAACAAAACACAAATATTATACACACACTGGCTCATAATTCATAGAAGTGGACTGATTTATAAGATTTACATTGTACTGTGTAACCAGAGTGGTTTAAAGATTTTCAATAATATCATTTCCTAATCAAATAGCCTGTGCTCAATAAAAGAGCAAATTATTATAAATTCAATACATTATACCTGACTAGTGGCAATTTTCAATCACAGTTGGATTTCTACATGTAGACATTTTAGCATATGGTGGGATAGGGATGAATTTGGTTCACCAAACCTATGTAGTGTCACAGATGCTGACTGTATATTATTTGTCCCATAATGAATAACAGTAGAATATGCAAAAGTTCAAGTTATTATAAATAATGCAGATGCTAAGTACTTGGTTTAGCCACCAGACCTAGACAGTATTTTGAGCAGAAGAGATTGGCTGACAAAATAATGAGAAACTGTAATGGTATTGCATTTAAAGTCCTCCATCTGCATCTATCATTTGGTTATTTTGCAGTTTTAAATCAGAAAAGTATGCTTGCATACGCAAAGCAACAATAATATACATAAAGTAGTAATAATATACTAGTAATAACATAATGCCTAGTAGAAATATAATGATGCTCGTGCAATGAAACTATGCTATCATTATTGTTGGTCAATAAAAACATGTATTCTCTTGAAGCATAGCTTAGACTGCAACATTATCATTAAGAGCCTCAACATAAAACATGCCCCATATTTCATGGCTCTCACCTAATGTACGATTAGCTATTCCAGCAACAATCAAAACACTATGAAATGTCAGCGAATTGTGAACTCCTAGTATCAAAGAAATGCAAACCGTTTGAAAGTTTGTATACTGAAAAAATTACAGCAAGCCTCCAACAAGTATGAGAAGTAGCAATATAACTGCAGTTGGGGAACAATAGACTATTATTTAATAATCAATTATTACATTAAAACAGATAGGGGGAAGCCATGGTTAGAGCGATGAGCCAGCAAGTGCTAGGTGATAAATTCGAGACTTAGCACAGCCCCTGGTGATATCAGGAAAGGCATGAGGTGATAATAGCTCTTCTGTTACAGGTAGAAACCTTCAACGGAGGCCTCAGCCCCTTAAATCCTCATTACTAGGGATTTTAAACAGACATGGACTCTATGTTAGAAACAGAAGGGTTGGTGATGCTGCATTGACACTGTTATGTACTATAGCGTGTTATGTTGATATAATGTGTTTTATAATTATGTATGCTATAACAATATCTCTGTTCGAAAAGAATATATAATACAGTTGCATTGCATGTTTATAAATATACCGTACTGTTAAATGTTTGTTATGGTACAGATCTGAGAGCATTGACTAGAATAGAATGCAGTTGGTTGAGAAGGATGCAAAGGGTAATCTGATTTGTATAGAATATAGGAGACACCTGATTGGCTACATACAAAAGTAAGTCAGCTTGAGTTAGTATCAGGATAATGTTAACTGACTTTCCATCAATAATATTATGCATCATAATTAAGTTAGACCTTCTAGTGTGCTTTTCTCAAATGACATTTTCTTCTATAAAGAGCAAGAAGTTGCTACACAAGTTTTACTGAAAACTCTTCAAAAATATTTCCATACGGCAGATGAATACAAGTTTTTCATCGGACCAGTTGAACCTACTGAAGAAACTTGACTGGGAGCAAGCAAGATGTTTGAGTTTGATGAGGAAGAACTGGAGAAGCGAATGAGAGAGTATGAAATGTCAAATGCAAGTAGAGAAGAGCTGAACTTATCAGATTCACGGCTACAGGAGATACTTGATAGAACAGGGTGGGCATGCTGAAGTTTACATTATTTGAATACCAACTGTGAAATGATAGAGCAATGTCTGATTGCAAAAAACCCATTAATAGTGTGGAATGCATGAAATTTCATAAAAGCTTGCAAGAAAATAAAAACTAAAAAGAACACTTTTGTTTGTACTGGGTTGACTTTTTAAGAAAAAGATTAGCTTGAAGATAGATAACTTTCGATACATTTAACATAAAAACAATTATAATTATATAAGACCTGTCAATGTGCACATGCTAAATGAAATTCATCACATTATTTTGTTATTTCAACACTAAAGATTTAAACCCACTCATTTGAATATTATGAAGGCTAAACAAGTTTTTCTTGGCAAGAAAATATTTTACAAACAAAAATGATTTCTTTAGTAATGTTTCATGTTCTTTTTAGGGAATATGGATTTAGAATGGATGGCAGACATATTTTGATATTTGTGTTGAGTGTATTGGCATTCGTGACAAACGGACTGACACTGACCGCCATTTGCTATATAAGACGCCGACTCTCAGCCAATCAAATGATGATGTTAAGTTTGTGCTGTGCAGACCTGCTTTCTTCTGTTGGTATATTTATGAGATCCGTTATAGATCACTCCTTCAACATGCATTTAGTAGCTGAAGAGAAAAAGTATGCAGCCACATGCCTCTACAAAGTTGTGATGGTAAGCTACATAACTGATGCTGTTCAATACTGAAAACTACAAAATGTTCAATTATACTAAGTTTTCAAATTCACTTCAAAGCTGCCACTATTAAATTTGAAAATGTCTTCAAAAAATATTCCTACCTAGCTGTAGAAGATTTAGAAAATCATCTTGGCAAACAAGTGTTGAACACATGAAACTTAAATTGTATGAGCTCTGCCACTCAAAAGAAATAGATTTTGGGATTTTTATATGCTTTCAATTTCCCTGTGACCTAAACCTTACAACTAAATGTGAGCATGTTTAAATGACATGCACAGCATAAGAGATATTTAGCAAAATAAAATTTGTAGCTAGTCAATACTAGTATGGGTTGCTAGTAGTATAGGTATAATATAATTATCTTTTAAGTAAATTTGAAGAACTTGACCCATTTAGGAAAATTATTTCCAGTCAATATGTAATAGTTTATCGATGATTTTATTATATTTAGTAACCTACAGCACAACAGCTACTTTATAAAATGATTATTGAACCACTGTTAGTTAGTCTAGGAACCTACATACTACCTAATTTGAGGGTTATGCTATTGTAAAATATAGAAGATAGCATGGGTTTAACATTCACTGGTGGCATGTTATTTTCTATTATATTTATTAATACTTAAAAACACCATGGTAAAAATTGAAAGTTTATTTGAGCTAATGAATGCAGATAAATCCTGTACAGTTGCTGTTTATTACGCAGGCGATCACTCTCTCTGGCCATAATGCTACGCTTTTCAACCTACTGAGCCTGGCCGTAGATCATTACTGTGCCATAGCAAAGCCTCTGACGCATAATCTGTATATGTCTAAGAGCAGAGTTCAAGCCATACTGGTGACATTTTGGATTCTAGCTGTAATATTTGGGTTTTCTGATTTTTGGATGCCATCACCATTGCATAGTCATTGCATGGACCACACAACAGGAGCAAGTTATTGCACTCGAGTAAGTACACATCTTCAGGAAATGAAAAGTAGAAACCATTCACCACATAAAGTCTACCTATGTTAGTTTGCGTAACCCAAATATTGACAGCAAGGCATTAGATAAATAAAGAATATAAATATGAATGTTTTATAAGCTAACACAAAAAAAGGTATGTCCAAAACAAACATATAATTTTGAAACTAGTAATCATAAAATAATGTTCAGACTTTATAGAATATTGCTCTGTCACTTGGAGTTTAAAAATTAATTTACTTTATAAAAATGAAGTATTGGTAATTATTACCAATTTATGATTGATGAATAGAAAAAGTATATTGATGAATAAATGCAATGATTTTATGAGTAGAACAAATCCAAGTTGTAAAGAATTAAAGGAAACAATCCATAATTAATCAGGAAACTACACAATATTAGTAGTGACATGAGTAGGAATTGAGTTATAATTAGCACAACTTTTCCTGTAGCATAATTTATATTATATTGTACTGCATCATTGAAAGCAAATCAAGAAATTGTACAGTTAAAATTTCATGAATTTTTTAGAATTAGTATGGAGCTGTTAGTTTTGACACTTTTGTTGCAGGTCTTTTGTACAGTGTATGAGGCAGACCACCTAATGTTCTGCATAGTACTGACATGTCTGGTGGTGATGACAGCAATGTATGGCAGCATCATGTGTATACTACGCACATATCAGAAACAGGAGTATGCTACCGTCTCCCAACGAAAAGCGCAACGACATATTCGGGGATTGATAACTTCTTTCATTATACTTGGATTGTTCACAGTTTTATGGTTGCCAAGTTGCATAATGGACGCTTACACAATTCTGCGTGTTCATTACTCCACTGACTTCCGAATAGTCAAAACACACAGCAAGCTTATGTGGTATCTTTATGCTCTGGTTATTTTAAATGCCGTATGCGACCCCATAATATACGCCTTGCGAATGAGAGAAATCCAAGAAAGCCTGAAGTCCCTACTCCGTTTCAAACGGCGTACGTTTTCAAACAAAATGAACGGATTTGAAGAAGCGCTACGAAACCGCTCGTCGAACAGCAGCATACCATTCCGTTTCACTTATAGACAGTATTCCACTAACAGCACCAACACAACCGTGTACAGTGGAGTAAGTGGTAGCTCATTGAAAGACAAACAGGGTTTTAGCAGGAAGGGGACTTTAACAAGTCAAGTGAGTGAGATGACAGAAGATACACCGCTCAGCGGTAACGTTCCCATGCCCCAGATAGACTGCAACTAATGTATTATTATAGCTTTCTCTCAGCAATATAACAGAGTAATTAAAATGCCATCTCAGCAGGAGGGAGAGAAGTTTAGACCAGCTACATTAATTTAGTAAAAAGAAATGACATTTATATGGCATCAGAAAAACCCAAATCCTACCTAAACACAGGAAACTAAAACTGATACAGAAATATGACTGATGGTAACTTTTGTGCAAATACCAAATATAAAGTAAAAATGTTGTATCTAAGATTTTCAGCCACTATGCTTCAACATACATATAATATTATATACATACTATATTTTATTGAATGCGGAGAGCATTATATTTTTGTTATGCTATATTTCCAAGAAGTACTCATAAGTTTTACCCCTAAGAGTGTTGTCAATTAGCCATAAATTGTGCATATATTATTATTTTATACTTTTATTTTTTTAAGTACGATTACACAGGCTTAACTCCAACCAAAGTCTAACATACTACATCTGCTCCATTTTATCCATTTATTATATTTATACTTACACACATTCTATTACACTAAGTTATTGGATATATTTATTATACTGTTTGTTGTATTTGTACATATTTATTAAGCTGTTTCACCTGATTACCCTGCTTGCATATCATATTTCCCATAGAATGAAAGTTACATTTTCAAGACAATCAATAAATACATGTGCTCTCAAGATCAACTTGTTTTGATGTAGTATAAGCAGGTAATCAATGTGTACTGACACAAAAGGTATGAAAAGTAAAAAAGTTCCAGAAGAACAACTACGGAAGCTCTGACTCACCATACAGAAATGGCCGAAGACGTTGGTAGCAAATGTCATCTTAAATCCTTCTTTAGTAGTATCATCAGCTATTTCCAACAAATCTGCCCCCGTGCTAAATCTATGCACTAATTTGCTACAAAATATGTTGTTTACTAACTGCTAATACTTAAAATAATTGTTCATAGATTCAAATATCATACTATGAGGAAGCAACTCCTCAAGTTTGTTTCTAGGCTGACTTTAGCTGCACTAGAGCCCCTAATAAGTGTATTTGAAGAATTTGACCACTTTTTGCACAATTAATAATGGGTTTTGAAAAGCAACTAAGTTGAATTGCTAGGAAGACATTGATGCTTATTTTATAATTTGTTTCTTATTAAAAATAAGAACAAGGTACGTAGCGCATAGTTGTTGGGGTGATCTCAGAAGAACACATATTGTAGGCCTCAGTTATCTATCTTCATTATTCTTAATATTATACATAATTATTTCAAATATTAGTTAATTAATGATTATTGAAATATGCATGCATGTATGATTTTTTAAATAACATGGTCTATTTTATATATTTTTAAATGATGCAAGTTCAGTAACAAATACTGATTCAGTATTAAACAAACAATTATATTGATTGACTGATTATCTATTTCGAGCCTGTTACTGCCGTGTTCTTGAGCCTGTTTATTTCAAGATAGATGACCTGACTGAATGAACTACTTCATACTACTCTAGAAACTACTCTAAAAGCTACTGAACATAAATGAAACTTTGTCTTCCTTATATGTATACAACCTACCAGAAAATAACCACGTATGACATCACAGCAATAATAAGATAACTGGGAAAAAAACATTGGACACATAACAAGCTTAAATAGACAAACCTTGGTTGAAATAATGTTGATATTACAGTTTCAAACTTCACTTTTGGGTTAGCCATGATTCCAGCATTTAAAAACAGAAAATTGATGTGACTAAACCTAAAATTAGCCATAAGAAAGCAACAGTGAGAAATTTGAGTTCATAAGACAGGCATGTTAAATTTTCTGTTAATAATAATGTACAAGTACATTTATAAATATATAAATTATAGTTATATTATATATAAATATAAGCTCCAGAAATGATTTCTGCTCTTGAGTAGACATAAATTACTAAGACGTTCAAAAACACAGCTAAAATCTGATAATAAAAAATAAAATTAGTTTTCATTCCTCATTTGTAAGACATGATTAAAATAGACTGATAGCAAAAGACCAATTATTGCCAGAGAGAAGCCATTTCTGCAATCAACCTAAACTTTTGCGAGAATTACTTACTGTTGCTTAATTTCTTGAGTGAACTGCTTGACAGAAACAATGCTGCTAACATCGCCAATAACTAAACTGATAGCTGCATCTGAAAAAGTGCATACTCTAAAAACTAGTAAATAAATACTAATTGGAAAAAACAAAACTACATTGCAACATATACATAAAATAAGAGAAAAACTCTATGGGCGGATTCACACATTGCCGTAACGTCGACTGCAATGTCAAATTTTGACCATTTTTAAAAAGGCCTGGGCCGAACTGCTCAAAGTCCGCTATTGGGTAAGATCTATGACATCTTATTAGACATTTACATCCAATGAGTTGACGCAAACGTCTCCCTGTCCAATAGGAGCCAGACATAAATTTTATGAATCAAGCAGTGTTTGATCCTGACATACCGTAACGTCATACTGTCAGCTCGGACATATTTAAAAATGGCTGACATTTGCCGTTATAGTCGACGTTACGACAAAGTGTGTCTGAGAGAAAACTCGATATTGAGTTTTTACAAGAGTTGTAACCAACCAAAGTCATTTCTGTCTACCAAATGTGGGAGAAATTAAGACTTAGTGTAATTGTAAATTACCTGGATGAACAATTAGAAGCGCATTTTTTGCACTTTCTCCTTTCTGTTTGTTTCTGCAGACCATGCAAAGCTTCAACTTGGGGTACTGTGTCAGTAGACGCTCACATAATGCAAGGCCCACACCACTTAAAACATAAAGCATAAAAGTATGTAAAATCTAGCAAAATCAAAACCTATTTCCAATATTTATAGTAGTTCTACAAACTTATAATTGTGCAAAATATATAGATGTAAAAAGGACAACCAGCACTGATGCTAAAATATAAGAAACTTTGATAGGCTGCATCTATACCTGTTAGCACCAGTGACAACAGCAGTAAACAAAGGATCCATTCTATAAGCCAATTGTGTTCTGACGGCCTGAAAATATTATGGCATATATATATATATATATATATATATATATATATATATATATATATATATATATATATATATATATATATATATATATATATATATATACATATTCGCGAGCACACACGCACGTACGCACGCATGCAGACACACACACTCACACATATATATAATTTAGCAATATCAATATAGATATGCATAAGATTTATCCTGTGACAGTAAGATAATTATGACCATATTATTATTTATTACATGTATGAATAACTACAACCCTGATACAAACTTAAAGTATGAAGCAGAGCCAAATCATTGAATCAAAGGACAAAAATATATAAATTATTATTACAATTATTGTTATAGAATCAAAAAGATACAATTAGCTTAACTTTCACTTTGAGTCAGAGTCAAAGTGAAACTCAATACTCAATTACAGAATCAGTATCGGTATCAGTATGAGTATTACAGTTTGAGTAACTATTATAAAATAAAATAACACAATAGCCTACAGCTTAACCCTATGGCCCGTACTAATACTATGGGCTATGGCTATGCTTATAGAAATATCAATGTGAGTTGAATATAATTTCATAATGATAATAATCCTTATGCCTTATGGCTTATTTAGTTATTATAAATAAGGCTCTGTACTGACACCAAAGTCCTAAAACAGAACTGCACCTATGTGATAAAAGTATTAACTACAGTTAATAATTCTGTTCACCAAACGAGGCACGTCGCTTACACTAAATGACTAATTTAGTAGTCTAACGTGATTGCATCTTCAAGTAAGTCAAGTAAGTATGTCAAGTGTTATACCATTATCATATTAATCCTATATTACTATTATTAAATTTTTATTTTATAATTACATTAAAAATTATATTGAAATTGATATTGATAATCATACTCATAATCATAATGATATTTATTCAGTTTGGGTTTGAGTTTCATCAGAATGAGAATGAGAACGAAAAGGTGAAAATATTGTTGAAAAATAGCATTTATTACAAACATATCAATTAAACCTAAGTTAAAAACTAGTAACAATTTTTTTTACACTGGCTTTCTTTTACACCTTATTGAAAAATGATAAATTAATATAATCATATTTAAAATCATTGTGATTGTAATTATCTAGATTTATAGAGGATTTACCAGCCTGGTGAAAGCGAAAGTTCACGCTGGGCGGATCAGCCCATAGTCTGCCGTTTGCAGATTTAATATAATCGTTGATTTCACACAACACTGTGTTTTCAGAACTAAAATATAAGCGGGAGCTATCTTTTCCTCCACCCGTAAACCTGCTTCCTAGTGATTCAACACAATGACAATCGCAATGTGATTTTTACATTCATTCATGATTCAATACTCGCAGAGTCGTAATGATGGCGATAGTGATAGTAGTACTGCTATAAATGTTTATAATTATGTAAACAAGCTGCAATGAATTAATTGACTATTAGTATTACTATTACTGTATTACTATTAGTATTACTTGTATTAGTATTACTATTACTATTAGTATTAGTATTACTATTAGTATTTCAGTATTTGAGTATTAGTATTAGTATTACTATTACTATTAGACTTTCTCTTAGTATTACTATAACTATTACTGTATTAGTATTAGTATTACTATTACTATTACTAATAGTAATAGTAATACTAATAGTATTAGTATTACTATTACTATTAGTATTAGTATAACTATAAGTATTACTATAAGTATAAGTATAGGCATAACCGTATAAGTAAATTACTATTATGATTATCATATTGATGACGGCATAACCATTGTGATTGAATTTGACGTTGAATTTGACTTTGAGTGATACAGATTGCCATTATGATTACTATTATCAGATTATGATTAGCAATATAATACGTAAAGTGATTATCATTATGATTAGGATTGAGCTTAGCATTGATTTGGAATCTGAATGATTGATTGATTGAATGAGTTTGTTTGAACTAAAATGTGATATTAATATTTGATATTTCATTATTTAAATATGATTACCATGATTACAATTATCATAAACTGATAGAGTTAAACTGGTGAAGTGATTAATGTTATGATTTATCAGTATTACCTCAGTTTATTACCTCAGTTGAGGTAGGACTTCCGCAGCAACTGGAAAGTCTATAGGGAAGCCTCTAGTGAAAACTTACATTGGACCAGGGTTAGCACTAGTTACAGCATTTGCTGTTTTGTAATTAGTTATTATATTCTCCGCGCATTTCACGAATTGTTCGTGGTAGAAAACTAGTGTGGAATAAGTTTTTCCTAGATGATATAGAGATAAGCTCTCCTCTGGCAGCTGCTCGAGTGGTTACAGTTACAAGTTCCCTGCCTTCAATTATTTCGTCATAGGCTCTGGATAGAGACTGGTGTTGATCCTCATTTTGAAGAATTCGGGTCAGCAAACACAGTCGATGATTTTTTCGTCTGTCTTTCAGCGACCGGAGTCCTAACTCATCCCTCGCCTCAGAAACACTGTCAGCACGTCCCTTCATATTGCTTATAAATCGTATCGCACTGTTCTGGACCAGCTCTATATCATGCACTTTACCCCTAGCCGCAGGATCCCAAACCACATCCGCATAATCGAGTATAGGCCTACATAGACTTGTATAAGCCAATAGCTTAGCATCTTTTGGGGCATCATACATCAAATGCTTGATGCCGCCAAGAATTTTCCGGGACTTGGTACACTTGTTATTTATGTGTTGATCAAACTTTAGGTTTGACTGGATGGTTACCCCAAGGTATTTAGTGCTTTGTACCCACGCAAGGCATGTGGTACCGAGTTTGTAGTGTGATATAGGGGTTACCTTACCAAAATTAATTGCTTGGCATTTCTGTTCATTGAAGGGCATTTTCCATTTTAGAGACCACTCATATACAGCGTTAATATTAGTTTGGAATAGTTCTGCATCCTTAGTGGTGTTCACAGTTTGGTAAAGTAGAGTGTCATCAGCATAGAGGCTGACTTTACATGACAACAAATCCGGAAGATCATTTATATAGCACAAAAACAGGATTGGGCCTAGCACAGATCCCTGCGGCACTCCTGAGGTTACTCGGCACTTTTGAGAGCTTGCCCCTCTAAGTACAACAGACTGCTGTCGGTCGGAAAGAAAATCGAGTATCCAGTTAAGGAGGTATCCATTTATACCCGGTATCTCTTGTAATTTTTGGAGCAACATAAGGTGAGGTACCTTGTCAAAAGCCTTTTTGAAATCCATAACTACTGCATGGGTAGTATGTCCTTCATCGGCTGCTTTTACTAGGTCATGGTAGGTAACACACAGTTGAGTTTGGCAGGACAGTCCTTTTCTAAAACCATGCTGTCGATGGTGAAGCACACTGTCAAGCTTTTCATTGAGGTGATGAAGCACGATGTGCTCCATCATTTTACAGGGAATACTTGTCAGGGATACGGGCCTAAAGTTGTTTGGAGATTCACTGCCCCCGCCTTTATGTATTGGTGTGACATTTGCAAGTTTCCACTGTTTTGGCAGTTTACCTGTGTCTAAGGAACTTTTGTAGATCAGAGCAAGACATCTAGCAGTACCCTCCAAGTCTCTGAGCATGTCAGGCTTTCGAATTCCATCAGGTCCTGGCGATTTTCCATTTGGCAAATTTTGGATAAGTTTGGCAACCCCTTCTGGTGTAACATCAATAGAATCTTGGGCATCGGTTTCGATCTTTGAGAAGTCTTCTGCCATAAAGCCCAGCTGGAACTGACTCTGGAAAAAAGTGTTTAACAACTCAGCGCATTGGACAGGATCTTCCGTCACTATATTTTGATCGTCCTTCAGTACCAATAGCTCTGGTCTTTTGTTTTTGTCTGCTTTAAGCAGTTTGAAGAAAGGCTTTGAGTTCCCTCTTTTTAGTGGACGATATATTCTGTTTGTGTAAAAGGTTTTTCGTATTACTTCCAGCTCTTTCTTCCCGTCTCTTCTCAGTTTTTTGTACTGTTCACGATCAAAGCTATTTGAGCTGACTTTGGATCGCCTATGTGCCTTCCTTACTCTTTCTTTGATTTTCATAGCTTTTTTATTGAACCACTCTGGGACAGAGGGGTGGGGTGATTTCAGCTGCTTGATTGGGACGTGCTGACCAATACTTCTTTGTAAGTTTTCCACGAAGAGATTCCACATTTCCTCTGGGTCCTCCAAAACTGCTAATGCCTCTGATGTTTTTTGCATATCTTCCTGAAATGCTTCTTGATTGGCTTTCTTGTACAGCCGGAAAGTTTGTGGTTTTCTCAGGGTAGCGGTGGTTGCACTTTGGACATGAGTAATGATCAATGAATGATCACTAAGACCTGGGCTTATGATCTCAGTGTCACATATAACGTTAGGCTGGTTGGTGCATATTAAGTCCAGCGTGTTACCAAGAAGGTGTGTTGATCCTTTTACCACTTGAGTCATTTTATGGCTATTTAGTACATTAAGAAAATTCTGATGAATCTTTTTGTATGGGGTCAAGGGCTTTACTGCTTTTGTATCCCAGTCAATCCCTGGAAAGTTCATATCTCCAACAAACAAAATAGTGTGCCTTTGATACTCTCTTTGTAGGTAATCCAAAATATCATTTATAACATCTGTGTTGGAGAGATGTACATAAGGTCTGTAGTAACAGCAGATGACCATTCGTGGTTGAATTTTCACTGCTACCACCTCTTCCCTATACTCACTAAGATCTACTAGTTTGGGATTTAAACGGTCGCATACAGCCACCATAACTCCTCCCCCACAAATGTTGCGATCACGACGAAATACTGTTTTGTTCTTGATTGGTAGAATATTGCTATTAGGTATTGTGTCATCTAGGTGTGTTTCAGTGAGACAAATTATGTCAGAATCTGTGGTGAGAAATTGCAGTTCAGTGGTTTTACCTTTAACAGATCTAGTGTTGGCGAGGAATACTTTCAGCATTCCGTCACTCTCTTTTGCTGGACTTGTTTCATTATTTTCCATTCCCCCGAGGCTTGCTTTTCTTGTATATGCATGTCTCTCACTCGATATGCTATAGATGTATTTTCCTCTCTAAGCCTGTTAACTTCCTTTCTCAGCTGGAATTGTTGATTTCGGATTTCTTTGCTTTCATCAAGTCTGCAGTAAATACCTTGTTCTCTCAGTATTTGATTGTTGAACCTTTTAACGAACTCCCATTTCGATTGCTCATCCTCAAATCTCATATGAGCTCACCCTCAAATCTTGTATGAATGTGAGTATATCATTATGGTTATAAGTATAACTAGAACTCAGTATGGCAGTTATGTTTATAATAAAAATAAAAAAATGGTTTCAAATACTTATAGTATTATAGTTAGTATTAGTAATACTTACACTTATATAGTTATACTTATAGTTATACTATAGTTAATGTCATACTAATAGTTATAGCAGAACTAGGCAGTGTAGCCATAGGCATAGTACTAGTACTTCTAGCTTTCTACTAACTACTAAGAGTAAGTCTAATAGCAATACTAATAAAGATAGTAATTAGTAACTATTTTTATTAAAATTATACTAATAGTAATGCCTAAAACTATAAGTTATACCTATAGCCTACTAAGAGTAATGCTATTAGTATTAGTTATTTCAGTAATAATCATTATATGACAGATAAAGTAACTTCAAAGACTATCAGTATCACTATGACTCTTAGTATCACTATTAGTACGACTAATACTTACTAAATTACAAATACTTAGTATTACACTAAACAAGCTTTTGACTTGAGCTTTGATTAATATGTCTCAAATATTTTGACTTGACATTGCTACTGAGACATATTTATTCATCTACAGCCCACATGATTATAGAACTTTGATAATCATCGGTGTATGTGGTACTGTCCCGTAATAACGAAAAGAATTTGCACTGCAATTTACTTTTATTCTATAGTGCAATAGTTGACTGTTTTTGTCTTTGTAGAAGTTTTTCTTTATGAATACCATAGAAACAATTTTTGTAGTTTGATATTCACAAAGTCTTAACCAACTAGACACTAAGGTAAACCCTTTTTACTGAGAAATATTCGGTTTTAGTTTCCAATTACGCTAAAATTGACAAGATTTTCTTTATAATGGGCACATTTATGACCAATGTTGAAAATCACAATATGTTGATGGTATTCTCTGGTAGAAAATCTTTATTTACCAATTAGAATTTATTATTTATATTTAAAAAATGTGGATTATTGTGGTTATTTTGTTGCCCTGCTTAGGTTACCAGTCAAGTCAAATAAGCTGTAAGAAAACCTGGTGCTGGAGTCACCTACAGAATAAACAATGTGTTATGAAACAAAATGCAAGAGTTGTGGAAAACGAACATGGGCAGGTAAATACTCGTATATTCTATGATGGGTTGGCAGGTAAATACTTGTATATTTTATGATAGGTGGGCAGGTAAATACTTGTATATTCTATAATTATTCAAACCTCATCATTTATGTTGACTGGTAGAGTTATGGTTTCAAACAAAGGGGTGGGTTGTAACTGTTTATATTTACCAATGTTTCGAATGCATGTTAACTTTTTTTTAAATCTAATAGTGTTTTTTGTGGTGTGGCCATTATTTTGTTGTCATGGTTTACATTATGAATTCAATGCTTAAGCTAAAAATGCAGTTTCTTGAATGCCATAATTCAGTGTTTTCAAATTGATCATATTTACCACTCTATCCTTACCTTTAATTTATCAAAGGTGTCTGCTACAAGCACAGTTTTTAGTCAGCTATCATTTATGGGCTGTTTGATTTGGCATAATTAGAATTTATTTCATCCAATTATTTATACTTCAATTATTGTTTTAAAAATAATTTTTCTGACTGTATTATTTACTTTGTAATTTTTTCATATCTTTACACTAGACTGCATAAATGAAATTTGACTAGTGCTGATGAATATAGCTGACATAATAACTCAAGCTACTTTTCACAAGACATGCTAATACTGTAATGGATTTTAACGCTCTAGTAATTATGTTGCGTCACTATTATAATGGACTTGGCGTAACTTTGTAAATACTGTTAAATGTTGTAGTTATAGCTAAGCTCCTTGCGTAGCTTTCTAATGCCTCAAATATTGTAATTATAGCTAAGCTCTTAGCGTAGTGAATAGCGTAATAATTGTGAATTGCCTTCCTATTTTTATTGTTTGGTTTCAAGTTACTGTAATAGTTTTTGGAGTTATGTTTCCCGCCACTTTTTCTTTGTATGTTAAATAAATAAGTATGTGAGCCGAATTCGGCCGAATTCGGAACCAAGGCACGATTTCGGATGGTGTCTGTCCGATTTTCGGACGGAACCCTTCCGATTTCGGACGGCGGAACTCCGAATTCGGCCGATTTCGGACCTCCACGTGGCAGGCACTTTTCTGGCAGTATATAAGGGCGAGCATTTTTGTATCAAATCAGTCTAACACTGGAGCTCGCAGAGGACACATCAATAAAGACTATTAGAATCAACATTTTACAAAGACTTTTATTTAACAATTACAAGTATTGGCATGCAGACTACTTGTCTATTTCATTAAACCCGCAAAATCACAACAATACTTGCAATTCTCAGTGTTGCTGTAATTATGTATTTACTCTTTACAGGTTGTGGTTTGCATTCAAAATCTGTCATGGATCGAATTCCTGTTGATCAGCGATGCGTTTGTGAAAAATCATCGTAGGTAACTATTGCGTCACAAAATTGCTAAACATTAGACGTTGCGTTAGATTATTAAATACTGTTTTCTATTATTCATGATAAATGAAAATGATTACCATTTGAATAAAACGGTTCAATGGTTGAACTTATATTTGTGTCAACTGATAAGAGACAATAGACAATCAATTTCTTTTATTATTATTCAACACTGGTAACTGGGCTGAATGTGTGAAATTGCTAAGATTGCCCAAGTTTGATGTAACAAATTGTCTATTTTCAACATTTAGCAAGCACTGAACTTGAAAAATTAAAAATAAAGAATGCCTTATAATCTATTAATTACTAGTTAATTGCCTTTGCATAGTTTATCTGCATGTCTTCATTATAATCTTTTTTTGTCTTTTAGCAGCTGTAGTCTGTTATAGAAATTTAATGATAAAGGCAGCTAGAATAAAAAGCATCATTCTACTATAAAACTGAGCCTATCTACTCATCTGTTCAATATACAGTATATACCTCATATACCTCATTTACCTCATTTTTGTTTTTTATGAATAAGTTGCAATTTATCTTACAGACAGTATTTCATTTCTTTATGTTTGCATTTAAATTTTGTCAATAAAAGGCTTGAAAGTTTAATTTTGTATGTTCCTTTGAATACAGTTTTTATTTCAATTCGTTATTTGACTAGATATCACTTATTGTCTTTCAATACTAGGATGTCAAATGAAACAAAAGGTAATCGTAATATCACCAAAAAGATGTTCTGAATGTTAGAAAAAACGAGCATAAAATATTAACCTGATTGAATACTTTTCTCAATATTTGGTATTAGTGTTCAATAGTTGTTACTAATATTTAGCAACTGCGATATCACTCATTCTAATAAAGTATTGGCACTGGGGAAAATGGAATGTGATAAAGTGGATGCCAAAAGCATGAGCACAATAGTGTTGAAAAGAAAACAGCAAATAAAAATTATAATAACAATTTCAAATAATTATGTTATAAGTAAAAATTGGGGAGAAAAGAGAGATTATCAAGTAAATTGTAGTGATTCAACATTTTATAAAAACAGCTTAAAAGATATAAACATGGTAAAATATGGGAAGATTGAAGTTACTGAAGCCGATGCTTGTAGGGTCGATCTTGATTGAAGTCCTCTTTCAGTACGAGATATCCAAGTTGCATGTGTGAGCCTTCATTATAAGTCTTGGACTTGATACAAGATTTGTAATGTTGGTCGGACAGAGATTGATCACAGTGTTTGTGGTGCCAGAGGTGAAATATGTTGGGGTCTGGTGCCCTTATCACAGTTATCTTGGATTGAGCAAATTTTTTGTACAACAAAACATCTTCTTCTCCCCACTCTTTAATGCCAGTGTCGAATCCTCCAATGTTCAAGTAGTCTGATCTACATAACATTTTCATTACCATAGTATTACAGCATTATACATAACAGCTGAGCAAGCAATTTAGCACAAATTAATAGACAGTATATCCAAAAATAAACATCAATTTGCAATATAAAAGTCTTGTCATGTATTCAACTTTATGCCTAGCTTGTATTGGAGTTATTTTAAATAAAAAAATTTAATTAGTAAAATCTTGATTTGATTTTCAATTGAATATATCCCAGGAAAATTAAACCTGTACCCAGGCAGATTGATGAAATTGGTATAAATTTATACAGCCATAAGAAATTCCAACAGTGTGGCCCTAGACGTACATAGGTTGGCAAACCAGCTTTAATTGATATAAACTAATAATTAACAGCTTAGTCAAATATTGAGTATGAATTTTTATTAAATATTTTTTTTTTCAATTGACATCAGAAAAAAGTACTCAATCAGCCAAATGCCAATAGCGCTGCAAAGTTCAAAAGCAAGAGTTGTAGGCATGGTTGATAAAATTGTAGCGTCTCCTTAGACTATTAAAGTTATCTTTTAAAGATAAAATTGCAGCCAAAGAGAAAAATTGCTGATATTTCTAAAGATTGCCATAAACAAGAGAAACTGATGATATGCCATGTATTTTTCTATTTGCTTTCCTATTTTTATACTTTTCGGGATGAATAATTTTTTTTTCAAAATTAGTTACGGAAACACTTCTTTGGATGGCACTATTAAAATTTTCCATTTACTACATTCTCAGAAACTATATATTGAGAGCTATCCAGTAGCAGTAGATAGCTTCGAGACCTGTAATTTTCACCTGGGTACTACAGAAAAGAATGGCAAGCAGCTCTAATGTTAACCATGAAGTCACAGTGCTAGGAAATTTGATAGCAGCAACCGACAACTCCCATTACAAGTTTTATTAGAAGATTTGTTAACAGCTGTTTAGCAAAAATGAGATGTTTTTACTTACTAAGTGTAACAAATACCTGTAAATACAAGCCATCCCAAAGCCAAAAGATCTCCATAGTCCATAGTCTGAACTTACTTTTAATTTGTCACTCAGCTTTGTAAGCTTCTGATTAAAGTAAGTTTCTATAACCTGAAATTAATGTTCATTTATTATTGTATATAACCAATAATCAATGTCAGTACGACTGTCAATGTACATTTATTTGACCAATTAGTCATATACAGAAGCTTTTTCCAAATTCCTCTACTAAAAAACTATGCCAAGGTTTGAATGGCAGATAGTAGATGACTTTTTAAGCCCATCTCCAGTTGTTAACCTAGAGAGCAAAATATCTAGTGCCAGCTGAAAAACTGTAGCCTTTTAATGGTAAATATGACTGTTTTTAGCCAATGACTATGCCCAAGTCTCTGAGCAATTTATTCCCATAGTTTTAATAAAAATGTTCAACATGAGATTCAAAACATTGCTGGATCAACCTACAGGTTATAAGCATGAATAAGCCACTACATGTACAAAATCTGGAAGTGCTCTCAAAAACAGTCACTATTTCTGCAACCAGCACATAAAAAGAAACTCATGAAAAATACTATAGAGAATATAACTGCTATCTAGAGTGGCAACTCACCTTGGGATTATATAAGCTGAATACAATAGGGTAGTACACTCTTGACTTTTTCTGTGGATATGTCATGCAACGGTCTACAAATTCTTGGCTAAATATTATATCTACATCACATAGAAATACTATGGGATCTTGCTTTCCTTTCCAAGATTTTATTCCCAGGTCCAATGCATAAGCTCTAGAAAAGTTTCTGTCTGCGACAAGCTGTACATGATGAGATCGAAATCGATGTTTAGCAATAAATGGTTGAAAAACATTCAGCAAATCTTGCATAGATTTTCCAAAGTACACTATAGTAAAAAAGATTCTATTTTTCATCTTCATTAATATATCTTCAAAATGAGTTAAAAATAGAACAAACGTGTCAATCCTTCCAGAAAGTGGCATAATTATGTTGAATTTTTCACTGAAGTCCACTAGATGACTTTTTAAAGGTATAACAGGCATCTCCGGCCGAAACAAGGTAACTCTCTCTCTATGATTGCTATCATTTAAAAAGTTTAGTTCATAATGAGTGCCTAATGTTGGCATGGTGTGATATATTCCTTCAGCAAAATGATCTCGTCGCCATTTTGTTGAATTAATAAAAGTTACAGCTTCATCGATTACTTCATCAATACATATCTAAAATGAAAAAAATAGGTAGCTAGATATACGACTGAAAAATTGTTTTGACATAAGCAGTTCATTGCTTTAAGCAGAGCAGACAAATAGTACATGGGGGCGGAAAATTGGAGATTGCTGTGCATTCAAAGCAGCAGAAAACTGCCAGGGAAAAGCTCAGACACATATTAGGTCGCACAAAAACCTCAAGTCTTCTTTGCACTATTCAATGAAAATATTAAATAGCCTTTGTTTTTAGTAATAAATACAAATTGACAATGACACCACTTACTCTTTGCAAGCCATTCAATTTATCTCGTACGTCCACATTTTGAGTACTGCTGACTTGATACTGGTGCCACATATCAAATCTGGTAAAAATCGGAACATGGCGCTCTGAAATATAGCTCTGCCCTTCAATCGCATCAGTTTTCATTAGCTTATCTGTGAATTTTATTTGCTTCAGACAAGATTCACCAATCCTAGATGAATTTGCACTTATATGATGGCGAAGTTTCTTATTTAACAATGCTAATTGTAACTCACGAATTTGATCTTGGAGCATGATAATTTCGTGAGCATGCTTATTGATTATAGTGTTAATTTTCGATTGGCAGTCTGAGTGTGACAGAAGATCTTGAGAATGAGAGCTAGATGGCTTTATCGCCAAAGATTCCAGTGTAAATGAAAGTTTGAAAATACAAATTAGAAATAGTAGCAATATCACAGAAGCTAGCATTAGTGTCTGACGTCTGCTGCACCTAAACATGATTTTCAAACATCACCTTTTTGCAGTTCTTTCTTTTAATTCGAATATTCTAAAAAAATCAAAACAACTAAACAAAAGGAATGGCATTTGCTTATTTACAAAACAATGTTGAAATATTTGCTAAAATAAAAAGGCAAGTAATTAGTGGAAATATTATGGAATCATTAGTATTTATTAGATCAGATCAAACTTAATGTAAGTTGTAACTAGTATCTCATTGCTTACATTATAATCATAAATATTATTTTTTCGAAGAGAGATTGATTTTAAACTTGAAGTAAAACTTAAAGTTAAATTCAAGTTCTAGATATAAACAACACACACAATTACTAAAATGTTACTACTATTGTACTAGACTACTACTAGACCTAGTACTACTAGTAGTGCTCACTCTCAGTCTAAAGTAGTATCATAAGTATTAGTATAACTGTAACTTGTAAGCATTACAATACCAATACCAAGTTGAAGTACTGGTACAACTACTGAACTAGTAATAGTACTACCAGTACCAGTACTACTACTACTACTACTACTACTACTAGTACTAGTAGTACTAGTACTAGTAGTAGTACACTAGTACTACTCTACTAGACCTAGTACTGTAGTAGTAGTAGTACTACTACTAGTACTAGTATTCCAAGTTGTATTATGATTTATGATCATTGCCAAGCGAAAAAACATCAGGAAAATTAACCTTAAGAATAATTCTCATAGTTATTAGATAACATTTACATAACATGTACATAATTAATTGGATATTTTAGCAAGTCTTCATCATCCTGATCATTATCTTACATTTTGAAAACGAAACCACGTCTTGTTATTAGCCTTTGTTCTTAGTCTATTTGCTATTTCAAATTTGACAGCAAATTGAAACTAATCGGATCTAAGGTTAATTATTGTATTTTTGCATTGGACAAGCCAACTTATTACAGTCACGTGACTTTTCAGTGGCCATGTTCTTTAGGATACAGTTTGTATTGAATCAGTCTCGAACGCAGAGCTATTGATGTTGATCAATGAGCTATTTCGTAAGATTTCTATTTTGCACTTGTAGCTGAGCAGGCGGCTAATATCCGAAGCTGAAAATTTATGACCCTAGCAGATTAATATGCGATATATTAATATTACCACTAACTATTTTGGGGGGCAAGTCTAAATCTAATCACTATGACTATCACGATCAGTATCAGTCTGAGTCATCACTAATCTGTATTACTATTGTCTATTAGTATAAGTATTACCATTGGGCGATTGGCATTATGATTATGATTAGACTTAGTCATACTCATAGTCATAGTGTAAGTGTTACTATTGCACTATTAGTATTAGTATTACAGTTACACTATCACTATGACTATTGTAGTAATTTGTGCAATTACTGAGCGTGAGTTATTTACTTGCGTATAGTTAGCTGGTTATTCTGCTATCAATTACTAGGGTAGCTGTCGAGTAATTATATTTATTATCCACAATAAAGCATAAAACAAACATCACATCAAATTATCCTATACAAGAGTCAACTACTAACACATGTTACTACTACAAGCCTCCGCTTACAACAACGTGATATAATGTTAATAACCCGGGAAGTGTCACGTGAATCGGAAGCATATCTTCCGGAGCTGCTAATTGGTTGCTACATAAGAGTCTAAGTATTCCAAGAGTAGGGAGAGGGCGATTCCTGTATTTGTACTTGCACTACTCACTACACCGTCCCCCCCAGCAGAAAGCCCTACTTTCTGATAACACAATAAAAAAACATAATGAAAAACCATACAATAATCCAAAAAGAAAAACATACATAAGTAAACCCACAAAGAGTAAGAAAAGAAATAGTTGAGCACGACAACGTTTACATTAGAAGACAACAGGGTGATCGATCACACACATCTAGTCAGCTATTAAGAGAGAGGGTGCTTACCAGTTTGCGGGCCAATGTCGGAGCGCTCGTCACATTCCAAACGAGTATCGCTCAACGAAGGTGCCTACCCCAGGCATTCTCATTGGTTGGACTCTGATTCTTGTAGCGACCGTGCTCTGTGTCGAGCCTGTCGGGCACGTAGCCGCCTCTTCAGTCGCCCCACTGAGTCCTTCAACTGGTATAGACCTGTCGTCGTATCCAGCAGGTCAGGGGCAAGTTGTGTGAACTCGGCTTGTAGTCTTACAAGCCGCTCTTCTACATTAGCCAGCTGGCTAGGTCTTGGTGGGGTAGTAGTGGTCTCCGTTAGAGGGGATATTGTTGTTCCTTCTACTTCTGGGGTGTTGCTAGGGTTGACGGGGGTAGGAGGTGGGCCCTGAACCATAGGGGACTTATGGCGGGCGGATAGTAGCAGTACGTGAAACCCTGACGCTAGCGCGGCCAGGGTGATAGCCTTTCTGATGACTGGCTTCATGGCATCCAGGTATAGGGGGAAACTGTCTTCATCAACAGTGTGGTTCTCTCCGGCGAAGCAGCTTAGCTTATGTACTGTCACGGGATACGGGTAGACGTCGTGGAACCCGCAGGGATAGAAGTGGAGTAGGAAATGGGCGTCTACATGTAAACGCAGGGAGCGGTGTGACGGGCACTCCTCAAAGCAGACCTGGCAGGTTCGGTGTGGTCCACTGGGTCCCCAGGCTTCTTCAATTCTCCTCTCTGTCGTGGGTGACACCCAACGGTGTCGTCGGCGGAGCACTACGGGTATGCCATTCTCCATTACAGGCTCTTCTTCCATAGACAGAGAGGTTGGCTGGTCCCGTGACCGGGAGGTGGTCACTCGAGTGTGATCTGAAAGAGTAGCAGTGTTAAAGATTATACACTGAGGCACCGTCGGCGTGTACAGCCTGACCGGTACTCTGTTCAGTTACACTCGTGAGATTCAGGCTAATGAATAGTTGATGGAGAACACACTCGCTATGGCAGATTATTTAAAATCAAAGTCGACGTGTATTCCCACCACTGTTTATCATTATCGAATCTCCAGCTAGCTAGTGTAGCTAAGCTGACTGATGCAGTCTAGTTATCGTACCAAAAACATAATTAACTCACCCTTCGATCCAGAATAGTAAGACATTTTGGAATGAGAGTGGTAGATGATTACTGTTTACTGGCACGTCTACTCTCGACTGCATCAACATAGGAAAAGACCGGACAGCGTGGTTGTGAAACGTGACTAGGGCTTTTTACTTCCAGCGGATGAATCTCGTGTGAGATTCCGCCGAGGCAAAAGTTGAGATTTTCGTGGTGATCACAACTCCCACGGCTCTTTGCCTGTTTTCCCATGCGAGGCCTCTCTAGACTTTCGTTACTGCCGCTTATACCGCGGTCACGTACACAGTCTCTGAGACACGCTGGAAGTTGCCTAGTGTGTGGTCCTGGTCCTATGTTGGTATCTCCTTGCGGAGCCCCTCCCACGGGGGGTTTTTGCACTTCCGGACCTGTTTCTGGTTCCGGAAGTGGTGATGATGGCAGGCTTGACGTTGGGGGCGGTGGGCGCACTTTCAAGGACGGAAGTAGCCTTTCTCGCCTCGCCAAGTCTTCCTGACGTGTCATGGAGGTGTTTCCGGCCAGGTTGACAGTCTCCGCCTGCCGAGACCTTCTCGCACAATGCGTCTGCCGCCCCGCTTCACCAGGGAGACGGCTATGCTTGTTGGTCTGGCAGACTTTGCACCGTCTCACTCTGCGTCGGATATCCCGTTCCATGTTAGGCCAGTACCACCGGAGTTGTAGCTTGGTGACCACCCCTTGGACTCCTCCGTGAGTCTCCTCGTGGGTGTCTTGTATCAACTTCCGGCGGATGGCAACTGGGCAGACAACCCTCTTCCTGGCTGGCTGTCTGCTGTTGGCGGCCAAGGTCATGGTTAGCAGACCATCTGGCCCGACCCGCAGAGAGCTCCAACGTTGACAGTACAGCCGTAACTCGGCGCATCCCTGTCGCCGTTGTGTACTACTGGGTCGTCGCCCTTCCTGTTTCGCTCGGTACACGTCGGCTACCACCCCAGGAAGGCATTCCTGGAGCTTCGGCAGCTCCCTAACGTTACCAGCCCATACAGGTTTGGCGCGGAGGCTCTGGGCAGCCTCCGGGGGCGTGTCAGCCCTCTGTTGGAGTAGCTGAGCAGGGGCGGTCCTCGCCGCCCGTGGTACCTCACGGCAGCCTGCTCTATTTAGGCGGGCTCCGTGGTCTGTGTGGCTGAACGCCTCACTGTACCCATGTGGCAACCTAGCCATAGCCTGGCGCTTCCCGTTGCCTGTGCAGCCACGCGTCCCTGGAGGAGGGGAGGCGTGGGTTGGGACGGTCCTCCGCCCTCGAGACGGGCTCCGCTGAGGACCTTCCGTCGTAGCTCCCGACGACGGCCCAATGGCTTCCTCCTGGACAGGATGGAAGCGACCCAGCATGGATCTGGGTGGTAGGTCTACTGTCTCTGAGAAGGGGTTGACACACTGCACTGAGATCTCTCCTTGTCCCGTAAGCCGGCTAAAGCTATGGGCAAGTTGGACTCTCGAGTGCGTACTTTCGACAACTCCCAACTTAAAGGTTTGGCCACCGTCTACCTTGCAGCGGACGGTAGCCCGGGAGTGGCCTGGTATAGTACAGCTCCGTACTACCTGCACTGCTCCCGCTAGAGGACGACCAAACTTATCGACACAAGCGAGCTCCTTGTCGCCCATGATCATCGCAGATTTACTGAAATCGATGCGACAACCGTGTCGTTGTAAGAATGGCATCCCGAGGATAGCATCCTCGTTGAGCTGCCCGACGATAAACGTCTCTTGGATGGCCTGGTTACGGACGTAACCAGTTAGCTCAATAATGCCGTAGAAGGGAATGCATGACCCGTCTGCCAGGGTGCCATGATCCCCCTCATACGGTGCCAACCTGTCCTTGACCTTAGCGCTGAGGGTGTCAAAGAACTGACGGCTAAGGAGGTTGGTGGTGCAGCCTGAGTCCAGGAGGAAGTTGGCAGGCTTGCCGGCTAGCTTTCCTGGTAGGAAGTAGCTACTTCCGTGTGGCTGCAATTGTGTGTGCCGTGGTTGCACCTCCCTCGCTGTGGGTCGAGGGGTCCACGGTTGGCGGCGACTATTGACCAGCTGCCGAGGTTGGGGCGGTACACCTTACGGCGCCTGTACCGTTTCCCTCGCAGGCTCTGTGGTCAACCGTCTGCCGGTTCCGTGTTGGTGCCGGAGTGGCGTAGAGGACCCAGGTGGCGAGTGGCTGGAGCCTACTTGCCGCGGGGGTCGCCACTTCACAGCATCTCCGCGCGGCGCCCAGCGGGGCGACAGACGGGCGGGCCTCCCTGGGTGATTCACAGACGGCCCGCAGGAGGTGGGAACATCTGCGGGCCGTGGTAGTTTAACCCTTGTGGGAGCTGAGGGCAGTCTCTCTGGAAATGTCCTGGCCTTCCGCATTCCCAGCAGAAGTGGTGCCCCATGCCTGGTGATTGTACCTGCGGCCCGCTAGGCTCACGGGCAGTATCTACCTGGCTTGGGGAAGCTAATGTGGTGACCAGTTTATCTAGCATGTCAGTCATCTGTGAGATTTTTGACGCTAGTGACATCTGGTTCACATTAGCCACCGCGGAGGGTTCCGCGTCTAATTCGGCGTGAGCAGTAGAGTGCTCCGTGGTCACCTGGCGGGAGGCCACGCGGTTGCGGTGCTTATGAGTCGCCAAGAGGTAGGCTTCTCCCACCGCAAGTGCATCTTCGACTGTGGTGACTCCCCTCGCTTGGAGTTGATGGTGGAGCCCCAAGTCGTTGATGGACTGCACGAAGGCATCATAAGTATACCTCTCACGGTGTACCGGAGGCAGATCGCGGAATGCAATCTGCGCTAGTGGGTACACCGTGGCAGCGTGCTCTTCTAGTGACGTGTGAGGATCACGCCGCATCCTCTGTAGACAGGCCCGCGCATCTATGGGAGAGATGCCAAAACGGGCCCGCAGGGAAGCAAAGATTCCGTCTATGTCAGGTCCCGCTCCGTACGGCTTAGCTTTGCCCGTCAGCGCCATCCTGAGTTTGAGCAGCGCCACCCTTGGCGGCCACTCTGAAATCTCCATCACATCTTGGAATATTTGGATAAACTGCTCCACTGCTTCTTTGCCTGCGAAGGTGGGCGCCTTCATCCGGTATCTGTCTTCACCATACTCTCTAAGAATTCTCACTTCTTCATCTAACACCACTGGTTCCACAGGTATATCAACATTATCTCTCTCACCTTCATTCAGTGGAATGGGTAGCTCCGTGCCGTCTTCTGCCATGACTGCTATACGCAAGATCCCACCGCTGCCACCACTGTAGTAATTTGTGCAATTACTGAGCGTGAGTTATTTACTTGCGTATAGTTAGCTGGTTATTCTGCTATCAATTACTAGGGTAGCTGTCGAGTAATTATATTTATTATCCACAATAAAGCATAAAACAAACATCACATCAAATTATCCTATACAAGAGTCAACTACTAACACATGTTACTACTACAAGCCTCCGCTTACAACAACGTGATATAATGTTAATAACCCGGGAAGTGTCACGTGAATCGGAAGCATATCTTCCGGAGCTGCTAATTGGTTGCTACATAAGAGTCTAAGTATTCCAAGAGTAGGGAGAGGGCGATTCCTGTATTTGTACTTGCACTACTCACTACACTATTACTATTAGTATTAATTAGTATTAGTGAGACTGATTATATTTTGATTTAGTTTTACTTATAATTGGACTAATTAGTAATTAGTATAACTATAAGATTAAGTAATTAGTAATTACATTTAGTTTCACCGAGTGATTACTAATAGTTAACTTTTACTAATAGTAATAGTGATTAGTAATACTAATACTAACAGTAATACTAATACTAATAGTCATACTTATAATTATTATTATAGTAGAACTGAATCAAAATGAGAATGTAATCTCATGTAATGTATTTTTGTTGAAGTATAGTAAAAATACAACTACATGTATTGTTGTTTCTTCTAGAATAGAATAGGAATTTAAGTTATTAATGGAAACGCATCCGCCATCATCAGATACCTTTATCTGTGGTGTTTGCTCAGCTACATTTCATGACTTGGTAAATTTCCTGGAACACAAACGGTCAGCAGATTGTAGTGTTCCAGTGTCACATGGAGCGACACCCAAGAATGAAAGTGTCACTGTACTTACAGTTACTGAAGCTAAGGTAGTTGAAGACACAGGTTTGTCCTAATACATTGTATCTACCATGTAGTAACTTTACTATGACATTTTCACTATTTTAATTGCAAAATTATAGAATCTGCAAAATTATCGGTGTCCAAAATAACAAGCTTTAAATAGTAAATATAATTTACAAACTTTTCAGCATCTTCACAACACATCAAGGTCATAAAAAAGAAAGTAGACAACAAAAATAAGAGTGTCATTCCAGACTTAAAATGCACATCTGATACAACTCCACCAATTAGTAAGTATTAAAGTTTAGTATAATTTTATTCTAATGAAATTATGTTACACTTGATGCTTTAAATTTGAGCTTTGATTCAATTCCGTTTATTTCAGCACAATTTAAAAAAAAGTGTTGTTAAGCTACGTTGGCTCGCATTAGAGACTTGATGCATATCTTAAGAAGAAACTTGCATTATATTTGCTCTGCTACAGACTTGTTAGTGCAAAAATATATTCAGCTAATATCGGGCTTACTTTCGAATTAATTATCCATGTGTTTAGGAGTTGACGAGTCTCTTTATTGTGAAATCTGCCAAATGAAATTTTCAAAACACAGACATTTTAAATCTCACAAATGTATCAATCAAAGAGATATTTATGTACAGCTAGAGGATATACCGGAGTTTAATACAAAAAACAGCAGAAAGAAGGTATAATCTACAAGTCTAGAAAATGTAATTTTCAATCTGTTTTGTGGATCTTATTCTTTTCAATTTTATAATCAATTATGTGGTTTAGTTTTTACTTTTTGCAGCATTTAGGTCCTAGAAAAACTAATGAAGAAAAGCAAGAAGACGTTGATAGCATATTTATTGATGGTTTAGAAAGTAAATCAAACAAGCGGAGATATCTTGTAGGTTCTGATGCTAAGAAGGTACTACATGTTATGTTTTGATTTCATATTATTTTATACTTTATATCATTATAACAATTATTATGTCATAGTATACTACAACTAATAGATTAACTGGCTATATATTGTTATAAACTGGCTAAACGACTAGCATAAGGCAACTATTGTAGTTTACTATTGCTTACATTAGTTACTTGGACCCACATATTGTATTGACTGAAAATAAAGTGAGTTTTTTGTTTCTATTACTTTAGAAATTGGCATCCCTGTCTCAGAAACGTACTGTAGCCAATTACCCCATACCCAAGACATTGGATGATATTCCAGATATTCCCGTGTTCCCTAATGAGGAGGCGCGCCAGGAGTTTGAAAAGAAAGAAATTACAGTGGTTGATCTGAGCCACACCCATGACATGTACAAAATTCATCTCATAGAACAGGTAGCTTGCTCTCGATTGATCGATTGGTTTGACAAACACTTTGAATCGTAGAGTTTATTCTGATAGCAACAGTAAAAGCTGGAAGTTAATAGTAAATTTTAAAATAGTGTTTATGTGTCAGCATATAATAGTTACAATGTGCCAATTATTGCCATACATAATAATTTTCATGAGGAAAAATTCTTTGTCAATAAATTTGGATTTGTAGCTGTGTTGTGTGTCAGTTTTATCTAGTTGAATGAAAAAATATTAGGCATTGTTACCTGTGTTTAAAATGTTGCTGTATATAAATGTATAGATAATGAACAGTCATGTTGCTGTATTTAAATGTTTAGACAATGAACAGTCATGCACCGATAGCACCCAGGAGTTCTTCTGACATCACCCTCTACTCTTGTAATGAGTGTGAGAAAGTATTCAAGTCTCTCTCACATATTCGATATCACTGTCTGACTCATATTGACAAGAAACCCTTCAAATGTCCTGAGTGTGACTTTAGATCGAATTCTAAAGGTAATGTTTGATTGTGCTCAAATAAATCTAAAGAAATGTTTTCATACCTTTTTTATTCTGCCCTTGATGATGCAAACTTGGTGTTATATATACATCACTTGGCTATGTTCTTTAGGTAATATATATTCTCATATGAGAAAACACACTGGTCAGATGTATCGTTGCAAGACTTGTGATTTCCAAAGCGTGAACAAGTCTCACCTCTTAGAGCATGTGTCTACTCACAGCGGTATCGTGCACAAGTGTGCCCTCTGTAAAAAGCATTATAGCACTGTGAAATCTCTGATAAATCATGTCAGGAATTACCATTCTAAAACTGATGAAGGGAAGGCTTATTATCAGAAGTTTGTTCAAGCTAAAGAAGGTAAACTTGCTAATCTATACAAAGTAACATTATTTCTCATACACCCCTTAATTGTGTGCTAAAACATAATTATTTTGCTTACTGTAAATTTGTATCAAAAGACACTACTGTACAATTTCTTCTGATTAGAATTTAGATTAAAAAACAAAACTGCTCGCTGACGGTGTTCAAAGTCATAACTGTTGACAGAGTAGCAATTGAATTGTCTTCTTTTTATCATGGTATTGCTGTATGTTTAATAGGTCCAGGAGCAGCCATGTTGTTTGAGTGTCATATATGCGACAGGAAGTTCAAGAAGCTGAGTGATCGGGACAGACATCTGAATGTTCACAATTATAAAATAGAGCACACCATCTTCAGTTGTGAACTCTGTCAGTACGAGACTAGCAAAGAGGTTCACCTTGACATCCACTACATCAAGGTAAAGGTTATCCTAGATCTACTAATTGATTATTTCTGTTTATTAGAGTTTCGTTTTGATTTTTAATGTGTTTAAGAAATTGGCCATGGAACATAATTCATGTTGAAATGTATGTTACAATGTAACTTGGGCTCATACTATAAATAAAGTGACTAGTGCATAACAAGTAGTTTGACTTTGAGATACGTGAACTGTGTTTTAGCATCAATACGTGTATAGCTGCTTCGAATGTGATCACAAGGCGCTCTCCACATTAGCATTGGTTTCTCATTTAAACGATGCTCACTCTAGCAAGACTCCTTATGACACCATCACACTAGAGTGTATCGAGGTAGAGTACTTGCCAGTTATTTTCGCATATGTGTTTCAAAGCTGCTCTATTTTCAAAAAGTGTTGAAAATTTCATCTTTAAACATTTATTTTTTAATTTAAAAAGCGTGTCACGTAGTTTTAGAACGACTTTTTTTCTCAAATTTTTTACCTAGTTGAATACTTTTCTTGAATATTTAATATTAAACCCAAGAAAAATATAACTGTTTTAAATAATCCACAGTTTTTCATATGTTGAGATATATGGTTGTGCTAAAGTTTGAAGGGTTAGATTTAATGAGCAGCTATGAAACACTTCCGATTCACTTAAATTATGTTGCCTTACTATTTCTTGTCATTGGTGAAATTATCTTATATTTCAATTCAAGGAAGTGCTAATACATGCTAATATAATACAAAATATACCAATTGAAAAAGATGAAATTTAGAAGCTATGAGCTATGCTTTGAACTGAATAAGTTATACTTGTTATAGATAACATATATTATTTGAATCATAGAGTTACATAACTGATTCAAAACACATATATAGACTTATTGTATTCTCTTGGTCACTATTATAACATAAAGTCATCAATTGTATGGTTACAGAAAAGTCTGTATTTACCAAAAGAGAGGCAAGTTATCCTAGAGAGCTCAAGCGTATCCATATCTGCTGACCAACCCCTTGAAGCCAGTAGTAACCTTGACATTTTCACCAGACTGGGTTATAAACCCATGACTCAAGAACTATTTGCTAAATTTAGGTAATGTCAATACATGTAAATTCTTTTGTAGCTAAATGGGTAATGCAAATATAGTATTGTAAGTAATTGTATAATCTGATATTTGAGTTGCATTTATGCCCAAATGTTTTCAGATTTTGATTTTTTTTATTGTTAGTGGCCTAAATAACTTGTCTTTTTGTACTTTGCTATAAGTTACTATTTATATTTATTTGGAAGTGATTCATTTCATTCTACAGAAAACTTGACTCCATCAACTTGCACAAGTCATCGAATATACTTGATTAAAAGGTTTAGTCAAGTTGCTGCACTTGTTTGGAATTTAGACAAGTCATAGCCCGAGTACTATTTGGGTTTAGAATTCATGTGTTAATACACTAACCAATGTTCAAACTGATACTACATGACTGGATTTAAATTTTATTGTTTTGTTCGATGATATTGTTTCAGGAAAGAATTAGGAAGTCACGAATGCTATGAATGTGGTCTGCTGTTCAAGACATTGAAGATCTGTGAAGATCATGCAAAGACGCATGAAGGTTATACTCAAACACTACATTTCAAAATCTGAAGATCTTGTGGAATTGGGCATATGATTAGTAATATGATCTTTTTCTAAATACAATAATATAGTTTATGTGTTTTTATGTGCACAGATGAAAGGCCGTTTGCCTGTAAGTACTGCAACCATAAGACACACTCAAAAAACAGCTTAAAGTTGCATGTGAATGCGCACCATGAAGACAGGCTGTTCAAATGTGAACAATGCGACTTTGTGTCCAAGAATAAGGCGGCTCTGGCTGATCACAGAAGCAGACACGAGAGCTTGCAGTGTCCTCTCTGTCAGCAGTATGTTGCTGGGTAAGGGTGTCTCTGCATTTCCATACGTTAAAACACCAACTGTTCTGTTGTGTATATATATTATTACTATGTATATAACTCACTCATGCAAGTTTATAGTCACCATCCCTGTGAGAAACCCCTGATGGAAAGAGTTCTTTATTAAATCCGGCTTAGGACTTATTCATATGAGGCACAGGAGCAATTATCACTGGATGCTCTTCCTAACATCACCAATGGCCTTTGTGGGGTTTGAACCCATGACTTGGACGCGTATTATGTATATATAGCTTTCAATAATAGTTTATTGTAAGCTGTGCGGCATATTCAATGATGACTTTAAAAAAAATTTCGATTGTATATACTTATAGTAATTCTTTTTTTTGTTAAAGAATTGAGTTTCTTTTCAATTATTAGGAGAAAAGGTTTAAGGAATCACTTACTTGGTAAACACGCTGAGGTTGATGCAGAGACAGCCAGAAAACTTAGTGGATACGGTAGAAGAACAGACGTTATGAAATGTAAGTCAGATGGACTTAAAGCTAAGCTCTTATCATTGAGATACTTAAAAAAATTTATGTATGATTTTACTTTTAAAGGCTTGCTTTGGTTTAAATATTCATGTTTAATGCACGAGATATATTTGCTCCAGCAATACAATTATATGTCTAAATTGTATTTTTAGCTGGTAAAGCCTTCAAGTGTCCATACTGTGATAAAATGTTTACAAACAATAATATTGAGTTACAGAAGCATATATGGGTGAGTAATTGAGTTTATTATTAATTTTACTTGTTTATCCATATACTCTCTTTTCCTAGAAACTACAAAATTCTTAGTTCTGTGCATTTTTATTGGAACAAAAATTGTTAATTTAACAGATTAGTAAATTTGTTGACCAAGGTATTTTGTGTTTTGCTTTATTTTGAATTTTAAGATAAAGCAAATTTTTTTTATCTACAGTATTTGATTGCAATCAATAAAGATGAATTTGTAAATCTACCAGGTTTACTAGGCTCCTGAATATCATTCTCTGTCTAGCGCTATTTCTACTGCATCTTGTGATTAATTCATCTCGTAGTTATTTCAATGTGTAGCTGTTGTTTACAGGTTCATGAAGGCATCAAACCGTTTAAGTGTGATATATGTGACTACTCTTGTCGCACTAGAAGCAATTTGAACTCACATGTTCTTCGACATACTGAGCAAAAACCATTTCCTTGTATTTACTGTGGTAAACGGTATAAAAGTAAAACAGCACTCAGATGGCATGAAAGATCTCACGCTAACGGACGTCTTTTTAAATGTGACAAGTAAGGAATACCCGATGTACTTTAGATTAAAGAAATATTTATTAACAATACTTTGCTATTTTACGTCATTTTTAAAGTTTAATTTGATGTTGGATATGTGAATGAGATTTGATGCAGTCATAGAAGTAAAATTAATTAAAGCCATTCCATTTCTATGTTGCTAGGAAGTTTTTCTTTAATTTTAAACTCAAAATCAAAGCATTAACAGATTCTTTTTTGAGAACATACATCAAGTCTGTACCAATCATTATTATACAATCTAAATGCAAAAGAAATTGATGTAACTGGATATTTAAAATATATGATGGGCTAATGTTGGAAACTCGCATCCAATATTTTTTTTTTCAATGCCTATTTGACTCAAGTACTGAAACTTCAAACCGAATGATTATAATTCATATGTTGCAGTATAGTAAAAGAGATTATGTTTTCTCTTATTCTATAATGCATGCAAAAGCTAGATGCTGTACAGATTATGAACTCTTAGTCTTGAATTATTTTCATAGTTTGCAAAGCAAGTGAGTGTTTTCATGTTGTTTTGATACTTTCACTGTTTAGATGCGATTATGAGGGAATACAAAAAAGTCATTTGATAAGGCACATGGAGACTCACAATATTTTGAAGAAATTCTCATGCAACCATTGCTATTTTTCTGCAAACACTATTGGCTATATGAGGATTCACTATACTCGATATCACCCAGGTAAAGATAACTCTATGAATTACTTCTAACTCAAGACGGCATGTCATGTGAAGATGAAACATTTAAAGCTCGAACCTGGCATGCCAGTGTAAATAAAACTGTTAAAATATTTTAAAAGAATTTTAATTTTTAGCATTTGATTCAAGTTTTGATTCCCATTATAACCCATACCTAACTGTTACACTGAATAAAGTTGCGTTTATACCTCTACTGAAAAAAGTTCCGAGTTTCAGTTAATAACACTCGTCCGTGTACCCCTTTATAGTCAAACTGGAACTCGGTGAAATCATATTGATGTGGAAGCTTACTTTCTAAAAGTGAAATCTGACTCGCCTAATTGCTATTTGATGCCCTTTACAAACATTGTGAATTACTCAAGTTGACAGCATAAAAAGCGATGATTGAGAAGGCATAAACGATATGATTATTAACATATAAGTACGTCATCTAATCGACAAAGTCATAACTAAATAATGATTTTTACAAGGAGTTATTACTCCTTTTAGGTATTATTCTGAACTCGGCCGATTAAGCTATCACAGCACAAAAATTTTGACGAGTGGCTTTTACAATGTAATGCAACTCAGAGAAATTTCAACTCGGCCAAATTCAATTTCTGACTGAAAATCGTGAAGGTGTTAACGCAACTTAAGGCCTTGGCCTTTTCATAAAACAAGAATATTCAATTTAAGTGACATTGGCTAATAACATTAAAATTTTATTCTCCAAAATTGGTATACAAAGGATATAAATTTTTGGAATAGACTTTTGTATAAGAGATAGTTTTGTATTGCATATTCTTGTTAACTGAATTTTTTGCAGGGATTGCTTATAAAGTCAGCGAAGGTGCACATGGCGGAGAGCAAGTCGGTACCAGTTTAACATCAGGAACACCTACTAACGTTTTCAAGTGTGTCAGTTGCTCGTATTTGTTTGGTAACTTATCAGATATGAAAAGACATTTACGTCACCGACATCGGATACATATGAATGACATAAGAGCAGCTTCTGGTCAGGATGTTATTACAGAAATAATTCCCATGGAAAATCAAGATGGTATCACTTCCGATGTTCAGGTAGATTTGATGCTTATAGTGCATTTATCTATCAAGTGTTTTCACATAACTGGATGGGGCTATTGATAATTTTTCAGGTAGAAAAAACACACGCAAAGTGTTCTAATAAAATGTTGTATAATAACTTTTGTGGTTTGGGCATAGATTTATTTTCTGCTATAGTCCATATTGCAAATGGTAGCCTTGTGATGTATCACAGGTTATGAGATTTCCTCTGGACGCGAGCAGTCTTGCTACAGATGGATCTCAACTAATGCAGGTTACTTCAGACACCAGCCATGAGAATGGCACAACATATAGTAAGCAATCTATTGAACTCAAGTGTACAATTTACGATTAGTCTAGCTGTGACCCACATACATTGTATAACTCCAAAATGTAGGAGTATTTACATATTGGGTGCATTTGTATCACGGATTGCCTTTTCATTTATTTTATGCAAAAATTCATCAAAGTTTCTTGAAAGCCGTTTCATGTGGATCAACTGTGCAATACTATGACTTGCTATTTTTATATGAAGCTCTAAGGCTAAATCTTTAGTCTTTTGAAGGTTGCTGCATACGTGCAACAATAATATATATATATGTTTTCGTATTTAGTTGAACCTGAAGACTTCCAGGGTAGTGTGCAGCTTGTCCAAAACTTAGTAAGTTCTTCACATATATGCTATTTTGCTTAACCTTCACAAATCTATTACTAATGTAGTACAACTGATTAGTGTAGCATGGAGCAGTGTTGCTTGGCTATTTCTTGTATTATATATGGTTTCTCATATAACGCTCAGGTTATATTTTATTGACTTGCATTTAAATGGTAGCTCATGCATAATGTCAATGTGTATAATCAACACAATCTTAGAATTAACAACTAATTTTTGGTAAAAACTTGGACATTCAAATATTTGTATACCCTAAAAGCAGTTCACAAATATTACTCATTTGTAGGGTCACCCCTTACCTATCCAGTCATTTCCTAGGAGAGCCTTGCATAGCTTATTGCTAGAGACTTAGCAATAATGGATGTCCCAAGTGTACTTCGCTGCGTTTCCATTGTTCTAATTATGTTAATCATGGATTTTTCATCAGCATTTGGTAAAGGTTACATCGTATGGAACCACAAATTAATCTATACTAGCATCCATTCCCATAATGTGAAGTCATGGAAACGCAGTGCTTGAATGTAGATAACCAGTTAGAGTACTGCTTAGCTACTTGATTATGATACATGCTACCTATGATTTTGATGTGTACACTAATTCTGTCCATCAAATGTTTAGCAAAAGCATGATGCTGTGCACACCGTCATATTGGACTATAATACAGATGTGTCTACACAAGGAGTTACCCTTTCTACTGCAAGAGAGAACAATTCACAAATATTTGTGCAAACACCAGCTGGTTAGTATTATAATGTGGCCATTATACGAATGAATTCAAGTCTATGGAATCAAGTTTACTCATTCTTTCAACAATCATTTTATGCATGTAAATGCTGATAACATAGCTGCTAGATTGTAAATATAAATAATACTCAACAGCTTGCACAGTATACTTGTATTTTAGTATCTACAAAACCTGAAAGAGTTAGTTTACTCAAAACAAATTTCAACAGAGAAACTTCATTGGTTCAAATGGAAGAGGTTCAGGTTGAGAGCTCTGTACAACCAATGGAAACTGAGATAACATTATAATGTGAACTAGATACTCGTATGTTACACAGTCCACTAAACGGCGCTTATAAACGACGTTTCTTTCTTGGTGTTTGAGTTCCGAAATCTATGTGAGTGACATCTGTAATAGAAACCACTGTGAGTCCACCTTCTTCAAGACCTTTACAGGCTGCCTGAAACATTGTAATTATAGTTCAAGTGCCAACTTTCTTATATCTATAAATTTGTAATTTATGATCAAATTCTGCCTTGTTGTTTATGTTTATTAATGACTTTTTTATCTTAGTAAATAATTACAGGCGGTGTCTATTTTTTACAGTTCAACTATTTGTTTGGCATGACACAATGTAAAAAATATACTCTGTACTTGGTTTAATAATTATTTGTTCTAATTGAGCTTGTTTTTAAGCCTTGATTCACACGATTCCTATTACATATCTTTGTATTCACAAAAAATTCCCAGTTGCCCAATTTCTAATTTGAGGTAATCTTCTCACATAACTTTAATTAGACAGAACAGAAGAACACTTATTTGTACATCTAAGATACAACCAGCTGTTACTTGAACTTGTAAGTGTAACCATGCTGAACTTGTGGCCTGTTTACTTGTGTAATTCAAATTTCTCCCAAACTGTGATTAGGGCAAGATGTAAATAGAGAGCATTTTTCATAGTGTAGTTCCTAATAAATAGAGGGCTATAATAATTACATTATTTTAGTTGTACATAGGTCTTGCATACAAGTTAGACTGCCCTTAAAGCACATTACCAAATGAACTATAAATTATATATTTGGTGGCTCAGGAGAAACCCAAACCATTATCTGTTACCAACAATAATTTTGAAGAGGCAGATGTACTATCTGCAGGCAAATTGCTTTCCTGTTCTAAAGAGTGCTGTTGGAGCTGAAAAACTAAAACAAGAAATAACCGAGGTGCCACATTTACCACATAAGGTGTGCACAGTTTACTCCTGAGACAACTAAACTTACCAGCCTGCCTTTACCCACACCTCTTATGGCTACTCTTATATGTGTCAATCCTTTCTGCACAGCTTTCTGTAAATGACTATATTAGTGAAGACACCATCAAATACTTATATTAAAAAATGCATACATTGCCCAAAAAATCATTTCATACACTGACAAAGTTTGAATGAAATCGCAAAGGCTAGAAATTGGCAACCTTTTTGAGTGTAGAGTTTCAATTTGGCAAGTATTTAAATTATTCATACTAATAATTTCTTAACATACTTTACTGGCGTCTAACCCAGCAGTCTGAGCAGCTATGGTAGTTTTCTTCTTGGCATTTCTGAAGCCGACAATACCCTAAAAGAACACAATGGGAACTGTTACAGAAACCAGAGCCCAAAAATGAAATAATATGTCTAGCAAATTTCTGTACATGGTAGCAAAATTTATTAATGGGTGCAGAATCTACTTACCCCAGAAGATGTACAGATAACAGCACCTAGAAATAAATCAAAATGTTGTTTATCAACACTTGTTAGCTTTATTGTACTATATATGTGAATATAATAAAAACTTTAACTGGCTTTGAAACATGTACACCAATTTTTCAAAATAGCACCAGGTTATATGACCTCTACTGTGAATACTGTTCTTACTAACCTGAGGCTTTGCTAATGGTAATTATTGTGTTGTTGTAGGAAGCTTTTACATTAGCAACAGGAAGATCTGAATACTTTTGCCCATTGATCACAGACCCATGAGTTTCAGCTGTGGGCACAAGAATTCCCCTAAAGACAAAATATTTTAATCATTTGTATCATTCAATATCAAAATATTATGTTGATCCTTCCAATCACCAATGTAGCTTGGGGCACTCTTTGAAGATAAAAAATGTATAAACATATAGAAGTCAATAATATTTTGAAGTTTTTTTTTAATGAAAACCCTGATATGAATCTTTATATACTTACTATAAAAAACAAAAGCATTACAGCTAACAGCCTAGTCATATTAACATAACACGTTAACCGTCATAAACAACCGGTTAGAGCACAACTTTCAGTATTATGAGACATCCAACCTTATTCTATGACCAGGCAAACTCTGTTGCGGTTCTTCATTGAACACATGCTCCAACTTGACATCATAATCAAATGTTTGTCCTGAAGCCTTCTTAGTTGAAGATAACTGACCAAGGAGAGTAGATAAATCATCATTTTCTGGAGGATTGTTTGAACTTTTTGTGCAATATGGTCGTGTTGAGTATGCATCTATAACATCAATCATTTAAACAAGTTACTAGAAAAAGTATTAAAACGTCCATGATAAAAAAAGAAAAAAAGTAACATTTTCAATGATAGTAACTAGCATGCAACTTCTAGTGAAGTATTTTTCTACATTCAAAATGAATCAAGTCCATCCAATACCCAAATTAACTGCGTGATACGGAAATATTTTCCTCAATCAATATTACTAAATACTGCTACAAATTGAAATATTTTAATATGTTCATAAAGCAACATAGAAATTTGAGCAGTTTTTACAAATATTCAGAAATGTTAATGAATCACCCAATGGTAGCTCTACAACTAATTATATAAATACATATATACTATGTAAACTTCTACTACATGAAATACAAAAGAGCAAACCTGACCATAATTAGATTATAAGAGAGTAACTAACTCTAAGTACTGTAGGTGTGGTTAATAAATTAAAACATTTGTAGTACAGTAATAACTATCACTATTAACATATTGTAGTCATTTCTGAAAATGAACATAAACCAAAGGGAACTAATTTTTGACCACTAGGGCTACTACAACAATCCATAAATTTTATTCATAAAAAATAGAGAAATAAGCTATATTAAAAGTTTAATTCAAGTATTAGCACATCTAATTATAGTTATACTGATACCATTATTTGTGCTAGGCCTAATCATGTCAATTGTGATTATCATAGTAATGCTAATGATGCTACAGCTATTAGATCTAGGGTAAGTTTTTAATATAAATAATAATTACTAGAATTATAAGCATAAGTATAAGTATAGACATAGTTTTAATTCACAATTTTCAACTGCAATAATTATAATTATCATCTTTATGATCATTGTCTCCAGTATAGATTAAGTACCTAGTGAAGAATAGTAATACTAATACTAATAGTCATCTACAGCTAGTGAAGGCAATAGTGCTACTGAAATTAAAAATCTAATTATGATTTTTTATAACTTCTTGTATATTTTACTTTTAAAAAGATAGTATTACTATTAGTAATATTAATAATAATTGATTAAATTTAAGTTCAACTTTAAATTGTTACTGTTAGACTTCACTTAGAGTTAGTGTTAATGTTACCTTTAATTGTATTTCCATAGACAATTGGTGTGGTGACTTTAGACAAACTATTGCTTGTAAATCTACATCTGCATGTTCTATTCAGTTTTATTCCTTGCGCTTTTAACTGCAAGTTAAAATTAGGGTTCAGGTTGCCGTGAACAAAAATGTTGTAGGTGTCAGAAAACGATGTGTACGAGGCGAACCGAGTATAGGAACAACTTGAATTAATATGCTTTTTTAAAGTTTGATGAAAAGTTTTAAGCAGCATTTTGTTAAGAATTATCTAGGTATTCAAATCACCTAATATCTTTGAACATAATAATGAAGTGGTGGGCAAAAGGTTTACTGCTATTAGTAACTGTAAAGCCACTCAGCCTCACGCTGTAAAATGCTCACAGAGTTTTAGCTTAGCTTCTTTTCAGTAAAATATGACAAGTGAACGAATTTGAGTCGCTGTAATACTAGAAAAGCTCGTACTGTGAAAGATTCTAAATAAACGGCCTTGGTAAAATGAGCTTCGACACTTAAGAACTGAACTAAAAACAATATTTTTCCAGTTCAGTGTGCTAGCCACTGAGCTGGAATAGACTCAATAATTATTGAGTTCATTGGTGCTAGCTATTTTGAAAGATATCAGTCTAAATAAGAGAAAGGCGTGTCCAATTCGTAAGTGATCAGTGTGAACTTTAACCCTTTGTAAGTTATCACCAACGTGCCCCTTTTGGCTTTTACTTTAATTTTGATAAATTTACTAATTAAATTGGCAATTTTTCTTGACAGTTTCGGTGACTTATTAGTTTTATTATAGATGGTGGTTTTGTGGTCATTATATCTCATTGTGGTTGTATAAGTATAAGTATAACTTTCTTAACAGAGCTGAGAACTATCAGACCTAGTTATTACTATATTAGTATGAGTATCAGTACGAGTATGAGTATGACATCGACTATCACTATGAGTATGGGTATATAGTAATAACTAATATAGTTTATATTATAGCTATAAGTATATGTATTCATTGCAGAAGTAATAACTTTAACAGTGGATTGTCATACTCAATCTCATACTGATACTCATACTCATACTCATTGGGAAAGCTGATTTGAGCATAGATATTGAACTTACCGCTGCATGCTTGAGTAAGATTTTTCAAGTTTCTCTTCAAACTGGGCAACTTCCATTGGACTGGAAAAGAGCCAATGTGTCACCACTTCACAAATCAGGAAGTACGGTCAGTGTCAATAACTACCGTCTAATATCCTTGACCAGCATTCCTTGCAAGATTTTGGAACACATCGTCCTGAGAAACCTGCTAGAAAAGATTGACACAAAGCTCAACAACAGGCAGCATGGTTTCAGAAGAGGCCTCCCCTGTGAGACGCAGATCTGTGCAACTATGCATGACATTCTGTATGCTATCGATAACCAAAAGACTGTCCATGCTGCTGTGCTAGACTTTACCAAGGCATTTGATCGGGTCCCGCATGGACTTCTGCTACAGAAGCTTTCTCAAATTGCCGATGTTGACAATTATCTGCTACGATGGGTTCACAACTTTCTTACAGACAGAAAGCAGCGTGTTGTGTTACATGGCTGCAGCTCGGATCCAAAGCCGGTTTGCTCAGGTGTACCACAGGGATCAGTGTTAGGGCCGGTACTTTTTTTAGTCTTTATAAATGATCTTCCTGAGTGTCTCAACTGCTCTTGTGCTATTTTTGCCGATGACACACTTGTTTACCAAGAAATTTCCTCATCTGAAGACTGTAAGAGATTTCAGCGCAACCTGGACTCTCTTAGTACTTGGGCGAATAAGTGGGGAATGTCATTTAACATCTCCAAGAGCAAGATAATCAGCTTTAACCCTAAGACCGACACTCCCCAATACAAGCTTAGTGGATCAGTGTTAGATCATGTTGACTCAACAAAATACCTTGGTGTAACACTGCAATCAGACTGTAAATTTGACCAACACATCCTAAAAAAGGTTCTTGTTGCAAAACGGCAATTAGGTATGATAAAACGTGCACTCTACTGGGCCCCCAGGAGAGCAAAGCTTATTGCCTACAAAGCCCTCTGTCTCCCACACTTGGAATATGCCAGTGCAGCCTGGGACCCATCTAGCAAAAATCATATAAGTATAATGGAGAATGTTCAAACAGATGCTGTGCGTTTTATCTCTAACAGCAAAGGAAGAACTGATATTGGGGAGGAGATGAAAAAGCTGTGTTTGGAGCCGCTTGATCTAAGGAGGAAAAGCCGACGCATCAGCCTTCTTCTAAAAATATTGTCCAAGGAAGAACAACATCCAACTCTGAGTGCTGCCTATAATGATTTTCTAGATCAGCGGACCACAAGCACTGTACAGACTCGGTCTCAGGTTTCAGGATTTCCCAGATCAGTGAGAGCGAACAGGAATGGGTATCTTTATAGTTTTCTCCCACGAACAATAAGAGATATGAGGATCAGCACTGATCACACACAGACAGGCTAGTTAGCCTGTTGAGTTAATCTGCACAAGAATGTTAACACTTTTTAGACTACTGTCCAAGTACTGACAACTTAGTTTTTTATATGAGGCACACCCCTTCTTCCCTCTAGGGAGGTCCAGTGTGGAAATAACATCGACAGGTATCGACAAGTAATCATAGTCATTATCACTTTAAGTTTATGATTGTGGTTGTGATACTGATTAGTGATTTTCATTAAGTTCAACTTTAAGAAACGCTATCTTTGTAATTATATAGTCAATTTGATGATCATAGTCATAGAGTTATAGTAATACTCATAGTGTCTCATACTCATACTGAAACTTAGAGTTAGCCTATGCTTATACTTATAGTTATTGTGATTGTGTTATACTTATACTTATGATCATGCTGAGTTTTTAACTATCCAGTTATTTAAAATACTTTTAAAGGTTTTTAGAGATGTTTTTAGGTTGGGCTATTACTTATAAGTTTTGGTTTGTTATGAGGCGATATGAGTGTGTGTATAGATATATAAAGGAAAGCTTTAAAAAAAATAAATTGCTTTGAGTTCTACTTTGACCAGTTTCTGTAAGCATTTGACCAAATACTGTTGTAGTTTTGTGCACTACTAGTTTGGGTATTATTGTATGCTGGTAGTTACTGCATATCTACTGTGAGGTTATGTGAAGAACCGAACTAGTTGATCATTTAACAAGAGAACTATATTGTTAATCAATTACGCACGATCAAAAATCAGTATAAGTATAAAGAGAACAAGTACAATAGCTGAAACAATTACATAAAGTCAACCTAGTTATCTACTACTACTGCCCAAGACTGCTGTGGGAGCCGGAAGGCATTGCTTATATATACAGAGTCGATCCTGATTGAATGACACAAGATTCCGGCGGTGCCATCTGTCGTTACTGATAGGGCACCGCATAGACATGCGGCAAGGGCTTGCGGAGTTGTCGTCCTTGACGTTAGTTTCGCCATAATCTATAGAGTCATGTTTAGCAGGGGACACTGGGTGGTATACTTCCCCTAACCATTACAATATCTTATACTCTGCTGGTTGAGAAACTCTATAGTCTTTACGGTAGAGTGTACATAATAATGATTTGGAGGTAATGTGGAGTTTTTGATTAAATTTTAAGCTGGTTGCAATCTTTATTTCCACAATGGTTGACTAATTGACTTTATTATAGCTAATGCGACTTAGAGCATGAACTCTAAAATTTTTAAACCCTTCAAAATTGTTGAGGCTTGGATAATTTAAATTGCTCTAACAATGGTTTTAAGAATTTGCAGGAACAGACATGAAGGTGGCTCTTCTGCTTGTGATCTCTTCCCTTAGCACAACTGTCTTTGCGCTAGCATCTGCATCTCCACTTGTTCTAAATCTAAATGGAAACTCGTGGCTGGCCTCATCGACAGGTAAAATTTAATTCAATAAATTTTCTCTGAATTTAATGGGATAATGCATTGAAAAACTTAATTGAAACTAATTTTCGTAGGCTCAATCTGTAGGCATCACTCGCCATTTATTTTATAATAGAGAATATTTTAATTTATCTTACATTATAATATGCAATTTGTTTGTAGAACTTGGGATGCACCTTAAGGCTACTGTGCCAGGCTCAATGTACACTGATTTGTTGGCTAATAAAGTGATAGAAGATCCGTATAACCGATACAATGATATTCGATATGCTAAATATAGCATGTATGATTGGCAATATAAACACTCTTTTACAGGTAGCCCTATGTTATTTATTTTAACATTTGTTACTGCTTGACCCACTAATTTGTTGATTTAGTTATCTTGCAATATTATTAAATTTAACTCCTGTTTCAAATTTAAAATGAAAATAGTTCTTTGACAGAGAATATTTCTAATTTATTAATATTTTTATTATTTGATATTTAGTGTCATCCTTTCTGAAGGCTAAGGAGTCTATAGATTTAGTATGTCATGGTATAGACACTGTCAGTGTTATCTACATCAACGGTGTCATTGTTGGCAAAACAAGCAATCAATTTATAAAGTATCGGTTTCCAATAAAGCACTACCTTAAAACTGTAAGTTTTCTTTTAAAATATTTATAATATTACAATAGTTGTTAAATCTCTTTACTCTCATTTAAATTATAAACTTTCAGTTAATAATTGCTTTTGTTAAAATTAAGGTTGCTGGAATACTTTTAGATTGTAAATCCGTATTCTGAGCCCAACTATTTTTTGGAACTTGCCGAAATATAAGTAATGCAAAGCTGTTTTCAGATACATCAGTAGTTTGTTTACATGCAGTTTACATGCATACATAGAATGTGTGTTTATGTATTTATAGAGAATATTTGAATGTGTTTTGTACACTTTACAGGGTTCTAATGAGCTGGTGATTAATTTTACGTCTGCTGTAACTTATGCTGCCTCTCAAAGTAAAGCGTACCCATATAGTGTGCCCCCTGTATGCCCACCTGATGTTCAACATGGCCAGTGTCATCCTAATTTCATTAGAAAGGAGCAAGCCAGTTTCTCCTGGGACTGGGGCCCTTCATTCCCCACCCAAGGAATATGGTAGGTTAGCTTTTTTCTAATTCACAAAATTATTAACCACTTATACTGATGATTAAATTAAACTTCAGTTCCATACATTGGCTTGATTTTTCAGGAAAGATATACTGGTAGAAGGCTATGACAGTGTAATGCTAGAAGATTTCAGTGTGGAAGTCAGTAAAGCTGGTAATGTATAAATATTCAGCTGTGTGATAGAATTAGTTAGCTGGGTGTAATAAACCATATATAAAAATATGTTCATGTGCTAAATAAAGGTGACTTTAAGTTGGACATACAATAGCACTTTTCTATGCATTGATAACTGCTACCCCTGGTAAGTTTTTAGTTTATTCTGTAGAAGCATTGCTAGAATTTTTTCACATTCTGTTTGAAACTAATTTGTATTTATGTGGTATGTTCAATTGTTTGGATCTTATCTTTATTTCTCATTTATTCCAAAGAAAACTATTTTTATCTATTATTTTTTATACAGATGAACTTTTCTGGCGTTTGAATGTCACTGGTCATATCCAAGGTCTCTCTACTCTTAATGCACCACAGTTATATGTTTGTGATATAAATATAGCAAATGTCAGTGCCTCAAAAACCTTTGAATTTAGTTTACAGAAAAATTCTTCAAATACTCTTCAGATGGAGCTGTTAGTTGGCAAAAACGTAAGTCTCAAGAACTTCTATAAACTTCGATATTGTATGTAAGTTACTTGCTTTTCAACTTTTAATAAGTATTGCATGCATAATTTTCTTTTAAAAACTAATATTTTCAGAGTTTATTGCACATTTTGTATGTTCAGCAGTTTTTTTTCTACTCAAGCAGCCAATTCGTGGAGAATTTATTTTGTGTACTAAATTAAAAAGTTACATTTAAATACCAAAAGGAATTTGTGAAAATAATACAGTTTTTAGCACATCTCATAGCATCTGCTGCCTATAGTAATTCTCATATATACTGAGGTATAATTGTTTGTGTAGGATTTGGAACTGTGGTGGCCCAATGGATACGGTCAGCAAGCACTGTATAATCTGTCAGTGTCCTGCTATTCTTCCTCATCAAATCAGGTGACGAAGTCTAAAAGTATCGGATTCAGAACAGTTGAGTTAATCCAACAGCCAATTAAAGGCGTCAAAGGTAGATATAGCTCGTAATATCATAAAAGTATGAAGTTTGTGAAATAAATTTGTTTCACATGGTGATGGTTATTTGAGACAGATTCAGTTACCTGCCTTACCAAGTATAATTCAGGCAATCATATGTAGACATGTGTATCTAGCTTAGTTTTGGAATACAGGCTAAGTTTTTCATACATTGTGTAATATTTGGTGAGCCTAATAAGTTTGTCATCAGTGTAAGGAATTTTGTTTGTGGGAAAATCAACTAAACTTATACATTTAATTAAAATGCTTTTTAGTGTTATGCTATTTTTATATTTAATAGCTTCATTTTTCACGGATATTATCTGTGTTAGTTGCAAAAAGATAGTTTTTGGTGCTATTCGCAACATTGCAAAGTATTTTTATTGGCTTCACTATTAGACATAAGTTTTTCTTAACACTGTCTCAATTAACTTTTGGTTATTTAGGGCTTAGCTTCTACTTCAAAATAAATGGTCAACCGATTTTCATGAAAGGCTCTAATTGGATACCCGCTGACAGTTTTCAGTCAAGAATTTCCAGAGATAGGCTTCGGAATCTGTTGTACTCTGCCAAGCTTGCTCATATGGTACGACTATATCATGGTCTTCCTTTTGTTTACTTTCATGTGTGGCAGTCAGTGACTCCCATAGTCAATGCATGCTACTCAATCTAGCAAACTGTATGCACATGCATATTACAGAGGTTAGGTTGTCTATAACTTTATAGAATATGCTACGTGTTTGGGGAGGCGGTATCTATGAACAAGCTGATTTCTACGAATTGGCAAATGAAATGGGAATATTAATATGGCAGGACATCATGTTTGCCTGTGCAATGTATCCAACTGACCAGAACTTCTTGGAGAACATCCGATCTGAGATCACACATCAGGTTGAGTGAACACTATGCTACTATTATATGTTCTGTAACATTCACATTTATTGATACATTTTTGTTGGCAAGTAATGTTTTAGATAATTACTTAAATATTATGCACACAGCTTTATACAGTTCTATTGGAAAAATGATTAGTCTATATTAAAGTTACTAGTTCACCTAACATAAAGCACACAATAGTGTGTTTAGGTGAACTTTTTTACCTATCCTGCTGTTCTTATGAGCTGTGACCACATAGTGTGTATTTTTTTAATGTGTACTAATCAATTTCTGTGTTTTATGCTTACCAATGAAGTTTCAGTACAAGTTGCTTTGTATAGACATATAATTTTGCTAATATTAATTATCAGCTATAGAGCTAACAATGAGTGGACAACTCTTCAAATATCAGTGACTCATCTAAACATGCTAATTTTGAAGCTTCTTTTTATATAACTAGACTATTATAATTTCATTCTCAATGCAACTATTGTTAATATAATTTGAATTATTATCAGTTTTACGGTTGTATTTGTGAGAAAAAACAACTCTAGTGTAGAGCAATGTGCATTATTAGTGAAATGTAATCAAATATTTATAAAAATATCATATTTTGTTTTTTTCTGAGCAATGATAACATTTAAATATATGAATTTTACTTTTCCTATTGTCTTACTAAATCACTTTATTAGATAATGCCAGTTATATTTTAAAATGAATTCAAAACACTCTACATAAGCATTTATTCCAATTTAAATTATTCCTGGATTTTCTCCCCATGCTTTGATGATTATATGCTTAGAGACTTTAAAATGTGTGTTGAGCAATATATTATTCAAATCACTAAAAAATTATATAATTCAAATTTTAGTCATTTAAAATGAATAATAATAATCTTCCTGATGGATATATGTGTAAAACATTTGGAACTATTAGTAGCGCTATAACTTCTAACCTTTCTTATAATATTTATCAAAAGATACATATATATTAATATTTTACGTATAAAATATATAATAAATAATATGTAATTTACTTGAGTTTTAAATATATTGATTATTGTATGCTATTTAATAATTTAGTAAAATCTCCTATTCAAGTTTTGTTTTAACCCAAAAGCATTTCGGGCTTTTATATGACTGTGTTGAGTATTTTTTAGACATCAATATTTTTGTGCCTAAAACACCCCCATGAAATTTATCATCAGCGTTTTAAGTATATTTTGTTAATTGTATTGAAATTGTAAATTGGCATAGTTGACTTATTACTGAACTAAATTTTTTTCGAAAACTAATGCATTTTTAATAATTTAAGTTTAATATAAGTATGCCCTTAAATTCAACTCATACAACTATCAGAATTATATATATATGTAGGTACATCGGCTGAAACATCATCCTAGTCTTGCTCTTTGGGCTGGGAACAATGAAAATGAAGCAGCATTGAGAGACAATTGGTACATAGCTGACATGCAGTAACTCTAAGACAATTCTTATGATTATATAATTAAATTTTATAGTTAACTTTTTGTTGTTAAGTTGTCATGTTGTAATTTTCTAAATTAAAAAAAATTGATTATAATTAGGTATTTTGTCAGGCAGTTAGTATTTATCACCAAAATTAAGTCTAGCTCCGAATATATCTAAGAAAGCTAAAACTATTGAATATTCAAGTTTTATTAGATAAGTCAGACTTTTATGATCCATAAGGCAATGTCTGTTGTAAAATATGACAGCATAGCAAACTGAATTTAGTAACATTTTTTTGTTTTGTTTTAGGTACGATACGAAAAACAACTTTACCTTGTACCAAAAAGACTACATTGAGTTGTATATCAAGACAGTTAAAGAGACAATCAATAAAGAACACATGTCTGGGATATTTGTTAGCTCAAGTCCTTCTAATGCCGCGCAATCTGAAAAAGAAGGGTGGATAGCACAAAACCCTTACGATACAAAATATGGTGACGGTAAGCATTGTAGGTGTTGTGAAGTTTATTGTGTTCTGACTGTTATATTTTATAGTTTATTTGTTCTACCATCTAAATACACCTGATATAAGGATCAAACAGAAGGATCTGAGTTATGTAATGATAAAGTTTTGCAAAATATTTTTCAACTGTATAATTGTAAAAATGTTCCTAGTCTTCAATCACCTTCATTTTGTTACACAGTTCACTACTACAACTATTTAGCTGGCAGATATTACAATGACGACTACCCAAGATCTAGGTTTATGTCTGAGTACGGCTACCAGTCATGGCCCTCCTTCTCTTCTCTGAAACCTCACACTATTAGTCAAGATTGGGATGAGTTTAGTGAGTTTGCGCTGTACAGGAATCATCATGGCCAAGGTAAACCACATATTATCTCAGTCCAGTATTGAGATGCAACCATTGTTGTGTAACAGGACCAAAAATCAATAAAATGAACATAATACTTACAATTCCCTTGCATTCCAAAGTTACACTGCTTATTACTGACAAGTGAAGCAAATTAAGTTGTAACAATATATGTTATTTGTTAAGTCAAATCCCTTTATCACCATCTAATGTCGGTTCCTCATTATATGTCTTTTGTTTAAAGGCCAGGAGCAGATAAATTCTCAAATACGCTATTACTTCAACCCACCAACATCCAGTGATCCAGCTTCAAACTTCAGCAATTATATTTATTTGACCCAGGTTAGATTTCTAATGCCTGTATATAAAAAAAATGTTTGAATTTTTAATATTTCAATTGCATTTTCATTAAATGTTGATGATTTGTGTTCAGATAAACCAAGCCATGTACATTCGCATGGTTTCTGAGTTTTGCCGAAGGAGTCAGAATTACCTTTACGGGGATGAAGGGATGACAATGGGAGCTCTTTACTGGCAGTTGAATGATATATGGCCAGGGCCTAGCTGGTCTTCTCTTGGTAGGTTTTATCTGTTACTTTACATTTGATACCAGTTGTCCAATTCTAGTCTGTTGAAAAATGTATGTCTAGAAAAATATAATTTTAATTTTTACGGGAAGTATTATTTATCGATTCTACTTGTTTAGGTTGATAGCATATTTATTTTTACATGCAGTGGTTATAATTTTGCTGTTATTATTTAATAATTATTATATTATGTATCGCAAGTTTCCTAATGGACAACTGATCTATTTTAGAGTTTTCTGGAAGTTGGAAAATGCTGCACTATTATGCTAAGAAGTTCTTTGCACCTAATATGATTTCTATGGCTGTGGAGTCTGGTAACCTAACTGTCTATATCATTCAAGACAATAACCGGAACTTGCAACCTACCACCCTTACTTTATATTGCTACAGCTGGGCTTCTTTTGTTCCACAGTCTAATTTAAAAATACCTGTTCAATTGGTATGTTGGTTTTTATGGGTAATCTTATAAAACAGTATTTTATAGATATAGTATTGTATTATCATTGTTGGCTTGGGACTGATTTACTTTTTACAAGTCATAGCCTTTGTGTGATGCTTTCATGGTTTGCTTATATTATCTTGTAAAATTCATTGACTTTTGCATAAATGTATGCTCGTTTTATCAAGTTGCTAGAATTGCATTTTTCATTTGACTGTTAGTGTTGCAGTTTTCAGTTTTATTCATATTTAGGACAATGCATGCTTGTAAAATTTACTATATATTTTTATTTAGGCAGATATGGTATCAAATCGGATCTTCAATGAAAATTTAAACAAAGTTCTTGAAAAGTTAAACTGCACTGATCAACCACGTCATTTTCTATTTGCATCATGGGAAAAATCTCTCCATTCTGAATTTATTCTGTCTCCTTACAAAGATATTACCACATTACAAAAGCCTAATATTGAGGTTTGTTTTGTCATCATTAAGCATTTAATAGGGTGTGAAACTTTTAGTGTTAACTTTATCTCACAAATTTGACAGGTTTCATTTTTGAATAAATAAATATAATGTTTTTTTTGTCAATAATGCTTCTGTTTTATAGTTCAATGACTACTATTATTTTTTAAAGTATCATTTATAGGTTGATCTTATTGGAGAGCATCCTAGGAGAGCATTGGTTTTAAGAACAGATCGAATTGCACCATTTGTATGGGTAAGCTCAGATATACCAAATCTTATATTCCAAGACAATGGCTTTCTACTCAAAGACCAGCAAATAACTATAAATTTCACTACTCCAGATAATAAACCTCTTTCTGTTAGCAATTTTATAGTGAGGTCTTTAATGGATATATATATTTGAAAAGCTTTATTTCATACTTATAATTTTGAATTGACTCTTTCATGTAGTCTCTGTTGATTACAAGAAGAAGACCTAATATTGTTCTAGTGTTTATAATGTTTCGATTGTAGTTCTATTTAAAAAAAATTATTTTTCTTCACATGTAGTTTCTTAGCTTGCTATAGAATTCTCGTAAGTGTAATCATCTGTATACTCTATTGACTTAAGCTACAGCTATTGTTCTGCTCATATTCAATAGATTTTCTAAGCAAAATCCATTGCTTTGTTGTATGAGCATGCCTGTCTTGAATATTTGGCACATTGTGCTTTGAAATGCTTGTTTTAAATTCAGGAATGATTAAAAATAATTTTATTAATGTAATTTTGGCAATAAATGTGTCTATTTGAATTTGCACAGGAGTTTTTTATTGTTGAAACATTATTTTCTCTGTAGTAGGTCTTCAGGTTGCTCTATTGACTATCTGTTCAGAAAGCCAATACCTTTTTTGTTGTCCACAAATCAATAGCCCTTCATTGTAATTTTCGTGTAGTGCCTAGTAACATGAATATATTCTAAACAACATAATGTAGTTCTCATACTTACAGAAATTTGTTTAGCTTTTGGTTCGCTGTTGACTATGTATTTAGAGTTATAGCATCAAACCTCAATGATAGAAGATGAGAAATGTTTTTCTCTTAGGAAAACTACTTTAAACATACAACAGGAATAGATATATATCTTTTGTAATAAAGATGGGTGATACTGCCAGCAAGCAAGAAGCAGGTATGAAACATTTGCTACAATCAGCTCCATTGAATTCATGTATTATACAGTTTTGAACAAAATAATAGTATGTATCATAAGTGTGTTTGTGTTGGCTAAGTAATTGCACTGCTATAGCTTACTGCTCGCATGTCCAAACTAGTAACTGGAGATGTGTCTATGTTTGATGGAAATTTATGAAACAATGCAATTTTCTATGTTCAACTTGATCAACTATGAAGTACATAACTGTGTTTGTAGTACCTGATCCAAAGCCAAACACTTCAACCGGTGAACAAGTTGAAGATACGGTACCTCATACCGACCCACTTCCAATTAGTGATGATGCTAATTTAGAACCTAAATTAACGGATGTTAATTTAGAGCCCAATCTAACTGATGAGGCTGAACAAGTGACTGTAGGTGGGCAATCTAGTGAGCCTCTGAAACCTGACTCAAGTTTGAAAAGTCCTCCACTAAAAACAAAATTTGAACGTCAAAGATCTCTTGCAGGCGTCAAGTCTAGGCAAAGTATATCTAGTGCATATGAGATGTATAAACACACTCCAAGACAAGAAAAAACTCAGTTTAAATCTAGGGCACCATCTAGAAATTCTCTGACTTCCAGAGCATCCAAAACTTCCAAAGATCGAAACTTGTCTGTTTCAAAAGTTGCAGGTTCACAAAGCACGCCAAATGGACACACTACATCAGCAAAACAGAATAATATTTCTAATGTGCGTACTAAAAAGGTATTACCTGCTTCAAAAGTGCTTAGCAATCCTAAAGAATCATTGGCTTCAAAAGCGAAAACTTCAAACAATCAGTTAGATGAAAAGGATAAGTTGAACACGTCAGCTTCGTCAAAAGAGATTGGCCAGCAATCTGTAAAATCAACTGCTGGGCAGCCAAGACCAAAAAATCTACTTGCTAAAACTAAGGATATTCCAAAAGCATCAAAAGCTAAAAATGGTTTTTCTTTCCCAAAAGATTCTAGTGAGTCAGTAAAAGTTAATACAACTAATCCAGTCTCTAAATCTCAAGACTCTGCTGTTCCGAATGGTTTGGAAAAAAAAGCTAAAACTGGTGTAGTTAAGAACCTTATGGAAAAAAAAGAACTGAATACCATTGCATTTCATGAAGAGAAAGCTGTAGCTTCTGACAAACATTCTCCTTCTAAGCAACTGTCTCCTCCTAAAGTAGCTGTCAAAAAGGATGCTTCTGGAAATGTAGTAAAAACCAAAAAGATGATATTGTCTAAAGAACCTGCTAATCCAAAAACATCTTCCATATCTAAAACTAACATTTCAGTGGATCCTACTTCCTCTGAAAAATCTGAACCACATGAAAATAGCTTTATCCCTACTACATCAGAGAAAACTGGTGAGCAAAAAGCAATTGTAGTACCAACACAGCCTTTGAAGTCAATCACAGATCCAAAATTGCAACAGCGTTCAAATTCTAAAATTTCTGGTCTGTCAAATTCACCTGCTGATTCCAAGGATGATTCGATTTCCAGACCATTAAACACACCCAAAAAACCTTCTCATTCTAAAACATTTCAAGCTTATAAACTACCTGTTGCCGCCAAAGGAAAACTTAAACCAACAGAAACTGCGACTACAAAGAAAACAGTTCCTGATCAGCATGTCTCAGTTGGTGAAGTAATCAATTTGGAAAAAATATTAGAGTCAAAAACTGATGTGGCACCAGCTGATGATGAAGCATTAGAAACCAAAGCTAATTCAAAAAATACAAAGCCTGTAACTTTGGAATCTGATACATTAACTAAGCAGACAACTTCTAAATTACAAAAAACAAAGCCTGCAACGAATCAATCAATACCTGAGAGTTCTGCATCTACTAAAGTCAAGCCTTCGACAAAAGATGTTTCTTCAGTAAAGAAACAAAAGTCACCAAGACAATCAGTTGCTATTTCAAATGATTCTGCAAAATTAGACTTATCCTCCGTAAAAGCTGATGCTAAACCTGAAAATCCTGTGAGCTCAAAGCACTCTCACAACTTGAATGAGGCTGTTGTTGCTGGAAAATCAACTACTGTTCCAACTTCAGTTGGCCCATCTCTTTCAGAAGAAAATTCTCAGTCAACTAAGAATCTTGACACCCCAATTCTTCTAAAACAAAATGAAATACCACCAAGTCTTGAAAATTCAAAACCTTCTGGTAATTTAAAAGAACAATCAAAAAACAAAATCTCAGAAAAAGTGCGTGTTACATCCAAAGCAGATACTAAACTGAACGCGCCTGCTTCCTCATCCGTTGCTAAAAAACAACTCTCTAAACCACCTGAAGAAAAAAGAGTTGATAATGCAACCAATAAAGCTGTCACAGTGCAAAAAGATGTAGATTCAAAAGGTGTGGTGACTCGAAAATCGCAGAAATTTTCAAAGCAACCTAGCAACTTAAATGTCTTGACTTCATCAGTAGCAAATGTGCAGAATACAAATGCAGATTCAAAAGAATTTGTTCCTTCATTAAGCAAAGTGGCAAATAAGGAGCCAGACACCTCAAAGCAATCTCATCTGCCTAGTAAATTTTCTGTTACTACTGAAGATGCAAATCTGAATAAAAAAGTGGCCACTAGTGGAAAACAACCTATTTCTATTCCAAAACAACCATCTCACTCAGCAGCATCAAATCCAGTCCAAGTGCTGAAAATTCCTATTGCTGATCAGTCTTCCATATTAGAATCACATAGTCCTAATTCGCTTGAGAAGGGTGTTGCTGTCAAAGGTTCTTTCAAGCCAACTAATGCTCAAAATATTGTAGCAGTTTCGGACCAGTCAGTTGCAAACCAAAGCAAATCCTTATCAGTAAAGAGCTTTGCTACAACAGGTTCTGTTAGCGGCTCTAATATAAAATCACAACAGGGTGTGCCAAAACAACACAAGAAGCTGCAGAACTTGCCAACGCACAAAAATCTTGGTTCCAAGTCTACTGGTGTTGATTCCAAACAGTCTAATGTTTCAGCTGATAAAAATACATTGGTTTCAAAAGAACCAACAGTTAAGATTCCTCATGGAGGTGGGAGGCATGTATTTGAAACTAAGACAAAAGAGTCGACTGATGTGAGAGATTCTGCCAAAATTAAAGATCTAAAATTGGGAAAAGGTAATTTGAATGAAAACTTGCCTGTGAGTCAGAAAAATGAGACACATGACATCTCTAGTGCTAACCAAGAAGGTAATGTTAATACTAAACTGCAAGATGTTCCAATGGAGTTGAATAGTTCTGTTCCAGAAAACTCTGAAAAGCAGAAACTTTTGATTACTGATAAAAAGCCTGCTGCTCTTGATGTAAAGGAATCCCAGAACGTACAAATCACTGGTAAACTAGTAAATTCCGGGGATAAATTTTCTGTGAAACAAAAAAGTTTGTTATCGAGTAAAGAATCAACAAAGGTAAAAAGTGCTACCTCTTTAAAAGAATTAAAGGTTAAAAAGTCTTCCCCTCCCAAAATTACTAGCAATCCTGATACAGTGAAGCCCCATGTTTCTGAGCCCAATGAATCTCAGGTCAAAAGACCCAATACTTTTGAAGAAACTGGTTCTCAAGCTTTTCAAATGCCTGGAAGTAATGAAAAACAAGGTACTGTTCATGGAATTATGGCAAATGAGCCTTTGCGGAAGAAAGAATTTGAAGATTTATCAAACTCCAATACACAATCACAGGAGGAAGTCTCAGACAACTTATTGATAAAATCAGGAAGTACCAAGAATGCTCATTCAAATCCTCATCATTCTCAGAATGCTAAATTTCCCTCTGCGAGAACAAATACTGGAAAAAAGTCTGTTGCTACACCGGATCAGTCTGTTGGAAAAGAAGATGGAAATACTAACCACTTTTCTAACAAAGCACTCTCTACAAATAGTTCTAAAACGCTTGCAGCTCCTAATAAATCTCTCCTCGTGCAAAGTGAACACAGTTCAGCCAAGACTCCAATCAACCAACAAAAAGTTATTGCACCAAAAGTTCCAAGCAAAGTGTATGGGTCTGGGTTTAAGAAGAAAACATTGATCCAAAGCAACCATATACCACATGTGCCATCTTCAAAAGCGAAATCAGATAAACAGCAAGTTTTCACTAAACCTGCACCCTCTAATTCTAGCTCAATTGAAACCAAAATTGGAAAAGAATCAGCTACTCCTAAAACTGTTGATCTGGTTCCATTAGCTCAGCAATCAAAAACACCAGAAATAGTTGACACAAAATCAGTTGCAACAAATAGGCCACCTACAGTCGTTGAAACTAGTAAACCACCACTGCCTTCAAGTAATATACACGAATCTGATGCTGAAGTACCAAGTTTATCACAACGCCCAAAGCCAAATTTAAAACCAAAACTGAATGAAAAAGTGTCAAAACCCAGTACTTCCACAAAACCTGATAGTCAGAAAGGTCCTTATGCATCTTCACTTTCACATACTGCAAAGAAATCTGTTCCTATAAAAAAGCCTTCTGTGCCTACACCTAGCTCAGGCAATGTTAAACGAACTACAATTCCTCAAGAGTATCTGGCACGCAGTAAAACTAAAGATTCTCTAAAAAATGAAATTTCTCCCACAAAAGACTCGGCCCTTCATGAGAAAACTTCTAAAGATGGTGTCATTATAGAAGCATCGCATTCTATTTTAAAATCAGCAGGTGAAGCACAAAACCTTTCAAAGAACAATTTACATGCTCAACAGAAAAAGTCTCATGAAAAATCTGATGCGCCTCATCAGATCTTGAAGGATGATAACACAATGAGTTTGAAAACAGCTCCGAAAGTAACAAAATCCCCAACCACAGGTGCATCCAAGTCTGAATCTAATACAGCGGAAACTGACATTACCGTCAACATTAAATCTGTACAATCTCAAGTTGTAACGAATGATGCTGTTGATAAACCTAGCTCAGGAAAAACAAATGTTGGTTTGGCTAGTGCAAGCAAAGATAATAACCAGAGCGCTGATAAGTTGTCATCATCAGCCAATACCGAAAATGTTGTAGCAGATTCAAATTTCAAAAAGGGTGAAAAATCGACACTCTCTACATTTTCAGGTACATCTAGCCGAAATCAGCTAGATAGAACATTTAGGTCAAAAGCCTTGTCTGACCCAGCAGCTGAAACATCTGAAAAAAAGAATTCTAGTTCCATTAAACAGGTCTCAAAATCTTTGAAAGCTCCAAGTCCCCAAATAAATAGTTCTTTAGTTGCTGGAGAAAATAATACTTCAACACTGCTCAAACCAGCCAGGTCCGGTGACTTGTACAAGCATAGATCAAGAAGTTCTAATGCCCCTACTGTGTCAAATGCTGCTCCCACAGGTCGCTCAGTAAAGTCAACATACAAAGACAAGCATGATGCTGTTAGAAGACCTCAGCCCACTAAAAAAGCCAACACTGATTCAACAAAAAGAAAAAGTATTGTAGCATTTTCTGATTCAGCTAATAAAAAAGAAGGCACAAACACTCACAACAGTTCAGTAAGTGCAGCTCCTTCTTCAAGCTCAGATAAACTGACTTCAAAGCCTGAAATTCCATCGTCATTTGAGAAGCCTCAGTCAAATGCAGCTTTAGGCAATCCTTCTACTGCAGGTGAATTGATCATGCTTGAAGAACATTCAACTAAGCCGAACTTTAAACAATCCACTGCTGCACCTGCTGTTTCTGAGTCATCTGCTGCATCAGCAAAAATTAATTCTTCGAACACAAATCCTTCTAGTCCACTTGAATTGATTATGCTTGAAGAATATTCAATTGAGCCAAAGCCTAAACAACCTACTACTGCACCTAATGCATCAGTGAAAATTCATCCTTCTGATACAAATTCTGTTAATAATCAGAACCCAACTAATCATGCAAGCACAACAAATGATCCAGTGAAGCCTACAGAAAAGTTAAAAACTGAAACACCTGTGTTAGATTCTAATGTTAAAAAACCAAATCAGTCATCTCAAAGACGACAGAATGTATTTGAAAGATTAACAGCTGGGAAGAAAGCTGATGTTCATTTAGATTTTGGGCCTGCTCCTGTTCTAAAGAAGTCTAGTTTTGCATCAAAAGACAGCTCAATAATCACAACTAGTAGAAAAACTGATGCTAAGTCAGAATTGAAGTCAGATCTCAAAGTTAAAATGCCTTATGCTACATCAAAAAGCAATTCAACAGAAAGACATGTGCTTGACACAAAATCTCATAGTAATGGGCGTGACTCTCTCTTGTCTAATGATGTTGGACCTTTTCTGCGTGATAACACTGGCAAACGAACAAGCGGTGCTTCTGGAAGGTTTATTCTATCTCCTCCTTCCCACAAGAGTAGAAAGTCCTCCTCAACTTTAGCGAAACCTCAAAGCGATTCGGGGCAAAAAGAAAAGCTTGTTAGCAAATCATCTTCAAGTAATGTTGGTAATCAAAATAACCAGAAGTTGAATCTAAATCCACAAGTTCCAGATAAAAATGCAAGCAAAGCACTCCCTGTAAGTTCAGCTGGAAAGAGTTCAAAGCCATCAACAAATCAGACTAATGTCCGTAAATTGATGAAAGATAAGTCGAATAAAAACACGACTCAGGACGAACAAAAGATTAAAAAGGCTGAACCAACTGCATCTACCCATTCACTACATAAAACCAAAACAACAACAGATGCCAATATGAAATCAGTACTCACCGAAAATCTAAACAAGATGCCTGTGGAGCATGTCGATTTGAAAATAAATACTGCTGATCATGACTTGCAATCCAACACCAGTGTTGATGTGAAAGAGCCACTTTTGTTGAAATCAAACAGCGTTGAGATTCAGAAACAAGAGCAGTCCTCAGACCTGGAAGTTACACCTAAAAAAGCTGAAGCTGATTCAAAGTCTTTACTCGCATCCATACCTGTAAATGCAGGTTTAACTGAGCCTGAAAATATGCCTCTGCCAAGTGACCTGACTAATCATCACATTTCTGCTGCAGAAAGTGTAAAGCCACCTGCAGAAAGTGTAAAGCCACCTGCAGAAAGTGTAAAGTCACCTGAAAAGAGTGTAAAGCCACCTGCAGCAAGTGTAAAGCCACCTGCAGAAAGTGTAAAGCCACCTGCAGAAAGTGTAAAGCTACCTGCAAAGAGTGTAAAGCCACCTGCAAAGAGTGTAAAGCCATCTGCAGAAAGTGTAAAGCCACCTGCAAAGAGTGTAAAGCCACCTGCAGAAAGTGTAAAGCCATCTGCAGAAAGTGTAAAGCCGCCTGCAAAGAGTGTAAAGCCACCTGCAAAGAGTGTAAAGCCACCTGCAAAGAGTGTAAAGCCACCTGCACAAAGTGTAAAGCCACATGCAGAAAGTGTAAAATCACCTGCAGAAAGTGTAAAGCCACCTGCAGAAAGTGTAAAGCCACCTGCAGAAAGTGCAAAGCCACCTGCAGAAAGTGTAAAGCCACATGCAGAAAGTGTAAAGCTACTTGCGGAAAGTGTAAAGCCACCTGCAGAAAGTGTCAAGCCATCTGCAGAAAGTGTCAAGCCACCTGCAGAAAGTGTAAAGTCACCTGCAGAGAGTGTAGAGCCACTTACAGAGGGTGTAAAGCCAGTTGCAGATAGTGAAAAGCTTTCAGTAAAAGGAGAAAAAGGTTTGCCAAATATTGAAGCAAAGCAACCAGTATTGGAAAATGAACTTTCAGCCTACATCCCAAAAAGCAGTTTGTTGGTGCCAGATAGTGGAGATTCTACAGCAAATGGGAAAAGATCTGGTACAATAGTCTCAGAAGAACCTCAAAGTCAGGCTGGGACTAAATTCATTGTAGCTGAAGCTAGCAATCAGCCAAAAGATAAAACTGCCAATATTACTAAAAATGATAAGTTGCCAGATGCCAATGAACAACTGACTGTAAAAACTTCTCACACAACCTCTAAGCCAGCTAAAAATGAAGCAGAACGAAAATTTGACCCTGCTTTAGCTAGAAAATTAGCTGCAGCCGAAAGCCGTCAAAAAATCGTAGAAGAAAAGAAGCGGAAAGAAGCAATTCTTGAAGCTAAAAGGCAGCAAGCAAGGTATGTTGTTTTGATGGCGTCACTTTGGTTAAATTTTAATTAGTCAAGCTCAGTTATAACAATAGTATCAAGTGTCTGTAGTTAATTGATAAATAAACCTGGCTAACATTCTGGTTCACTTCTACGTAGTGTTCATGCATAAGTTTTATTTACTAGTACATTTTTGACTTTGTGTTGTATGGGAGGATACTGTAATTCAGAAAGTCAGCTGATTTGCTTTGTAAATTCTTAAATTACGTTCACGATCCATATTTTTCAAAATATTGCTATTATGTCAGTAAAATTAAGTAGTGGCTCTGCAGTTTATTTGTTTTCATATGCTGTACATGTATGCATTTAGATTTCTATACATAAATTGTGCTAAATTAAAAACCTGTATTCAATTGAAATTAAATATTGTGTGATCGTATTCAGAGCTGAGAAAGAAAGAATATTAGCTGAAAAGAAAGCTAAAGAGGAAGCTGAAAGAAAGGCAAAAGAAGAAGCTGAGCGACTAGAAAGGCAAAGGAAGGAAGAGGAAGAGCGAAGGGCTCAGAAGGCTCTGGAAAACAAGATCAGAGCTAAGGCTTGGGCAGAGAGTGCTTCAAAAGAGTTGCTTGAAGAGACTGAAAACAAAGGAAACGGTAAGTATTGGTATTTAAACTTAGGTTTAACTTGAAACAAATTCAAAATAAACTTTTTGATACTTCAACTCAAGTTTCTTTTAGTTGTATGATGTTCATACAAACACATTTCTGATAAAATGAATTACAAAATAATTTTGAGTTGAAAACAGCAGATTTGCATGTATTATTTCACCATTTATATTGATAAATTAATTAATGTATACATGCTTGACAAATTAAGTAAGTTCCATTAGAATTCAGTGTTGCCTTTTCTTTGTATTCTTAAAAGTTTAATTACCTAAGCTACAATGAAAATCTTTTGGTGTACTGAAATTATAAAAGTTGAAACTAAGTTTCTTTTGTGGTCGTAAGATATTATGAATTCAACAACACTTTTAATTGGCCAGTTATGAAGAAAGTTTATATCTATTAAAAATTAGGTTTGTTTTTTGAGAAATCACCAACTGTTGACTTTCAACAGTACAATAAATGTGCACTAATGTGGAAATCTTGTTGGTTGCCAAGATTTTACTAGCTACAATGCTCATTTCCAATACATTGTAACTAGTAAGCTAATTAATTGTGTTTTGTGTTGCCACCAGTTATTGATTGGATGTTCATCACACTGTAATATAGTTCTTGAAATGTATATCTGGATTATCGCCTATCATTCCATTGTTAGTGAATTAGACAAGGCTGTATAGAAATTATTTATCTATAGTCAATATTTACCTTTTATTTTGCCTAATCTCGCGAAATTGTGTTTGCAGCTTTGGAGAACATTAGCAAAATAAAGCTAAATAGTTTATGTAAGTATGCATCTATATAATTTATATACTCAGTGGTTAGTAGTATTAGCATTGTAGCTTCCAAATTCTATTTTTCACAGTACATAATAGTTAGCCTAATTTAGAAACAGTTCAACATAATGTAATGTATAACTTGTTTGTAGCTTCTAAAGGCTACATTATATTGATTGCCATTTGTTTAATTCAAGATTATAATCTTTAGAAATTTATTTGGCGATACAAATTGAATGCCAAGTCAATTTAGTCTTTTTTGGTTCTCTAAACTTGTGGAAAATATTTCATTCCTTCTAGACGCTACTGTTGCTAAGCCAAGCGAGGCAACTCCCTCAACATCTTCTTTGCTGTCTGTCAACAAGCCAACAGCAGTTGCTGATGAGGTTAAATCAGAGAAGAAGTCCAGGTTTGGCAGCCTCATTATGGGGTCTAGGAAGGAAAAGGAACAAGAACCTGTGGAAGAGAAGAAGAAACAGGATGCTGAAGAACTTCTATTTGAAGGTTAGCATGTTGCTCTTTGTAAGGAAACCTAATTGAGACTTGACAGCATTCTATTCACTGTCATTAACAGTTGAGCTTATGCTAATATGTCTTCACCACAATGCATGCTAGTAGACCTGCTACAGACCAGTCAGATTTACACTCTATAATAATATAGAAGTCAGAAAGCCTCAGAGCAGGTGTATTGTAGAGCAGTAAGCTGTGAACATTGAGTTGCCTTAAATAAAACTTTGGATTGTATATTGTCCTAAGCCCTAAGGCTTTGCTAATTCAATAATTCTAATCAATGGGTGGTCTTATTTTAATTCTTCCATTTGCCTACATTTAAAAGTAGAAAATTTATATTATATATTGTATTGCAACATCCAAGTATTTGCTTCTACTAATTCTTCTCATAAATTTTATAAGTTCTGAGTATTTTATTCAAACTTGCTTTTGTCAGCTGAATTTGAGAAGAAAACTGCTGTTTATATATTTACGGTTGAGAGTCTTGCTGAAACTTGTGTGATTAAATTAAGTTCATATATTTGTAATAAGAAAAAACTGCACTATATAATCATTTTCCCTCTGCAATTAGCTTTTATATGTAGTCTTAAATATATTCTTCAGTTCACCGATTCTTTTGTTTTAATCTTATGACATCTCTCAAAGGATACCCACGATCGGCATCATGTTGCGTACTCAGTTACTGCACTTGAATCTATTCGCGATGACACTGCTGTTGTATATTTTCTCTGTTGTGAAAGTCTTAAAATTATGGCACTTGCTTTGCGTACAGTAAAGCATATAAGACTAGATTAAGGCTTTTCTGAGGTTGGTCCAGAAGTCATCTGGTTTGGTTGCAGCCATGACACCAAAGGAGCAGCTGAGGTTTCTGCTACGTCGTGCCACATCTAAGGCACATGCCCAGCAGATTGCCAAAGAGTTCATGTTGCAGCAGAAGATAAAAGAGGCTCAGCAGAAGAGAGAAGTGGATCCAGTCACTCAGGCTGATCTAATGATGAAGAAACTGAGAGAGGCTCATCATGTGGTAAGCTCTTAACCTGCGTGTGACACAAATTGCTTACACATAATATATCAGTACACTACAGGTAGTGTCTGTCTATAATATATATTATATAATGTAGTGTATATGTATATCTATATGGTAGTGTCTGTCTATGATATATATTATATAATGTATTGTGTATATGTATATCTATATGGTAGTGTTTGTTTATATTATATAATGTAGTGTATATGTATATCTATATGGTAGTGTCTGTCTATGATATATATTATATAATGTATTGTGTATATGTATATCTATATGGTAGTGTTTGTTTATATTATATAATGTAGTGTATATGTATATCTATACTGGTACTGTTTGTTTATATTATATAATGTAGTGTATATGTATATCTATATGGTAGTGTTTGTTTATATTATATAATGTATTGTATATGTATATCTATACTGGTACTGTTTGTTTATATTATATAATGTAGTGTATATGTATATCTATATGGTAGTGTTTGTTTATATTATATAATGTAGTGTATATGTATATCTATATGGTAGTGTTTGTTTATATTATATAATGTAGTGTATATGTATATCTATATGGTAGTGTTTGTTTATATTATATAATGTAGTGTATATGTATATCTATATGGTAGTGTTTGTTTATATTATATAATGTAGTGTATATGTATATCTATATGGTAGTGTTTGTTTATATTATATAATGTATTGTATATGTATATCTATACTGGTACTGTTTTCTATGTTATATAATGTATTGTATATGTATATCTATACACTTGCTGTCTGTGAATATCATATAAAGTATTGTTATGTATATTATACATATGGTAGTGTCTCTAATACATTATATAATGTGCGATGTACTTGCGCATAGTAGCATGTAGCTATATGATATAATACTGTATATGTGTCTGTGGTCAAGTGATTAGATTAGCTCTAACCTATTAAACACAAGGTCATGGGTTCGAATCCCAACAGGGCCATTGCTGATGTCAGGAAGGGTATTCGGTTATAATTGTTAACGCCATGAATTTTCTAATTTGTGAGGAAATACTGATTCATGTTTACCCTGTCAATCCTTTGCGACGCATTTTCCTATCTATAATAGATATAACCTTGTATCTCTGACTAATACCCTTGAAATACCATCAATTCAGGCCATGCTGGAGGAGCAGAGAGTGCTACTGGATGAGAAACACAAACAAGAGGACATGGACAGACTGAAGAGAGGACTTCCTCAAAGATGGGGCACCTTTAAGAACACCGAACCTGAAGATAAGCAATCTTTAGGTAAACTTTCAGGCATTTGTGAGATTCTTACGATTTAGTTCTTATTTTTCTGTTCATTTAGATTTTAACATAATCTAGTTGTATTTCAAAATTGTAGCACGATAATCTGTACCATTATATATCAGAATCAATTCTTCTGGCATTTCAATATTTATTGTGATAACTTCACAATTGATTTGCGTAAGTGCTTTTAGCTTATAGTCTCAATTGAATGTTGATTTTAAAACTAAGCAATCCAAATTAGTATTGGAAAATACACTATCTTCTATTAGTGAATAGCATATTAGTTGCACCCAAATCAGTACTAGATATATTATCAATGCAGTTGGGCTCCAGTAACAGTGCACCTAGCAATGAAACATAGTTTTGAAAACTTTGTCCATGACCCAGGCTATGGTCAATTACACTTTTTAAAATATTTACTGTATTTGGATGACAGTAAAGGTGAGTTATTATGTATTTGTATTGTTATATAATTTAATTTTTTTCTGAATATATAATTTGTACAGCTGCGTAATCCTATGTAAGTGAATACAAAGTATATATGCGTATTGCTGACAATGGCAAAAATTCCAGAGTCCTAATTATTTGGAAAGGAAGTGTGAAATCTACAAAATTAAAATTCTTCCCAGTCTACTGACTTGGTTTTTAAAACTTAAATTTAATGAATTGCTTTACTCCTATTTAAGAGTTGAAGTTTATTTTCGATTCTTATTTGACAGATAACTTTCCAATACCGGTATCTACAATTAGAAAGTCTTCGAGCAAAAGCAGGGGATGGGATGCATTAAAGAAAAAAGGATCTTCTGCCCCTCTACTTGACTTGATTAAGGAACAACGTGAAGAAAAGGAAAAGGAAAGGGAGGAAAAGGAGCCAGAAATCAAAGAGAAAAAAGTGTGAGTGATTGAATCTTATCTATTTTGCAATTGCATCATTATTTTAATAAAAAATATATATAAATTTATATAATATTCAATTTGTAAGCTGCCAAGAAATATTTATGAAATCATCAACAATCCCTCATATAAGGAGTATGATTTCTGCTTGCAAGCCTTGGTCTGTGCCGTAATCTGTAATTCATTCCAGTTTAAAAAATGTAAATGCTGCTAAAGGTATTAGGCTTTGAGATGATTTATAAGCCCAATTCTGAATCCGAATAATTTGCCACAGCGGGGATGAATCAATCACTGGTGGATTAGTAACAGTGCACAGCTTCCTGTTGTTTTTAACGCTTATTTTTGGTGTTGCTGTTGTTGTTTAAGGATGATTGTACAACAGTTTTTCAATTTTTCCCCGTCCAACAAAGTACTGTAAGAAGTCCACACCAGATTTTTTGACTTGTATGTTTAAGAAAGAAAATAAGTTTTATTCATTTGGGTTTTTAGGGAAGCTCCAGTTTCTTTTGTGGCTGACCATCCACCAATAATGGAGGAGAGTGACGAAGAGAATGAGATGATATCTGGCCAGGGCCGAGTGGTCACCCCAGTCAAAGTTAAAAAAGAAAGGGAAAAGGAACGTCAACAAACACCAGATGTGAAGAAAGCGAAGTTTGGCAAAATGTCCATCAAAGAGCAGACTGAGTATCAGCTGAAGGACCCGAGTACATACTATGGAAATAACCTGAAAGTCAAAAACAATCGGGACATTTTCAAGCGAATGAGAACCCCAGAGGAGCTTCGGGTTACACCTGAGGGTATGTTTAGAATGAAGTGTTCTTGGAACAGAAATTTTATACTTTAGTTACTAGATTTTTATTGGCAATAACTGCTTGCCAAAAACTTATTTTAGTTCCTCATCCTGATGAGTGAAATAAAAAATTAGAAAGATTAAAAACAATGCATTCAACCAACCTTTTCGCAAGTTACTTGAAACAGCAGGAGCATACATGTATTTACTGTTTTTAATGCCTTAAGTATATTACACATGTGTTTTGTATCATTATTATAAATAGTATCATGTTTTAGTAGTCAGACGGGTTCATTTTCCTCAAGGTAGGCTTTGTTATAGTAGACCGTAGCTGAAGCTTTTATAGATTTTCACTTAAACAGGAAATAGTTTCTTTTGCTTTCTAATTCACTTTATAGATATCCTTGTAGAATGTAACATATTATAGACACTCAACTCTATATTGAGTGCCTTTAAATATTATAGCAAACACAATCATGTAGCTTATCTTTCATCATATTGTGTTATACTATAAACAAAAATTATTCACCACACAAACTTATGGAAAAGTTAGTATAAACTTTGGAGAATTATGATACTCATTTAATCTTAACTGCTGTGAGCTAATGAGGAATTATCTGCCCTTTGCTCAGTGTATTATATAATAATACGCCTGCTACAGAGTTCTGGCCGTGGATGAAGACCAGTGAAGCACGTTACAGAATGCTCGCTATGACTGGCTTTGTTCAACTTTTAAACAAAGTTCGAGATGATCATGCTGCAAGACTTAAAGCTATAGAGGAAACTAGAATGGAGAGAATCAAGGCTATGAAAAATCGCAACCAACCTCCTCCTCCTGGTGAGTTTTCAGATTTGAAACTTAATTTCACGTTTTGTCATTCATACTTTAACTTGTGTATATAACTATTTTTATATAAGAGCAGTTAGCAGAATTTACTCAATAAAGGCTTTCAATAAAAACTGTTTTAAATGCCACAAAATTTTATGAAATTTAAATACGGCACAGTTTACTATAAGTTAAACCACTGTTGGTGTTTCTGGTTATTTTTTGTAAACTTGAAGTAAACTAGTTTTTAGAAGTTGTTTTTCCAACTTGATTGAACAAAATATTTGAAAAAATTCAATTACAATTGCAAATGCCTGGGATAAGATAACTTTATTGAATAAGCTTTTCATTACTGGTAAGATAAATGTAAGCCAATTGTTATGTTTGTAGCCTATGCTTTGAAAAAAAATTAGCCTCTCTTGTATATCAAGTGACGTATTTTCCTACTGAACTTGTTTATTCTGTTATTGATTTGAGAAGAGTACTGTTTTTGCTTTTCTATAAAAGCGTGAATGTGCAATTTATTTGAAAATGTTATCGCTGCTTACAGTCTTAAAATTATTTTGTGCCAACAACTTGAGAGTTTAATTGCAGTTAAAAAACAAGCACCTCCTAAAGAGCCGAAGCCTGAACCCAAGACTATAGAAAGAGAGCCAGTTCAGAAAACTGAGCCGACAAGCAAGACTGAGCATGAAAAGAAATCAGACCTCAAGGAAATTTCAGATCCAAAGAAGGAAGTGAATCAAGAAGAAATAAAAACTTCAGATCCAGTAAAGAAGCCAGAATCGATAAAACAGCCAAAACCAGAGACACTGAAAAAACCTGTACCAACAAATTCAAAGCAAGAGCAACCAAAGAAATCAGAATCAGCCAAAAAGCTGGAGCCAGTGAAGCAGAACATATCAGATGAAAAGTCTGAACCCGAATTACTTACCCAAAAAGTTACTACTTTAAATCTAGCTTCGTATGACGATGTTTCTGATTCAGATGAGGAGGCAACTCCAAGATCAGGTGAGAATTTTTCTGAAATGTCACAGCATCTTTAGTTTGAAGCTGAAAAATTAGTTTTCCCTTACTATGATGAGTCACTTTACTTGTTTGGATGTGTACTGGCATGCTAGCGCTCGCATGTGTATGCATGTGTGCGTGCATTTGTATGCATAATATATACTATAATGTGAAATAAAGAACACCACCAAATAAGTAACTTATAGGTATAAGTATAACTAACGATATAGGTGTCTACACTAGCATTAGTATAAGATATATGAAGCACATGCTTGTAAGGCAATTGACTGTCACCAAGGCTGTTTTCTTAGTATAGTTATATGGTAAAAGTATATCTACTGTGTTTTATGTACATCAAAATGATTTTTTCATTCTGCTAGAAGAGCTTTTTGCGCTCTAATTTTTCCAATTGATCTCGGCTATAAAATCAAGCATCAAAGTGTGTGTACAAGCATTTAATGAAAATGTATTTATAATATTACAGACAAAAAGATTAACAATTTAGACACAAGTAATAAAATCACTGGTGCAGCTGCTCCTGGCAAGTTACATCAAAAATCTCAGAAGGTGCCCACGAAACCTAGCAGCAAGACAGATGGTAAGAGTAAAGCAAAAACCAGTCCTTTGAAGCCTGTGGCTAAAGCAAGCCCGCGCACACTAAAATCAAAGACACACCCTAAAGATGAGTTGATAAAATCTAAAACAGATAGCACTAAGGCTAAAGAAACTCCAAAAGCAGAGAAGTCAGATGACTTGGTTGTAAGAGAATCTAGTGCTGAAGAGTCTAAATCTGATTCCAAGGAAGAAAAATTGAAGCAGAGAAGTGTTGACTCCGTAGCTAAAGCTGCCTCTGCTGTTTCATCAACGTCTGCTGCTGAGAAAACGATTCCAGTGAGATTCTTTATGATAATCTGCATTAAATATAGATTTTACTTTCATATCTATATTTATCACTACATTATACTTGACAATCGTTGAAGCATTTTTAAAACTGTCATTTGACCGCTTACAATATATATTTTTTACTTAATAAATGTGATATGCATGTGCAATGACTTTGCTCATTATAAAATTTTGTCTATATGGTGATTAAAATTTATATTGAAAGATTAGGTGTCATTATTAATTATTCCTCTGATTTGATATTCAAGTGATATTTTATGGTAAATTGCTACTTCTAGGCAAAGGAAGTAGAGGAGAAAGATAGGAAGCCTGACATCTTGCCTAACGATAAGTCAGCGGAGGATAAAACTGAGCATTCACGTCCACAGTCATCAGGTGAGCCCATGGTTAACATTTTAATTCAACTTCATTGTGTTATTAGTTTAGTTTCTTCTATGAAGACTGGTGTACAGTCTACATCTGTACATCCTAATAGTGATCTGTTAACAATATCTTACATTTTTAATTTGATATAATTCAATTTACCATGTTTGATTGTTTAGCTCTTTTGAGTAAAGTCCTTTGTTTCGTAGCTGCATGCGGTCACCGATTACTAAATCTGTGATAACGGAGTTGGTATAAATTACAAATGATGGTTGTTAGAGATTTTTCACATAAGCTGTAAAAATGGATCCAGAGTAATGAATGCTGTAATATTTGTAAAGTTGTATAAGCTGACTTGACTCTCTCTAATTATTATTGTAATAAATATTATAATGCAATTCATGTTACAGAATCAAATAAGAAAAAGAAAAGAAAGAAGAAGAGGTTGAAAGGATCTAGTGATGATTATGACTATGAGTTTCTGGAGGGACACACATCAGCTATAAGGGTAAATACTCTTTTCCACTGTAGAGAGTTACGTTATGACTTTTACTTTCTATGTTTTTTATCTGCAAAATAAATTGAAAATAATTTTTAATCTCTGTATAAAGAGCAGATATATTTTATAAATTCATTAGATGAGTAAAAATAAAAAAGGGGAAGCAATTTCTTATAATGCAGATGTTGAAATACAATAAGACGTTACATCCAAAATTTGTTCCCTGATTGTTTTATTTTGTCACTGTTTTTGACAGAACTTTGAAAATTGATTTTAAATGCAATTAAAGATGTAAATATTAGATAACATAGGTTTACTATGTTATGTTATGCAATTTCATAGTTGACATGTTCATGCAACTAAGTATAGGCTATTTTTTAGATTTGGTAAATTTAAACTGGAAATTTAGATATAGCGAAGATTTTTAATTTTACCCTTTATTCAATATTTGATCTTATCTATAACGTGTGAAAAACTGATTAATTCATGATGTACAAGACCTCTTTCCCATTTCTGTTTTCAAAACTGTATGCTAGTTTTAAAATGGATTATCTATGTTATGGCTGTTACCAAAGTTAATGTAGATAAGTTTATGACCATCTAATTTTTAAAATTATTTAACTGTGATTGCTTGAAAATATTGAATATGCAAGTTGACAACATGCCAGAATTAGTTGGTTTTGGCTTTTCTAGGCAGTTTAAAATTCACAACTATCGACATGAAAATATGTCTATTTTTTAACAAAACTTGCATAAAATAAGTCACCAAGTTTTAATTTCACTGAATAAATTAAAAACTATTTAGGGCACTTTTGCATTTCCTACTCGTACGGAATCCGAAAGCGCACTAAGTGTGTATAATTCTTATTGAAATATGTTGAAAATTAAAAGTTACTGTGAAGAGACTCTAAGAGAGTATCAATAGGTAATGTAGAAGTTTCCTCTGCTAAACCAATTCATAGTCATTTTCTTCAGCTAATATAGTTGATTTACTAGGCTCAATGTTACACATATTAGTTGAGTATCTTTATTGCTGTAACTCCAAAATATGTATTGTGATATAAGATTTATTCAGAAATATTGATTCATTATTTCATGTAAAAGAAATGGTCCGGTGAACCTAATATTCAATAAATCTTCTTATCAATATACCCTATTGTTAGCTCAATATAATTATTGATTGTGCATGTATCTATTGGATCTTTATTGTTCCGGCCAATATTTGTTGCTATAATGCAACATTGTATGTATTTTGATGTTCAATGTTTGAGAGTGTTGTCATGGTTGGTACATCTATTGTGCCATCCATTTTGGATTGACCCAGTTCAATGAGTGAAGGTGTATTTGAAGCTTATCTTTATTTTGATAATATCAGCCTATCAAAGAAGTTGAAGAGCCAAAAGTAGATAAACAGACATCTGCAACAGCTCTCTCTATAGAACAAAAAAAGAACTCTGCACTTATCCCTCCTCAGGATACCACAGCAGAGCCAGAAGCAAAGAAACCAGATACACCTGAAGTAACAGTAATTGCAGTAACTGCTAATCCAGTACCTGACTCCAGGCCACCTTCTGTTCCCCGTAAGTTCTAACTTCTTTTTTTTTATTTCACAGTGTCATTTTTAATGATAGATCTTTCTAAAATTAAATCTTTTAAGCAGTTAGGTATACATTGTCAACTGAAATCTTATTTTCTTGATGAATTTTATTTTTAAGAAATGTGCTTTTTGCGAGTTTTCATTAATGTTTGCTTTGAATTGTGTAGCTGCTGATTCCCCGCCCACACCTGAACCAGTACTCACAGCTCAGCCTGAGGTTCAGCTTGAAGATCAACCGAAAGTAGCTGTAGAAGAACCACCGGCAAATAAAAAGAAGTCTAAAAAACTTGCTACTAAAACTAAACCTAAAGTAGACTCTAGCCAGGAAAGTGGTAACCCTGATCAAAGCACAAACAAACCGGCTGAATCAGCTGAGGATCCTGTGCTTAGCCAGTCAACTAATACCAAAACTGATCAGAAATTTCAAACTGATAAAAATAAAAATAATCAGATCTCAGGGAAGAAAAAAGTAAACAAACAGCCAAAGCCTGTATCAGCAGTTTTAGAGTCGGCAGCACCAGTCAAAGAGAAGACTTTAGTCACATCTAGTAAAACTGATACTCCTAGGGATCAGCCAAATAAAACTCCTCGAGAGAAATCAGTAGTTAGAGACTCAAAAGCAGATGATGGTGAACCGAGAGTTAGCAGAACAAAAAGTGAACTAAAGAAAAGTTTTACAAAAGCAGTCAGCAAACTTTCTAAAGAAAAATCTGTTGCTACTTCACTAAGATCTCCATCAGTGAGAAGTAAAACTCCAAGGACTGTTAAATCTAGAACACCGACTAATTTGACTTTGGGACAACGCACTGTTACTAATATCACAGACCACGATGATCCCATAGACCAAGTGTTTAAAGCCAACACATTTGAAAACGAGGAATCTGACGACGAGCTACCTGCACATATTAAACTATTGAGTTCTGAAGAACCTCAAGCTAAACAGGCTGCCTTCTCTCTATTTGATGTGTTCAATCTTCATAAGCATGCACCAAAGCGTAAAGGTCCTCCACCACCTTTAACCCCTGATATTGAAGATACTATTAGTCTAGACTCAGTACCAGCATTCTCTTTACCTGGCACTCCATTCGGTACACCACCTCCCACACCACGTAAGACTTTTGTTCATGGAAACAGTGTTGGTTTTTTATTGAATTTTTTTGTTATGTTGACTAGTAAAGCAATTTTGTAGCTTTGTAGAATAGTTTTCGTATCTATATTTGGTGTAAAGTTAACATTAAAACTCTTCACAATAGGTGTTATAATATGAATATAGTCTTAACAAATAATTTTGTAAAGTTTCTATTTCAGCTCCCTCTGTTGCATCTGGTCACATTGAAACACCAGATTGTAGTCCTCCACCTTCTCCTGTGCCTTCCATTGGAGAAGCAGCAGTAGAATCACCATTTGGTTCGCCACCCCCTACACCACCTCCTACTCCACCCCCTTCAGTTGCGGAGGCTCGTTGTGAAACACCATTTGGTTCGCCACCCCCTACACCACCTCCAACTCCACCCCCTTCAGTTGCGGAGGCTCGTTGCGAAACACCATTAGGTTCACCACCCCCTACACCTCCGCCTACTCCACCCCCTTCAGTTGCTGAATACAGGTGTGAAACCCCATTAGGTTCACCACCCCCTACACCTCTCCCTACTCCACCCCCTTCAGTTGCTGAATACAGGTGCGAAACACCATTAGGTTCACCACCCCCTACACCTCTTCCTACTCCACCCCCTTCAGTTGCTGAATACAGGTGCGAAACACCATTAGGTGTCCCTCCTGCTACTCCAGAACCAGTTGTTGCTCTTGAAAAAAATACCAGCTCTGTGAAATCACCAGAGCCTTCTGTAACTGATCTAAAGTCAGAGACTGAAACTAAGTTACCTCTTGCCCCGCAGTCTCAAACATCCACTGCAGCTCAGTTGGAAACTAATCTCGATTCACAAACAGACAAACAATTAGAATCTCAACCAGATATTAAACTCCAAACTCAACAACAAGGTAAACCTATCATATCGCTGCTTTCATAATGTGAGTTTAGAGCTCTGAGTGCGTATCTTCTAGTGCATGATGCATATGTTATCGGGTAGTTTATAAGTAAGTTTTTTGCTCATTTAGCAGACATAATGCCAGAAGAAGTCACTGAGTCAGATGTTAGCATACTGAAGCGAAAACCACCGTCTGATGGGGCGGCGTCTGATGCCTCCCCAGTTAAGATTAGAAATGCTCCATCTTCAGCTACGTCGCGTGCTTCCAAGGTGTCTAAAACTATTTCTATTAAGCGCAATGGGAAGATGTCTACTGTGGATATTATTAAACTAAGGAGACTCCTGCATGACGTTGATGCTGATATTGATGGGGTAGGTGTACATGTACTTGCATTGTCGTGTTGTTTTTACTTTTAACTAAATTATCTACTTTGAATTCTTCTTTTGTTACTAACAGCCAACCTTTAAGGCGTGTAGACTCTAGTATATTGCTGTTGGGCATCTTTATTGAAAACATCCTTTTTAACAAAAAAGCTCTCAGAGTGGTAAAAAAATTTTCCAACATTACAGACTGCAAGCAAAAAATCTGTAATTAACATAAATTTCATGTTTTAAGAGAAAGACAGTGTCATGTTAATGTATTATATCTGAGTAAATAAGTGTGTTTATAGTACGCATACAGTATACTGTGTCCGAATAAATTAATTCCTCTTGGTTGAAATTGAGCAGCTTTCAGAGTAGCATAGAAAAGTCTAAAAGATTATTTTCATTTTTTTAGCCAATAAGGAAATATTATGTTTTTATGTTCACTATTCTGTGTTGTTTAAATACACTGTTGGAACAAAATTCCATATTTGTTGTAAAAAAATCTTAGATAACACAATCCGCCAAGTCTTATAAATTTGGCTAGATTAAATTCTGTACTAACATTCTATACTCTATTACTTTTGATTTATAGAACAGCATGACTACATATGATTCTGTACAGGTAGAAAAATTAATCGCTGCTTATATTAATTAAATCCTTTCTTCTTTTTTATAGAATTTGGCTGCACTGAAATGCTAAACTGTAATATTCACTTGACATTGTTTTAACTTCTACATAAGGAAGTTGTGTTGGTCTGTTTGTGTAATGTGAGTTGTCTTCTATGTATTGTAATAACTTTGCTTGCAGCCTGTGCGGACTAAGCCAAAGAAGGCTGTGGCTCCTCTGCCTGTCAATGATCCTACAGATCTGTCTGTGGACAGGTCAGCGTCTAGAGGTGAGTGGCAGCAAAATAGTACGCTGACTAAATCAGTTCTACTGAGGGCTTCCTCCACATTGTAATGCTCTGTTCTGCAACTGTAACTGTGATGTCAAGCACTTGTTTAGACCAAGTCATTGCCATTTATCACTGTGTTGAGTCAAATATGTATATCGTTTTCAGCAGAGCCTTCTCAGCGGCATGCAGCTCCGTACGGAGTCCCACCAGCGGGTTACCCGCAAGCAGGTTATCCACCAGCAGGTTATCCTCCAGCAGGCTACCCACCGGCAGGCTACCCACCGGCGGGTTACCCACCGGCGGGTTACCCACCACCAGGTTTTCCACCAACTGGTTACCCACCAGCGGGTTATCCTCCAGCGGGTTATCCACCAAATGCTCCCTACGGCTACCCTCCTTCAGCTCCATATGGCTACCCAACGCCAGCTTTCCAGCAACCCCCTACCCCAGCTCCTGTCCCTAAGTCTGTGCTAGCCTCAACTTCAACCTTATCTAGCAATAAGAAACCAAAATGTAAGCACTTTACACTATAGGCCTCACTTGTGTGCTACCCAGTTTGATTCATAACATAAAATAATATCTGAGTCATGTCTCGATAGTTTCATAAACTTGACCATAGAATTCAAATCAACAATAACTTATAATAGTATTGTGACAATAAGATTTTATTTTAGTTCATTTATACTTTTTTTATTCAACCCTGCAGTTTATTACTTCTAAATTATGGTTTCCTAATTTTTGTCCAATGCACATCGGGTTCGTGTCTTTGATATATTTACTTAATTGTAGCTATCGCCTCCACCAGCTCCATTCAAGAAAGGCATCAAGCCATCATGGCAGCGTCATTGGGACAAAATAATCCATTTGCAAATCTAGACTTGGATGAGTAAGTCAAATAAATTACTCTTAAAGTGATGTACCATCGTAGTGTACAGCAGAAATCCAAACGAATCTCAATACAAGTAACTCTGTATTTTAGAGAACTAAGTGGCACTACCTTCTTGAAACAAATAGGTGGAACACGCCACTGGAGTTACATCTATTGCATGTGTTATGCCATAGATATTCCTGCATGAGTTTTGGTGTATGGACACATGTTTAGTTGTTAAAGTGACAAGCCAAGGTTTGAGTAGATCAGTTGGGAGATATAGTTTCTACTTTGTGTAGCATCTGTATCAACTGAGTTGAAATATTTTAGCGACGATAGTAGCCGAGAGCCCACACCCGCACCTCAACGCCAACTGACCAAAACTCCAGAAACACCTGCAGAAAAACCTAAGGAAGTGAAAGTTGTACCAAAGTCTGTATCGAAAGCAAAAGAGCCCAAAAATCTTGGTCCACAACAAAAAGAAAGTTCAGTTGCTGCTACTAAGGCTAAAGAAGGGACAGTTACTCCCTCCAAATCAAAAGAAGTTGCAACAGCCAGCGCAAAGTCCAAGGAACCTGTCCCAACTAAACCAAAATGTAATGTCATGTCTTAGTTATTTTATATTACGTAAACATTATATCTCTATACTGAACTGTTTTGGAGTTATTCACACCTTTTGACAAGGTGATAAAGCGTGAGTTACTTAGTTCTACATAGCTATGGCACTGCTAAAGCTGGCAATTCCTATGTCTGGAATATTGCCAAGTTTTATGAAAAAGTGAGAATTAGTCTCAGAATCTGGTACTAAAGCTATAAATGTGTTATAGTCTGTTCAAGTACAATGTTATATTTACAGCTGAGACTGATAAACAGCCTGCCATGTATGACAATAAATTAAAATCAATTCTCTCCAATAGTGGTGGTAAGGCTTTGCTGCTGAACTTGAAAGTGTTTCTCTCTAACAATGCAACTTATCTACTTATTATTTGTGATGTCTGCGGTGTTTCTTCTGCAAGTTTCAAGAGTTCCATATGCTAATTTCTTTCTTAAATCTCTTGTTCACAGTTTTTTCTGCGCTATGGGCGGGCAGCTATTACTTTGCATAGAGAACTGTCTTGGATAAGTTCACTGTACATAGTCTATGTAAAGATATGAGTATGTATCACTCAAGTTGTTCATGACATTTTCTATCATTTTCACTGCTGAGAACAATGTTCCTATGCAATTTTTAATGTGTTTCTTACACGATTAAGTTTTTTATTACAAAGGAACTAATTTTTTAGCTGAACCAGAAATTCCGCTGGTTCCAAGATTGAAATCTATTTTAAAAAGTGATGCTGGTAAAGTTTTCTACTTTTAAAATACGACATCAAGTCATTTTCTCTCAATTTCTTTTGCTCACTTTAGTTGGTTTTTTGCCTGCACCTTAACAAACAATATAGATGTAGTGAAATTAGCGCTAGTTTGCTAAGCTATTTTAGCTACACTAAGAAAAGCTTTCTACAGCACAGCCAGTGCTAACTCTGGCACTTGGCAATAGTTGGTGCTAGTGAACAGGTGTAATTTTAAGAGAGCAAAATAAGTAAGTTATTTACATTAATTATATTGTTTCCTTTTTTGTTTATTGTTTATTTATGTTTTTCCTAATCATGTAAGTTTGAATTGCAATAATTGTAGTCTTGACGATGTCAATAGGATGTCAATAGAAGTATAATAAAACATAATAAAGGACATCAGTGAAGAGTTAATGCTCAACTCAAAGCCTAGTTCACTAGGCTTTGAGTTGAGTTGAGGCTTCTATAGCCTAGTTCACTAGGCTAGTTCACTACAATAGAGGTGCTGACTTCATCATTAAAACACCCCTTGTTTCACCTTGAAATTTTATATATAGTATATCTATGCTAATTTCATGAAATACCACACGAAACTGTATCATGGTTTATATTGTAGCATCCAATAGCCAACCCAAAACACCTCTCGGTAGAAAAAAGTCTGTTAAACTTGGAGCAAATAAATCTGACCCATTTGCCGATTATGAAGAAGTCATAGGTGTGTTTCATTACACAAATGTTATGTTGTTTTTTTCATGTAGTGACCTAAAACTATTAATAAATCTGAAGGCTAAAATATGGAGGTACCTAGTTGTATATTTTTATAATGTTACAAACAAATTAAGTTGCTATTAGAATAATAATTTGACCGGTCAGCAAACTGATCTATTAGGTTGGGTAACAGGGGATAACAGTTCCCTACTACAATTGGTTTTGGCAAATACAAAAAAGTAATTAGAGTAACTCTGAGGTCTCAACTCACTAGAGAAAGGCTGTATGAGTCTGAGCACCTGCTAACAACTCATTAAGAGAAAACGGCAATTTTGAGTACCCAACCCTTTGATCTGATCACTAGGATCTGGTAGTTTACTTGGTTACTTATTAAAAATTTAAGTCATTATTAGCAATACACTATGAAGCTGCTGCAAGTTATTTTTTTTTATTAAATTTCCATCCAATTTTACTGACTAATATTTTATCAGTAGCAATCTGGAGAATGTAGATTAGGTATAACCTAACAGTATTTTGGGCGATAAGAATGCATCTCCTCAAGGGTTTTTAAGCTCATGTTTTGCTGCAAAACATAGTATAAGTTGTCCAATTTTTTTGCTATTTTAAATAAGTTTTGGCATTCAAGTAAACTTTCATTTGATTGGTAAAAAAAATTTTTAAGTTTTTATAAGCCCCAAAACTATGTAGGAAATCACCCTACGGCCTACAGTATATGATAGACTAACATTCTTGTCAGTTTTTACCTGCATATATGTCTAAATACAATAGACTAATCTAGTAAATCATGTCAATGATGCACATCAAAATAAGGAAAGCAAATTTGTTGGACAAAATTACTAATTCTAGCACGTATTTGAACAGGGTGCCCAACATGTTTATACTAGTATTGTTTTATTAAGTGATTTTTGTTGTAAGAGGTAGCTCATCCTAACAGTGTAGTTGAGAATATGTTGCACTTTTTGTAAATTCAATAATTCAACGTCAGTTCGCTTAGTTCAGTAAAATTAAAAAGAAAAAACTTTAAAATTAGGCTGATAGTTTCAAAATTTCCACTATCATTCATATGACAATAGCATTACTTTGTGTTTGAGTCTTTTGTTTTGCTGATTTCTATTGACATTCAGGCCCATTGTGTCCCGACTGTATAATTTGGCATCTTTTGTATTTTGAGATTTTTATTTTGTTGTACGTGTAAGACTTGCTGTTTGCTTGTTCTTACTAATTGGCCAGCACATGATATTCGGAATAGTTTATCAATATATACCTACGTAAGTGAGTTACTATAAAAGTAACATACTTGGAGTATTCACATATACGTGAGATGAGATGAAGTACGTTCAGGCTGCTATGGAACTTGCTTATATATCAGTACACAAGCTCAACGATACAGTAGAACTTTGCATTGTAGATTCTGACGATGAAAGGGAAAAAGAACGACAAAAGATAAAAGCCAAGAAAGATGCCATAAAACAGGTCAGTGATATGTTGGCAATAATTTATCATTCATCAATAATTTATAGCATTGTAAGAGTGTTCACTTTTTTAAAGAATTTTTTGTTGATTTATAATATGTATGTTTGTTGCACTTGCATATGGATTTTTTTAAATGTGATTTAATATTTTTAATTGTAGGCTCATCGTAATTTGCTAAAGAATATTGAGGTAAGCTGTTTAAACTGTAGTTGGTTAATACTAGAGTAATTATCCATAATACCTGAATATCACCTTTAATCATTTTTGTCCCAAGATACCTTAACTAAACCATTTTCTATCAGGCATGGATATTTCTGAGTCTGATGCTTTTCCACCAAAGGCCACTTTTCACATGTCTCATACACAGCTACTCTCAACAGTTGTGACAGTAATGAATATGTAATGTTCACGGTGATGAATTGCATAACATATAATTTAATTGTTTATCTCAGCTTCAGACTGAACCCAGCGGGGTAAGGTGATAAACTTGCTCAAACGCTTTACAAGCTCTAAAACATTGTCGCTGGAATTAAAGCCCATAGCTTTTTTATTTGAGATGCGTGTATTCTACCAACTATGTCACCCTGACATCTAAATTTAGAGAAAATTAATTGATTTTGGTTTTTTCTACTGCAGGCATATCCTGGAAAACCTATCAACAGAGACCCACCATCTAAGTTACTTCAAGAAAAGCCAAAGGCTCCACCTGTAGAGGCTGATGCTTCTGCGAAACCAGCAGAAAAAGATCTGCCTGCTGCTACTAAAGTGAAATCTGAACCAAAGTCAACTCCCGCAAAGACAGCAGTTTCTAAACTTGAAACTAAACCCAACAAAGGAGCCAAGCCAGCTTCAGAACCTAAATCACAGGACACGAAATCTTCAACTCGACAGGGGGAACCAAAGTCTTCCACGTCGCAAGAGGATTCAAAACTTGCTGCAGCAGTAGAAGAACACAAGTCAGAAGAAGGGTCACGACCCTCAACCCCCCAGGAAGAACCTAAACCACCTCAAGTTGAAGTGACACCAACAGAGCAAGGTAATTTTATGTTTCATTAACTTTTAAAATGGTTTCTTTAAATTGTAATACTTATAACACATTATAACAGGTTAAATAATTCTTACCGATATTTGTTAGTAATTACATATATTTGTAAGTCATGATTTGCAGAAGTGCCCATCAAAAAGAAGGTGAAGTTGAAAAAGCAACTAAGAAAAGCTGGTGCTAAGGGAACTGATGATGTTGATTTTGACTTGTTGTTTGGTACAGATAAGAAATTAGATTCAAAAGCTGTAAGTAAATTACCTAACATATGCCATGAACATGACATGTACTCAATTTTTTATATAATATATAATCTCTTGCATTAGTATAGACTCTAATTGAAGCTTTAATTGATAGTGAGGTCTTCAACATAATTGAAATTTTTACTTCAGTGTAAAGTCATGAAATGCTCGCACATTGACACTATTTTAAGACCAAACCAGATGAGGTTGAAAGTCCGAAAAAGAAGAACAACGAAAAGGAATCACCTGATCAACAAAAACCTAGTGAACCAGAAGTGAAAGCTGCAGACGTTGCAGATGTAGATAAGAAAGAACTTGGTCCGCATACTGCTGAAACTTCAGCACCTGGCAATGTCTCACGGACTGATACTAGTCAAACAAAATCCCAGGATATCTCTCAACTACCAGACCAGTCATCTTCCAGTCAACCAGAGCAGGTTCCAGTAAAGACAGCAGAGCTCGTAGCTGATGTCAAACCAGTAAACAATGAGAACATTAAACCTGCTATTCCATCAACTCATTCGAGATCTAAAGATGTAAGTCTGTGTTTGTTTGTTAAATTAAAAATTCTTTGCATGTTTGCTTTTTTCTATTTATTTATGAGACAATGGTTTATTTTTAATAGGAGCCAAAAGATAGGAAAAGCTCAAATGAAAATCAGTTGGCCGAAAAGTTCCCAGAAAAGAAAACTCCCGCTGTGAAACCTCTAAACAAAAAACCACCAGAAAAAAAGACTCCTGTGAAACAGAAGTCACCAGAGAAGAAGCCTCAAGTAATTCCTTCTAAGAAAGGAAAGAAAAGTTCTGATGAATTGGAGACATTCAACAAAACACTTTCCCCTAAACCACCAGCAGAACCATTTTTATATAGTGGCAATACAGCTATCTGGGAGGCTGCAGAACAGCTACAGCAGCAGATACCTAAACCTGACAGCAAAGTGCTTCCTCCTCCAGAATTCAAGGAAGACCCAAAATCAGAAGAGGAGCCAAGTACAGTGAACTTGTCTAATACTGATGCCGAAACTGCTAGCATTCCAAAAGGGGAACCTACGACACCAGCAAAAAAAGCTGTTGATAAAGTAAATGTTAAAAAAACAGTTGATGCCAAGAAAAAACCGATTGGTAAGCAGTCTGTTGATAGTAAAACCAAATTAGAAACAACCACTCCAAAATTTGCACCTCAAGAGAAGAAAGTTGATGCGGATGCTATAAGCGTGCCATCAGCTCAACCTGAATCTCCAAAAAGACAGGCTGAGAGCATTGTCAGTGTGCCTCCTGCCAAGCCTCTCACACCAAAGAAGTTACAAGCTGAAATTGCTGAGCCACCTAAGAAAGTTACAACTGAGAAACCTAAAGTCAAGCCTGTAATTAAGCCAACTAAGCTCAACTCAGATAATAAAGTAGTAGAGCCAAAATCGGTTAAACCTAAACCTTCAGTTGGAAGTAAAGTTACATCCGGTAAAGTATCTGTTGAACCTTCTAAACCCAGTGTAAAAGTTGGAGTACCTCAACCAAAGCCTAGCAAGCTTCCAGAAAAGTCATCGGCTCAGACTGAAATACCTAAAAAGAGATCAGTTGTTAAATCTGATGACAAAATTTCACCTCAAGGTCAGCCTCCACCCAAGACATCCAAGAAATATGGTGTTGAAGCTGATATGCAGAGAAGTGAAGAAATTCGAAGAAGTAGAGATCTACCGAATGGTAGAGTTATCCCCTTTGGTTATCAGTCTCCTCAAAAGTCAACTCTCTCTGCAAGAAATGAAGCTTCTGCTCCTACATCTCCCAGGCCAGCTTCAAAATCTGTAGCTGCAAAGACTACACCAATTATTAGGAAACAGCCAGTTCCAGTGAGTTTTTACTTAATTCTACTTTGAGAAACTTTTCATTGGCTGCAAGTATAAATTGTCTTGCTCAACTCAATGTTTTGCATAAGGAAGATAAATCCTAATGACAAGTTGTATAAAGAGAATGGTAGTTTTAGCTGTTGCATGGCCATAATTAGTGTTCTCACAGGTAGACTCATTATAAGTTTAACTCAAGTATTTATTTGCTAGACTGTTGTTATATTCAAGTGATAATTTAAATAAATATGTATACTTTCTTTAGTTTCATGATCAATTGTGTATAAATATGTTTTGAGCAGCCTTAATACTTTTTTCTATTATCATGTTTTAGTTTTTACCATATCAGCATCGCATGGTAAATCAATGACCGTAGTAATAGTTATATAATTTGCTGTTCTAAGTTTCCCACTAGAAATGCAGTTTCTATTTTACTCATTTGAACAATTGTATATGGACAAAAATAATTTTATACATTTGTAATTATATGTATAAATGAAAACCTTAGCCTGCTTAGTTTAGTAGTTGTATGCATTGCATTTCTAAAAGATAGATATATGGGACTAATGTGCAATTACTTTTTACAGAAACAGCAAACCAAGGAAACATCTCAGAAACCAGCTGTGAAACCTGCAGCTCTGTCCCGAGAACCAACTCAAGTATCAAAGAAACTGGCAGTTGATGATGAAAAGCCCTCTAAATCTGCAACACCTGGACTAGAAATTGGCAATAAATCTAATAGTTTCCCTCAAGAACCTTCGACAGAGATTCAATCACCAAATGAGGCCACACCTGGTAAGTTAATAACTCTCAAAAATATATGATTCAAAATGGCCTTTTGAAATTTGTGTCGGTTTTTAACAAATCGAGTCTATAGATATAGTTTAAAGACTTTAAATGTTTTGATGAAGTGAGATTTCAATTACTGACAAATTAATTTGTTTCTTTGAAAATAAATCAATAAAAATTCGCTTTAGAATTACTCGAAATGATTCACCTTACAATTGAAGACTAGATGGCACTTTTCCAGCTAGTTTTGCTATGTCGATAATTTCTAATAATTCTAGTCTATATTTAATCGTTTGTTTTCACAACTAGAAACTAAACCAGTAAAAGAGCCAGTTGAAGAAGGCAAGCCTGAGGCTAAGCCGGTAGCAAAAGCTGAGGTGACTTCTTCACCACCCAAACCGCCATCCGTCTTTCGCAAGTTTCTAAACTTGTTCAGTTTTGCAAAGAAGTCTACCCCTGAATCGCAACCGCAACCAGAAACCAAAATGGAAGTGAAACCAGAGCCTAAGCCTGAACTAGAGAAAGAATTAGAGAAAGAACCAGAAAAAGCACCAGAAGTTGAATTAGAAAAAGAACCAGAGAAAGAAGACAAACTGGAAAACTTAGTACCAACTGCTGGTGAGAGTCAGTAATACAACTTAAAGTAATATATTATAATATTATATATTCATATTTACTTTTTAAATAATTTCTAAACGTGAGGTATATTCCAGTTTTGCATTCACAAATACTATTTATTGTGAGTAAACATTTATAATTAGTTGTGAATATAGTTTGTATTTCTATAATGCATTATCTTTAGTTTTATATGAATTCATAGAGCAACTCCTAAACAGATGAAAAATTGTCAAATAATTATTTTCTAGCAAAAGAATCTGAACCCGAGATCTCGAAAAAGTTGGGCAAGACAGTTAAAATTAAAGATGAAGGTAAAAGTTCTGCTAAACATCATTCTTTAGAGCGGCAGCCACGACTTCCTTCAAGGCAGCGCACCAGATCAGTGTCTCTCAACAGAACAGACCAGGTATTGCTCAATCTGCAATCCGGAAATATTAGTCGGTTTTAAATTACTTTTTTTATTGTCTTCTCTGTCATTAATTCATCCAATTTTTTTATTACTATTTAATTTATTTTAGACGAAGAAATTGAAAAAAGAGAAGAGTGTTGTTTCAAAGCCATCTCGAGAAAGTACTTCAGTTTCTCTCTCAAGAGAATCCACTAGACTCTCTCGGCAGGATACCATCACCTCAAGAAAATCAGGTCCATCACGTGAGAACACAACTCTTACTAATAAACCAAACAAAATGGCGCCCAAGAAATCTAGCACTGCTCCAACAAAAGTCAAATCAAAATCCCAAACTCCTTCTGCTGTCCAGAAGTCTACAGAAAAAGGTAATTCACGAAAAACTGTGGCTCCCTATTGGATATTTTTCTTCTTGAGACTGCTTTAAATGTTTTAAATATTAGAGTAGTTATTCATAATATAGTTTTTTATTTATAGAGTCAAAGCCTGAAGTCGAGTTGAAACTTGAAGATTCAAAATCGTTACCTCTCAAAGATGAAAAGACCAAAGGCAAAGGTAACCTTGATATATTACACAATATGTTTACTGCTTTACATGGTATTTTAGAGTGTGTATTGTGTGCTGTATGCATATCTATATATTTGTGATGGAGTAATAGTTGTAATATATGAGTACATAACAATGTACACATATCCACTTTAAATTTTGAGAAAAGTTGTTCTAACCCATTAGTAAAATAAGTTTCTATGATGAAATAATTTTTGATTTTTAGTGTTACATTTCATTATATTTTATCTTCCAACTTTATTAGCTCCAGTGAAGACAACTTCCAACAAAGGCAAAGCTAAATCACCTCCAAAGGCTGAGAAAAAAGAGGATGCGACTAGACCAGAAGCTCCTGAGCCAGCTCTGTTTTTGAAAGGTGAACTTTGCACTAAAATATTAGGAACATAAAAGCTAAATGTCAAGCTGATTGAGACTTATCTAAATACAATGTATTATATTTTGTATGTAGTTTTGTTCAACGGCAATGCTGTGTGTAGTTCTAAGTCTCTTATTATTAGAAAGTGTTGCTTATGTCTTGCTCACCCTTACTTTATGTATACTGAAAACTTGGGAGAAAATCTGCTATATAGTTGAAGACGCTTTTTTCACTGAGTTTTGTATAACTCTAACACTAAATAATAGTTTCTTGTTCTAATACATGTTCTGACACAAATTAACGGTTACTATTGCATAATCTATAATATTTGATTCCTCAGCAAGCATAGTTTTTAGAATTGAGGTGAAAGCTATTTCATTTCTTTGATCAGGTCGTGTTCAGAATAGCATTGTGTCTTTTGTACCTTGCTTCATTATTGCTAATTATTCTGACATTTCGAAACATAATGCTGAAAATCAATTTTTATTCTATAGTGGCAGTTTCTGTAACAAGTCAGTAGTTGCTATTTATGCATAAATAATCTATAACAAGGCTTTCAGCCAGCATGCCCCTGATCAATGACACTCATAGCTGATAATTCAATGAATGCAATTGGTGATCATGTGTGTACAATATAATGTTGGTATGCAATTAAACAACATTATTTGTTAGCTTGCATGACAACTAGTAGCATGCTGCTCCTGGCATCTGAGCATCGCTGCTTGCTTAGACTATAGCTGCATCTACCGTAGATTGATATTATTAGAATGATTTACCAATGATATTAAATATCTAGTCTTCATTGATTCTACATCTCACCTTTCTGTTATGTAAGTTCCTTAAAGTATATTATTTCTACACAAGCTTATATTTGTTTTATGAAATTTATGAAATTAATTTTGTTTTTTGTTAGATGACATCCGGCCTGATTCGGGCTCGAGATTCCCACCTATTGAACGCAGCTACAGTCGCGAAGATTCATCCAAGAGCATCAAGTCAACTTCCTCTTCAGTCTCACTTCCACCTATATTACCTGCTATGTACGTGCTTAGCTCTTCTTTATTGTGTGTGTAGAGTATATTTGGTGTAGTGATTAACAGGGCAGTTTGTACCTCATATGGTTTCTCACTTCAGGACTTCTGATGAGAAACCTGCTGAAGAACCAGTTCAGACAGAGGAGCGAAGTCCCTCCTTACCAAGTATACACAGCATTAGCTCTAATGATTCAGGTAATGTAGTCCGGTTGTATTCACACTTTCACAATACAATTTTTAGGATTTTTTTTAATTTTTCTTGAAAAAAAATTTCACGTATAATTTTTTCTGCGATCAACATTATAGCTTTGTTTCCTACTAGTCCTTAATTTAATTTTGATGTTAATGTTAATAGTGCTATTAAATTTCCAACAACATGTCAGAGGCTGTCTGCGTATACCTTACTTATATTTTTAAGCATTGTGTCATATATTTCATGTAAGCTTTTATTCATAGGTATCACAGTAGATAGAGGTGGTCACAAGTCACCCACAATGACGCCCATCAAAGAAGAAACTCCACGAGCTACTTCCTCTGGTATAGATAAGAAAAGTACTGAGGTCACACCTCGTAGGCAGCAGTATCGACCTCCACAAGACCCATTCTCATTCTACAGTATGATTATTTCTCGTATTAAACTCACGTACAATGATGTTATAGACTTTTGGAAGATCAGTTGTTGAGAAATTAGTGTTAGTGTATTTTGCTCTTGTGTCCTACACAAGTTTGACATATACTAAGTTATGAACATGCAGTCAAACTATGTAGTTTGTTGCCTAATTTTGTGTATAGAGCAGTTGTTGTGAAACAATCTGCTTGTGTTAAAATAATTTGCATATCTGTGTGCTTGCTTGATTCCTTGTTTACTTGACTTGTTATTTACCACTTCTTGCTGCAGTCTTCTATATATAAAACACTGTAATAGTTTGGCTTGACTTTTCTGTCTAATTATATAGTTAAATTCATGTATTTTTAGACAAGCACAACCTCAGCAGCAATGATGACATTATGGCCAGGTTCTTGCAAGAAGCTAAGAAAGAGTTGGAAGAAGAACTACAACGCTCCGATAAACGTCAAAAGCAAAAAAGAAAGGCCAAGACGCCGCCCAAGCATTCCAATGTTCTACCTGCGAGCACGCACAGCACTGATTATCCTGTTTTCCGACTTGCTCCACACAAGCATATTTTGGGTGAGTTTTAATGTCTGTACTGGCAGCTGACAGTTACAATGCTCTAATTAGTTGCATCATCTCTAAGAAGATAAATACTTTATTGTTGTTATGTAAACGTGTCAATGTGATACAACAAAACGTTATGCAATAAGTAATTATAACAATAGAGTCATTCGAATAGGAAAATGACATGTATTGTCATGATCACTTAACTCAACTCTTAATATTGAAACAGTTGTTGCTGTTATTTTCAAAATTGATTTTTTTTTTCAACTGATATATTAATGTAAATATGTGTGTACATTTCTTTTTTGTTTTTCTAGGTGGCGGAACTGGCAGTTTTGTTATTCCAATAACTGGACCTGTTCCGGAACCTTCCAAGTTTGAACCAATCAACTTCCAGAAAGCAAAAGCATTGAGAAGAAGTGGCTCACTGCCCAAGTTTGACTTCCCATCTCTGATGGATACTCCTGAGTTACTTCCTGTCACGCCTCGACTTGTCCACTCGTCAGAACACCACCACCAGTCGGATGAGGTGAGAGAAGATGTGCCTCTGCTTCAGTTATTAAGTTTAACTAATTCTTCTGTTACTGATAAATGACTCATCAGTTATGCATAACTTGTACCAATATGTTCTCTCTTGAAGTATTGTATTACTTGGCATATCAGCTTTTAAAAAAAGAACACTCAACTAAAAACTTTACTTATATATATTATACATCTGATCTGTTGATGATGTGACTTATAGATAAGGTTGTATTTGCAGTCACTTCATAAAAAGAAAGTTGCATGGAATGACCATTCTAGTAGAAATGAATCCACTCCAGAACCTAAACAGCTCCACTCTAGTCCATTTAGTAAAGTGGTGGAGAGTGATCATGTAAGTGCTTACTCACTTACTTACTTACTCACTTACTTACTTACTTACTTACTTACTTACTCACTTACTTACTCACTTACTCAATTACTTACTTACTTACTCACTTACTTACTCACTTACTTACTTACTCACTTACTCACTTACTTACTTACTTACTCACTTACTTACTCACTTACTCACTTACTTACTTACTTACTCACTTACTTACTCACTCACTTACTTACTTACTCACTTACTTACTCACTTACTTACTCACTTACTTACTTACTTACTTACTCACTTACTTACTTACTTACTCACTTACTTACTTACTTACTCACTCACTCACTTACTTACTTACTTACTCACTTACTTACTCACTCACTTACTTACTTACTTACTCACTTACTTACTCACTCACTTACTTACTTACTCACTTACTTACTCACTTACTTACTCACTTACTTACTTACTTACTTACTCACTTACTTACTTACTCACTTACTTACTTACTTACTCACTCACTCACTTACTTACTTACTTACTTACTTACTCACTCACTCACTTACTTACTCACTTACTCACTTACTTACTCACTTACTTACTTACTTACTTACTCACTTGCTTACTCACTTACTTACTTACTCACTTACTTACTTACTTACTTACTCACTTACTTACTCACTTACTTACTTACTTACTTACTCACTTGCTTACTTACTTACTTACTTAATCACTTACTTACTTACTTACTTACTCACTTACTTACTTACTTACTCACTTGCTTACTCACTTACTTACTTACTCAGTTACTTGCTTACTTTCTTACTCACTTACTTACTTTATATACAAAGGTTGATTCGCAGTCTTATACTGTTTATGTATTCACATTATTGTTTTTCAATATGGTTATTTTTGTAGTATTGCACTGCATACACTTGCTGTGCCAACTTAAAAAGTGTCATAATATTATATAATGCATTTATGTAATCATATATCATGATGCTAGAATTACTTGAGGTAAATGCTAACTATTTTAGTAGGTGTCAAATTGTTGACTGGAAATTTGCAATATGTACTTTATACTACAATTAATGGACTAGTGTACATCTATACTACTACATACTGTACGTGTAATGAACTAGTGTACACATATGCTACTACACACTGAATCGTATCATATTGATTTGTTTTAGGAGGATGAAGAAGCACAACCAGAGCCAATTAAAAGTTCGTTCGCAGCTAATAGCCCTCGTAGGAATCTCAACGATCATGTTCATGACATTCAGAAGAGTATGGACAATTCTCTGAAAAACATTATCGCAGCATTTAATGAGAGTAATAATAGAAAACTCCAAGCAAGACAGCAGTTGGAAAAAGCTGTACATAGACGTGTAAATTATACATCCCCGCCTGCTTTTCAATACTAGTTTGATTAGCTTGTATTAAATCAATTAAAATATTTCTTGTTTTATTTTTAAAGTATTTTAACTTACTCGTTTTTCAAAACTATAACATGCCATACAAGCTAAGTTGTACTACACATAGACTATATACAGTATGCATATGTGTTAATATGTCAAATAATTTGGCTTGATTTTGAACTACTAAACTATACACCCAGCTATATGTTATGATTATAGCTATTTATAGAAATTATAATTATATGTAGATATCATATGATACTGGACATTTACGGGCACAACATGCACATTTTCTTGTGTGAAAAGGTGCATTGCATAATACAACAGTGCATATATAAAATATAACAAGTTTTGCTGTTACAGTTTGCCCATACCAATTTTTGGTCAAACTAAATGAATATATATTTATTAATTGTTGCATGGCCGTGACTGCTGATTATAAAATTGCTCAATTTATTTTTGTAACATTTATAATTTATGTGTTTGCAACATGCATTCCCTTATTACAAATATCTGTAAATTTCATTATATCCAAATAATTAAACTTATTTCTAATGACCATAAGGCATTAACTCATTGTTCTAGTTATTTTTTATTACGCTTCTATTCTTTACATGATTATGCTTATTACTCTTATGTATGAATATGTAAATATTCTAATAAATTAATTGCGAAACTTTAAACAGAGACTTGCGTTGAGGGTACTATATTACAGGTTCATTCTGTTATTGTTCCACTTTATTGTTGATGGTTTTGATTAAATACACTGCAACACTGTTTTCTTGCATCTTGTCAAAAACTTATATTGTATAGCATAATTACTAGAATTTCTTTTTACAGCAGGTGAAAATAATAATAATACTAATCAAGTAATTTTAGAAGCCCGCAGCAGGTCATTAAGATCTGTGCTTAGCTTTGACAGCTGACGGTTTCCATATATGACTTTTTTATGCTTATCATTGCTTTATTTATGCTGTTGCTATGCAATTAATTTATAGTAATAATATTTCAAAATTTAAAAGTGCTGTTGGTAAGTGCTATTGAGAACTGCTAGCAAATTTTATTAATGTTTAAAAACAATAAAGAAGGAATGCAATGTCTACAACATGCATGGTTTATATATTTTTGAAATGCATTTATTAGTCATGCTAATGAAGCATTAATTTTATGAGTAATAAACAAATAAAACAGTTCAGTAATTCAATTCATTATTAAAAACCCAAGACTTCAAGCTGAATAGATAAAGACATTATCAAGTATCTTGTTTGCTTTCTATTACACTAGATACTATAAACATTCACATTGTTCAAATTTCCTATATACAATATAATAGTAGGTATTGCTTTTACTATGAGATGCCTCATTGCAACTATAATCATGTTATCTACTTGGTGATTGTCTTTAAAGAGAAACCATTTGAACTAACAGCTGTAATAGGTTTCATCAACAATCAACCCTATTGAATTATTCAGCAATAGTATAATTCATTGCACCATTTTCAGAAAACTTTTAAAACTTGAATGTAGTTTTCTCCTAAAAAGGTGTGTTTATATGCTAAAACACCTCTTAAATCTGTACCTTTACATCTTGTCAGTGAGTAACAAAATTTATATTATGCTGATAAATAATACAATGTCACTACATAGTATGTCATATTGCACCACAATAATCAGTATCGATCACTGGTATACGCATATTATATTAAATAAATTCACTCACTTTCTAATCAATTCACTACAATTTATTTACCAACTATATCTTCTTTGGTAGCCCTCATAATTAAATCTGGACTCAAAACCTGAAAAAAAATCATCAGTTCTATTATATTTCATGTGGCTTATATTTTGTCAATTGTTGCTGATAGAAACTCGCAGGTTAATAATCAAGTGAATATGTTAATACTTAACATAAACAAAAAGTATATTATACCCCTTTGGTTATAAATACAACATATCAGTTTAAAGCATGCATTTACTCTTAATTGAAACTGCATTAAAGCAAAGAAATATATCGTAAATGCATATATTGCAACTATAACTTACTTTCGCTTTCACCATTGTTATTGCCATTGCCATTTCCATTACTGCCTCCTGTATTTCCACTTCCATTATTATTCCCATTATTTCCATGGCTGTTACCATTACCATTAAAGTTGCCATTGTCTCCTCTCTGATTACTACTACCATTGTTATTTCCATTTTTTCCATCGCCATTGCCATTACCATTAAAGTTGCCATTTTCTCCTCGCTGATTGCTGTTACCGTTGTTATTCCCATTTTCTCCAGCTTCATTCCCATTACCATTGGCATTGCCATTGTCCCCGCGTCTGTTGCTTTGACCATTTTCATTTCCATTGGTTCCACTCTTGTTATCATTCCCATTAACATTGCCATTATCACCATTTCCATTGAGGTTACCATTTTCATTACCATTTTCTCCTTCATTATTGCCATTGCCATTTCCATTGCCGTTTTCTCCTCTCACATTATTGTTTCCATTATCATTGCCGTTTTCACCATTCAAGTTTTGTCCCCCATTATCATTTCCATTAACTCCTCGTTCATTTCCATTACCATTAACATTCCCATTTTCACCATTTGCATTGTTATTTCCATTAGAATTTCCATTTTCTCCTCTGTTATTATTATTACCATTAGCGTTCCCATTAGAGCCTTCTTCATTGTTGCTGCCATTATCATTACCATTTTCACCCCTTGTGTTACTGTTGCCGTTAGCATTACCATTGTCACCTCCATTGTTATTGTTCCCATTGACATTGCCATTTTTTCCTCTACCATTGCTATTTCCATTATCATTGCCATTTTCACCATTTTTGTTATCATTGCCATTGTAATTTCCATTTTCACCTTTTGAATTTTCATTGCCATTTGCATTACCATTCTCCCCATTTTTATTGTGGTTGCCATTGCTATTACCATTGCTGCCATTTCCATTAGTATCACCATTACCATTGCCATTTTTGCCATCCTTATTGGAGTTTCCATTTGCATTACCATTTACTCCGTCGTTGTTGTCATTACCATTTCCATTACCATTAATGCCATCAGCGTTTCCATTGCCATTGACATTGCCATTAGAACCATCAGTGTTCATATTTCCATTTGCATTCCCATTCAACTCTCCCATGTTTTCATTGCCATTGAAGTTGCCATTTGTACCATTATTATTATCATTACCATTTATGTTACCATTTTCTCCACCTTTATTGAGATTTCCATTATTGCTTCCGCTAGTTTTCTCGGTGGGATTTCTCCAATCATAGTCTTGCCAGCTTCTTTCTTAATAACAAAATAGCTTTGCTATTATATTGTATCAAATAATATAGTAAGAGACTCAGCTTGTCTGTAGAGCTCTGTAGTATCTACTTAAAAAGTTGTGAGTTGCAATGGTTATTGTGTTCATAGAGCTCATTTACACTGCTATATTATATTATTTTTATTGTTCTCAAAATTTAATAATTCACTAATATATTAAAAAAGTGCATGTAGTCATTTTGTGCTATGTTAACAGTTATTACACTTAAAAATATTTGTCTAACAGCTAATATAAAACTTTGAAAAAAATTTAGTAGGATTTCATATACTGTCTAATGAGACATAGAATCATTATGATGATCATATACATCAATATATTACTTAATGCATATAATATACTTTGTACAATGCAATTGTGTATATTATTTTGTCTAAACTTGAAAAAATTGTGGGGCTCATATCACTGCATTAAAAACTAACAGAAGCAAGATAAAAGCTCCCTTCACAGAGCAGTTCTAATAGATGAGATGCATTGTAATCATTGCACACATACTGTAACTGGACAATCACTTGCTAATACTGAGAAGACTTTATAAACTTACTCAAGCGGCTGTTTACTGTACTGTCAGAAATAGGCATTCCATCTATCAGCAGTCCAGAGAATAATGCCAATGCAATAGATACTTGGCCCATTATTTTGAAAGCACCTAGAAAAAAAGTTGATTTCACTTAAGATCATCTCATTGGTTTAAAAATAAGTAGGTGCATTAAGTATAATATGTATTTTATATTATTTTGCATTCGTATGACTAATTGTGTAAATAACTATTTGTTGGAACACTGCACTAGTATGCTTAAATGTGTTACTTAATGTAATTCATTATAAACTTTAAAACAACTAGTTGCATATAACTTAGCCAGATATACAGTTTACAAGATTAGCTTTTATAAAAGTTTCCTTTTATTTACAATGTCACAGAAGAGCAATAATTTTTTACATAACACTTTTATACAGCTAATAAATAAACTTATAAAATCGCACAGCTCACTCTATAGTATGCAGCACATTATAAAATTGTATAGACTTCCTACAAAAAAGCTCATATAGCTTGTACTATAAAACCGCATACCCAGATGCAACAAATTTACAACCCAACACTAGTATAACTAGCATAGCCATATTTCTTCTGAATATTTTTAAAAAGTTTCAATAGTTGTCATTAAATTATAGCTTTATATTTTTTGTTTTTTTTTTGCAATATGTCTTATAATATTAATACTTACAGACAGCCATGTTCGATGTGTTGTGTACAATAATCTGGCTCTTAATACCAAGCCCAACATTCAGCATTCATATTTATATACTTAAAGGGGGTGCCTTGTTCTACAAGACTTTGGTGAATCATTCTTGTGGATGTGTCACATGTTTTTTGCCAATAATTGTTTATGGTTCCGTGCATATCCCGTCCTGTGCTAAATTGTATCCGCTAGATTAAAATAATTTTACGCATCACCAACTTAAATTATGTAGATTAGAGGTTAATATATTACTCAGAGTTGAATGTCTTTAATGGTGGAGGCATAAAACTGGTATCAAAGTCATTAATGGTTCAATTTGTCTCCATAAACTCAGCGTAGCTTATCCACTTGTTGGTAATCAATGAAAGTAAGTATAACATTTTATGGGCCAGTTAGTAATTAACAGCGTCTTTACACCCGTATACACCTACACGCAGTAGTTATAAATGTGAAATCATGAAAAGATTTAATGCTACAGATGATTTTAAAAAAATAAAATCATGAGTGTTTGAAATCCTTACAGCCTTGTGCAGACTATTTTACATTAGCTTTATAAGTTACTTCTATGTACATTTTTTTCAAAGATGCGTTGGCAAGTTCAAAAGTGGGTAAATACTATACTTAGTGATCAGTGTCTTTAGCTATAAGAAATCTTGTGTGAACTCCTCAAGGATGCAGACTGGTTTCTAAGCAGCAATGGCCTGTGCCCTTCACCATGCTGGCAGCAAGGTTTAAGGATTTCAGCTGCGTCTTGAAAGCATTCACAACTAGATTTGCTCTTAATGACATAATTTTAAATAGCCTTGCTAGGATTTGAACCCATGACCTAGCGCTTTCTACCCCACATTCCAACCACTAAACCACTGGCTGCTTCATTTTATTAAACAGTCCCAATGGAATAAAAAATCCATTAGCAATTCTAAACATGTGATATGCTGTGATAAAAATAAAAGATACAAATATGCTATACAACAACTGCATTATGTGTTCTGAAAATTGATAATTTTTAAAAGATATTAAATAAAAATCGGTGTTTTTCCGAAAATAAGACTGCTTTCAAGTTAGTTTCTATTATCAAAATTTTAATATGGTATAGGCCTATAGAATACTTTGAGTTTTAAGTAAAAGACTTGCAAACTTGGGTTGGGAGTAATTCTAAACCCTCAGCTATGTTTATCAATGCATGTTAAAATTGAGAAAATATAACAATTGGCATGTCACACTCCAGCACTGTAGTTTTACTTCTCTGTATAAAATAAAACATATCACATGTAGGCCTGTATATTTATATTATACATACTTGTATATACATAAGTTCAGTATTCAGTCAGTTTTATACAAGAGTCAATCCAAAACAACTTGTTGTGTTTTAATTTGTAAAACAAATATCTTTTATGAATATTTTGAAGATTAAGGTTCTGACACAGGTGGTATATTGTAAGTTTACACAAGGTATAAATTAGTCAATGTTAGCATAAAACAGATTAAAGCTGTTGAAGTTCTAATACCACTGCATACTTCGTATTGCAATATGACATTTCCTTGTACTTGAGGTAGCAGAATCCAATGACCAACCTAGTGTGAGCTGACAGATGGATTAGCCTTAGGACTAAATGAATCACCAAGAAGATTATCTTTTTTACATAACATAGATTAACGAGATCATTAGCTGCATTAGGTAAAAAATATTAGTTATGAGCAGGAAGAAGCTTGCACAAACAGATATTACACTCTTGCAACAGAAATTGAATGGGAAGCTGTTGTCAGTTATATGAATTCACATTATTATGTAGCCTAATATTATAAAAATCAAATACCAATATACGGTAATAATATATCTAGATTCTCTTTTTTTATTTGCTATTGTTATTTTTGTTATTGAAACTAAATTATAAATAATATGGAAGCTAAAATATCATTTTTGGCTCTTTTCACCTGTTTTTATGCCTCATTCGAATAACAATATCATTAATCAATTGTTGTTTTAGCGTAGCGTAGACATGCCACACACAATGCGTGTGTTGCGAGTAAGAAAATTTATTAGCTAATGATGTTAGCGTTAAACTTTACTGCTTGCCTACAGACGTTCATTTTTAAACTATGTCATCTGCAAAGTGACTTTATATATACTATAAAATCGAAATTGCAAACTATATGAAACTATTTTAATTCAGTTCGCTAAAAGCTAAAACGTGAATTAAAATAAAAAAGTGTGCTCGCTAAATGACAATAAGCCAATTAGATCAAACACGCACAAGGTTGCCGCTCAGCATGTGAGACGCATGAAAATCCCGCACATGACGTCCCATTTGTGGGCTAAACGGGTTTTCTCGCACGTCACGCGGCTGTAAAACGCGTCGTGTGGCCCAATGCTTACTCTTCATGATATTTCTGTGCAAGAAAGAAGATTCCCACTTTACAAGAAAATAACTATTCAAATAAAAAAGTTTATTTTAAATGAAGTTTGGTGAAGGCAATTAATCTTATAAATTGTTATATGCAAGGTGTTATGCAAAGTGTTATATGAGACGTAATCAAAGTAAAACTATCATGCACCTTATATATTTTCAGTTATTTGTAATTCTGTCTTACAGATTTGAGTTTATGGCTGTTGGTTATCAACTTGAGTTGAGGTTTATTAACATATATTTAGATCTACATAGGCACAGCTAACTTATAACCATATCACATTAAATGTTAGAATAATTGTACCCCCAAAAGTATTTTTCCTCAGGCTTAACACCAATGACTATGTATCCATATATATATGCATGTAACCCTAGCACTTGGTTTACAGTCTTTGTTTGAAGTTATGAAATACCATGTTTTGTAATCCCAAGTAGAGTTGTGCCAAAATTTAAGAAGTTGGAAAGATTTGCTGGTTACAGGTGACCTGGTGAACAGATGGATTTTATGAGTGCGCTTCTGGTTTGTACTGGAAATGAAGTCTATATGCAAAGTACTTCTTATTACACAGTGGCACTGATCTTCTGATAACTGTGTATGATTATTTTAACACCTGGCTTTTACCTGAATAACATCAAAAGTAAATGGAGTATATCTTCTGTTTTGGAGTGTGATTCATGAAAAAATAAAATTTATACCATTTAAATTGTTAGGTAAGATTGAGTTAAAACAAGTTTTGAAGCTATAGTAATGGTACCCTGCTCCCACCTGATTGCAAAATTCATACATAAGATAAACAGATTCTTCAGCATTACAGAAGAAGTGAAAACATTCATTATATATAAATAATTCAACTATAAATGCATAATACATAGTAGAAGGACAAGTTCTATACTGAGTCATGAGAGAGAAGTGGTACTGCATGTCTTTTTACGAGTCTTGAAAATTTCAATGATAAAGAAATGATTCAAACTTCATAAATTATTGAGCACTTTTAATTCAAATCTATGCATGGAGTTTTTGCTTTTGCTTCATATTAATCATTAAATTTTATATATAAATGCGTCATTTTACATACCGGTTGATGCCAAAAATCATTATAAAAAATTTAAAACAGCTTCATAATAAAATAGTTATTATTGTAAACTACCTTCTGTTGTAGTGTTTTAATACTAGCTATTGATAATCAATACATGTATTACAATTTCATCTTTTTTAGTTGTTAGTGAAAGTGTGCATACATGAAAAATTAAATTGCAAAATAGTTGTATTAAAATTTAGGCACATGCTCTATAAGTTATAAAATGGTGCATAATTTTAGCGTTTACAGAAAAAGGCTACTCTTTATGTGGGAGCATAACTATTCTTTGAGGGGTCAGATGACATGAACCTCCGCCATATAAACTTGTATATGTAGCTGACAGAATCTGTGCAACTTGAAAGATTCAAAAAGTAATTGTTATAACCCCTCAAATGGAAAAGAAGTATAAACATTAAGTGATTTAGCTGCTATTTGAAATTCCATTAGTTGAAGTGACTATGTTTTAATGAGCATAATAACACAATGTTTTATACTTTAGGCAAATCATTCTAAATTACTATACTTTGAAACACCACTGATGAATTATTCAATCATAGTTTGGACAGAAAATTAAACATGCAAATATACATTTTATTATTTATACCAGCATAAGAGGTAGTTTAATTACTAATAAGTTTATGATCGTAGCTTGAATACATTCAGTACCAGAAAATACATGTTACCATTAAAATACATAACATGGTCCTAATGACCAACCTTACTTGTACCATTAGCTTTATACTGCTAACTAGTTTTCTATGTATGCTGTATAACTAACTCTTTGATGCACACAATATATTGTTGGAAAAGCCGCAGTTGGAAGATTTAGGGCCTCACTTTACACAGCCTAGGCCCTACACAAATAAGTATAACAGCATATTTGCAAGATTGTTCTTCCATACCTCAATAAAATAATTATTCTAGGTTTTCATAGTAGATTAGTAATAATGCCTATATATATATTTATACTTGAGAACTTTAATGGTCATTGCATGCTGCATGCATAATAAACTTTGTGGTTTGTAGGTTGAAATGTTCTACTTTTAACTTTTACTTTCCTCAATACAATATATAACATATTCTAAAAAATAATTATAGGAGAACACTTGCTGAATATATATAATTAATGTTTATGTTATAATCGATGCATTCCCATAAGTCCTAAAGATATATATATTTTCAGAAAGATAGCAAAAAGTTAATAGTGAAGGTGCAATTTTTCTTCATTGGAAAATATTATAACAAAATTATCATAGTAGAACAAGAATTGTCTGTTCATAATTACTCAAATGTTGGTCTTGCAGGTTTAAAATGTCTCAGAGTTTACTAGTGAGGTATTTTTACCTGCTTATGTAAAAGTGCGCTAGCGAAAGATGCAAATCCTAACAATATTATTAATAAACCGTAAACCAGGGAAATTTTGAATGAATGTTATTGTCACATCAGTTCAAGCACTAAAAATTCAAGCCAAAGCTCTCTATAATCATGTTTAATTTGGTAGAACGGTACAAGGCAAGTATTTTATTATATATTTTTTGTAGTCAAGTAGTAGGATTAGTAGGTACTCTACTAGTGCTAGGAGTAGGACTAGGATGTGTGTCATTTTGATTTTGATGTTTACTTCCAATTCCATTTTCAAGATCATTTTCATTTTGAGTTTGAGTTTCAGTTTGACTGTCAAGGAAAAATCATAAATGGAACAGTGAAAAAGTATATGATAATAATCATGAAGATGCTACTGCTGTTACTCTTGGCCTTAAAACTAAGAAAAGGTTAATCTAAATCTAAGCCTAAATATAATATTAATCATAATCTAGCCTAATTATATTTATTAAAAACTTACAGCTAGTGCTACTGCATAGGCCTAGTGGCTAGGGCTAATACTATAACTAGTAGTAGTTATACTTTTATACTTACACTTACAGTATGAGTATACTAATACTATTTACTAATAAAATTATAATATTCATATTGGTAGTAAAACTACAGCCAGCTGCAAGTATATGTTAATTTTTATTAATCATCAACTTGAACTTTATTTTTAACTCATAAGTCATAGCTGTCACTATGACTATCACTATGGATATGACCACCATCATTGTCATGACACTCTGACTTTTGGAACTATGCTAACTCTAAGTTTTAATGTAATACTAATAGTTATAGTATAAGTATCATTATCTAAATTTAGAGTAATTATGATAATTTGTAGTATACAATGATAAACAATGGATAGATAATAAATATTGTTCAACTTTATGCAATGAAGTTTAATTTTGTAATTACTAATCATGGGTAAGGGGCTATGCAATTTAATATATATATATATATGATTGAATTATTTGTGTGCTGAACCTAAAACTAGACATGCAGCATATTTTACTCTATCTATTTCTTCATATATGCTTTAACTTTAGCTACTGCCCTATGCACTCCTCTTACAGTGGGTACTACATGTACTGATATCTATTCTTAGTGGTTGGGCGCATTTCTGGCATCCCTCAGTTTATCTCTTTCCTTGTGTTTAACTCTTCCGACAACTAGCACTACGATGACTCTCAATAATTTAGTATCTGTGTAACAATTTATCCTGCTACTTCCCCTGTACCTTTTATTCCTTGTTAGGAAGTGTTGGTACTCAGGGGTCTGTTGCATTATATTCAGGTTTTCATGCAAGTCAATACTCTTTTGATTTTACTGCATCTTCTATTAATATAGTATGTATGTTATTTGCAAATTGATAATCACAATATTATGATACAAACAATGTTTTTATAAAAAATAAACCCAATATTTTTTTTAAAATAGCTTTGAATTTTATCAACTACTAATTCTAAATAATTATTGTATTGATTAAACAGATATAACTTATAGTCATTTTTGAAGAAAAGTTTAGGTGTGTAAGCTTGCAATGCTTCTACATAATTTGTGCCATTCAAACCTTTAAAAATATATATGGGCTCAAAGCAGTGCTCTTTCACTTATTCATAAACTACTACTGCATTTAAATTACATGCAGCAATGTTTTGAAATACAAAATTCTTATAGCTTATACACCTACTAATGTTTATAGCTTTAGTCTAAATTTAATATATGTTTTATACTTTAATTATGTAATGTAAATACTAAGCAATGTTTGTGCTGTGTTCTTGTGTGAACAACAGAAAAAAGTTATTATCTCAAAGTTGTTACTTTGATAAGCATATATTGATAAAAATGTTTCTGCTTGGTAATATTCAGTAGTTTAGCGTAAATTTATAAACCTATTCCTTGCTAACTTTGTTTCTTGTCTTCTCTCTGTTATTTGTATTATGATATATTCAAATTGTTGACAACAAAATATGCTCTGTAATGGATTTATCTTCTCTTGGGCATTTCAAAATGCTGTAGAACTAGATGGCTGTACACAGTAGTCATGACTATGTATATTATTTACAAAAACACATAGCCACTATAAGTTTATATGTAACATAAGAATTTCACTGCGTATTTCACAGCATTTAGTAGCTGCTTATTACATCATTAATGGTATAGTTTTTCTTTATGATCTTGTTTTACAAAAAGTTTAAAAATTAAAAAAATTATAGCTATTAATTTTTTAAAACCTGCTCGCTTTGTAAAAACAATTATGGAGCAAAATTAAAATAATATTTTTATTATTTATAAACAAATGTGTCTGCCAATACTTAAAGATTTTAGGTGTACCAGCTTTTTGTTTTTTTTACAAAATATCTTTTGCCCACAATATATCTATTTTTATGAATTTTATTCACTCTCCTGGCTAAGTAGTGATACACTTTATCTAGATGCTGCGTATATAATTGCATGGTTTGTATGGCTGTATTCAGTTTACTAACCTCCCAAGCTTTATACAAATTTGAGCCTTGGTAGACTTGTGGACTACTTAATGAATGTGATTAAGACTAAAGTATGATAATAGTGACATAATAATACATATCTCTATAGTATTCGTGAGTAATAATCAGAGGATGACCCATTTAGGTATGAATAGTTTCCTCTTCTCATGCATCAGCTATTATTATTTATAAGTTGGCTTCTTTACTAGTCGGGAGTTCATGTGTTGGGGGGGGGGGGGGGGTGAGGTACTTGTGTTAGTCTCATGCAATAATTGGGCAAACGTTTAGTGGACGACTTTTTCTACTTGTGGTGAGAATGCGCTTATTGGCCTTGAGAATGCAAACAGGCAGATTTTATTTAAAAATTAACTTAAAATAATAATTTTTTTTGAACTTTCCTAAGTGTTTTACCTGAAAGCTATTTCCTGCCCACTCAATATTAATGCAACTTGTAGTAAAAGCAGATGCTTCTAGATTTCCGGGAAGGGCAAAATAAGTTGAACCAAAAGCTAGAGTTTTAGATTATTAAGCTATAAACATGCTAAATAAGAATTATTTAATGCTACCAAACAGTGCTGCAACACCTAAATATGAATTTAATGTACATGATGTGAATGAATCGTGTTTTTCTAACTTCTAACCAGCAATTAAAATGTTTTAGCTGCATATAATTCATCATATTTTTGATATAAATTGTAAAGATTTGATAATTTAGTAAATGTTTAAATTGGCCTACATATAGTTCTGTAAATATGCTCATCAGTATGAAATTTGTTGCTGCTCTTCTTTAAATGTTCTGAAGTTGCAGCTGCTTTTCACACTCTATTGCCACTTCTAACTTGTAAACAGTATTGTATAGTATGTATAGTACGTAGGCCGAAGTCGTGAAGTAGATGCCTAATTATATTATTGGTGACTGAATAGGTGTGCAGCTTGTGCTGGCAAATTCATTGAAGCTGAAGAACTACCTGTGCTACAACAGACTACCTGTGCTACAACAGACTACCTGTGCTACAACAGCAAAGTTTTATTAACTGGTCTGGCTAAATATTAAATTCTTAAAGATCCAAAGACTACCACCATGGTAATCCATTATTCTCATTTGAATGATTTATCATCATAATGCTCAATTAAGTACTAAAGTGTATGCAACTGTCTAAGTTACTGCTTCAAGCAGGTGATGGAATGCAGTCAATCAAACTCCTAATTAACTATATTTTGCTCTACTAAGTGTGTTTTACTCTATAAATTTCTATGATGGTAATGAATACTTTCTTTGTTCTAGGTCCTAGGATATAGTGTTGGACTAGATTCTAGAATCTAGAGCATTGACGTCGGCCATGGAAGGGCATCAGGGACTAAATAAGGTGATATTATTTAATGAATGCTGCTAGTTTTCTAAAACCCACGAAAACATTTTTTTACCTGCAGGTGGTGTCCAATTTTTCAACTGTGTTTTAAATATCCGAGATGGAGTTCATATTATTATTAAATAATAACATAAATAAATTAAACTTTAAACTTTTAAATGATTCAACTTCGCTGAAATATAGAAAGGCTTCTTCCCTCCTTGGAACTGTAAGCTAATGAAGTTTGCCATAGCTATAAATTATTGTGTGTAGCAAGCTGATCAAGTTTGGGTGCCCTTATCTAGTTACTTTGAATTTACTCTGACTAGACAATGTCCATCACAAAGTTTTATGGCTTGAATGGTTCTTGTTTGGGTCACACCAAATGTAAAGCCGAACTTTCTTAGGGTCCATTTGTAAGAAGTTTGCTCCTTCCAAAATAGACAACTCCAAATTAATCAATCCTTAAATTCTACCATCCTTGTACTGTTGTAGTTTCCTTTGAACCGTTCCCAATGCAAACCATGGAAACATAGTGGTAGGTAGTTATTTAATAGTCTGAAGTCTTTATACGCAAGACATCCAGCCAACAGTTCCCATCTAGCTGGATAAAGTGTAAAAATGGTGGTAAATTATATTTGAAGTCTAAACCCGAGACAGTTGTGTGTTGAGAACCCAACCTAAGCCATTCATCAAAATACTTTGGCTGCATTGGCTTAGCCTAATCTGGAAATCAATGGATTAGGTTTAGATTGTGGCTTATTATGAAGGACTACATTCCACCAATAACTATAATTTAAATGACATTTTACTCGTATAAGTGTTACCAAAGAGTGGTTGCAATGAGATACCCACTATATGTAATCCATCCACAATGGCTTAGATATGGTGGATTACCAGATATATGCAGGTTCAGCATTACTACGTTGTATTAAGTAAGGTTAAAGGAGTTTTGCTCTACTAAGATGAATGTTGGTATGGTACTATTAGAGCAAGCAGTATTTCAAAGCTAATAATCACGGCTAGCATTGTCCATGTTGTATTCATGAAATGTGATTATTTATTATCGTATGGTGTGCAGCGGTACCTTCATGCGTGGCTAGCACTCCCCATTTAGTTTATATATATATGCAACCAAAGAAGCGCTTGACTAGCTGTAATAAAGGGTGTATTGCGTATCAGATATATCAGCTGAGTCAATTTTGTTCACACAAGCGTACTACAACTGAGAATGTTGCACACAATTAATTAATGGCATAGGAGTGTTGGCAATATTTCAGGGTGTAACACCTGGAGTTGACGTCTCATGTGATAATTCACTGGGGCTGCTACACTCTTGTTAATATGATATTCATTGTTAGCACAAATCGCACACATCAGGACTTAATTGGTACTTAAACATCTACTGACATCAAATGGTAACATTTAATAGTATTCATATTTGACAATTGAGGGGTTGCATAATGCCATGCATGCTTAAAATTGCCGATGCGCTTGATTAGACCAAAACCCTGATTTATTACTCTAATCATTTCTTTACAAAGCGTCATTTGCACATGTGTCAGTGGCTATGCTGGTACATACGATGAATTCAGTATTAGAGAGCTTAAAGAGCTCTACTTGATAAAATGTGACTGGGTGTGCAGTCAGTCAATGTTATTAAAACTGCGTGAAGCAAAGTAAAACATAATTTTTAATGGGTAAGTGTCGTGATTATGAAACTTATTGTAGTGTGTCTACGTAAAACAGTGTATCCTTCTAAAGTTATTTGTATAGTTTTGTCCAGTAATTTTGTTTAATTGCTTTATTTTTGCTAGCTTCTTTGAGCACATGACTTGGTGCCTATTGTATATGCAAAGACCAAGGGGTAATGGGTAATGCTGACCTTCACTCAGCTAGCACAGCTTCTGCTAGTTCGCAATGCATGGCACTGGTAAAATTCAATATGTATTGCTTATTGTAATGAGTCTTTCCAGTGCCAAGCATTGAGAGCTAAACTCTGTCTGCTTATGCCAGTCATACTTTCCTGCTATGAGTTGCTTCTGCATTGATTAGCTTGGATTGTGCGTGTGAACTATGTATAGCTATGGCAACTGATTCTAACATTGCTGCTTGACTAATACTGCTGCTTAGTGATGAGTGACTACAGTTTCCTCACTCATTAGTGCTTTAGCTGCTGTAATAAAGCCTGGGCTGTAATTAAATTTGTCATATGAGAGCTGATCTTCTCTGGTATACCTTGCTTTGTATATTTACCTTGAGGCATAAGTTATGTGATAGGTCTGCTAGTAAGTATCGCTCTATAAATATATAAAAGCATCATTTGTTGGCAAATTAATTATGCCAATTCAACTGATTATTTTCTGACCAGTTGTGACATTTAATTAAAATATCTTATAAAATTGTCGTATCCAAAGGTTAAACCTATTAAACTGCTTAAAATGGAAATGCTGAATGAGTTTCAATCTGCTTCAACTCTTTGTATAGGTAAGTATGGTTTTGAGGGGTTCATAATTCATATTCTAATGGATATTTTTATTTCAACTGTAGTTTATATTTGGCTGTAACTTAAAAAGCATGCAGCTAGGACACCCTGTAATTGGCACTGTAGAATTCACTGCTTGAAATGACAGTGGACGCTGCTGTGTCAGAAACAGTTACGTCTGCTTTATCTACATGTACGTACAACGCAACAAACTCCGCACTAGCTGCTTGTATGGTTTTGGAACCAGCTTCTCCATTCAATATTTTCGAATCATTTGTAAGGTTATTTAATACAAATGCAATGCTGATGCTATCCTTTACCTTTTGCTCACAATGCTTATAGAAAGCATAGCAGCATAAAGGAGTGATGAGGTGGCATGTTCTAATAAAGTAGTAGAGCTTTTACTGTGTAAGCCGTTAGCAAATGATTTAATATTTGCATTGCACACACATACGTTGCTTTTCACAAGTTGGTAAAATACAACAAAAATACATGTTTCTATTTATTTGTGTAGTTTTCAAGCTAAATTTTACTGTAATTATAACAGAAATTGTTTTAATAAAAGTTGACACATGGGTTCTGTGTATTCTGAATTTATTACTAGACATTAATGCCAGTGCAAAGAAGTTGTGCCAACTGAAAATTCATGTATTATATTATTTTGTATATATTATTATAATTATCAACAACTACTAATCTGTTCCTTTGTAACCAGGAGGTACTATTTCTGGAAATGTGAAGTATCATAATGATTGATGGGTTAACCCTGAGTAGTTTTAAATAATAGTGGCAGATGTTATGATGAATGAAAATGTTGTGATATAGAAAAACAATTTTTATTTCTGATGAATGATGCAGTGCACAACAAATATTTATATTTCATTTAGTACAATTGTAATATTTCAAGTGAGTGTGAATAAATTTTTTTTCTATTGATTAGAGTGAAATACTACAACATTGCCAGGTGTGAAACTGTCATTTGCCTGTTAGTAGAAGTAACCTAGTCAATAGGCCTGGTACTAGATGATGCTGTAATCATCAAAAACTTGCATTGCAATAAGGAAGCATTGCAGTACTCCATCATTTCACCAGAGAATAGACCAAACAACTTCAGTGGTCAAGGAAGTGAAGCTGCTATCATGTTCCATGCATCTAAAAGTAATATATAAACTTTGCAACTTCCTCTGTTAAATTGTTAGAGGACTCACAACAGCATCAAAATTACTCAACAGAGAACGAGGATTGCTCACCTCTATCTGTATTTCCTTCTCTTCCTCATGCTTCCTGTTTCATATCATATTGGTTGGTAGTTGACCACCTTTTCCTCAAACTTTAGCTTAATGCATACACCTGTTACACATAAAATAGCATGCATAATATGTGTTTGAGTGTTAATAAAATGTTGATTAAAATACAACAGTCAATATTTTATGTTACTTGAAAGCTCTACAATTGGGAATGAACTTAATAAAAGTTATAGTTGAATTATTATTAAAAGTCACTCCTGCACTTGCATTAAACTATGTTTTACTTCAGTTGGTAGAGTTTGTTGGCTTGATCAGTAGAAGATTTTGTAAGCTGATGGTAAACCATATTCAAAGAATGCAAGAGGTTTTGATGTAAGCCCTCAAACAAAATCAACCGCTGTTTCTTGCCCAATAGGAATACATCCCAAGCACATTCATAGCTTCTGTTTTGAAAACAAAACGCTGAGCGACATCCATTCAGTTTAGTTGCACCTTTACACTATTGATGTAACTATGATTTTGAGCTAAAGGCAAGTGTGGCACGAAATCTATTTAAAAGAGCAGACAATTTCAAACTCACCTTGTAATATTCCAAAATTTTTGCTTTGCAAATGAACATTTTTGTTGTTATTTAATGCACTGTGTACATATTACAATTTTTATTTTCAGCTATTCATTAGCTTGAACAGAATAAAAACTTAGCAACTTTTGCATCACGACTTTACATAATATACAGCACTAATGAAACACCGAAAAAGAGATGAACTTCTGGTTCAATTAAAATCATGTTAAAATTCAGAAACCAGCGTTTAATGTCAAGTTGGGAGAGCAAACTTCAGCTAGCTAAAGGCAGGCAAGGCATGTATGAATTCACAATTACTGCAGTTGCAACTGTTTATATATAATAATGCGCAGAGCTTGAATCCAGCGATCTTCATTGCGCTGTATGCTGCTTGCCATCGTAAACGACTTGCGACATGTTAACCTAAAAACCAAAAATATACAAATAGGGGCCAAGTTACAACTAGTCATAGCATAGCTTCACTGAGAGGAAGCTGGACCAAATAAAGGAAACATCCAACAAGAATCACCATATTCAATTAAATTGAATTATCCATATATCAACATAATTATTCTATGCTGCAGAAGTTATCTTTTCTTGACACTGCACAATTTAATCAAATAGGATATCTAATAGCTTTATAATCTAAAATATAAGCCACCTACAGAGACTAGAATAGAAGTTCAGAGCTGCTATAAGCCAGAGTAGAAGCTGTGGGTAGTGGAGTAGTTGATGGCTCAAGTTTAAGACCTGAAGTGTAAGGGTAGGCTGATCGGGACGGTGTAATGCTGAATTCACTTGTTCTGCCTGTGATAGCAGGTAGAGGATTAATACCCCCAGCTGCCCTGTTTCGATCCACTCTTAGTCGTGCATTTTCAGTCATTAATGATTCATTTGTGGCGGCAAGATCAGCAACTTGTCGTTTGAGTCGGCCAACCTAATCACATAACAGGGCATTGAGAGCAGAGAACCTGCATGCACTCTATTACCAGTATAATAATGCTTAAATTTTTGAACAGAAAAAAAAACAAAACAACAACTTCAAGATGCTATCCTTGCATCTTCTTTATCAGATAACCTAAAGTAACCCAGCATAAACTCATCACATAAACTGTGGCTAATCTCTGGAAAGTCACATAGAGCTTATGACAAAATAAAGTGAATAACCTTTTTTCCCTCAAAACTGCTGTTTCAAAGTTATGCAGGCTTTAAACATCATATTATATACAAATTCAGCAAATAATTAGCAATGTTTTAAAAATCTAGTGCAGGCCTGTATATTCTACTAATGCATAGCAATCGGATCAAATCTCATGAGAAAGAAACTAATGATCGACAAACCTGAGCTCTGAGATACATGATTTCATCTTCCATCATATCTTCTCTGTATCGCCTTCTTCTCTCCATCCTAAACCAAAACTAATAACCTTATACTCCTGAGAAGACAATGCAGGATGTAAATTGCTCTGATGTTATGGTCCACTAATAAAGGATACTACACAACATATAATTCTATAGCCGAGCCCACAAAGAAAAAATATCATAGGTCCTCTATGAGACTGCAGTTTCAACAACCCATAAGCTATGTTTAAAATACTTCTTGTTTTTAACTTTACATTAAAACTTGCTAAAAACCATTTTGATTTTGGTTGTACAATGTGGTGGCAACAAATTCCATTCAAAAAAGGTGAAATTATCAGGCCTCTTGACGTGATAAAAGTTATGCTAGTCTTACAACATGTGGTCAAGTTGTAAGAGTTGTATGTTCTCTTTAGGGTGAGTGTTATCCTGACTCTACATTCCACTTTAATACCAAAATAATATGAACATATGATATGTCCAACTAAAAGAGTGCTAAAAAAGTATCACATAATTATTTTTAATTTTTATTCTAGTTAATAGTCTAAATTTTATTCATTATATCAAGTTTTTCATAGTAGCAAGCAGACTACACAACTACCTGTCGTATGGGTCTTCTTCTGCGGGCCTCCCATATGGCACAAACCTGTCCGTACCGTGATTAACCCCTCTAAAAGGAGCTCTACCTCCTTGACTCTCAACACCAGGTTCACCAACGTGCCTGAATTTGCACTTCTTACCACGAGTACACGTACCACGCAGATAGTCATTACATAAAGGTGGCTGTAAACAAGGTCAAATTTTGATACATGTCACAATAATATGCAAGTGGGGCTAGAATTAATTGCTTCCTCAATAATTCTGCATCATAAGGAAATTGTTACAATATTCACAAGGATGGTCAACCCTTATAGTACAAGGTGTTACTTGACAAGTCTTTAGCAGGAGATAAACTAGCTACTATGATTATTCTCTAATACTTCATTTGCCAGTTTACTAAAGTTAAACCAGATATGCTACTCCTATCAATCGCTTTGATTTTCAGCGCTACTGCCTAACTTTGACCCAACTTAACAAAATATTCACATTTCTTATTTATGCTGTAGATAGACTGGTGTTGTGGTCACCAGGACAAAGGAAGATATGGTGACACTGCCATTACAAATCATATGAAGTTGCTTCAATTCACTCCATGACTGTTGAATGTACCATTGAATTAGACCAAGAAAAGATACCCAGCATGCACATATGAATATTGTACCACTAGAAACTATCTACAGGTATGTTATTAGATAGGGAGGCAAACACTTACTAATCCAATGATTTTATCCATTTCTTCTTGTGATAATGATGGTGGACACGAGCCATTGGCTTTTATAAAAGCTTCTTCTTCTCGCGTCAAATGCAGAAATTTACACGAGTCTCGATGACAACCCTAACAAGTATTGATAAACAGTTGTAGTAGCTGGTGACTCATAGACAAACATGGATAACAACTGGGCAGGGCAAAATAGTCTACATATTTTTTGCTTTAATCCTTTATATCCTACTATTTGGTAATGTCATCTTTAAAAAAATGCATCTTTAGTTTTTATATATGTGTTCCTAGTTCATATATGAAATTTTTATACTATTTTGTCATTATAACACTTTACAATTTACACATATAGCATTTTATGGAGATATTAAAAAGATAGCATCGAAATAATGTGCTATCAATACCGATTGATACAAATTTGACATGTAACATCATAATTTAATCAAAAGAGAATTTTATCTAACAAAATAAAACGTGCAAAAATACAAAGCCTTATTGCAAGAAATTTAAAGTAGGCTATTTTTCATCGTAAATATGATATCTAAAATGCAAAGTAGAACTGACCTTTTGGTTCTGGTAATCATGACACACAGAATTTCGCTCAAAGATTGCTGACACATCTTTTGGTGGGTGGTAATATTTACAAGCACTTCCCTTTGTACAGACATTTCTTTTATAGTCTCTGCATTCCTCCTGGTCACTATGTGTATTAGTATTATCCTCCATAACTCTACACTTGTAATATAATAATCATAATTGTTATAAAAATAAGAGTAAGTTGAATAGACACACAATAAGTAATATTATCTAAAAGAAAACACTTGGAAAATATGCTGCTTTACATTTGAAAAGCAAATGGCTACAGCTTATTTCCAAAAGAATAAAACTTTTTGTTATCATTATTATACATACCCCTGGAGTGTTTTAACTATCTATTCAACTATTACTATAACTACAGATGACCAAGACTTTGATAAAAACTATCAAACTGACATTCATTATCTTGACCATCATTATTTTGAGTGTGAGCATCGTTACCAGTTGCACTACGACCACAGTATAAATCTCAAAATAATAAAATAAGACAAAGCACATAAGTGACAACCACAGTTTTACTAATAGCTATAGTTATGCTAAAGAACAATTACTTACAGAACAGGAATTATACTATTTATATAGTAATAGTATAAATAATATATTACTATATAACTGTATAACTATAAGTAATACTAATAGTAATAGAGCATAATACTAAATTTAATAGCATAAGCATCAGTATGACTTTGAGTATGACTTAATTAATACCTATACTATTAATGGTATTAGAGTAGTAGTACAACATTAGTCATCAGCCATTGGTTATGATTTTCTCAAGCTGTCTGTCATTATGATGTCATTCCAGATAGACGCTTCCCAGTTAGACCCTATGTTTCTATTTTGATAACAATATATGTGTTTTATGTGTAATTTATTTTAATATTGAAATATATGTATATTTAAATAACCAGAGAACAGAGCGGCTGTAGCAGATCCCGTGAAGCAAGCTCACACACCTGAGACTTAATCTTGAAAGCATGAACTTGCTCCTCATTTGGCATGTGACTATGCTCCACAAAGTGAAGGACATGAGGGTGGTCCCCAACCTGGGAGCCAGACTCTGTGTGCACACAGCCAGGGCAGCCAACGTTCACACATCTCCAACGCTGTTTCGATCCATGGGCTCTACCCTTCTTGTGCCTGTAGCTTCTGTATAAAAGATTAAGCCCTTGGCCCTTCTTGATGATTGCTGTCTAATCTAAGATGAAACGCTCAGATTACTGATAGAATCCTCCTCTATATATATACTGAGATTATCTTTGCAGATTGTTTTAGTATTTTGGTATTGAATTGAAAGCAAATAGCTGGCTTGGTAGCTATTTATGTAATGTATATAATTATCTGTAAACCACTACGCTGCACTATTACTATTACTATTAGCATTAGTATTAACAATACTTGTAAAAAGTTGGAGCAAATTAAAATTAGTCAGGAGCTACCTACAAGTCTAATGTATTACTATTTGTATCAAAATAAGACGTAGCGTCTAACTGGGATGAAACTTTCATTATTTGGTATACTAAAATTAACTAATATTTATATTACTCTAAGTTTAAGTTTAACTTCAGAATAAAATTAAATAATTATAATAGTAATACTAATACTTCTACTTCTAGAGTTCTAGTTCTACTTACTCTAACTCTAGTCTCATAAGTTATACAATAGTACTTATACTTGTAGCCATACTCATAGTGATAGTCATAGTCATAGTGATGGTGAGTAAAACTAAATCATAAGCCTAAGACTAAGAGTAAGGGTAAGGCATAATCATAATGAATATCAATGTCAATATGATAATCATAATGATAATGATAAAGAATATGATAATGATAATCATAATGGTGATCATATTGATATTTACCATAAAAATACTGTAAAACTTAATGTAATACCAATAGTAATAGTCAATGTAATTCACAGTTCACTAAAACTCTAAAAATAAATCTCAAAGTAAATGTAAATAATTTGACTAGACACGTTTAGTTGAAGCGTAGCGTACAGGTTTAAAAGTCAGGAGTCGCTACAAGCATAGGGGTATATTTACCTTTTCATCTGCAGTAGGGTACGCCTACTTTTGCGTTTAGTTTCGGCTAGCGGACATTTTGCGCGATGCCAATCAAAAAGTGGCGAACACTGAACAAGTGATCTTAGTTAAAGAGTTATCCCACCATGATAAATTTGGATTCGCAAACCAAAGGTATAGCATAACTACTCAAGGCCAGCGTGCCCTTTAACCCTTTGCCCACAGCTACTGTTTACAGTGCATGCAAGCATGCCGAGAGTCGCGAAACAGTGTTACATTTCAGAACTTTCATTACATCAACTGTCAGAATCAATCCAATTAAACAAATAGTAATAATAAGACAGTACCAAGTTGATACTCACTATAATACTGTATTATATTTACTGCAAATAATGAAAATACTATTAGTATTAGGCAATTAGTATTATATTTATTTATTTACTAGACCTAGTCGATCACGATGTCATCGTGATCGTCATAGTCATACTGATTCTCATTGTGATTGGTTAAGTTATACTGATATTGATAATCTAAATCATGCTCGCGCTGATAGCAAAACTGAAAATTAATTTCACTATGACCAACCATAGTGAAACCAATTATGATTGTTAGTTCCAGACCATTCTGATTCTTTAAAGTGACTACCTCTACGGTTTAGGACTATTGGTAATGGTTGTCATTATGACTTACAGTTGCACTTACAGTTACTGTTAGTTTTACTTACCACTTAATCTTATGACTGTTACACTTACTATTACTGTTAGTATTAGTATTACTATTAGTATTAGTATAACTCAGACAATAACTAAAACTAAAAGCATTACTATTACACTTAAAACTTTTAAGTATTAATATTACATACCCGGTACTATAACTATTAGTACTATTAGTATTACTATATCAATATGTGTCGCTCTGACTCTCTAAGAAGTTCTGTTTGTCCAGAAACCTTGTATCCAAATAAACTCTGTATGTACAGTCTCTCCCTAATCCACACATACTTGTTAGTTGTTATATTGTTTACAGCTGTCATACAGGCCACTCTTACGCTATACATTTTTTTGCTGTAACTATAATTACTTGAATTATAGTTGTGCTGTATGCATAGCGAGGGAAGATAACTGAATATTGATAAATCTAAAACTGTGATGCAACATAAATTACTAATAACAATACTAATTGTTTGTGGTAGCTTACAAGTTTTCATCTTTGATTACTTAACATTAAGGTAAAACAGAAAACGGTTGTTAATTACAAGAATTTTAATTACTGAGAATGAATTTTGTCCAGAGTTAGTAGATCTACTCATAGAATAGTGGTAGTCATTTTTTAAAATTTTGGAGCAAATTTTTACAAAATACTGAATAACTGAAGTGTTTTCTGATCTTGGGCATTGTTTTTGTATTTCAACAAAGAAAGCAGCTCTAAGCATGGCTGTTATGTGATTTGTCTAAAGTATTTGCTACATACACCTTTCAAACTGTAAAATAAGCAAGTAATTTTAGCAGAAATATGTGCAATAAATGTTACATTTAGTTTATCTATTGTTATTTATTATTTATTGGTAGTAACAAATGATAATTAGTCCAATTTAGTGAAATGGCTAGTTTTAATTGTGATAATAGTAGTTCAGGGATCAGGCAGTGGTCCAGCGGTTAGAGCATTGGCCTAGTGAAACACCAGGTCAGTGGTTCAAGTCCAAATACATGATGCTAGGCAGGGCGGTCAATCATAATTGTCCCTCTACCACCTTTAAGAAAAAGCTTATATTATTGCATGTAGTCAATATGTTTAACAAGCTTGCTATCAGTATTTTCAAATCACATTTAAGTAGTTCTAGAAACTTACATTACAGAATAATGTAGAATTATACTATAATTGGGGGCATTTATAGACGTACATGGTGTAACTGTTATTGTAGATTGTAATGTGATGAAGTGTAATGGAGTCTCCTGGCATACTTGTTATAGAAATATATACGTACACTGGAGTACCGGTTGCTACAGAATTTATATATATAAAAAATTATCAGTGTCCATCATCACCTCACTGCAAATGCTTTGTTGACTCAAAAAGCTTCACAGCCCGCTGTGATCTTGCTTCAGCATTAGTACACTGTTCACAGCGGAGCTCAACTTTTGCAGTGTCTATGAACAAATATGCTCAATATGTTGCCTGGAAAGCGAAGAATTTGAAGCAGTTAAAATCCAAATCATGCCTTGTGCATTTAAACTTGGTGCTCCATACAGAAACATACTCACAAATAGATTACGCATGGTGAGATTTCTTCTAACGCATTATAAAAAAAGTTTTTCTAAACTAATTTTTTGCACACTGCATAAAACCATTAGCTGGAAAATTTTTATAGCAGAATAATGTAAAATGAGATTACTAAATGTAAAACTTGTTAATTAAATATATATATAATTCAGGTGAAATATGTTACTTTTCTTGCTTTCCATGTGTATTCTCGCATTGTATTTGGTTGGATATATTTTAGGGACTTTAGATTACAGCTTCTTTCTTATAAATGGTCTTTGTTGAAAGATGCTGCTGCATGGCTTTCTACTCTTGGAGGGGGCTTTTCTGCATTAGGTGAACACTCAGCACAGCATGTGAGTTGTCACCAAGCAATTTATTGGTTATAAGCCATCATATATACATTTGCTGGTTTAAAGCAGTAAACTATGCTTTCGAGAGCATACAGTCATACACCATAACCATTCAGTTTTTTATTTTCGCTATTATATATATGTGACTAGAGAGCATTATTTTATATGAACTTTCTCATCCAGTGTGATTTATTTTTTTGTATATTTGAAAGGCAGCTACCGCTGGTAACTTGTCTGTGAAGCAGTTTAAATTGGCATTTGAACTTGGAGATATTGGGCTAGAATATAGATGCAGACTCTACTACTCACTTAGTATGATCCAAAGAGGACAACTCCAACAAGCCAAAAAGATTGTGAGGTAATTGATATGATAACTCTATTAAATGTGAAGCTTCTGGTCAAGATATTTGCGTAACTAGATTTAAACCGTTTGAATTTGCATTGTTTTATTTAAAAGTGAGAGAAAGATGCCTGTTGTTTTAGAATTATACATGGTCGTGCAAAGAATGAGCTTAGAGATGAAAAGCTGCAAGCCATGTGTCAAGGAGTTTGGAGTAAACTGCAAAATTTATATAAAATTAGATCAGAAGCTAGAGCTTCTTCATCTGTTGCACCAAACCCATTGTAATACTCAATTTTATAATATCAACTTTTACAACTTCCAGCATGCCTATTTTCTCTATAATTGTGTACACATGTGAATATATTTTGAGCAACATGTACCCAATTTTCCAAGTCTATAAGATGGTGTTTAAAATATACTACTTTTAAAAATGAGTTTGAGTAATAGCAACAGAGTTTTATTGTAAATAATTATAAAAAAATCATTTTTCCAATGTAACATCTACATACAATCACAAATAAAAATATCAAGGGAATAAGTTCATCAATTATTGTCCTTTCTTTTTAGATTTTAAGACAATAATGTCATTAATATTAGCCTTAACATTTTGACAGGGATTGTTAATAGAGCTAGGGGCTTAAAAATGTAATAATTTTTATAGGCAAAGGAATAACCCACAAGTGAGTATAGTAGGCAAACCTTATGTATATACCTTACACAGTATAAAAATATATATCAAAAATATTTTATAACGTATTAACCTTTCTTTAAAACTTGGATTAATATTTCTGTTTCAATACTCACAGAAGCTTATCTTGTCCAATCAATGGAATTATTAATAATATTGAATACAAACATGCTGCTTTAAAAAAGTTCATTGTTTTAGATGGCAAAAACTGAAAGCTGATTGTTCTTATGCAGGGTATGCCTGGTCAATGCAGTTTCTAACAAACTCCTCTTGTTCTTTACTCAGACCAAGCTTTGGCAAATCCTGAGTGAAGAGAATAAATATTATGGATAGTTATAAAAAGCAGTAAAGTAATGCATAAAATTACCAAAACCTATAGGGTCATTCCGCGTCAAATCAACCAAATTTCAGAAAGTCCCACGCCTTTGCGTCTCAGATTTTGTTCATATTTACACCAAATGGACCTACACATGTCTTGAGTACTATTCTTGAATATTTCTGGCCTGACACAAAAACTTTTTGAGAAATGACTATTTCCATGAACAAAGGTTGGGAAAAATTTTGAGGAAAATTTGCGATTTTTACTTTTAGACCAATTTGTAAACGTCCATATCTCCATTATTTTTCTAGACTGAGCCTTAAAATTTGGTGTGTGATTTGATAACACCTATCAGTTTGCACTAGTAATAACACATACTGCAGAATACTTTGTGTGCATATATGCTAAGTCATTGAATATTGGCAAATTTTTGAGAATTTTGAAAAATTTCGAATATTTGCCACATCACAAAAGGCGTTAATTTTTATTTTACTTCTATAAATTTTTATCCATAAATAGTTGATTATGGTGACTTTATACTCCTTAATTTGTGTAATTTTGAAAATAATATTTTCCGAGATATAGACACCCAAAGTGAAGAAAATGTGAAAATTCGCCCAACTTCACAAGGATGTAACCCGATGTTTGAATATGTTAATATTTTTTAAACAAGCATTTTCTGTAACGTCATCTAGTGTATTTTGTAGATTCATAAATTTAAACGTCCTTATATTGTCCAAACTTAAAATAAATTGCATGGAAAAATGGTATGTGTACGAAAATCGGCAAAATGCAATTTTTCAATATAATATGTTGGGATCATACAATTTTTATTATTCATATTGTTCAAAATGTCAAGTAGATACATATATGTCTCCTATATATGTCAAATCTACTGAAGATTATAATAAAATCTGATTTGTGTGTAATAGCATAAGAAAAATTCTGCCGATATGCATTATATGATATTCCCATTAAGTTTCAGGTAACAATTGTTATTTCTGTGAGTGAATGGTGTGAAACAACTGAAATTTTGCTGGAATCAAGTACATTAAGTAGCTGAAGCAAGGAAGGCTTCAAAAAGCATACCCAAATATAACACCAGGGTCCTGAATACAATAGGCCGAATTAGGTCAACGAGGGGGTTAATGCATGCTGAAAACAATTGTGGCTTTTGAAACAGACCTGTCTAAATATAGCAGAATGGTCCTAACCTCACCCTAATCAGGTTAGCAATTTGCTCAGGCTAAGAATAATATTCATCATCCTGAAAAAATCTACAACTTTTTCTTTTGAATGTGGAGAGAATGGTTTTCCAACTTTACCATCTAGTTCAAACAGAATTTCCTTTGCAGTTTTCTGGCTTGCTGGGCCAGGTAATTGTTTGCTCCAAATTCTATGGCTGTTCTATCGATGGTCTAGCTTTTCATGCTAATGTCAATAACTAGACCCTCTCTAGTCACAAGAAAACTTCCGCGTCCTTATTCAAGGATCATACTAATTTGTTCAAATCTTTATGATTACTACGCTTTATATACAGACATTTGTTGCTTCTGGGTGGAGTTCTTCTTCATCTATACCTAAGACTGTTTCTACCTTTTCAGTAATGACCTCCTGCACTTTCTTTTGTTTTCTTTTCCTATAGCTCACTTTACTGGATGGGCTAATTTTGCAACTTTCACGGGAGAAGCTTCCAATTCTGTCATTCCAGTGTTTAGTGTCTGTGCTTCCTTCTCAACTTCAAAAAATGCATCACTTTTAGTTTCTTGAGAGTATTCTGAGAGCTCAGCTTTTTTTAAAGCAATTAATATTGCACAGTTTCTCTCAGTTTCTACAGTTCAAAAGAGTAGAATTATACCAGGAGAGCCCCAAAAATTAGCCCTTCCAGTAAAGTGAACTATGGGGAAAAAACAGAATCAAGTGGAGGAGGTCATTGCTAAGAAGGTTGCCACAGTTGCAAGTATAGAGAGAGAGGAACTCCACCCAGAAGCAACAAATGCCTGTATAAAGCCTAATAATCATAAAGATTTGAACATATTAATATGTTCCTTAAATAAGGTGAAAGTATCTTTGGGACAAAAGAAGGTCCAGTTATTGACATTGGCACCAGAAAGCTGGACCATTGATAAGACATCTATAGAATTTGGAGTAAACAATTATCGTTGTGTTTTAAGTTAGAGAAATAAATATTTATTATAGTAGCAGACAGAAGAAATAGCACCGTAAAAAAAAGGTTATCTCATGAGTTACAAGTTGCCAGTACAAGTGTGAAATGCAAGTTTGGATAAGAGAAAAACTGCTGGGTCTTTATAGCCGTAAAAAAGTTAGCTTTTGTGTATTAGCTATAATGAAAATGGAAAAGCATAATATAGCTGAGATGATATGTAAAAAGCTATCATGTATTAGGGAAAAGCTTTTCCAGCTTATGTAAAAACCCAACAACTACCTTGCACAGCAAGCCAGAAGACTGCAAAAGGAATTCTGTCTGAACCAGATATTAAAGTTGGAAGACCATTGTTTCCAGTTAGGTATGAAAAAGAGAGTTGTAAATTTTTTCAGGATGAACATTAGACATGGCATGAGGCCAATTACTTGATTCTTTAACCAGTACTGACCAAATTAGGGCGAGGTTAGGGCCATTCTGCTATATTTAGGCACATCTGTTTTAAAAGACACAATTATTTCCGGCATGTACTAAACACCACCGTCATTCAATTAATTAGGCCTATTGTGTTCAGGGCCACGGTGTTATATTTGGGCATGTTTTTTAAGCCACCCTTGCTTCAGCTACTTAATGTACTTGATTCCAGCAAAATCTCAGCTGTTTCACACCATTCACTCACAGAAATAACAATTGCTACCTGAAACTTAATGGGAATATCATATAATGCATATCGGCAGAATTTTTCTTATGCTATTACACACAAATCAGATTTTATTATAATCTTCAGTAGATTTGACATATATAGGAGACATATATGTATCTACTTGACATTTTGAACAATATGAATAATAAAAATTGTATGATCCCAACATATTATATTGAAAAATTGCATTTTGCCGATTTTCGTACACATACCATTTTTCCATGCAATTTATTTTAAGTTTGGACAATATAAGGACGTTTAAATTTATGAATCTACAAAATACACTAGATGACGTTACAGAAAATGCTTGTTTAAAAAATATTAACATATTCAAACATCGGGTTACATCCTTGTGAAGTTGGGCGAATTTTCACATTTTCTTCACTTTGGGTGTCTATATCTCGGAAAATATTATTTTCAAAATTACACAAATTAAGGAGTATAAAGTCACCATAATCAACTATTTATGGATAAAAATTTATAGAAGTAAAATAAAAATTAACGCCTTTTTGTGACGTGGCAAATATTCGAAATTTTTCAAAATTCACAAAAATTTGCCAATATTCAATGGCTTAGCATATATGCACACAAAGTATTCTGCAATATGTGTTACTACTAGTGCAAACTGATAGGTTTTATCAAATCACACACCAAATTTTAAAGCTCAGTCTAAAAAAAATGATTGAGATATGGACGTTTACAAATTGGTCTAAAAGTAAAAATCGCAAATTTTCCTCAAAATTTTTCCCAACCTTTGTTCATGAAAATAGTCATTTCTCAAAAAGTTTTTGTGTCAGGCCAGAAATATTCAAGAATAGTACTCAAGACATGTGTAGGTCCATTTGGTGTAAATATGAACAAAATCTGAGACGCAAAGGCGTGGGCCATCGGTTGAGTTGACGTGGAATGACCCTATATATAGTAAATTGTTTGATGAAAATTAAAACTTCGTTGATACTACAAATGTATTTTAACCCTATGTATGACAGCTATATGTAACGGCACAAACCTCATCAAACTGATCCTCTGAACCATATCCACCAACATACCCATTCAGTCTACAAGCCACGTGTGATGTAATGACTTGCTTGTCATTGAGACCTAAGCTGTTCAACAGCGCTCTTTTATTTCTCAACAAATATTTCTGGTGATAACTACAATAAAAACCATGTAAAAGTTGAACTAATTATCTTATATTAATTGAAGTACGTATAACATGAGGATAATTAAATATATTTAATAGGTTCCTTTGAGTAAATAGCTGCAAAAGAATGGTTACCCCCATAGGAGGCTAAGCACAATTTAAATGGGGCAGTAAGATAGTAAAGAACTACTCTGAATTGTGAAATGTTGCATCAACTAAACTACAGGAACTAGTATTTGTTATTTCAACACAGCAAAAGATATGACCATAGAATGGCGTTTGTGAGTCATAAATATTCATGCCTAACTAATCATGACAAAGCAAAATTTTTGCTTTGTCGCTGCTATCATACACCAATGCATGCTTCACTTGCTGTATGAATGAATTAACAAGAATTTCAATGCTACACATGATAGAGTACAACAGTTAGTGTCTTACTCCACTTCCTTCATCATATTATACAAGTTATGTAGCCTGTGTTTTTGACAATGAAACAATACAGAATTGTAAGTCTTACTTTTCAGCATCATAGAAAGTTTCTGCCTTTACTATTTTAGTAACAACTGGGCGCATTTTTTTCTTTTGATGAACCTCTTTAGATTTCTCAGCAGCTTCTTTTTGTTCTTCATTGTGATAAAAAACAGCAGACATATATTGTCTCGTATGACAGGCAGTAGAATCGTGATTATTCCAGAAGAGCTTTAAAAGTTTGTCGTAGGATGTCACTTTAGGGTCATAATCAATCTGAACAGACTCAGTATGATCGCCTCTGAAAAATAAAGTGGTACTAATGAATATTAAGCCTCAAGTCAATAGGTTTAGCTAAAATCTATCTAATTCCAAAATTTTAGGCAATATTAGAACTCCAGTGTTTACATGAATGTGATAGACAAATAAGATAGTGGGATAAAACAAGAAAATAAGACAACATTTTTAGATAGATTTGGAAAATGCATATTAAGTCGATCAATCATACTTCATGACTACAATACAATCAAATTGTAAAGGTAATCACAATATTCATGAGATAGCATAGACAGTAGACACACCACTAAACATGATTATTTACTAATTTATAATATGCGTGTGCATCATTAGTGCTTTTCTTGCAGCATAAATGAAATCACATTGTAGTCTTTTTCTAAAACAAGGCTAATATTCAACAGCTATAAATACATTCATTATAAAACTATTCACAACTATCACACAAAGTAGTTATTCAATACTCACAGATTTCGGTAGGTGGGGAACTCTGTCGATCCGCCGGTAAACCCTACCTTGGTTCGTATTACACCAGAGACGCAGCCAAACTGGGCCTCTGGGAACCAAAATCAGCTAAGTGCAAAGGTTGCTTTTTCAGTTGGAACGACAGGATCACTTGCAACTTTAGAAGATGACATTTCCTGTAACAATTTCAATTTGACGATGAACACAGGAGTGTTGAAGTATAACAAAGGTTTTGTTGATAGTCTTAAGGTTTCACTTGTCTGTAGGCAATAGCAAATTAACTAAAAACCTGGGAACAGTGGTGATCTGGTGTTCAAAGCATTGCTTAATATTTTTCATTACATTGCTAAACAATAAAAGATATTGAAAAAATTTTATTCATCCCGAAAAATTGGTTGATAACTAATTTAACTAAAGACATATAATATGATTATAGGACATAGTAACTGTCATAATGAAGAGCTTGACAGAAAAACATACCGTTCCCATAGACTTGGTGTATAAAAGGCACCTCAAATTCCAGCTAATTGACTTCAAGTTACTACAAATTTGAACTACTACTATTCTTGGCTGTGCTTTGCAGATACTTGTAAAGTGCAGAATACCTTCACTTTGTATCTTTGGTTTCAGTTTCAAGCAGCTACGCCTGTTGAATTTTAAATAAACATACACAACAATCACAGAATGACAATCAGAATGATAGTGACAGCAAATAAAAATTAAAGCAACAATGACAGCGTAGTGCTACTGCCATGCCTTCTACTACTGCACCACCACCACTACTACTACCACAGTACCAGTAGTATTACTAATAGTGGCAGTGGTAGTACTAGTAGTAATAGCAGTAGTATTATTAGAAGTAGTAATAGAATGTGGTAGTAGTAGTAGGCTATAACTATTGTTTTAGTTTACTTTTATGCATGGATCAATATTATATATAGATAACAATATACTTGAAATTACTATAATTAATTTACAAACATAAAAAATAATTAACAATAACAGTTACTATAGTTACATGTCAACCATAATTATTTTAATTCTATTTCAAGTATTAGCAAGATAAAAATAGGCTACTGTTAGTCTGATAATGTTGAATTTGAAGTTTAACCACTGAAACTTAGTATAATTTACTATGAGTATGTCTATTCCAATCTATTGTTTGTTAAATAACTCGCTAATAGTATTACTATTACTATTATCATTACTATTAGTAATAGTAACATTTAATACTATCAGTACTACTGTATTACTATTAGTAGTAGTACATTTTGATTTACTTTTAGTATTAGTATTACTATATACATGTATAAAATAATTGCAAGATTAACTTCAAGATAATCTTGAAGTTAATTTTAAAACTTCAAGTTTAAACTATTTAATTCAATTTTATATTAGTAATAATATAAATATTAGTAGTAGTAGTAGTACTACTACTACTAGTACTAGAAGTAGTTGTGGTAGTAGTACTAGTAGGTAGTACTAGTAGTAGCATCAGTAGTAGTAGTAGCAGCAGTAGTAGTACTAGTAGCAGCAGCAGTAGTAGTAGTAGCAGCAGCAGCAGTAGTACTAACAAACATAACTATTTACATTTTAATTTATTTTATAACTATTTTGGTTAAACTCTACCTTATAATTGCATTAACTGTACCAAACATGAAGTTGTCAGTTGAACTGAAGTGAACACGTCAACGTGTTTACAATAAGTATAACATGAAGCGGAAAAATAAGCGAATGACAATCGTCAATGGTCAATCTGAATCACTATCAAAGTATGATACTCAGAGTATGACTGTGTACACTATCAGATTGAGATTCACTTTCAGTTTGAGTTGCACTGAAACCGAATGGCAGAATTGGTGATGTTAGGCTAGTACGAGTAACTATAAGGTATCACTGCACATATTTTAATACAATGGCAGCTTGATTTTCAGCTTTTTATAGTGATAGTTGTAATTGTTGTGCCATTTTTATTATAATTTTCAGTTCAGCTCCACTTCTCTTGGCACATGACTGTGGCTTCAATGTACCTTACGTAACGTTTTGGCATTGCGTTATAAAATTTGCGCAATTTTTCCAAGCATTGATATATGTAATTATATATACTTTTCATAAAGAGATCAATCAGGAAAATTGGTCTGGAACATCTGGAGTTATCTGTTCCATTTAGCACAAGCCGCATAAACAAGGTCATTTTACAACTCAAGTCAGTGTGTGGTGCAAAGGGTTAAAGTTCACACTGGCATGACGTAGGTCAAAAAATGTGTAGGTTGAGTTCATTGGCTCCGAATGTTACAACCCCCCCCAACTAAAATCGTTTTCTACCACCAACTCGGAGCTGCTTGTAGAACCATTCGTGCAGGTTTGGGTCAGTAATAGCAAACTCCTGTAAAATAGTCGACTTGAATTTAAAGTTAATCTTATGACTTATCATTATCATTATGTTTAATAATTATTCAATATCAATACGAATATCATTATGACATTAACTTATCAGTTATCTGGTTCTACTTCTAGTAGTAGTTCTACTAGTACTAGTAGTAGTAGTAGTACCACTGCCCTACCAGTACCAGAAGATCAAGATCTACATCTAGTTCTGCTTCTAGTAGTTTAAGTTATACTTATAATACTAATAATGAAAGTAAAATGTAATAGCATTAGCTGTCATAACATATTAGTTACTATTATATCTAGTATTACTATTACTATTAGCTAATCATTAATGTTATGTTGATGATCATGTAGATGTGCTTAAGCCTAGCCCTAAGGCAGAGTGAGAGTCATCTATTACTAATAAAATTAAATATTATTAGTTCAAGTTGACTCTGGAATCGGATAAGCTACTACTAGTCATTCAGCAATTCTATGGGCTATGGCTATACAGATACTTATAGTTATAGTATTAGTTATACTAAATTTAATACTAATGGTATTAGTATTACTATGCATTTAGTAATTTTAAGATGTTCTTTGTGTTTACATTGCCATATAGCGTAGTAACATGCCTATGACTATAAGTATGTGTTCGTAAAATTCGTTTTAAAATAACTTGTTCTGGATATAAAAGCTTGTTCAAAAATTTAACAGTCACAGGGTGTAGTGACCATAAAACGGGAAATTTTAAGATATCTTTTTTTTTCATTACAGCCACAAAATGGAACTGACTCCTTCACTAGATTATTGGAGAGCCTAGCTTAGCAATTTTTGGTACAGATGTGTAAAGTGAGTGGAAATACAACTTCCACTTGATAGCCGAGCTACAGTACATCAACAGTGTAGAAATATTAGCTGTTTTTTATATAAAGTTGGTAAGTTGCAGGCTAAATAATATCTAAACCAACATAACACTACAGCATTACTTGAATAAATTGCACAAATGCAACTCTATACTCTTAGATTAAAAACTGCTGTTATAAATTAAAAATCATTACTCCTCATTTGAAAATACTGTGTAGGGTTTGCCATGTTTAGAATTTGCTTATAACAACTCCCTTGGAAAACAATTGTTGAATTTTGAATTCTTTTGTTAGAGAAAGGTATACCTGTTGATAATTACAACAGGGGCTTGTAAACCTTGTAGCCAATCTTGCTCTTGAGGAAGCAAAGTAATAAAGTAATATGGATGACGATCTAACCAGGTAAATGGTAATCAAACTTGTTGCTTTAACCCTTATATACTACTTGTTATCTTTGATGCATATAGCATTCTAGTTTGACTGGGCATAATTTTTGCTATTTTTTTTGGCATAAGTACCCTTAATTTATTTTCAGCTGCTTCAAAATTATTTATGTCAATTTAAAAAACCTGAATAAAAATATGTGCACTTGATTGAATGTTCCGATATCAATTTGTTGATGAAATTTCTTGCCTGAAATTAAAATAGCCATATTTTAAAATTTAGTTGCAATGATGAGAAAACACAGTTGATAAAACAGAAAATAAGTGAAATAGGACCATAGGATGTATAATATTTGCTGCTCCAATCATACCAGTCTCTATTTTCATTTTGCAAGATGCAGCTTATCAAAATTACAAAAAATATCAAATAAATTATCCTGAATTGTCAAGTATGTAAAATTATTATTATTATGTCATGGCATTTAGTGCCAATTCAAGGTAGTGTTTTTAAAAAATATGTTTTTGAAATTCAAAAAGAATTTAATTGAGCATTTTTTTAAATGTATTAATGTGAAGCAGCTCATCTTCATAAATTTGTCACACTTAGATCTAGAAAAGCTCCCCAGTGAATAAATTATTCAAAGCGCTTTCTACGGTAAGATATGCAATTTTATCACTTTCACATTCTTTCTGTAAATTTCTCAACTAATAAAAACCAGCCCCCACTTACAAATATGTGTAAATTTGGTGTAGTTATTTAATGTTTTAGTGAGGTTAACCTTGAGCACAGGTTTTATCGTTAGCCACCCTACTGAAAATCTATGCTTTGTTTTAGAAAGGCATGCGAAGAATTGTTAGCTGAAGCACAAAGAGGTGCCTCTGTTGCCGAAGAAATTGGGCCTCAGGGATGGTGAGCATTAGCTTTTGATAGTTTTTTTTATTGCTGTCAGCGAATGTTACTAATAAAATCTTTTTTCTAGTAGTATTTTTTCTCTTAGTGATGCATGTCTTAGTATATCAGCATAATTTATAAAAACACTTTCTGTTTTGTCATTTTAGGAAAAGACGAGAAACTAAACCTAATAAAAGATTTGTGCAGAGGACACTCATGAGCTCTCTAAGTGCCAATGCAAGACAAAAACAATCCAATAAACCTCAAAATAGTGATGTAACGCGGCACAGAAGTAAACGTGTTCAACTGGACTATCTTCAAACTACTAGAACTAAAAAAGCTAAGAGAAAAACAAAGGACGATGACATCGACATTGGTACAGGTTGTCAAAATGATCTATCTCATGATGCTGATACAGAACATAACAATGATACAAAATGCAAATGAAAGTATTTTTATTTCTGTTTTAAATTAATTGTCATAAACATGAGTTATATATAAAATCATACATACATTTTTATTAATTAAATAAGAATTCATATTACTCAAATACCTAAGTTGTTATTTTAACGTTTTATATGAACATATATTGCTCAGTTAACATGTATATAATTGTACTATTGTAAATAAATTCAAGATGGAGATGTTGTATCATAATCTGTTCCTATTTCATAATCTCTATAAGGCTCTTCATCGATTTCCTCTAATTGTATGCCACTGCTTAAAAGTGCTTCCTCAAATCTTTTAACCTGAAATACAAGATAGTAAATGTGACCCAAGACTATTGTAATAAAATAATATATTTATGGCTCATTCAACAACTTTTATACAAATCTTTGTTAATTTCCTGAACAATGCTGTTCAGTTGATAGAGGCATTATTAGGGTGTGCATTGATATACACTACGTTCCAATTGCTTGAAACATTCATTCTGAGCAATGGGAAAGCATTATAAAGTATCATTGAAACAAAGCCTTGGTAATGAAATGATTTGAAAGGTGGACACGCATAAGGTCACGTGATTTCATACCGAGCTTACCAGTTTTTCAACAGCCTCAGATAAAGAGGCCACTAACATAGTTTTTCAACAGCCTCAGATAGAGAGGCCACTAACATAGCCAAAATAAGATATACATAAAAATATGAATGATGCACTCTAAAAGTTTGACAACTATATTAGGAAGAATGCAGAAAAATAGTAAAATTGGTTAACATGTCCCTTGGCGAAGTCTATATTGCCAATTCTTGTAGCAGAAACCATATAACAAGAAAAGGTTTCTCTATCTCCACTAGAAACTCACAAAAACACCTATATTAACCTAGAGTTTAGAGGTTTGGATTTACTTACAAGTAGTTGGTAGCCAGAATGCAAGTTTACAGTTCAGTAATGCACATCTATATTTTGGACAGGCATACAAAGCTGACAATTATTTCAAACAAACAATACATCGCAGCACTGATGACAATAAGTTGCTATGATATTTGTAAATTGTGCAGTTGCTTTTCCTAGTTGATAGTTTGACTTACAGCTTCTCCACTGCCATCTGGTACGAACATCATGCTGTCTATGCCTACTTGATGGCATCTGTGAGCTATAACTCTGCCTATATTGTAGCAGGCATTAACATCAGTTGTGCTACAAAACAGCAGACCAGCTGTGATTTATGACTATCTAAAACTTAATTTCGTGTGAATAAATGACGTTTCAGTAAATTTATACGGAAATCTTTTAAACATCAGCAAAAAATTTTTTAGTAAAATAAAATGGTAAACATGCATATGTAGATATATTACTGCTAAGCAACATGCATGTTACATGTTTAAATAATCAATATTTCACCCATTAGAAATATTGTAGGCTTCACCTTGGTAATTGTTGAGAAATGGCAGATTCTTTTGTGCTGGCACTGACTATGCACTTTCCAGAAGAGTGTATAAGTTTAGCAACAGTGTGTTGGCCTTCTCGGTACAGTGTGAGTCTTGAATTGTACAAAATATCAAGTTGTTTAACAAACGGCAATACATGTTATACAGAAGTTATTTGATTTTATTTTTCAAGTGTATACATGATTACATTTAGCTTGTAAAATTTATCGATAAATTTGTCAATATATACAGAGCACTATTGCTATTACTCTAAACTAATTTGTAATTTAATTTAAATAAAAGAAACGCTTTTAAACACTTTTGCTGATAAATCTTATTAATGTAACGTTGTTTGACACCTTGTGATACCTGCTAGCTGTTCCTACTGCTTAGCATCTGCTAGAATGTTTATACAAATATATTATAATGTGAAACATAAAATATACAAGTATTTATGAAAGTAACAAAACATCAAAGGTCTAGCTTACTCATGATAAAAATCTTTACGAGGTGCTTGGAACTTCCATCCTCTTCGTTTGTGAGCTATCCCCAGCATTTCTAGATTTCTAACATAAGCATGAAAAAAATAATAACTTGGGCCTAAACTTTTGAAATTAATTATAAATGGTGAATTAGAATAATGACTATACTGTTAAGTCGGGTGCTAGAGTAAACAGCAAATGCGTAAAGTAAGTTTAAGTCCCAGTGACTTGACCCTAAACATTTGAGAATTTTCAAGTTGAGTGAAACCTGGCCATTTTAATTTGGGTGTGACTAAAATGGGTGGCCACCCGGTGTCGCGGTCCGTGACACCCATTTTTGTTATAAGGGAGGTTTTGACTAAAATAGGTGTCGCGAACAATTTTCGTTTTATTTTCAAATTTTTAGACAATTGTGACTGTTAAAATTATTGTTAAATAAATCTTCAGTGAATAATGAACATTTCACAATCGTTTAAACCAAAAAATGTAAATAAATAATGATAAAATTGAAATAATTATAACAAAAACTAAACTCGTTGAGAGTTATCTTTCCTCATCGAAAATTTAATTTTCACTTAATTTTATTGTTATTGTTATGATCATAGACATGCCGACTTATAAAACATATACTTTAAACTAGTAAAAATGCTGGGAGTAATATTGGAAAAACAAAAATGTTCACAAAGTTTAAAAGAAAATTAAATATTTTCGCGACACCCATTTTAGTTACAATAACCCAGAATGACTAAAATGGGCGTCACAAGAATTTTTAATTTGCATTTAGCATTGAGGACAGATATAACTTTACAATTGACATCATTAAACTGCTTTTGCATTTTTACACCAACTTAGCTAATTAAAAAGTTACGAAACTGCGACATAAGAATAAATAAGATTAAAGTCATTGTGAAAACCCTTGGGGTCAAAAACTAGGGGGTGTCGCGAAGAATTCAATACATGTATTTTAACTTAATTTCATAGTTATTTTTCAGTTTCTAGACATGCTGACTAATGAACCATAATATACTTTAAACGGGTGTGACTAAAATGGGTGGCCACCCGGTGTCGCGGGCCGTGACACCCATTTTAGTCAAAATCCCCCCTTATGACTAAAATGGGTGTCACGAACAATTTCCGTTTTATGTTCACATTTTTAGACAGTTGTAACCATTGAAATCATTTTTAAACTATTCTTCAATAAATAATGAACATCTCACAATCATTTAAACTAAAAAACATAAATAAATAATGACAAAATTGAAATAATTATGACGAAAATAGAACTTATCAAGAGTTATCTTTCTTCATCAAAAATTGAATTTTCACCTAATTTTACTGTTATCGTTATGATCATAGACATGTTAACTTATGAAACATATAATTTAAACTATTAAAAACACTGTGAGCAATATAAACAAACAAAAATGTCTAAAAAATGTGAAAATAAAAGTACAAATCTTCACGACACCCATTTTAGTAAAAACACCCACGAATGACTAAAATGGGTGTCACGGTGATTTTTGCTTTATTTTTTAGCTTTTTGACAATTCTTGTTCCAAATTGGTTGTTGATCAAAACTTTAAAAAAACTCTAATATATAATAACTGTTTCACTCTAAATGACGGTAGTATTAAATAATAATTTACAATAATAATAAAATATAATAAAAACCGAAACTATCAGTGACACCTCCTAGAGTTATCTTCCCTTAGTTCTTAGTTTTGTTTTTATGATTTTTTTCTAATATTTGTAAGTATTAAAAATTTTAATAATTTTGATTAGTAAAAGCAAGTAAAATTTTTAACATGACATAATTTATAGTATCCAAAACCGCCCAGAAAGCTAAAATTAAAGCAAAAACACCGTGACACCCATTTTAGTCATTCGTGGGTGTTTTTACTAAAATGGGTGTCGTGAAGATTTTTAGTTTTATTTTCACATTTTTTAGACATTTTTGTTTGTTAATATTGCTCACAGTGTTTTTAATAGTTTAAATTATATGGTTTATTAGTCAGCATGTCTAGAAACTGAAAAATAACTATGAAATTAAATTAAAATACATGCATTGAATTCTTCGCGACACCCCCTAGTTTTTGACCCCAAAGGTTTTCACAATGATTTTAATCTTATTTATCCTATGACGCAGTTTCGTAGCTTTTTAATTTGCCAAGTTGGTGCAAAAATGCAAAAGCAGTTTAATGATGTCAAGTGTAAAATTATATCTATCCTCAATGCTAAATGCAAATAAAAAAATCTTGTGACACCCATTTTAGTCATTCTGGACTAAAATGGGTGTCGCGAATATTTTTAGTTTTATTTTCACATTTTGTGAACATTGTTTTTGTTAATATTGCTCTCAGTATTTTTACTAGTTCAAAGTATATGTTTCATAAGTTAGCATGTCTATGATCATAACGATAACAGTAAAATTAAGTGAAAATTAAATTTTTGATGAGGAAAGATAACTCTTGATAAGTTTGTTTTTTGTTAAAATTAATTTAATTTATTCATGTTTTTGGTTTAAACGATTTTGAAATGTTCATTATTCACTGAAGATTTATTTAACAATAATCTTAACAGTCACAGCTGTCTAAAAATATGAAAATAAAACGAAAATTGTTCGCGACACCCATTTTAGTCAAAACCCCCCCCTTATGACTAAAATGAGTGTCACGGACCGCGACAGCGGGTGGCCACCCATTTTAGTCACACCCACTTTAAACTAGTAAAAATATTGAGAGCAATAATAACAAACAAAAATGTTCACAAAATGTGAAAATAAAACTAAAAATCTTCACGACACCAATTTTAGTCAAAATCCCCCCAAATGACTAAAATGGGTGTCCAGGACCGCGACACCGGGTGGCCACCCATTTTAGTCACACCCTTTTAATTTACTATTGCAAAACTTGAAAATTTACATAATCAAAACCTGAAATAAACTGGCATATTGCTTTTTGAATTGTAAGTAACTTTTCAAACAACTGCACAATGCTTAAATTAAGTTTAAATAACACGAGATAAAAAATAAACAACAAACTAATTTCATCATTGTGTAAATATAAAAGTTATCGTAATAAAGTAATATTTCAAATTATGGTAGTTATTTTGTTTCTTTTTACATATCATTAGATAAATACAAATTTGTTGTAGATGCTATCAGCAAATATTTTTTATCCAAGCTATTATATCTAAGTTCTCAGTTTCTGTTAGATTTAGTATATTTCAATATTTTTCAACCATTAACAATATTGAAATATATTCAAAACTTGCCAGGGCATTTAAGCTGAAATCAACAGAACTGGGTTAAAGTCACATTGGCCGAAGCGCCTGCTGACTGAGCCAACTTTCTAAAATCATTAATTTGACTTCCTCAACTAATTGACTTGACTCAACTTGACATGTTTGAATTGCATAGTTGCAAGTCTTTGAAACTTTCAGGAGTATATAATTGGTTAATTTAGCCCTAAGTTTGAAAGTATCCTTTGAATAAATAAGTTATTTCACTATAATGATCTAATAATGCTTTGATGAAAACAATCAACTATAATTTCAATGCTGCAAAAAATACTTATTGACCATTATATATCAGTTTTTTTATGAATTATATGCAATCTTTTACATAGACATATATAGTAACTCATTCAAGCACTCAAAAGAAAACTAAAATTGAAGTAGTTGAGTGAAGGCATTTATTGACTTGACATCTTTTTGTCTAGATATGAACTTAACTTGCCCTGCTGTAAAGTCAGCGCTTACTTGAGTGTATTAGCCAACAATTTGGCACTTTTGACAATTTGACATTATGAGCTCCATTCAGTTTTGTTGAACTGAAATATTAAATAAAGATTTTTTAAGTCAAATTTATTGCCGAGAAAAGATTATAATGAAGTTGGTTTTAATAAATGAAAGTGGGCCCTAAATGGTTATGAAAATATATCAAACATTATTATCAAAATAAATTTAATAGTAGAAAAAATAATTACATACCTTGGGTTTCTATTAACAAATTCTTCAGATACTCCATATTTTTTCATATCTTGTTTTGTTGTCGTAGGTAAAGGATAGCATGCATTTGCAGTCACACTGAAAAACCGCCTCCGTATCATATTTGACATCTATAACATAAACTATTGATATTTTTCACACATCTAATTCTTATTCTATACAATATTACTATACTATTATCAGTATGAGTATGCATTAGCACTAAAAGTAAAAGTAATAAGATTTTTGCAAGAAAAATTAAAATTATAAATTTCAATTCCTAGACATATTCCAACAGTCATAACTCATAAGGCTAAGCTATTGAAAATAAATAGAAAAAAGCTTATAAATTCAAAATTGAAAGAAATAAAATTTGCCCATTAAACTATTACAATTACTATTACTATTAGTATTAGCATTAGTATAACTATAACTATAAGTATAAGTATTAGTTAAAACTTAATAGTTAATAGTTATACTCATACTGACTTACAGTTATTAAATAGTTATATTTATACGAACACTAATAATAGTAGTAAATGTAATACTAGTAGTAGTACTAGTAGTACTACTATTAGTACTAGTAGTTATGGTGTTACTCGGACTCCTACCTACCTAATAGTAATAGTAATACTAATACTAATAGTAATACTATTACTATTAGTATTAGTATTACTATTACTAATAGTAATAACTAATATTAATAGCAATACTGTAATAGTAGTACTAATACTATGCTTATTATCCTTATAATAAATAACTATAATTAATTATTATTATAATTATTAAATTTAAAAATATAATTAGAACAACATTAATTTAAATTATAATTAAATAATATAAATATTAATATTATCATTATGATTATCATCATGAATAATTATAATTATTTTAATTTTAAAATTTAAATTATTCAATATAAAAATAATATCAATAAAAAGTCTGGTTTTTTATTGATCATAGCTATTAGTGATGAAACCATAACTTGACAAAATTTTAATCAAAAATAAGCACTTCACTGTTTTATTAGTTGAACCTTTTGGTTCTAGTTGACTTGAAATTCAAATTGAAACTCATGATTGCTGAAGCGGGTTATACAATAAAAGAAATAATCTGAATCGCGCAATGTAATTTCTTCGGGCTCAATGCATCGAATGGATAGTCCGTACTTGGCCAACCGCCAAAATCGCTTAGCAAATAAACAAGATCCTGGGCCAAACACGTCCGTAAATTACAAAGTGCTTGTAGCAGCACCAAGTTTGAGGTGACCGAGTTTAGGCCTTTAAGACTCTAGTATTTGGAGTTAGGACTTTGGATTCCGGGCAAACGTGTATACAGTTGCTCCAACTTGGTGCTGTTTCTTCTAGCGATATTTCGCTAAATTAGTTGGTAATGTAATCAATGAAACCAAAGTGAAAGTAAGGGGAATAGGCAAAACTCGTAGTAGATGTAAGGGGGAAGCATCACTTTTGTGTTGCATTTAGTAAAATTTCACCACTTGAGTATTTCAAGCTCACATTATCATAATCATTATCATTATGTGAAAATGTTAAATACCTACTTAGTAATATACATATATTTATAATTCATTAATTGTATGCACACTTTGAGTTTGAGACTCAGATTTAGAATAACATTAACTTTAAGATTTTAATTTAACCTGAGTTTAAGTTTAAATTTAAGTCTTACAGTTATACCAAAGGCAAATCTAGTGTAACTGGTAGTGGTTCTAATGTTGCTACAGGCATAGCTTTTAACTGGCTTCTCAAGAATTAATTCTAAACTTACATGAAATTAAAGCCTTAGGTTCACCGTTCAGCTCAAATTCAATATTCACATCATGAATATTTTTCTTTTTTTGATGTATTACTATTACATTACTATTAGTATTAGTTTTAGTATTACTATTTCTCACAACTCAACTTTAATTTTTTTTTGTTACTTGTTCTTTTATAAATGTATTCAAACTGTAGATTATTATGAGAGTGCAAAGTCAATGAATCAATAGAAAATATCAAAATCCAACCTGATTGTTCGGTGTTCATGTAAACATTTATTTCTAATTTGTTATTTTATTATTTTACTATTTTTTGTCTTAATCTTAATAATTAATTGTATCACTTATTGTAATAGTTTTAGTATTTTCGTGTATATATATTGTGGTAATAAATCACGGCTTCGGCCTCTTACGTTTATCAACTAACTCGAGCACGTTCTGTCTTTTCACGATAGCTGAAATAATATCACAAATCAACATAAAACATGGTGCCCCGAGTCTAATTATTATTAATATTACACTGAAATAACATGGAGCAATTACTAGCGCCAAAACCATTAGCAGATGGACCGAATTTACCTGAGGAATGGAAGATTTTTAAACGTGACTTCGAACTTTTTTTAACTGCCACATCGAAAGATACAGCCGAAGGCAAAGTGAAAACTGCATACCTACTTAGAACTATCGGTCGCCGAGGCAACCAAATATACGACTCTTTCAACTGGACTGACAACAATGACAAAACTGACTATGACAAAGTTGTGACACAGTTTGATGACTACTGCAAACCAAGAATAAACTTAGTGGCTAAGACTCACTCACTACTGACTTGTAAGCAAGGAAATAGAACTATTGACGAATTTTTGACTGAACTACATACCATTGCAGGACTATGTGACTTAAAAGACATGTACAACCGACTGATACTACAAGCACTGATACTGGGAATTGAAAGTGACAAGATTAGAAAGAAACTGTTTGACTTGACTGACTTTGACAAAGCAATTGAACTCTGCAGACGAGAAGAAGCATCGGCTATTGACTACAAGACTATGACTAAGGATAACACATATGGACTCGAACAAGTGAACTTGGTAAAACATAGACCTCCGACTCATCAATATCACTCTAATGACACTCGTAACACTGATAAACACAGAGGACAACTTTCACACACTCACTCTCAGCCCAACGTCAGAAAATCAGTTGGTGCTTCTAGGTGTGGAAACTGTGGAGGCAATCACCCACCTCGAGCATGCCCAGCATATGGGAAACAGTGCAATCATTGCAAGAAATTTAACCACTTTGCTGCATACTGCAGGTCACGCATGCATCATTATCGCGACTCGACCGAAACAGCCAATCAAGTCACCTGGAATTACTCTTCAGACAGTGACTCTCAACATGTAAGTACTATCTCCACTACTGTACGAGATCGTAAATTATTAGCGATGCTCACTGCTAAGCAAGCAGATACTATTTATGACATTGAATTCCAACTTGACACTGGTGCATCATGCAATACTTTGAATACGATCGACTACGACAAGCTAGGTAGACCGAAACTTACACCGACTGATACTGTACTAACTTTATATGACCAGAGCAAGTGTGCACCACTAGGGTGGACACGGATACAGATACTAAACAAGCAAGGATGTTACACTACATTAAAATTCCTAGTTGTGGAAACCACCCAACATAGCTTGCTGTCATGGAAATCATGTTTGCACCTGGATTTATTACAAATGCCCAGCACCAAAAGCGAGAATGTAAACTTTGCCACTACTGACCCAGACCTTCAGACTTTACTGACTAACTTTGATGACATATTTACCGGACTTGGAAAGTTTGAACAGGAATATAGGATAGAGCTAAGACCTGAAGCTGTACCAGTGCAAGTCCGACCGCGGAAGGTGCCCTTGTCGATGAAATCAGATCTCATCAAGACTATTCTTGAACTAGAACAACGTCAAATTGTCGCTAAGGTAGAAGCACCTACAGACTGGATAAGCCATCTACAACCAGTGCGCAAGCCTAATGGAAAGATACGCATCTGCATAGATCCGCAAAATCTCAATCAAGCAATTAAACGAAACCACGCTGTCATGCCAACATTGGAAGATGTTTTGCCACAACTCAACGGCGCCAAGTTTTTCTCCTTGTGTGACGCCAAAGAAGGTTTCTATCAAATTCCCCTAGCTGAGGAATCTACAGACTTGACAACTTTCTGGACTCCCATAGGAAAGTACAAGTACCTAAGGCTACCCTTCGGAATTGCATCAGCGCCGGAGGAGTTTCAGAGAAGGCTCACGGAAAATCTTGCTGGTCTGGATGGCATCACCATAGTTGCAGATGACATCCTAATTTTTGGAAGCACAAGGAAAGAGCATGATAGAAACCTTGAAGCGCTCTTCAAACGTGCTCGACAGACAGGACTGAGACTGAACAAGGAAAAATCCCGCTTCCTTCAGGACGAACTACCTTACATTGGACACATACTGACAACTAATGGACTTAAACCAGATCCTAACAAAGTAAAAGCCATTCTTAAGATGAAACCTCCCTCATCTCCACAGGGAGTAAAACGATTCCTTGGTCACATCACATACATGTCAAAATTTATTAGCAACCTAGCATCGGAATCTGAACCATTACGACGTTTACTGACACAAGACAATGCTCAAGACTTTCACTGGACTGACGACCAAATGAACGCTTTTAATAGACTGAAGACCTTACTAACTGACTCAGAAACTCTACAATACTTTGACTGCAACAAGCCAGTAACTATACAAACTGACGCTTCAAATGCTGGTGTGGGTGCAACACTCATGCAAGGAGGCAAGCCTGTAGCATATGCATCTCGCAGTTTAACAAAATCGGAACAGAACTATGTGCCACTAGAGCTTGAGTGCCTTGCCATAGTGTTTGGCACTGAACGCTTTGACCAGTATATCTTTGGTCACCATGCTGTCACTATCCAAACTGACCACAAACCCCTTGTATCTATTTTCAGGAAATCCATTCATAAGGCATCTCGGAGGTTGCAGGCTATGCTTCTTCACTTACAAAGATACCCCAACATTAAGGTAACTTGGCAAAAGGGTGCTGAACAGATCACGGCTGACTTACTCTCAAGAGACTCATACTTTGACTCCCCCAACTATCAACAACTACCAGAACACATTTTTCACATTGACTCTCAAAATAATGATGCTCCTGTTTGTGACGACTTAATTGACAACATTAGGACTGCTACTGCACAGGACAATGAACTTATGACACTGACAAACCTTATTAAACATGACTGGAACATTGCCAACTGCACAACTCACGACAAGTACAAACACTTTCAGGACGAACTATCTATTGACAATGGCATTGTTTACAAAGGACTAAGAGCCATTATTCCAAAGACACTCCAGAGAAAGTTTCTCCAACTACTTCACACCGGCCATAATGGGATTAACTCCACACTAAGACGTGCCCGCCACACAGTGTTTTGGCTTGGCATCACCAATGACATCAAAAACAATATTGCTAACTGTCGACAATGTCAACTGGATGCTCCCCGGCAACAGAAGGAAACACTTTTACTCCACACAGTTCCCCAACAACCCTGGACCAAAGTAGGAATTGACTTGTTTGAATACAATCACACTCACTACATTACTATTGTTGACTATACGACTGACTACCTTGAATATGACCGACTGGACAACCAAACAGCAGAGGCTGTTATCAACTCCATAAAGCGCTGTTTTGGACGCCTGGGAATACCCAGACAGGTTCACACTGACAACGGACCACAGTTTACCTCGCACCAGTTTTCCACTTTCAGCCAATCATGGAATTTCACACACACCACCAGCTCTCCATATCATCCTCAGTCCAATGGGAAGGCAGAGTCTGCTGTGAAGATAGCCAAACGTATACTCCGCAGATGTGAAGAGCCCGAACTTGCGTTACTGGAACATCTCAACACCACCAAAGAAGGCCTGACGGCCAGCCCAATTCAGCAACTTATCGGAAGACCCACCAGGTCAGTACTCCCACAAGTTCGGCCAGAAACAGAGAACAACCAAGGTTGGTGGGAAAAGCAGGGCCGCAATGAAAAACTGCAGCAGAGATGCAATGACGGTGCAAGAGATTTGGCAGTGCTGAAAGAAGGGCAACCAGTTTTGGTTCGAGACTGGAGTCAGCACCGGAGAAAATGGCAGGAGGCGCAAATTAACAAACAATTGAGTAGCAGAGCCTATGCCATACAACTTAACAACAACCTCTTTCGGAGAAACCGGCGAGACATCAGACCACTCGTCACGGAGCCAGCGAGTCCTGAGACACCAAAGGATCCTAAACAAAACGCTAGTAGTACCCAGGTTGACACCACCGAGAGCGCCAATCATAGCGACAATCTAAGACGTTCAACCAGAGAACGGAAGCCACCTAGTTGGATGGCAGACTATGTGCCCTCTTAAAACAATCATATCTAAATAGCTTTTTTCTATTCTGTGGGAGATGTTCGGTGTTCATGTAAACATTTATTTCTAATTTGTTATTTTATTATTTTACTATTTTTTGTCTTAATCTTAATAATTAATTGTATCACTTATTGTAATAGTTTTAGTATTTTCGTGTATATATATTGTGGTAATAAATCACGGCTTCGGCCTCTTACGTTTATCAACTAACTCGAGCACGTTCTGTCTTTTCACGATAGCTGAAATAATATCACAAATCAACATAAAACACTGATATTTTAAAAATGTAACTTGATACACCACTTTTTATACTCTGTTCCAATTGTAATAAAACTGTTGTTGCAGCAGTAACTGTCATGCTTATCCTAATGTTGTTGAACTATCTTTTTATAACACTTGCCGTATTCAATAATTTTGGGCATCACTTGTAAAATATAGCCTAGGCCCTAGAGTTTATCAAATTGAATTTATTGTTTGAAACAAGCATAATTAATCATTTGATATCTGTAGTGTTGTGGACTTAATGGTTGACAGCTAGCAGCAGATTTTAATTAAAGCAAAATCCTTATTTTTCATGTTGTATTATGGCTGGTCTTCATTTGTATGTAATTTATATGTCACAAACAGTCCATAAACAGTAATTAAACACATGTAATTATTTTTAAATTATATACAATAAAGGATTTTGTATAAACTATAGCCATTGAAAATTTTTTTATGTGTCTTCTTGTGATTTACTTTTAGCACTTGTTCGTGTGATTGGAAAGCTCTACAACTACTGAATCTATTCTGCATAAAGATATATAAATTATGTATTGAAGGAGTAGAAATTTCGTCATTTAAACATTTTATTTAGGATTGAATAGTGTTAAAATGGTTTTCCCTATATTGTAGAAAATATTTATTTAAACAGTGTGCAAAAAATCATGCTTGTTAGAATCTCTAGGTGTCAAATTTCTAATGGTGTTGAAAATGCTAGGTGAGGGAAAATTTTTGAAAATAAAAGTTTGCACTGTAAACCTATTGATGTGATTTATTTTTATGTCTACTTGAGACTCAACTAAAATATCAGTAAAAGACTATTAAAACGCAGTTGTTGGTACAGTTTTTTTTTCAGAATGAAAAGTTCTAAATTTGCAACTAAAATGTTGGGATGCAAACATAACCACATGTTCATTTTGCTTTTGACTAAGTATAATTGAAATTCCTTTAAAGTCTTATTTTAAGCTTTTGCTGTTTTAGAGGAAGGGAAATGGCACAGGAATTTAATGCAAAGGAGTGGTTGTTTTTTCCGGCCATCATTGGCCTGTTACTCTACATCGCAGCACAGGTGTACAAAAGAAAACGACTTTACTCTGTGCTCAAACTTCCACCATGCTATTCTGGCTGGATGCCGTTTCTTGGTTGCGCTATCGAGTTTGGAAAAGAACCTCTGAACTTTATAGAAAAAATGCATCGAAAGGTCAGAGTTCACTATTTGCTGTCTAAACTATTTGAAGTATTGTATTTTCAATAAATAATCGCTATAAACTGTACTAGCTCAGTCTGCAATAATTTTTGCATTCTATAGCTTGGCCCTGTGTATACGCTGTACATTGGTGGAAAGAGGATGACTTATTTGACAGATGAGGAGGACTATAACAAATATTTTATGCAATCACAACACGTAGATTTTCAGAAAGCTGTTCACCTTTTCGTTGCCAATGCTGGTGAGTATTCCTCCAATTTGATCTCTCTTCATTATTGTAAAGCTGAAGCAAGTTGTTTACATACTCTGAGCCGCTAATCTCCAATACGATATGAAATATTATGATTTTGCAATACACTCTGTATGAACACTTTTATTTTGCAGCATCTATACCAAGTGAATCATTCCTTACTCATCATACAAATATTCATGACTTGATGAAGGGTAAACTAGCAACAAATCAACTGCCTTCTCATAGCAAAGATTTGCAAACTCAGTTTGAGCGTAGACTTACAGAAATGAGCTTAGCAGGTAAACGTAGAATAATAAGAGTAATCTAATATTTTTAAATTCATTAGCTTATAATGATTTTCTTTGACTTTGTAAAACTGCGCATAGTGTTTGTGTTCTACCGGAAGTAATAATCAGCAACTTAACTACAGAAGTTTCATGTGATTTGATACTTTGACGCACATGTAGGGAGTTGCGAGCTCAATGAAGTTATCAGACTGATCATGTATCCTTCTGTGATACGAAATCTGTTTGGAGAAGATGTCCTACCAATACACAATGAGGAGTCAATGAAAAAGCTCATGGTGAATTTTGTGGCGTTTGATGACCAGTTTGAGTATGGAACACAAATTCCTCATATGTTTATACGGTGGGTCTTGTTGCTTGAACTTGCATTTTATTTGTTATTAAATATGTACTACAGATCATGTGTCAATCATGTTGCATTGATTGTACTAGTTGTGATGTGGGCTTATTCTACGTCATAGATCTGTGGAAATAGTAGCTATAATAGTATTAAAAACAAACATAGCTAAACTTCACCGGTGAATATTTAAATGATTGAGCGCTTGTCTAATTGTTTGATCATGTTGAAAAATGTTCATTTTTATAAGAAATTATATACAAAAGTACTAGAAATTTGTAGCTAAATGAGCCAAATGGCTCTTTGATAAGTTTATGCTCAGACAGTTAAAATGTCTATCTTACTTATTTATAAAGATTCAAGTTACAGTTTCAGGCTTAAAATTAATTAACAGCATTCCTTTTTCACTTGGTTGGTATGTACAAGAAATACATTTTCTAAGCTTTTGCATTGTGTAATCTATATCAGAGTGACTAGTCTTTATATGATGTGCCGGTTGTAAAATTGATATATGGAGTACTCCATATGTTCAATATGAAAATACATGAAATAATAATAATGAAAATATAATGAAATGATATTCAATTTTAGTAAATGGGCTCAATCTAAACAATGGCTGCTTAATGTGTTCAGAAAGGCTATACTCAAAATTAAGTCAACTGATAATGTAAGTAAAACTTTTAAACTAATAATTTTATCACTTCCTGTAATTCTTTCAATTTACTTTATAACCATGGCTGGCAATGGTTCAAGGGTTCTATTCAATACATATTCACCGGCTTTCCATGGATCGATCTCGCTAAAATCGATCTGAGATCGATCCATGGAAAGCCAGTGATTGCCAATAATTTTGAAGAGTTTGGTTTTGAACAGCATCATTCATTTAAATGGCTTATGCTGGGCATTTTGTCATTAGTCATTTTGTTAGTGCACACCAACTTTTTCACCATATTTTTACTACTACTGCTACTACTGCTGCTGTTCCTGCTACTGCTGCTGCTATCTTGCTACTGCTATCTTGCCACTGCCCTACTACCGATAATACACTATGTTACTATGTGTTTTATTTAGACAGTTCTCAAGTCACTGTATGAGATGGTAGATAAAGAGCATGGTGCCAACTATAGCTTGCTCATGCTTTGGGCTAGCTTGGCTAATGCTATTCCTGTGAGTATGAATTATTTTGCATCAGCTATTTTTTCCTATCATGTGATTTGTGTTTGCCTGTAAATGATTCATTAAACACTCATCTATATGTTTAGATTACCTTCTGGACTGTTGCTATGATATTAAATGACCCAAAAGTTCACGACAGAGTCATTAAAGAGATTTCTGCTGCTCAGGATTCATCTGGTATTTATTTTGTATTCAACTTTAAGAGAATTTATCACTCTTACAACATATTATTTTACTATTACATCTTAGAAATCTCTAAAACTGATATGATAGAGATACTAAATTCAAGTTGTATTATTGATAAACCTTTTATAATTTGCCTTAATTTTCTGTTCAATTTTTAGAAGTTTGAAATTGTCTTCTTCTTTTAGGGAATCTTGAATATAATACAGCAACGTTTGAGAAACTAAAGTACATTAGGTGTTGCTTCCTTGAAGCTATCCGAATCAGATCTCCCGGAGTTATCACCAGAATGGTTGTCAAGTCATTCAATGTGAAGGTAACTAATAAATTTCACGCTATGTATTGGTTTTTTTGCATATCTCTGAGAAATAATATCATCCTTTCCTAAAGCTGATAAGAAGTCCAAGCGCTGCAGTGTTGTTGCATGATTACTATATATTCTGAAAACTCCAATAAGTTTATTTATCTAATGTTTATATTTTATTTTTAATTTGGCTATAAATATGTTATACATTGTCAACTGATTTACAGATCTTTTTAGTTTTGACTGTGTTGGTATATAAATTTCAGACCAACTAGTGTACAGCGTACTGTAAATGTATGTAAAGTATATATAGTACATATGCGTGTGCATGCGTGCGTGCGTGTATATGTAGTGTATCATAAATATTTGCAAGCATGTCAAACTATCTAAAAGCTAGCATCAAATGAAATATTTTTACCTTTTATTTTTAGCTGGCATCAACTGTTTCTACAAATAGTATATCCGGATCTACTTTAAACTTGTTCAATGTTTCATTTCCTTCTTTAGGGTTACAACGTACCAGCTGGAGATTTGTTGTTTCTCTCTCCTCACTGGACACACCGTAATGAGAAGTATTTCCCTGATGCTGAGAAGTATATGCCTGTTAGTGCGATGTATATTTTATATTCTGCACAAGTGTATGCTGCAGTTTAGTTTGTCAGCCTGAACACACAAATCTTACTTATGTTGGCCAATTTTCATGAAACATTTGAGGAGCAAATATTAGAACCATATTTGAAGTAGACTAAAGTAAAACACTATTTTTGGTTGGTCAATGGAATTGACAGCATTTCCCTAAGCAGATGCAAGTTTATGTTTCTTACTATTTCTACAATTCCATTGATGTGTTCATACCAGCAAATTTAGATTGAGTATAGAGTATTTTAAAATAGTTTGAGTACTTCATTGAATGATTTTCTTTTCTATTATAAATAAGGTATATTAATAGAGGCAGTAAAGGAATGTATTTGAAATTCTTGACACAAATCTAGACAAGTTTGCTGTTGTATGGACTTCAGAACCACATATCCTGTTATTGACATGACATGACTCTTACACAAGTTTATAGTCACCATTCTTGTGAGAAACCCCTGATAGAAAGGATTTTTGTTAACTCGGGCTAAGGACTTATTCAGATGGGGCACAGGAGCAATTATGTCTGGATGCCCTTCCTGACATCACCAATGGCCTTTGAACCCATGACTTCGTGTTTGCTATGCAAACGCTCCAACCCTTAGACCACAGCTGCTTCCTTGGCATGAACCTTGCAGCATGAGTTAAATAAACGCAAATATATTGTTTGTCTTGACTCACTCAATATTTAAAACATTGCACTTCTGCTTTTAAACAAAATATTATTTTATTTTGCCTGCTTTAGTTGTGGGAATTTCTTGTTGCAGAATTTTGTGTTGTTTTCGTTGAGCATTATTTTTCAGTATATAGTTTCATAACTATTCATAAGGGTAGACTACATGGAAATACAGGTTCTCTCTGCCATCCATGTATATATTGTTTTACAAAGTAAAAAAGATGGTGTGTAGAAAAATGAAACAATAAATACGCAATATTGCTCTAAATTTTTAAACAGGTAATCTTGACTGTAATAAAATGTTTGAAATTTTAAATGTTTGTTGATTTTGATATACAAAATTTTGTAGGAAAGATGGCTTACGTGTGATTTCACCAAAAATGAGTTTTTGCCTGGATTTGTTGCCTTTGGTGGTGGAAGGTATATGTGTCCTGGAAGGTGGTATGCCATTATGGAACTGCATATGATTGTCACTATGCTCTTCCACAAATACTCTATGACCTTGGAATCAACATTACCAAAAGCTGTGAGTACAATGTTGTATTCTAAGTTTTATCGGTTTACTCACATGTAATTCGTTGCTTCTTTTAATGTGGAATGAAATATTTTTATTTTTGTTAGTTTGTCAAGTGTATGTAATTTCTAGGTCTGTGTATGCCAACTGTTCACAGTTTTCCATGTCTGTTTTAGAATGTGATGCATCTAGTTGGAGTTCAGCAACCAGAAGCCGACTGTTATGTTCGTTTCTCACCTAAATTTTAAATGCAAAATGATAGCATAGAATTTTTTTTAGTATTAATTTGTGTGTAATATACTTAATCTTCATAAATATTTGTGCTAATTTTTAGGAAAATTTTTGCTCACATAACTTATGTGTATTTTGTTATTCACATTCCATTTTCCAAGCAGGCTGCTGTTTTGGAAGTGAAATTGTGAGACATTCTTATATTTCATTTGACTGCTCAATTTTTTGTAAAACTAAATTTTCTCATAATTGATAAGAGTTGTCTTCTTTACAGACAAATTCCCAGTTCCAAAATTGTTCAAACTAAATACAATCTCAATATAAGGATGTTTAGATTTTTAAACATTTAAAATTTAATTCTGCAAATTCACAATAGTTGCTAGAAATCCTTTTATGCTTTGAAGCCGTACCTTGCTGTGCATGCAATAAATACATCTTCACTATTACATATGTGAGATTGGGTTACAATGCCTCTTTTTATCGTACAGCTTTCATTAGCTTTTGGAAATAAAATACATGCATGAGTTGTTTAATACAAAACAATGCTCCATAAAATATGTACATTGTTTTAACTAACATTCATATATATATATATATATATATATATATATATATATATATATATATATATATATATATATATATATATATATATATATATATATATATATATATAAATAGGTATACGAGAAACATTGTTATTTATTATTTATTATTAGTACAGTGGTACCCGAAATATCAGTGTAATTACTTTACCTAATAAAGTAATAAATAACAATGTTTCTCGTATACCTATTTATAATCAAATTGCTAGCTCGTAAAGATATATTTAAATATATATATATATATATATATATATATGGATGTATATATATATATATATATGAATGTATATATATATATATATATATATATATATATATATATATATATATATATATATATATATATATATATATATATATATATATATATATATATATATATATATGAATGTATATATATATATACATTCATATATATATATATATATATATATATATATATATATATGAATGTATATATATATATACATTCATATATATATATATACATATATATATCTTTATGTGTGTGTGTGCGCGCGCGCGCGTGTATATATAATTTTAAATGTATCACTTACATATTGCATAAAACAAGTTGAAGAATTTTCTTGTTAAATAGACTCTATTTTTATTTTTCAATAATAGCAATATTAAATCTGACATGGAACTATTTAGCTATCTTAATTATGCACACATGATGAGCCGATTATATATAACTAAAATTTGTTTTGCTTAAAATTTTAATTACATATTTTGTGGCAACTAATCCTAAATTGGATTGACAATCAATACCACATCTGTTGGATGAAACCAACACTTGCTATCCTCATGTTCATCAGTAGCCACACCCTTGCAGAAGAAAGCAATTTACCCTTGAGTTCCTATGGGTCACCAATTAGGCTATTGGAAAATTTACCAAAACTGATGTAGCAGCGAATAGTCTAGAATATATTTATAATATCTTCAAATAAAGATCTTATATCCTCATTTTTTTAGAATAAGCATGATCCATCATAATCTTTAGACACTTGCAAGGCGAGGCATAGCTTCAATTATTTGCACTGACACCAAAAAATTTGTAAAAAAACACCAGTTGGAATGAACTATTCAATAATTAAAAAAGACAACTATTACAAATGAGTTATAACATGAAATAAAAATAATCCAAAAAATAACAATAACTAGCAACAAAAAGGTAGTCAAATCAATGCAAACATCAATTGTTAATTTTAAACTACATTGCAGAAACTGTATGAACATTATAAAATATATTTCAGCAGAATGAAATTTTGACATGTTAGTGAGTAGAAATCCTAGAATTGACTGTGAAATCTATGGAATGAATAATATGCAATGAATATTTATAAAACAGGAGAAAACTGTTATAAATATAAATCTATAAAACCAATGTTATATATTGTTTATAGATATATACATGATACTTCATTTAAGTTCAAGTTTTGTAATTATAATAAAGTTGCCTGATAACGTGGTCGACTTTCATTTGGTGCTTGCTTATCATCACCACCAGCTAATTCTGAGCTAACGTATGAAAATCCAACGAACATATCTTGAGACATGTTGGACATGACCATGGCATCAGGGGGAGTAAAGTCCACCTTCTGTCTCGTAAAGTATTTGTCAAAGTTCTCGGCTCTCTTGGCATTTTTCTGTAAACAGATATAATAAGAGCATAACAATGACAATAAAGTTTTTATACTTCAGTATTTTCTCAGAGCCTCATGACAGAGCATCCCTCTAATGTCGAAAAAGTTGGGCAAATTAATCATTTTCAAATTATAACTCTTGACTCAACTTAAAGCAAAATTTCTACCCTGACATAAAGAAGTTAAAGTATTATACTTATTACACTAGCTATAAGTAAAATAATATTTTACATATAATTTTCTTGAATGTTGAGACAACTACTCCAAAAGCATACAGTCTCTCTATGGCACATTGAGTAACTGAAAAATCAATGACTAAATGAATTAATAGGTCTTACAATAACTGGTCGGTAGGGTGGCTGAATTTCCAAACGCTCCAATTTCTCCCAGTCAATATGGCGAAAGAATAGATGCTCCATTATTTCTGTTCGTCTGTTTCCCAACCTTTTAGATGGATCTTTAGTCATAAGCTGAAAAATTTACACAATTCTTTTCAAATACTCAAAGTTACATCCTCAAACAAATCTATCAAAATTTCTTTTAAATTGTATGATGAAACATTAAACGTTTTTTGCCATTTAGTACTTGTTAATATTACCCGAAAGCTACTTGGCTCAAACGTGTACATCACACAAATAATTTTCTTAAAACAGGACATCAAAAGTGTGCTATAAATACCATTACAACACATTTATTTCCTGTAGAGTATGATACACTTCACAGAGTAAAGATATGTTGGTCGGAATAAGAAAATTTCAGCTATATTAATGACATGATCGGTGGCAGAAGATGTTAAGAAAATGAGAGTAATCCCTTCTGCACAAACAAGACATCTTTTCACACTTACTCCTTTCACAATATTTTGAGCTTCCTTAGATACAGCCCATGGGAAAGAAGGGCTCTGGTTTACAATATTCATGAACAAGTCATCTTCATCTTCCCCATCAAAAGGAGGCTGACCCACTAGCATCTCGTAAAGCAGAACTCCGTATGCCCACCAATCCACCATACGATTATATGGTCTGTATTTTATAATCTGTGCAAAAATTAACTTCTAAAAATCATATGTCTACATTTGACCTTCAGTGATTAATCATTCATATAGTACATTAAGCTAAATATGAAATATCAGCAGACAACCTTTGTTTTCTTTGAAGGAACTATTTTTTAATAAAAATTGAATAAATTAAAACAATAAAAAATTTATCTAACAACAGCAAAATCATTTTAACCAGTTATTTTAATTACTCAAATAATCTGAAAGAAGTGAAACAAAAATAAGAGAAGAGATTTGCTTCAACCTCAGGAGCTATGTAGTCCGGGGTTCCACAAAATGTCCGAGCTGTTGCTCCGCCGGTTATTCTTTCTTTACACATGCCAAAGTCAGCTATTTTGATATGACCCTCTCCACTCAACATCACATTGTCCAACTTCAAATCTCTGAAAATATAGAGCAGCTGAAACACTATAAATCCTCCACCTACATGATTTTCCAAACAAATTAAAATTTAATGTTTAGGCTATTGAAAATTAGAACTGCAAAATTAAAACCAGGATTATATAAAATAAATCTATATTTTACACAAAAATCAGTAAAATAATTATTTTTTTCAAATTAATCATTATTGTAGTTTACCTGTATAAAATGCCGTTGGAGTGCATGAACATCAACCCCAATGCAATCTCAGCAGCATAGAACACAGCAACAGGCTCTTTGAATTTGCCTTCTCTCTGAATTCTGTACATCAAGTCTCCACCATTCACATACTCCATGACGAAATGCAACCTCTCCTGTAGATTTATATAACCAGCTCAAGCAGAACTGACAAGGTCATATGTATATAAATATACACAAAACAGACAGTTGCAAAGAATATAAAGTTTATAAAAATAACTACAAACAGTATTTTCGACAGAAAAGTGGTTGTGATAAAACTAAAGATCCTCATTATTTAAAGTTAAACAAACATCTTCAGTGCAATGAGCTCTTTAGTGCAAACTTGCATTTTATAGTTACAAACTTACAGGAGTCTGAAAACAAGAATGGAGGTTCACCAAGAAAGGACAACTCCCATATGATAAAACATTTCGTTCAGTCAACGCAGCCTCAATGTCGTCATCTTGTATGATGACATCTTTCTTGAGAACTTTAATGGCATATACTTCATTTGTGCTTTTCATCTCAGCCAGCATCACCTGCACACATAACACAAGGCTATTCACACTTCTGCATACCATTAGTTGATGCAGGCACAAAGCCTGCTGAACAAAGTAATTCAATAACGTGAAATGTGATTAAACCTAAAGAGAAGTTTTAAATGATTATTCTATTGAGACTAAAGTCTGCTAACAAAGTGATACAATTTACTAGATTACACTATTCTCTCAGGCTACTGTGAGAGGTGAATAACTGGGAGGCCACACCGTGCAAGAAATGGATGAAAAGCACAGCAAATATTCAATACTTATATCAAAGTGTAGAGATAGACTGAAACTCCTTGTTAACCAATGAACAGCTACCTTGCCAAAACTGCCTCGACCCAGCACAGCTATTAGGTTGAAGTCGTTTATAGTAGGCAAGTTGGCGTAATGAACCTTCTCTCTCCTCACTTCTGGTTTTCTGTCTTCCTCTAAAGATTTCTTCTAATAAAACATAAATAAAAATAAATGAAATTTGTTTCTTTATCAGAAATTTAAGTTAGTGACCGGCTGAGACATGCAAAACTGAGTTTAGTTTAAAAATACTGGGATCACTATTTCATGTAAACTCAAGTGAATAATCAATAAACTAAGCAAACTTACTAAGTACTAAGTGAAATATTTCAAGTGCAAAAGATATTAATAGAAACCCTGATATTGATATTTTACAAGGTAGAGATGCATCAACGCTGATGTCAACACGTGCCAGGCCTAGATTTCAAGTAACTTATGGATGTTAATCATAGCCCCATTGCAAATAGTCCTAGTCCATGCTAATAGTCCTAGTCCATGCTAATAGTCCTAGTTAATCACGGCTTGCAGTTTATGAACAGCAAATCTCTATTTTTAGCCCACTGTTATATGGGCATGACGCACTACAGTCGAAATTCTATCTGCATATTTAGTTTTTCTAATTTTGTTGAATTTTATCAGCGTATTTAGCTCTTTAGGCTAGTGAATGAGCTTGAATAAAGCTAGGTAATCTCATTAAATAACGCTAGTAATTTTGAATTGAAGCTAGTAAATTAGAATAAAAATAACTAATAAATCTTATTGAATTATGCTAGTAAATCTCAATAAATTGCTCTAAATTTGATTGTTGGTTACTGTGGATATTGCAGAAACTGAGTTATGGCATTCCTATTGGCTTAAAAGTTTACTGCGGGGCTAGAGACAGTTAGCGTTCAGCGTTTGTAGTGTGAACTGTAGTGTGACCAGCAAAAAGTAGGACGTGACGTTGAAGGTATGCTTGAGCAGCTTCAAAATGGCCGCCACAGTCGAGTTTCGACTGTAGTGTGTCATGGGCACAATGGTAGGGGCTTTTAAGTAGGCCACAGACTACATAATTATACTGCTGTGATCTGGTAATCTTCCTGTATCACCTGTGGCCCTGCTGGGATTCAAATCAATTACCTTGTGCTTACTAGGCCAGTGAGAGCAGGTGCTCTCTAGTGAACTTTCTAGCAATGTGTTTATAAAAACAACTATTAATAAAATATCTACAAAAACTAAGAAAATATTATAATCATATAAACTACCATTTCAATGCGAAATTAAATCTACATTCAACCTACTTCCCAGATCTGAACTTGAAGTACACGGGATAGCGTTCAAAGATATGATGAACTGCTAGACATGGATACAACATCAAATTACATTTTATCTAATACTATCAAATGTGACTATATGTATATTATAATAAACTTATGCATCATAACACCTTTGAGTAGGTCACTGATATTAGAGTTGAGATAACAAAACTCAATAGATGAAATATTTTTAATTTCAAAATTTATGGCAGCCTTAGTGAGTATTGACAGACAAAACAACACCATATACAGTCTTATGCATGGCATGGTGGTACAAAGTGAAATGTTATAATCTAAGGCTAAATAGGCAAACCACTACAACATCAACTTACTATCATATTCTCTTCTAGTCCTATGCCAAACTAACAAAATAGAGGGAAACTAAAATATTACATGTATTTTAATTACAAATCCATTTGCAGCTCTTTTTAGAAAACATCCACACGCAAAACAGATGCAATTACATCTCTAGCATTACAGCTGATGACTCTAATATAACTTTGTGTTGTGTAGCTGCTTTAAATAAAAACTTGAAGGAAAAGGAAATTAAAACATTCAAATTTACTATTTTTATAACAAATGGAATAATATTCACCATTCAAATTAATTGTGAATGTGAAACTATATATAAATTCTTATTTTCCAATACCAAACTTAACCATTGATAATCACAATGGTAATGAGCTTATAGTGGCTATACTAAAAGATACATTTAATTTGAAATTAATACTTCTTTCTTGCAGCCTTTCACTGGGCTTACAAATATTGAGAAGTGTGAAGAGTTTACCCCACAACTACTTACCAGCATGAAGTTGTTATATGATGTAATGTTGCTCTGGTAAGTTTCCTGAACTCAGCCTGCATAATTGCAGTGACTATGAACAGAGTGACGTGAGTAAATGCAGCCTAAGTGACAGAGTCTACTTAGGCTGCATTTACACCCACCCCATACTGAAACTATACAAAATGCTGCAAACACTGCCTGAGCTTGTTTTTGTTTCCAAGTGTGTTTATAGTGTCATAGTACGTGTGTTTGTGTGGCCTTAGTTAATAACATATAGTCCAAGGCATGTGAGCTTACCTCATATCTCTTTCTCAACTCTGCTATGTTTATAGACACGTCGTCCACAGCAGGAACATTGTAGTATTTACCTGCAAGGGCAGTAACAACATTTTAAATCCATGTTTAAAAATTTAACTCATTCAAGAAACATGGAGAAAAAAGGTTTCCTAATTAAATATTCCACCAAAGTCGAGCCAAAAGAGTTCACAGGATGATTAAAATAATTTATCTGCACTAAACATTGTCATTTTGCTTTGAGAAGCCAGTATACATGCAGTATTAGCAGAGAAAAGCACATTCACTTATGCATATTTTACATATAATAACACGTTGACTAGGCAACCCATACAGTACAAGTCAATATCTAGTAGCAACTGTTCACACACCTTCCTCCTGGTTCAACAGCTTGAACCACCCTCTAGTATTCTCTGGACCTTTCAGGATTTCTGACACACCAAAGGACAGGGAACCCATGAAATCATTCCGGGAGGTTCTATCCCAGTCCCAGATTTCAATACTTATTCTCAATGATTTATCAGTTTCAGCCAATTTGCTAAAAGTTAGGAAAAAAGTTATGCATAATTTGGAAATGTTTTACAAGTGCAAAACAATTCATATCTCTGAATATATAATTTAGAACAAAATCCCTCAACATTTCCTTCTGATATAGAGACAGAGCAGATGGGAATTCTGAGACGTGATACAGCCAAGATTTTATTATGTAAATGTTATGCATGAATAATCTCTTTCTTTCGGGATATATTGTACGTTACTTCTAAGAAAATGCCATCAAGTTTTCTAAACCAATTATATGCAACAGCGTAACATGCAGTAGAAGAATACATGATTGAGTATTGCTAAATAAAAGACATAGAGTTTGTGCTATTCTTAAAAAGGATAGAAATTTGATATTATTTAACGAAGGAAGTTTTTTCAGTATAAAGCAGTACAATAAGCAATACATATCCAGTAGCAACAGTAACGATGCATAGATATGAGATGGCAGAGCAACTACCTGCAACTACCTGCAGCATCTACTATTGCTAGTAGCTATAGGTGTCAGCTTATGATGTTACATATTTTCTTCAATGCAACATACAGTTGTAAGTTATAGGAATGAATCATAATTGAAACAATATTATTTTCTCCATTATACAGTAAACAACAGAAACAAGGAAATAAAGTAAAACAATTTACATTTGGAATTCCTGATTCCACTCAGGATTGAGAGTTGCCTTCAGAGTTTTGGTTTTGTACTTGACACTGTGAATGTGACTTCCAGTGCTGGTGGTCATATCCAGTAACTTCAGTTTGACATACGGATCTGCAAGGCCATTTGGGTCCATTGGTATGAGGTTCCTGGCCCGGACAACTGTAGGGGAAGATGAAGAGAGAATTATAATGGAATTCAAATGTTCCGGTATAATACTAAGTATATTGCACAAAATATGGTCATAAAATTATTTTGCAAAGCTTACTAATGAAGTAATAAATCAGTATTGCAGCCATTATATGAGAAGTGATTGAACTAACACTGCACTACCTACAACTACTACTCTGATACCTACAACTACTACTCTACTACCTACAACTACTACTCTACTACCTACAACTACTACTCTGCTACCTACAACTACTACTCTACTACCTACAACTACTACTCTACTACCTACAACTACTACTCTACTACCTACAACTACTACTCTACTACCTACAACTACTACTCTACTACCTACAACTACTACTCTGCTACCTACAACTACTACTCTACTACCTACAACTACTTCTCTACTACCTACAACTACTACTCTACTACCTACAACTACTACTCTACTACCTAAAATTACTACTCTGATACCTACAACTATAGCTGCTAGTGCAAGCCAGGTAAAGTAGATGACTATTTACAGTGTAAATAATCATGTTTTTAATCAAAAGAAAAATAAAAATTAAATATTTAGATTATGTTTATTTATACTGCAAATTTCCAAGAAAAGCTATTTAAATAATTGAACAAGTAACAAACTGTACTTTTGTTACAAAAAATGTTGAAAAAACTAGATATAGATTAGTAGGAGCAGAAACATGTAGCCAGGTCAGTAATATTAGCTCTACTTTTGCCACTATAAGCCTGCCACAGCAGCTGAAAACTTAGGTGTGTGGTATTTGTAGTCATACTATTGCTCCGTGTGTTGGCAACAAAGAGTTCAATGAACGGAGAAAGAAATTAATAAAACCAAAACTCAATCTTGCCACTCATGACTACTTTATTGTCTCTCGCTGGCCTTAAAATATTTATATATCTTTTCAGCTGCACTTGAAATGGACACTCCTATTATTTAGAGCAATAGCAAATTAGTGATATAGAAAATTAAAATGTATACTTGCACAATTGTCTAATGTAGTATTGACTACTCTACTATAGTTGAGTTATGAGAGCTCAGTGTTGTGTAACATACACTGCAGGACAGCAACACCATTCTATTATATTTAATACCTGCAAGACCTGCATAGTATCACATTTATTGACAACATGAGGGATCAGGTGGAGACACAGTAGTAACAAGGACAGTGCTCTACCGTTAATACTGATGAGCTCATTAGTATGGCAAATCTCAAGCTGGATCCTTCCTCTTCTCTCTGTATGGTCCACGCCACATAGGTTTGGCACTGACTGTTCACATTTCTTGTGAATGTTCATGTCACACACTAAACAAATAAAAGAACAAGTTGAAGCTAAGACTGTGTAACTTTAGTAAGAGCTAGAAACTATAACATATATGCTAATGACTACAGCATACATTACTATCTTTACTCAATAATTTTAACTCCCAAAGGTACACTCAGAAGTAATAAGAAATTGAGAATGACTTTGGATAAACGATGGTAAAGTATGACTGGAAGATTTATCTCAATGAATTGTACTTATAAAATACATTGTACATCTGGCCTACTTGCAGTGCGGAGTTTGCTGCTACATGCGATCACTTTATATGAAACTTGTAGTAAAACTGTTGTGGTATACACTAATAAGTAGAGCATGGAGAAATATTCTAAATATAATGCTACTTATTCTTTCAGCAAAAATGTGAGAGAAAGAAGAGTCGCCAAAGAAAATATTATGTATGGATGATGACTTATGTGTATTGAGCAATTTTTAGTGCGGTTACTGGCACTTTTTATAGCAATAAGTTACGGTTACAGTTATTTTCTCATAATTTCTACATGAGTGCAATATTCTGTATAACTATGAAGTGCTGGCAGAGGTACAAGAGAGGAAGAAGAGATTACATATGCTGCAGGTGTAGCCATTTTACCTGTGCATTTTAATCCTTGGTGGTAAATACCAGCCAAAACTCCGCCACAGTGATCGCAGAATGTGGGCCCTGGATACGTGTGCACTTTAAACTTGTGAGGTTCTATAAACTAAATTCAAGTAACACTTGGGTTAATGAACACTAACAATCTTAAAATTAACATAGTAGCACAATTATTGGCATATCAGTGGCACTGAATACAACCATTTAGCTGTAAGTTAAGTGTGTGGAATTTCTCCCAGCAGTTCAGACATCATACTGTAAGTAAACTATTACTTAGGAGTTATGATCGCACGTACAGATTTTTACAAAATATATGATGCAAAACTTTTTGTAAGACTAAAAACACCCAAAGTAAAAATGCAGAGAGTTTTGGCAGTAAACTAAAAGTGAGACATGTGTGTGAAACACCCTCATAGGTTTCAGGCAAGAATGTATGATGACTTGGTATTTAGTGCAAGAAGCAAACCTCCACTAAAACTTGTTATATCAATAAGAAGCTCAGACACATACCAGTACTTGGCGCAGTAGGCTACAGCTCTGCTATAAATTTAGCAATGATTACCTTATCACAATACTATGTAGCATATTAGTTATCCAAATTAAAGCATCATTTGCCAAAACTGTGTGTAACCGCCGTGAAATGCTCTATTTTTTCAAAGAATACAAACATCAAAGTATTCCTATGCCCATTAAGACCTGAATAAATACATGTTGACAACTAGTTTTCAGCTGTGAGCTTTTGATGGTTAATGTATTATTGTAGTAGAAGGGACTAGGGTGTAATTCTTATATTTCTACAAACTTGTCAAGCAAATACAGTTAGATCCAATAGACTAAAACTTGGTTAGAAGAATATATATAAAACACTAGTTGACAACTGTAAAAAGCCATCTTTTCTATACTTTCAATCATACTTACATCTGAATCTGTTCCCTCGTCAGCACCGGGGCAGGCAAATGTAACCAAGTCATGGCAGCGCCTATGGACTGCATACGAGCAAACTACAAGCAATTTGCTGAACATGAGCAGAGAAATTTTCAGTTTCATAATCAATAATGTTATAATAGCTGAAACAATCAATCTCTTTCGGCCATTTTACTTATTTTGTCTTGAAGTCACATTAGAAAAAAAAAGGTTTGAGGCCGGTTGACATTTGTATAAAATTTTAAGCAGCACCAAGTGACTATCAAAACTACCAGCAGGTTTCTGTCCAATCGGAAACTACAAATATACCATTAAGTACTATTCAATAACAGATAACAGCAGTTAAAGTATTCCTTGTTAAACTAAAATCCAAAGCCATGGGAACAATACTCATTGGAAAAGGCAATTCATGATTTTTTATTATATTAACATATTATGGGCAGACGAAAAGATGCCGAACACAGAGCGAAATGTCACAAAACCCAGCTGCTGGCCATATTGAGCTGAAAAACATTGAATAATGGATCTGGTCTGCAAACCAGAATATATACTCAAACAGATGCATGTGAATATCTGATCCTAAGGCTAAAATCAAGATAATGCCATAATGATTAGTGTGGTTGAAGCAGTGCTGATAACCTTGCTTATAGCACTCTGCACCAGGGCCATGTCATCATTACAATAATCTTATATAAGATAGCGGTCCCAATAATATTGAACATGTTATATAATCTGACATTTTAATGTATATTTTGTGACATTTTTTTAATTCACTGGGGACAATGCCCTTGATGACTCTAGCTAATCATGAAAAATATTAGATAACTAATACAGAATTCTAATAATTGCTTGGAGTATAAAACCAACACACACCATGCAAGGTGGAAGCTCTCAGAATTATGTAAAGTTGGATTAAGGTAATGTATGTCAACCATAAAAGATAGAATGACTGACCGCTTACCAGCAGACAGAAATAATCCAAATTTGCTACATATAGCATCTTTAAGTTAAATAAGCAAGATTTATAAGGTACAAAACCAGCAAGCAGCTCCGTATAGCTTTAGGCTAAAGTATAAATAATTCCAACCAATGCCATACTAAGCTCAATATTGCAAACTGTGGATTACCAAAGCTCACAATAATACGAGTTTAATCTTTTGGAGCTGAAAGTAAAGTTAATAGCATGGGATCTCAAAAAGCTATCAACTATTTAGATAGGTGTTCCAACGCATTTTCCTAATAAATGCTAAATTTGCTCAGCGGTCAAAATTTAATCAATGGTCAGCTGCTTTCAGTTAGTTTACCACAACATTTTAAAAGAAGGCAACAAAATTACATTGTAGGTACACCGAGTCATGAGTAACTTAATTTCCCTCTATTGAACAGGTTCCAGTTCCACAATTTGTTTGAAGCTAACAGAACAAACTGAAAATAACATTAACTAATATCAACTTAGTTAGCTAGTATTTATTACCATAACGTTTTTTTCAATTAGAAAAGCATTTTCCAAGAGAGTGCAGCAATTTAAAGGATAACAAAAAATCCTTTCATTAAGGTGGTACACATTGAACACTCAAACAAACTCTTAACCTTTGAGCCAACATATTTTGTTTTCTAAGTTTTCCCCCAAATTAAAAGTTAAGTTTGCAATTTGATTAGCATGCACATGGCAGATGGCAGTGTAGATGCAAGTAAATACTTTTCTATAGTATTAACTGTACCCAAGTTATACAGCTACTTGACAATTTTTATTATCATCTTATTGCAAAAAAGTCCACACATCTCAGTTGAGTAGGTTTCAAAATTTATCAGGCAGATTTACTCCTGTGGTTTTATCGTTGCTTCAAACAAATTATAAAACATACTGGTAATGAAAAAATTAATCCTTCACCCTAATGACTATTCAAGCATGCTGAATATTTTTTAGAGTAAAATAAAGTATACTAGTTCCTAGTTCGTTGGTTATAATGTTATCAAATCAATTGATTGAGACATGACACATGATCTTGAAACATGACCGAAATGAATAGTGACAACATGAATACTTATGTTTTCCTTACAAGACAGAGTAATAAGCTAATTCACATGTGACTGCCTTAGACTAGACAATTTTGTAGCAGCAACGATAGCTTTAAATGCATACATGCTCAAAAAGTAATTAATACTAATCAATGTGATTTAGGAAAAGGAGAGGGCATTTTTATACATGAAATTTGATAAAAGGATTGCCCATATTACTGTTTAATGGCATGCTCAATAATAATTGCTTTTAGCTCCCAGTTTACCGACAAGATAACTAAGTGGTTTATGGCAGAACCGACTCTTATTCTTGTGAGTTGGCGACTAGCTTAATGTTTACTCACTACAAATGAAATCAAGTATGAAACAGCCAAGTAACTAATAATAATAATTGATAATGGCAACAGTCCTAAAATGTAAATTATTTACTGAAAGAATCCTTTCAGATGCACGGGCCCTTATTTGAATTTGCTTACAGATTTTATCAAAATAAAGTAACTTACTTTGACATTGATAACCTTGTTTGCCAATTACTCCCCTGAAAACAAAGAGTAAACATCAAACCAAAAATAGTAGAAAACATTAACTTGGAAAATCAAACAAGTCTGATTCCTCACAAACACTAAATAAAATGAAAAAACCAACACCAATATTACTTACCATATAAAATCTTTACAGTGACTACAAAATGTCAGAAATTTGAAAAATCGTGGAACAAACTTGTGATTCTTCACTTCAAACACCTTCTTTTGCCGTACAGCTCCCTTCCTTCTGAAGAATCCACCCTCTACTGGATCCTCCATCAGTTAAACTGCATTCAAAACAAAAATGTAAGTGCACATGTAAAATCATCAACTACTTGGTATCTAAAAAACCATTTCCTATTGGCTTACGCAATGTATGCAAAAAACTTGAAAAATAAAAATATCTGCATGCTCCTTATTTTAAATAAGTACGCTATTTCTTCTAAATGAAATTTATGATAACAAGCTATGACAAAAGAAATGAATAACAACAATTAAGGACTACTCATGTATTAAATATCTATCCAGGTAGCTACTGTAACTAAAATAAAAATTAGGCTACTAAGACGGGAATGTACTAACAAATATGTTTAAGCAAGTGTGAGTGTGTATTTACCAGAGGGTACAAGCCCTTGACCGACTATGTTGAAATTTAAATATTGATAATTGTGTTGAATTGAATTAAAATTAGTCATATTTTTAAATGAAAAGTTGATTAGTTGGCATATAGAAACAGACCTAAACAAAATGAGAATGTAGAAGACGAAATTTTGACTCAATGTTAGAGACTAAAAACATTGTAACACAGTAAGATTGTCTACGGGCTAACACTGTCTGTGTTTCCATTGCTTCAAATGGGTGCTTGTACAGATGGAATTGCTCTATCTTGTCTAATAAATGGCCATTTAAGTCAAACACACATAATATTGTGTTTTTCTAAGCATGCATTGACAAAAAGCATTTGACCAAAGGTAGAAAAAGTTAGTTGAAGTTGAGGGTGTAGATTGGTAACAGCCAAAACGCCGATTTTGAAATGAGCTGGGAAATGTGACGTAACAGCGCCAGCATTCCTGCTGGTCACGTGACTATACAAATGAATAACTATAGAAATATGACTGTGAGATGTGATCTTTCAGCTCGTAATTTGTATATTTATAGAAGTGCAAATGTGAATTATCTCAATCTATAGTTTTTTGACATTTTAAATAACATGTATGCAATAACATTAGGCCATATTTTGCTTGTAACCATTAGAAAAAAGCATTGCAAAAACATGCGTTCTTTAGGATGAATGCCTGCGATCGATCTAAACTAGGTCAGATTGTGCAATATTACGGGCACACCAAAGCTGACCTATATAGCGCACTGTAACTGCTTGAGCGTTATTGGTTGATATTGTGCTCAGCAACCTTGAATATTAGCACGTGCAGCATAGTTACTGGCGTTCACACGTCACGTATTAGGCTATTCTTTTTCATGGCTGAAAATTTTACCGCCCTCAAAATTGGAATTTTGAAAAGCTGTTTTCTAGGCACATATCCCTTTGCAAAGTCACAATTGTTTGCATACACATTAAATTATAGTTCATAATTATAATGTGATTGTAACAAACTAAGATTGAGCAATCCTTTAAATTGTGGTCATGGTTTCTATCGGTGCAACTGTTTCCTAACACCAAAAATAATCTATTCGCATAGCTCAAAGCAATGGAAACTCAGTTCATAGCTCAAAATCTTAAATGATATATACAAGAAGAGAATAACAAGATAAAGAAACATAACGTTTAAGAAACCTACAGAAAGGTATTGGTAGGCTATTTGGAGATATGGCGATATGCACACCAAATGTGAGAAGACTGTAACTACATGGGTTTCAAGGTTTCTAGAAGTCTGTATGTGTGGATTGAGACTTTGTTGAAAGGCATTTTTAATACGACTGGGAAGAAGATATTAGTATTGAAACACCCATAAAAAGCATAAAAATCTGCTTTAAATGCTGGAGACTTGATTGAAGCAATGAATATGTGGGCTATTGGGAGTTGGATACATTGCCGTACTACTAAATTAAAGTAAATGAGCAGAGATACAAGACAGTTGATGAACAAAGGACAACACCCTAAAGCAGGTGTCGACAGACTCCATCTACCTAGTATTAAGTAGAGTAGAGGCTTGATGTTTACAGAGAAATTATTCAGATTACAAGAATGTAGCCTTTCAGATTATGTAAAACAAAGTTTTTTTGGAATAAAAGATTAAAAATGCTTATAAATTAAAAACAATCAAAACAGAGCTAAGAAATGAGCAACTATACTCATAAGAAAAATCTGAAATAAAAATTCTTTGCGCTGTCGGTACCCTACCCAATAGATAGATACAGAATCATAGCATTGATTATCAATTTGATCTAAAAGAGAGAGCAAAGAAAGAAGTGCCGATGGCATCACAAAACAAGACTTTCCCTACTAAAAATTATAAGGCAAAAATCATGAGTGAACATAGGACTATTATATATAGATATGTGTGGAAAGATATAGGAAACTGTGATGTACCTTTTCAGTGGGCGTGGAACATTAGCACAACCACATTACAAAAATTCCTCATAGTATTGTGCAAACTTCATGGGTTCAGACACAGCAAGAAAACACATGAGCCTCAATTAATGTGGCAAATAAACCGAAGTAAGGAGACTCGACAAATTTGTTGTTGATAACTTTACAGAAACTTAAGCTGTAGGTATTCAGATTTTCGACTACTTCAAATCAAGCTAGTGAACATGAAAAGATTATTAAATATTATAATTTGTTTGTAGTAATGTTTGTAGCAGTGTGCAGAATGTAAAATGCAAGGGGTAATGTAATAGGCACTAGCTCCTCATGTATTGATCAAAGTCAAATTTTAGCTGGTGCCACACATTAAATTTAATGCAGGTCAAAGTTTGTTAACTTGAGGTTTTTATTTTAATTTAACTCCAACTACTTTAATCTAAGTCCAGTCAATAGTTTATTTTAATTTCAAAAAACAATGTCAAGCAAATATTTCAATTTTATAATAATAATTATAATGACTTATGATAATGTATTAACTTACAGTTAGTGTTACATTTACTACACACAAAAATAATTCTAATAGTAATACTAATAATTATAATAAAAAAAGAAAATTAAATACTTTACTTATCACGCTCATCTTAAGCTTGCATAAAGTTAAATATTTATATTACCATTGGACTTGGTGCTTAATGTGTACATAATTACTAAAACTGTATATCTAGTGTTTAGACTTTCACCTTTAGCTTAAAGTTTAACTCAATCTTAATCATAATCATAACCTTAAACTTAAAGATAATATTAAGTATAATATTAATCATAAAGATAGTATTAATATGATGATTAATTTAACACTAGCATTGATTTACCACAATCACAATGATTGTGATACTCATACTGATAATTTATTAATTATTATGATAATCTTTAACTTTAAGTTTTAGTTTATGTTCATTTTAAAATACTTAAATAGAATTACTCAATTACTATCACTATGTCTATTAGTATTAGTTACACTGCCATTACACTGGCAGTACTAGTACTACTAAATCTAGGCAGTGGTAGTACTACTAGTGGTATAATACTAAATTTTGAAACTGAAAGCACATTAATGATTTATCAGTCACACGTACTGATCGCTTGGTGAGGTTGAAGGTGATAATTACTAGTACCAGATGAAAGTTAACCTGCTACGCACCATGCACATTGCAGTAGCTTGAACTTCCTATCTTTTCTAGTTCATCACCATGCGTTTTTATTGGTTCAATTCCAGGGGTCACATACTCAAAAAGTTTTTAGCCAATCACAGAGTGCTGTGTCTAAATATTGTCATTGTTGTTGCTATTTTGCTCTCCCATAAAGGCATCCGTAGCAGATAACTCTCAGCATGTGTCTAAAGTACATCATGCATCATGTTTATTTAGAGCTTGTATATAGTTTATCGAGGATAGCTATACATAATAGCATTGGGAATTTATTGTTTTCAAAGTTGATATTTACATCTTGGGCATATACCCACATGTACATAATTATAGCGATTAAAAAGTATACCCATGCCAAAATGTTTGTTCTCTTTAATTTGGCAGTTACTAGAAGAGCTCATCAAACTTAATGATGAATGCTACATTTTTTTGTCGTAGGTTGAAGCTAAGTCAAGGAAAATTTTTATTCAGGACTTTAATTAGGTTTTACCAGACATTGAAATCGATTTAAAGTAATAATTTCATAGTGACATTTCATCGTTTATATGTGTTCTAGAACAAAAGTCATAATTAGCTGAAAACGTAAACCGCGCCACTAGTTAATGTCAATGTTTTGAAAAGACAACTACAAAGTTGGTAATTTCGAATGCACGTGCAAAATAATGACGTCATATTAACGTGTCTTTCTATCTGGCACATCATTGGAGGATTATTGAATAGTAGTTATTGACAACGGACGACTGTCTGTGTTGGTTATACGGCCATAAATGGAATTGTTAACTTAAAATGACATCACTGTGAATGTCAATACATTACCTATTAAGGTAATGCTGGTTTGGAAAACCCAAGATTAATAGCAGTAGATGAAACGAATGAATGAAATGTAGATAGTTTTTATTTAGTATTAGAACTAGTCTTACTCAAACTAGTTTCTCATATGTTCCTTTTTATTAGCTGCACACAAAATGGAAGAACATTGTCTAATTCCTTTAGGTGCAGTGCAAGTTGTACCTCGACCAAGAAGGACTGAGCTCAAAAGTATAAAAGATGCCTTGAGAGCAGTTGATAGAGAAAGTAAAGACTGTGATATAGCACAGAGAGCTACAATTACTCACCCATGTAGGTATATTAAAATATTCTGTTTGCATACTAATGAAATAAAATCCAGTACATGCAACATTATTTGAATGAATTTTGAATGTGTGCCTTAATGTAATGAAATTGTGAAATGGCATCTATATATGTAAGGTTTGTCTGCAAAATATATCTATGTTTATTTTCATGAAAAAGCAGCTGATACATCCGCAATAAAATTTAAACTATTCCATTCAATTATTGTGACTTAGATAACAGTGTATGTAACAATAGACATCATGTTATACATTTTTATGTTACAGTGAACAAAATAGATGCATCTCAAACTTGCTACTCTGAATTACAAACTTTATTATAAATTTAAATTAACATTTGTGCTAAATGAAAGGAATCTCCTTTCAGCTTTTATAAGTTTTTTTTATACAAAAAAAGGCTGAAGTCAAATATAATAAAATACAGTTAAAAAATTCAAAATATATTGCAGATATAGTCATGCATTCATTGCAAGTGAAAAGTCTGTAAGTGTAAAACCTAAATAACTAGCTAGGATATATAAAGTTTTACAAAAATTCTTAGGCTCACATACCTAACTATAACGATGCGAGTTTTACATAAACAATGCGTTGGAATTATAGAAGAGTGTATGTGCATGAAAGTTTGGTTCTTATTATTGATAGGATACAATCTTCTGCTCCGATGACAATAAACATTTATATAATACTAATACTAATAATTGCTTATACTTGTAATTGTATTCTCTCTTATGACTAATTATCAAAAGTGGATAACTTTAAATCTGCTGTACGATCACTCTATTATAATTATTGACCACAATACTTTTCCGGTTCTCTCTCTCTTCTTCCTTATACATAAAATATAACGGTCTTGTGAACTACAACTCTACTAATTTTATCCCAATAACCAACATTTATGGTCTACAGAGAACAAATTTGAAATTTCTATATGGCACACATGTATTATACCAAACCATAACTTTATAAAAGTGTGGACATTTCTTAGATGGTATTGCAGTCTAATTATAACCATGATTATAATAATATTGATTATATGTCCTAACTTTGAAAGTAGAAAAACAATAATTTAGATGAATTATTTTATATAAACTTACTTTTTTTGATATATCAGACCTAGTGTGTGCATTTATTTAACTTTATAGTGACTTGAAGATTTATATGAGGTGCTTTTATTCTCTTTGACTCTGCTACAATAAAAATACTTTTTTAATTGAACCTTTTGGCTATTGTCCCACACATTGTATAAGCACAATACGTTACATAAGTATGCTTATTGCAGTGAGTGAAAAAAGCAGAAGACTCGAAAAACCGCTACCAGAATTGAGGTTGTTTAGTGAGCCAGATGCCCTGTGTAATCTCACATTAGTTGTTGAGGACAAAACCTTGTACATCCACAAGGAGGTAAGCAGCAGTATCTATTGTGAGAGTCAGATCATATGCATGGCTGCTACATGTCACCACGATAACAAAATACAAGTATATAACCATTAAGCTTTAGATTTATTATTAATAGCCACATTTAGCAATTTAATATTCCAGATTTTTGTTAAAATTTTGTTGGCAAATTTTTGCAAGTTCTATCTAACAGGTTGGGACTGATCTCAATTTGATCAGGTATATATGCAAGCCTTTATCTAAACGGCCAGGTGCAAAGTTTGATAAAATTGATATATAAATTTAAGCAAAACAAGCTTATTATGCAGAAATAATATGCTTTAGGTTCATAACCAGAAGCATTCCGGCCAAAGTTAAACTGTTTAGTTATTTATTTTAATTAACCATGGCCAACTCTAATGCTAATAAATTATATGATATAATACAAAATAGTAATGCATATTTGAGATGTTCTGTTTTAGGTTCTTGCCAGTTGGTCTCCTGTATTTATGGCAATGTTCTCTAGCAACTTTGTTGAAACCGAAAAGAATGAAGTTGTGTTAACAGGCAAATCACTTTACAATGTGCGCCTTCTGTTGAACTGTATATATCCACCTAACCTGTACAAAATCACAGGTAGAAAATCTTCATGTCAAACCGTTTTATTAAAAAATTTCTGTTGAATAATTTTTGGAGTTGTGTTCTTTATATAACTGAAACCGTCTATAATAGTCATCACCTAGTTATCAATATAGGTAAGCTTAAAAACTTACATCTTCCTAAGATTATTATTTAGTGTAAGCCTGTACCTTGTGTTTTCAATTGAGTTCATTCCCCTTGCTGCATACAGAAATCAATAACTTATTATCAATATCAGTTTAATATCAATCTATGACAAAATATCTCAAATATTTTTATTTTAGCTTAACTGATATAAACTCTTTGATCATAATGAATTAAGCATATTTAATAGAAATGATTCAGCAATTAACTTTGAACCATTAGAGAATAACTTTCAAACTGATTGCCACTAAAATATCATTGTTTTGAGTTGTATACCTACTTTAAAAACATCGGTTTGCCACTTTTGAAGCAAAAGAAAAGACAACTCAACACTTCACAATGCCAGCATCATTGATATACTCTTTATCACGTTGGCAAGCATTATTCAAATTGTTACATCGTATTGTAATGCACTTGTTTTTCTTACCAGCATAAAAGGAAAGTTATTATTAATTAAAGCTATATCCCTTTTATCAAAAATAGGTGCAACATTACACATTATATATACATAGCTTTGCCAGTGGGCGACTTGAAGTGGTAATACAAACGGGTTATCGCCATTTTCTTTTAGGTATTTTTATATAAATTCCTGTTTAGTTATTTCTTTGAACACTACTTATAGGCTTGTTATATTTGGTAACATTATAATGGACTTACTCACACAGTCATTGACTTTACTTTACATAGGATATAGTGAGCTGAAACAATCCATGTAATCACTAATTGTATTCTACTAATTAGGCACTTCAAACGACTCCAATCTGATATAACTGATAATAGTGAATTTATTCAAAGAGAAAGCATGACATCTGATAAAATACTCTCCATACCCCCATTCTAACTCTGCTTTATTTAAAAAAAAAATTGCACATGCTGGGTTGTAGCGCGGTACAAATCAAAGTAGGTCAGCTTGATACAAGATCAAGTACACTCAATTTTACAAAGAAGTCCAGCATGTGTTCAAACAATTTGTGTATATGATATTTAACTAATATTGCATAAAAAGCAAGCTAGCAGCCTGTTACGCCTATCTTAAACTTTAATATGCTTTATTTCTAAAGGAGTAAAAAATAAGAATTTTAGGTCTTACAGCAAAACCTTCTCATTTAACTAGCACTGGGTTTGTTTGTTTGTGTTATTGAATCTAAAAAGTGTAAACACTAGAGGAAACATAGTGTTAATAACTAGCTAAGCAGAATAATTTATAGTGCAGCTATTAAAAAGTATGTGTCCTATAATGTATTGAAAAATGTCAGCAAAAACAAACTGATACATTTTAATTCTTTACAGCTGAAAATGTGATGTTGCTACTACCTCTTATTGAAGAGTATGACATCTCCGCTTTGAAGACTCAATGCGAAGACATTCTTATACAGGAGGAGCCCAGTTTAGACATATTGCTCATTGGTCATGAGTACAACATGCCTAAAGTAATTGAACACAGTGTAACTGCATGCAGCAGTCTGCCATTGACCGCTATAGATCACAAGAAGAATATTGAAATAGCCAACCATATTCCTGAACAATACTTTTTAGAAATATACAGGTAAGCTTACGCGGCTACACACACATATATATATATATATATATATATATATGTCCACAGATTGAGATATATATATATATATATATATATATATATATATATATATATATATATATATATATATATATATATATATGTCCACAGATTGAGATATATATATATATATATATATATATATATATATATATATATATATGCGTGAGAATGAGGATTGGGCTTTCTATCCTGTGTGGATGAGGGAATAGCCCCAAAACAATTTTCGTACACAACTTAAACAGATATTAAGTCATAGAAATAATTTTTGGGTTCTATGTGATCAATATGCATATCCTGTTAATTTTGAAATAAAAAAGTGTTTTTTTGCAACATTCATGTTATATGCTGGTTGTTGGAAGTATGGTCATATTTAATGAACAGTCTTTTTTATCTACAGCCAATTTATGAACATTAATGCTGGTAATGACGAATTAAACAATTGCAATAATTATAAAACTATACATTGATGTTCTTTGTAGAACAAAAATAACACTACAAGGAGAACAACTGAGACAGTATAAGAGACTTAAAGAAAAGTCTAATGCACTCCATTCCAACCTTGAATGTTGGGGAAAAGCTAGCAACAGTTACCCATGTGAAAAGCATAGAATGTTCAATGAAGATTGCATAAGCTGTTTAAGAGAGTTCTACACATATGCTTTGGAGCAATCAAAAACATTGCAAAATTTTATTTAGATGCATGCAGGCTTGCTTTTATGCTCATGTTTAGAATAGAAGTTTGAATTTTATATTTTTTTGCAACAGTGAACTAAACACGGCCATTTATACTACATGGATGAGGTTTTTTACTTCTATTTTTATGTTGTAATTGCTAACCAATTTCACATCAAACTTTTCCCAATATTTTCTACAAATAAATTGCATACAACAATCTTGAACATTGTCCGTCAATGATATTTTAGTAAGATTGTCCATTAAGCATTTTCAAAATAGTGGTAATAATTTTATTTGAATTAGGATTCCAAAAGATTTACCATTAATTTTTCAAGAGGGTTATATTAACAAACAGAAACAAAATAGCATAGTAAGTATAGAATAAACAATAAATATTAAACATTTAAAATTTGCGATGTGACTTTGATTATCATTCTACTGATGGTTACAAATTGCAACGCAAGAGTAATAATTAATATCAATTTACAAACTCTGTTGAATATCAAAGATTAACAATACTAGCTCTCACTAAGGTCACTGCTTTTGTACATAAATAATGTAAAACATTACAATTGTTGATAAATAAGAATAAATTAAAAAAACAAATCAAGCTATGAAAAGAATATGTCATGACAATGTTAAGAGAGACCACAACTAATATTTTAAGCGCACACCAAGGCTACAAAAATGATAGTAAAAACTTATAGAGAAACTTCAGTGAAATCTTTGGTTCATAGAAAATTGTTAGTCATTGTTAGGACTTTAAAAGAAATGAAAACATTATGTAAACTCTAAATAAAATAATATCGAGCCTTCTACTTAATGGCTATATCAAACACCAATTTTAAGTCATCTTAAAAGCAATGCAGAGATTTATGCAAAATAAACCTACAATAATTCCCACTTGATATTGCATAATTTAAGTACTAAAACTTACAGCAAAAGCACGTTTTAGAATATTGCAGAGAATTGTGATTGACATCTTTTGTTAAAATATCAACATAAATAAAAACCTTTCATAATATTGCGATGATAGTATAAAAAATTAATATAACTTATGGTATACTGAGCACCATAAAAGTGCTGATGAAGCAAAAATAAATAAGATTATGCAGCTTAATTAAATATATAATTTTCGATTGTGCAGTTAAGAGTTGACAGTGAATGTAATGAGGTTCATTGTCTGAGTATATTAACTTGTAACTTTTTAGTTGAAAATAATACAGGTAGCGAGTATATACTAAACTACAACTGAGATAGTTATGAGGGGTTTTGAAAAGTCCTAGGAGAGCTTGGAAGGAACTAGAGTAATGTGAATGGTAGCATCTTCAGGGATCCTTTGGTGTACTGGCAGTGAAATAGTTGGCTCAGCTAATGCCAGTTCTGCACCCGATAGTGAACTCACTTTGAATTCCTGTATAATAGTATTAGCTGGTGCTGGTGGTAGACCATTAGTTTGCTTTCGTGCGATGTCCACCACAGTTTTTTTCTTGTGCTTCATTGCCTAAAATATACCCATGTTTACATAGTAAAGAATATATACAAGCTGTTCTGAGAAATAGGTAAATAAGCATTCCTATTCACCTGGTTAAAAAAATATTGTTGTACTGAAAAACAAAGCAAAAATTATGTTTCGGCCCAAATATGTCTTTTATTGGATATATATAGTGTATATATATAGTGTATATATATAGTGTATATATATATATATATATATATATATATATATATATATATATATATATATATAAATATATAATTAACCATTTCACAAACAATACACAATCGTATTCTAGTTGGCAAAATTTAATAAAATCTATAGAATCTGGTATAATTATGAAAATACACAGAAAATAGATACTAATTACATAATAGTGGTCGATTATGGTTTCTAAATCAGAGTTGTCTGCCACATGTTTGTTCTTTATTAAGAAAACCAAAGGCAAATTCAAATATTTCAAAGTATTTGTTGAAAATTCTATTATCAAATGATAGACAATTACCTGATGAAACCGCAGGTTTCTCATAGAGCTACAGGTGTAGTTGCATTTATCACATGCATATACTCTGCAATGAGATATCTTTCGAACTTTTTCATTCATCCGGTAAGCTTTAATCCCTAAAGTCAATTTCTCTTTGTATGAACTTCGAGAATTCTTAGCTGGAAACTTCTGCTGCTTTTTCTTTATACCCTAAAAGTACAAATGCATTTTGTTGCTGGCAAATGAAAAAAGATGGAAAAATAACTACAAAATCTCTGATGAACAACTTGGGCTGAGTAAGTCTTAAAAATTATTTCAACTCAATTTACAAGTTGATTTTAAGATATTAAAAGCTCAATAAACACATATCTGTAAACTTCAAAAATTAAAGCTAAAAATGTTGACAAACAACATACCTGCGATTCATCCAAAGACACATTTGTATTGTGAATCTCACTCATATGCTTCAATAGCATGTCGATATGGCTGAAAGAAACCTGACACGTTGGACAGGTATTTGTATCAACATCATGCTTTCTCATTTGGTGGCTTTGCATGTTCTCCCATGAATGGGTATTGTAAGGGCATTGTTGACAATGGAATATTCTTTTTCCTAATTCTTTCGACAATTTTGGCTACAAAATATAAATTATACATCATAAATTATATAAAAAACATTTTATATTTTAAAATTTTTTATGATGACAAGCTATGTCTGAGAATAACTCAACAATGTACCTTTGTTTCCTCCAAGTTTTCATCTCCATGCTCTGATTTCATGTGTTCAACGACAGCTAAACTGTTAGGAAATACTATACCACAAATCTGTAACAAAGAAATAAAATAGTTGACTCTTTGAGAAAAACATACTGTAGTACATATTTATAACACAGTAGCCTGTGGTATATACTTTGCAAAACAAAAATATTACACTAAATACAGGATATCAACTCACCTGGCAAACATCATCAGCAAAAGGTGCTTGCTGGGCTAACTCTGTAGGAGAGGTGGAGCTTGCAGTATGAAGGGGAGACTGATGTTGAGTGCCATTCCCAGTTGATCTCTGACTCAATTGAGAAGTCTGACTAGCCCTGGCTAGATCAGCCATAACGCTACTAGCAAGCATACCCCTGTAATTATACAATCCTACATCGTGATATATTTTATATAATCAGACTCACTGCCCAGCTGTAGTCTGAATTCTCTAAAGCATTTAAAGTTTTTTTTAAATGACATTCTCCGAGAAGAAAATAAATATTTATCAAACATTTTTCTGATTGCAAAACGCTTTGTTTACTTTTTTTCTATGATAATAAAATAATTTCTTTGTGACATTTAGCGTTGCTGACACTTATTTGAATGGAATTAAAGTGCATTCCTCAAAGTTATGCTGTAAATCAACATTTCAAAGGATGAAAGTAGAGAGAGGCAAAGCAAAGAAAATGAGGCAAACCAACAGAATTATTTCAAGTTACACATAAACAGGTAAATACAGATGTGGAACCTGCTTATCTTGGCTATGATTTGACAACTTTAGACGTCTGCAATCTCTTTAATGCATCACCAAAAATTATTTCAAACATTTGCAGCTTTGAAAAGTGTCAAAATTGCTGACGCTTTATTATGAAATACATAAGTTATTCGCAACATGCCATTCGAATGCCAACTCATGCCCCTCAGTTGTAAGCAAGAGTTGATGGGAAAAGAAAATGCTCCCATTAAAAGCCCTAAGTAGCCTAAGTGAGTTAAGCATTTCCCATTTACTCTGAATTGATCTCTACATTTCATAACAAATCAACTATAAGTAAAGTTAATTTAGATGAAATTAGTTACAAGTCAATATTACATTAAATGATTTCGTATTCCAACAGATGGGTGATTTCACTTCAATTTACAACTTTATCAAAATATTTTTCTTAGGCTAGTAAAAGGAACCGATAAATCAATTAGTGCTTTGAACAAAGTGCATTGAGAACAACAATAAAACTATTACCATAGCACAGTGGGAATGCACAACCTGGTAACACAGCCAATATTCTCCCAGATACTCAACAAAATTTTACTGATTAAACTGAAGTAAGACATAACATATTTTCTTTGGCTTAGAAATAATGCAGCGAGATTTTGTCATATTATTTTTACACATAATGTTTTAGGTTCAGTCCTACTAAAGACTAGAAATCAAAACTTACGGCTCTGCAACTTTTCCTGGACTAACATCGATTGCGTCTCTAATGCCATGCTTATTCAGCTTGTGAGTTCGAAGGAAATATTTATTGCAGAGCTCTTTGTTGCAGATGTCACAGAAAACCCGGGTGGCATTGGCAGGCTCCTTCCATCTCCATGTAAAATGATCACCAGAACCATTGCTAGCAGGTCCATCAAAAATAGGCATCATAGGAGGTGTCTTTCCCTACAATGTACATACATACTAAGTAAATCAACTATCTTTCAATCAGAGACAGCTAGTTTCATGCACTGCAGATAACTTTCATACAAGACGAGCAAAATTGAAAAAGTTAGCCATATTTTCTCTCTATTACTTTCTGACTATTGTTGTTCAACATCATCAGCTGTTGCAACATTGGTGAGACAGCCAGAATAAATACTATAAAGGTTTCTTATGACATCATTCTCTCTAAGTGATGTCCATCCGCAGTGTTTCAATTGTTTGCTGTTGCATATATATTCGTTGAGGCTCTTAGTGAAAATATTTTAGACATAACTGTAACGTGTTTTAGATATTTCTTATGTTTTGTGACAGCCACCAACAAAGATCAACTAATTGAGCATAAGTTATTTATAGAAAACATTACTTTGCTCCCTGTAAATTGTAAGCTAAGAGATATCCTTTCTAATACTTCACAAAAAAGTTTCAAGTCTGAACCAAGTGACTAAGTACCAGCCATAAAATATAAATTAAAAATTAAAATGTTTAATCGCAATGCTTAAGTTAAGGTTTTATGATTGGAACACCCAAGACAGTGGTGCCAATTTTCCCTTCATGAATAATTATTATACCACCTGGGTGCAAAAAGGAATTAAATTGTTATAAGCTTGTCAACTTTTTAAAATTTACAACTTGTTACTGAAATGTGGAAAGAAGCCAATGCATCTATTAGTTTCCCGAGATACTTTGGTACCACCATTAATAGACCACTGCAGTATTTATGCTAATATATATTATGCTGAAACTGAGCGTCTTATGTTCAGTGACACAATTCTGTAGAAATTTCAAAGTTTACTCCATCGACCACATTACAGTACGATATCATCATTTAATGTTAATTTATATTATCAAAAGACCAAGTTCATTTTATCTTCACTCGTCTAACTTCCAAATTTTCAGGGTACCAGGAGATCTTCTTTGTACAAGAATAACAACATAACATGAAATTACAAAATTAAATTATACAACGTACAGCAAAGTGGTACAGTGAACTGGTACAGTAACATGGTCTGCTCACTCTAAAAGGTTCCCAACCATTATAATTTGTCACTTTTGCATACCTAAGTTGTGATTACATTGAAAATTTTTGATACGGAAACCACAGGAAGAAAAACTTTGTAAGTTTTGGCACCTAAATGCTTGAGCGAATTTATATAGGTACCACTTGGTTATGGTTGCTAGCAATACTGGTCTTACACAACCAACATGACATTATCTACCATCTTTGACTTTGATGTCATTTTAATTACCACTAATAAGTTTTCAATCTTAAGTCATGCATGCATCAGTGATAAATGAGTGCAATTTGCAATGGAGTTGGGGGAAACAATATACACTACATTTTTACAAGGTGTTAAATAATCTTTAACATAATCGGGTATGTTTTATAATAACTTTACACCAGGGCATCATTTCTATGCACAAACATCAAAACATCCTTACAGTGTTGGCCTCACTAGAGGTTCAGTTACAAAGATCTACTGGTATGTCAATATCTGATTTTCCTTCAGCCATTTTTATATGGAATGAAATTTTACATTAAATTTTAACAGACAATAATATTTTTGTCTTGTAGGGAATTATAGAAGATAAAATGACCCAACAAACCACAATCTTGACATAGGACAATTCATGATATAAAAAATTAATCACTGTTTTTAAGACTAATGTCCAACTGCAGACAACATTCATAATTTTAAATGACAACCAGTGCGTGAGGTAGTTGATAAGCTGGAAGTTACTATAGGCTACTTAAAATGAGTCTAGCTGTATTGAAACGAATATAACACATGCTGCAAGCAAATTCTCCTTTAGTCTAGAATCTAGATCAACACTTGGAGATTCACTCCATTTTGAAATCATTAAAGATGACTAGAATTGCTAAGCAGTGCAAGCACTCCTACTTGAGAATACACACGTAGCAAACAAATTCCACATCCTCTGCATATTAGCTGAAAATTTAAGCATTGGTTTTGTATAATAAATGCAAACAAAAATTTCAAAAAAATGCAATGTTGAATATTTATAAAAGAAGCAATCAGCCGTTTGGATGCCAACGTGGTGTTTTGAGAAAACATGTCAAAAATATAATCGCTTTTTCATATCCTTCGCCCATATAATTTGGCTTAACATTTTAGCAAAAAAACTACATTATGGAATTTAAATTATTAAAATTTGTACTTAACTATTTTTTGCATTTCAGTTATTTAGTTTCTAGGCAACAAATTTGTATTCTCTTGAGAGTTTTAGTAATGTCGCTTGACTAAAAATTTGAAAAAAGGAGAATTTGTTTGGAAAGTAAATAAACTTACGGATGTTTTTGGAAAGTACTTTGATGTAACAAAACAATAAATAAAATTAATACGTAGTTGACTTTGCCTAAGATAAATAATGTAGGATAAATCTGCGTTATACAGGGAGCTTTACATGAACAGGATACAAAGTGATTTGAAATTTCTTTTTAAACCTTCTCATAAGTACATAGTACATCCTAACAGTTGACCTTTGATGCAGTCTGAAATTATGTATTTTGCAGTTGTTATGTAAATTCACAAGGGTGCTTACTTGTGTAGCGCTTTTCCATTTCCATTGGAATGTATCACCAGCCATGTATGCAGACGCATCTCCAGATTTCGGAGAAACATTATTCAGAGGCACCGAGGTGGTTGCAGAAGTTGTTCTTTGGGTTTGGAATGACTCGTCTACCTTCAGACCGTGTATATTTATTTTATGGGCCCTGAGAGAGTATTTTCCACCAAAGTCTTGCTTGCAAGGAAAGCAATAAGTGCTTGGGTCTACACCCAACTTCACCAAATCTGTGAGGAAAAAAACATATAAGAGCTAAAAAAGTAAAAAAATGAAATAATTTTAAAAGTTGCCTGCAATGGTGAATACATGTTAACTGTTTGCAACTCACACTGCTACTATTGAAAGAGAGAGACTAATGATGTTAGACCAGACAAAAATCACAACAAGAAGAGAGAGATGACACTGCAATCACTAAGTAACCACTAAAGCGAAATGAGCTCATCAGTGGTTATTGGTAGTTACCACTGCATACCATTTCAATTTATTGTACAGATGTAAAAGAGAGATGGATCATTGAGAGCTTCACCGTGCACCTGTTCCTATACATATGTAAAATGTGGTGCGTGATAAGTGAACACTGAAAGAAGCAAGGAAATGTTAACTGTTAGTAAGAAGTACACATTAATTACATGAACGTCTATCACAAATAAATAATTATACGATATAGTAAAATAGAGTTGTAGCTTCCCATTCACAAGTCCGTCACACCTGATAACCAATCTCCGATGACATGTCTCAAATCATTAATTTTCAAATGGTCTCTCAGTAAATTTAGTGTCCATGCTAGTACGCATAGCACTGTGGCACCAAAATTTCTGTTTCTAATCGATTCTCATGAATTAGATAAACTAGTATAATCTAAGAATTTTGTTAGATAAATAATGACATAAGCAATGAATGTTTTCAAGTAGAGAGATGTGGTTAATTGAGGCATGTGAATAAAAAAGCTGCTGGTGACTGCTAGTTTATTTTACCCTGCACCTTTTCTGGCCATATAACCATCTACCACCCAGCTGCATGCACTAAATATCTATAAAAATTGAAAGTAACCACACTAGGTGTTTAAATGTGATCTTCTTGATATTCAAATACTAGCAACTTGCATAATTTCCATAAACCAAAAGAAAGGCTAACAAAACATAATGAAGTTTAGCTTTCATCTGTGCAGCGCATTAATGCATTCACGAAAATGTAGATAACCTTCATTTGAAATGAATATGTAAAAGATAAACATTATGTCACATCCTGGCATAAACAATAGACTAAAAACTTAAGTGAACCTAAAAATTTACCTTGAATTTCACTAGCAGTTGGTGAAGGTGCTTGAGAGTTTAGAGCAGAATGCTGCTGCTGTTTTTCTGAAGGCTGACTTTCGAAAGCAAGGTTTTCAGGTTCTCTTCTGGGTATTGCTTTTGCTGGTTGAGATTTAAGTTGGCCATTAGCTGACTGTTGGGTAGCTTTGTGTATAAGAGGTGGCATAGCAGTTAGGTGACTATCACCATCTGCCTTGCTCTCTTTGTTTGGAGTTGTCATCTTATCATCTGTGGGCCCTATGCCATGCATCTTGAGTTTATGAGCTTTCAGAAAATATTTATTACATACCTGTGAATTGAAAAATATAAACTTATGATGAGCACACAAGAGGCATTATTCAGAGGATGCGTTAATGATAGCCTAATGCTAATTAGAATGCAATGCCTACAAACAATAATTTTTAGTAACATTACAATCATAATATTTTCACAGTTGATAGTTAGGTGCTACAGTTGACTGTGTGTTCTAATACATGACTGTCTGATAAGTATACTAACCTCCTTATTGCAGATGTCGCACATTATTCTATCAGCTTGTTTTGCTGCTAGCATTGCATCAAATGAAAGAGAGGTTGGTAGCATTGACTGGGCGGGTTCCAGCCTGGATTGCATTGAAAATGCTGGAGAAGTCTAAAATAAACACATTAGAATAAAGAGAAGTGCTGCTGAATTGTTGCGGCAGCATCTAAAATAATTTGTTGGCAATTCAACCATCTTGTAAATCTCTGCTTGGCAAGGAGATTGGTGCTGCCTCACTATTCATACATGATAGCATCTCATTTAGTCGTGTCTAAATTGTAGTTAATGTCTGAGATGTTGGCGACAAGCATCCTTGCTTCAATCTCACACCTAGTGCTGACCATATCTTTACTGAGTCATTAGCACTTTGAATAAAAGTTGTATAATAATAATAATTTTCTAGTAGATTTATGTAAGATAATAATTTATGCTGTTGCTCATCTATGTATAAATCAGCAATTATTCTATTTCCTGCCTAATTATCCTGAGAAATCAAGCTCTAAAACAACAGTCCAATTTTTGCTTCAATTTCAGACAAAACTGTAGCTTGATGAGTCAGCTACAGCCCGTATAATAAAAGGCCTGCTGCACGTTATACAATGCAGCAGCAGCTGTTCAACAGCAGTTAGGAAATAAAAGACTTTTATTGTCAAACTTTTAACACAATAGACCTTGTTTAGACACAAATAAAATATGCAGTTGCCTTTAATTTGACATAATATTTTTTCACTGACCACATCATCCTGTTGTTGAGTATTTTAGTGCAATGTAAGGTGATCATTAAAATTTTGATAATAAACATTGCTTTCCTTTCTTTGTGCACTTTTTCACCTTTCATGGGTTTAATTAAAACAAGGATTGCTGCCTAAAATATGAAAAATTAGCATAGGCGGGCTGGCATTTATTAGGCAGTTGAAACACTACTATTTGTTTAATTTATTATCCTGACATGGGAAATTTGTTGTTTTGTTTGAACATTGTTAGAATTAGCCTTCCAAATTAATTAACTCAATTCTTAATGAAAGGTCTGAAGCTGCAAGAGCTGTTTGAGAATCAAATTGGCTATCAGTAGTCGATTGCTCATTGTGGATGAATTCTTTTCAATGCTTGCTTTTAGCAATTTTTTCATACTTAATAATTCGAAGTTATACCTGATTTCTCTCCTTATCAGACTTGAGTACAACTGGTCGGATGCTATTAGAAGCAGTAGATGAAGCAGGAGATGTCGACATGTTTTCTATTTTCATGCTCTGACCATCATTCTGAAAGTCCTTTGAATCTAGAACTGAGCCGGCCTGCCCAGCCATAGATAACATGAGGGCAGCTGAAGCTGCTACATCATTAAAGATGCCGTGCTTGTTTGCTTTATGAATTTGAAGGAAATAAGAATTGCAGAACTCTTTCCTAAAATTAATAATGACATAGCAGCGTTAAAACATGGCTAACTCATCAATGATGCATCAACTCTGATCATCAGCTATAAAAAACCATTAGCATTTAGTTGTTAACTTTTTATTCTCGTTGTTAAGTTGCAGTTAATGGGCAAAGTTTTTCTTTATAATATCATCACTGCTTTATTGATGATGCTATGTAAAAACAATGCTTTGAATGGTGGCAGTAGCTTCTTATCGTAATATTATAAATATATTACATTGGATATATCAGTAAGAGAATGTTTTAGCCGAAAGCCTCTAATTAGCAACCACCCTTCCCAGTTAAATCTAATTTGTGAGGATGCATTTCTAATAAAGGTTTACTAAGTGTGGCATACAATGGATCATAACTAGCGCAGAGTACACATCACAAAAAAGTTAATTAACTCCTTAGCTTCGCACTAACTTCAAAACAGTAATTACAACAAATCAAACTGGGCATTTTATTTCAGTACAAATAGAGCAGTGAAATAAAGAATCAAGCTATTCTAGATAATGGCACAGGTTAGAAGCCTCAGTTGATTATATTACAAAGGTTAAGGTGTATTAAACAACTACCATCTTTAAACAGTGTTTCTATTTAATCTCTAATTTCATAATTTAGCTGTCTGCAAGGCTTTCATTACAGAGCCATTTAATTTACTAATCATCATGGCATTCAGATTTTAGTAAAAACATCCTACTGCAGTAATCCTGCAAACCAAACAGGATGAGCTGTTGCCAAAATGAAAATGTTATGGCTTTACGCCATAGTCAAAGACCAAAGGATAAGTTAAATAAAAACAGACAAATTTCTGTTTTAATGTGGTGAAATGGTCAGACATTATTTGCTTACTTTATTATCAACTTCATGAAAACGCATTTTCATTGCACCAACTAGAAAAGCAAATAACTGAAAGTAGTTTCTATTTTTGACAACAATGTGGGGTTTAATTTTTGATTGTCTATGGTTTCCTTTTTGAAACTGCCAGCAAAATGTTATTTTTCTTTCTAAATTTAGATACTAAAGTAACCATAGAACTACCATTAAAAGAACCCGCATTATTTCAACTTACCTGCAGATGTTGCAGAATGCCTCGTTCTTGTCACCATCTGACATGGACTCTCCTCTTTCTAAATTAGAAACAGGTAACAACTGCTTTTGCTCACTTTTACTCTCAGGAGAGACGTTTGAAGAAAGAGCTGGTGATGTGGTGTGTGCAGCAGCCAAGTTACTCATGCCAGGCATTAGAAACTGTGGCTGCATCATTGGAGGTAACATTGACATGGCTGCCATATTAGGTACAAAAGGGTTTACAAACAGCATATTATTCATCGAGTTATAGTTGAGATTGTTCATTGATGGCATCATCATAGGGAGGTGAGGCATGCCAGCAGCATTGCTTGATGGTGGTGCACCTTGACTTAGCCCAGCTCGACTATCCATTAGATTATCACTGCCTGACTGTGACTTACTACCATCAGGCCTGATGTTATGCACATCCATCTTATGCTTCTTTAAATAATATTTGTTACAAAAGTGTTTCTGGCAAATCTCACAAAAGTCTTCCATTGTTTCATTTGGTGAAGTTTTCTGTCCACTGGAGTTTTGTGATGGCGCCTTCTGGTGCTGCTGAGGCAGCATAGGTTGCTGTGGTGGCTGCAAATGCTGAAGCTGAGACTGGTGAAGTTGAGGCATCATTGGCGTTGCTTCCACTTTGGGTGAGATATTGTTAACTTTAGGGGACTGATTCGCCTTTACCATTGCGGCAACCGCCTTGGGGTCACTCGGGTCCACAATACCATGGATATTAGCTTTGTGGGTTTTCAAGAAATACTTGTTGCAAAATTCTCTTTGACAAATTTCACAGTAAGCTTCTCTCTGAAAAACAGTGCCAGCTGATCCTTTGCCACCAACGCCAGGTGTTCCCATACTAGGTACTGCACTACTACTGCTACTTGAACTAGGAGACATTTTATGCGTTTTAATTGACTCTGGGATGGGTTTAGTAGAGAGCATGTTAACACCAGGGTTTATACCAAGCTCTGTAGCTAGCTGGTGGTAAGCTGTAGGGAACATAGAATCACCAGGGCTTGACTTCATTTTTGATGGTGAATCCCTAAAAATTTAATGAGTTGGTAAATTTATTAGTTTTAAAATGCAATTATATTGAAATTACTGTTGATAGGAAGCTTGATTATGAAAATTGGTGTAGCCAATGAGTCAGTTTGTAACAAATCATTAGAAGTAATTATTCCAACACAATTCTATGGATACAGCCCAGTCTAACAGGAACTTACATAGTAGGTGAAGACAGTGACTAAGTGGCGTCAAATACAGAAGAAAGGTGATATCAGATGCATGACTCTGTATAATGAGCTTGAAATTATTTTTGTGTTTTTAACCACTGGCTAAGGTTGATATGCAACTCTCACTTTTTGTAAATTTGACAGGTGAAGATTTACATAATTATACTTAAAGTAGGCAAGTTTCATGTTCTATTTTGAATAATCTGTAATACATGTATGTGTAATAACCTTTGATTCAAATTTAGTTGTTAAACAGCCATCTGCATGCAGAAGGCCATTTTAATACTTCAATTCTGCTAACTGTTATTGATCAAAGCTTGTCACTGGTGCTGAAGACAGCAGTCTGGTTCTTACTGACTGCAAGCAGTGTGCATACTAAAAATCAATTGAATTTTGGCATTTATGATTTCACCAAATTAGATTAGATCTTTTAATTAGAGATTAGAGGCCCAGTCAGCATCTACAGTAGGATTTAGTTTGTGATAGAGTAATGTTAATTATGATCATACACTCCGAAACAGACATCTAGTTTAAATTTGGATAGTAAAATCAATGAAATAGAGAAGTAGATGAACCTAACAGAGGCTAACTTAATTTAACAAAAAGTAACACAAAGTTCAAAGCACATGACGGAGGAATTAGCAGATTGTTGATTAGTTGTAAGTGCCATAGGGTAGCCGGCATCGCTGCCATTATTCCAGCCGAGAGTCATGAAGACATCTCTTCAGAAGGAGAATAATCGAGATACAGAGAAGAACTTATTTAGACTGCTTTGTTGTTGAATTTAATATCAGGTTGTAGGATTTTTTTGCACGTGATTGAATGTCAATGAGTTTACATTAATGTTCCACACTCCAATAATTAAACAATTATAAGGAGTTATTTTGCTATGCATAGGGTTTTGTATGCAAAGGTGATAAAATGTAATCTATTCCAAGTCACTGCATGATTTTGCTATCATCATTAACTCTCTTTTTCCCATAAAAAGTTTTACAGCTGACTATAGACTATAGAAACTCATGAGAATAATATGAAAATTATTTCAGTGTGCTAATGATGAGGCCCCAATTTGGAGAGGATTGCATCTGTCATATAAAACAGCGTAATGAATGTTAATATTGCTATTGCGTTCAGCAGAATATCTTTTAGTACCTGGAATGGCGCTCAGAGATGTGCTGTTCTTGCTGAGCCCGGGAAGGGAACATATCTCCACACGTATGACAAGGGAAGTTCACCATTTCCATCGGAGTTGACCGTGGACTCCTAGCTTCTCTATTTGGGATCTCTGATCCACCAACAGCTTTAGGCGACTGCGAATCAGTTGAAGATAGGCCCTTGGTAGACAGATCCATAGGGTCTTTGGCATCTACCACTTCACTGACGTTGATAACATCCTCTTCGGATAGCTGCACAGAACACGAGATGCAACCATTAAGAAATATAATAATAATGTATGCAGTAAACAAATTAGTGAACTAAAATAAATATAACACCATAACAAACAAGTTCACCTCTCATGTGCAGTGCTGGTTAGCTGATAGCATTTGCTTACAGCCTCTGTCTAGTATAATAGATATTAAATGCTAATATTATAGTTTACACCCATCAAAAAACACTAAACATCAAAAGATGAATGTTATATTACTTGCAACTAGTATACTGTTGTTTAAAATAATTATGACTTTATAGCATACAAGGCTGCAGTAGTACAGAAGAATACTGGAAAAGTCTAGGCCACCTGCATTAGCAAGTCAGTCAGTTTATCATTTCATCAACAAATTTAAAAGTTTACTCATGTGACTAACCAACTGTGGCTGATAAGTTATTGAAACAAACAAAACATTGATAAAAATATTTATGCAACTTTACTAGTCTTTGTATTGTTATTAAATGTGACATCTCCTTGATTTCGTGTTTGACCACATGAGATAAGGTTACTATATTATCTAATGGACAAAGTCGTGTTTACTACATTCTACTATTGTGAATTAGTTTAAAATTAAATGGATTATAAATCAAGTTAAATGGATTAAAATGCACATAACAAGCTACTGACTGCATATGAAAAGTGTATACTGATGCTTTGTCCAGATCCTTTTTAAGTAGCTGACTTTTAGATGAAGCAATGAGCTTATTGTATTTATAATACTTCTGGATTTTAAATTAATTATTCGAAGGTCGATTTCTGCAATCTTGATCCGCTGTCAGTTCATTAAAATCTGCTTCAACTGCCAAACAGGCTCCAAATTAGTAAATGTGATAGGCAGCATATCTCAACTGAGTTGTTAACAAAAATTTCTTCAACTACATGCTATAATTATAATACTAAACTAATAACTAAACCACTACTCCATTGTATAAATATTTAAGAGAAGCCTTTTAGGATGTTGAGTTCAGTTTTATAAAAGCCTCTTCCAAACACATGGTGTACATTATCCAATTGAAATAGCAACTGAAAAAGCAGCTTAATTATGACAGCTAAGAAACAAATTCATTTCCAAATGGCCAGAGTGATTAAATCAATAACGGCTAGCACATCATCGTTAGGCGAAATACAGGATATCTTTGGAGATTTACATTTAGCTGTATGCATTGTGAAGGCAATTGAGGGGTTTTGGCTATAAATAATAAAATGAGTATGTTATTGAGAAGGGAGGCACTTGAATTAAGTAAAACTCCACTTCGTCCAGTGATATTTGATTACATTTGAGAAAAACAATTCCACTTCTCAGTATGTTTATTGAAGCTTATTATTTGTAATAATATAGTGCCATCCAATTCTTGCAGTCCTTATAAAAACTTGAACTTAATTTGATAGATTTACTTGTTAACCAAATAATGAGGTGAAATTTCACATAAATTCTTGTCCTAAATATGAGACAAAATATCAATTTAATAACTAAGTTAAATGAGAAGCTGGTATTCAAAAATTATTTAGTTTATTCAAGTGCACAAATTTCAATGTCTCTCGTTTAACCACTGTTAGCTTATTGTTTGACTCACAAATACCTTTGTAGGGGATGCTATCGGCTCCAGTTGTGCTTGTGGCGAGCTAATGTTTAGCTTTGGAGTTGTAGCTCCTTCAGCATCAGCAAATAACCTGTTGGGTTTAGATTGCTTTCTGCGATTGCTTTTTGACATTTCCACCGAAGCATTGACATTCATAAGAAACTTATGGAACAACTCAGGTCCAGGGCCAGTGGGTTGGCACAATTCTCCTAACATCTCTTTAACAACTCAGCTAAAAATGGAAGGAAATGTCTATAGAAATAATTTCATACAAATTTCACTAAAGCATGTCATTTCATTAAGCATGAAGTCATTAAAGTATCAACTATTAAGATTTTGTAAAGATTTTCATATAGATTTGGTTATGGTTAGTGAGAAGTGCACTGATCATGTCATACAGCATAATCCTACAACTGACTAAGAGCTTGGTAATAGCCCACCACAACGTGATGCAACATTTGGTATTACAATGGCTCATTGTATTTTCTACATGAATAAACTCGTATAAAGAACAAATTCCGGACATTAGCAAAGAGTATCACCAACACCTAATAACCTATCGAATTAGTATTACACAGAATTATGAAAATTAGACACCTTTGCCTGTAGTCAACTAAAAAAAGAGCTATCTTCATGCTGTACTTAGAGAATGACAGGATAGTTTGGTTTTGTGTGAAAAAAAGAAATCGACTCTAAAGTTTGTTCTGAGCTTGCAGCTAACCTCTTGTAGTAGCTAAACTAAAAAATTTAGCTTTAAATGTGACTAACTTATTTAACCTGTTTTTCAAAGTAAGCATGTACCATGAATGCAAAAACTACGATTTCTAAAATAATGACATACCTCACCTTGGTCACTAATTCTCAGATACAATTAGAGATTTATTAGAATTTGTAGTACACTGAAGTCTAACTTACACTAGTCTAGTTGTGGCATTCAAATACTACTCAGAAGTTGCCAGATCTGGTGCTGATGTAACGCAAGTGTGAGAGGAAGCTAACTTACTCACATGCAAATCTTGTAGCAAGCACAGAGTTTCCTTAAGGTGCAATACCTCTTCAATTTATTCATGATGTGAATTTCACATGCAGTAATAACTGCATCGTCGAATGTAGAGAGCAATTAACATAATGCTGACTCCAATATTGATGGATTTTATAATGTTAATTATAATGAGTAGAGCATGCTTTTTGTTTGCAGGAAGGCTTGATCCCATTAATTTTCTTTTGGTTCACAGTGATTGGCTAATGTTGAAATTTAGTGTGAATCTAGCAGATTATTGAACAAAGCCCCTCCTCCTATGGGGTTATACAATGAACTGTTGCTCCAAATTTATTCCCAGATAGGCAGGCCAGGCACAGACAATAATTATACAGCATAACGAGAAATTATGATATTGAATGCTAGTCACAATCTCATCCCAATATAGCTGTATTCTCAGTGGAGTTAATGTCATTACATACATCAAACAACACTTTGAAAAAATAGAAAGTCACCATTTAAATTATATTAAAACTTTGACATGAAATAATGTGAGATGTCACCCCCAAAGGACTGTCACCAACATTAATGTTACGCTTTAGTTTTCATTTTATAAACTCTCATTAACTGTAGAATCTAAAAAACATCCCCTGGCAATAGTTTATCTGTTTCTCGATAGCATTGACCTTAGACTACACCACACCAACATATAATGAGCATAAAAATAAATCCTGGTTACATGCTCATTATTTACCATGCTTTCCTGAATAAATACATTTTGAAAATATACAATACATTAAATGTAAGCAATCTTATTGAAATTCAACAAAACAAATATTAACAAAATAGTACAAACATGTAAAATTGATACTACCTTATGCTTAGTTGTCACAAATGATGTGTGTGATAACCCACTACTGCACTGTTAATATGCAGAGTTATTGAATAAAATCAAGTGCCCAACCCTGCCTATTTCAATAGGTTATCGTAATCAAAAGAAAGATGCCACAGCATTGTCTCAAAAAATAACAGTTTGTGCAAGCATCTGGGTGTTTTGGGTAAACAATTTCAAATAAGCATGAAGCTTCTTTTTATAACCTTTTGTTTTAATAAGCCAATAAAGTTGGCAGAGTTGAACAATAATCAATTTAGCAACTAAGTTTTCAAAGATCAAATCGATGCCAGTGAAAAAATGAAGTTCAGGTTTGCTTTGTTGATCACAATTTTCTTAGAAATAATTGTTTAGAGTTATTGGGCCAGTATACTCAAACAAATTTTGATAGCACATCACACAAAGGATAATTTTTTAATTATTCATAAGCAATTAATAACAAGTATTCATGGATAACACTATAGCTTTCAGTTCGTCAAAAATCGAAGTTGACAATACCATCAAGCACCCAACCTTTCATTTCATTGATCCCAAATACTGTTATATCTGCAGCGATCAAAATATTTGAATGCGATGGCATCAAAACGCTGCTTTCATATGTAAATATTACACTAAAACTGAAAGTTTTAAGAATGCTCTCTATTGCAGAATATTCTGAGCTAAATATAGAATCATTATTTTCCTATTAGGAAAAATAAAATTGGCTAAATATATGGCATACTAGCTACCCAGAAAAACCATTATGTTTACATATGCAGGTTATGCGTTTCTTTCTCTTCACAAAAACTTGTAAAAAGTCAAACTAATACCACAGCCAACCAAGAATAACATAGCTTTAGCCAATTATTTTGTAATGACATGACAAAAGTTTGTGAATTTTTTACTGAAAACATAATAAGCCATAGATGATGGTTACTTGACGCCACCTTGTTTAACGATAGACCAATTCAAGTAAAAAGTGTCTACTTCAAAACTCTTAGTAAGTGGACTGAAACTGCCTGAAGCCGCAAAACAAATCTATTTTAAAATCAGATTTGAATTATAAGTACCTGATCAAGATGTTACAAGTTGAAAATCTACATGATAATTTTCATATGTCCAAGAGCTGACATTAATATGCACTGAAAATATAATTGAGGATGTGTGTTAGTAAAGACATCCTTGGAGTCTCCATTCAAATTAGTTATTTTGAGACAGCAGTGCACAAGAGGGGGATGTGTGTAATTTCATGTTTGATATTTATTAAAGTGCCTATCCTCTGGAGAGACCACAAAAGAGAGTGTCATTTTTAATTTAATCAAGCTCATTTAGTACAGCTGTTGTGCTTATAATGTCATCAATGGACACAAAAATTAAACAAAAAGGCCAGGTCATAATTATATTGAAATTAGTCCACAGATGGTTACTGGCGAATTTTATAGAACTGTTGAATTTGATCTTGCGAGTATGGATAGAATAGCAAGGAAATCACTACTTGACTTAAGATCAGAGATGAAATTGAAAAAAAATTGTCAGTCATCTTATTAGGGATTAGACGCACTCCAACCAGTAGTCCGATACCAGAGGATTGGTGTGCAATTTCACTGTTAAGAGATAAATTTTATGTAGTGCATCATTTCTCAAAATCGTAAAAGTCAATATGATCAAAGATTAGACTGGTTTTCGTGGAGCTGCTTTATCAGACAGCTCTTAAAAATTGGAGATGAGCTTGCATATACCCAATAAGCCTTTGAAACTCTGTGTAAACATTGGGCGTCAAACCTAGTTTTTACAAGTTTCTCTGACAACTGTGCTTAAAGTTGATAAACAATGTATTATTACTGATCCATCTTCACTTGTAAAATAAACAGTCACTTGAAGTGGCAAATTAACTTGTAGTGTCAATACTTAGAAGCTACCACCAAAATCCTCATATTTGTTAAAATCAGATTCTAAGGTTATAGTTGTGTTTTAATAATTGTTTTATTTCTTAGTAACTGGGAGATGTGAGCAAACACTTATAATATTTTGGTACGTGAACAGGTTTCTGAGAGATACTACCAGCATATCTAGGAAATTTCAATTTTATCAATACATTTACATACATAATGCAGATGGGCTAGTACAACATATGCTACATTTTTCTCTAATGACCTGTTTACAAATGATGAATCTGTCACAGCATTTGACTCTAAGCAATTGTCTATTGTTCTTCATTAAAACAGTTAATTTTCATTAACAAAGACTAATAATGGCACTCACCAATTACCAGCAATTATATTCTCTCTGCTTTCAAGGAAAAGCTGTTGAACTGTGAACTGCTTCCTATCGCCAATTATTTCACTATAAGAAATTTTAGTTGGTTTCAAGAGCTATTGGATTTGCATTATTGTAATTACATTGAGGTTAAATTTGTGGTTTTCAAGCAGCAGGTTTGTCAGTTATGTTGGTTTAAATTTCACCAGCACCATTTTTGGCATTTTATTAAATTAAATAATTAATAATCATTTTGGAAAAGGGTAGTCCACTTACAAACTAGTACTACACTTTCACTACATATTCAGCTCTTCTCTGCTTGCACGAATTTGTTGGAATTTGATATATTAATTGTCCTAGTTTTTAAATATCATTTCATAAACTGCCAATTTTCACTGCATGTTGACATTTAAACTGTAATCACTTGGGGTTTCAAGAGATGTATATGTGCATGGTTAGTCAGTCATTTAAATGGCAAAGTAAAAGCATGCCTCTCAGTTCTTTTCCTACTAAGGTTTTACTAAAAAGTGCTGGTGGCAATTGGAAACAGGAAAACTTGATAAATGTACAAATAATATACGTAAAAATTGAGAATTCTCCAAGACAGCATTTCATTTTGGAAATAGAAGGGAAAACTAAAAATATCATACTTGGTTAAACTCAAGCTACACTTACACACTTACACACAACCCACTATATAATTTGTGATTTCCCAAACCTAGTATTTGTTATACCTCCATACTATATACCCCACTGACATTTTTATATTTTTACTGCAATTTTTTCATATAGAGTTGCCTCCTCAAATTTATGAGATTTCTAAATAGCCATTCTAGCTATGTTCAATCATTTTTTTCTGTTGCAACAAGGCAAATCTGACAGCTTTTCTAAATAGATATTTGAACAAAATATTTGCATGGCAGATTAATTTCCAAACCCAAAACAAAAACTGTAATGAGTAAAATAATAATAATAGGATTGTGAGTTTATCTAGGGTCACACTTTAACATTAATGTACGTAAAACTTAGTTTAAACCTAGACTGAACAACATTTATAATTCTAAACCTAAGGTAAGACATATCTTTCAAAACCCTGTCAAGCCACAACTGCCATAATAGGTTTTATTTAAAAGAGGAGGAAAACAAGGGTATAATACAGTTGTGTAACATAAAACGTCCAGTTTTTAAATAACTTTGTAACACTAACTTAAATTATATAGTTATTATAATAAATCAAGCCCAATAAAATATAGTGATAACATACAATTGCAGCCTTTTCAACATTATAATCAGCAATATTATCATCATGAAATACAAAATATATAAAGATAGAATATGTCATCATCAATAATCATAATGCTACTATTGAAGTTTGACCTAAAATTGAAAAATAAAAATTGATAAATAACATTGAGTATATTTCATAACTATAAGGTTGAAGTTAAGACTCAGTACTTACCTACAAATGCAAAGATAAAGAAGATGAAGGTTCACAAATCTTTCATTGCATAAGTAGAAGTTAGAAGCAAGAGCAGTGGTCAAAACCTGACCAAGTCTCAATACTCCAAGTTGAAACTGGCATAGATCTAAGCACTGTTACAAAAGCGTAATTCTTCACTGGCTTACTGACATTAAAATACTCGTATTGTCATTTGTTTTCATATCTATATTCATCCAACTGTTCTGATTGGTTAAATCATTGAAGACGATAGCTTTGATAATAGGAGTTCGGATCGGACAGAATTCCTGCTAAAAGCACCAAGACATGGTCGTACAATATAATATATTTAACGCAAGCCTAATTCAGAATAATGAAGTAGAAGTCGTCATACACGCATTTTACATGCTTGACTAGGTTCACTTTACTTGCATAGCTCGTATTGGAAGATATAAACTATCATGTTTATCAGGCTGTATCAAAGCAAATATTTTAAGATTTTAATTAGCAAAACTGAATTATTGTCTATTGAAGAGCCTGCATCTCACTGTTACTAAACACAGGCGTATGAAAGCTGTTTACTGTAGGTTTGGAACTACTTTCACCGCCAATGTCACATTCAACTACTAGCCATACTTGAATAGCGTATGAGCAAATTAAAACAAAACAACAAAATATGAAATTTGGAGAATTTACAAGTACAACGCTTGTAAGGAAATTCTATCCAATAACTGACTGTATGTATGCTGTTGTATGTATAAACTATAAACAGAAAAAGAATCATTACTGAGAAAGTTTTAACTCTGACATTTAAATCAAAATACAGTACATTGCCATCTCTTTTAATCATCTCAGTCTGTTTATCAACAGAACCAAATACAGGCAAAGTAGTGTTAATTAAATTCAAATTTAAATGGTTAAGAAAACAGCAAAGTATGTTTATTATAGTTATTCAAAAAACCAAGTAGGTCATGTATTTGTAATTTAATAGCTAATTATAAATTCTTCAGCCAAATTGATCTAAAAATAATTAGGCACAAATCTCTATTAGAAGATTATTCACTTGCATTTTTATCCCACAGTGAATTGAACAATCTAGTTAGTTAAAGAGTGTTACTTTTACATGCCAGATGGCAGACATTTCTGAATAAACAATATTCTGTCAACTTGAAAGTCAAATAACAAAATGCAAACACTACTCAGAATTTAAAAATTTCTTATATGCTAAGTGACTGCCCAACTTTTCAAAGTAGTTGAATGTGGACTACAGCCATACATTTAAATAGCATAGCAAAAAACTCATTTTTGTTTTTGGGTGCGATCCAAAACTTGTATCAGCCTCTAAATGCTCCTGGTAGACATGTTATGATCTCAGGTAAAAGTGTGTAATCATTTGCACCGCATCTTACTTGCACCATTCATAACTAACACATTTAACATAAGGGACTGCCAGAATATTATAATGTTAGAGAAATGCTGGCAGTATAAAGTATGCAATATGAATCCTGTCAAAACTATTCATGTTGAAAGTAGTAGTCAAACTGCAACAAGAATGTAATTAAAGCAACAACAGACAATTAAGACCGGAGATTTAAAAATATCCAGTGCAGCTTGCGATATCAATCTTCACAAACTAGATTTGACACTAAATTCAGAATGACGACATAAGATATGTAATTCTCTAATCATTGCACAAATTACTGAATATTCCTTACTGAGTTACCTTGTTAAACCACCTTTAAGTTTCTACTTACCTATGATTTGACTGCAATAATATTTACATAGTTATTTACTTAATTCAAATATAATGGTAGGTTTAGAAAAAGTAATAATTTCTAAAAAAACAAGTTTAGTTTATAGGAGCCCTCATTGACTGGTAACGCCTGGTAGATCACTAAAAGAGGTTCATTTGAATTACTGGCGATTTCAGTTATTCAAAATAATTTATTAGCTATTCTGCACTTTTTTTACATCTAATGATTAGTTGTTAGTTCAACTAACATATTATCCACGAAACATCCAACTAAAAATATTGTAATCAAAGACACAGAACAATAATAATTAAAATGAAGCTATAAATAGTACTAGTGATCATTGCCAGTTGACCTATACCTGTGTAGAATGATGCATATTTTTGTTCAGCTTAGTGTTTTAGTATTTATTTGGTTTGGCATTTAAAATTGGCATTTGGGCTTGGACCATTTGGCTTATTTTATGGACAGACAACTTCTTATACTAAAACAATTGGCTAAAACTATTACTGCACAGATACTTCGAGTTTTTCACTATTTTTTTCACTGACAATAGCAAAGTAACCTTTAATTGTTGTGGTATGATGTTAGGCTTCTGCAATATTGACTAAATAAAGCAGTTGCTGAGTTAATTACTTAAAATTTGACTTGAATCGATTTGTTAAACTTATAAGTTATATTATCTGAATGGACATAAGTATTATACATGTATATAAGTGTCTATACTAAGTGCATACATGCTATTTCCAGCCTATATAAGCAATGATTGGTATTGATTTGTCCAGTGATTCATTTGGTTTTTAAAACTTTAGCATAGCTTTGGTAAATGATAAAAAGCTTAAAAAGGGCAATTAGATTACTATCATATTTTTGAAAAAAAATTATGGTGAAATTTATATCTTTATTTTGACTTAGCCATAATAATAATTGTATTTATTATTAATTCGCTAAAGCTACATTAAAATCATGCTAGTTCAAATCAATGAGTGGCCAAGTCAAGTAAAACACCTTAGTTTTGAGGCATGTAACTGTAAGGTGATATAAAATAGCAGTTTTTGAACTAACGCTAACTGAATAGTAAATATTTGTAGCGAGCAAAGTGATACACTTATGATTAATAACTTAACTAACTATAAAATTAAATATAGTTATATAAAACTTATAAGGTAAACCTAATTAGGCTGATAAATATAAATACATCGTATTTAATGTTATACCAATAATTATTAATTTGGTATAATTATAAAAATGGTGTTAAATTTGAATTCCAAAATAAACATGATTGAAATAGAAAAATAAGTATTGAAATAAGTATAAATAATTGATCACATTATAGTTATACTTTAAGTATAAGACTAAGTATACCTATAATTATTATTAATTAAAAATTTCACATCAATAATAATAAAGTTATAGTAAGAATATAGTAGTTGTATGATAATAATGAATTATATTAAATTGTAATATCTGTAGATATTATAATTAACATATATTGGTAATTGTTACTCATATTTACATTGAATCATTGTTATCACTATGACTATGACTAAATATTTGACATAACTATAATTAGACTTCAAGTAGGCGTTGTCTGCTGACTATTTTGGAGTGTAACAACCCGTTTCATTATGTCGCAAAATGCTTACAAGTCAAGCAGATAGCTCATTTAATTGAGCGATTACATTATAATTATTTTATATGTGCATAATTTTAGGAATGGCCGAATGGGCAACGGTTACAGCCAGTGTCACAGAAGGGTGAACAATTTAATTTTAAAAACTAATATAAACTATAAGCCGGTTTATGAAATAAAATAAATATCTTTTAGCAAGGCGTTTTCATGAATTATTTGCACAAAAATACACAAACTTATTGAAATTGACTCGAGTTAACCTAAGTATTTGACCTTACACTTACAGTTACTGTTAGAGTTACTGTTAGTGTAACTGTAAGTGTAGGTGTTACACTTACTCTTAGTCTTACACTTACAGTAACAGTTACACTTACAGTTACTCTTAATGAGTGACTCAGTCTTACTCTTGTCTAAGATTTAGTCTTACTAAAAGTAAGTGACTTACTTTTACTCCTAATCTTACAGTTACTGTTAGTGTTAGTGTTACACTTACCAGTTACTGAGAATTAGAGTGAGTTACTCATACTGTTGAACTTGCTCTCGGAGTAAGTGTTTTAGTTAGTGTTACTGTTAGTGTAGTGGTTACTCATGTCATAGTCATACTGTAACTCAAACCGTTAGTGTTGCTTATAGTTATACTTATAGTTATACTAATGCTGATAGTGATACTGTAACTGTCACAGATATACTTATATTTAAGCATAGTCTTACTGTGGCTCAGTCTGTTAGTCCTTCTCCTACTCATACTCATAGTGATAGTCAGTATGACTAACTCACCATGAGTATTACTGAGTAAATGTAATACTCATATTGATACTCATACTCATAGTCATACTAAGAGTAATTTACTATTAGTATCAGTATGTCTGTATGAGTATCAGGATATCATTATCATTGATTCATAGTGCTAATTGAATAACATAAACATTCACATTGAGCTTGTGATTGGGATTTTAATTTTAATATATGTTTGGACTATTACAGATATTGGTGCTATGTACTATAATCAAATAATAAGTTGTTTTAGTTATTGTAATTCATATTATTACAGTATTGGGATTATGATAAAAGTAATAAAGTTTTCACCATTCACAATACAAATGAAAATCCATGTCATTGACCTTGTCCCGTCTCAAGAGACGATGACTGCACCAGGTAGAGTGATTCTCAGTTGTATGGCTGTATAAGCTAATGTGGAAGTGACCGTTATTTGCTATTGAAACCACTCCTACATATGTGTGTTGTTGCCACCTGTTCTGAGGACCTAGATTTGCGTGTGGTTCTTTTTCCTTAAGTAACTAGTGTGACTTTACTCAGCTTACCCCGTGCCGTTCTGTACTGCAGACCTCTTGAAAACCTGGGATCCACGAAGCTTTTCTGTAACTGAATATTAATCCCAGCGCTCTTCATATCCTTTCTGTGGGTGTCTTTAAGGCATAATCTAATATGCCTCTAGGGCCTGAAACTTTTTAAAGCTCCTCATGCAACATCGTCTTGGGGATCTGGTCATCTTTCATTCTACACACATTATCAAGCTAGCAAAGATGCTGCTAGCTCAAAAGGTTAAAAATTGTCAGCAGTCCAGCACGTTGCTACACATCAGTGTTATGAATTCAGTCTTGCCATGTAACCCCAAGTACTCATTGCAGACAGCGCAAGTGAAAGTTCTTTAGTCGGTTTTCTAAGTAGTGTAGGATATCCAAGTTTTGCAGGAGTAGAGTCGTGTGGACAGAGTGTATGCTCTGTATACATGCCTCTTGGTGTTTGCTAGTAGACTGTTGTTTGCCCACACTCTCTTGTGTAGCTTGGACACTACTGCGGAAGTCTTTGCAATTTTTGAGTTGATCTCAGGTTCAAGGAAGAGGTTTGCGCTGATGGTAGATCTTAGATACTGATATCTGTCAACTGAGCTAAACTCTGACTTTCTATGTGGATGCTTAGTTGTGAGTCAGTATTCTGTTTCATCTCTTCAGTCTTCTTGATACTGAAGCCACATGATTGATTAGTTTTGTGGATGTTGCCAGAGCAGCATCATCAGCAAAGAAGGCTTCCTTGATGGTGACCTGCCTCATCTTTGGTTTTGACTCATAATCTGGCCAGGTTGTACAGCCTACCGTCAGGGCTCGGTGTGATTAAACTCCATTTTTGTTGTTCATTACGGCATGTGCCAAAAGCATTGAAAAGAAAATTCCAAAGAAGGTTGGGCAAGTACTCAGCTTGACTCCCTCCTGATGGGGAAAAGATCTGATGTTTAGCCATTGTGCCCCACTGTGCTGAGCTTATCTATATGAAAAGACTTTAAGATGAAGTGCAGCCAATATTTTCTAGGATTTGAAAAAGACCACTTCTGCTAATGTGGTTAAATGCCTTGGTCAGTTATATGAAGGCAAAGAAAATTGGCTTGATTTGCTCCCGGCATTTCCCTTGTAGCTGTCTGATGGAGATCATTTTGGTTGTAGATTTTTCTGCTCTGAATCTGCTCTGAGATTCTGGATAAACTCATGCAGCCGGGATCTGTAGTTAGGCCAAAATGACTTCCCAAAAACTTTGCTGATTGCGCTCAAAGGAAAATGTCCCACTAGCTGTTGTAGTTGCTACGGTAGCCTTTGTTTTTATAGAGAGTACCAGTAAAAATACTTATTTAAATAAACAATTATTTGAAGCTTTTATTTACACATATTCGTATTTATGGTAGTGATAATAATGCAATATTATTAAGAATCATGATGATGATTGTTTAGTTTAGTAGCATAAATATAAATAATTAATACTAATAAATGTTTAATAGAATTATGGCTATTGTGCTAGCCTGCTTGCTTTTTCAGTATTTTAGTTCAAAACTGGAACTTAAAACGGAAAGATATTCAAACTCTAAACCCAATAGAACTGTATAAACCACATTTGTTTCTAGTTGAAATTTATATGTAGTAAAATAAATAATACTGTCTATGTACTTTACTCATTGTTTCCTTACAGGATCAGGTTTTCACTTTGTCAAAATTTTAAAAATATTTATTCAGTACAAAATTTATTACCCAAAGCAGTCTAAGAATAAAAACTCTTTTAATATTCAAGAGCTAAAATTCAGAAGTAATAATTGCTCAACACTGCACGATTTATATTGAAAACACCTGCAAACAAATGAAGTTAATTATGCAAATTCTCCCCTTTAGCTTATATATATTTTTTTGAAAATTAAATAGCCGTGGCTAACAATAGGAAAATATTGTAGGTTCGAGTCGATGACAACTGTAATGAGTATCAGTGTAATATGTTAGTCTGATATCCATGTCGCGGCATAATGATGATTATAATGCAGATTCAATTTAATAAAATAGACATGCAGCGTAAAGCAAAATTTTGAAAATATGTAGTGGGCGTTGCTACAACCGCTTTATTTTTATTGGAGATGGTGTAACTTTATATTGTAGGTTCAAATTATGCAAAACAAAAAAATTACATTTTAAAAAAAACTCAGATTATCAATTATTTTTAAAAGTTTGACTATCTAAAGCTATCAATTGTTTTGCATGTCTTAATTTTAGTCACAAAATGCAATTTAATCAAATTTTGCTTTGCTGTTTACACTTTTTAAAAAAAATATATTGCATAATTATAAATTTTAGGCATGTCAACTATATGTCTACCTAAATACCAGTTTCTAGTATCTAGCCTGTTTAGGTTTTGTGCCTGTGTAGTTTGTGTATCAATTAATATCGTACATATAAAAATGGAGCAAAAGTAAAGTTATGTTGAAATTTTTAGATAATCTTTTATGATTAGTAGATCGAGTAATAACACTTCAAATATGTAAAGCTGACTTTTTATATTTTCTAATAGAACTGTTTGCTACAGGTATATGCATTTAAGTTCATTTGTTTTAACTTAATCTGCTACTACTACAGTTGGGTTTCATCATCAATCGGTTATATTTCTATATTTGTAATATCTGCTTCAACTGGTACGTTGTTGCATCTTGAACTAATTTGATTAAATTTATAGGAAAAATGTTAATTAGCATTTTGAAATCACATTTTAACTTCTATGCTGTTGGTGTATTGACTGAAATTTTGCATTTAGTGCAATAGGTTATTATTGAGCTATTTTGGTAATTCACATTAGCACACCTTCTATGAATCATTACCATAGTGTGAAATTCTGTTTTCACATGAACCAATGAAGAAGACCAGCTGTTATAAATAAAAAATTTGCATAATTTTCAGTTTAATTATTTCATAACCTATGCCAGGACGACTTATTACCTGATTATTTTACATTTGAATTTTTATAAGCCAAATGTTGTGAGACATGTTGCATTTGAGAAAGTAGTCTGAATTTTATTTTTTGGTAGTTGACCGCTAAAATGCACAAACAATAGAAACTTTTCATGGTGGCAACTTTTAATGTGTGAAAGTTTCTTTTGGTTATAGAAATGCTAATTCACATGGAGCTTTAAGCAAACTGATTATAGCACAAACGTTGAATATGATACCTTATGTTTTCAGTATGCTGTAAACTTTTATCTAGACTTTTGAGAATAGTGGTAAATGTTACAATTCCGGACTTTTTTCCTTTACTTAGGCAATTTGAAATGAGGGAGAAATTACCTAAAATAGATAAAATTTAAAAACAGTAGGCTATTGTCATGCAAATTTTGAAGGTGCGATTTATTTGTGGAAGTTTTGAAATCTGTCAATTTTCCAACAACCCACAACATAAAATTAGTTGGACAAATTTTGGCTAGTTTTATTTTGTACTAAGTTATCATGGTGATAGATGAGAGATTATATTTTTTATGATTTCTGTTTTATAGACATGTACTGACTTCTTTATGTAAAGTTTTAAAGCAGCGTTTTTCATGTTAGGTTTAGTATGCTACCAGACAGCACTGTAAAAGACCCAAAAAAGCCCAGGAAAAAGAAGAAAGTTAAAGAACATGCAAGTGATGAGGTAGTGAATGCTTCACTCAAAAAAGTGAGAAAAAAGTCTGATTCCTCAGCTCACAGAAAGGTATTTGTATTATATGTATATGTACTAGCTTCTATTATGTCTATATTGAAATCAGCACAGTATGCTTTGCTTCAAATACAAAATACCCAAATCTTATGACAACACAGTGTCTGGCATAATAGTATTGTGGTGTAGAGGCAGTTTTAAAACAACTTTATCAACATGTACGGTTCTTCCTTGAACTCAAATTTAGAGCCAAGTTTAACCATTCATTGTGTTGCTGTGTTTGGAGAAGTGCTGCAGTTGGTGTACTTGTTTGATCGTACTCCTTGACTGTTTCACGGGTGCTGCACATCATTGTTTATCTAGAGTCCATACTCTTCATTGACATTGTGTCACTGTTACCATACTGTAGTCAGTATACATAGAATCACTATCACCAAATAAATCTTGGATCATGTGACTAGGACTGTGTAGCTCAAGTACCAGTGTTAGGTTGTCTTGCTATCTTTATCAACCAGTTAATCCATTACCCTAGATGTAATTGTATAATATTTTTGTGGCATGCCTAGCACTGTGTGTCTTTGTCGTGGTAAGCTTGATTACATCATTTTTTCAACTAATAGAGATCCCTCTGATAAGATTGGAACTAATGTAGTTAGTTGGTTGTTCGGTGTTGATGGTTATTCCCACCGTGACACTCTGTCTAGCCTACCATGCTTCTGGGGTTAGCTGTTTGAAATGGCTCAACTGGTGTTGATACCACACAGATTCCATACCTGTTTTAATTGTTTTGTAACAACTATGAAAAACCAATGTCTTTTGCAAAAGTGTGTGACTTAGCGTTATTTATTGGCCATTTTTGTACTTGGTTCAACATTTGAAAAGAAGTGTGAGAACATTTTTTTATTTGCATGTAAATCGAGTTTTTTATAAACTGCACTCAACAAATTGCGAAATACTTGATTTTGTAGTCAGTGTGGGACCTCAACAATAAAATAATGCTTTACTATTCAGTGCTGGTGTTAGCTAATACTTTCAGTTTGAAGGTTCCAATGCATTGCATCAGTAGTATAATTATTATATGCCTCTCACCTTGCTGATGTTTGTCTTAGCCTCCAAAGAAGAAGGTGAAAAAGAAAGCTGACATTGAGGCTGAAAGTTCAGATATGGATCTGGAGAAAGAACTGTATCCTATTAGCTATTACATAAGGGACAGGCGAGAGATGGTGTGCCAGATGTTTGCTAGTTTGAAAAAATCAAAAATTGAATCGATGCTTCCTGAAATTTTGAAGGTAACAGTGCACTTCTGCACATTAGTATGTGCATATACTTAAAATGCAAATTTGTCGGTTTCAATGTCTGCCCATAGTCATAAATAAATCACTGGTGATTAATTGCCCAAGTTATGTAATGCTCTTAATTTAGATTTAAATACTTTGATTTAAGTTTAATTTTTGAGTCGACTACCAATCATTCACATTAGTTGGCCAGAGTTGAAGCTGATTGGTCTAACCGTTTATAATTTATCTCTAACTGTAAATATTCTAAATTTGTTAATCTTGTGTCTCGTCTATTTTTCTATTGAAGCATTCTTTACTTTCTAAAGTACCACCTATCTGTGGTTGTATAATCAAACAGGCCTACTTTAAGCTTACCTTTTGGAGTTATATCTAAACAAAGTTATAAATCTAGATTATTTAAATTTCAAGTTTAATTTGCAACGCTTTAATCCATCCATTGATTTATCTAACTAGCTTTTAAACTTGATATATTCTGTTCCCAAAGTTAGGTTATTAACAAGCAGTGAATTTATAATTTGTAAATTTCAAGCAAGTTATGGGTGATGGAAATGCACTTGGCAGGTGTTAAATAGCAGCATAATGCTTTATATTTCGATATCTTAATTCTAATGCTAATTCTGGTTCTTGTGTTTTCTTGTAGAAATACACAGTGGCTGAGGTTGAAGAATTTTGTTGTGACCAAATTGAGGTCATGTCTAAGAAGCGAATTCTAGGTTTAATAGAAGGTTTATTATTATGTTCTATAATTCCTGTGTGCTTATAAATAATACTAGCGTGTGCAGCATGCCCATGCAAATCTATATTTTATAAAGCAGTTCTTTACTATAAATATTATTAGCCAAGCTACAAATATTATGTCAAATATACAACTGGGATTTGAGATTTTACTTGATTTTGTGCACATGTCCCATAGGTGCATTGTCAACACTTTATAGCAGAACAAATTTATCTAAATCTGCATAATCGGCTGTTGTCAGGAGAAAGCTCTTATCAACTTAAAACACAAATCAGAAGAAATGAATAAAAACTTCCTTTCAATCATTTTCTTTGAGTGGTGTATTTTATTCCCATATGCATTCTATATTCAACTTGATTATGCAAACACTAGTGTAATTGATGTTTTTGAGAAAACTTAATGCATTTAGTATTGCCATATATATGTGGATGTAGTGTATTTATCCTGGTATGTTAGCAAAAATCAAAATATTCTGACAGTTTCAAGATTCAAAATTTTGCTAGCATTATTTCTTGCTTACAGATTCAAAGTATAAAAGATTGAAAATTCGCTGCATGTTTTCAATTCAGCTACAGTCCACTGCAGCAGTAATCCATAGCAATGCTTTATTTTTTAGGCAGGGAAGCAGATGATATTTCGTCATCTGGCACGGAGGACAACTCTGAAGATGGTGAGATGATTATTTGCCTGGGGCTGTTTATGTTTTCAACATTGTATTGACTGACGTGTCTGAAACCTAAACATCTTAATTAATTAAAACGTCACACCTGAATTGTGGAAGGAGTAAACCAGTCCAGCAAATTTCACTTATAAATGCTGTGGGGTCTGTTATGACTGAGATTTCATTAAAAGTATTGCATTTTTTTTAGTTCAGTTGATTAAAATATCTTGCTAAGTTAACTGGAATAGTTTTAGCTAGCGCACAATAATACACTTGAAACAATTGCTGCCTAAATCGAAAATTTCACCTTCAAGCTAATAATTATTACCTGGTGGAGGTGAGCAAACAAGATTTCAATCTTGTTATTCAGTTACAAGGCTTAGTTTACATTTTGAGATTGTATTTTAATAATAATCCCATCTTGTGGACACAGTGAAAATGTAATTTATTTATATTACAAATACAAGTTGAGAGGGAATGAATGTCTGTTTGACTTTTGTAATTATGCTGGAGAATTATTTTAAGAGATAAAAGTTAATAGCATTTTACTTGCATTATGTTGAACAAGCGCAAACGATTATTATTGATTTAATTAAGTGTTGAAGTGACCGTTTTAATGGCAGTTTCACTGCAGATGTCCTGTCCTAGCAAGTAGTGGGTTGTCCCTGGTCGGCTTTAAATTAGCAATAAAAGCATGGAATATTCTGAGAAATTCTAGATTGATTTATTATTTGTATCGTTATTTTATTTTAGATGTCATTGTTACCTTAGAGAAAGTTCAAGTAGATGTAGACCCTCCAGATTCTACTGTTGTGAGTTGTTTTGGTTTTGCTTACTAAAACTTTAATATCCTCAATTGTCCGTCAATAAGTTTTTGATTAGCCCCAAAGTACAGCTGTGAGCATAGGCCCTCTGTATAGCTTTTCTGGGTTATAAAAGTATCTCAAACTTAGTTTTTCTTAATATTGAAGTTAGATTTCATTATCAGACAATGTAGTAAGTAGAGACTACAACTTAAGCATGGGAGGCTACACTGCTTTGTGCAATGTCCAGTAGGTCAAGGCTCTTTTGGTTGTGATGTCACAAAAATGGCATATTTCCATGAAATGTAATTGATGGCTAACTCTCTAGGCATATCAGTTTTATATTTTCTTACTTTAAAAAAGTTATTATCACAGGCATAAATACTTCTTTCTCTCAGTTAGTTATGATGACGGCTCAGTATTAGTTGTATACTGCATTTGCCTATGTTTACCACTTGTATTCAGTTAATTGAATGCCCCCTCCTTTATCTTCCTAGGTTGTTGAGATTAACTGAAGTGATAAAACTATGCTACAAATTAATGATGTAACTTCTTTTTTGCTTTTGTATAAATTTGTTTCTCCCAACAGTTTAATAAGAGTTGTTTTTGCAATACACCACCTGTTTGACTTTTTTTGTTCAAAAATGCTTACCAATAATCTGATAAATCCTAACATGGACATCTTTTGATCTGATTATAAACTGTTTTTATTTTACATTTTTAAGCTGCAAACTTATCCTGTTTTAGTGGCCATAGCCATTTTATATTTATAATTATCTACGCAAAAGGACTAGAAGGACATGAAACTCCCCCTGTTTTATATGATTTAGAAAAACTAGTCTAATTGTCCAATAAGCTTTTTTACCAATTGGTCACTTCTATGTTTTTCCTAATTTGGCTAAAATAGTTTCATCAGCACAAAATAATTAATCAATCTTTGTAAATTCTGACAATACCAATGTCATTATGTTTTACCTTAATAGAAGATGCTTGTTTTCAAGATAGTGTTAGACCTAGCTCATTCACCAAGTATAAAGACTACTATTTTATTACAATAATGTGTGTAAAAATTGCTGCTGCATTTGCTGATTTGAAACATTTTTGACACTTTTCATGTGCTTCGTGGGAGATGAATGTTTGTAATATTTTATTAGTTCACACTAGTTGAGCGTTGTTGCTGGTATTAGTTGTGATACTTTATCTTTTACCTGGTGTTTGTGTTTATTTGGTCAAAATCGATCAAATGAGTTGAAACAGCTTGAGTAGAATGAGAACTCTAGCATAATTTAAAGCTCTAATTCAGCTTTGACTCTTGGATAATGTAGATGGAGTTAGTCTGTCATGGTTTTAGTTTGAGTCATTTTTATTGCATCATATAGCAAAAGTTAAATTGAAATATGTTGATGTGGAGATAGTATGTGCCATAATGCAATGAAAGTCAAAAATTCTGTCCAATCTTGGATCGCGTTGCAGGATATTAAATTTGATGTAAAGTTGAGTTAATTCTTACCTCTACGCTTTGTGACATATGCTTGCAGTGCTGTGTATTACTCTTGAAGTTAGAAACATGGTGTCAACATCTTCGAGTTTTGACAAATCAATTTGGATTACTATCTGTATGTATAAGATTCCGTGGGCTGCATTTAAATTTATAGTCTCACGTTATTTCTAACATGATCTTGCCATTGTCACACTAATTTCAAGTTAAATCGGTCAAGAACATTGCTGTTAGACTGATTTGAGTGTCGCATCTTCATAATATGACTAAAGTTTATAATTTCGGAGCTTAATTTCCTAGGAAACACGTAAAGTGACTGAGACATTCAACAAGTTAATTGCTGTTAAATTGTAATTTATTTTCATTGTCAAAGTTCAATGTCGGCTTAATATGCAGCTGATCTTGTTGTTGACAGAAAGCATTTCCGTAAAATAGGCTATGCTTTGCTGGCAATATTTTGAATTGTTTAATATAGAATCATGGCTACACCCAATATTGGGAAGATTATATTACTTTCATTATTATCATATTTTTCAACTTTAACACGACCAGTATGAGTGATTTAAGTTGCAGTTATTCCTTATTCTGAAATTTTTCCATCTCGTTTTATGACAATAAACATTTTATTTCTAATTTTTCCATCTATTCTGTGATTGGCTGAGGGATGCAGGTGATGGTATTCAAACACCCCTGGGTACTTCTAAGCTGTATCTTGGGTGGTCTACACATTTATTCACATCAATAAATTTGGCACCACAGTTGTATGCCAGGAGATGGTAATAACTGTATTGCAACACACATGTCTCAAAAATCATATCACACCAAACTTAAGAAATTTATAAAAAAATAATAATTTCATAATGATGAGATGGCTAATTAAACATAAATCTTGTGGGGCTCCTTGCATTTTCTGCTCTGTTAAATGACTGTAGAAGCTTACATAGATGGAATGAGATTATAAACATATTTTTTGTTTTTTAAAAGAGAAATTGTTGTGGTGAAACATTCTGTCTAAGTTATTTTGATTATGCAATAACGAACCACCAGTTTCCCATTATTTTGAACTTTCAAAAGTTCCAATTAAATTTAACACTTAATAATGCCAGCACTAATGATGGATGGATTTTCTAGTTTATTATATAGCATTGTAATTTTGATTGCATTGCACCATCAAAATTGTTCTTTTTCATATAATTTAGATTTTGAGTATTTTTGTTTAAGCTATTATTATGTAACTTCTAAATTAGGTCAGCTCCTATTATGGCCTCACTATAGATTAGCTTCTCCTACAAATATTTCCTTTCAAACCAATTGGGTGGAAAGTCTCACATATTTTACCATCAAAATATATTTTAATGAGTTGTGGAAATTAGCGCCTTTGTTTTAGGTAACATGAAAAAGTGGTGGCATTTCTTCATCAACTACTAACCATACTTAATAACTGAGATTAAGAAATGTGGGTATTATTGTGGTGATTTTATACACCTTTGAAAGCATTTATGGGGTTAACTTGACCACATTACTTTTGGTTCTGAAATGAATAATTTTTACATGTTTAATTAAGCACAAAATCATTATGTTATAAATTGTTTTTAAAGTCTACAAAAAAATTTCAGGACTCCAAGATTGAAATGCTATTGCATGAACCTAAAAAATTAATATTCTGACACATGAGTAAATTATTCATTGCTACTTAGTAATGAAGGTGTTGGTATTGCTGGAAGTGTAGGTGTAGGTTGGTCTTGTGAATATGTGTATGCAGACTTAAATATCGAAATTAAAAACATTTTATTTCACAATTAAAATTTGTAAATGTTGACAGAACTATATTGTCACTAAGTCTTAAAACCTTTGAAATGGATGCAATATTATACAGAATATTATTATTGCCCATTTTATGCTAATCTAGGGACTCCTCTCTTAGTGTGTCTACTCTTCCATATCTGTTTGCCAGGACTAGACTCACTAAAACCTTTAGACTTATCTCTAAGACAAAATTGCTGCCACTTACATTTTTGTCTCTTCTAAACATATTTATTGCTCCATCTGCTCCTACAATAGTGATTTAATAGCATAAATAATTTGACACATTCAGCTGGTATACTTTAATTACTGTAAATAACTACCTAATAGTTTTATTTATCAACAATGTAGGGGTCAGTAGACATCCCAAACATAGAGGAAGAATTGGAGAGAATGAAACCTCAGTCTATTGCAGTTGCTATGGGTTTGTATGAGTTTTTCATATTACTTGTTAAGTTTTAGGAATGGAGAAATTTTATTTATATTTTATGAGCCAGCTAACTGAACAGTACTTATTAGTTATAAGCTTAAATGTTTCATGTACTATTTATGGAGCCTATACTATACCACACTACTAAGTTCAATGAGATTGTGTTCATGTTTTGAAAAGCATTAAATTAAACTTGAATCTGGCTGAGATTACTGAAATAATGATTCATTGTACAGATATGCTTGTCTGATTTTAGTATCAAATTCATGACAAAATTATTGCTAAGCATATTTAAGTCAGGTGACATATACGCCATCATATAACTTATTTTAGTTTTTTAAGCGTTAGGCATTAAAATAATCTTCTGTTTTGTCTACAATGGTAAATCCGCTCTGTTTTATATCGCTACAGCTAAACTCCCCTCACCATCATGCTTTATTCCCAGGTTCTCATCATAGCTCTATCAATAAGCAAAAACTGGAAATACTGGAGTTGGAGATGAGAGCTAGGGCTATCAAAAGGATGTTACAGAGTCAGCAGCCAGAGACGTTATCCGAGGGTGAGTGTCAGCTGTCCACATCTGGTTCAGTTTCTTGTGAGATCCCCAGTGAGCTAGAGGGAAGATCTATTGTCTTCTGTCAGCTTACGGAGTGTTACTCTGGTCATAATCAGCCTGCCGGACAGGTGGCTGCAGGTGCCCATCTGTTTACACATGATGTTGGTCCTAGTTCGCTATTACAAGCGCATATAGTCAAGCAATGTTTATACAAGTCCAAATAAAACATATAATTCTAACCTGGCTAATTTTCAGATGATGTTTTATTTCATTAAACCAGTAGTGTTAGAAAAAAAATGTATTTTTTAGTTTTGCTACAAGCTTAGGATTGAAATTTTTGAGTTCCACAAACAAATTGCTAGAAAGCCTGTAGCGATATCTACAAATATTAGCAATGAAAGTAGTGAGTCTGGTAACTTCAGCTGTAGGTTGTTGTGTTCCATGAGTCACCGCCATTTATTTTTCAATTTCATGATTGATTTTTCAACAAACAAAGGGATTGTAAGAATGCATCTTTGACTGGCACCTATACAGTGTACATGACTTTATTTAAATGTAAATCCAGTAATTTATTAGGAGCTCAGAACACAACATGTCATATTTACAATGGTAATATTTGGGAATGAAATTAAAATTGTTGTCAAATGTGGATTATTCAAACATATGGCAACATTCATGTGACATCCTCTTTTTATAATTCCCATACTGCAATGTATTTGTAATGCACTATATATTATTATATTGCTTCCTGATTAGTTAGTTCTAACTGTAAGCCCGTTGCATATGTTTAATTTAAAGCACTTTTACTCTTTGAGTTCACTCTGGTTGAGTGTGATGGGTGCTCTATGGAACTAGTGGGACAGACTGCGCAGTGCTTCTTGTCTACCTCCGTTATACTTTATGCGCCCATATCTCTTTTCTAGCCATTGAAACTTCAGTATTTTAGCAAATTTTTACCTCTTTTTAGAAAAAAATTGTTTAAAAAGGGGTATCTATTACAAACTTGTATTTAAATTTGTTATGTTTTTTGTGATATTTGCTTTCACAATTTGTAAAGGAATTTTGTGTACTAACTGTAAGTAAAAGTTGATAACCAAATGCTGCATCTTTTAATTGTTGAGAGTTGTCTTTGCTTGGTTGTTGTAGATGAGTCTAACACACAAGTCGTGGAAAATGATAGAGCAGCAGAGCAAACTCAATCTTGGGTGAGTGAAATGATGTGCAGTTTTGGCAATTTTAGAAATTGTCAAATCAAAAACATGAGTTCAGTATGAAAAATAGAGCAATGCTATAATTACACGGAATATTCTGAACAGAGATGCTGAATCAGCAGGCTGCGGTCTTCTCAATAATTATCAACTTTAGAATGAGAATTCTATATTTCAAATTCTAACCTTTAAATTGGTGTCGTTAGTTGAGGTAGGTGTAGTAATGTAGAAATTGGGAAAGCCTTCGTTATAATTGAAAAATGCAGCAAAAGAAAGTATGTTATTGAGAGAATTTTAACCCCCAACCAAAACTTAGAAAACCAATTGAAGAACTTGGGCTATTGAAATCTCTCTGGTGCTGCACCTCAATGGACTGTTATTTGCTTCAACTAAGCTTTTAGTAGCACCTGCTTTTTCAATGTTCTAAAGTACAATAGTTGTTTATTTACAAAATCAACCTAATAAAAGACAGTCACATTTTTCTCCTGGTCAAACTGCTAAATGTTATATTATCATCTACACAGTGCGACATGCTTTGTGAATTTACTGGACTATGGCCGCAGAAATGGATAATATACTTCCTAATCTTTAGTTCTTGCTTTATCATTATACAATTTGTATTTTTTTAGACACATAAGTAGGAGACAGTCTTTCAGCCTTTAAACTTTCATCTCCAACTTGTTGACCTGTTTATAAAAATCTGATTGAAAAACCATGTCCACCATTGCTTCATGTCCTGTAATCATTTTAATCACTGAATCATAATCTTATGATTTTAAAGTATCTTCTTTGGCAAGAATTTGCCAGCTGTATAGATAACAGTTATTAAATTCTCATTATATGTGTTATCTGTTATTAAATTCCCTGTCTTGGCTGTGGTTGGCTCTGTAAAAACAAGAATACCACTAGTTTTTTGACTATATAATTATGAAATGTCAAATTTTTGTTAAGTCTTCATTTTCAAAGAGATTTTAATGAATTGCAAAATCTGTAGCATTTTTTGTATTGCTAGTGGCATTGCAACATCTTGTTCAAACGTCACATGGGCTTTAACTTGTATCTAATAAAACTGCTGAAACCAACTCTCAATAACCTAAAATCAGAATCAAGCAATAAAAACATATTGCTTGCTGACTTGGGTGTATGTATTTTTGCCATCAGATTTTACCCAAAATTAGTATAAAACTGTACACTTCATAATATTTTACCAGCAAAACATGATTAATGTAATTATTTATGCATTTTTCAATTTGTTGAAAGTTTGCATTCTTGTAGTATGTTTTCATGATATAATGTTATTTTTCTGCCTGTATTTAGGCTGGAGGAAACTCATCTACTCCACCTCTCTTGGTGTATGAGAGAAGCAGTAGAGATGATAGGAATGATGATAACACGCCTCAAGTTGATTTTCCAATGAGCGAAACTAAGTGCATTGAACAAAATATAGACGTGAATGAGGGCAGGAGAAATAGTCTTGTCATTGATGGCTCATCCAAACTTACTGATAAGATATATACAGAGCAACTTCCAAGCTGCAGTGAAATTGAAGCCGGAGAGTTGGTTGATGTGGCCGATTGCCACCACCACCCAGAAACTGCATCGGCTGGCAGTGAGTGTGGCGGGAATTCTTCTGCAATAGATAGTCAGTCTCATCACAATATCAATCAGACATCACCATTAGGTACGGATATATTCACTACAGTTGTATTTTCTCTTTCTCTACATACATAGTACACATATAATCACTGAAATCCATTGGGAAAAATGTACATGCATTTGTTTAAAATTTGGAGTTGTTTGTCCTCTAAATGCAATTTTCAAAAGAGAATAACTCTGAATTATTTCATTTTTTCAGTAATTTCACCAGATAGTAACAATGAAAAGAATGAATTGCCAAGCTCAAAGGACATTATCATACAAGATCAAAGTGAAACAGATGATCAATTACCTTGTGCAAATGATGACAGTAGTTCTGGACTTGCTGCTCCCTCAGTTGATGACAAAGATAACTCCAAACATGAAGAGAGAGTGGAAGAGACACAGCAGCATGAAATTCAAGCTTTAGAATCTATTAGTAGTCAAGATATATTTGAAAACATTGAGATACAAACTAAATTAGATAATGTTATGCAGAAAGAGAACTCAGAGGTGGAAGCTAAAGCCACGTTTGACTCCACGGCTCCAACACACCAAGCGAATAGTACTCTATATGAGGATGTACCATCTCCTGGTAAATTTGAAGAGCCATCAGAGGAGAAAGTAGTTGTATCACAGTCTGGTCTGGAGACAATAAATGATAAAAAAAATAATGCATCACCATGTCAAGGTGTAAAAACTTTAAGTGCAGAAGTAACCCCTGTTGTGAGCACTAGTACTGTAGACTGGTTTGCCGAATTGGATGATAATGTAAATGATATAGATAGAGAAGTAATGGAGGATGAAAAAGTAGAAGCTGAATCTAACAGCTGTGAGTCGAAAGAAAAGACTAGGTACCTAGATGATATTGTTATTCAACGAGCACCTACTCCTGAAATCACTGCTCAGAGATATAGATCTCGTGATATTTCTGATGTTCTTAGAGGAGTTTCAGAATCAACACTAGACATTATTTCATCAAAAGCTCAATCAAAGAGGTCTAAATCTGACAAATCATCTAAAGTTAAAACGAAAAAAGTAAAAAAAAGAGAGAAGGTTTTACCTCAACCAGAAGAAAGGGATAGTCATGTCAAGTCCCACCTTTTCTCAAATGATGTGTGTGAAAATGGGGCTAAACGTTCAGCTAAGCCCAAAACTACTGTACCCTCAACACAGGTGATAGACAACTCCCTGTGCACTGGCAGGCCTAATAACAAAAACAATGCATCAACTGATTTTTCTCAAAACTCACGCCCTTCTTTATATCCTAAAGAAAGCAATATTTCTAGAGTTCAAAGAAAAATTTCACCACAAAAAAGACATCAAGAGAGAACTTTGTCTAGGTCTTCCCTAGCTCATCGTAGATCTGTAAGTCCAAAGCAATTTAGTTCACACAACCGGCATTCTTGTTCCAGTGGCTCCAGATTTCATGAACAAAATGACACAATAGACACCACATCTGAATATTATTCACATGGTGGTCATGTTAACTCAACACACAGGCCTCATAAGCTGGACACTGATACATATTCTCGACCAAAGCGGATGCATAGATCGGAATGGGAATCTACCTCCAAGGTTACTGCCATTGAATCTAAACTGGATAAAATTTCAACATCTGAGCAGTTACCAAGTTGTGGGTCAAGAACACAGAATAGTCTGAAAAGAAAGATAACTAATAGTGATAGAAAAAGTCCAATCCGATTTCCATCGCCTGACATTGAGGTATTAAAAACTAAAGGCGTTAGAAAGTCTCCTCCAATGTTAGTGGTGTTATCTGATTCAGATTAGCTGTCTTTGCTGCTGTTGAAAGATCTCAATTATACACACAAACCATATTTATTTTACTGTTTGGTTTATGAATACTTGATGATTGAAAGCTGACAGGTTTTTAGTTTTTCAATAATATGTTGTGTTTATAAATGCCTATCAGATTTTGACCTAAACATGTAACTCAAATATATTGATCAAAAGGCCTATTAAACCTTCTTAGTGTGTATATTACTGTGGCTTTTAAATATAAGTTTCAAGACGGTAATAATCTCAAATTTCATGTTTGTCATACATTATGTATGAAGGTAAATGTGGCGTGTATGGCCACTTTGCTGCATCACATTACAATAATTGTCGATATTTTCCATAAGCAAATTGTTTCAGTATGCAGACGTTATTCTCCAAAATGAGTTCAATTGGTTTCCTGCTCTTAGCCATGCAGACATTAGAATACTTGTATCCAGCAACTAATTATCTTATACTTAATGTATGTATGATATTATTATATACAAACATGCAGCATCACAGGTGTAGCATTGACCTAATCAATTGTGACTCCCCTCAAATGCCTCTTGCCAAGTGAAAATCGATTTAATTAGAAACTGGATGGCTATTAATTATACAGTTAATCTCACTTCCTATGCATAAAGGCTACAAATGATATTAAAGCTGAAAATATCTGTTTTGAAACAATTGAGGAACTGCTACTAAATGGAGTGATGGGGAGTTTTCACTGCCTGGGTGTATCAAATAGGAGTTGTTGCTACTCTGATGTCTAAGTATTTAGCAATTGCATCAGGTTTTGTTTCCTAGATCTAAAGAATGCTTTTTAATGAAATTGTTAGCACAATAAAAAATGACTGAATGCTCCTGAAAAATATTCAGCAACACAATAAATAGTATGTATGAATATATTGACTAGCTGCTAATGCCTCAGCCGTACAATCCATACAGTAATTATAATATATTGTAGAGCATGTATCAACTTGAGACTGGTTAACAACATATTTCAGTTATCTATCTCTGTTGGGAGCACTAATTACTCTTAAATTCCGCTGGTGATGTTGACCAGCAGGCTTATTTTACTTAATTGACAGATTAGTTGCACTTAAAGGTGGAACTGGCTCGTGGCAGCTTGTTAAATGTACACATAGCAGCTGGTTATCTGTATTATATTACAACCAATTAAATATGCATCTTCCTTTGTTACTTTTCTTGAGCAGTTACAAGCTATAACCTAAGTCTGATAATTTTTAACTTTAAAAGTGCTCAAGTCTAACAGAATGATTTGCACACCTCGAGGCTCTCAACATATTCAACACCCCTTACTAGCTATATACTAGTCTGCTCCCTTCACAACAATTACCATGTCTGCAGTCTGTATGTAATCGTAATAATAAATGCTGAAAGTATAGGCTCAGTTTAATATCATATTTATAGTCTAACTGCTAATGTTATATGACCATTAATTTGCACTGCACTTTTATTCAGTATGATTGAGGTAATAATCCTTGGAGACTTGAAAAGGTTTCCATTTGTCAGAAATTTCCCCCAATTAATTATGTTGCTCTTGAGATCTAAAGCAGTTTGCAGTTGCAAGTTATTTATGCAAGCTAAATACAAATAAAATATTGGCTTCATACAGCAAACCAATTATTGAGTTACTAGCTAGTGCGTGAAAAAAATTCTGAAAACTGTAGGTGCTTGAGGGTTGGCATAATAAAGTTGAAAATTTAACAAAATATACCTGTAGGTTACTTGTATTTGATCAGCACAAAAGGTACTCACAGTTATATTATAACAATTTCATATTTCAATTCAATTAATAAAACAGAACTTTACAGAAAAACAATATATAATAACTAGATTATACACATATTCCATTTATTTATTCGTCACTGCTTTTCTCTCACATAACTTAAATACAAAACTTAAATTATTTTATTTATTGAACATGAGTTTTGCCATGCAAAATAAGATAATAGATAGCAGCATGTTCAATTAAAATTGGAACAAAGTTTTGCAAAATAAATACAACACAGAATAATTGTTTTGACTAACTATAAATAAATATGTAGTATAAAAGTCATATTGGATATGGCTTTACTAAATCTCCGCAGTTATAATTCTCATCATGGTTAGAAAAAACTGGAAGACATTTTGGATTTTCTTCTTTTCACAAGTTCTTAAGAATAGCTACATACTAGATTGTGTTGAAGCTTTGAAAATGAATGGAAGAACATAATTTTTGATTGCCTTATAAAAGTTGTTATAAAATGTTATGCAAATATCATTTTGGAAGCCTTTGTGTCTTTGACTTATAAACAGGAATAACATCTTCAATACATAAGTTTTCATATCTATGAAAATACAAAAGTTTTCCATAATGGAATTTTGGTATATCTTACTACATTATCTATATAATGATTTTATGCTGCTTCAAGTGGAATAATTTTAAATATTCTTCAGGATATTTCCATCAAAGAGGTAATTGATTTTTAGCTTGAAATTACCAGAACTACAACTTGATGACCTATAAATGCTTATATCATATGCTGGAAACATAATTGCATTACTGATAAATAAGGAGTAAGCAAATAAAAGAAACAAATTTTGCGAGTAACAGAAATTTTGTGTGCTATATTGAAATAAAATTAAATATTATATTATAATATGCACAGTACTGTAAATATGCAGATACTAGTCATAACTATTTATGCTTAAAACAATTCAACTCAGATGCAAAAGTAAATAAACTGGGAACAAAACCAAAAAATGTGAAGTAACATAAATTTATAGAAAGGCAAATTGCAAGCTGCATATATAAAGCCTAAATAAACAACATGGAGCAGAACAAAGTGGTTAAAGCAAAATAACAGTTTTAATATTACATAGCTGTAGACTGAACAATTGTCAAGCAACAAATGAGGACATGTTTGTCCTTTCTTTCTAAGAGTGTTGATGGAACCAAGGAGTAGGTAGAGGCATATAGCACTAGTACTAACTATAATAGGATTCACTAAGAGAAATGAAAGTTTTAAAATATTAGCCACACAGCCCGGAAGTCTTACAAAATTCACAGTGACATTCCACCGCTTTAACAACAGCAACATATACAAAGTTTAAATATACATAATATTACAATAATTATACTAATATATCCCAATATTGTAAGCTAAATATCCTATGTAAGGGTCACTGTTTGGAGAAAAATATATTATATATATAATGTAATATTGTAGGAAATATAAATATAACATGACTTTGAGGAGTACAACAATATTTTCATGCATTAAATCTAACGATAACAAACGTTACAGCTTTATAATAATTATATAATAATAATACTACAACTGCTCAACAATGCAACATTTTAAAGATATAACTAACTACACAGGGTCTGATTGCTAGATGCTGAATTTATAGTTTTCTCAGTGGAGCAGGTGTTTTGAAACTGACTTGTAATGTGCGATCGCCAAGGGAAAACCTGTTATTTAGACTAGAAATAGCAGTCAGAGCACCTTGATACTCGGCCATTGTTACAAACCCAAACCCTCTACATTTTTGGTTCTCTAAATCATTTATTACTTTGACCGATAGAACAGCTCCAAATGGTCCAAACAACTGCCAAAGAATTCGATCATCAGTCTCTGGTGGCAGGTTGTATACGAAGAGAGTGAATCCTTGGCTTGTTGGCGAGAGGGAAGAAACTGGCTGAACTGTGGGGTAGCCAGCTGTGGTAAGGGGCAGTGGTGTGGGTGTTGTAGCAATGGTTGGAGGTGCGAGAGCAGCAGTTAAAGCTTGTGGCGGGTGGGGAGTCGGAGCTGGAGTTGTTGCAGTAGGCACTATCCCAGTGACATCAAATGGGGAGAATCTGTACATTGTACTGCAAAATATGGAGTAAAAATAAATTACTAATAAAAAATAAAGCAGCGAAGATCCGAAAACAACTTTGCAGTAAAAATATAATCTAGCAAAAACCAAGTACTAATAAAGTATATTATCCATGATGGCAAATTTTTTCAAACGGCAAATAGAAAAAGTTACAGCACTTTCTTGGGGATATGTATGATTCTTGCAACATGAAGTAGGAAATCATAATAGTTTCAATTAACATCATATAATGCTCTGCATGTATGTAACTATTTTAGATAATATTTGTCAGAATGAAATATGAAACACTATTAAGATTTTTGCACCTGTGAATTATCTAATGGGAAGGGAACACAAAGAAATTTAATGGCACCTCACAAAAAACTCTTTGTTTCCGAACCATGACATATATAGAATGATGGCAGATAGTGCTCTGACAAGTATGTTTCATTGGTCCAACTAACAGGTGAGCCAAGATATTAACCTATAAGATCTTAAAATGTCAGTCTACTGGTGTTAATAATTATTTTTTTATATTACACAAGTAAATTTGCAATAAAAGTTATAATAGCTAAAAATATTTTAATGCTGATTTACTTTTGCCTTCGTAAGCCGAATGCAGATTATTGTGGTCAGTCTTATTTACAGTTAATTACCTTTAGCAGTTTTAGGTTTTATCAGGTAGGGAGCTGTTGCATAAAATATTTATAGTACACTTGGTAACATGCTGTGGGCCTATAGCTAATCACAAACTTGCCAGATGAAACGAATAACAGCGGAAAGAAGTTGCATCCAACTCATATTTTATAGATTGACCCAAACGTTATATAGAGTTGCTTGCCATGCACTGAGGTATGCTATAGCCTCATGTTCTCTCAGGTAATCTTAAATGTGGAGGTAAATTAGTCAATCACTTATAAGGAGCTAATTTACACAAGCAACATTATTTATAACAGAACATTTTATTTATATTCAAAGTTTCTTACTTTAGTCAAATTAATTAAACCAATATTCCAGCTGAATCTAACCAAACTATGCCCTAGTTCTGAAATTTCAGCCTAATTTTCCATACGAAGCCATATCTTAAAATGAGAGGTTTTTCAGTAGAAGAAATAAGCTGCGCGCCCTCTATATTCAGTCAAAGTCTCATTTAAAGCCATAGCGACATGTGAATGAAAAATCTGTTTGACAAAGGAAGGGTAAAGGGTTAACAAGTGCATTCATTATTGAGTAACGCTATTCTGTTGATATTACTATTTTTAAAAGACATTGAATGAAAATGGAGTGATCAACACATCTTAATTGATAGAGAGGCAGTAAGACTTACCTAAAGCGACCAGCAGCGTGGTGAATAGGACCAAGAATTTGACGAGTTTGAGGAAAATATGGAGCAGGGAGAGCCATAGGGATGGCAACAGAACCTTTGCTGCTAGGATTATTAGCAAACTTCACAGTTATCTTTTCCGTTGCACCCAGGGGCACATAGCCATTCAACTTTTCAATAGCCAGTTCAGCTTCGAACTTTTTGTCATATCTGATGAAGCCAACCCCCTTTGATAAGCCTTAAAATACAAGTTTCATGGTTAAATGGTTATAAAAATATAACATGGAGTAGAATATATCAGGAGTCGAGTAGAGAAATACGTGCAATCCTGGTACGAATCTTGTTTGGGTTTTTATTTAAATAAACTGAAATCAATTGGGGAGAATGTAACCATGCAATTCAGAGTGTATAGTTAGAGTAGAAACTAGTTACTGATGGTGACTATAATTGAGTAGGTGGAAGCCCTATTACATATAGAACAGCAACTATTTTATTATCTCCACTTTTAAACTTGCTAAAATGGTTACTAATGGCTTATGTTGTTTTATCAAATTTTAGCATTCTCAATTGATTGGCTGACTAGGTTTTCAACTGGCATCATAAAAATATTTTGATCTTAAATATTTGGCACCTGCTTGTGCTAAGCGAATATAAGTTTTAATGGGATCAGGTAACTCTGTTGTGGACAAATCATATATAATATATATTATTATCTAATTTACATGCACATCCGACTAAATTACTAAGAGCATAGTACTTGATATGCAAGAGAGTCTACAATCTTGAGTCATTAGACAGGAAAATGATTTACAGTGCACATAATTTAACATGACTTATAGAAAATTCTAAAATGTGCTAGAATATATAATAAACATGTAAATAAGTACAACTAGCCAAAATTCATAGTCTACATACAAGGTAAAAGACTGTGCAGATGGTAACAGTAAGTTTTACGAGGTGTACCAAGGAACATAGCAAAGAAACAATTAACCAACAGAGTTAGGATCCTCAACAGCACCAAAGAATAATTAATAAATAACGTCATGGCAACAGAATAATGATTCAACTATGACAAATAGCAGCAAAGGGAGCGTTGAACTGAAATTACAACTCTTATACCTGTACTGTTATCATACAGTATTCTGGATGTGATTATATTGCCACATTGTTGAAAAAGCTCATCTAATTCAGGCTGTGTCATAGTTTTAGGAAATCCACAAATGTACAAGTTAGCACCCTTAATCGTTTCACTGCTGGGTCGTGCAAAAGAAACCTACACCACGGAGCAAGAAAGAAGACAATGAAAATGTTAGTACAAAAAACAAAATAACACCACCCAGCTAGCTTAGACTACCAAACAGCAACTACTCACACAGCCTTTTAATTTATATTCCAGGGTTTGGTAAATTTTTAAACACAGCTAATTATGGAAAACTGAAGCAAACAAATTCATAAAATAAATTGCACACAATTCGCTCCCCTCTCTCCAGTTTTCTAGAGTTCAATGCTGACGGTGAGTAAATGCTGTTTGGTAATGTAAGCATAGGCAGCACCACACCATTAGTTACTTTAGTTTTAGCTTTAACAAACCTGTCGCTGGTTCAGTAAGAATTCGTGAAGAAATAATTTCCCCCACACTACTAAATAAAGTCTCCAAGTCCAACTGTGTCATTGTTTTAGGAATGCCCGAAATGTAAAGATTAGCCCCCTTTATGCTTTCACTACTAGGTCTAGCCAGTGATACCTGTGCACATGTTAGGCAAACAAAAGCAAACTGATAAATCGCAAATATTATAAAACAACATGAAACAGTAAATAACTAAATCATAAATAGTAAAACACAACTGAAGCAGAATTTATTTATTTATCAAAACACTCTTTCTATTCAAGGTATAGGCATTTCACCTGAACTATCTGCTAGTATGCAATGGTTTCTGCTTTGTTGTACAAGATAAAATAATGCTCATTGCAAACCAGAGCTTGGTAAATCAATCAATATGCAGCTTTTAAACAAAAGTTAGGTTGAATATAACAGATAAGAGCAAAAATCAAACACATAACATGATAAATGATTCATAAGTAAAACGGAAACAAAAAATGATAAAAAAAGATGTTGAACTCTATTTAAAAAAAATTTTTGAACTGTTTTTTAGAGACTACTTTTCCAGGAAACTTTAAAAACATTTTTTAACACAGCTATATTTATAATAGGTCAAACTAAGATATAGGAAGCAGACTGCATTGCACGTTATATTTCAAGGCAGGCATTTATTGCTTTCAAGAGTAAAATTGCTACTAATTGCCTAATCTCATCACAGTCAATTTGATTGCATTAATGAGCATTAATTTCGCTCTGCTGAGCTGTCCATGATTAGTTTAGGGCATTTGAGATTATTTTCCTATTGACTTAGTTACTTAAGTTTTAGTCAAATAGTCTGAATAATTCCTCCCATGAGAACAACTGGAAAATTTACTCAAAAGCTAACAGATCAACAGCAGTACAAATTAGTTCTTTAGGGAACATATAATATAGATCATGTGTACAAAACTAGATAGAGCGATGCATTTGTGATGTACATATCCATCAATAAAAAGGATGTAAATGTATAAATAAAGAACAAATGAATTTGACTTGAATGAATTAAAATCAAGTACTTACCTTAATTGTCTTATTTTGAAGTCGAAGTTGGTTTAGGTTTTGGATAGCTTTAGTAGCATCTTCTTGATGCTTATAGTTTACAAATCCATATCCTAAACTTTGACCTATACAAAAAGAGTATGAGTATAAAAACTAAACTTGCCAAAATTTGGTTTCAGACATTAAATCAGGTTAAGAAATGAAACTCATAATCTCTCTAAAACTCTACACACTCAATTGAATGCTGTAAATACCACTTAAGAGAGTTTTATTTCCCAGAGCATAGAAGTTAACAGCTTATAGATTTGGAACTGATGGTACAGAACAAATAGCAGACATGTATTTGTTTAAGATTATGGTAAACTTTTCACCTGTTTGTTTGTCTCTAATAAGTTTGCAACTTTCTACTTCTCCAATACTACTGAACAGTGATCTTATTTCTTCTTGTGACATGGTTTGCGGAAGATAGTTAATTATAAGATTTGTTTTAGAATCGTCTACTATTGAATTCTGCTCTTCATGACTAGTGTCTGGCGGTTTGGTGGAGCCAAGACTGATTGCATTGTTGTTTATATTAGAAGTATGTAGAACTGGAATCTTCTGAGGTGTTGGTGCTATTTCACGAAAACTGATGCCATTAGCAATCACAGAATTATCTAGAGAAATCATTTTTGTTGAGCTTCGTAATGGCTACTTCTACAAACAAAAGCAAACTCTAAGTAACTTTGCAAACAACTTTTTAGAAACAGTAATTGAAAGAAATCATTTGCTACCCAATCAACAGTTTTTCAAGTTTGGTAAATAAATTGAGCAAAAATTGGGTAATCTTAAATTATGCAGCTCATGGTCTTTTGCAAAAAATTTCCTTTTATAACATTAAATTTTTTGTAGATAATTAAAGAATCACCTACTGCCATAATGATTGAGGGTGTTACATGGGGATAGTTTCCACAAAAAAAGTGTCTAGGTGCATGTGCAAATATATGTTGATAATCTTATTTTATCATAAACCACACTGTTTATAAAATTAACTTGTACTATGTCAGATAATGTGATGTGATTACTAACTACTAGAACTAACAAAGAGTTACTAATACACTATATTTAGGCAATTTTATTATTACCACAAATGATGGCAGTCACCCTTTACTTTAGTATTAGTTGTAACTATAATGAATACAAAAGTAAATATCTACTAGATTAATTTCCTAATCTTTCTAGGATCATGAATTTGCATGAACGTGATATTGAATTTAAATTATAAGACTTAAATAAAATGATCCCCACAAACATAACTAAAATAAATAAATACCAATAGTAGTTATTAACGTATAGCTATCTCACTTGGAGGTCGGGTGCAACTCTCCAACTATAACTTTCGCAGCTTATAAATAAATTTCAAGAGCATCTACAAGTATTATAGAGCCAAGTACATTTAATGTCATTGTTAGTATAATTCTTAAATTTAAAACTAATTAGAATAAGAATATGGGATACTATTAGTATTTCAACATTACCTTTAATAGAAATATTACCTAAAACTAGGAAAAAAGTACAGTGAAACTGAAAGTAAAAGTATGTTAGAAAAAAAATGTTTGAGTAAATCTTTGGCTGACTAAATTTGACCCTATGAGTAATAGTAATACTAACAAACACAACAATACCACCAGTGATACTGATTATAATGAAAAATTACAAATTTAATCCTAATGATTACAAAATTATGTTGATTGGATTTGACACCTCTTCTAACTTTTAATTATAATATAATAAATACATCATAATAATACACCAAACTATAAAATTAATTATTGTAATTATTATAGCTTTTTAAAATCCATATTAATATTAAAATAAGTAAAACTTTTACAAACAAATATATGATTAACTTTAAAATTAAATTTAATAATAATTGCAATTTTTAATTTGAAAAAATAACAATTATAAGACAACAATTGAAAAGCAAAAATTGGTGACATGCCAGTCACAACGATAGCCACATTAACACTAACAGTTACAGCAACTGCAAGACTAACTCTAACTCAGTAATTCAAACTGTAAGTCAAAGTGTAACCTTAACTGATTAAGTTTAACCCTGACTAACACCAACAGTAACAGATCTGTTCCAACTGCAACATTAGCAAACTGCAAAGCAGAAACATTTATTATTACAACGCATGGCTGACTAAGCAATACTGCTAAAATTTACAAGCTTAAAGTAAATGAGCAGACCATTGCTGGAGGAAAAGTGCAAATTGAAACGATTACTATCGTGATTCTAACATTTTCAGACTGGGTAGTCTGCATTACCGCGTGATAGCACGAAATCTGACCAATCATTTCTTGCGCAACATTGAAGTTCTTGAAAAATTGAAGGGTGCCTAATAGAAGTTAAAGCAAAATATTTATATTAATAACTAAAATTATTTATAATAAACTTTAGCATATTTTAATTTTTATTTTAATTTGCAGTTTTTCTGTTATTATATATAATATTTTAAATAAACTTAGCATGCATTACAAAATTATTAAAATAGCTTCTCCCCCTAAAGTTAGTTAATAAGATTGTCTTCTCTCAATGGTTGGCGTACACTTGCCGGTCTTGCCCTACTCTCTCCTTGCATCTCTGCAGAGTGAAAATTTTAGTTCATGTACATACCTAACACGTATTTCATAGCATTAAAAAGATGACGAACTTGAGAGCATGAAACATAATTGCTGCATAGTATCTTGTTGCGACTCGATTCTTTAAGTTATGATGCACAAGCTAGATTCTATGAGTTGCAACTATGAAAACAGCAAAACACATTAAAGTTTTCCTTTCACTTAGAAATATTATTTGCTTGAATGACATTTTTGTGAGCATTTATGCCCTGAAATGTGACTGTATATAATATGCTATATAGTGTTGAATACAAAGACCAAGACATGTCATAACTTTAAGCTTTAGAACAAGCAGTATATTATATTATGGGTTTCCATAAAAGTCACTTGAAAAAGTCTGCAGTGTAGTAACAGATTAATGAAAGTTCCTCTGTATATAAAAAGTATTTGTAAAATCTACACACTCCATCTCAATTTTGAAAACACTAGTAATAATATGTTAACTGTTAATCTTTTAGCTTTTGTTAAAAAAGAGCAATTCATCAACACCCAGCTGCTACAATTAAACTATTGTACCTGATACAACTAATTATTGTCTATTAATAGATTAAAAGATGAAAGTTAAATGATATGTAGTAAGGAAGTGTTGGAAGTTGGACATCTTACACTATTATTGGCAGGCAGAAGTTTTATAGTTTATTCTTCCATTTTTACCAGAAGCATTATATTGTCTCTCCTTTTACTAGGAGCTTGGAGATTCATTTGCAAAAATAAAAACAATTACGAAAACATAAAAAAGAAACCATAATTCTTTCTCTAAAAGCCAACAAGTCAATGATAATAGATCTATAACTGTAGTATTTTGAAAATATGCATGAAATGACATTTTGCTGACAGAGGCATTTAGTAACTGTCTGAAATAATGATAAGATATAAGGCAGGTGTCTTTTAACAAACCTTAATGGACACATTACAACCGAAACCTTCTTGTTCCATCAGCGCTTTAGTCTTATTAAAAAATGTTTTTGTCAAAATGTACAAGCTAGTACCGTAATTTAAAAGCATTAAAATTATAATGTTTGTATTGGTATAAAATAAGACCTGCATTTGCATGTATACATTAATATGGAATGCATTGCATTTTGCATAGTTTGTTGGTTAAAAGTATAGCTGTCAATGAGAATGTCCACTCTTTAACAGTTAAACTATTTATAATCAATAGTGACATATGAATGTTAGTGACTGACACACACAACCATTATGTTCTAATTACATACTCATTAATATAACTATTAGGGCCATTGTTGTTAGCATGGAATACAGAAACTCAGCATTAAGTATATCAAGTCTAAACATATTAAAATAGGAAGACAGTTGTAGCGCTTTGTCACTGTATATTACAGTAACAATCAGCGGGTCTGTTTAGAATATGTGACAATAATACATTCAGACTTTGTATCTAGTTTCCTACTTGGAAATTAAAGTATATGCTATAGAATTGTGCACACTTTAGCAAAATAAAAAGTGCTATATTTCACTGAGTGATCACGGTTAGTTCTTTTCAACAATAGCCGTTCATAAAGCCATTAGGTGGCTCTCAAGCTATGGGTATTGATCTTCAATTAAGGCAATTAGAAATATGAAAGCAAAATTTAAAATGTTTCCTAATGCATTCATATACATATTTCCTATATTCATTATAGATTTGCTAATGTACTAGATATAACCTTATATATGCAATATATGAATAATTACATGGATAAAACTATTGACTGCATCCATTGAAAGCTGTGCCACATAATGATATAGTTGTATATTTATAAGTTATATACTAGCCACTTCTTAGTTATTAAATCTATACGAAACAGTCTTTGAGCTTAATAATTGCTACGTTGTCTTTGTTTGAATCATGTATAAACTACAACTTTAAAATATTTGGCACTTAGGCATAATATTTTATAAAGTATAAATTCTTAGCAGAAGCTAACATCACATGCATAATATTCTGGAAAACATTTGGCATTATATTGCATGTAGCAATTAGAACACGAATACCAATAATACAATGAATACAATACAATAAACCTTTTTAAATTATTTTATTAAAATAAAAAACAGTTCATCTCTTTAAATATTTACAGTTATGATCCTACACCAGTATTACTTTGTCAAAAGTTAAATAAGTTTAAAACCTTTTGCTAACTTACTTTGAGGTGCATGCAGAAAAATGAACATATAAATGATATTAATTCTTTAATTTTGACAAATCTGAACTTATAGCTACACAATGACTGCAGCAGAAATATGTATTATATTTTGCAATTAATAAACAAAACCTCAGAGAAAAATTAAAATAATACTCACTTGCTAGCTGTACCTGCTTTATTGTAATTTACTATTTGGATTCTGACCGTTCCCTGCACACTTGAATAAAACAATGATTGTCTACACTCTAAATTTAAAAACAAAATTAAGCAAGTGGTTTATACTGGAACAAAAGCTGCAAACAAAATGCCTGTCATGTGGAATGCTATCATCATTTATTAGTTGTCTTATCTTCATTAAGGTCACTAATGGGTAAAAGTTGCATCCAATAGCGTTCATGAAAAGTATTGATCCGTAAGTATCTAATAACTAGGTTGACTCAGCATTGATCCAATGAGCCGAAGACAAAGAGTAGGATAACTCTTTAGTTGAAGCTACTATTCTCCATAAGAATTATAATGCATACTTTTGCTACATACTATATTACTAAAAATAAGTATCATAGTGACTATGCATAGTTATTTTTACAGGCGAGATGAATTATTATAGAGTTATCTTCTCTGTTTTTTCTTCTTGTTCGCTCAGTTTTGTAACCAGCAGAAGTCAAGTTCAATAAATTTTTCAAGTTATATTTTAATTATTTAATTTATTAGATGTAAAATTATTTCTAAAATGCTTTTTTAAATTTTCAATATACATACTGTTGAACACGTTTTTGCGCAGATCTCACCCATAGTGATGGCGGACAAGAACTCAGGTTTGTTTATTAGTTGCTTAGTGAATCTTCATATTTTGTTTGTTTCCACTTTTATTGTAAAAAGTAATTATGGTGGATGACGATAATTAATAATTAAACAAGCTTTTGGTAAGATTGACATTTAATAAATATGTTTTAACTAATTGCATCAGTATGAGTATGACAATGTCAACCTAAAAGTCAAAGTCAATGTAAAATGAATCAGTGAATGGTTATCTGACTATCACTATGACCATCAGTATTACTATCAGTATGAGTATGAGTATCACTATCACTATGTCTATGATATTAGTATTATTAATAGTAATACTGTATTACTTACAGTTACAGTTAATGTTATGCTATACATTACCCCTTATGGCTTATAACTATTTTTTTTAGTATAACTATAAATAGTAGTATTAGTATTACTATTACTATTACTATCGGTATTACTATAACTATTAGTATATTATTAGTATTGCTATCATTATTAGTTTTTCAGTAACATTATAAAATTCACATTTGACTTTGAGTTTGAGTTTGAGTTGACTACAATGGACATAGTGATACTGATAGTCAAACTCAATTTATGCAAGGCAGGAACAATAGTTTTATGTACTTGTACTATGTGCATTAACGGTTAATGTAGGAAGTAGAAGAATCAGTTAAATTTGGTGGTATCAGTATCAGTTTTATAATGATAATAACGTTGCCATAGTTACTATCACTATGGCCATATTAGTATGAGCATGAGACTGGTAGTGGTAGTGGTAGATAATATTAGTATAAATATTTGTGGTTCTATAGAAGGGTATTCTTTACTATTGATATATTTCACCACTTTTTATTCTGCTTAATAATTCAACATTCACAATTTTGTAAAACACTATTTAATAATATATTGACTACTAAAAAGGATAACATAGGGTAAATGTAACTGCAACATTTTCATTGGTATATAATTTATTTCAAAAAGTTTTATTTTCATAGCCACAAGTTTGAATATAGCTTGAAATTTACTTTGTTATTATATATGCTTTTCATGATTATTTCAAATCAAAACTAACTAGGTTTAAATCAGGATGCTCAATTTTAAACATTTTTGGCTTCATAAAGTTTCATGTTTCTTTTCAAAACAACTTTTGCTTTGTTTGACATTGTCACTTTAATAAACAAAGTTTAGGAAACTTTTTTGACTCTAATTTCAGACTGATGTTTTGTTATTTACTGCCTTAACTAACATCTAACGTCTAAGTTTGCCTATATAGGCAGATGAAATTGTATTTGTTTTTTATGCTTATGACTAAAGGCTTTAATTTAAAGGTTTGAGACTTACATCTATTTTTATTGAATAACATAATTTTAGAGTATACAGGACACTTAGTTTGTTTTATGGGTTAGAAACAGTAATTCTATCACATTCCAAAGATATAAACTTGCAAGGCAGCAGATTATCTCTAGAGTATTTATTTTATTATTTTACTTGTTCATGATTGCTTTTAGGCAGTGACACAGAGAGTAATGATGATCCTGTTGTGGGAAACATCAGCAAGCTCTGTGTTGTTCCCCCAGGATTTTCAGGAAAACCAAGAAAAGGAAACTTAATATTTGATGCGTGCTTTGAAAGTGGTGAGTATATCTACGCATATATAAATGATTGCCACTTACTTTTACAGCAATTTGGCTGCTACATGTGCAACGTTATTTGCATTATTACTTATTATCAATTATAACAAACTATAAATTGTTATTGTAAGGCTTAAACAGCTGAAGTTTTGTAACAGCTATGTGCATACGCGTGTATCATTATAATTTTTATACTATTATTTACTACAATAAAAGCTGTTTTTTATTATTTTTAGTGTATACTTTTGCAGGGAATTTAGGACGTGTAGACTACATTACGGATACTGAGTACGACATTTTCATAAGACCAGATACATGCAACCCTCGATTCAGGGTGTGGTTCAACTTTACAGTCGAAAATGTCAAAGCAGATCAACGAGTCATATTTAACATAGTCAATTTTAGCAAAACAAAGTCATTATACCGTGATGGGATGACCCCAATTGTCAAATCAACAAATCGGCCAAAATGGTAGGTAACTTTTCTTGATTTAATATATAATTATTTGTTTAAATCTAAGACCAACTCACTTTACCTATTTGTTCAAAATTGCTACTGAAGATTTTGGTGATGATTTTTGTTTGTTTTTTGAAGGGTGCGGATTCCTGCCAAGCATTGCTACTATTACCGATGTCCAGATCATAGGAAAAATTATGTCATGTCTTTTGCTTTCAACTTTGATAAGGAAAATGAAGTTTACCAGTTTGCTTACTGTTTCCCATATTCCTATACCAGACTGCAGAACTACTTGGAAAACCTGGACAAGCGGGAGTTGTCCTTCTACAAAAGAGAGCTTCTCTGTTACTCTGTGGTAACATAATTATAATACTTTGCATCTTTAAAGTGCCTTTTAAACTTTTACTTTAGTAGGACTTAACATGGCAGAAAGATACAAATGCATTGAAATTAATTTTAGAAAGTTATGTATCGCACAGAAAAATAACCTTTGTTCTCAAAAAATTGAATGCCTATGATATCATACTGTTATGATTTTGAAAAGAAATTAAAAAAGTATACATAGATTTGAAGTTTAAAAACATCCTCTGGCTACCAAGACTCACCTTTGCTCTTTATTACTTATAGCAACAGAGAAGAATTGACTTGCTGACCATCACAAGTGCTGAAAACACAAGACGCAATCAGAAGCAAAGAGTTGTTTTTATAACTGGCCGAGTTCATCCTGGAGAGTCCCCGGCATCATTTGTGTGTCAAGGTCGGTTTTGTGTATTATTGTAGTGTATAATGTAAAGGTGAGATGTGTATGTATTATTGTAGTGTATAATGTAAAGGTGAGATGTGTATGTATTATTGTAGTGTATAATATAAAAGTGAGTTGTGTGAATGTATTTGTAGCACTACAGGGCTTTTCAATTGTAAAGACTACATTTTTGATTGTTTGCTTCAATAGATTAATGCTTTAATTTTCAAGCAATAATTTATATATTTACTACTAGTTGTTTACCAAGCTGTCTGTTTATTTTGGTAAATATTAATTTTTCAAGCTGTTTTAGCACTTTTTTTCTTCATACATAATCTTTATCTATTAATTTCAAGTCTCTCAGTTATAAGTAATTAATAAATATTTGAAGCCTGAAATTAAAGAGAATTATAGGCAAAAAATTTGTCTGTATTTAGTATTTTTCTTGCACGCAACTGATAAATTCCAAACTAAACAGATTTTAAAGAAATCTTCAAACTTTATTGTTGTTATCTTATTATTATTATTATTATTTAATGGGTTCGATGCAACATCTTAAAAAAGCTGCTATTGACTTTTTCTGGTGACACTGATGAGAAAATTGATTTCATTTATGAACAGAGTTTGAGTTATGCTAAATAGTGAAGCTGTATTTTTTGCTCTGAGAGAAGTGCTAGAAAACCTAAGCGTAGAATTTGAAATTTTCTTTTCATTTTAGGTATGATAGACTTTTTAGTGAGCAGTCACCCTATAGCTAAAGTGCTGAGAGAGTATGTAGTATTCAAAATTGTTCCAATGCTTTGCCCAGATGGAGTCTACTTGGGAAACTACAGGTAAGTCTATATAATCTTTCTGTGTTGCTAACACATGACTGCTGGTCTGTCATTATGGTAAAATTTAGCTTATAATATGTCTTAAAGGCAGGACAGCAAAGATTATGATGTTTAATTTTTCCTCTTCACCAGAAGCCTTTATTTTAAACTGACACAACATTGTAATGAAGTGTTGACTATACAGCCACATCTTAATGTGTTTATAAAAGCCATTAGCCTACATTGAAATAGCCAATAAAAAAGTAACCAGTTGAAATAAAAGTTTTAACCATGTGGCTTTATTCAACTGAAGTATTTAAAAAAATATCACAATGAAGAATATAAAATGTTTTTTAATTGACATTTATTGTAGAACATTCAATCACATCACTGCTGTTTTTTGCTGTAGTATTATTAAAATGCAGTATAATTCTTATTTGAATTTACTAGTGATTTTTTGTGAAAAATTAAATTTTATAGAAGACATTTTTAATTGAAATAATGTTAGCGATTGTTAGCAGAGACTAAGTGCTATTTTTATGGCTGAATGGATGCATTGTCGCAATGTACTTTTGAATGAGTTATGTTTCTGTTACTCATCATGCAGTGGATGTTATTCGTATATGGTAGATCATCTTTGATGGGATTTGACTTAAACAGACACTGGCAAGAGCCCTCTCCATGGGCTCATCCCACAGTCTATGCTACAAAGAACTTAGTCTTGGATATGGACCGCTGTGAGGTAGTTATTAATCATATAAACAGATATGTAATATTTGTGCTATTTTTCTTTACGAATTGCTTAAGATTTGTGAGCTGAATCTAGATAGATTCTTGCTTCCAGTTATAATTAAAAATTGTGTGTTTTCTTTTAACTTAGTTTTACTATCTGCGTAGCCGTTTTGAGACAGATTATTTTACAGAAAATACGAGCTACATAAGTAACAAGTTAAGGCCATTGAATGAACACTGGAATTGCTCTTCTCTATTGAAAATATTTGGCAATTTTATTGTCTCTAGTGATTTGGTTGTCCAAGTTTCAACTTAACTTTCAATACTTCTGATTGATCATTTTTAACGAAAACAAAATGCCAGTTACCGTAAATTATTGATCAACTAATTACAGTCTCCAAAGATCCTTACATTCCTTGTTGGTATAATCTGTAAATTATAGAACCTCTGCAATAGTTGTCAATAATGGTGCGTTTACACTAGTTACACTGTTAACACTAGTAGTAATGCTGGTTGAAATAATGATGATAACTAATAATTTAATTTGAAACTCAATCTTTTAGTTTGCCATTCTTTACAACATTCAGGCTTAGCAAATATTGTATTATGGCCATGAGACTAAAATTTAATGCAACTTATACTAGTAGCATGCCAGTGTCAATTTTACATTATAATATAAATCAATAACACAAATAGTTTTATTTTACTTGCAATGTGGTGCCTTTATAAGATGAACCAACTTGAAACATTCAAAGCAAGTAAACTTTAAGCTCTAGTTTTGTGAGAGAGAATTCTATGAATCAAATGATTGTTTCGTTATTCTATAGTAGCAGTAGCCTGCTAGCTCCAGGTGAGCACTTGATTGCAATGTTTTGTCTAGCCTTAGCTCTAGCAGATTCTTTGTACTATAGGAAGTTGTCTCACTATGAATTAAAGCAATTCTTTTTCATATGCCAAGTCCAAAATTATAAATCCAAACACAGCTAAATTCTCACCATCTTTTTTGCTTTGACTGGGGAACCTGCAGTGCATGTAACTTTTTCTATCTTGCAGTGGGTAGGCAATTCTAAAAAACAACAATTGAACTAAAATACGCCATTATGTGGGTTCATTTGAGTATGAAGAGTAGAGTACTCAAGTTCTAAACTACACCATTTGGCTACACAAGCAAAATTTATAAGATATTAGCTGTGAAAAGTAAAAAATGGGAACAAACATTTTTGAAGCTTCATTCCCTTTTTGTGTTAATGTATTTAAAATAACTTTGACTGCACAAAAATGCAATTCAAATCAACTTGTTAAGGCTATGCAAGAGTTACAATATTGATAATGAATATATAGTTTGTTAGTAATATTAGTAATTGTAAGAGCATATTTCCAAACCTATAAAGTGAACTTGAAATAAAAAAAGTTTCAAGGCTGTTTAATAGTTGCTGTGGAAATAACTATTAGGTTTACATTACATGGTAAAAATTTTCAAAGTAATTTTTTTATTTTCTTTGTCGAGTGATTTTGTTTTGTTTTTTCATGTGTTATATTTAATTTGTTTTGCACACATTTTAGGACATTGATTTGGATTTTTACATTGACATCCACGCTCACTCTACGCTAATGAATGGATTTATGTACGGCAATGTGTATGAGGACATCACTCGATATGAACGACAAGCAATTTTTCCCAAACTCTTGTGTCAAAATGCTGAAGACTTCAGTCTGGCCAACACCGCCTTTAACAGAGATGCTGTTAAAGCTGGTACTGGTAGGAGGTAGGAGTTTCATAGCCTGACAATATCAACTATGGTGGGTGGGGGGGGGGGTGCTAATTGCCCATTTACTAATGTCTCCTGCAGAGTTATATATTTATATATTATAGCTTGCAGCCAACCATAAGCATTAAAATGAAGTTAAAACAGGTTAGTGAGGACAAGACTTTAGTCTCTTGAATTTATTTAATAAAAGCTTACATGGGTTTAGAGTCACCATCCCTGTGAGAACCCCTAATGAAAAAAAGTGTTTTAAGCAGGCTAAAAGCTGGTTTTCTCTTGTAGCAAATTAAGGAACAATTTTGACTGAATGCTCTTCCTAACATTTAATATTCATGTATAAATAACAAAACAGTGTACTGTCATATGGTTGTAATACTAGTTGTGTTGTTTGTTCACACAGTTTAGTACTCTCCTTGTAGAACTCTGGGCAGTTCATTAGATGATAAGTCACACTGCTATACACTAGAAGTGTCCTTCTATAGCTACATGGTTACCACATCAAGTCAGGCATTACCATACACTGAAGAAGCATGTATCCTTGCTCTAGCTAATTGATTAGGGTCTTGTGTAGTAAATTGACAATGTGATATGCATAATGTACTATGTTAAATTAATGAACTGATATAATAAATGAAATATTCTAGGCCAAAGTAAAATAACTAATATAGTAATAAAAGTATGAAATGCGAAAGTAATTCCATCACAAATTGCGCTCATATTATTTTATTAGAATTTTTTTGCAAGTCATCATTCATTTTTATGATCTGATTAAATTAGTGCCTTAACTAAGGATTGAGCTTTTTCTTTGTAATAAATATTAACAATTACTGCAGGCAACTGGCTTGTTTTGAACAACCTGTAGAATACTTGCTATTCAATGTTTCTGCTATCCCCAGTTGTGGCTTAAGTCATTTTTAAACTGTTGTACTTGACGCAACTTGAATTCTAGACATGAAACTTGGCAGAAATGTAGCTCGCACGTTCTTAGATTACTATAAGCTTGTGGGGTACATCAGTGCCAAGCCTTCGAGCAGTATTACACCCAAGTCCAACAGACATGCTGAAGGTGATGGGAGTAGAAGCGAGAGAGGATATGATAATCGGTAACTTACCACATAAGTTACATTTGTTGATATGTGCAACGCTGATAAAGTTGCTTATTTGTCCATATGTAGTTCATATTGGTTTTTTAATGAAAATTCGGACATCAATTTGTACTATATTTAAGCTCTAATTTAAAACGCAATAGTTATAAAATTGGGGGTTGTCTTCTCATGAACGAGATGATCATTATCTGTGCTGTAGGTACACAACAGACTCATACAAAGGCTCCAGTAAGCAAAGCAATTCTGGGGCTGCATCCAATGAATCTCTGCTGTCTTACAGAAGAGATGGGGGAAGGCCGTACTAGCCTCTATATAGCCAGTGTTCAGCTGGGCCAGAGGCTATTCTAATATACTATTTATTTTTACAAGTGTCAACAGCTGTGTGAAGGATATTTTCTACTAGTAAATTTATAGAAACTTTGAGGTAAAAAATACTGTTACCATGCTTTAGAAAGTGTTACTAGGCTTTTTAAATTGTAGTGCAGTGTTGAGTTTAAATATTATACGGTGAACATATTTTTCTCAATATTTATTTTGAAACAAAAATCATCCCTACCTTTTTTTAGCATTACTAGTCTAGTATTTGGATGACATTTTCTATTGTGACTTTTAAGAAATAATTATCTAGATATGAACATAAGTAGCTGTTTTAATTTATTGTAGGAATTCACATCATGATTATTTTATTTTATTAAAGTTATAGTTGTAAGTAAGCTTCACTATAATGCAATTTTCATACACATTATGATCTTCTTACTCATACAGATTGTAACATAAAACTGTTAGTTTTTATTTGTATTGGATAATTGCTCATATTATATAATATATCTAAAACATTTCATTAGGTAATTAATATATTTTAACTTATCTTGTAGCTTGTGCTGTGATCACTAATTTTGAGTAGTAGATACTGTATGAATAAATATAGGCAAATCTACTATAATAACTGAAACATAATATTAACACTTCGTTTAATTCCTCACAAAGTTTTATCATGCAATTGATTTCATACAGCTAAACATTTGACTAGTGCAGTGGCTGAAAATAGGAATATATATATGATTATAATAATAAGACTTTAAGTTTTCTGTGTTAATACTACAACATACTCTGTGGAGATTAAAGTCAATGAAACCCGACTGCTACCTGGTTGGTAATATGTACTTTATTGCAGCAGGTTCTAGCTATAATCCAAGTCTCTTTCATTTCTCTACATATAATTTTAACTGTGCAGTTTCTTATAAACATGTTTAATAGTTTTATGAGTCTGACACTGTAAGTTATTGCCTCTAAATCATCATAGACATAATGGGGGGGGGGAGTTCAACTTGTGTATGATTTTGAATTAATTTCATGAAGCTTATAACTGACAGAGCAATGAGGCTTGTTTGCATGTCAAAGGTCATTAAAACAATGAGGTGTTTATTTTATTTTTCAAAAACAAGGCTAGATATCCAAATAAATATGTTTATTATTTTGTAGCATAAACCGCAGCACTCCTAACTACTCGAACACTAAAATAAATTATACATAAATAATGAACACATGCATGACATTTTCTAAAATAATAGTTTAAAAAAATGTAAAATCATTTAGTCATGGCTTGATTCCAGATCGTCTTGCATTGTGTTGTTCTCTATCAACATGTTCCCCTCCTCACTTCTTTCTGTTACATTATTGACATTGCCAGCTTGTAGGGTATTTTCTTCTGGCAAGTTGCCAATATCATCAAGCCCAATATCTTCTGCATCTGTAGGTGCTGGTGGTGCCTTTAGCTTACCACAAGCCGAAAATACTAATACACAAATGAGAAACGGCGATACGAGCACAAGCAGTAAGATGTAAACAGGATAAATGACTAAGGCAGTGATGAAAACTTGAAAAATATATAAAATAACACAACTAATTTTACAGGCTGACACTAACGCCATTAAAAAACCTTTATAGTTTATAAGTATGCTTCCAATGCAATAAATCCCTAGTAATATAAGCTCAGTCATGCTAGGATCTGGAAAGTATATCAACAGAAGTATGATGAAAAGAGGAAATAGTAATACATGTAATTCAAAGAACCAAAATATCAACCCATAAAAATTTTTGTGAAAAGCATGAAGATTGAACATGAGGTCATCTAAAAATTCTCTAGCTTTCAGTTTCATGTCCTGAGGGCATTTATAGTGTGATATCAAGAATAAGGCCGAGGCTTGAGTTATTTCATATAAATATCCTACGTAGAACATTATATAATTACAGTAGATAGCAGATAAAAGAATAGCTACACTTAAAAAAATTAATTGAGTATTTAACCTATCAGAGGCAATCACTGATACTGCTACTAATAAAATAATGCACACCATGTTTCCCACATGAACAAAAATATACTTCTTGAAAATATTGTGATGGATACAGGGTTTGCATTCTTGTATTACTATGGTTAAGCGAGAAGCCCAGGCACAAAAAAGGACAACCGAAGAAAAAACGAATGGGACAAAAATTAATAAAGTGTCAATGCGTTTTAAAAGCATAGCACTTACTAACAATTGAGGATAGGCACTCAACTCAATTAAAAAGTTTAATTTAAAAAATGTACCGATATATTTTAAATTTTTGCGGCAGCAGCTATAGTACACAAGTGCCACAAGACACAATACTAAAAATAAGGCATTGAAAATACAAGCCGTTGCTGTCGGAATTATGTGTACTTTTTGTCTTAGTTGGAGACTATCACAAATTATATTGGTTAGCAAAGACATTGTCGCAAACAAAAGGTAGATCTTTATAAAGCAGGACAAACGATATGGGTTTTCTGGGCGATTTTTCATCATTAAAGAGAGAGCCTTTGTCCTTAAATCAGAGCCAGTCTTCTTTGACTCTTCTGTTAAGATTTCATGGTTAGTAAAAATCCTTGCACATTGTGGAGCTGTTTCAAGTGTTTTCAATATCCTACAATAGAAGATAACTCCATACTGTTATAGAAAACAACATGGGGCAAACAAGTTGCTTTTGTATAACAATGGAAACTATAATATGTTTAAATCTGCTTAATTTTAATTTTAATTCTGTAATATAGTGAAATATATTTTATATGATAACATGTACCATTAAATATATAAAATAATGTTATAAATTTAGATAGACAATATTATACTATGTAAAAAGTATATTGAATTCATTCCAACAGTTTATTGTTTCATTTTAAAAACGAGGATATAACTTGACTGTAGAATTCATACAGCATTTTACCTGAAGGGCACCTTTAGTACTCCAATGAAATTGAGCTTTGCTTGCTCACCCTTCGTATCAAAACATTTATGACCAATGTTGTTAAATGCCTGCTGCATATTTCTGGTGAAAACTTGACCACATTGATATGCAGCTGGTGGGCATGCTAAGCTGCATAGTTTCTCTTTCTGTATCAACTTGTGGTACTCTTCAATTGATCTCATCTCTGCAGCACCATCAACTACTTCTTCGGGTGTATCTACTAAAATAATTTCATATGTAGCAAAAGGGTTCAGATAAAGTAATTCTTTGCCAAATTTACACACAAACACACTCTCGAACACACACGAGCACACACACACACACACACGCACACACACATACTTCTGCACATTTCCAAACTCTGTATCATTAGCTAATATTACTTTTAGCATTAGAAATTTTACTACAACTACTTTGTTATTACAGTACTAGTATAATTTAGACCCTAGCAACATCCTACACAGGTGCTCTAATACATATATCATAATAGCTACCTTTGCAAGTAGATATATTAAAAGACTTGTAATAATGCAGCTTGTGAATTCAACATTATACCGTCACTTACCAGCTGCGTTTTGCGATGTTCTCATAAATTCCTCATTCATATTGTTGGCCATACGATAGTCTGGCAAATTTGTAAAAAGCGTTTCTCTTCTGCACTCATGGCATGAAAAGGATCTATTATTTCCATGGCTAGGTAAATTTTCTAAAAGCAAAACAACATTGCAGATCGATCAATGCTGTTGAATGTGCGACAACAATTTTATTTTGCATATAGCCTACAAGAGTTATGGTAAACCATAATGTTTATCAGTTGACATGTTAGTGTTAAAAGTTACTCATGAATTTACTTTGAAGCTACTATAAATAGAGTTGTATTAATTCAATTTTGCTAAGAAACAGGTACTTTTGGCTTAAAGCTTATGCCTAGAAGTGCCATGGCATAGTTTATACTTTAAGCAAAAAATATTTAGAGTTAGCAGTTGTTTATTTCCAAGTTATGTCTGTAAGCTTGTTGCATACTTGTCCATACATTTTTTGTTCATTCTATACTCTCAGCCATTTTTGGAATATAATAGCACAAAAAGCTCAAAATCAAAGAGCTACCTAGTTTTATTTTGTTAAAAATCTTGAGTAGTTAACATTACAATGCTCAGTAGGTTACACACTGTCATACGAAGGCATTGTGCTGCCAAACAAATTCTAAGTAGCTTTGCTTCAGTCACTACAGTCACTACTATAGATCTAATCATTTTTGTAAGATTCTTGATTTTGAATAAAAAATTATCATCAATTAGAACTCAAATGTAAATTATCTATAAGGAAAAAGATAAACTTATTTTGAACGAAAATCTTACAGATTATAGAATGAGGCTTGTATGTCAAAGTCTTCCTATTTTAACTTACCTACGCACACCGAACATGCATAGTGCTGACAAGGAAATAATTTCAGTCTATGTTCAGTTTCGAAACAGATAGGACACTCAAAGGGAGGTAAACCAGACGGCATACTGCTTTCAAATAGTCAGATGCCTGCAACTTACTGTAATAACAATCAAATTAGGAGAGATGGGCAATGTACACTAAAGAGAAGCTTTTATAACTGAGACTTTCGGAGTTTGCACAGCTTTGTCAAACATATCTAATTATTGATTCTTGCAACTAGTTATGGATATGAGCCTGAATTTAGTTGGTTGCTTAGACCAAAGATGTGCAAAAATGCATAACAATTATTGGATATCTTTCTTAGACTTATTTTCCATGACAAATAAATTTCCCAGTGCAGTATTTCCCAACCGGTTGTTTTTGCGTTGGAAGACAAAACATTGAATGTTGGTAAATTACGCAGTGTTTGACTTATCAATTTATTCCCTTTCGGTAGAATATTTTAAGCTGTTAATGCTACTATATTGAATGTTCACATAAAATTCAGTAAATGCTGTTTAGCTTTTATAAGTTGTAAAAAATCATAAAGAGAGAATGCTGATAAGACGAGCTCATGCCTGGAAGTGGCTTGAATCAGCTGATCAAGCGGTGAATTGCCGTAATCAACAATACTTTATGAATCCAACAGGCTAATATTTTTAAGGCAACCTACAAGTTTGGAGCATAAACCAGCAGTAGTATGTGACACTTTGAAGTTTATTGAAGTATGTGCTTTATATGTATGTATGTATGCATGCATGCATGTATGCATGTATGTACGTATGAATTGTAACTATAATAAATTCTAAAATTATTTTTTTGAGATTATAATTATGATTTTAGTTGCAGAATATTTATTTAACTATTTTATGCTGTTATACCTTTTCCTCATTATGTATAGATTATTGTAATTTAAAGTTATTATACTTGCCCTTTGTTCTAGCTAATAATTCTTTGGAGTTTTGATACGACCCTGCTGGTTTGACTGACAACCTTTCTATCAAATTAAATGGCAAAAAATTCACTTTTTATTTAACTTTGTAAATTTGTAATAAAATAGCATATCTTACAAGCAATGAATATCTCCCACATTGTGCACATATGTGCTGTTTACATATTTAAAATAACTTTCAGCCTTATTAGCTTAAGCTTATAAGTTATAACCTGTTTAACCATTGAGCACAATACAATGTAAACACTAGCTGCTATTTTGGTAGGCTAACAGTTCGTTTTATACATATATCTATATAAATTATACAAACAGTTTCATTGCTCAGTGCACTAGAATTTTTGTAATTTTAGTATAAAGGAACACGGTTTCACACATTAAAATATTTTATTTGAAAATCACATACAATAAATATAGTTCGCTACTTACACACTATATAAAATATAATTTCAATCGCTCAAACTGGGATAAGTAGGTATGCCGTGGACTTTGCTCTAATAATCATTTTAGAATGAAGTGAAATAATCATGGAATAAAAAATTAAAACATCATGCGTGTATTCAGTAACTCTAATATGTGCAGCAGTTTGGAGGTATCGAGCTTAGAGTTGGGGACATAACTCCAAATGTTAGACTTCCAAACTACTGCACTCATTCCCTAAAATACTCAGACCTGCTGCGTATTCAGAGCCCTTTGAACTTCAGCATAGGCCTCACAGGCTTTCCAAAGCAAGTGGATTCCTATAATAGCAACAATTGTTGCAGAAATGAGAGCCGCGAAAAATATTGAAAGGAAGCACACACAGCCCAGTACTGCCAATAAAACAAACAAAGTAAAACCGGCTGAACAGGAAACAAAATAAGCTTTGTGGTTAAAAATCAGAAAGAGTGCATAATATCCACAAAACAGCAGCAACTCAATAAAATCATTTTTTATACATAGGAAAAAAAAGACAACCAATGAAGGTAATGTCCAAAAAAACAGGGCAGTGCCATAGGAGGGAATAATCATCGTGTACAGATTTTTGTGAAAAGTTTCATATCTGGTCAGCTTTAAGCCAGTAAGCAAAACTTGCTGAACATTACCTTCATTTAACCTGAGCAAGTTCTGACCAGCTTGCAAGGATATTTCATACAGATGTGATAAATAAAACATGACCTGGTTAAGGGTGTTGGAAATCGTTATAAGAACTGAGAGGGATATAGCTGTAGAATAGAACACAAATCCCAAGAGGTCTTCACCACTTACACTATGAAGTAACAGCATAACAATCAAGTAGATGACAATCAGATAATTTCCAATAAAGGAAACTAATTGCCTCACAAAGTACTGCTCTACCAACTGCTTCAACTTCACCAGGGAAAAAATTCTCAAAGCAAATACGAGCAACAGAATTGTAGCTGAAACTAAAAAAGGAAGTACAGAAAGAACTGTAAACTGAGAAAAGGTTATCGAAGCAACACATAACTGGGGATAAATACTCAGCTCTGTAAGAAATTGCTGAATTTGTTCCATGTGAAAGTGAGACACCCCATTGCCTTCTTTTATCACTTCATTTGGTTCACCTGGTCTATATTTAGTAAAGTTGAGAATGACAAATGTTAGCCACAAAATAGTCAATAGACCATCAATAGAACAAGCCACAACAAACAAGATAAATCTATTAGATTCAACCATGTTATATAAATCAATGCCAGTGAACAGGAAAAAACTGATCAAAATGATAATTGACCACGTAATTCTAAACCAGTATGGGAAAATTGGGTGTTGTGATTTAAGCACGGCTTTCCAAGCATCAGTTCTCAGCATAGCCACATCTTTTGCTTCCCCACTTAGTTTTCTTTCTGGATTGAAAACCGCTAAACAAGGGTAAATAACTCCCAAAAGACAGAACACCCTGCAACATAGAAATAGATATTAGTTACATATTATTTAAAAAGTACCTGAACTGTGAACTTATCTCTCATAACAATATTATATCTGCAGCACTGCGAGAATTAGAACCCAGAAAAAGCCATGCTATAACTAGTTTATATAATTGCTACGAAGACTTTAACTGCAGCTAGTTACATGATTATTTTACGGTGATTAGATAGCCAGAAAATAGTCTTTCTGGTCACAATTGATCTCAAGATACAGTAAATAAAAAAATTCAACTCACGAAAATTTTGAAATATTGTGTTTGGCTACTAGGGCAGTTAACGATTCTCACTAAAATACACTATTTTAATGTTTTCTTCAAGTTTAATTGAAACTGGCATTTAACTTCATATAAAATTTAGTGTTAATGTATTTGTTGATTTGTGCAGAATACTTTCTATTTCTAACTACCCAACAATGTAAACATGATGGAGATTATTTACCAGCAAGGAAGGACGCAATATTGCACGCCAGAGCCTCGCTTTGCACACTGTGCCCCTCCAATATTGCAAAATGTCTTCGCTATTATACCAAGAAGTTTCGTCACACAGCTTTGACAAGATTGATGACATTCTATATCACATCTTTTATCATTCTCAACCATGTTAACATATGCCGCTAATTCAGCATTTTCTTGAGGTTGATCAGCATTTTCTATATAAGAAAATAAAAAATACTAGCAATGTCTTCAAACTGTTTGTAATATACAAAAAATGCAAATAAACCTAATTATATAATACGTGACTTACAACACCAATTATAGTAATATATAATTTACAGCAGCTATTGATGAAATTTTGTAAACAACTAAATGCAAGTATATAAGTTCATATTGGCTTTTTGTGATATGTAAAGAAATGTATACTTAAAATAAGTATAACATAAATTAATTTCATCCTTAACTACATACCTGCTTGTTGTTGAGAGTTATTTAATGTCTGTCCTCCTGGTTGTCTTGAAGTGTTTTGCTCAAGGAAATTGTTTCCCATCTGGGGTGCTACTTGAGTCATAATGATCTGCAATAATTTGTATCAATAATAATATTATGCAGATACCTTATATATACCTTAATATACAGAAACTTAATTAGGCAGTCCACACAAAGACATGGTTTTGAAAAGTTGTTGTATGCGAATATCTGAAATTATGAGTATTTCAGGTTGAAATCATTAGACAAAGCAATTTATAGTGGTGTAATATGGCTAGTTATTACTGCAAGCTTTTTTAAGCACGTTTAATAAGGTCTGTGTAAATATGCAATACTCAATAAACCCTTGTAAATGTTGAAATGTGTGAAGAATCTTATTTTCCTACTCTAAATTTAAAGCTCTCTATATTTTTAGAACTTTGCCCACCAGCAAATAATATTTAACATTTTCAAAGGAAGAAAGTACAAGTAGAACGTGGCCACCGTGCTAATTCCGAAATGAAATAACAAGCAAAACTGCAGCTATAGGGTTGAAGCTGTTAAGCAGCGTGAAACTCAAATAATTATATGTTAGGAACAAAACTAAAAATTAATTGGGTATTATTCTGAAAAAATCTAACGTAAAATTACATTCAACTTTTGCTGCTTAATTTTATAAAAGCAGAGAAAGCATTATGTACTTTTTATTAAAATTCTGAATACTCAATGGAGTTTTAAAACATGATCAAGCTGGCAGTAAGCATGCACACTATGTTTTTCTTGAAAGCACGAAAACTTATAAAGCCACATTACAAAATTAATACTTGCCTGATAATTGGAAGATTTGCGAAGTGCAATGGCTGACTCTTATGTGACCCGTTTGATGTGTTGAGCTGGCGGAGAATGAATTTTGCTGAATATAAATGCATTCACTATAGCCTTTTGCAATTTGAAAAAATAATATATTATAAGCATCTTTATTCATTAAAAATAATGCACACAATTCTATTAGTTTATACAATTGCTTAGCATACAATAGAAGTTAAATATTGCTAATTTAATTAAACAATGTTGTATATATATACTTTCAAACAATAATAGTGATTAATTAATCTAACTGCTAACAGTTTATGCCTCATTATGTTATTATACAGGTAACCTAGCAAGTAGTTATAATAAATGGTTGCAATTTCATTTTAAATTGTTTATTTTAATGGCAATTAGTTACAGCTTATAATATTCACCAGCATAATTATTGTTAACCTGATTTAACTCAGAGCTTCCTTGTTACTCACTAACATTAAGCAGCTTGCAAAGTAATACAAAATATTATTAGATCAACTCTCATAAAACAAGGGAGCTATACATGAACCAATAATGCATTATGTAGTATAAAAGGGGATTGCTATCCTAAAACCTCTGCTGTTAATTTTAGAGCTCGAGTGACTCTAGGAGTCATGAGCCGTTCAAAATGCTGACAGCTTGAGTTTGTGACCATGTGTTAGAGCTTAGTCACTGATTGTCATTGCTGAGCATATACTCGTGTATATATATATATATATATATATATATATATATATATATATATATATATATATATATATATATATATATATATATATATATATATAACTATCTAAAAAAATAGAAGCAATATTGCTTAAATTGCTATAAATTTTAATTTGACAGTTGCTCTAAAATCAAGAAGACTGTCTATTTTATATGTATTATACTTTAGCACGCTTTACAAGATTACACAGTAGCTATTACGTAAATGAATTGCAACTATAAGTACTTTTATAATTATTTTTGCTAAATCAAAACTTTAGTTTCAAATTATTTATTGAAGAATTGCTGTTACACTTTTCTCGGAATATTTAGAATATATTGAAGTTTCAGGCAATCGAGTGCACTTTTTTAGAACTAATAATTCTTTAGAGGTTTAATGCAATCCTGGGGATTTGACTGACAACTTTTCTATTGAGCCAAATGGCAACAGGTTTACTAATTTTGTATGTTAGTAATAAAATGATATATCTAATAAGTAATAAATTGTTCCCCTGTACCCCCATTACTACATATACTGTAATTAATTTTTATGTCATCTGTAGCTTTTATAAATGATATGGCATGCCTGGGCTACCTCTGCCTTGATGAATGGGGAGGGGAGCTATTTCGGCTGCTATTATATTATACTACTAGCTTAGTTCTCAAAATAATCAGTCCTCATCCAGCAGTTGAATTGAAAGGTTACAGATTGGAAGAGGTTATCATAATATTTATAAATTAGATAAAGATAGTACTGTGTTGTACGAGTTAGAATTACAAAGGTATGTTTGCTTGTTTGTGTTGTTAAACATTATTTTGTATAGTTATGTATCATGTCGTTGAGGTTTCTTCGGTGTTTCAGTGTTACATTTTTACTGTTGAACAAATAATCATTATTAAAGAATGTTAGTCTCCTATATATTTTGCTGTTGAAGAACTATTATGTGTACTTTTAGATTTCACGCTGTTAAATTCAATAAAAGGAAATGTTGAATTCTAATTAGTGAATCTAACTAATCTCCTACAATCACATAGTACTATATAAAGTTATATCCGGAAGAATATAACCAATCAGAGAGCATTCTACATAAATGCCAGCTAGCAGTCAGCATTAATCTGCTAAATATACTGTTAAAGCCATTTAGCACTATTTGCTAAGACTTATAACCAGCTTTACTCCTGTATACAATACAGTAGACTAGCAGCAGGTAATTTTTGGATATATGATGCAGTTTCTACAGCTCAGCGTAATAATATTGTTTTAGTTTCAGCATAAAACAGCTTTGTTTCATACTTTAAATTATTTTATTTTAAAATTACAAAAAAATTGAAAACAATTATTATAGTTTGCTTATTACATGCCATAAAATATAATTTCTGGTTTATCAATCAGTCAAACCTAAACTAATATGCAGTTCACTTTGCTCCATACATGCAATGCTTATTTTAGAATTGAATAAACTAATTATGATGAAAAACTATATCATATGCTTCAATAACTTCAAATTTCTCAAGTAAAAATAATTATGAATGCATTCAGTAACTCTGATTGTCATTGTTGTCATCTCTGCTACTGCAAACCATTATACAAAAACAGGCAATCACTACAATAGCAACTATTGGTGCATAAATAACAGCCAGGAAAAACATTGCAAGGAAGCAAACACAGCCCACCATTGCCAATAAAACAAAGAATGTAAAGCAAGCCGAAGAGGAAATAAGAAAAGCTTTGTAATTAACAGCAAGAAGAATTGCATAATATCCACAAAATACCAGCAACTCTACAAAATCACTTGTTATAAATAGTAGAACAAGTAAGACAGCCAATGAAGGTAATGTCCAAAAAAACACGGCAGTGCCGTAGGATGGAATAGTCATTGTGTACAGATTTTTGTGAAAAGTTTCATATCTGGTCAGCTTTGAGCCAGTAAGCAAAACTTGCTGAACATTACCTTCATTTAACCTGAGCAAGTTCTGGCCAGACTGCAAGGATATTTCATACAGATGTGATAAATAAAACATGACCTGATTAAGGGTGTTGGAAATCGTAATAAGAACTGAAAGGGATATAGCTGTAGAATAGAACACAAACCCTGAGAGGTCTTCAGCACCCATGCCATGAAGTAACAGCATAACAATCAAGTAGATGACAATCAGATAATTTCCAATAAAGGAAACTAATTGCCTGACAAAATACTGCTCTACCAACTGCTTCAATTTCACAAGGGAAAAAATTCTCAAAGCAAATACAATCAACAGAATTGTTGCTGAAACTGAAAAAGGAAGTATAGAAAAAATTGTAAACTGAGAAAGGTTTATCGAAGCAACACATAACTGGGGATAAATACTCAGCTCTGTAAGAAATTGCTGAATTTGTTCCATGTGAAAATGAGACACCCCATTGCCTTCTTTTATCACTTCATTTGGTTCACCTGGTCTAAATTTAGTAAAGTTGAGAATGACAAATGTTAGCCACAAAATAGTCAATAGACCATCAATAGAACAAGCCACAACAAAGAAAATAAATCTATTAGATTTAAACATGTTATATAAATCAATGCCAGTGAACAGGAGAAAACTGATCAAAATGAAAATAGACCATGTAATTCTAAACCAGTATGGGAAAATTGGGTGTTGTGATTTCAACACGGCTTTCCAAGCATCAGTTCTCAGTTTAGCCACATCTTTTACCTCGCCACCTACTCGTCTTTCTGGATTAAAAACTGCTAAACACGGGTAAGTAGCTTCCAAAAGACAGAACACCCTACAACATAGAGATAGATGTTAGTTACATATTGCTTAGAATGTATCTTTCATACAAATATATCTGCAGCACTACTAGAATTAGAACCTAGAGGGTGTCATACTTTATATATTAGCTATAGCAAGTTTAACTAGCTAGTTACATGGCTATCTAATAATGACAGAGTATCCAATAAAAAAGTATTTTTCATCAAGGTCAATTTTATGATATAGCGAATAAATAATATGACTTAATAAGATTCTCACTAAACATATACTATTTTTAAATTTTCTCCAACATTGATTGAAACAGCTATTTAATTTTATATATTTTGCTAATTATTCAAAATATTTGTTAATTTGTTTGAGTATATCTTCCATTTCTATCTACTCAATAATGCAAATGTGATTGTGATTATTTACCAGCAAGGAAGGAGAAGATATTGTGCTCTATTCTTTTGGTTGGCACACTGTGCTCCTCCAATATTGCAAAATGTCTTCTTAGTCATTTCAAGAAGTTTTGTTCCACAGCTCTGACAAGATTGATGACATTCTATGTCACATCTTTTGTCATTCTCAACCATGTTAACGTACGTCGCTAACTCAGCATTTTCCTGAGGTTGATCAGCATTTTCTATAAGAAAAAAAATTGTCGATACAAAAATATTAAAAACGTATTTAAACTACTATAACATGTGCAATGTAATATATAAGTTTGATAAAAATGTGTGGAAACATAATTATATAGTGGCTTATAACCCCAGTTGTATACATAATTTACAACAACTTTTGATGAAATTTTGTAAACAACAAAATGCAAGTATAAGTTTATAGCGCCTTTCTGCGATATATAAAAAAATGTATACTTAAAATAGAACAATATAGATTAATTTTATTCCCAACTATATACCTGCTTGTTGTTGAGGGTGACTTGTCTGTCTTCTTGGTCGTCTTTGAGCATTTTTGAGCTGCTCATTGACACGTTGAGCATCTCTATGCAGGGGGAGTCCCTCAGGAGGAACTAGCACTATTGCTCTGCACTCGGGGCATGAAAACGTCCCTTCATCTAGTGTTGAGGCTTGTAATAGCTGCTCTAAAATGTGGTACAATTAGTTGTTATGCAAGTTCAAAACATACTAAGAATCACAATCCAATTATAGGGATTCATCTGTGAGTTATTTGCCTGACGGAAATGTTTATTTTGTATAAAAAGTAAACATGAACCTATAAATGTACAAGTACCTTCACCTGTACATCTGCAAGTACTTCTACAAAAGTTTTTTTTTCAGAGAGTTGAGCTGTTTAATAAAATGACAACTCACGGATGCAATTCGTACAGTTGTAATGGAGACATGGGTAAAGCCTCAATTCTACATTCATAGATTCCTGGCATACAGAGCACTCAAATGCTATTTGCTCAACCAAATTGTTTACGATCTGGGATGTTCTTTGAGCCATAATGATCTGCAACAATGTGTACCAATAATAATGTGCAGAAACATAACTTGAAAAATGAAATTGAGGTAGCTGCCAACAAGCAGTCATACATTAGAGAGCTGCTGCATGTCCCTATAATAACTGTAATTACAATTAGTTATAACTTAGCATCTGATCTTTGTCTACTGAATAGCAAGCATGCATTTGCATATGCAGTGTTTGTTGATTGGTTAGACAGGATCCATTTTAGCCCATTGTAATAATACTGTGCTATAGATTTTAAATTATACACCTTCTAATTATGTAACTGCTGGAAAACCCTTCAAAAAGTTTGTAGATAATTTTTCCCAATTCTCTGACTAATGACCATTCTTAGATTCTAACTGAATCTGTATTATTTCATGTCAGACGTTCAGGTTTAGGTTCAGTAAATAAAAATGTGAGATATTACTATATAAAGGTAAATATTAATATATAAGATCAATTGCCAACTAATAGCAGCAAACAAAAGTGCCAACTTGAATTATTATATAAAAATATTAAGTTCAATCATAAATCTCAAAATTATAACAAAAAGTACAAATTACAAAAAAATTACAAAGAATATTGCATTATTAAATGATTACCCGGTGATGTCTTTAATTATGTTTGAGTTTTTAACTAATCTTCGTTAATGTTAACTAGCTATATTTTATAAAATGTTTTATAAAATATAAAAACATACATAGCTTTCAACACTTATGGTTGGTAAATTAAGGCTAAATTATTCTTGTTTTGACACTGGGGTAGTGGTGTGTCAGCACGATGCTGACCATCATAACAGGTGCAAATAGCCAATGGTCCAGCCAAGCGAGGCTGTCAACCCACCCAAACTGCCAAGGAGGACCATCCATGCCCAGGCAGCTTCAAAACAAACTGCACCAGATACACACACACCAGTGTCCTAACGATAATTATGGGTTACCTGTAAGCTTTTGTAAGTATAGATTTGACAAAGTCAGTGTAAATATGCAAACTCGGCAAACCCTTATGAGTTATAAATGCTGATATGTGTGCCAGAATTCTTATCTTCCTGTTCTAAATGTTATACAGACTGCTAAACTAGCCCATGTTCAATGTTTTATCTTTGAAGTTGTTTGTACTTTATGGGGTGTTTATGTTTGCTGAACCATGTTCAGTGTACTGATAAAAAGCATATAGGCCCCACGCAGTTGATAAGTTGAGAAGCAGCTGCACTTTGTCTTTATAATCATACAAAGGTATTGAAGATCCATTACAAAGTCTTACTGGCACTTTAAATGATAGCTATACAGCAAATCTACCCAATTAGTCTAGAAGTAACCTCCAATTATCTTTCACTCATTACACTTCGAGGGGTGGCCACGCAATTTTTTTAGAAATAGAAAGTTTGAAGGGTCCTAATTAATCTGTGAAAACTCTAGACAGTTCTGTGCACCCAGTTAGCCACAAAAGCGCTTCAAACTTTTAAAATTAATCAGGAGTTGTTTTCTCTTAACGTTTTTGTGAATCGGCTAAATATTTTGGAATTATTCAAGCTAATTTATTTTATATAAGCAAAATAAATTTGCTAATAATTATAGATACTTTTTTCACTTTTCTTTTATAAAAACTCTAAATTTTTCTGTTCACCTGGTTAGTCACAAAAACTCTTTTAAATGTTACAGGAGTTGTTTCCCCACAACTTTGTCTAAATCCATTAAATATTATCTTGAAATTATTGAAGCTAGTTTATTATATATACAAGCAAAAACTTTTGCAGATAATCATAGATGTGTTTTTCACTTCTCTGAGTTTATTTGTAGTGATTTTCTTGTGAAAAAAATCTGAAAAAAATGGATTATTTGGACGAAAACAAGCAAAGGAATGGGTTTATCAGTTATAAGGCAAACATTATTATTGATCAGCTATAAAAAAGGCGAATTATAAGTAAAACTGTGTCTGATAATGATTTTCTTCGCCATTTTTATTATATAATAACTACTTTTACAAAATAAGTAATGAGAAGCATGAGCTGGTTGATCTGGACTCCGGAAGATAATATTTTAAATGTGTACAATTGAGCTTTGCTAATAAATTTAGGCTGAACTATATATATATATACATAAGCAATTTGGTTTTTAAAACAATGCTATTGGTTAAAATGCATATTTTTATACTATCTTGATATAATGACTATAGAGCCAATTTATCTCAGTTATAGTTACAGAAGAAATACCCTAAAGCTTTCCTATAATGTTTAATATATATGGTTGTATTTAGACCACCCATTAGAAAAATGATCTTGGGCTGCCTCATTCAAAGATCATAGGCATGTACTTTTTTCATGTGTGCCATTTGTTACAAAAATAATAATTTTTTATCAGCAAATAAAATAAGCTGAGTTTGAGACTGGTGCATTTTTGTGTGAAACATGGAGTAAAAATATTTTAGAGAACAATATTGTTATTATAGTTGATGCATACCAAAAAAAATTGCGTTCGCTACAATTTTACTAAACATGGTGGAATTCCTAAAGAAGCACAACTCAAATGCTTACAATTAGATCATGAGGAAGCAGATACCAAACTTTGTTACATGCAAAATATCTTATGAACATCATAATATCACGTGTAATAATCAAATCTCAATTTTTCATCCTAAGTCTCGCTATTTGCAAAACATTACCTTCTTGCCAATTATTTTTTTTCACTGGTGTGGTAATCATGGTGTCATGCCAGATAGAGGCTAGACTAAATTTCCTACTTAGGCGCTAGTTATTTATTTTGGTAAAATGTATTTTCATGTGCAACTTATTTTGATATTATTGAAATATATGTATATTTAAATAAACTTGGATCAATTGCTTGTTATTTAGCACGTAAATAAATTCCTTTGATTTGCATTAACTTAATAATTTTGTATATTATTTTATACATCTTATCTGTTGTTTAAAAATATATTTTGCTAATAAGTATCCATTAAAGATAGTGTCTATTATTAATGTATTACTATATATTAGTATTAGTATTAGTATATATTATGTATTAGCTACATATAGCTATTAGCATATTAGCAATCAATTCATCAGTTATATAGGTAATATTAATATATATGGTAACAAAATAAAAACCGTAATCATATTAGATATTTGGATGTCAACGTTGCAGCAAATAAATCCAAACCGCAGTTGTGTGCAGCACTTGGTAGAGTTCATGCTTTAACAGGTTTTTATTCGACTATAGTGCTTTTTATGGAAAAGGATAGCGCACAGCCTACTCTTTTTTGAGAAAATTTCCATAATGTATGGGAAACTTTGAACACCTTGCATGGGAAGTATTTTAAGCTGTAAGCCATTACAGCGGCTGAAGTAGAAAAATTTGTCTATAAGCTTTATGGAGCAGGAAATCCATATATAGATAATGTCTGATACACTGTATTTCGTTCACCGTCTAAAATAACTTAATAGAGTTTGCCTCCAACAAAAGATGAAATAAATTTGCATGTAAAAAGAGCAAATTATCAGGCAGCCATTTGGAGAAGAGTGACAACAGCCTATATTGATGCACTACCCCCAGAACATTATGAAAAGATTGTTGAGAATCATGGCAACATAAATATAAAGTGGATTATTCAAGCTTCCGTACCTGAACATATATATTGCAAAGTTTAAACTGCTCCTGTAAGACCAGCTGAACATATCAAGATGTGGATGTCAAAAATCTCAAATGCAGTGCATACACTGATGTTCGTCAATGTAAGGATTGTCTGAAAAGAAGGGCTATATTGGGGAAGGAGAAGCTGATGAGACTGATGGCAGTGACAATGGTGACGAGAATACTTTTTCATAATAAAGCACTATTTTTAGACATTTGTTATATATTTTGCTGCAACCAATTTGATTTTGATAATCTCTCATGCTTCTGTTCTTCTAAATAATTTTACAAAATCTTGTTGATTTTTGCAGACGTTTAACGGCTACCCACAGACTATATAGCAAATGGTTCACTTAGGCTAAGCTCAAAAGATTTCAATATTTATTCATTTCAACATTTATTTTGTACTATAATTTTATAAATATAGTTTTTTCACACATCAGCATGACTTTGTTTTTATTTTTGTATAAATAGCTTGGTCATACATGATTATTCTGCATGCTTATGCCTCATGCAATATATGTCGATTCATAACAAACACATATGTTTATATAAACAACTTGGTTTTAATTTGAGATAGCGTCTTGCAGTCTTTAAATTCAATATCAGCATAGAATTCTAAGTAAGAGGCAATTATTTTTGGTATTTCAGCAAATATTTTTTCTTCAAGATAGCTTGATAAAATTGGATACTATTTTGCACAATTCACAAATGCCGATTTGTTTTTTGCAATATCTTGAGTTTGGGTAGAGATAGAATTCTAGAGTTTGTAGATTCAGAATCAGCACAAAATTCTGATCTAAAAACAACTTTTTTTGAGTGGCCATTTAGTAAAGTGTAATAAGCCAATTTTTTGAGCACTTTTTGGGAGGTTACTTCTAGACTAAATAAGCTTGAAGGCTAGAAAGGGGTGGTGGTTGAAAATTTAAAATTGCTAATTTTTAAACTTAACTCACTTATATTATATAGAATGTTGATGCTGAACATGCAGGTTTTTATCTTCTATTGTTATGAATTTACCTTTTATTTGTAAAAATAGAATTTAGAAAGGTAATATCTATAATAAAAAGCAAATATAAAAAAAAACGTTTGTTTGAATTTAGAAGAATTACATGATGATTCTCCCAACTATAAATTAACTCCTTGGAAAGTTGTTTCAAAATATTTCTTAAATTTATCTTCTTCAGCATGTGCTAGCTAGCTGCTGCCATTTTACTTTCTATATTTAATGTAATGTTGAGTTTACCCAGTGGTCCCAGTGGTGTAATATGGTATAGCCCGATTGCTTGCAAGCTGGAGGTTTTGGGTTCGAACCCCATTTGGGGCAAAAGTTTTATACTATAAAAAGATGTTCAGTGTTGCAATGTAAATCAAAAACCTTTTTTTTGTTTATTTGCAAGAGCTAAAACTTGTTTCCAGCAACAGTCTGCAATTTTTTTAATCTGCATTTAATGCTCTGCTCATTTACTACCACTAAAGGTAATAAGATCTTTATTTACCAGTATGCTAACTGGCGGTTACACTGTATATCAAATATAACTTTAAGGCTGTTGGCTCATGCCAGTTGTACAGGTGGATATAATATATGCGATGTAGTCTTGGCAATACAAATTGAAATATGCCACCACAGGCTTAAGCTTTTTTAACTACCGTGCTATAATTCCAACCAAAAATAACAAGCAGAACTACAAAGTGTGTCCTAAACCTTTTGCAGCATAAAACCCAACTATATGTTAGTAACACGACTGCATTAACTGTGTATTGCTCTGTTAAAATTAAACATAAAACTATATAATGTTGAATTTTTGCTGCTTAACTTTGTAACAGCTGAGAAGATATAATATACTTTTTATTAAAGCTCTGAATACTCATTCATAGAGTTGTTGGTAGTGGAAGGTTATGCTGTACAAAAAGTGCAGCAGTTGAAATTTTTATCATCTTTATGAGTTTGTGCTGGTTCATGCTTTTACAAAATAAAAAGCTTACCAATTAACTTTAAATTTTAGCTTCCTAAAAACTTATTGCAATAGTGAATTGCAAGTTTAAATATCTTAATCTCTCACCCCTGAAAACTTGAAGCCACATTACAAAATTAATAATTGCTTGATAATTGGAAGATTTGCATAATGCAGCGGCTAAACATTTTTATATGACCTGCCTAATGTGTTAAGCAGCCAAAGCATGACTCCTGCTCAACATGAGTGCATATAATATCACAAGTATTTACGCTATGTTTTTGGTTAATAGGTTGTATCCTTATTTAGCCAATGACAGCAAAGGTATAGTCAAAACTTACTTCTTAGCCAGCATTATTTCAAATTTAAAAATATTATATACTGCACAATTTAATTTATTTATATAATTGCTTAGTACATACAATAGAAATTCAATATTAATGTTGTATACTTTTGAACAATAATGATAGCTTAGCATAATAATTTATGACATGTTCTGGTTTTTATACAAGTAGCTTACCAAGTATCTGGAGAGTCTTTGTGCAAGGAAATCAGGGAGGTTTTCATAGAATGAAACTGCCTACTTGAAATACAGCCCTAGCAATAAGATGACCTATGTCACATAAAAAGTTTCTAAGTACCACTAGCTTATTTGATCATGTAAACAGTTTGCAGACACCAAGCCTGTTGCAGTGTTTTATGATAAGAGGTTACAGTTTCGTTTTAAAATGTTTATTCCAATGGTCTAGTTCAAGCTACTGTTTAACAACATGTCATAGTTAACCAAGCTAAATTCTGAACTTCCTTTTTCCTCACTGATACTAAACTCACAGTTGAAAGTGATATAAAACACCATTAAAGCAATCCACATATAAAATCAGTAAATGATACGTCAACTAACAAGACATTAAATCACATGTAGAAACAATTAAAATGCAAAGTTTGGTACAAACTAAAATATCTGCTGATAAGTTTGCCGGAAAATGGATGTATATCCAAGGTTTTCAATAAAGTGTTGCAAAGAGAGCACATTGAATACATAATATATACATGGTAATGTAATTAGTTACAATAAATTGAGGTACAATTTAAGAATTTTTGTAATTTAGACTTATAATATTTTAGAAATATACAGAAGCCTTTAGCCTCGAAATTCAAAGTTCAAATCAGAACAGGCAGTACTGTCATTACCCAAATAATTGCTCATTGTGAGTAGGTGAATACAATATTATTATGCTGATCTGGCCCAGAGTTTCTCATATATGGTAATATCATAATATTATTAAAGCCTTACTTTCTATCATCGTCTTAGAATATTATAAATAGTTATGGAACAAAACCTATCTTTTGATAATTAAATTTGATGTTGATGTGGTATCTTGAACTTAGTTCCACACTGGTAGATTAAAAAACTGACTTATGATTTAAAAACCAGCAGTATTTTTGAAGCTTTTATTGCATCTATAAAAAGCATAAAATGCTGTTGGCCTGCACTGCTGTTATTGGAATTTATAGGCAAATATCATAAGTTTTTTAAAAAAAGGCTTTGGTTACATTGGCAGATTTCAATATTCTTTTTCAATCACTCATCGATTGGCACAGTTTTGATCTAAATTAACATAAATTTTGGTTCAAATGCATTTGAAAATTTGCAATATTAAATGGATAGCACTTATTGATGAGTGAAATTGACTCAAATATGGCACAAAATATGAACTTGATGCTTGATATAGCTTGATTCGCTATTGGGTGTGTTGTAGTTTGAACAGATGTCATGACCTTTAGAAGAATAATTATGTGTTCAAAATATTATGTCAGTAGATTCTATTAATTTGCAATCACACAAGAGAAAATATACCAACAAGTTGATGTAAACACTAAATGGTTATCAGGATATTCAAAAGGTTATCAGGCTGTATGCAGATTCCATACTTGATATCTAAAAAAACCCATAATTTTACTGAACTTTTACTGTATTGATACAGGGTTTTGAAATAATATTATCATAAATTTATAATATTTGACCCATCAATCTTGTAGTTGTTAACAGTTGTCAATGATTTGAAACATCAATAGTGATGTTGAAATCACATGCAACATTTATGTGTTGAAATCACAGTTTTAGCTTTAATGTGTCCTATCTCCTACGTCACATGAGCATTATTTAACATAAATAGTGGTTTACTGTAGGCCGATAGGTAATTACAATTGTGTATGCACTATGCATGCACATGTGGTACGTGTGTGCATGTGTGTAGGCCTACTTGCCTGTGTGTGTGTGTGTGTGTGTGTGTGTGTGTGTGTGTGTGTGTGTGTGTGTGTGTGTGTGTGTGTGTGTGTGTGTGTGTGTGTGTGTGTGTGTGTGTGTGTGTGTGTGTGTGTGTGTGTGTGTGTGTGTGTGTGTGTGTGTGTGTGTGTGTGTGTGTGTGAGAGAGAGAGAGAGAGAGAGAGAGAGAGAGAGAGAGAGAGAGAGAGAGAGAGAGAGAGAGAGAGAGAGAGAGAGAGAGAGAGAGAGAGAGAGAGAGAGAGAGAGAGAGAGAGAGAGAGAGAGAGAGAGAGAGAGAGAGAGAGAGAGAGAGAGAGAGAGAGAGAGAGAGAGAGAGAGAGAGAGAGAGAGAGAGAAGAGAGAGAGAGAGAGAGAGAGAGAGAGAGAGAGAGAGAGAGAGAGAGATGAGAGAGAGAGAGAGAGGAGAGAGAGAGAGAGAGAGAGAGAGAGAGAGAAGAGAGGAGAGAGAGAGAAGAGAGAGAGAGGAGAGAGAGAGAGAGGTGAATAATATTTATATATTATATTGGTAAAGAACAGCTTGGGTGCCCATAAGATGCACTATAACTTTTGCATGAGCATAAACACACTATGAATGATTGACTCTTTATTATGGTTTTAGAAGTTGTTTCTTGGTAGGTAGAGCCAATATAAAAATTGTCATGTTCCATTAAACAGTGTGTTAATTTTATCGTACAAACAGGTCTTACCCATGCATTTAACATATTAGGTAGGCCATTATAAGCACTCGAACATCCAAGCTTCAGACTCAAGATCCAAACCATAAAATATAGCAATTACAGGCCTGAAATATGGTGTTGATGTGTAATAAAATATTACAATTAATAGCACAAAACTAATGTAAATCATTTTTTAGTTGCTTTTGTTGCACGTGGTTATTAGGCTATCTATAATCTCTCAAAATCTGAAGCTTCTACAATACTGGAACAAAATAATAGTATGTTAAACAAGGTAGCTATACCAAAATTGGAGTGAGTATACGAGTATATCGTTTTTTTAATCTTATTAGGGAGATAACTCTGTAAGTATAGCTTGTGCATTCTTATAAGCACTGAACTGATATTATTTTGTGTTCATCGATTATAAGCGTCTGCTTTTAATTATTTGGGTAAACAAAAAACGAACTGATTGCATTAAATAACAATTTATTTTTACAATAAATTTTAAAATCTACAAAATATTTAAAATTTTTGAAGGTAAAAAAAATATTTAACTACATTATGCAATAAAATGTTTATCTTTCTGGTACCCTAGAATGATTCAACTATATCGTGAATAGTGCAACGAAGTCAGTCAAATAGCCTTATCGCCATCTAGCCACGTCAACTGACTGTACCGATGTACCTAATAGATTCATTCAAGCTAGTAAATTTTTAAAATAAATAAAGTTTTTTCATAACTCATAAAAAAATCATATTTTAAATAATCTGGTAATAACTATGCACACAATTATCAATGTTGTTTTCAAGTATAGTCTAAACTTGGTAGATCTACTCAATAAGACGAATCGGAAGTATATTTTGTGGGCTTATTGCAAAGCTAGCTGACCGGGCCAGTTTAGTAATAAGGCTAAACATCTTTTATACAGATGCTCACAACTCACACATAAAGTTGAACGATACTCATCCTCTTACTCTAACTTGTAGTCATACTGATACACTTCGCCAACAGTTGGTTCAATTAATATTATTGTCACTTGACACTTGTTACAGCTGCCATTTCCTGTACATTTGGTATATAACTCTTGTTATTTGAGTTACACCATTGTAGAGACTTAGATTGTTTTTATATCAATAGCTTCATCAATGAATGAAATGGCTGACTCGGACAGTGTTGCCAAAATAACCGTAAAAACTCCCAAAGACAAGCACACATTTGACGTAAATCTTCAAGAAACAGTTTTGGAGGTACTACTACTTGCACTACTTAATATTTAGTTTTATACTTATACTTATAGTAATAATTCAGTTACAATCACAATGCCAGTTTGAGTTTGAAACTAAAATAAGTATTAATAATATTATATTAATAATATTTATATTATTATTTAATTAATATTATTATTGGCATGGTAATGCCTGATGGTGTCTGATGATGATCATGAATATCAATATGAATATGTTTAAGTTTATTATAATAATAATTATAACATTTAATTTTATTAGTAATACTAATACTAATACTAAAAGTAATTGAGTAATTAACATAACATTAAATTCAAATTAATATTATGATTATCATTATAATTATATTTAATAGAGAAATACGATTGTCATGATCAATTATTATAAAATTAAATTATTGAATATAATTTAAATTAGTTTTTAATCAAGTTATTCATATGGATATTGCTATTCATAATCTATCATATACTTATACTTATAAGACAGTTATAGACACTATCATTATGATTATGGTAATCACTATAAATATAATTATCAAGTTGAAGTTGTCAAAGTTTTCATTGTAATCAATTGTTTTATCAGTTATCATTTACAATTATGATAATTGCTGTGACTTATGTGATTGCCATATTGATAAAAGTTATTATTACTATATAAGTATAATTATTCTTATAATTAACATTTACTATTAATATTAGTATTACTATTAGTGATGATTTTGTTATGAAGTTTAATTATTAATGTTATCATTAAGTACAAGTACTAGTAGCATTTTAACTATCATGTAAATATTGAATTGATTGTTTAGTAGCATATATTATATAAATATTAATATTGTTATTTTAGTATTATTTTGCCAATACTAGTATGTTTGTTACTAAGAATCATTTATACTTTATTTCACTATTTATTTGATTAGATTTATGGCCATACATACATCAATCATGTTGAATATTTTATAAATAGTGAATAGTGACTGATACCAAATTTTTCCAGTCTGATTGAACTTTAAAAATTATTATAGTATAACTATCACTCATGTCTGCCAAATGAATCAAATTGAATACTATACAGTTTTGTGCTGTTCTTATAGCTGCAATATTTTGCACCAGAAAAATAGCTTAGGTAATGCAAGTTTTAAAATGACACACAAAAGTTATTAGTTTGAAACTGAAGCAGGATAATTACTTCAGACTAATGTAGCTGAAAAATATTTGCTGCCAAAGTTATACTGTTATGTTGTCAAACTGCTTTTAGCACTCAGCATGAGCTTTTCAGTTGTGTTTAGCCGCGCCAACCATATAGGTATAATTGCCCAGCCTTTTAGCTTAGTGTGCCAGGCATTAAGTTTTAGTTGAATTGTTTTCTAAATTTACGAATATCCAAATGTTTACGTTATGTTTAATATTCAGAAATGCTTAGTTAATAATGGCTAAAATAGATTTGTATTCTTAAAAATACTAGTGAACCTAGTTATAGACCTAGCTTTATTTGGTAGTTAGAGTCAATCAAAGTTAGTTACAGTCATTGTGCACCAAGCCACCAATTCCGAAGATTATCTAATTAAATCAATATGTCATTATTTAGGAATTTTAATATTCAGCTTTAATTTATTTGTCATTATGCAAGTTTTTATTGAATTGATATCGTTAGCACAGTGTTTTAAAAAAGAAACTGGAGTTAAGCGACACATTAACATCTATACCTATTTAACGGGCTTTTGTGTTAGGCTTATAACTAATGTTTCATGCCACGTAGTTTTGTTGTAATATATATTATATTAATATTACTGATTATTCGGCAACAGATTATTGTTTTATATCTACAGGTTAAATATGATGTGTTTCAGTCCTTAGATAAATTTGTTTCAGTTTTTAAAATTGTTTTAAAGACTTGATAGCCATACTGTATTTTAATTAGTTATAATATCTGTAGATAGTAGACAATAGTATGCTTACTTCTCGCATGATGAATGACCTATTAATTCTTATAGTTAATGTTGCAACTAACTTACTGTACTTATCAACTCTGAGGTACTAATTAATACTATTATTTGTGGCGATTTTTAGTTCAAGAAAAAAATATCTGAAACATTCAAAACCACAATTCCACAACTTTGTCTAATATTTGCTGGGAAGATATTAAAAGACACTGACCAATTATCTGCTGTGGGACTTAAAGATGGCCTAACTATTCACTTGGTTATAAAATCAGCAAATAAGGTACAATATCACACTGCTTAGATGTGCCTTTTGCATTTTGGTGGATTAATTACCCATATTTTGTCTCCTAAAGAGAAGATGACACTCATGAAAGTTTTGAAAATAGCATTTAATAAGAATTGTTTAGCATTATTTAACTATTAATTTTGAAGGATAAATTTGTTATTTTTATTTAGAAATGCTTGAGATTTTGTCAAATTAAAAAGTTATTTAGTTTAAGATTACAATTTGATTTATTTTCAGTGCAACGATGTCCAACACAAATACACAATCTATTTCCGTCAGTTTAGCTTTTGGTTATCTTGAATTATTTTGTATACAGTGTGATTTCTAATTTGAAAATCTATTGCAGCCTGCAGATACACCTACCTCAAGTGCATCAAATACTAATCAGCCTTCTAACAGTAACACTAGTACTGCACCCCCTGCTGCTAGCCCATTCAATATGTTCGGCGGTCTTGGAGGGGCTGGTGGATTAGGAGGTGGTGTAGATTTATCACAAATGCAGGCTCAAGTACAGCAACAGGTGATGTGTCTATGAATATATTCTGTTGTTGAAGCTACCATTCATCAAATGTTAGAGTTGTGTTCTTTGCGTGCTGACATTATATGATTGACATAAATGTAGATGATGAGAAATCCAGAGAGCATGCGGCAGATTCTAGACAGTCCCATGATGCAATCTATGTTGAATAACCCCGAGATATTGCGGACAATGCTCACCAATAATCCACAGATGCGTGAGTTGATGGAGAGAAACCCAGAAATCAGTCATATGTTGAATAATCCCGAGATGATGCGTCAGGTAGTTATGTTGTGTTTTTGAAACATACAGAAATGTCTTTTAATGGTTTCTGTTAGAATTGGATAAACTTGAGTATGCGCTTATAATCGCCATTCCTGTGAGAACCCCTGATGACAATGGTTTCTTTTAGTGAGACAAGGGCTTGTTTTCTCTATTGTGTTGAAAGAGCAATTATGACTGAATGCCTTTACATTACTGGAGTTCCAACAACTGACAAGCACCCGGCTTTCCATGGACCATGGTCCACTAAGCTGGTGCTCTAACCACTAGACCCAATCTGCTCCCTCTGTTAGATATTAGATACTATTATTTTAATATTGCAGACTATGGACTTGATGAGAAATCCAGCAGCAATGCAGGAGATGATGAGGCAGCAGGATAGAGTACTCAGTAATCTAGAGGTAAATTTTATACCTGTGTGTCTGCACTGCTTGGTATATATTATGAATAAATATTTTATGGAATGTTGCTCTGTTTCACATAACATTCATGTATGTTATAGTTTTGTTGCTGGTGTTTTCAGTCTATGCCTGGTGGCATGAACCATTTACAGAGAATATATCGTGACATTCAAGAACCAATGATGAGTGCCACTACTAATCAGAACCCATTCGCCGCATTAGCAAACAATTCAGGTATTTACTAACTCATGCTGGCTCTCTCTAATTTGTTGTGCGTTGTTATTGTTTGATCAGAATTATGCTTCTATGTAGTTTTTGATTTTACAAACATTATGTGACAAAAAATAAGCCTTTTGGTGCCATAAACTATTGAAAATATAACTCCTAACGAATCAACTGCTAAAATTTAGGACCATATTTATCTTCTATTTGCTGGTCTTATTTGTGTTTGCAGTAGTGTTGCACATACTAGGTGGCCATATTGTAGGGTGTATAGTTATTTTATGGCAGCATTATATCTTAAATAAACTCTTAGAGTATTGCAACTTGACGGTTTGTAGGAAACAGCAGCAGTAATTCTCAGGAAGGTATGGAAAATAATGAACCCTTACCTAATCCGTGGGCACCCACTCCTCGCACCACGGCTGCTACTACTGCTACTACTAGCTCTACACCCAGCAATACCGCTACAACTCCCGGCACCAATTCTACTTCTGGTATGGGAGGTAAGTTTAATGCAGCAACCTTCCGGCTATTTCTGACCATGCTGGTTATTACTACTATTCTGGTTTACATGAAGGGCTACAGGTCTCGTGTTCTAGGTGATGTGTTATAAGCCAGCAGACATGCTTTCGATATATAATATGTTTGCCTAATGTGTTGCTAGGTATGATGAACAACCCTGCAGTGCAAGGGATGATGTCTCAAATGATGCAGAACCCTGAGCTGATGCGAAGCATGTTTTCCAATCCTCAAGTTCAGTCAACCATGAATCAGCTACAAGGTAATCCTGAGATGTTGCAACAGCTCATGGCCAACAATCCTCTACTCAACAGTAATCCACAAATGGCCGAAGCCATGCGAGAAAATCTTCCTCAGATTTTTCAGCAGGTACTTATTTCAATTGTCTCTGTTAATTTAGTTTACTTGTCTTGGATGGTAGTTTTGCTGCAGCATGTTGAGGGGAAGTAAAACTCTAATTGTTGCCCAATGTGACTTTACGAACCCAGGTTGTTTCATTCTTAATGTTAGGTAATAAGACGACCGAGTGTTGCAGCTCACAAATATAATTTAGTGGCATATTTATAGATGATATCGTATATCTTTCAATATGCTAACATGAATATTTTTCAGAAATGGATCATTCCTATGATTTGAAAAGATCCTACAGTGGTTGTTTGTTAACTTTTAGAAAGTCCATTTGTTTGATTACCACACTTGGTCACGCCATAAGACCCTAGAGGATGGCCTATAAGTTATTAGTCAAATAATTTACTATTTCTCATTGTGGAAAACAGATATTTTGTATTTTATATCGGTTGAATTTCATTTAGATGCAAAATCCAGAAATGCAAACAGCTATGTCAAACCCTAGGGTTATGGAGGCTCTGATGCAGATTCGCTCTGGTTATGAAACTCTGAGGAGAGAAGCCCCTTCACTTGTGAATTCTACTGGGTATTCATGTTATAATGACTCGATAAGTTCTGTTAGCGCAAAAATGAATTGCTCCTTTTTAATTATTAGTTGGCATATCATTTATAAATATACTCTAACATATTTGATTATAGTAATTGTGTGGTTTTAGGATGCCTGAAATGTTTCAAATGCCTGGATTTGGTCCGTCTGGAAATGCGCCTGCTTCAGGTAATACCACTTCAAACACCACAGCTGCTCCTGCATCAGGTGCAACCACCGGAGGGAACCCTCCAGACATGTCTAATATGATGACTCAAATGGTACGTTACTTGACATAATGTCATTGATAATACGTACAGTAAGCGTGGGGCCACACTGGCCACTAGTGGAAAATCCGCACAAGCCGAAAATGAGCTGTTTGGTGCAGATTTCATGCAGATATAATGCTGAACTGCCAGTTTGGTAATGATTTAATTGGCTGAATACTATTTAGCAAGCACAGTTTAAGTTTCTAGTGCATATTTTTATTTTCTAGCAATAGAGTTTTTCTACTTTCTGTGTTTGTATATGCCATTTGATGGAGATGAAACAAAAGCCCGTAGGCGAACCCTAAAGTTAAATAAATATCATAGTAAATTTCCGTTCTTGCTGACAACACACAAGTGTGGTAGGTCCCTCCTGCAGTGGATTTTGACGAATTCAGGAAATCAGTTTTATGTGGTCCCATGCGAAGTAGTATGCCTTTCTATGTTAATACTAGATATGCATAATAATCTAGCTGTACTTGCCAGACCATTGTAAGACTACATTCAATTGTAGATGAACATGTTGGGCACTGCAAATGCCAATACTCAACCTCCTGAGGAAAGGTTTGCTAGTCAATTGGAGCAATTAGCAAATATGGGCTTTCTGGATAGGTCAGCCAACATACAAGGTACAATTAAATATAAATTTGAAAAATTTTGCATACTTGCTGTATTTCATTCTTTGCTCAAATGAAAAAAGCTGAAGTGAAACAATAGTAAACAATTGTTGACTGTTTTCATGTCTGAACTTATCTGTAATAATCTGACTTTTCTAATTTAGCACTTACAGCCACTTACGGGGATGTCAACGCAGCAATAGAGAGACTGTTGACACAGCGGTGATGCCTCAGCACCATCTTGCAGCTAAAGATTGAACGGAAATATTCTTGTCGACTCAACAACTCCCTATCTGTTTTGATAAAATAGTGCAACTTTCAACTAACATATTCCTGTATTTATTGGCATCTGCAAAAATTCAGCAGTAAAATTATTTAACTATGGTTACTTTGCAAGGATATTTTTTATTATAGCTTCTACATATATACTCTGCTCTATGTTTCACAAATATCGTCTTTCCATATTTTGTTTCATGTATGATTAAAAGAAGCAAGGGTTCAATCAACATAACATTTATTATGCTATTTGATTGTTGATGCTAACTAGCTACATATTATGATTTATGAAATAATTATATACTACTAAACCCATCTACAATGTACCTCAAAATTAATGTTGAGAATTGAAGTGTGTGAAAATGTATCTAAAATAGAAACGTTGCAACAAAGAAATAATGAAATATCAGATCTTTCAACCCAAGGACTAGATTTATCAAAAAAAAAGGTAATGCTAGAGATTTCAAAATCCTCAAATTTAGCATTAAAGCATGTGTGAGATTAGCTAGAATGCTTTTGGAAATATGAAAGGCTTCCTTTAGGGTCTGGCTTCATAGTAGAGCTTCCAGGCTTCCATCCAGCAGGGCAGACCTCTCCATGTTTATCTGTGAATTGGAACGCTTGAACCAGTCGTAATGTCTCATCCACACTTCGGCCCACTGGCAAATCATTCACAGTAATTTGCCTTAGATTGCCTTTGTCATCAATAATGAACAGCCCTCGGAATGCAATACCTTCAATAAACAAGTTAAATACAGATTACATCCCTTGTCTTGATTTGGGTTGGTTTTTAGTGAGCTAGCTATGTGGATCATAAAACCTGCCAAAATGCACTTCCAGCAATTTTTGAATGTGCAGAGTTTATGCAGAATATTGACAAAATTTAAGGTAAAGGGACAATTTGAATAGCAAGAAACCTCAAATTAGTTTAAATTAAAAGAAAACTTGAATTAAGTTACCGTCATCTTGCAAGTTTCTTATAGTGTGTGTAAAGTTATTCATAATATAATGAATAAATTCTGGGCAATTGGTGTGCAAAATAACAACAATTATTTTCAGGCACTGGTAGATTGATGTGAGCTTGAAATTCTTTCAGCAAATATTTATAAGGCAAGACATTGAAGTTATCGAAATTCCTAATTTTAGTTACCTTCATCTTCTTTGTAGACCCCATAGGCTTTTGAGATTGCTCCAGTTTTATCAGCCAGAAGTGGTATGTTCATCTTGCCTAAGCCTCCCTCTTTCCTAGATTTTTCAGTCCAAGCTAAATGTGAGAAATGCGAGTCCGTTGAGCACGCCACAACCTTTATACCAGAAGAAAATAATGTATCAGAGAAAACAATTTAGGCAGTGGAATCTGCAATATGTCCATTTCATTAGAATAAGGCTTTTAGCCATGAATCATACCTCGCAATTGATTGCTTGAAATTCTTGAACACGGTCACTGAATGCAATTATCTCTGTTGGGCAAACAAAGGTGCTGTAACGAAAAATTATTATAAAGTGTACGAGAATTAGACACTCATGTTCAAAATTATTGCTTTTCGATTATTCCATTACATTAAACTTCACCTGCCACCACAAATCATAGAATGTTGAGAAGTTGATCACAAATTGTATAAGGCAACATTTTACAATAGTGGGCACATACAAGCTGATAAATTAGTTGTGTATTATTCTTAGTAGTTCAAAAAAATATTTAATTAAAAAAGAAATATTACTCTAAGGCTACAAATGTAAAATCTGCGAACACTCGGATTGAGCAGAGCAACATCACTTGTTCTGCTATAACGAGTCACTTGATTGGTCGATCTTTCCTGTTTGTAACTTGATGAAACTTGTAGAAATATATACATCACTATTATTCTATATATTTCTACAAAATCACTGACCAGAATCAGCAAAATAAAAATGTTGTACTAGTACTTACAAGTCAAGAGGATAAAAAAATAAGACCAAATATTTTCCACGATAATCAGCAAGTTTGATGGTTTTAAAATCCGAGTCTACAACAGCTGTGCCAGAAAAATTGGGTGCTGGTTTAGTAAGAGCGATAGAACTCATGGTGGTCAAGTTGTGGAAGCTACAATATTAAAGTTGCATTAAATTTACTAACTAAAGTCTAAAAGCAGTCCTTAAAACTCTGTCACTTTGGCTCAGCCATGGTGAGATCATTAGACCTTAGTGGCAACTGAATAGTTGTAGTAAATCATTATTACTATTATATTTAGTTTTACTTGGAGTTAGTAAGTTACTATAGATATAACTATAACAATTACTATTAGTATTACCATTAGACTAAGAGTTAGTATTACTATTAGAGTATTACCATTGCATTAGTGATTAGTATCAGTACTACTATTAAATTTAATATTATACTTGGATTCAATCTCAAAGCTAACCTATACCACTATCAGTTATCGCACTCTTCTTCTTCTGCACTACTAATACTAATAGTAATAGTTTGAGTCCCCCACCAGTACCTAGGGTTAGTGCTACTGATTGACACAATACGGATACCAGTTTAACTTTAACTTTTACTTTAGTAGTACAACAGCAAGTTTAAAATTTAAGACCCAAGTTTAGCTCTAGCTTACTGCTCATGACTAAGAGTAAGAGCAACTGTAACTGTAAGGTAAATCATGACAGATTGAGATATCAAATTCAATACGAGATCAACTTAGTCAAACTAAAACTTAAACTTAAAGCTAAACCCTTCAAGTTTAAGTTTAAATAATAAAATATAACCATACAACTATAACTATAAGGGTGCTACTACCAGCAACAGCTGCTTACTTCTACTCCTAGCAGCTAACAGTAACACTATCAGTAACTGTAAGACTAAGAGTAAGTGTAACCGTTATTGTTAACAGTAACTGTAAGTGTTAGTGTAACCGGTAACGATACCTTAACTTTTGAGTTTGTATGGAAAAGCTAGCTAACGTACAATAAAACAAAACAAATAACTTTATATAAAACAAAAATAAGAAGAAAAAACTTAAAATTGACACAAGACTAAGCTAAAGCCTAAAGGAATAGCAATAGCATTCAATATGAAAATGAACATAACTCATAACACGTTGAACATCAATGTCAACATGCTTATAAGGTAACCAGCAGAATCAGAATGTGTGACCGGAAATTTAATTTTGTAATAGGCGCAATTTTTGCCCCAATATTTTTTTCTTACCGGTCGAGAACAATAATAATAATATTGTATACGAAGTTTCGACTTGCCTTTAGCCAGTACTTACAGCGTTTGCAATTTCTTTACGTATTAATGGTTTCCGTTTAAATTAATATTTCAATTTCTACTAGACTAGTACTATGACTACAAATATAACTGTTAGACTTGTTAGTCTTGCTCTAAGTATAAGGGCAGTTGTCAATAAATGCTAGGGTGAAAATTCATAAGTTTAATTATAACATTGTCAATACTAATAATTATGTAAATGTTATAATTATAATACTAATACTAATAGTAATACTAATAGCAAAACTTTAACTTTTACTTTGTCATACTCATTGCCAGTTGCACTTCCAGTTTGTCTTCACTTTTCATTTTGCCTTTGGCTTTTAGACTTTTAGTCTTCAATCTTATGATTTTTACTTTATCTACTTTAAACTTTAACTTGATTTATTAGCTCCTCACTGATTCCTCAGTAAATAAGTAGTTATTGTTTATAATTATATTAATATAGGTGCTGTAAAGTTGAAAATTATTATTGTTTATTACTATTAGTAATAGAGTATTAGTATTAATATTTATTTTACTCTTAGATGTGAAAATTAACAAGGAATGGATAAATTTGAAAATTCTAGTTTGTACTTTTATTGTTTTATGAAATCGAATTTAGTGAGTTTAATTGATGACTTTCAGATTTAGTTTTTTTGTTTACAGCGTTGAATGGTTATACTTATTGGCTTTATGTTTGGCTTCCTAGTTTTCTACACGTGTATTAGTACTAATAATGGTTATCCTGAAAACTTGCATGTAAACTGAAAAGTGCCTCATTTGTTTCCTCTGTTACTTAAACCTCTACCCATTAGCTGGAAGCACAACTCCAGTAATATGTATAGTCTGTAGTCTGCTTTACTCAGGATAGATGCTTTATTGTTATTTCAGAAGATTTTTTCAAAATGGAATGCTTTAGTAAAATTCTAACATTATAACAAGCCTGTTTACCTACAAGTATCTCTTTTTCAACAAAACTGGTGTAAAAATTACTAAAAGCAGTCTTGTTTTTGGGTATCATTTGTTTTGTATGCATTTCTTAGCTCCACTGCTATAGCTTAATAAATAAATTAGTAAAATAAATGAAATGCATGTACATGTATGTTGTCTTTATAAGTAGACAGGTGTTGATATAGGTTGAGACTTACTTATATAATACTTATCTATAATGTGTAAATACGTTTTAATCACACACATTTGCTTTCATTGTAGTGCTGAGCAAAATGTCCACAGTGACTCAAGATTTACTTTTATCAGTAGAGGGAGAAGAGAACAAAGTCAATGCTAAGAATATTCACTGCAAAGTTTGTTCTAGTTTAGTACTATTACCGGGAAAAGGACAATTAATCAGCAAGCCAGTATGTATCTACTATCAGTCGAAAACTATGCCTATTTTTCACCTTTTTTTGTAAATAATTATATTTATACAGTGGGAAGCATGCAACTGATGAATAATAGAGTTTTCTTGTTTCAGGGCATTTGCTATTTAACACTTTTTACATCACTGTAAAGATTAAAATTTACTGAATGTAATAACGTAAAGATATGACCAGCATACAATCAAATTCTGTAATAAAGGATGGCACACCTAAAATTATTTAATCTGTGATGACTCTTGCGGCTTAATAAAATCCAATTTAACTATCACCGATTGAGACATTTTACCCCAATGAATGTGCTGAACTAGACATGGAAAATAGTTTAAATCTAATGTAGCTTCTGTAGCTTAAGGGGTGGGCTACAAATAACAAATATGTAAAAAGGAGAAAAGGAAATTTTGCGTCATACAATATCCTGGTTTCTTACAGTAGCTCCACATAATATAAGAATATCTAAGATTTGTTTCATTTAAGCTTTTAGCCCTTAACAAATTTTACCTTAATTCTATATCATAAATTTATTTTTAAAATATAAAATTAAAGCAGCTAAAGATGGCTCATGACTGAGAGCTAAACTTTCAACAACAAAATTGTTTGGCATTTGTCCTCCTTATTCACTAGTTCATTTGTACTAAGGTTGCAGGTCACAACTCAGCATAAACTGTTGGTTTGTATCAGTCATAATACAGTTGCCACAACTTTGGCTCAGAATAATTTAAATATTTTTAAAGCTATTTTAGTTTTCACAATAAAATAATTTACTCCACAATTAAAACATGCAACAGCATTAGGTTCAAGGTCTTTGTTGCTTTCAATTTATGTTATATTCCAGTAATAAAGTTGCTTGACCTTTTTAAATACCGCAACCAGCTATTTTAATATTCTACATGTAGATGTTGTTGTAGCTGGTAAGGTATTACAATATTGTTTAATTAAATAATCAATGATAGCACATCTAACCATTCTATGAGAGGTTTTAGTGACCTACACCCTGCTTCAAGAAACATTTGATCAACTAAAGTCTCTACAACGTTCAAATTGTTTAAGGATTTTTTATCTCTCAAAATTGGGCTTATACTATCTAAGTTTAGTTACTGTGTTTTGTAGTATACACACTATATTGTATGGTTGTTTGTTTAGACTGAGCTACCTCAAGTTAGTGTGAAGGCATCTACAGCTGGAAGCCCAAATGTTCAGTTAGATGAAGTGTCAGATTTCTGGTTAGTTCATGGCATGTTTACCTTTGAGAATGTAGGATTCTCCAATGCTGTCAATGGTATTAAGTATTTACTATGTGCAGACTGTGAACAAGGTCCAATTGGATGGTGCCTCGATGCAAATAGAGAACTACTTTATATTTCACATGATCGAGTAGTTTACAAATGATTTTAATTTTTTTTATGAAAAAAATATTGTGCGGTTTTTACTCCTGTTAGTTATTCAGCATACTATTGGCTGAATACGGATTATTTTTCTGATATTATGCACACTTTTAAACAATGGTAATTCCATATTTTAGAAATTTCTATCTTGTAATACAAACGATTCTATGTTATTCAACATGAACTCCATAATCTTAAACTGACGCTTCCTTTTAATGAATTATAAACTTTAATGGTATTAATCGAACATAAAATTTTTTTGCAGTCGGGTATCCTTTTTGTACATATGATATAAAATGTCATGTTATTTCAATATAGGTTACTTTTTGTATCTACACTAGATCAGTAGTATATGAAACTAATAATTTGATTATTCTGCCGTGTGAGCATTATCTGCCATAAACTGGCTATGATGATTGCACTATATTAATCTATTAATTGAAAGTTAATGCTGTTGGTTTCTCATGCCTAATGTGTGGAAATCAATAAAGATTTAGAAATGATATAATTGCAATACCCACGCCTTGCGTAACTCGTTCTAGAGGATTTCCTGTCATCACTAGGAAAAACACAATGCTCTAGATTTCTTCAGAAACTCAAAATTATTTATACATTATGTAAAGTTCTGTAAAATTTTTTTATATATCCCGTGCTATATATATATATATATATATATATATATATATATATATATATATATATATATATATATATATATAATGATTATTTTGCATTATAATTGGTAGATTTTCAACTAATGAGATTTTTACCATTTTCTATTGCATTAAAAATAACCAGTGAGTTTCTGTATTGCGTTGCATTGATTATCTTTGGTAAGGTTAACATCAATATTTCCAACTACACGCGTCATGCTTAACTTGGTCATTTATGTCTTTAATTCAACATTATGTTTGGAAAACATTAAATCTGGCATGTCAATGAAGCCTAAAAGATGACGGACAATGAGTATAATTTTGCTAATAATATGTATTATTTCAACTTGAGAAATACGCCTGCAGCATAGCAAATGTGAAACTCTTATGGCATTGAAATCAGCAAATTATCCTGAAATAACACTTATTAATTGCATTTTAATTTATTGAAGGAAAAGTCATTGGACTACACACCGAGCCAAACGTTTTGTATAACAAGTCTAAGTAAAAACCAACGGATCGAAGTAATTGTTTCCCATATGCTTCCCTTACTCAACAGAATTATCAATATCATTATAATAATTTTGTGCAAAAATGTAATCATCATTTCTGCTTAGCATATATCGTCAACGCCAACAGCCTTAGTAACATTGATTGGTCCATATATACTATAATTAACCACTCAACAAACTTTGGCGCATGCTGTGTGAAAAAGTGCTCAATACTTTAAATGCTAACACTTGGCAGGATATTTCAGTTAGCTTGCTCCTGCTCTTTCCTATAGCTGTCTCACCACCACCCTGAAGGTAAGGAGCTTGTTCATTTATCCTAGGATATAACAGCTGAGAATAGATTTTTCGTGCTGTTATTTTATCTAATAAATTGAATAGTTTATGTTCATTATAATTCAGAATTTCCGTAAAATTCTGCTATTTATACCATATATTGTTTTTTTTAAGTTTTTATCTAAAAAGATATTATTAATGGTTAAAAGGATAATTATTAATTTCTTTTTCACCAAGTGCAAAATAATTCTTATTTCTTGCAAAGAATAAAATAACAACATAATATAATTTTTTATATATGTAACGTATTCAATTGTTTTACAGCCATGGATTTAATAGAGAAGGAACATTTGTTAGAGATAAGCAAACCCAAAACTCGAGCAAACCGCCGACTATTTCGAGGGCAGAGTGAAGGGCAGTACCTGCGAGATGGTTGCACTATAAAGGGTAGCGATGGTTTGATTACAGCTGCTAGTAGATTTAGCATGGCCAATATAGATAGTTGGGAAGCTTTTGAAGATGCGTTTTGTCAAGGTTAGCTCTCTATATATTATGTTGCTTCTAACTTATTGCTTTGCGTTGTTCAACTTGTTCTTGTAATTAGTTTCTTTAAAGTCTATAAATTTATGTGTTTTTGGTAAAACAAGTAATTGTAGTTAAGATTTAACACATAAGACCAGATTTTTTCGTGCAAAAACTTTCTGCAGCTTTGTTTTCTTGAAATTGACTGTAGTTGTATAATGTAGTGTGCATTTCTCTATATATATTATAAAAAAAAACTTGTGCAAGTTTATAGTCCCTATCCCTATGAGAATCCCTGATTGAAAGGTTTTTTCAAAGCGGTCTAAGGACTTTTTTTATTGCTATATATGATCTTACATTATATTTGTTCACATTGATCTTTGACGAATTTATGTTTTTGTGTAATGCTATTTTTGTATAAATGAGGATATTTATAATAATGTACTTTCACTTTCAGTAACACTGACGAGTGAATTAATATAATTTTGTTTAGACATTTATTCTAAAAGAGAGTTTTATGGATTAGTGTGATGGTACAAAAGGAGTAAAAAGTTTGAATATGTCAAATTTCCTGTATTATAATTACATGCAGCTTATAGTGAAACTAAAAAGATAAATCCCGCTCTGAATATTATATATTCTCCACAGTTCATTTGTCAGTAATTGACTTCAGAAGGATTTTAATATGCAGTTGGCCTACACAACCCATTAGGGATCACCATTGTCCTTTATTAATTAATTCTTATATCAATTTGCATGCTGCTTTTTCAGTTGTCAGCTATTGACTTATTTTAATTTTAGTTTGTGTCAATATAGTATAACTTTTCCATTGATCAGTGCAAGCTAAGTGTTTGCTGTCAGATATTGTTTTATTGAGCCCTAAATTAGCTGCTACAGAAGAGTATAAATTAATACTTGCATTTCCTGATTACGGCTGACGTTTACTGCATGTCAAGTCTGAATTAAAATTCTACTCAATCACTCAACTCAGTATACATTTCATACGCTTTTTATTACTCCCTCAAAATCTCAGTCACCTAATATACATATCATTCTTATGCTAACATTAAGTAACTTTTAACTGAAATATTGTACTACTTTATTCGGATCATAAAACTAGGTCTGTGCTTTCACATTTGATTTGTTTTAGACCTTCTGCCAGCTCTTGGGGGGAAGCAGAAGACAGAAGAGTTTTTCCTCCGTTTATCCCACATGCTGGTTGAATACATGGCAAAGCAGCAGGACAGGCAAACAAAGGTTTTTGTCATGGTTTTCTATTATAGTCAAGTGTGTGCATTAAACTCACTCGCTCTTGTATTAACGTCTCCATCCTTATGAGAGCTCCTGGTGGTAACAAATCTTGTCTTTTTTTGAAAAGCAGCCCAAGAACATTTATGATGAGATGCTTTCTTTGACATCTCTAATGACCCTGCCAGGATTTGAACCCGTGATCTTGTGACTAGGCCAGTTCTAGAACCACTTGAACACTGCTGCTGTCAATTGTTATTTGTATTGTGTGCAAAAAGTAATTTAATGCCAAAATGCATAAAATATTGAAATTTATAGTTGCATTGACCTTAATGCTGCTGTGTTTGCAATTCTTTTTTGTGAATTTTGTTTATAAAATTATATTGTGTATACTATGTCGTGTATACTGTAAAGTGTATACTATGTTGTGTATACTGTATAGTGTATACTGTATAGTGTATACTATGTAGTGTATACTGTTTAGTGTATACTATGTTGTGTATACTGTATAGTGTATACTGTTTAGTGTATACTGTATAGTGTATACTATGTCGTGTATAGTGTATAGTGTATACTATGTAGTGTATACTGTATACTATGTAGTGTATACTGTATAGTGTATACTGTATAGTGTATACTGTGTAGTGTATACTGTGTAGTGTATACTGTGTCTTTATTTATTCTCTGCTGAAAAACAACAGGAAGTTCTGACAGATAAGCTTTTTGGTTGTTCAGTTTTTCTCTACTGTTTGAGATTTGATTGGTGTTGTTTGCTAAAGGTATTGAGGTAGAAAATCATTAGATTAGTAAAAGATATCACTAGAGTCAATATTTAAGATGTTACAGTATTCCTTGTTGTGAAACGTGCGATTAATGTGACAAAAAGTGTTGAATAATGAAACAACAATCATCCAAACAAACTGTTTAAATTGACAATTTCATTTACTGACATATTATATGCAAATTATGCTTTTTTAAGCGAACACCCTGAATGGTTTGTTATTTTCAGGTGTTGGATTTTCATCACCCTCATCACCTCAAGGAAATGATGTCACACTGCTTAGGAATTCCCAGTGAAGGTGTCACGCTAGAGCAAGTGCTTAGTGACTGCAAAGAGACTATGAAATACGGAGTTCGAACAGGTTTTATTGATGACTTTCATATCCATGAGACTCACCGAAATAACTTTTATATAATGTTACATTATTAGGCGGTACTCTTTATTATGCGTTATTAGTAGAAGCTGGTGTTACTTGGTTACTTTGTAATGAGTGAATATTGTATTAAACCAAGGACTTTTGTTTATGTAATTTCAGGTCATCCAAGATTTTTCAACCAGCTGTCAAGTGGGTTAGACTTGATCAGTGTGGCTGGTGAATGGCTTACAGCCACTGTCAACACCAACATGTAAGTGCAATAAAAATTGTTTATGTTATCTGGTATTATAATAACACCTCCAAATTACTAAATTAAGTAAATTTGCACAATTTCTTTAGTTGCAAAAATTGTTTTTATTATAACTATAGTGTCTGTTAATAATAGTGGAAATTTTTACACGTAAAATGTACTAGTCTTTTCATTAACGAGCTAAAGTATAAAAGATACAGTAAATGCAGCAGTTTCTAATGTTGTATATTTGTTTTATTACTCGAATGGTAGGTTTACCTATGAAATTGCTCCTACATTCACTTTGATGGAGGAGATTGTCATTAACCACATGATCAGCAAGATCGGGTGGTCAGGTGGGGACGGCGTTCTCACCCCCGGAGGTACAATCAGCAATCTGTATGCAGTTCTTTTGGCTCGTTTCAAGTTTGATCCGAAAGTTAAATCTGATGGTGTAAACCTGCACCAATTTATTATCTTCACATCTAAGCAGGCAAGTATTTCTGACTTTAATACAAGTTGGGCTACAATTTCGTTAGCGAACAATAAATTGTAAAACTGTTATTTAATGTTATGGGTGCGGTTTATGAATTATACTGACTTGATGCAAGGTGTTTTGAAGTTACTTAGAATCTCATCTGTGTAATGAGGTTGGATAATGCTGTATTGTTGTAGAGTCACTACTCCATAGAGCAAGCTGGGGCAGTGTCAGGAATCGGCATGAAGAATGTAATTTCTGTTGAGTGTGATGCCAGGTATACCATAACATTGCACAAGCTAATAGACTTGGTTACCTGAGTATTTACTGAGAACATTCTGTATGTACAATTAATTTTCGTCTGTTCTCTTTAAAAGTATTCCTTATATGTCATATGAGCATTTACATTTATGTAGTTTGACATATAGTCATGGATATAAGTTATTTATAGGCATATCTGAGCAATTTTATAGGCATATAGAGCATTGTAAATTACACAGTGCATGTCTATTGTGGGATATAAATTAATCGATAGACTTTACTAGAATATTATGGTAAATATGAAATTAAAACTAAATTATATTCATATAAGTTAATTGAAAGTTATATGCTTATTTTCTGGTTTCTTTCAGAGGAAAGATGATTGTTGAATGTTTAGAGAAGCATATTATTCAAGCCAAAGCTCTTGGCAAAGTGCCAGTTATGGTGAATGCCACCGCATCCACTACTGTACTTGGAGCTTTTGACCCTTTCAATGACATAGCTGACGTCTGTGAAAGGCACGGAATCTGGCTTCATGTTGATGTAGGTTTAGAATTTAAAAGGCAGCAAAATTTTATAACCTCTCAGATTATTATGTCAGACATTGCAGTAAGCTACATAGCTGTACTGGAAAATAACTGGCTTATGTATTCCCTGATTTTATTAAACTAAAAAATTTTTTTCGGAAATATTTATGTTTTTATTTCTTTGAAATAAAAAGACACACTGCAAACTAAACAATTATTTAATAACTTTTTGTGGTAGTTTGAAAATTACTGAAATATAAATGAGTTTTATGGTAAATGCATACATTAAAAACCTGAAAACTTATATAAATGCTACTTGATTTAGAGTGCCTGGGGTGGGGGATATTTGCTCTCCAATGACTATCGATACAAACTCGCTGGAGTCCATCGCGCTGACTCTGTCACATGGAATCCTCACAAACTCATGGGACAAACTCTACAATGCTCTGCACTTCTCACTAAGCATTTGGTAAGATTTTACCTGTGTTTGTTCTCACCTGTCCTGGTTTCTTATTACCTGTATTTTTCTGGTTTGTTATGTTTTAGCTGTCAACTTTTTTCATAGTTTCACTTCACTCTGGAACATGTAATTTTATTGATAAGTCTATTAATTGTGTACAATATTACAACTAACTTTTTATTTACTAAATATTACATTTGCGACTGTCCAAAAGTATATGCTGCATATGCTACTATTATCTTTGAGCTGTGCTTTTACAGTTTTCTTACTTCAAAGGTTAAAGCTATGTAGAAAAGTCAAACTTATAATATGTTAACAGCTGTTCAGTTTGTTCAAGTTTGAAAAGCTGTCTTGATGTTTTTAGGGTTTGCTGAAGGAATGCAATTCTATAGGAGCAACCTACCTGTTCCAAAAGGACAAGCAGTATGACCTTGAATACGACACGGGAGATAAGACTATACAGTGTGGTCGGCACAATGACATCTTCAAGCTGTGGTTGACATGGAGAGCAAAGGTATATGATTGTGCTTTCCCAACACTCTTTTATCTGTAACAAACTTGTCTACAAGACAAAGAAACAAATAAAACATGTAACATGCATTATTTTCAGCTATAAAATCTCGCTTTAGACAAGTTATTTCGTTGGTTAAAAATTTAGTCACCTTTACTTTGCCATATATATCTTGCTACCTCTATATGCCTACAGTGTGCGTACAGTGTGCGTACAGTGTGCGTACAGTGTGCGTACAGTGTGCGTACAGTGTGCGTACAGTGTGCGTACAGTGTGCGTACAGTGTGTGTGTATGTGGTTATCCAATGATTGTAATAAATACTTTAAATATTCTTTTTACTTTCAAGCATATTTTTTACTCTAACTTTTAATGGTTAGGCCTTCTAGTATAACATAATTTTCATTACACACTTTATTTTATTTTACACATTGTATTTTTTTATTTTATTTTTACTTTTTGAGTTCTTATAATGTACGTGCATCTCACAACTATATGGTAATGATTGTAACGACGTCTGCTATCTCAGGGCGATGAAGGTTATGAAGAACAGATAAACCAGGTGCATGCTCTGTCAAGATATCTTCTTGGGAGACTCAAACAAGCTGCTGACTTTGAGTTAGTGCTAGATGAGGTGCTGACTTTACCCATGCTTTACTTCTACTAATTGCTAGCTTCATATCTAGACGCTGTAACTCCCTAAAGTGTGCAGGAAAATTAAATACAACACATACCATTGCATAACCTTTTTGGTTGTAATTTAACAAAAAATGCTACATATTAGCTAAGATGCTCTATGAGTGAAGCATTGAAAAATTAAGTTGTTTGTTTTTTAAATCCTGCATCATCAATACTGTCCCACACCAAAAATTAGTGGCAGTTGAACCATTGCTTGCAGTTCAAGCCAATCTGATTTTTTTTATTTCATAAACTTCTAATTACACACTTGATTATTAAGCTCTTGTAGTGTATTTGCTAGAGTTTTTATAAAGATAATAATTGCAAATCAAACTTAAAGCTGTACGCCTTAACTGGTATAATATGCAGCAAACTTTACAAACACTTTGAAATTGTTTTAACTTTTGCCACAGTTTAAATTAAAAGTACCAGTTAAAACATTGTCAAATTTTAAATACAGCTCTTTTAAAAGACTTTATTAAAAATGTTGCTCAAAGTTCAAGAGAAGAAAGCTTCCACATAACATATGTTTACACATCGTACCATGGCAGAATAAGTAGGAAATTTACAATAGAAGGAATCAGATGCATTATTGTTGTAGCTGTATTATTATTTAACAAGTAGGGTAAAAGCTAAATCAATTATATTATTGTTTTTAGCCGGAGTCTACAAATGTGTGCTTCTGGTATGTGCCAGACAGTCTGAGAAACATGAGTCATGGAGTTGCTAGAGACACAATTCTACACAGAGTGGCCCCTAAGATTAAAGCTGCCATGATGCAAGCTGGTAAGCTGTGTTGTGATGCTTGTAAGAGGAAACAAATGCCTCTCCTCTTTTAATTACTGTATTAGAATAAAATGGAATTGGTGTTAATATTAAACCATTCAGCATTGCACATTAACAATGGTACTCTTCCATTTATGTGTATCATTTTATTTTAAAAAAACTTATTGTTCAAAAGGAAATCCCACAATTTTTTACATTGTTCAACAGAGAACTTGTAGTTAATGGCTGAAATCTACTTCATAAGCCATTCAGGTAAAATCAAACATATGACCTTGCTGTATGTATAGCTTTTCTTTCATAATTAACTTAAAAGAGATAGATTTTTTTTAGTAATGTTTTTGTTTACATTATTTAGGCACTGTAATGATTGGTTACCAGCCCCTGGAAACTAAACCCAATTTCTTCAGATACGTTTGTGCTAATCCATCAGCTACTCAAAGTGACATCGACTTCTTACTGGATGAAATCCGAAGACTTGGTAAGGCTGAAGACATCAAAGGAAGTTACACTAGCGAACAAATTACCAAGTAGCTTCTAGTTTTCCATAAACTAATACATTAGCTACCACATCTAGCATTGAGCTAGCAGTTCAAGTTTTTATTTCTATTTCTTTCAAGTTGTATGAATTAAATTTTTGTTTACTGCTGAGACTGTGGTTAAGATATCAATATTTTCTTATTTCCTATGTGTGATATCTATACTTTTAAATTCAAAACATAGACTTTGTTCTAATAGAAACTAAAACAACCAACAATATATAAAAATGTTGTATAATAAAAATCCAATTCACCCTGTTGTTGGTGACCATTGAGCTTATATTGATATTTTTAATGTTAGGCCAACTGAATTTTTGCTTGTCATTTTTTTCAAACTAGTTGCCTTACTAGGTCAAGGTATGAATCATCAGCAAAATTTAAAAACATAGTAACCATATAGCTGTTTGAGTTCCAAGTCTTTGATTACTCAAGTCTGTTACCATGTTTTTGGTGCGCGTAAGCATAGCATGAAACTGCATCACGAAATACTACTCTAGCTGAACATTTAAATTACAGAAGCTTCTGTGGGATACACACCAATATAAGAATTGTAAACATCTGTAATATCGTTTAAGAGAATACTGATTAGATATGTGCTGGTATACAACACTCAACTTGAGATTTACTTTAATTGACTTAGCAAACTTTCATTTCCTATTTTTTTATAATAATGTTCTCGTTGTTAACCCATGTTTTAACCAAGTAATTCTGATCACAAGCTCTGTATTGTAACCTGTGTATCGTCTGTTGTATGCTAGTAACATTTTATTGGCAGTATTTCAATAACATTCTGATTTTTATTGTCAAATAAAACATTATTTTAAGTAATTCTAAATAAATAAGTATTATATATATGCTATAAATTATTTATAGAAATATTGGTATTGTACCAAAACACAAAAGTAGGTAACAAAATAATGAATGTTAACAAGGCTGTGTGTAATACATGTAGAGATAATGTTTTTACTGCTGTGGAGGGTCTGCTACATCAGGTTTCTCCATCGTCACATTATCATCAGTGGGCTGAGTAGGAGGAAGCTGTCCGGAGTTGTCTCCATCCTCTACTGGCTCAACATCCTCGTTTATCTTTGCCAAAGATGGCTCAGCAGATGTTGTCTGGTGCATATCTGTGTCACTTGGCGTCTCTGATGATGACTCATCTACATAGAAGAGATTGAATTCACTGTTCAGCTTATTCAGTTTTTATTTTCTGATTTGAGATTTAATGGGAACGAAAAAAGTTATTTAGTTTTTCAAGAACAGTTTTTGTAGTGCTCAAAGTATAATTTGTTGAAAGATGAAACTTATTATGAAAGGTGAAAACTATAAGAAAAGAAAAAATGCATAGGTAGAAGAATTGAGTTTTTTAAGTGTGGAGGAATCTGAATTAGTCTTGGTGACCTGTACCTATGAATTACTTAGTAAGCACATGCACATGAAAAATGACAAACTAAAAATACTAGAGCTTGGCATATGCCACAAACATGCATACGATGTACAGAGAAAGTATTGGAAAAATCAAGCACATCCGCATGCTGAACATGCACCAAAACTTATAGACTACAAATAAAGTTTACACAGCAGCCATTTTTGAAACACTTACCCACGAAGCTCTACACGAGTTTGACTTCAAATATATACACAATACAAATTTATAGCAAGATTGTTGAGTGGAAGTTTCAGATTATACAAAAGGTTGTAGTTACATTGAAATTCATAGGATGTAAATTGATCTGTCTAAGAGCTGCATTCTAACTTAGTGAGTTATTTAAGTTCACATAATATAAAAAATTTAAAAAATTATTTAAAAACCATTTTTACCTGCGGATGGTTTCAGTTCCAAATCGGTTTCTTCTTTAATGGGGGTCATCGTTGGTGGGTGAGGAGACTCAATTACTTCTTCCGGTTTCTCTGGCTCAGGTGGTGGAGGCGGCCGCTGGTCTGGAAACAGTTGGTATCGTCGCTCCAGCAAGTACTAAACACACCAAAAGCATAACACTACGATTATTAAATCTCACTATCTGCAAGGACTGAAATGGATATGGTGAAAAATTAGCTATCATTGCATACTAACCACACAGACACCAAATGAAAATTTTAAAAATTGACTAAATGATTTTTTCAATTTAATGACTGCATACATCATATGCAAATGATTCTTACATCTACACATTCTTTTACTTTTAGCTTTGAGTCTTCTGTCAGGTCCACATCTGGGGTTACCTCATAGCAGCCATTAGGTAAGAATTTGGCTGGAAAGTTAAACACTAGTCCCTCCGGTACATCATACCATCCTATAACACAATAAGTTCTAGTAAGACTATTAAAAAATTACACGCAGCGCACCACAATCTGACAGTATTCACCTATTGAGTTTAATCCTATAGTGTTTTATAGTACAAAAAAAACACAATTAAGAATTAAATAACAAGTGGGATAATTTCTACACTGCTTTCTTTAATAAAAATGACTGGAAATTAACTAAATAAAATATTTTGCATTACCTTCTGACACTACACCGAGTGTGACTATTTGGTCACCCGGGGAGCCGGACCACCATTGTTGCATCAGAGTATTGATTGCAGCTGCATGAGCAAATGCTGGCACATGCTTCATGCTGTCTTGCTCCAGTGTGTATCTTTTTTCAAGCAGCTCTGAAAACTCCTTAGAAAGCCATTGCTCTTCATGAATCTAATCAAATAATTTAACATCTACAAATGGTAACACTGTTACACCAATTTAGAGATCAAAACTTAATTAGGCAGGCTATTAAAAACATATTTTATAATTAAAAATAGCGTGAATTAAATTACTGTTTACAGATATATTTTAGTAAAATCCAACTTTTAAATCTCTCCATTAAAATATATAACAGCAAAACTATTATATCAACAAAATCTATCAACGTTCTATTCATCATCATGTTGATATAATGTAAAATATCAAGTTTTTGTTATATTTGAGCTATGAATGGCCATGTGTTGATACATGTATGTAAGGTACAAGCATTGCCAAGGTATTACAGACTTACAAGTATATTCGCCAGTCTGGAATAGCTAGGTGGCCCCCATATTGGCCCATCATGATTGTGCACTCGTGCTTTATCCAAGTCACAAAAGTAGTGTTGATTGTCTCCCCATGTGATAACATCCACCACATCACTAGTTTTAACATGAACTTTCTGGGCTATTATAGCTTTAGCCTGATTTTCAATCAATCGCGGCATTGTGATAATATTTTTCTTGTCAATGTTCTTTATATGCTGAAGCACAACGTAGAGCGATGTGTTGATTGGGCCAATCCCAGCAATCAGTACTTTTACTGTAGGTTTACACAGTTCATCCATTACAGCAATACAGTTAACAAAATTGTCGGTATTTCGTTTTAACCAAATATCCTCAGGTTCTCCGTCTTCTCGCATCAGTTGATCTAGCATTATTACAGCTTCACAGGCGGCAAAAGCCTCTCTAGGATCTGAGGTTACTGTAACTCCTCTCAAAACATTGTGAGCTAGATCCATCGCCTCCATTTGCACTCCATTAAGCTGCGTGAGTTCATCATCATTTCCTAAAAGGTTTACTATTAGTTCCTGTTCAGTGCCAAAGATCTCCCCGGATGCTATAGAATTCAATAAATGGTAGCTCACTGGTGATCCTGCATTAGATATGCAAACTTTCATGGGTTTACTGAGACTTTTGAACTCTTCTAACTCTTTATCTGTTTCTTTTTTGGTAGACATGTTTTCAGCTGATATCTATAAGTTTAACCATGTATAATAACAGATGACATATAACTAAAGCTATTGAAAATGTTGTATCCATAAATGATTTATATAAAAAGTTTATGCTATGAGCAATAGCCAATAGTTACCTTTGTTACATCAGAAGTGCACAAGTCTGATTTTATGCCATAATAGCCCAGTACATACTCCTGGAACTCATTCGCACCGCCAATTAATATACCTTTGCCGCCTCTATCCACTAACTCTCGCCATATTAGTGGAGACTTCTCATAGTCAAACTTTCTCTCTTCACACTCTTTTTTAACCCATCTCTTAATAAAATAAATATATATAAAAATGCAGCCAGTTTCCTGCGTACTGACAATTTTGCAAAATACTAAAATTAGTTCAGTTGAGTTATTGTTTAAATAAAATAATTTAATAATTATCTCTAACTGATAAGTACAGTGCAAGCAGAATATTTTGATTATTGAAACATTAAAATCCCTACCTCCCATTCTTCAGGTGTCTTTACTATTTTATGAACATCACAGCAATTTACAGAGTTTGCCAACCGATCAGCCAATAGTTCTACTTTAGCATAATAAGGGCAGTCCGATCTACCTACACAGTTTAACAGATATAAAATAATTGGAAGTGGCTTAAAGTTAATGTAATTAGAATCCCAAGTGCTCATTGTATATAATAGAAAATTGCAATATAAAACACTTGTTTACCATAGATTGCACAGATTTTCAATCAGTGCAATAACTAAAAAGCAAGCATGGTGCCACCATGCATCTACTCTTAACTGCTATTATATCAACATCAGTGAACTTTTTCAGATTTACTTAGTTTATTAAAATAATAAATTAATTTAAACTAGAAAGCATTTTTGCATTATTTTATTAGCAACTGCAGTAACTACTAACTAATACTAATATTAATAGAGATAACTAATAGTAATTTATTAATAGTAATAGCCTAATACCAATACAGTATTACTAATAGTAATAGGAACAACTATAACTTATAAGTAAATTACTATTAGTATTACTATTAGTATTACTATTACTATTAGTATAACTATTTTCTTACCTGCTATTACTAGCTTAGCCATCTGTCGATTTTTGATAGAACTGCTTCAGAGCCTAATTTAATCAAATTTTTAGGACATAAAATACTTTGCAACAAACATTTAAACCCTAATAAAATTTGCTTTAAAGCAATATTACAACTATCAAGCCAATGCCATATGCAGATTAAAGTTTACTTGCGAAGGTTTCCGGTGTATTTGTCGCTATAGAAACTGTGAATTATTCGCGCAAATAATTATATTGACAAGTCAGTAAGTATAATTTATATTAGCAAATTTGCAATTTTTTTATTATTAAACAAAAAATAAAATAATTTTCAATTTTAAGCCTTTCTTAGGATAGCCTATTTCAAATTCAGGCTATAGGCGCTTATAAACTTCGCGAGTTGCGTGTTTATGACCATGAGGAGACAACTCAGGCAAACTAGTAATTTTTGAATAGAACGTTGTGAGTTATGGCCTAACTAACTATTTCTAATCGAAAGGAACAAAAAATTTAAAATACAGAAATAATTTTGCTGAAACGCATCAAATAACAATGCAATTACAAACAATTGTTCAATAAATCATAATATGCGTCACGCAAAAAATTGTAATTATTATAATTTATCATAACCATAATAATATTATTATTGTAATGATAATTATTGCGTTTTTCTTTTCGTAGAAATGGAGTCGTGAATGGATGTAGTCGTTGGGCATTCGCAGGGGGTTATATATTATCACGCTGCATATTCGAACTCTGCAAATTTACAAGGCAATAAACAAGCGAGTAGGTTATTTCATTCACCAATTAGAAGACGCACGTGAATTCAGACATGTGTTACCACTGAACTGGAAAAGATAATTACTATTAGTATTAGTAAAGGCTATAGGTAACATTATCAGTATGAGTATGACTCAGACTGAGTATCACTATCAGTATCACTAATTTACTACTAATAGTTATAGTAATACTAATACTAATAGTAATACTATGATATTAATAATAATAATCATAATCACTTTATCATAATGAATTGATAGTGAACTTGAAGTATCACTGTCAGTATCAGTATGAGTATTACTATTACTATTAGTATTACTATTACTATTAGTATTAGTATTACTATTACTATTAGTATTAGTCTATTACTATTAGAATTACTATTAGTATTACTATTACTATTAGTATTACTATTGGTATTAGTAATATTACTGTTAGTATTACTAAAAGTAAAATCAATAATGAATAAATAGTAATGCTAATAGTATGAGTAATACTAATAGTAATACTAATAGTAATACTATTTAGTATTTACGAATACTAATACTAATACTAATAGTAGTAGTAATAGTTATGTTATTGCTATTAGTATTACTCTTAGTCTTAGTCTTAGTAAATAAGTAATTACTATTACTATTATATGACTATGAGTATTTAAATGTTAATTATTATAATTAAATTTAATATTTATAATTGTATTATAATTATAATATCTATATTCAATTTCATATTCACTAACTGTCTAATTGATATTCATATTGGTATTTAATTTTGTATTATAAATATTGAATATCAATATCAATATGATTATTTATTTCAACTTCAAGTGAGTATATCACTAGTTGACTATGTCTGATTCCAATCAAATTCAATATCATAAACTTATTGCATCATCATTTTAAATATATTCTTTTAGTTTTAGATGTTTATGATCTTGGTCAGCAGCATCTTTATCTGTAGATGTGGCATTAGCTGATTTCCATTGCTCTGAAAATTTTCCTCATTTAGTAGTAGGCCTTTGGCTATATATTCATATTGCAGTTCATTTAAAAATTATTTGGTTTCACATTGGAATTCAAATTTAAGCTAACTTAAATGTTCATATCAGTCTTGAATAATTAAACATTAAACTATTTGTATGGTGATACCTTGAAACAAGCAATTTGCATTGCTAAGTATTCAGTTTCACTAAAATTTGACAGCCGTGGTCACTTCATAATGATTCAGCTAATATCAATTTCAACCTGCTATCTACTCATATTCATATGTTGGAATTGGTATTTCAATTGCTGGCTATAGATACTGTAGGACTAACAATAAATCTCTTTTTAGCTTTTAAAGTTTCTTGGCAGTGAGTAAAAATAATGGCCGAAGTCTTACTGAGCCAGGCTGAAAAAATCTTCATTGTGCATGGCGTTGAGGTAAGGCATAGATATACTTATAGTAAGACTTTTATTATTAATTATAATGAAGAGGTTGCAAGCCTGCGTATTCTGAATGCCAACTGCAGTTGTCTTCTCATTTCACCGCCAATATTTATCCAGACTTCTTAGTATTATATTAACAACTGATTTACTCAATTTAATGAATAGAAAAAAAAATTGTCGGTAAAATTCTATAAGCAAAATTTTTTTATTGCATATAACTCTGTGCCTATAATATAATTGTAATTGTTTTATACAGTCACAGTAACCTCACTAATATCATGTTTGTGATTGTATATGGTAACCTTAGTAATAAGAAGAATTTCTAAATCACGCTCAGACCTTAATTGTAGCTGAACTGTAAGTTTGAGTGAGCAAATATTGCAACAGTATTTATTGTAGCCAATGATTAGCAACTAATGTTATAATAGTATTTTTTTCTTACAGTCATATAAAAAATAACAATTTCTATTGATGGTTATATAGACAATGATAATAAAATAGAAATAGTAATGCCAACTATGCAAACATATGCCAGTGTGTTTTATTACTATGTTCAATATGAATTATTTAACAGGCTTAAAATCATGAAATCATATAAGTTGCTATTTAACTAAATTACTGAGTGTTATAGGACAATGTTAGAATAGATGGACGGAGCTGTTTAGAATATAGATCTTTTGAAATAGAAACAGGAACAGTGAGTAATGCATCAGGTTCAGCTCGTGTTAGGATGGTGAGTAGAGTTTTAACCTTTGTGTGTCACTTTGTGTATCACCTTGTTGGCTAGTCATATAGTAGGATGCAGTAATAGCTCCCTGTCACATGACCTCAAATGCTGACTTAGTTACACAAATTGACTTTTAAAAATTTTCACACTTGCATTCAGTGTTTGTAAGGTTTTTGCCACCTACCCATATTTGGTACCGGTCAATGAAAATCAACTTGCTTGTTTAATCTCCTGTTTACACTATTTTGGTTGTCAAATGCCCAAAAATTTATATTGCCACCCAAAGCATTATAAATTATGATAAGCAGTTGTAATCTTAATTTTTCTTCATGAAGTTTATAAAATGTAATTTTAGGCTATAATGTGGGAGCGTTTCATATTTTCTATATATTCCATCTCTCTAGGTAGCGCATGAGAGTTATATTTATTTTACTGGACAGTCTTGAATATTTGCAGGCAAATACAGACATTTTGGTTGGTGTGAAGGCTGAATTGGGTGTTCCAGCTTTACGAAAGCCCAATGAAGGCAATTTGGAGTTCTTTGTAGATTGGTGAGTGATATCGAATGAAATTCTGGCTCATAGGTAAATCTGCTGATACTTTATGCTGCATTAGTTTACTTTGTCTTATTGGTACAGATTATGAGGGCACTGAATATAAATTTTAGTTCTGCTAACGCGAATCCTAAGTTTGAGGGGCGTGGCGGTGAGGAGTTGGCAAATGATATTGCTAGCATGTTATCACAAGCATATGGTGACAAGAACACATTAGATATGAGAAAGCTGTGCATTGCTGATGGACAACACTGTTGGATTCTATACATTGATGTTTTGGTAGGTTTAAAGGTTTATATAACTTTACATTTGTATTAAAATATGTCACCTGAGTGTTTGTTACTATGTACATGGTCTGTTTTTTTTACAGCTTCTAGAAGTTGGTGGCAATCTCTACGATGCAGTCTCTTTAGCTGTGAAGTCAGCTCTCTATGACACAAAGTAAGCTTATTCTGCATAAAACTTTTGAGACAGAGTATATTGAATATATCATCTTCCACAATTCTGTACATATTTTGAAAAAAAAACACTTGATGCAGCAAAAACTCAAAGATTTTTAAATACTCAAAATTACATAGCTGAAGGTTTATTTGTATTCTTTATTTTATTTGATATTAGTCACTTGATTTAGCATCTTACAAAATGAGCTTGTGGTTTCTAGCTCAAAATGTGATGATTTGTCCGATAAGTGATTTTGAAAATCATATTTCAATTTGATGAAATTTAAATTTTTTTTGATAATTTACCATTAATTTTTTACTATGCACAGCATGATATATTGAAGCGTATGATCATATTTATGAAAATAAAACCAGATTTTCTGTTATAAAATTTATTTTTATTTAGCTATGGCTGCTAAAGATATCTTGCTAAAAAATAATTTTTCTAACGCTTTAGTTAGCTTCAGTATAACAATATTAAGTTGCACAATTTTATAATACAATTTACTCTTCATCACATTTTGTACAGCATATGGTTTGTATTTAAAGTGGTATGTTGATAGGTCACGGCTGCTCTTTTTTGATGGTTATTCTATACTTTGTAGAATACCAAACCTCACTCTCACTACCAATGAAGAAGGTCAGGTTGAAATAGATTTATCTGATGATCCATTCGACTATTATGAAATTGATGTAGAAAATTGCCCTATTTTAGTCACATGTTGCAAGGTTTGTTAGCGTTATTCACAGTTACTGGCAACTTATTTAGCTGATGCTTCTAGCTTTTCTGTTATTTATGCAACTAAAATTAACTCTGCTGAACTATTTTTTTCATACTCACTCACACAAGTTTATAGTCACTATCTGTGAGAACCCCTGATAGAAAGGGCTTTTTTAAAGCTGGCTAAGGACTTATTCATGTGTCGCACAGAAGCAATTATGACTGGATGCTCTTCCTAAACATCACCAATGACCTTTACTGGGGTTCAAACCCATGACTTCGTGTTTACTAAGCCAAATGCTCTAACTCCTGCAACTAATTTTCTCGTATTAATACAGACTAATTAGTTTTGAGTCTAATTATGTTTGTACTTTAGATTGGAAAATCTCACGTAATAGATCCATCAGTAGAAGAAGAGGTGTGCTCATTATGTAGACTTGTTGTCTCCGTAACACGCACCGGTCATATTACAAGTACAAGGAAAGTAGGCGCTGGTAGTCTGCTACCAGAAAGCATAGCTGAGATGGTTTCGGTCAGTATTTTGCTCAGCGTATTCTATAGAGAATTGTGGTAGATAGTATCATAAATATTTGAACACTCTAAACATGCAAATTAGGATACTTTCTTGCATTATTTATCAAGAGAATACATGGAAATGTTGACAAAACATACACCATTATTTTGTGCTGTGCGCATGTTTTTATAAAAAATGTAATTTTGTAGACTTCCAGAGAAATTGGAATATCACTGAATGAAGCGTTACTAAACAAACTAAAGGAAGAATCTAGTATAACAAACAGAAAATACATGGGCTTTCTTCACTGAAAAGGGTTCCATTATTTTTTTTTATTCAATGAAAATAATACATTTCTAATTAAAAATTATAATAAGTTTTATGTACATATATATATAATTATAAACAAAATAATGCATAAATATCTTTGATCTTAATATAGTATTCATTATTAATAGGCTGTATATATATTGTTATTCTAGACATAGCTTTGGTTTACGTCCATACAGACACCACTGGTATAATTTTTTCTTTTCTTCTCGAGAACAATCTAAAAATGGCAACAATTTAGCAAGATGCTTCTGGAAAATTCTACTCAGAGTCTAAATTAATGTGTGATGGAAATATATTCTATCAGCATTGCACAATCACAGTCTAATGTGTAAGGTGTCTCTTGCAATCGATGGCTTATACATTCACTCTTAAAAATCAGTTTAAATTGTTAGTAAAATAGTAAAAGTATAGTAAAATATACTGTGATTGCCTACCTGTCATATTTCGCTCTCTAAGAAATTCTTTGACCTTTTCACTATCATCGATCTCTTCTATTAAACTGACGGTGTGTACATGTGCCAGCATAACATTATGGTAGATGTAGATTCTGCCACTGAAGGTGACGTAAACTAAACAAGGTTCATTTGAAGAACTGACAGAATAATGACCTATAAACACACAAAGTATAGAAAGCCAAACCAATAAGAAAATAAATGCAGGAGTTTATAATATTAGTAAATTACAAAACATTAATTAAAACAATACCATTCTTCTGAGCAAAAATTTACAAACCATTCAAGTATGATTAATTTCACAAAATTGGTTTCCCTAAAAAGGGCTCCTTGCAAACATTGAGAATTGTACATATAAATGTGATCTAGATAATCATTGAACTATAATTATAGTTTCAGTTCAGTGTAGATAATATACTGTAGAGAAAACTCCAAAAATGAAGTATAAAGTGCGATGTAAATTTTATGAATTGAGATGACTTAAAAATTGATTTTATTAAGCTCAACAAAGTCAAATTTGCATATCATTCTATAGTATTTAAAAATTTTCACCTGCAATTGAACACCTCACTGCCTGACAAAATTACCAAAGGAATTACTAGTTTTAAAAAACTTGACATGGTATCTGAATAATTATATCAATTTTGTATACAGTACCATGCAAAAGTACTTCGCTCTCGATTTGTAGACAATTGAAAGAATGTCAAAATTACCTGCAATAAAGGCAGCAGTACGTTCATCAAACTGAAACTTGGCTATCTGTTTGTTAGCATTGAAAATATAAGTTTGCCCATCCCATGAGCACACTATAGCTTCCTCCAGCCCATCTCCCTATTCAGTAAACAACGCTACACAGCTTATAGGAAGACAAATCCAGTAGGAAATTATAAATCACAAGAGATGGGTTTATTGATTCATAAAAATATTACACAAATATTTTTATTTCATTTACCAAAACGCCCTTTTTTATTTCAAAAGTGTAAAATTCCAAGATTCTAGTGTTATATCATCGTACCATCATCCAAGTGATTTGCAAATTAAGGAAAGTTAGCAACTTTAGCTGAACCACTAGCTGGTAGATATATTTGTATTACTTACTGTAATATCTAGCTTAGTTAATCCAAATAATTGATGATCCACACTATTTTCATATATTATCTCTCCACTATAATCCATTAGCATGATATTACCTATACAACAAAGTCAAATTACCTAAAGCATTATAACAAAGCGCTTAGAATCAATACATTTCAGAGTTTCAACAGATAGTATTTTGAATGAACATCTCACCACCACACTACAAATAGAGTATACATTACCATCTAGAGTTGACATGGCAAAACAGCTCCTCCCATCTCCAGTATGCACATTGCTGACTACTTCAGCAGAAACAGTTTCACTGTGTGTCTTGCAGCATTCAGGACCATTGTATGCAATACTGCAAGCAAGAAACTAGAACACCCTTTACAAAATAAGTGCATGATGCTGAGATTTACCCTTTAGAACTAGGTCATAGGTGGCAAAATTTATTTCAATTAGTTTAAATTATAACTACAGATAGCAATTTAGAGTTCAGCAAATGCAGTATAAGTGCCATCACAACTTGCATCATGACAAAGTTATAATTTAATAGCATTTAGAATTTCATCTACATTGTGTTACAGTAAACTAAAAACTTCATCAAAATTAATACTCACTGCCCATTTTGAAATAACGTGACGTATGTACTGCCTGGCTGACCCACAATTAGCTCAAAGCTTGCGTTGTCAGCTGTGGGTTTTAGAGATAGTGAGCCTATCTGCAAAATCAAATATCCGGAAGTGAGAAAATTATGCAAACTAAAATTATTCAGTCTTGTTGAACTAAACCTTGCTCGATAAGTCTAAGATCAGTCTGCAAAGTCTACCTGAGCTGTTAAAGCCCATTTATTGAGGATAGCCAGTTCTCCCTTTCCATCTAGATACTGGTACCATCGGTATGTCCTCACTACACGGTCAGAAAACCCAACAGCTATAATTATACCACCGTTGCTTTCTACAAAAAATAACTCTGACTTACAAACTTATATAAAGGGTACATGATTAATAGACCTACCACTATGTGGTAAGTTTATTAATAGGTAAATTAAATGTCCCAGTAATACTATTTAAATCATACAGAGCAACAAAATACTAAAATTTTCCATAAAGTAGCCTTTACAATACTAAAAAACTAGATTACATAAAAGCTTTAATTACTTACATGCGTAAGTTTCACCAAACCTTAGCCTGGCATTTTGTCCACATAAATGGTCAAAAAATTGGGGATGTAAACCAATTATCAGGTAACAATTGACAAAATATGGTACAATATTCAAAACTACTAAAACTAATCAGTAAATTATCAACTGCTCATTATTTTATTGTAAATAGAATGAAGCACATTTTACAGTTGACATGATATATTTTCCCACATACCAATGTCCACCAGTTTTAGTAATTTGCTGTTTGGAGATAAATGTTGTCTGTGCATAGAATAGATCTCATTGCTTAAAACTGGTGCTTGTACTTCCTCCTGAAAACACAAACATTTTACTAAATTTATTAAATCAATGGAAAACTAGATATTTCACTATTTATCTGTAAAGGCAAATAAAGCTATCTGTGACACTTGATGGTCAAAGAGCTAGTTTATGTCACTGAAAGCAAATAAAGTCATAAATATCTTGTGTAATTTAATTGGAGAAAAGATTTATTTTTCAATTAAAACTATAACTCCTTTTTGGCTAGTGGCTTCCTCCAAATATACATGTGATCTGTATTAATATAATTTAATTTTAAACTATTATGCATTCTTAAAGAATGACTAACTATATAGCATTGTCATCTTAATGCAGCAATGTTTATGAAAACTTAATCTAAAAAGCTCCAGTTCATGTTCTCTTTCAACATAAATGCAATATATTACAGTTAGTTTTAAATAATCTAAGTTGCAAAAAATGTAAAACAGTTGAAATAATATATGCAGTAAAATTTATTATTGTAAAATGAACTAAAACAATTTTCATTCATAACAACTAACCGGAGAGCTTGGAGGAATATGGAATATGTTACACCAGCCATCAGCACTTAGAACAAACACATTGTTTTGTTTCTTGTTGCATACATCTCCAATAGTAACACAAGTTATCTGTTGGAAAAGTCACAAACCAAGTTTATTTAAATTGAGAGCAGAAGTAAAGTAAAAACTCTAAAATATATTTCAAAATAATTTGTGAGTTAGATCAAAGCTCATAATAACCTTGACAACATAAGAATAAACAAACCATTTAAAGAAGGTATCATTAAATCATTTTCCTCGCTAAAACCTTAACATCAGTATTAAGCTTATTAATGTGAGTGAAAATTTTCTATCATAACTCTCCAGTCCTTTATTAAAAGAAGCCAATCATATGAGACATGTAAATCCGTCATTATACCCACCATCCCTAGTTTTTCATGACTGGTTCTCCAAGCTGTGTGGCCATGACCTTTATAGATCAAGAGACGACCTGAGACAGTGCCTACTGCAAGCTCATTGCTCTAAAAAAAGCAACAAACGTTCTAAAACATAAGTTTTTCAAGCGGCAAAGTTTTCGACAAACAAATACCAGTTACCCATGAGTATTTTCATTAGCAAACTTTTAGTAATGATCCACATGTATGATTAAGTCACTAGTTGACAACACTAAACTTATAGTCAAGCTTACATCATCATTGTCTGCATCACCCAAAGCTATCGCTTGTTGACATAAATTCCAAGGAAGCGCCTGTTGCTGTTGATTGTCACATACTTCATCATAGAATTCTAATTCAAGTCTTTCCACAAATGAAATCGTTCTCATTGTGAATTCCACATCAACTGTAAGGATAATTAAAACCGACTCATTCCAAATAAAATGGCATACTTTAATGCTTTGATAGATTAATATTCAATAATGGTATCTGTACCACTAATTTGTATTATCAACTGCAATTCAATATATAAATTTAACTCATTTCATTCAACTAGATTTGTTGGTAATAGTATTATATAACAATGAACCTATCACAGCTGCGGCTACAGAATTTAATCCTTACATGTACATTAATTCATTAATGTATTAACACAATAAGCATTTCAGTTATGTACTGGGGAGATAGCAACAATTGGATGTATAATGAAATTTAATGATTATTCCATGCTTTAAAATTACAAAAAACACCTCTGTCGTAGTACTAGTGATGTGATAGTAAATCAAAATTTAATACTTATAATTTTACGAATGGTCAGAGTGATACTGATAGTCACAGTAACCGTTATTACTATTACTATTGGTAAATAGTAATAATAATACTAATAGTATTACTATAACTATTAATCTAATAGCAATATATTTAGTAATAGTAATACTGATAGTAATAGTGAGTGACTAATACTACTAATACTAATACTAATAGTTATAGTAATACTAATGGTAATAGCAATAGTTCCATTGATTCAGATTGTCATTACTCATAGTCATTGTGGTTGTCAGTGATACTGATAGCCGATAGGCAATGTGAAAACAAAAAGAAACAATATTTAAACAAAAGACCAATAAAGCAATACTAATAGTAATAAGAACTCAGTTACAGTGAGTGTGACACTAACAATCTGAGAGTGTCACTCACTCTCGCCCTCGGTCTCAATCTCACACTCCCAGTCTTACTCTGGACCTGGTAATACCAACATGAACATGTAATCATTAAGTTAGCAAGTAATATTTGTTAATAATTAGTTTAGCTAAAAATTAAATTTGTGTCAATTTTAAGTTTTCCTACACTGTAGTTATTAGATTTGACTCTAACATAATTTTTATCCCTTTAAGTTCGTGCTCTTAATCGCGTGACTAGTACTAGTAGTAGATTCTCTCTAATAAATAGGAAACGCTGACAAATAAAGATGTTGGAACGGCTAGATTTTTGTAGCAATAAAGAAAAGAGGAAAAGTACTCGTTCTTATTTTTTAAGGAAGATAACTCCGGCAGATAATATTATGCGCTATAACAGTGTGTATATTTTTTTTATAGTAAATTGCATTTTCGAAAAAATACATTTCTGACGCAACACATGCAATTCCAGATTTATGCATTACTTTCAGCTAAAATTCTACATTACTGAAGTTAATTTAATTGTTATATTATTATATACCTATTTAAGATCAAAATTAGCCTTACATAAGCTAGGCAACAATTTTTGAGTGAAGCAGACGCAAATGATGAAAGATTGCCAGCCTACAACTTTATGCTCATGATATAAAATTAAGTTGAATTCTAAGACCAGTTCAAGTAATTTTAAAGCAACGGTATGAAAATCACCATTGATAGAGAATGGTAGCATCAAGCGCAGGGAATAACAGTAGCAAATGTCTTAATAAAACAATTAATGCATAACAAAACCTTGTTCAATAGGGTAAGTAGATTATATATATTATAACTGATCAGAGTTTATTTGCTAACAACATTTGCTGTTTACTTATAGCTGTGAATCAGCATTATCTAATATTAATCACATAATGGGAAGCCTACAATCATCTCGCCAAAAAAGTTCTTATTACTAGCTGATTCAGATAACCTGTTAAAGAGCAGTGTGACTATATATAGACTGTTAGCATTTATCTCAACTGCAAATTTGAATATTGATTTGTTGTAGTTGCATGTTATGTCTTACTTTATAATTTACATTTGTTTATTGAATGGTTAAATAAAAAACATGATGAAATAGAAACATGCAACTTTTGCAATTATTCTACATAATTGAGCTTTTAGATATGGGCTGTGTGATTTGTGAAGTTCTAGTGGCAGAGTCTAGAGGTGAAAGATTTGAGCATCTGGCTGTAACATTTTTAGTATAATGGGAAAATAATATTATAGTTGTGACAAGATAATATTTTTCCAGCATGATGAGGGAGATAACTCTATGGTTGCGACGGGAAATTTAATGACTGAAATTATTAATAGTGAAACCTGAAAATTATCCACATGTATATTTATTAAAAAAACATATCATGCAAATATACAAGATAACAAAAAACAATAAATAATGCTTTTTAAGTAATATTACAACCATGAGATCAATCATATTACACGATAAGCTGTATTTATGTAAAAAATTAGACCAGAGCTTTCCTAATAACAAACAATAATTATAAAGTTTTTAAAAAAAATGAAGCTTCAATATGTTTATTCCAATAGAAAATAGTGAATTTTTAGCTAAAACAGAAAGTTTGCCAATAAATAAAAGATGAACAAAAATATTTTGAAAATGATAACTGATTAACTTTGAATATCAACCTCATCATTACTATCTATTATAATAGAAGTTTTAGGATTACTTTGGTTCACAACATCAACATCTTCTTCTATTTGTTGTTCCATAGCACTCTGTTTGCTGGAAGGAAAAATCCAATTAGCAACAACAAAAATGAGCACATCTCAGTGACAATCATTAATTACACAGATTATTACCTAAATAAGATTTCAAAAGTAATAAATTTTCTGATTACACAAAAAAGTTTAGTAATAACCAAGAACTTTGTTTATTCCCCCCTCCCCTTTCAAGGCTTAGCAACAAAAGGCACCAACATTATAAATAGTAAGGCTGTTGATGTATAGAGCTGAATACAACTTTAGCGTAGGCATTGATGGAGCATTTTCATGGTTATTTTAATGTTTTAGTTGTGCCAAATCAGCAAACAGCTGTGTTGAAAGCTTTGTTAATGAACATACCACCATTAAACAGAAGGAAGTTTTAAATTTAATAGTATTTGTTCTACAAGCAAAAAACAGCAACTATAATTTACAAGTACTTTATATAAATAATCAAGTATGTTGTGCTTAGACCCTTAAAAATATTGATATAAATTAGTTTAATAATTCAAACTGCTTTAGCACATAATACTTTTTTTGTAAAAATATAGTCTATTCAAAACTGATTGCCAAGTTCAAACCAACAGCAGCCTTAAATTATCTTTAGATAAATAAAGATACCTCTTATCTATGAGGAGATATTCAATTTAGTTAACATACTAATAAAGCAACTTATACAAACTAAATATATTATATGTAATTATAGAATCACGGTAGACAAGTAGCAGGTAGACATTTAGCTAATTTTAAAACACCAGTTCATTGTTTTACTAAGCCAAGCTAAAAATAGCTAATGCTGATATAAGTAAGGTATCAACATATTTTTGCTAATAACATACATATTATTTTAATATTAAAAAGAAATGTTGCAATTTAAGCTGCACATTAATGACTACAAGGTGCTGGTAGAAACTTTAGGCTTGAGCGTATGCTCCTTGAGCAATAACTGCATTGAAATGGTAAAAGAACATTAGGGCTTTTTGACTCAGCAATCTAAAGCCTTTTTCCAACAACTTATTCCATTTACAGCCAACATCCATGATATTAAGTATTAACTACTTTAACTTTGTGTAAAGTTAAGTTTTAATTGAATTAATTTATAAACTTGCTTAATAAGTTAATAAATTATTTATGTTAGTTGCAAAACAAATTATAAAAAATGTCAAACTCACATCAGCTGAACTCCTATAATCCAGCATCTTAAACTAAAGTTGATCAACACAGACTGCAGTAATAAAAAAATTATATAAGAATGTTTGAATGAATTATATTTCGAAGACCTACAGCTGCATAAGAGTTGTAGAGGCATTCTGGTCTCGTACACTGAGGGATATGTGACCCAGGTTACTTTCGTGATCATCTTCCAAAACATTAACTTCATGGGACTAAAACAAGGATAGACATGTGTAGATATAAATCCAGAGAGCCAAGTTACAAAAGGTTTTAAAAAACAACAATATTATAATTACAATTAATTTCAACAATGATCATTCCTAACTAATTTCAACAATACTCTAAACATAATTTAAAGTTGAATTTATCATTCATTAAATTATCTAACTATACTTGATTGGGTTATATTTTATACAAGTATCATTTTAAATTTCTAAAATATGTCATTTCGTAATTACTTTGTTGAAGATGCCAGCGCATTGAAGTATTTCTGTCAACAAAACGTGGAATTTATTCAATGAAATTACTGCACCAACAGTTTACATAAATACAGCAATGGAGCAATAAACAAGGAGACGCCATAACATAATATTTTGAACCATTTACACTTCATGACAAAATGTTTAAAAAATTGGCAAAAAAAATTATTGGTGAGTCGGAGTATACAGAATATTGGGTGCCGAATAAAAGCAATCAGACAATACCAGGAGCACCGTCTACCAAATCTAGCCACTCCAAAAATGAATATAAGGGTCAGTATAAAAATAATTAGCTGTCATAGAACCTAATTGAGAACTCAATAAACCTATACTGGTAGATTCAGTTTATTTACTATAGGAACTGTAATACTATTGTATTTTCATATGTGAGTTGATCACACAAACTTCACATATGAGGCTTGTTACACCAATATACTATATTTCAACAGTTCATAAAAATTGATATTACACCTGAACAGAATTTATTTTTATCGTTGATAAGTGAATTAATTAGATAAGTCAACAAGACTTTTGTCCCTACAGATGAGTTTCACACATTTGAGCTGACCTGCTGTTCAGTTGTTCAGACTTGCTTTGGCTGCACTGAGCTTTATAGATGGGAGCCGAATACCAATAAGAGTGAATTCATAGACAAGGCATTTAAGAAGCACAATAATTTGCGAGAGGTAGTAGAATTATGGTAGAGTACAATTCTTACATATTTCTTAGACTCGAGCTCTTTCTACACCCTGAATCACTAACAATCTATCTTGTAACATACTTATTGGCTTAACTTGCTTACTAGAAGCTTCAGTAGATAGGCTCTAATGCCACAACGTTAAAAAACAAGCCACAAATATTTGAAATACTCATGCAAGAAGTGCAGAAATATATTATTGAGCCTCATTATCAATACTCTCAATCAGCACTAAGATACTAATGATTCTTAAAGACAGAGCCTAGTTCTAACAATAAAGCATTGCATTTTGATAGGTCTAACCTGAGCACTAAGTTACATATTAAAAAAACACTATATTGTGGTGGCTCGTGGAGCTACCAGCAACACAATACGCAAGGTTGCGTATTGACCCGGAACAATGTATTAGCCAATTAGCTAAGCTGTTTGATAAGTAATAGTAGCCGCTTCGCGCTACTAGCTCAGTTGAGGATAGTGCTGTAAACTAAATAGACGTGCGTATCATTACTGTTGTACATTGGATTTTTATTATGTATTCTTGTATTAAATATAACGATATCTACTCGACTTAACTGGTGAAGTTTCTCTAGTGTTAAATAGACTCTCTTGGTGGCACATCAACCCTAAATCTGAAAACTATAACAGTGGTGGCAGCAGTGGGATAGTGTATATCAAAGATGGAGACTGAAAATGCTAGAATGCAACCACCCCCAGTAGAAGGTGAGCGTAGAAATGCTGTTAATCCTGTGAATCGTGAAGGAGAAGAAGCTTATAGACATTGCTTGAAAGCTCCCACCTTTACTGGGTCGGAAGATGTCGAACAATTTATACAAGAATTTAGAGAGGTAATGGAAGTTGCTCAATGGCCGCATAGAGTGGCCCTTATCAAATTGCGGAGGGCGGTGACGGAGCAAGCCAAGCCGTACGGAGTGGGAACGGACGTAGACGGCATACTGGCTGCGCTGCGGGCCCGTTTTGGCACCTCCGTCATAGACGCCAGGACCAAGCTGGAGAGATTGTGCCGCACCCCGCGGACCTCGCTGCAAGAACATGCCGCGACAGTGAAGAAGCTGGCGCAGATTGCATATAGCGATCTGCCAGCACAACACCAAGAGCGTTACACCTATGACGCCTTTGTCCAGTCCCTAAACGACCTGGGCCTAGACCATCACCTACGAGCTAAAGGGATAACCAGAATAGAGGATGCCCTGAAGGCTGGAGAAGCTTACCTGTTGGCCACCCAAATGCATCGAGCACAACGGAACCCACCAGTAGTTGGAGTCAGCGCTGCTCGGGCTACGACAGGTTCCGAAGCCCTCCCGCTGGAAGCCGAAGTGGACCGTATGGTAGAGATGCTGGGACAATTGGTGACCATTCTGGCCGGTGCTGGCCCCGGGCAGGCCTTGCGGATGCCCCCAACACCTGTGGGGCAAGGCTGGAGTAGCGCTGATCAGGACCAGGGACAGAAAGGACGACCCCAATACCAGGGGGCGTTAAACTGTCACGGCCCGCGGACACTCTCCCTCCCCGCGGGCCGCAACTAAAGGAGTATGGTGGAACACGCCGTCGTCTGTCCGTACGGACACGGCGGAACATTCTACCCGAGTGGCAGGTACCACGCAGGACTAGTAGGCCCGCACAACGGCCCAGTACCTTTTCCCTGCCACTCGCTAACCGGTTTCACCGGTTACCTCGGGAGGAGGAGCCCGCCACTGAAATGGAGCCAGAAGGCCCAGTGGAGAGGCCCAAACCCCGCCGGCACCAACCTCGCCGCCGGAAGCCCCGTAAACCACGGGTGGAACCCCCGCCGTCCTGTCAAACCAGGACAGCACATGCGGGGGGGGTGAAAGTACAACCACATGGAGAGAGCTATTTCCTACCCGGAAAGGTGGCCGGCAACGCCGTCACTTTCCTGCTCGACTCCGGTTGTACTACCAACCTTCTCAGCCGTAGAGTCTTTGAGGCACTGCCCCGCCGGGACAGGGATAGAGTACGACCGTATACTGGAGAACATGGCACCCTGGCAGACGGGTCATGTATCCCCTTTTATGGTATTATCGAGCTCCCTGGGCGTGTCCGAGATCAGGCTGTACAGGAGACCTTTATCATAGGTCAACTGGAGGAAGATGCTATCCTCGGCATGCCCTTCTTGAAGCAACACCAGTGCCGAATAGATTTTAGTAAGTCGGTGGTGCTGATGGGCGGGCGAGAACTCGCCTGTGTGGATAAGTTTGGGCGTCCTCTGGTGGGCGGTGTTCAGGTAGTTCGGAACTGCACCGTACCCGGACGCTCCAGAGCTACTATCCACTGCCGAGTGAACAGCAACCGGATAGCCAGGCTCGGGGTCGTTGAAAGCGCGCACGAAAAGATCCAACTCGCCAGTAGTTTAAACCGACTAACTGAGCGAGGGGAGGTCTTAGTGCAGTGCGTCAACCCCTTTACCGAGCCCATTGAGCTCCCAGCTGGGTCAATGCTGGGCCGGTTCCATTCCGTCCAGGAAGAGGACGTGGGCCCGTCGCTGGGTGACGCGACGGAGGCACCCTCTCGACACCCTATTCAGGGACGAGGGGCAGTCCCGACACATCTCCGGGAGTTATACGAAACAGCCAGTGGCGGCTGCGCGAGTAACAGAGAACGCCAAGCTATGGCCAAGTTACTACGCGACTACGGTGATGTGTTCAGCAGCGGGGAGAATGACGTGGGACTGACTGGAATTGTCAGACACGAAATACCGCTGACTGCAGGGACAGTCCCTGTCCGGCAGCCCACGCGCAGGCTGGGGCCGGAGAAAGAGAAGGAGCTTAGCCGACAAGTACGGGATCTTCTGGACCGGGGACTGATAGAGCCCGCCCATAGTGCGTGGAGCTCGCCAGTCGTACTGGTCCGGAAGAAAGACGGCAGTTGGCGGTTCTGTGTGGACTATCGCAAACTCAATAGCGTAACCATACAGGACGCCTACCCTCTACCTCGTATTGACGAGTCATTGGACGCCCTAGCCGGCAGCAAGTACTTCAGTACGTTAGACTTGCTAAGCGGCTATTGGCAGGTTCCTCTGAGTCCCGACGCCCAGGAGAAAGCGGCGTTTATCACACGGGACGGTTTGTGGAAGTGGAAGGTGCTGCCCTTCGGGTTAACCTCCGCCCCAGCCACCTTCCAGAGGCTGATGGAACAAGTCCTTAGCGGACTCCATTGGAAGACACTGCTGGTCTACCTCGATGACGTCATCGTAATCTCTCCAGACTTCGAGACACATGTCAGTCGTCTACAGGAGGTTTTCGAGAGACTCCGAGGTGCCGGTCTTAAGCTCAAACCTTCCAAGTGCGCTCTATTGCAGCCGGAGGTCAAGTACCTGGGGCACGTTGTCGGTCGAAACGGCGTGGCAACGGATCCCGAAAAGGTACGGGCAGTAGAAGACTGGGTCACCCCCCCAAGACTTGACCGGACTCCGGGCTTTCTTGGGGCTGGTAGGGTATTACAGGCAATACATACCAGACTTTGCGGGCATAGCCCAGCCGTTAAACCGGCTTACCGCAAAGGGAGTGACGTGGCAGTGGACTCCAGTCGAACAAGAAGCGTTCGACCGCCTCAAGGGCTGCCTCCTAACGGCGCCCATCTTGGCCTACCCAGACCCCACTCTGGAGTACATCCTAGACACAGACGCCAGTGACCAGAATGTTGGCGCTGTGCTGTCGCAAGTGCAGGAAGGCCGAGAAGTAGTAGTAGCCTACTACAGCAAGTCTCTCTCTCCCGCTGAACGAAATTACTGCACTACCCGCAAGGAGCTGCTGGCAGTAATCAAGTCAGTGAAGCACTTCAGACCATACCTATATGGCAGGAAGTTCCGGCTGCGTACGGATCATGCCTCGCTGATCTGGTTGTGCAGGAGAGCAGAGCCCTCCAGTCAGGTCGCCCGGTGGCTCGAAATCCTAGCTGAATTCTCGTACCGGATCGAACACCGACCGGGCAAGAGACACAGCAATGCGGATGGGTTGAGTCGCCGACCTGACGGAGGTTGCAAACAGTGTCTCAACATCGAGAGGAGGGATGGAGGTCCCCCACGATGCGAGTTGGAGACGCTGGCTCATCACGGAGCACCGTTTGACTGGGATCAAGGTCAACTCAGGCAAAGAGTTGACGAGTCCCCGGAGGATGTACAAAACCTCCGCGCCAACCCTGTACTGGCCGGTAATGTTCGAGAGCTGAAGAAGCTCCAAGAAGAGCTGCCGGGAGTCGTGGCAGACATCTACCGGGCCAAAAGGGAAGGGCGACGACCCAGCGAGGAACGCATACGACAGGGATGCGCCGAGTTCCGGCTATACTGTCAGCGTTGGGACTCGCTGCGGATCGGGCAGGATGGGTTGCTAACCATCTCTCTAGCTGCCAGCGGCAGACACCCGGAAAGGAAGAGGGTAGTCTGCCCCACAGCCATCCGCCGTGAGTTGATTTGGGATACTCACAAGCAGGCCCACGCAGGGGTCAAGCGAGTGATATCCAAATTACGACTCCGGTGGTATTGGCCGCAGATGGAGCGTGACGTCCGGCTCAGAGTCAAACAGTGTGAGATCTGCCAGGCCAGTAAGCATAGCCGCCCCCCTGGTGAAGCAGGACGGCGGAGGCTATATGCTGGTAGGCCCTGGCAAGTGGTCGCTGTAGACCTGGTCGGACCCATGCCCCTGACCCCCAGAGGCAATAATTGGATCCTAGTACTAACCGACCACTTTACTAGGTGGGCGGATGCTCTGGCTATCCCAGATGCATCAGCCCCAACAGTGGCCAGGGCACTAGACCAACATGTATTCTGTTATTTTGGGCTTCCCGAACAGATACACTCTGATCAAGGCGCTCAATTCCAGTCTCAACTGATGAGCGACCTTTGCCACCTCTGGGGAGTAAATCAGAGCAGGACCACCCCCTACCACCCTCAAGGTAACGGGGTGGTGGAGCGCAACAACCGGATGCTAGGTGATGCGCTCCGGAGTCTCCTCCTTGGACGAGGTCAAGAGGAATGGGATATGGTGTTGCCGCAAGTCATGCGTGCATACCGTAGCACCCCACACACCAGTACTGGTGAGACCCCAAACCTCTTGATGCTCGGGAGAGAGACTCGTGTCCCTGACCATCTCACCTATCACGTTCCGGAGCAAGATAACTCAGTCCATGAGTATGCCAGTGAACTAGTGGAACGGATGAAGGCCGCACACGAGATACTGCGTCAACAGCAGTGGAAGGTGCGGCACGAAGATTCCGATGAACCACCCCTCTATCAAAGAGGAGATAAGGTGTGGATGGTCAATTACCGTAGGCGCCGCGGACAGGCTGATAAGCTGAAGCCTAAGTTCGTAGGCCCCTACGTGGTCGTCGAGGCTATGCCCAATCATACGTACAAGATTGAGCGCTCAGGACAGGTGTCTATCCAGAATGAGTCTCGCTTGAAACCGTATTGGGCTAGCCCTGACGGAGTGGGAGAAGCCCCCCCGTTGTTAGAGCCCAGGAGGCAGACAACGACGCGCGGGCGACGGCGGCATGGACCTGAATACGAAGTGGTCATACCGCGGGAGGAAAACTTGGTGAGAGAGGAGCGGCAGCTTTTGCCAACAGAAGTGTGTCCGCCACCGCCAAGTCTAATTCCATCACTTCCAGAAACCGAGCCGGTTCCGGAAGTGCAAACCCCCACGGAGGGAGGGGCTCCATCCGGAGAACAAGAAGAGGTGACCACTAACGGTGAAGTAGAGACGCCATTAGAGGCCCCTACTAACGAACCGGCAAGCGTGTCACCCCCCCTAGAAAGGGGACAGCGTACGAGGAAGCCCCCACCGTATTTGAAAGACTTCATATGTGACTGCATTAGAAGCGGCGCACATGAAAGTCTAGGGGAAAACCGTACGATAAAATGTTGGAGTTGTGAACCCCACGCAAATATCAACTTTTGCGAGGGCGGAATAGTGGGAGGAATTAATGCGCGTAAAGCAAATAGTTCCGACCTCGTGCCTCAGAAACGATGCTCAGCCTTTTCTTATGCTGACATCGCCAAAGGCAGACGTATCTCACAACCAGCTCCAACCTTACCAAGAACGTTGAGTATGGACATTAATACCGAGTTCCCAGGTAAGCCAGTATAAGTCTTGTATTCCTATTCATGGAAACGGGCTCGATGCCAGTAGATTCTGAACTAATTCAGCAGATTGAATCAGAATTACTGGGAACCACGTTTCATGTGAATGACGATGAAGACACTGTAATGGCCGATGGTCTGTTAGACCTGGAGCTAGACACTGTTCTTGGTCAGTCCACACATGATTCATCAGTTCCTCGAGTGCATTCCAAAAGCAGTGACTCTCAGGCTAGCAACGGTCGACAGTCACTAGAATTAGGTTGTAAAGATCCACCGCGATCTAACACTAATTCTACTTTTGTAGGCACACTCGCGCCCGTCTCTCCGGGCATGCCTTCTCTAGAGATGGCGTGGGACTCAGAGCCGGCCCCAACAACTTCTACCACCAGGAAACTGCCACCCCAGTTGGAAGCAACCTCCAACTGGATTACCCCTGCCACAGAGAGAGAGATCAGGACCCATCAAGGAGGTGAGGGTAATCGTGAATGCAACCTCTGCCAGCAGCGATTCACGACCCACCGCAGACTAAAAGTACACTTGCCGCAACACTACATCACCACTTTCTGCCCTTGCGGAGAATATAGCTACAATCGTGATTACCTGTTGCGGCACCAACGTACTATGCAGTGTTATCAAGGGCATGTCTATGAAGTAGACGAATCATCCTATCCTGCCTTTCTCAACGCCATCAAACCACTCATCACTGACTCAGCTCGGCTATCTCGCCTGGAGCAAGGCTTCCCTTCCCCGCGACCCATCATCTCTAAAGCCGCAGATAAACCTACACAGTCTACTAACTCTCCACCTCACAGTCCTATACGCATGCCGCATACCTTTCCTCGTGTCGTACTACAGAGAGTAGACACAAATGCGTATACACTCCCTCCTCCCCTTCCATCCTCAGAGCGGAAAAGACACAGGCAGCCAACTTCCTCTCGCTCGTCCCCCTGGGCCCGTAACCTACGTGAGGTAGAAGCTAGGGCGCATGACTTGGAGCAAGAAGTGTACAGGCTGGCCCCACGGGTACAGGCAGCATCCAGTGAACTCAAATACTTACAGGAGTCTATTAAACGCATGAAGCGTGCGGCCCGCAGTTAACTCGAGTCTACCTACTACTCCCTACTACTCATTCCCCTACCTCTCTGTGGCATTCCCTACCGTAATGGTGGCACGTACTCTACATGTAGATAGGATCTTCTCTTGCTTATTACTTAGTGCACGTTATATATACCTGTATATTTTTACCAGTTGTTGTTCTTTTTTTTTGTATATACTTTTATACTGTTCTCTTACCCCCCACAACGAAGTATACGTTTTTTTATGTGAATCTTATTTTATCAGAAAGTGGGCTTTCTGCTGGAGGGGGCAGTGTGGTGGCTCGTGGAGCTACCAGCAACACAATACGCAAGGTTGCGTATTGACCCGGAACAATGTATTAGCCAATTAGCTAAGCTGTTTGATAAGTAATAGTAGCCGCTTCGCGCTACTAGCTCAGTTGAGGATAGTGCTGTAAACTAAATAGACGTGCGTATCATTACTGTTGTACATTGGATTTTTATTATGTATTCTTGTATTAAATATAACGATATCTACTCGACTTAACTGGTGAAGTTTCTCTAGTGTTAAATAGACTCTCTTGGTGGCACATCAACCCTAAATCTGAAAACTATAACAATATGTCATATTTAATATATCATGTTTTCATCAATGCAATGAGATGAATTAAAACAATCTCAACAAACATTTTTATATAATTAGTTTAGTAGAAATAAATTATAAAGAGTACCAACAGTTTTTAGCAATATTATAAATGTAAGGAGAACTTTTTTAAAACCTCATTTTTGTTAATCAAACTTAGATAAAAAGTTAGAACCGAATCAAAGCAGGTGAGTGTTTGAGCAAGCACAATAACTGTCATTGAAGGGTCACCATGTGCCGCCCTTATCTTTGAACAGAGAGATGTGTGAGTTGGCCAACAAAATAGCAATAAAATACGCTCGAAAGCATAAAACAAATGACAAGCCGAGTAGTGAAGAAAACAGCAGGCTACGATTGGACGGAACAATATGTGCAGAGAGTTTATTATACCAAGAGGGTAAACCTGGTACAAACATTATTTCAGGTAAAATACATTTAAACACCATACAAAAATTTGAGCAGAACTTGAATGCAATTTGTAAATTAGTCAAATGTAAGCAATTTGCCAGCTTATAATTATTAAACACACTTTATAAAATTCAAACTATGTAAACTTTACAATAGATTGTTCTCCTGTGGTTGTTTAATTAGGTGATTCTACAGTACAACTGGCCTACGATAGCGGTCTTTCTTACACATATAAAGAAAAGTATGATAGCAACTATGGTAAGCTGCGATGTTATGTAAACCAAATAAATAATACATAAAATAGAGCTTGAAGCAACTACACTTGTTTGATTGTTCAAATCATGCAATGTTGCATTTCTCTACTTTAGATAAATTTTTCAACATTATATGGAAGAATGCTAGAGCGGTGGGAATAGGAAGAGCAAATGTTATCACACGCAGCTGGAAGACAGCTATAACCAAAAGGTTGTGGAGAATAGAACGATCATACGTGGTTTTTCTCTACTCGCCAATTTGCGAAGTTAAAACCAGTCATGAACTGAACACTAACATTCAGCCATACCAATCGCGTCACCCAACTAATGAGAGTGACTTACCAGCTACAAAAAAGACAAAATCAGGCCAAAATCTGAATCGAGAAGCAACTCTCTCAGTTCAAAATCTTGTTGGCAATCGGTCAACAAAGGAATTCAATTCAAGAAAATCACTACAAATGGAAACTATGCCTACGATGATTACCAGCCCAGAAGTTACAGAGAAATCGAGAAAATCACTCAATAAATCTAAAGAATCTGAGCTATCGAATATACAGAAGCAGAGCAGAGAGATAATTCTAAGCCCATTCACACCAAGTGCAGGCTCACTAATTAACTCAAACATTTCTCAGCTGCAGATGAATAGTTTATGCCCGTCACAGAGCTCAGTAACGCCCCACTCAAATGTCCCTCGCTCTATTCCTCTTCGAGTAAAACGATCAAAACACAAAAATATCTCTCAATATAAAGACATTCAATCTGACAAAACCCAACCAGTAGTCCCTGCTAGTGCAAATACACCAAGTACGGCTTCTTTGGCCGCATCTAATGTCTCTCAACTGTATCCAAGAAATACACACTTGTCACAAAGCTCAATAACACCGCAATCAAATATACCACCATCTATCCGAGTGAGACATCGTAAAGTCATGCATGCAGAAAGGCAATCTGACAGAGCCCTGCCCAGAACTGCACAGCCTAGTCCATACTCACCGAGTGCAACTCATTCAAACATGTCCCCTATTGCAATAAAAGCTACAGAAAATTCCCAGAGCTCTATAACACCTCAACATAATGCACCAGTCTCGCTAATATTCACCAACTCAAAACAAAAAAAAGTATCGCCTTACAGCGACAAATATCTTGAGATGAAGCTATCCAAAGACAATACAAGATACAGAGTAAAGTGCAAGAGCAAACCAGCCAGTTTATCTACCGGCGGTACCGGTCACAAAATAGACTCAGAACCACTTGGTCACTACTCAAATGTGACGCATAACAAAACATTATTCCATATAGAAGAAAAAAGGAAACATCGGAAAAAGTAGTTTAATGCAAATTCCGATACATATCCCATAAGGCTAACTGCAAAATCATGTGTTCTCTATAGATTACACAGACATACCCAATCTAATATATTATAGGGAAACAACATGAAAACTAGTTAATACTGTTTTAAAACATATAAAATTTAATTAAATTGAAAATTGTCTAAAACAATAAATTTGATTTTGTATGATGTTGTTAGACTAAGCCTTTTTGATCAACTGCTTGCAAACAGAAATAGTATTCAACTCTGCATTTTTTTTGACCTCAAACAAAATATAAAATTTTTTTTTCAAAAGCCCTTTATTACTACACTAACAGTAAATATAACACTATGCACCAATGTATTCATCATATACAAAGTACATAGGGTTAGAGACAGTATTACTATCACTGTAATGGCAGTTGAATAGAAATTTGAAATTTAGTCAGCCGTTGCGCAGGTATAAGTGCTTTAATCCACAATCATTTTCATCGTAAGCTAAAATATTCCAGAACTACTTCCAACCAATACACACCTCTCCAACAGCCCCGCACAAAACATCCGGTAGAGCATCCATTTCTAGTGTTACCACTCGACCTGACGTAAGGGAGGTCACCATATCTGTTAACAATAAATATAATATAATATATATATACACATTATTATTATTATAGTATTATTATGTCAACAATAACACAATAAATATAATATATATAAAGTAAGATTACCTAGTAAATATGCTGCCGACAGCCACTGTCAATACCAAACCAAGTAAATAGACATGCAGCTGACACAACCAAAACAATTAAACATAAAAGGCAGAGAGTTTAAATGGCAGCTGAATAAACTTGTTATAAAAGAGCTTAAATAGTAAACAAGATCAGTAGGTAACTTTTTATACGAAAAACTACACATGAATGATTATAGAAAATTACAATATAGGAAAGATTTAAACACAGTAAGTGAAAAGCCAAGATGCACACTTATACCCCCCACCCCCATAAAATTACAACATAATAAAGGTAACAGCTATATACTTCTCCCCATAAGACATGAACGTGTAACTGTACCAGACTCTTGCTGCTCTGAGTGGTGTTGGTGCGGACTGCTGCCAGACAAATGACCGTCTGAGGACAGATTGTAGAGTATTTGCACAGCAGCATCCTCGGACATAGATGTATCAGGCTCAAAGGATTCGCTTTCTGGCATTCTACAAACAAATGGTATTTAATATAATAAGAAGAATATTCTTATATATAAGAACATTAATATATTCTTATTCTTAGGAATATTCTCCAAGAATATTCCTAAGAATAAATAATAAACATGGAGAATACATGCTAACACATAGACCTTCTAATTAACAATATACAGTTATCTAAATACACAAGCGAACAATTTTTTCATCTTGAACAAAATGAAATAGCTGACAATTTCTTAATACAGCAGCAAACCTATTCAATGTAGATTCTTCCATTGCGGACTTTTTATTCAGCTCATTGGTATTGTCATCTTCACTTAGACTAGACCTATCAGAGGGACCCACTTCCATTACCACCACTCTATGGCCCTTGACTTGCTGGACTATCCTCCGCATTACCAGGTTACCACCATCTGGCAAACCATCAAGTCTCTGTGTCATTGTGTCTTCCTCATCCGCATACCTTTAATGTATCAAACAAAAATATACTATGGTATACAACCAACCAGTGTATATCTGTAGAAACTAGAAATATCCTTTATTTTTATACATATAATGAATTACCTGCGATTCATAATTATAAAATAACCCATAAACAAATCAATTTAGCTTAGATGAAGTTCTACAGTTTAAAACAAGGTTTTCGTTAGAGTAAGAGTATGTTGAAGTGGAATGTCTACGTTGGGGTTAGTGTGTGCGGGAGTTGCCCATACTTTATATTTACCCAACAGTAGAAGCAAGTTATGCACAACTATAAGAATTATAAACTTTTGGTTTCAGCATTTGCTTTCACAGCTCAGTTACAGCTATTGCCGCTTTGCTGATGCTAACAATTTGTCACAGGAAAAGATATAATAATTCAGAAAATAATTTAGCAAATTTTAAATAACAGTAAAATATATTTTACGAAGACTTATTCATTGATGACTGTTAATTTAGCAAATTTATCAAGTGTTTTGTCTCTAAAATAAGACAACTCCAAAATATTTTGAGAATAGTCGCTTATTTACAAAAACTTAATTAAAGTTATTATTAGTTACATGAAATAGCTAACTTTTTGGAATAAATTCAGTTTTGTCAGGTGCATAGTTACTCTTCTTCCCCCCCCCCCTCCCAGAAAATCAGAGTCCTAAATATATGGGTGTATAACACATTTACTAAACAATAACAGGCTTGGCTCTTTTACAAGGGCTGACTCATAGTTAGAAATTTGTTTACAGGACCACTCAGGGGTCGAGCTAGTACACGGCACAGTTATAAATTAGAATAAGAAAAGCACAGAAAGAATGTCGACAAACCGCTTTGAAGAAGAAGACGCAGAAGACGATAAAACTGATATTGGTAAATCAAATGAGTTCATAGAATTGATCTCTTCTGAAATTTCTTCATTGACATCTTCACCAATATCATCGATGTCTTCTATATCTTTCAAAATGTTAACGAGTGATGATAGGACAGTGTTACCCGCATGCAGTTCTTGATGCTTTAACTGGTTTGCTAAAATAATTGAAATAACGCTAGTATTAGTTTGAATAACAGTATAATCAAAATGTATTTAAATAAACAGCTTATTGTTTATAGGTTTCGTTAATTTGAAGTAAGACTAATAGCATACATTGCAATGCAAATTTTTTTCCACATGTGCATTCAAAATTTTTCTCCTGTGGGTAAAATTCTTCTAGTCGATGGAAGAACATCTTGTGACGACGCAATAGAGATTTAAATCGGAAAGCTCCATCGCAATTGCTCTCTGTACACTGTATAAGACCAGAAAATGCAGCATAATAACAATTGATACCATCATATGAATAACACTCATATCCTAATAGCAACTTACACACACAACACTCGAAGTATTTCAGTCCAAACTCTTGTGAGAACATTATGTGGTCAAAATAATTCTGAAAGCTTAAGAATTTCTTAAATCAATTTCAACTTTTGTGCATTATAAATATAAGGTTCATGTCTTTATAAAATAACACAGCAAAATTGGTTAATGAATACATTATCAACATATAAATAATACTGGAAATGTATTATTCCACAATTTTAACCTTTCACATCAAGAAGCCAATTTTGTAAACTACTAAATTCCTAAATCTTGAAATTTTTAAATGCATAAAAAATGCTACAACTTTTGTGTAAATTAAACAGGAAATAACAATAGTTTTAGACTAGCAAACTGTTAATAAAACGCATGAGCAAGCTGTACCTACCTTATATGGCCTGTACTGGGCATGCTGTGACAGCAAATGTTCTCCCAGCTTCCGGTCCACAAGAGTGGCAAATGCACAAAGTGCTAAAGTATAAATAAAACCTGTGATACAATGTAAAAATGGAAAATCAGTTTACCATAAAGCGATAGGCTATGACAAACCAGCTATACAGTTATTGCCACCATAGCTGCATAAAATCTTCAGTCTAGTGAAAGTGAGTTGAATTCATCAGTCTTACTGCATCTGTAAATTCTCTCTCCGTCGTGACTTCTAACATGCAGCTTATACTCATATCTATTTGGTAATTCCATTTGACATTTTCTACACACTAAGGGTGCTTTCTCCGGGCTATGCAGTTTCAGCATATGTATCCGCAGATCGGTTTTACGTCCACATGTGGCTGGGCAGAGCTGGCACGCAAATACTGGTTTACTACCCATATGAATTCTCTTGTGAGCCTAAACATGTAGAGAATAATTTCACAGCAAGTAGCAACTCGCAAAGAAGCATGTTTTAATATTCCTTGAATTGGTGCATCCAGCATAACATAAAGGTAAACTCAAAATAACGCTCTTTAAATATATTTGATTTATTTTTACAAAAAAAAATAGGTTGTATTATAACCTTTAAGCTGTTACTTTGTGTAAACTTCAATGGACAAATGTCACAAGCGTAGGGTTTCTCCCCTGTGTGAGTTCTTATGTGCCGCTTTAGTTTATAGGAATCAGGGCTGGCATAGTCACACTGCGAACACTGGTATGGCTTTTCACCTGATATTAAGAACAATGTGATCATAGTTCAATTTGCACCATCATATTAATAAATCTGCTTTAAAGTGAAAATCATTTTTCAGATAGTTGAACTCCTTTTTGCACGCACCGGTATGTGTTCGAATGTGTCTTTTCATTTTACTCAGTTCCACTGAAGCATAGTCACAATGTGGACATTTGTGTGGCTTCTCGAACGTGTGTTTGTATCTAACGTGACGAATCAACTCCCCAGATGTAGTGAATGCGGAATCACAGCACTTGCACTTGTGAGGTCTTCTCCCTTTATCAGACAAATCATACAATTTATTTCTCACACAAAACGCTTTCAAAGGTTAGGTGAGAGGAATATACACAACAAATAAGCTTGAGGTTTATCCCTCTTACCCTACATAGTGGTATATGTGCTAGTGCTGGGTTATGTTATGAAGCAGTTTAAATCCCACCAACAATGACAACTAAACTTATGCTTGCAACTCTTTCCAGTTTTTCTCAATTTTATTACACCCTAACCAATTACTGTATTATACTAATATGAAGCTGTCTCCCCCCCCCCTGGCTCAGCACCAAGATTAGCCAACAACAACATAATCACAGGTGATATAGCATTGAAAATGATCAATTTCTAGTTGATCATTGTCCCAGAACTGATATGCATTTCAAAAACACATTTTACATTGAATTATGACCAAAAAAATTTAAAAAGGCACTGTTTAAGTATTTTCATACTATCATTATCTTATACAACATATTTTCATACCTATACTTATATAACATATATCTATAGGAAATGTGTATTTTCTTTATAATTTATGGCATATAGCTTACTGTATAAATTCTGCGGTGCTCAAGCCATCATGTCAGATAAATTAACTAAAGTGTTTGATAGTGATACAGAAAAATGCCCGGTGTTCGGATATCCTCAAAAGCCACAACCAAAATTAGCAAAATTTATATTATAACACATTGTGCAGCCGACAACATAGTACATTACCAGAAAGACACTCCTAAATTATTTTCAAATATGTAATGGACGCCCCTCAGTTATCAGTGCAAGCAGCGAGTACTCTAAGACTACCTGAGATCAGAGTGAGTAAACTCTATTATACACACATCTAGTACACACAGCGAGAAGCTAGATTTTATAATGTAAATAACCCATACCTGAGTGAGTGTTGATATGATTGTTCAGACTAGCCATCGTCTTGAATGCACTACCACAGACTTGACATTTGTGGGGTCGGTCTTCAGAGTGGGTCTTTATATGCTTATGTAACAAGTGGCGGTGCGTAGTCTTATAATTGCACAAACTACATATGCCTTTCTCCGTGTCCTCGGGCTACAAAAAATCCTTGAATGAAAATCATCAACAAATACATATAGTCAAAAATGACAACAGTAATTTAGCAGAAATGATGTTATTATAACTTTATGGTTATAAAGTAATGATTGTTACCTTCTGAGCTACAGAATATGGTGTAGATGTGGTTTGAGAGGTTTTTTGTTCAGTTATACTAAGAACATTTGCACCGGTTGTTGTTGGGCTGCCGTCTACATTAGTAGAGAGTAGCAAGATGTAGTTGGTCTAAAAGAACAAAATAAATCTTGTAAATAGGATTTTCCATGGTCTGCATGTTCACTTGCAAAAAATTAGTAGCTAAGGCTGGTTTAGTTCATCTAAACTATATGATGGACTATCTAGCTAGTGCCGCTTCTATGTCGATCTTCATTTCTTTTCAGGACCTTTCCAGATGTAAATTATTGTATAATGATTACTGTAAAATCAAGTGAACATAAATGAATGAACTATGTTAATAAATGTTATAATACATTGACAAAATATTTACGTCGCATGAAGATATTTTAGCCGAATACTCACATTAGTGGGTGTTTTCTTGTTATCATTGACTAATGTAACTGTAACGGTGTGATAATTTTGGCTGTCGGGAGAATTCAGCTTCATAGACGAGGTGGGAATTACCTGAGTCTTGATAGCACTTGTAGAAGGAACTGACGCAGGCACAGTACTTGATTCTAGTTTCCTTTGGCTACACTGATCATGTGACTCATCTGCTCTTTGTTCTAATTTATATATTTAATAAAATAAACTTAAGGCAAGTAGTACCTAAATGTGATTATTCATTTTGAACTGAATCAGCTTATGTTGTTTTCCTTTCAGCTATTATTAGTCATTGCCGTGATTTAAAGCAATGATTATAAGTTTTATTTTTACGGTTGGCGTCTGTTCAATATATAGAAATTTGTAACAAGTCAGCTGCGCTTGGCTTATAGATAGCATTTGGTGTAGAAAGCTAAAAGCATTTGAATTCGATAGGGCAGTGTTGTATTAGAGATTACATTACAGTTTGACTCTTACTAAAGACTCTTAGTTTAAATCAGTGACAGTATAAACAGTGTGGAATTAATTCACATATTCCAAAATTTAAAGGCTCTACACTCTCAGCATGTAACTACATTAATTCTATTTGAAAGAGGGGGACTTATTAAAATAAAACTAAAAATAAATACTCAAAATAATTTACCTAGCAGTGTGTCAGCAAGCCCAGCTGGTAACACCAGCTGATGTGGCTTCTGTGGGCTAGTTGCCAAGAGGGATGTGAGGGGAACAGTAGTAACATCTTCCAGATCTTGAGATTGTGTAACTAAAGCACAACGGTTAGTTAAATTGTGGGCATATTAACATCATAACAGCTATTCAACACAAGGTATGTTCTAAGGGCCACAAATAGATTTATTCAACATTTGAGCAACAATATGTAGGCATAGACAAAAAGTAGAATTTTCAAGACCACACTAAAAGAATAAAATTATCCAACTAATGATTTTTAAAAAAATTGAAATTACATCAAAGGTACTATCATGCATATAATGTACTTAAAGTGATGACGATATACTAGACATTATTTCTTCAATATCACCTTGTCATACCTGTAATGTATGTCAAAGGGTGTCGATTGGCAGTTGCCAGGTAAACATCACCATCTTCACACATTCCATCAACTTGTAAAAGCTGTCCATCTTGTTGTAGCATGGCATTGATTTGTGTAGTGTGTGTCTCATCATCAACTGCAATTGCTGTAACAAATTGTGACATTCAGAACTACATAAAATATTACACATATACAAATCTAAACACTATTCAACAGAACCCAGACCTATTCTATTCAATCTAGACTGAAACTTATTTGAAGTAATGTAAATAATTTGGTAAACCATTTTCTAAATGCAAAATTTCATTATTGATTAATGATCGTGATCCATGATGCAAGTACTTTCCAAATACAAGTACTTACATGTGCATTCAAACGCCGGCTCATGTCCTCCATGTATTTCTTCTCTGTTTTCAGGATATCCTGCGGTGCCAATGAAATTTTGCATGTTCAGAGTAGTTGTGCTTGCATTCGTATTTAGAACCTGCAACTTCTCATTCTCCAAATCATCAATGACAGTATTTTCAGCCACATTTACTTGGTCATCTATTAACTTTGTTTCATTCATAATCTCCATATCTAATAGCATATTACATATATATAATAGAATAACACAAATTTGGTAATCAGTAAGAATTAACAATAATTATATCTACTCATAACCCTTTGAGAATTGTGAAAAATGGAGAGCGTTGCCAGTAACTTTTGATAACCCAAAATATCTTGCATCATTAAAAACTTAACATCAAGAAAATACATTTTACAACATAAGCAAAACTACTTAAAAAGTTAAAACCATTAATTATTATGGTGACATTCATACTCCCCCACAATATTCATTAGAAAAGTATTTTTATCATGTCTTGAAATCTATTTTTATAATGCAAATTTACATTAAGTAGAGTACATCTCAAAATTTTTAGTAATACAGATAGGTGGTCGGAATAAGATCTATACAACAACAATCAAAATTCTCTTCAAAAGTAAATGCATTTTGGAAAAATTTAAAACTGTGATTAATAATGGAAGTAACAGCATGTATAGCAATTCTTAGTTAAATGAACTGCCAAACCCTTATTGCAGTACTTCACAATAAATTGTTTTGACCAAAATAGAGTAGCCTATTTGATTGACATAAATACTGTGTGTGACCTATTTCTCCTGATAACAATCATCTGATGATTGATTTCGACATTGGCCCGGGTTTGCTAATTGCTCAGTGTTATAAGTATAACTACAAAACTATAAGTTATGCACATTTGTGTCTTGTACTGTAAAACAAAGCATAACTTTTAGTCTAACTAGTGTATACATAACACTTATACTAATAGTTATAGAGTAATGCTCATAATAGTATGACTATTAGTATTAGTTTTATTATAAGTATCCGTAATAATAATATTGGGTCTAAGACTTATGGTAATATTATTATTAATAGTATCTTTAATAAAATATTATTGAATTTAATATCTATAATATTAATTAAATTCAATTTTAATCAAATTCAATAGCAATATTCACATTGTTATTGAATTTGATATATTATATAGAATGATGAGCATTTGAAGCTAAGCCTCAGCTTGAGCCTAAGGCTACTACTAATACTAATAGTAATAGTAATAATAACAATAAATATTAATCACGATGACAATTACAATCACTGTCACTGTGACTGTAACACTAACAGTATCAGTATGAGTATAGGTAAGTGTTAGACTTATCACTTAGAGTTAGTGTAAGACTAAGTGAGTACTAAGTCTAATAGCAATAGTAACACTAACAGCATCAGTATGAGTATAGTTACACTAACTAGTAACTAGACAATTGTGATAATAAATAATAAATACCATTATCAGTATCACTATCAGTAAGAATAACTGTACGACTAAGAGTAAGACTAAGAGTAGGTGGAAGTGCAAGTGTAAACTGAAATTGTAAACTAAAACTGTAAAGTGTAATGATTCAATATGAATATCATTATAAATCATTATCAATATCATTATCATTATGATTCTCATTAGACTTAGTCATTATATTGATTTTAATAATTAAACATAAACCATTTTTATGATTGCGTGTCTAAAAATTCTATAACCACCCTTTCGGTTTCAATACGAAACTTCATCATGTGCTAATGTTATTTCAATTTTGTCACCAGTGGCGCTTTTTGTAAAGCGCCTCTGGTGAGCTTAACTAGCGCCACCATTTTTGCAGGAACTGAACAATATTGTTTTCATCCTGAGTTTCTAATACGTAACTCGATATAGCAGGCGTAAATCGAGAGCAACGCCAACCGTGGTTTCTTCGATCATAAAACCGCCGCTTATCTCAGACAAAGGGTTAAAGATCACACTGGCTGGACTAGCTAGTTTTGCGAAAATAAAACTAACTAAAATTTGATCGCTTGATGCAGCACAGAGTAGGAAGTCATTGAGTGCATTGGTTCACTAATTTTGAGTTCAGTTGTATACAAACAGTGCATTAGATAGTCCCAACTTTTATGCTGCATCTGGTAATCCTCTACTAACTAAGCAAGCTATAGCAGCTCATTATATCAAATTTTTGTTTTCAATGAATATACGATGCTTTGTATTTGGTTGTGATACAAATCATCAGTCTATTTTCTATCTCTCTGTTTAAACGCAACTCCTGTTTTGGAAGTCTTCTTAGAACGGACAACTCTCATAGCCTATATTTTAAACGCATGGAACTGGGAAATAATAGGGAATAATAAAATTATCACAAAGTCATGCAGATATTGTTTTGCATGATAAACATAATAATTGTGTTGAGCTATGCTAGATTCTTTAGGTACTACCAATACTTTATTTTGCTAAAGGAATTGCTACGCTTATGCTTACAGTCTTTAGTTACGTGACTATGTCATGTATCAACACTCCAAATTAATTTACACTGAAATGAATGCATTCCAATCTAGTGGTACTCTATGAAAATGCTGTCAACTTAGATTGTTAGGATTGTTGAGTTAAAATTATAATAGTCATACACAAACTGTATTATATGTGTGCTATAGCAATAGGCCTATGTTGTCAAGTTGCTTCATACATGCAATCATAGGGTCTTTTTGTATGTTGTACAATACTTTGAACTGTTTAAAATATAGCTACAACAAGTTATTATGATACCTTTAAAGTAACATAAATATATCCTGCATTCAACATAGGCATTCTATTTCATGCTTCAAAGAGTCAAACAGTTATCATCAAAGTTTTTATTAATTTTGTGCTGGTCATTGTTGTATTTTTAGAATCTCTGTCTGTATAGTGTATATAGCTATTCATGTTTAAATAATACAATAAATATCATGATTTTAAACATGTTATATTATTATCAGCTAAAAGTATTTGAAATGATCATCAAAATAACTTTAAAAAAACAATTATATTATTTAAACTTTGTCTTTAAAGCTATATCTTTATAATAGTCTTATATGTATACATAATAAATACGATATATAATACATATCAATTATAGTAATTCAACACCATGCTTTGTAATGAAGGTAATTAATACTGTTTAAAAAGTTTAAAAAGCACATATCTCCGTTAGTAGTTTTAAATAAGAAATTGACATTTTAACTGTTTTATAACATAAATTTTATTGCTATTTTTTAAAAATCAGTTTGTTTGTTATAAACCTTGCTAATAATTCTAATTATCATCATGGTTGAGAGCAAGTTAAAGCATTTAAAAAGTATATAATGGCACATGCGACTGTATGTAATATGTTACAGCACGCTAATCAGGTGTTGATATAAACTACACGAAAGCATCATCTACAAATACTCACAGCGCGACAGTATCATCAGAAAAATAATAAAACAGCTGACTTAAAAATGGTACTAATATAAATTACCAAATAGCAACTAAGGAGGCAATGACTCTCTATATTAAGTTCTATTAATATTCTCTTTGTGTGTGAACTACTGCGGTAACCTAATTAAATTCTTCATTTTGCTTTCACAAGGTTATAGACATAAGGCATTAATTTGGTTTTCAACCACAACTTTTTGCTTAGCAAAAATCACTCTTTGTTATTTTTTGCAACTATCTGTCTTTGATCATGATGGATGAAACAGTATCCTAAATTAAATAAACAACATAAAATCAATAATGATTTATTGATATATTGTCCAGCTATTATTAATGGCATTGCCATAGGCCTACACAGTCATTATTGGGTATTGGTGATGCATTGACTGAGCATGAATATAACATTATGTAATTATAATGGAATAGTTTCTTTGTCGAGGTTTCGAAAACAGTAGACACAATATCACATTTTGTATTTATTATGTCTAAATAGTAATACATTATAACATATATATGTAAATTTATTTCAATTTTTGGACTTTGTATGATTAATATCGTATTAATAGATTTTGCATATTTTCAAAAGAAAACTAATAGTAAATCGCAAACCTTTTTCATTATTAATATTTAATATAATTATTGGAAGATCAGTTAAAAGCCTAAACACAATAAATTCACAGTTAAAATATTAATACTGCTAAAACTAATTTCAATAAGCATATATAATTAGTTTTACTAATCACACACACGCGCGCACACGCACACACACACACACACACACGCACACACACACAAGTTGCTTTTCAATCTTTAAAACTTTTAGAAATAAGCACAAAAGTTGAAATAAGTTTCATCATGTAAGAGAGTGTTGCTGCATGCCATCACTATGTTTAATATAATTTTATAATGCAGTTTATAGAGAGGTGACAACTTCACATGGTTCAAATATATCAATCATTGATATGATCCGACAAAATGATCTATAGCAAGACAGCTTTTGCAAACTTACATTAAACAGTTAGTATAATTTAAAACCCATTGTTGTCTTGTATAGTTTAAAATTTTATATATCAAGTTTTAAAAGCATCTTAAAACACAAAGTGGGTGCCAATTAGAACCTGTGCAAGTCATGTACATTTTCTTAATATAATGCAGTACCTGCTTAAACTGTTCAAGTCTATCTATTATTATTAAATTTTAAAAAATAAGCTGCTACAAAGTTGAATAAACTGGTAACATAGTAAACAAACTGAATCAATAGCTTTTTAGACAATTGTAGTAGTACTATGTTACAAAGATAAAGCAAGACATTGTAGGGAATAGCAATTACTCACAACTGCTTGAAGTTCTCTGAATAAGGGGGCCATCAATTAAACTGTAAGCCTATAATAATGAATTTTATTTGTAGATAGTAATTTATATAAATATATATACATTCTGAAACCAAGTTTTAGCATTACAGAAACATACAGTCACTTAGAATATGAGTTGTACAGTAGTCTTTGATCCTTGGAATTGTTTAGATTTATGCATATATTTATGTTATGAAAAACATATAATTCACTCTTTTATCTAACAAAGGTACCGCATATACTCACAAGATTAATACAAAGGCAACAAATAATAGATATTTATAAGCAAAAACAGTTTACTATTATAATATTATACAATATCTAATTTTGATCAATACAATAATATATTAAACAGAGAGAAGATAATTTCTGAGTAAATAAAGAAATTGTCATTACAACTTATTTATTTGTTTATTAATTCATTTATTATTGGTTGATGGTATTTTGATTGCACTAATTTATTTTAATTTATTTTCTCTATTACTGTAGTAGCTACATAATTCAATTTAAAAGCAACATTTTGTACTACAGGCTGTTTTGTTAATAACCTATATAATTATGTTATTGCTGTTCTTTGATAGGCAAAAATCTCCAATGTTATACTAACTGGTCTTTTTTCTATAGTGTGACTATCTATAAAGCAGTGGAGTGCCTATATAGTTGTTCAGCTATCTTGCCTGTTTAGCTACTATAGAGAGAATAAGTGAACCTCTCTATTACGCACACTCATAATTAAAATATAAAAAATTAAATGTCTTAATAAGTTCAAATTCATTGATTGACTAAGCTGTTAACTTTCTTCTCATTGTAATTGTTAAATAGCTTTTGGGTTTTTGTTGGATTGCACTAGACTGAAATTTTCATCGTTTCCGCGCTATCACTTGGTGGCAAATCAAGGACCCATCTTTATCTCCGTAATCTTTCAGGTTGGCAATAAATTATAGAGATTTAGAATATTTGAAAGATTAAATTATAATCATTAAGAAAGCATTGTGGAAGAGCATAGAAAGTTAATAAATTTCTGCTTTAGCCACAAACAGAATTTGGGTGACTCATTTATTACCCTCTTCAAATCCCACAACATCTGCCAAGAGTTGTTTTTTGCAAGAGTTATCGGTTATTGAGTCTGAGAAGGCAAGTTAGACTTTATATAATTTTCAATTAGTGTTGCAAGAATATCAAGTATCATGTTTTGAAAACACACCTTATTTAATGCTGCACTTGTGTGAGAAAATTGCTATTGCAGATTATTAGGCCTAATTACTATTATGTGTATATATGAATTGTGAATTTTTTAAGTTTTTCAGATTAATAAAAGAACCAATAATTTGAAACTTTACAAAACCACTACATTGCATAAGCTAAGAATTTTAGAATTTTGCTGTCTCTTTAGTATTGGCAGTTACAAAGCGCTGTCAATTAATGTTTAATTATTAATTAGTTGAAAAATAAAAACATATTCCATTTAACACAAGATAAATTCTGACGTCAACTGTTTATATGGATATAGACAGCTGCAATAGCTAATTCGTGCAAACTATCACTGCATGTAGTTTAAAATACAGTTTTGGAAAATTTTATTTTCTGCATAATTGTGCTTTTGTGACATACTGCAGTATTAAAAGCTCAATTCTAAAGATTTTCAGATCTTATATCACATAGGTATTATTATGAACTATATTTGCTATTGATAAGTTCAATTGATTTTGTAAGGTGACATGTATACTATTGTAATTCATCCCTTGCACTTAAATTAGTATAAACAATAATTAGCCACTGCAAGCAAGGCAAATTTGCATTGAGTTTTGGCTTCTGTTTCATGTGTTTATCACGTAATAGAAGACAATGTTTTTAAAGGTTAAATAAAGTTGATCAACAAATATAATTTTGATGAGTTTGCAATAAATGTGCTGAAAGCTCTCTCCAAAATATTTAATGCAGCTTTATATTTGCATTATTAATTGAGTCAAATTTTAAACTCATGCAATTTATTGTAAACCTGATCGTTCAATCAGTTGCCTTATTTTGTCAGATATTTATTTTTAAGTTATGCATTCATAGAAATAACCAATTTTCGGTTTATTTTTTCACTTTTTTTTGAGTAAATATATAAATGAATGAAGTGCTAAAATAAAACTGTTAATATCTACCATAATGCTTTTAGGAGAGAGCTTTATTAAATTTTGGTATCGGAGAACTAGCATAGAAAAAAAATTACATTTTATTCCACATTTGTGCATTTCAATTTAAAAAAGCAGTGAGATCTCAACTATATACTTAAATTATAATTCATGCACACCTGTGAACATTATCATCTAAGGCAAGCAGCCGTAAATTTCAATGAAAGCTAACATGTGACTAATCTAGAAGAGAGTTTACTTCAACCTCACCAGATGTGTTGCTACATCTAAAGAGTAATATCATAATATAGGTCAGCAGTATGTCAGCTGACAGTCATTCCCCATAACGTCAGCTTGCCTTCTAGTTCATTAGGCAAGAGGCTCTTTTCACACAGTGAAAGCTATATGGTATAAAAATTCTAGCTTTTGAGTTAAGAGTACTAACAAAGCAACATTATAGTAACATATATAATAATGCTGTTTAAGTGCAATTTTAACATCTGACTTGTAGTATTTATATTCATCTTATTGTGTAGCATGTGAATCAATGGCTAGTTTTGAGATAGTATAGGTTTATTTGAATACATGAATTGAAACAGCTCATATAATAGATACCTCATTTCTATATGTATTTTATTCTTTTATGCAATAAGATATAAAGCTCTGTGCATATAAGCATGCTAGGTTGATGCTGAATAATAAACTAACATCTATAACATGTAAAAACATTATTTGAAATTGCAGTGCACTTATGCAAGGCATGTCTATATATTATATCGTGGTAATAACTGCAATTTCTTTTCTATATGTAATTGTAACTCATAAGATGCTTTTTATCGTACTGAGTGCTATTTGTTAAGGCAGCGCTTTTCTGTTTATGTGCATAGCAAAAAATTGTCCCCAAAAGGAAGCACTTATATATGGCTTTCCTCATACGGCAGTATTAGACTGAGTGAGTTACAACAGCATTGACTTTGGTATTTGTAGCAAAATCTATCTTGGAATGTAATATTATCACAATGTTTTCTTTCAAGGTTAATTAACAGCCACGGCTTCTATAAGTTTGTAACAAATGTGTGAAAACTTATAGCAAAGAAAATTCATGTATATATCTGGTGTACAATTTGGGAGTTTCTCCATTAATAAAAACCTTTAGCGACATAAAGTACATGATTGCATTATCCATTTTTACATGGAGATTAGAAATAAATAATGCAATAATATATTATGCTGGCAAATTTTGAATCTTGATTTCTTGCTGCATGACTTTAATAAAAAGCAATTAAGCCATTAAGTGGTGTTATAGCATTTTTTGAGTGTAGGCTATATATATAGCAGTGTTTGAGTAATTTGTTACTTGACAATACAGCACAAGTTTAAATAGAAATGTGATATTGTAGCCTACATATTATTGTACTGAAGGGGTATTACTTGATAATATGTATTAATATAAAAAATTATATGAATAAATGTTGTTACATTTCTTATGTTTAGTAACAGAACATCAATATACTTTGTTTTAAAAGCCATGAGATTTATAGGAAAATAAATTAAGTATATATGATAAACATTAAATGGATACCATATATAAGTGCACAAAGTATGTGTTTGATAAAAGTGTCATCATCAACTGATTTAGACATTATTCTTAAGCATTTATTTTGCTTTATTGACTAAAGTTCTAAAGCCTAGTTTATGTTTTAGAAATTCACTTTATAGCTGTTAGTCAATAATGTATTATCATACTTTGAAAATTCAAGTCCTTGGCAAACAAACCTCATAAGATTATAACAGACTGTCAAGAAAAATCACTTGATGCGTTTTTAGCAAACATATATTTTGCATACATTTGCAAGTGCAATGCTTGAAAAGAACAACATAATATTTATATATGGCAGATATACTAAGTTCCAACAACAGTGTCTGCTATATACTATATTCAAAAATGAGGAAAACCCGCAAACATTTTGGAGTTTTGTTTGTAATTAGCTAATAACAAATGAGATTTTAATTTTGATATTATGTTTGCATTAATCTACAGGCATTGTGTATGGGAAACGTTTCTCAATAAAACACTGAGACATAATGTCTCAGTATATCTAAAGATTTACATAATTTTCATTTTTTCTTATAAGTTGACGCTTATTTGCACAATAAATTCAAGAAGAGAATATCAAAAGTAAATTCCCACCTTAATTAATAAACACCACATCAATATGAGCAATATTGGTTTTACTTCTTAACCACTGAATATTTAATCAGATGGAATGCTAAGTTGTTACATGTTTTTGATCTAGCATTTTATGCATTTTGAGGTGCAGACTGCATACATTAAGATGAATATCAATGTTCAACCAAACATCTTTATATGTTTAACCCTCGAATTAATTTTGCTATGCTGCACTAACACACCTGTATATTATTATTTACATCAAATTTCAACAGCCATATAAATTAATTTATTGTTCTAGAATTTATTCTCACGCTTCTAACATCTAATTACGTTACTAAACTAAATCCAATTTAAATTTTAATTACCCAAATGTCAAGCTAGCAGAAAGTCAGTATTATTACTCAATCTAGCTTAAATACGTGACAATTACGAAAAGACTTTGGACACCATTTGCCTGATGCATATTTCCAAGGGTTGGAACAGTTACATTATATTAAAGGCGTTTAAGTTTTATAATTTATTAAAATTATTTTACCACAAACTGCTCTATATGGGCTCATTGGGCTGATTGACAAGAAAGCAAATTGATTTTTCAAACATAAATTTCTTTCTAAACCAAACTGACATTACTATTGGAACAACATGCTCTTGCAAAAAAGTCAAAAAATTGCAAAACATAATTTTATTAAGTAACTCGTTAGAACAAGATCAAACATATTTTGAGCTTTTATTTTGAATTAATCGACCAACTAACAAGCATTGTCAAAAATAATGGCACCTTGTGGGGTTTACCAAAACCTCACCAACTGTAACTCCATTATGCAAATAAGCACACTGGTGGGGTTGTGAAAATCTCAGGCTATACAGCATCTCAAATTTACGGCCTTTTGTAGGCTTCTATGATTAGTATTGTACTCAGGTCTTGATATTTGCCCAGCAAATTAATATGTGTCGCTATTGACAGTACTGAAAGCAGACAACTTTCAATAAACTGCAATTTATGAAATATGTTTTATAGCTGTATTAATATTATATATATTTGCAGAGGATTCATACACTTGAATATTCAAATACATCATTTTGCAAAACAAGCATGTTTAGTCAGCTCAACAATATACTATTTGAAATAATTTTTTGAATACTATTAATTAATTTATAGTGCATAAATATTAACATTTTATAATGCCTAAGTGTGAATCGAAATATAAACATATAAAGATATTTCGAACACATATTTTGTGAATTTTAGCAATAGAGATAAAACATTTCTCAATCAGTGCTAAAGTTTGGGTTTTTAGACATTTTCATAGAAGAAATTAGATAGTTCCATAAAATACTTCTAATAGTTTACAAATAAAGTCTTTAATTAAAACTCAGCGCATGCTGGAATCAGTATTGCCTTGCTAAATAGTGCCATTAAACATCTTTCTATTTGTTTAGCCTTGCATCATGCATAGCCTATCCAACTAAATGAGTGTCTATGGCTCAGAAGAAAGCTATTTTGTCTGCAATATTTATAGATACCAGCGGTACATTAGCTACCACTTATGAAGGAACATCATTAACCAGTGCATATTAATATCAACACTTTACATCAGATATTTTATTCTTCTTACCATAATATGTAAATTGAAAAGTCAACTATAACAGTGGCTTGTTTTGCTTACAAAAATATTAACTTCATAACCACAGTGTTTCAAAAACCTCCAAAATCAATCATATTGTGGTATCCGAATAAACCAAACAGTGCTATTAGCAAAAAATTACAAAGGATTGATTTTAGATTCATTGTGAGAAAAAGGAACTCATGCATCCATAATTGATAATTTTTCACTCAAATAAATTAATAATATGGTTTATAGAAGTTGTTTACTAGAAAGTTTCTAAATTATAATTCAATAACAGCTTCTCGTTTGATGTGTTAAAACACTCATCCACAATTTTTAAGTTGAAAGATTGGCAGATCAAGAATACATCAGTTTCCTATAAATTGAAGATTAATAGCCTTAGAGAAATAGAATTAGGCTGAATTTGAGGATCTACGCTAACAATGTGATGTGTGGCTGAGTATAAATAGTATTATAACTTATATTGTGAGTGGATACAGATGGAGGGGAAAAAGATGGGAGCCCAACTTCTAAGAATATGAATAGCAATGTCAAACGTGGAAATAGACCTATGATCATGATGAGTTCAATCCAAAAGTCGTGGCTAAAGATTCTAGCAAAATCATTGATCATAGTAGAAGGGCCCTTTGTGACATTTACTAAAATGCATCTAAAATGTACTAAATTATATTAAAGTGAAAATTACTATTGCTACTTACACAATTGCTATTCGATTAAAAATGTCCGTTTGGCATTTAAAGATAATACTAGCGCAATATAAACAAACTTTAATAAACAAAACTTAAACGAGATAGTAATTCTTTATTTTAAATCTGATACCGCAAGTTAACTAAGCTTCATATGTATTAGTCAGCGGTTAGCTTAAACAATATCAAGTTTAAGCATATTTAAACCTGATAAAAGTTAATTGTAATACATGCAGATATATACTTCATCATGCTATAATATCATGCAGCTCAAGTATATTATATGCTTGTATTGGAAAGCTAAAAGCTGCAAAAAATAATTTCCATGTCACAGCAATACAAACTATGACTCTTCTGTCAATGAGACCGTGTTTACTAGTTTCTTCTTGTCAGTTTGCAGCTATTATAACTCCCTGCTCCTTGCATGATGCACAAAAAGCTCCAACTATACAATATATTATAATTTTTGTGACAAGTGTTATAATAGTTGGCACAAGTATCTTAGAGCTAGCTGTGTATTTTATATTTAGTTGACATTTATGACATTAATTCAGTCAATCCTGACAGTGTGAAGGTGTGAAGTTGGTGATGATGCACACATTTCTAGTTTGCTTCCAAATCTTTTGGTATAACAACAATAACAGTTGCAAATTGTTGTTTATATCTTTCTCATATTTAAATTCAATTGAGTGTAAAGTTGCAAACACAATCATGTTAAAAGTCCTTAAACTTTTTATATTCTGTATGCTTGCTTGCATGCTAAAGCTAGAGGTTTCATATGCCCTGGTAATATGTTTCAACATTTCCAACATTTATTCAACTTTTTTGTATAGAATGCAAATGATTAACTTATAAATTCAGTAAATAAACAGGTAACAAATTTCCAAGCAGAATACCTGTGCAGTTTAAGCCATTAAACAAATTATTCTGGCAAACCATGAATTTTATAAAACCATTTTTTATTGGAATATTCTGCTATATGAGATCATTCATATAAAAAATTAATATATAAGGCTTGAACTTATAAAGTTTGCTATAGAGTATATAGTTAAAGTTTTACATAAGCGTAGTCTTGGAAAGAAGGGCATTATGAACCAATGATGATTGGTTTTTCTGGCTTTCAGTCAAACTATTCCTGGCCTATCAAACAAGATTTTTGTTTTAGAACTCTTGCACAATAGAATTAAAACAAAAGGTCATTTACAGAAATAAGTTTTGTAGATAAATTTAGATCACTCTATATTTATATATTTGCTCTTGTTTTGCCATGTCCTTCCCCACCGTTCATCATTATTCAGGAAATAAACCAGTCTAAAAGCCTGTACTGTGCTCGAGCAGCTTTGCATATAATGGTTCTGTGCCTTCTTGTTTTTCACCCTTGCTTCAAGAATTAAAATAATATTGTGAAAAATCCAGAGCCAGAAAAACTATTCACTTATGAGCAAACTGCTAAAATAAAATAGCTATATCATTTAGAGTGTAGTTCTAAAACAGCTTCCCCGCTCATAAAATAGAAGTAAAAAAGTGAGCAATGTGAATCATTGTTACTCTGATGATTGTCGTTTTAATCTTGTTTTTGAGAGGATCCGCAGAGGTCAACCTCTAGCTGCCTCTGTAAACAGCAACTATTTGGTTCAGCGAATTAATCTGGAATAGTTAATCAGTGTAAACATAGTTTAGTGCTTTTTAGTAAACTTTGTAAAAAACAGCTAACAAAAGATCGTTAGTAACAGATTAGTGTAATTAAAACATAATACAGTTCAGCTTTTCCAAAGTGAATTTTTAATGCACGCACATTAATTTTATTTAGTAGTTCAGGGAATTTTAGTACCATGCGCGCAATGCATGGCTTGTTTTCAAAAAATCAAAAATTTCCCCACAGCTCCCCTCGCCCCTTCACACCCTCACCCTCTCACCCCCTCACCCACCCACCTCCTCACCCCTTCACCCCCTTACCCCCTTACCTCCTCGCCCCTTCACCCCCTCACCCACCCACCTCCTCACCCCTTCACCCTCTTACCCCCTTACCTCCTCGCCCCTTCACCCCCTCACTCCCTCATACCCTCTCTCCTCACCCCCTCACCCTCTCACCCTCTCACCTCCTCCTCCTTCACCCCTCACCCCAGCACCTCAACACTCCTTCACCCCCAACTCCCTGGGTATAAAAGAATCATCTATGTTTATTTATAAAAAGTACTGTAAGGGAATTGGTCTTGCTACGGCTGCTACGGCTGCTACGGCTGCTACGGCTGCTACGGCTGCTACGGCTGCTACGGCTGCTACGGCTGCTACGGCTGCTACGGCTGCTACGGCTGCTACGGCTGCTACGGCTGCTACGGCTGCTACGGCTGCTACGGCTGCTACGGCTGCTACGGCTGCTACGGCTGCTACGGCTGCTACGGCTGCTACGGCTGCTACGGCTGCTACGGCTGCTACGGCTGCTACGGCTGCTACGGCTGCTACGATGTGTGTGTGTGTGTGTGTGTGTGTGTGTGTGTGTGTGTGTGTGTGTGTGTGTGTGTGTGTGTGTGTGTGTGTGTGTGTGTGTGTGTGTGTGTGTGTGTGTTTGTGTGTTTGTGTGTGTGTATGTACAATATATTTTGTTGAGCTCTTCATTTATTTATACCACTTTAGTGCAGCTTGTCAAAACAAAACTATAAGATAAGCTGTTCAATTTACCTTCATATTTTTAGGTGTGTTTAAAGACAAAACCAATATACTTGAAAAATGCCGCACAGTCAAAAGATATTCAAGGTTTAGACTGGTATAACTACAATTGATTTGTCTCAACATCAGCAAAATAGGTTAGCTCATTGTTTTTATTATCATGTAAAACACTCTATATGCTTTTGTGTTCTGTCTTTCATCACCATTAGCAACGTTGTATATTATGCTAATTTCAAAGTGTTTCCTGTATGTTATGAAGTGCATTACAATGCAGGTTCGCAGTAATAGTTGTTGCATTTTATATAATTATGTATATCTAACTTAAACAGTTTCTGTCTGTATCAACAATAAAACATAACATATACAAAATGTGTACAGGTTATTTGTTTATTATTTTATTATACTACTATTATATATTGTATTTATTTGTTTATTTTACAGGCAATAAAACTGATGAAACCAATATATATTTGAAGATTATCTGCTGAACCTTTTGGCATATTGGTTGAGAGTTTATAACCAACCTTACCATCTGTTTACAAAAACAATCTCATGCTTGAATCATTTACTTCTCTAGATGATGTAATTGTAGCCAATGCCAACTTTTTTCAAATTATGAAAACCAGTATAAAAAGCAATATCGATATTAAAATCTTTTGCAGGTTTTCCTTGTCAGAATTACTGAAAAAAAAGTTAAGCGAGCCACAACCAAATAGTCTGAGTCGGAATAACTTAACAGTTGATCATTGATACATGAGAGGTTGTAGGGAAAACTCTCAACTTCTTTATCTACTGTTCATAAAGCTGTTTGCTAAAAGACAGAAAAGAAAACAGCGATATTTTATTCTAGTTTCAGACGTAAAATCTATAATCAAAATTAACTACTATTTATTTATCATTGCCAGCTTTTGACTTTTAAGTCCATGATATCTTTTATACCATAGCTCCAATAAAAAATTGTATGCTTTAAGTTAAAATTTTTCTGATATTAGGTTTGCAACCCTTCCAGTTCTCAAAGCATAAGCATATTTCTAAAATTATCCAAATTTTTAGTGCAGCTGTTTGGTTTTGGTAGTAAAGTATAGGAAGCTGCAATGTTTTTCTAAAAATAGCTGCTGAGAGGGCATGCAACACGTATTCTATCTGTAAGTTTATTCTAGTGACTTTGCCCTTCAAGTTTGAAGTTTATAATGTGCATATTTAAACAATGCTACAAAAAGCCTTTCAATGTTATTTAGGGCTTCCATAATTTTAGATGACAAACTCTTGGCTCTAATAAACATCCAGAATGTTACATAAACCAAAAATAGACTATTTTTGGCAAAGCCATCTGTTGAAGTAGAAAACATAATATATCTATTATCATGTGTGTTTATATAGTATAATATATAACATATAGTACAGCTTAAATGAAATCGTTGCAGCTAAATGCAAATGATACCACAGCACAATGCTTTGTTAGAGATTGGAAGTTGGGTAACTCATCTAACTTTCATGTACTAGCCCCTCCTATTCTGCTTGAAATATACTTGCCACAAGGTCTAACCCCAAACCCAATTTGTGTCCCAGGTGTGTCTTTCACTTTTAAATCAAATAAGAAAACACACATCTAGAATTAGGAAATCCATTTGCTGAACTGTTATTACTGATTCAGTGTAACCTACAAAGTTTTAATAATCTGCTCGTACGCCCTTAAATCTCCATTTTTATTTTATTAAAGCAAAATTTGTTTCTCCGAGGGCAGTTTATTAGTTTGCTGTGAAACTAAAAGCAGTAAGTACTTTTTCCTAGCAACAATAGAATAGCTGCAACTTGTGTGAATAGGTTTAATGGCTGTAACTGAAGGTAATACAGATGTGTTTATAGTAATGCTGTTGGCTATTATAAAACTGCTGAGCCGATCAACAGTATGAATTTTAACTCCTAAAAATAAACAGCAATAAAATGTATGCAGTAACTTAAAATAGACATTAAAACATACAAACAATCAAATGGTGCATTACCTCTAGTAAAAATATCAAATTACTACAGTAGACCAGATATACTTGGGTACATATAGCTTAGTACATATATATATATATATATATATATATATATATATATATATATATATATATATATATATATATATATATATATATATATATATATATATATATATATATATATATATATATATATATATATATATATATATATATATATATATATATATATATATATATATATATATATATATATATATATATATATATATATATATATAATAACAATAATAACAATAATAACAATAATATGATCAATAATTATTCAAGAATCCGTAAACCAGAAACAAGTACACAATTGAAGCTAATAAGAGCCAAACAAACACAAACGAAAGTAGTCTTAAGGAAAATTGTATAATCATATATTTTGCTTGACATTTCTAATATTTTGCAACCATCATATTCTTGCAAGGAAAGAGTACCTAATGCTGCAAGCTCTATAGTAGACTTATAAGAGCCGCACATGGCAAATAAAATTTTACTTAGTCTTCAATGGAGTATATTTTTAAGTAATTATAGCTGTCAACAATTCACTGCAAGATGTATTCTCAAAATTCAAAAGCAACAGGACAGATTTGAAACCCAAGCACTAAGCTAAAAAAAGGATGGCAGGCATTTGACACTCGAAATTAAGCACAAGCAAACAGCAAATTAACATCAACTGATTTATTCCACAAAATTGGTTATGATTGCATATTTATATTCTCAGGCAGTCTGAAGCTAAATAATTATTCATGCTAGTGTCCTCTACAATAGTTATGTGTGAAAAAATATTTGATATGCTTTTTAACATAATTTTTCTGAAAAAAGTAAATCTGTGGTGATTAGATTCTTACCAGATGTCAGTCTGCTGGCTGCACTTTTTAACATTGTTGAAATTCTGTGGTAACAGATATTTTAATTATTCTTTGCATAGGTTTTTCAAACAGTTTAATTGAATATATTTTGTGAAAATTGAACATTGATATACTGTGATGTTATTACATTAAGAATCTTGTGACAGCTCTATGGAATATAAATTTAACTCTGCATTTATATTGAAATCTTGTCTAGGATCCATTTATAAAGGAGGTTTTACTGAAGTTTTTCTCTCAAAGATTATAGATTGGCAACTAACAAACATTGAAGCAATATAATATTTTTTAACTTATTTGATGTGTTACAAAATAAACACTTGTTGCTGAAATACCAAAGGGCTAGTATATAAGTTTTGTTTGATGTTTAAATTACTGCATAAAATAATTTTCTGGCAAAGTTTTAAATTTTATACATTTGTATATAAGTTTAGTTATTTTTATATAGATATAATAAGATAATAATATCTTATTGGTTTTGAGTAAATTCCAATATTAAATTTGCTACTTGCACTGCTGCACTACATTGCAGTAAGAACCAAAGTTTTATCAAAGTGTGTGAAACTGTTACATGGGCGAACAGCACAACAATATACAAAACTAAGGCTCAATGGGGTAGTATTATGTAGTCTGCAAAATTGTCACTTTTAATTTTTTCTTGGTTATTTATTTATGCTTCAACCATCTACATACCCTGAACCAGGCATACTGAATAATACTGAATGCTCATTAGTAATTTTATATTAGAGAGCAGCAATGAACTGATCATGCAGCACATATAAACAGGCCAATTGAAAATATGTAATTCGGAATATAGGAACAACGCAATTAAACTATAAGAGAAATGATATACAGGTATTGCAAATATGTTTTTCTTTGTTGTCCACACACTTTACATATTAATCATAACTCATTAGATGCAAATTTATTTACATTTTAAGTTTGAGGTGCACATGCAAAATGGGTTTCTTGCGCTGAGTTTAAATCACTGAGCTATTCAAATTGTAACTTGATATAGAAATCAATAATACTAAACACACACACACACACACGCACACACGCACACACACACACGTACATGCACACACACACACATGCACACACACGCACGCACACACACTCACACACACACACGCGCGCACACACGCACACACACACGCACACACACACGCACACACACACGCACACACACACGCACAAGCTCACACTACATTTGTTGTTTTTAGTTATGACTACAAGTTCGAAAATTTTGAAAAATATTCCGTGGGTGCACTGCCTTTCATTGAAAACAGAAACAAACTTCAAGGAAGTAATTTTTGCCTCAACGTCATTTTCTAATTTACTCATATCTTGTTTAGGATTTTATTGCTGCAAACTCTAACTAATCCATTACTATTTTTTGAGTAGGTTGGGTGTAATTTCAGATTATCAAGTGGAGGAAAACACTTGGAACTTTGGCACAAATTTTTATTCTTCAATAAAAAAACTAATGTGATCTCATAAAACAAAAAATTATAAGAGATGAGATGTCATTAAAGATTGATGCCTCTTACGTAAGTTTATGAAAATATATTTGGTAGGCATTCAGAAGGAGTAAAATATCTAGGGCTTTAGAAGTGACCAGCTTCACAAATGACACTTCAATGTCTTTTCCTCACGTCCTATTAAAATGACACCAAACGCTATGATCTACAAACAAGTTATGCTCTCTATGGTAGTGTAATGCAATCTAAACAATAATACACTTTCTTAAATTATTTCTATCAATATGTATATATGCATGAGAACTGATGTAATTTAATTTCAATACAAGTTTTAACTGAATTTATAAGAAACACTGTCTAATATGAGCAGCCATCTTGTATTTCAACAAACAATTTTCTAATAGCTGTCTAAGATACTACTGCAAGTTCTACAGCAGTATATATATATATTGTGCCTTGAGATATATTTGTATAAAACTGAGATTCGAACTGGTGTTAAAATTAAACCAGAAGCCTTAAGCTATACAATACAATAGTGCAATGACACTTAGCAATGAAACCTTAATTAATAGGTATGATAGATGCTGGTAATAACATTATTTTTGTTACCAGGATGCAGGTGGAGGTCCTTGGAAATGTAAGCATTAAATCATTTTAGTTTGAATGGTTTAAAATATGTAATCTCGCTCAGCCCGAATATGCCTTCCTAATTTTCTTGTGACTCATTATGAAATTGGACGCCTCTCACGTTATGTCATAACATGTATTTTGCCAAAATCTACGAATATATTTCCACTTTGTAATTTATTGGCATTGTTGTTTGAATGCCGCTGCGCTCATTTTGTCAGCTACAATGTTCAAGGCACAGTAATTCAGGTCTCTGCAGCTTATTTGCTAACTTTAATGGCTTTAGTACCCAGTTAAGAAGAAAAATGGTCTTCACTGTTTAATTATAACTGTGAGCTCTTTGAATATTAGCATTCTTGCCATAGTTGTGCTATAAATAATTAGACCGTGACCCTTATTCTATTAATAGTTTGGTTGAAGAAATATAGCATATCAAATGGTATATTATAAAAGCTAATGCCTATTACCATTTTGTGTGGTTTATTAGGAAAATTGGATGAGGCAGTCGAACAAAAAGCATATCAAATAATGATAACATGGCCATCTTTTGATTAAATGGTTATATGCATCCTATTCTCAATGTTAACAATACAGTCAACCCACACACGCAATGTAAATTTTATCAAACAACCTTTTCTGGAAGGTCACATGTGCCTCACGTTGTTAGTTTTATACTCTACAAGCATATATTACACAAATCTTTAAAAAAGTCTGTTATTTTCATAATGTTATCAATACTATGTTGTGTCTTTTGTTGCTGATTTATATTATAAATGTGAACTATAAACTTTGATGAGATCCTAAGAAATAATTATCTATTCCATAAGAATACACTATGTTATTAAAGAGTACACTTTCGCTTGCTAATATCCAAATAGTAGATCAAACAACACACTGAAGAAGCTGTTATGAAGTTGATAGTCTGTAGAATATGTTCTTTTCTTATCTAAAGAAGCTATCTAATAGATTTAACTAATTTGCATGAGAAATCAAGAAAAGTGCCTTCCCTTTCACCTGCTGGTATAAGAGAAAACTCTGTTATTTATGAGCTGTTGCTATATGAAAATGTTATGGTAAGATGCAAATAGGTAGGTAGTAGTAAGTTGACTTTTCCTTCATGGTCTATGCTAATGTTACACTGTAGATGGTAGGTAGTTCTAGCACAAAATGACTTTGCTTACAATGACACAAAGTAAGGGCATAAAATTAACATACCACAACCAGCTATAAGTTTAAGATAATTGTTAATTTTGTCATATCCCACACCGAATAAGCATCCTGAGCGCTGTTTGATGTGGTGTGACTCTTACTAGCATTGCTCAGCTTTGTGGTCTCAAGTTAATTCATTGAAAAATCAAAAATTTCATAACATCTTTCATCCATCATAAAATTATGCTATCTTTCACTGTATCATGTTTTAGACTTGCGGCAAAATGTTGTTATTTTTATTCATTTCAGCAAATTTTTTGAACAAATATTTTTCAAGCCTTTCAAAATAAGACAACAGTTATTTTGTCTGATTCAGTGTAACTATTAACAACTAACATGATGAACAAAGCCAGGCAATTCCTTTTTAATCCTTGCCTACAACATGCAACTGAAAATGTAATACCGTAGAATAAACAGTCAAGGTAGAGTGTTACATTCAAGTACGTGTAAATTCCTGCATAACAATTATTAAAAGTAAACAACATCATGAGACCCTTAATGCATTTTTATCAATAGTTTTAAAAATAGAAATGTCTTCTAATGCAAAAGGTAGAATGACACAATTGTTCTTTTGTGAGAACCAAATGTTATTCACACCTATTAATGCATATTATATGAATATTGCAAATATTATATGCATGTCATAGCCGAATGAATATTTCTCCAATGATGTTTGGTAAGTGTTTTACACCTTAAAACAACCAATTCTTACCAATCACCAACCAAATCTTCCCTACTATTTATAAAAAATACATACCAAAGGAAACCAAAGACTTTGCTTTTCAACATAATATATTTGGTAGTTCATTATGGTAATTACATTCAATAATCCCTGTCATATTCAATAATGATAAACAAGATAGATTTCACCTGTACATGTAGTTTGCATCAGTAGTTCAGTAATGATATGTACCAGCACGCTCAAATGCCTACCTGGTCGAATTCTTATTACATCTACCATCTTCAAGGTGCTCTCTGGTTTGTGAGCCAGTGGTTATCTTATTCTTACTCACTCTTTTCTTTAATCTTCTGCTTTACAGTTCCACAGGCAACATTTTAAAACAATGTGAATCATTAGAACAGCTCTAATTAAAACAAAGCATATGGCACTTGTCTAACAAAATAAGTGAACTGTTAATAGACTAAAAAAGTACAATGACAATCAAGTAGTTTAGAAAGCCTTCATTATAGAATTGTAATTGATAAAAATGCTCAACCATTATAGTGAAAAAGCAAATTGGATTTGCTCAGATCAGTTCAATAAATTATTATAAGGAACGGAAGCATCTCAATTTAAATATGACTTATAAATCTAAAAGTCAACAACCTTGCATAGTAGTGAAGGTAGGGAAGACTTCGTGCTGTAAAATTAAATTCTTTATATGAATATTCCACAGAAAGTAAAAACAACTGGGACCGTAGTTATGCTAATATCATATAGAAGTCCAACATGAACAGTGAAATAGCAGCTGCAGTTTATGAAGCGCTTTCATCGAAAGCAAAACCTACAAAAGTTGAGGGTAGAAGAAGTAAAGGTAGGCATGGTGTTAGAATAAATGAATGTTATGTAGCAACAGCAAACATGACACAACCCATTAGAGATTAAATAATCTGCGGGTCTCACATGTATGCTCATCATCTGCCTCAAAATTGGCGACTAAAGAAGAATCATAGAAATATTAGAAAATTAATAATAATTTAGACATTCTAAACTAAAATCGGTTATACTACAAAAACTGATTTAATTAAATGTAAAATGAAACAACTGCTGCCAGCTTGTTACGATTGAGTCAGCCTCATGAAAAGACAACTCTCGGCGCTACATTGCATTGATGTCACTATATTAATATATTATTTTACTTAGAAAAATTAACTTCATCATTAATTTACAGTCATTAGCTTGAACACCAAATTTCTCAGAGACGAGACCTGGTTTTCCTACTCTCAAGTCATCTGAACCACTTGATGCTGGCTCAAGCTTCTCTTAATTTCTAGCCTTAAAGTCATTGCAGTTCATACTAGGACCTAATAGCAAATTAGCAGGGGTGTCCAATATATGTTTAAAATTTACAGTAGCCAAAAATCTGCCAAGAACATTGAAGAAATGCAAATGTCTTACACAACACCAATCTAGGTCAGGTGCCAGATTTGGTGAAGCCCAAACTCAAACTTTTATTTATAATTGAATTTGATAAATTATGATGTAGGAATGTTTTGCATAATTGCGTCACAGTGTATATTTTTAGTTTTTAGTTTTTTTATCTGATCATGCCTTGTCAAGCTGCATGAATATAATATCTTTAATCATATGCACATTTTCACACATATTCATTCCACGAAAGTAAATTTTCGCACCTTGCTTTGTTTGGTATTATAAAGGAATGCACTGAAGTTGAAAGGATCCCAAGAAACATTGAATAATCACCTAATAAGTGTACAATAATCAGCTGGAATATTAAATCAAATTCTAATACAACTGCACTTGGATTGAAATTTGATCCATGCTCCATTGTAGCAAATGGCTTATATTGTGCTAAAAAGCAGATGCTTTCCCATAGCATATATTTATATGTTGCTGCAAGGCTTATAAAGAACCTATTGAAAAACTAAATGACTTTTGCATAGATTTTTCGTTACAAATTAAAACTGGAGCTGTCAAGTGTTATTGAATCTGCTACTTACAAAAACATATTCTAAGTAACTCATTACTGTATATTATTTTAGAATTAGCTTCTATAATTAATAATTAACTAGTGATATAATATTACTAATTTCTTAAGTTGCCTATCAATACATTTTATAAATAATTAGGGTAATGTAGATTTAGAATCATTAATGTTTCAGCTGAAAATGAAGCGTTTATAAATATACGCTGTCAGTGGCACCACTTTGTAACATAAATCTATAGTTTGCTGAACAGAGCTACATTGGTTAATGCGTCTTAGAGATGTTATTACACAATCGGGAAGTTTAAATATGGTTACTAATGGACTCGTACTGAGCATTTTCTTATATTGTAATCATCATATTGTACATTTAGGGAGTATAATGCTATCTTCTTTTTCATATTCTATTAGGTAACAAGGTAACTATAAATACTTCCAATACGATATGATAATAATAGTTGTTAAAAACCAGTGCGTAGAGAACTTTGAAATAATTAGGCCAATGCATCAATCATAAAGGTGTGTGTGTATAACATTTTTCAGCACTAGGGCTACAAGTAAATGTCTACACAATTACAGTGAGTGGCTATGTTCTTTAAAACTATACTAAATTTCTCTATTACCCACCTCAATATTATATTGATAAAATAAAATCAGTTCTAAACTATGACATGTTATATTGTAGTCTACCTTGTTTCCAAACATCGGAACAATTGAAACATTTTATATTTCAGTTGAGCAAACATACGCAAGCAAATAATGTTTATTCAACAAATTTCATATAGCTTTGAAAATATGATGATGTTGAATGCGCAATTTCCTTTACACAAATTAATAGAACTAATGAGAACATCATTATTCTGCACTTTCCTCATAGTGGCGTGTGTTCACGTTATCTTACAGGGTATTTTTACTAATTTTGATAGGCAGTGAAAGCAGTATGCTCCTACTACCCAGGTCTCTCAGCCCCAATCTGTAACTTCATAACCAACACAAAGTAAAAGAAATTAATCCAGGGATACATTTTACTGAAAGTCCTGCTTGACTTTTAGAATGTGGGCGTTGCACAATCATCAAGACTATTGTGGCCTCCCTTCAATAAAGCAAACTTATTCTAACACTGCATGGTTCGGCTTGTTTTGTTCAAATTTTGATATACTTCTTTGTACTCTATTAATTTTATATCCAATGCTCTCTAATAATGTACAAGCTATTGGTTTACGTCATGCTATGCTGTTTGTGCCTTCCCCCTAGCACTTTGAATGTGTTGAAAGTTCAACTTTAGTAGAATATAACTATTTGTGTCGGTCTTACACAATCTTGTTGGCTTACAGATAAAACAACTTCCCTGCCAAATCTAAGAGCAGTTTTTATGACTATAATATATATAACATATGTTTTTATTTATTAATATTTGCTGTATTCTAGATACTTCGAAAGTAAGCTAATAAGCATTACTTTTAAAACTGCTTGTAGCTTTCAGCAAGAAAATTGTTGTTATGATCAATAATCGCACCTGGAATCAAGTTTTTCATTCGCCCTGATATTTTCACCATAAAGCCTGCCTCAGTCAATTTATATAAGGTTACTATATAAACACCAAGAAAAATAAATAAGACAGTTTAAGATAATCGGATACTGGTGTCATCAACTTATACACTCCAGTTATAATTAAAGAGCCAATATATTTAGGTATTTAGCCATGTAAGAGCTATACAATTAATACAAATACCAATAATCACTTTAAAGAACACATATTGATATCGAAATCACCACATTTTGGTTTAGTGAAAGTTATCTGTGACCAATTCCACCTGGTCATCAATTAACCCTAACACAAATATGTATTTTCACTTCAGGAAACTCATCATATAGTTATCATCTAATCATGCTAAAGCAAGACACAGTTGAAATTTATTGTCAAAATTTGTGGCTTTGATAATAACAGAGAGCAATTGTATGTGGGAATCCAAAACAACACCTGTGACTGTGGTCAATGTAACCTTTTATATCTGCTGCATTAATTTTTTTTGAATATTCATTTTTCATTCATAGCCACTTACTGTCATTTTCCTACACCATATCAACTATGGGTGTCAGATAGAGCTAACAGTGCAGCAGCTTACTAACGAGTTGCTAAGTTAGTAGTTTTGAAGAGCACCTCCAGGCCGTTTAAGAGCAGTAGTGGAGAAATTGAAATGGCTTAAGTTCTTTAAATATCTTATTAGGTTTTGGTTTTGGGCGTGGGTTGAAATTCTGGAGAGAACATAACATATTTTGATAAGTCTCTAATCTAGAACACAGGTTTTTCTCATTTTCTTCATTACTGCACCGACCTCCATCTGGCTTCAGCCCTACATGCTGTTGTGCTTCTTTGTACTTGCAAAAATGGCTTTATAATAATTATTTTTGCAGCTATATGATTTTTTCAAAAACTACTAACTTTTTGTTTTGTAAATAGCCTGTCAGCTATAATCTAAGTTTTCAAAATAATATAATGCAATTATGAAAAGCAAAGTTGCTGCAAAAAAATTTAAAATTCTATTAGTTCTTCATAAGTACAGGACATCAAGTACATTTCCTTTATTTGAGTTTATTTGGTGATTAAAATCAGCTCAGGTTAAACTCTACGAGAAGGTAAGATAAAATATGTATATTAGGCAGAATGTCATAGGTAATGCAGGAATGTATACAGCTAGTTGAGACAAATAAACATATAATACGATGAGTACATAATGAATAGGCAGACACTTAGGTAGGCACTGAGGGTATACACTATACAGTATATAGCTTTGATAGTATACCTGCAACATAGTAACTACACCTGGTGTTTTAAAATGAACTGCTCTACTATAAACTAGTTTTCTGGTGTAAAACGTACTTTAGCCGGCAGCTATATACTTTATTGGCTATCTTAGATACTAGTAATTAAAATATTTAGAAATAAATTTAGCAGTTGATATAAGAAACCTAGTATAGTGGCACATTATTTTTCTTCCTGTCGTAGAAACTCGGTTGCCAACATTGTTTATTCCTGTTGTTTTAAATGTTATGAATCATTAGACAGGTTTTGGACACGCTTGAAAGAACGTTTGCTGTCCCATATTTGTGAAGGTAAAACTGAGTAGCATAACATTCAGATTTAGTAGTTTTGTAATCAGTTTTAACTAACAGCATTAATTGAAACTAAAATACATTTGAATATTCATGAAAGGTGCATATATTAAAAAAAATTTATCAACAACTGTTCAAACAAATACTCAACAAGAAATGGTCGGGTTTTTGTGTAGAATTTTGTTGTGTCTTTTAAATTATAGCTTTTAATAGAGCCAATTGTTTTGGGTGTGTTGATAAGTGCATTGCAGTACCTGAATTTTGGAGTAGAGCCTTTTCTGATATGTTTGCAGTACACAAAACTAATACTACCAAAATATTGTCTTTGTTATGATTATGAATTTTAAACCAAAGGCTGTAATTATAATGTCAACCAACCATTTATAACCATAAATTAAAGTTTTCTATGATAACAGGTTCTAATTTTCCATCTCTGATAACTTACAATTATATTTGTATGGTTTCTTAAGAGTGTCAATGTATTTATATGATAGTAATTTCTCCATAAGAGATTTGTCAACTATGTTTACCCTTTTGAATCACAAATATTTTGATTACAATTCAAATCAAATACGACAGCTGTGTGAAATTTAAATATTTTTTTTAAAAAGTTGCATAAACTAAAATTTTCAACCACTAAATATTCATAGTGAAATGATACTTCAAAGTATAATTTAGTATAAGCTCACAAAAAATTCATAGCCTGGGAATTGGATTCCAGAACCAATTTTTTGTGAAATAGCTCATAGTCGTCTCCCAGGCTAATTTGCCGATCCTGTCACATCTTCAATATGCATGCATATCAACTCTCATTACTGTAATCCACATATTGACTTGTTATAGTGTCTCCATTAATCCTTCCTTTATTGTATCTTTATAAGAAAATGAATTTGCATTATCTTGAGCTTCACCTGATTGGTCCTGTCACTTCATTTAGCCTAGCCTAATAACTTGAGTGCATTACATTGCATATCATAATGTGAATTAGAATGGGTGCCTCGTTATAATCGCTTATGGATGGAGAGTAATAAGGCTGCAGATTCTATATCATCATTCATGTATTTATAATTGGGGTTACCTTTTCATTTTGTTGAAAGATGATTCACTCTATTGATAGCTCTGCTATAGTTTAGTCTAGTCTTTCAATGTGTCCTGATCAGTCCTATGAGCAGCAGACACATATAACAAGCTACAGAAAATATAAGTTAGTAGTCAGCCAACATCACTTTATCAAATGATTCAGCTAGAAATGCCCAGAAGAAAACAAGATAGACCCCAGCATTTAGAAGACGACATGGAAAGTCAGCTGCTACCTAATGAATCAATTGGGGTTATTAACGGGACACCAAGCAAGTCAGCAAAAGAACCTGATGACAACAATATCGAGAGCTTCAATGCTGCTAAAGGTAAGAAAACCAATAATTAAAGCTTTGCAGAATATAAACTAAGTGAACTAAACATTTATTTATATTATAAGCAGAAATGGCTGCTAGCTCACTAATTCTTAGTCTTGGGCATCATTTAATTTTATTGCCCGAGACTAATTTTTTTGCTCTAGCATGATCTCAATGCTGAAGAAATTTTTCTAACAAGCCTTATGGAATATATTTTTCAAGTCTGTTTTAGAAATAATAAGATCTGAACAAATTAAATTAAATTAAATTATACCACCAGAATCAAAGCATTTTCATGAAAACCCAATTTCAATTATTGGCAATAAAATTCAAGGATTTATATTTTATGGGTTTGGGCTTAGAATTATTTACCAAACAAAATTTGTTGTAGGAAACTCTTAATTTTACACTTGAACATAAAACTCACAGCTTGCAGCACTTATATTGATTCAAAAATAATATCTGATATTTTAACATCAGAATTATGGTGAATGTGCATTACTATCATAGTTTGCCATAATACTACTAAAAGGAAGTTACACTTTGAGTCAACTCCTTTCAAGTATGTTATCGTATCATCAATCAATCATTATCCTCAAGTAAATGGTAAATATCAACAGTTGCTGTGGTTGATAAATAACCAACTTAGGTATATTGTAAGTGAACATAATATTTTGACACAGAACTAGCAATTTAGTCTCTTATTTAGAATGCTGTATGGTAGTAGATAATACTTTTGTGAAGTTTATTAAAAGGAAAATAAGCAAACCATTGATAGCATAAGTTAGAAAAGTTTTAAATCAAGAGCATATTAATAGTTTTTAGCATAGTGTGTAAATTTTCTTAGTTGATGTTTTTAACAGCTAGAAAATTTATTAGAGATTGAAAATCTCTATAAAATCCCAGTTTTACTTTGCTTACTTTTAGTAACTGAAATGCTGCAAGCTTTGAAGGCTGCAGTTTATGTCATCAGAATCATTATGGTTGACTAACAGAATAGGATATTCAGTTGAAGATGGACTGTACCGTTATGCTTTCTCAAAGTAGCCTGATTCATGCCAAACTTCAATTAGTGAAACTAATTTCTTGCAATTTGTAGACATGCGATGTCTTCCATCCCTTATATGATTGCAATAATATAGTAATATAAAATTTAATATTATAATCCATATTAGACTGCTGTGTATGAATGATAATCAAATTAGTTGAATATAAATTTTCATTATGCTGATCATGAAATATGATTAGCTGATAGAGAATTAGCTGCTATCTCAAAAGCTGACACTCAAATTGTAATAAATAATACTAAATAACCTTCACAGTAAAATTATTTGCACAAGGCAATACAGTCCTGGATATTTTGTAGAATGTGAATACAGAATAAAAGAATTATTTCTAAATTTAAAAAGAGTCTTTTTATTAAGCTCTTTTTGCTGCGGAAATAATAATATGGATAGAAATGTTAAGTTTATGGTACATTACTGTCGCATGAAAATACTAATTAGTAAAGAAAAAATAATAAAAAGAAGTCTAAGCATTCTGGTTTCCTATGCAATCCTCATATTCTGCTATCGGTGCTGCCATTAATAGATATAGGTTTTGTAAGCCTTCAAGTGGGCTGACTAAATGTGCATTTATTGGCATATGTGTGCCATTAGTTACATAACAATAACCAATCTCTTGTAGAAAATATGTATTAATGCTTAGCCTAATGTCAACATGGTTAACTTATACAACGGATATGAATATATGATTCCATTATTTAGTTTTGCAATTTTGATTTAAAATTCTGTTATTCTCCAATGTTATTTCTGCTTGTTATACACATGATCAAATATTTACCCAACAAATTAATAACGTCTATAAATGAAATTACTGTACTATCAGTTTCATAAAATAATATTAACATATTATTATATCCAACACGACCCGTGAATTTGACCTCAACCTCTTTGTTTGCTAACGAATAAACTTACAATTGATCGAGCTAGATTTGGAGACATAGCTTACTGTTGGTACACAAAATTTGGTCTCTCTATTGTGATCTAGTTATAAATATCAATATTTGTAATCAACTGTACCAGTGTCAATATTTAATATAATAGCAAATTTAAAGTTATTTTAAAGTCAATAAGTTGCTGCAGTGTGTATAATATCCTGATGAGAATATTATGTACAAGCGTATCTATCTTTAGCTGTTCGGCTTATTCCCTATGGTGTTAAATAACAAATTCTTTACTCCAGTGTGCATGATGTTGCATTTCCCAAAATTAATGAAAGCATAAATATATAGGAAAATTATCATAAATTTAGTTTTATCTAGTAATGTCAACTTGTTAAGTCAAAACCATTTACATGTTAGCTAGTTTTGTTGGCTATAAGCAGTAATAAACAAAATAATAAATAAAAATCCTAGCTAGGTTAGTTGTGAAACTAGATATAAAAGCATTTGTCTAATTGAGATATTGTACGCAGCCTAGCAATCTCGAATGTTATTTCAAGTCTATTTAGTTTGATATTTATTTTCGTGAATCCTATTATAATAGCAGCCTTTAACTAAAGTCTCCATTGTTTACTTTAGTACCTTAAGCTCCATAGAACAACTGTCATATTTTTGTGAGCTCATATCGTAGATATAATTGTATGCAGTGACACCTCGTTCTGTGCCATAGGGGTTCATTCTGACATTATTTTGTTAACATTTTTGATCCCCTGAAAAATATATGATATACACGGGTAACAGCTTTACTATAATGTTATAAAAACTTAGTTGAAATTATCTCATTAGAGATGGCTAATAATAAGTGTATGTAAAGGCCTTTCAACTAAACTTACTTGTATCAGATGATTAGAGCTTGTGATGCTCATGCTGAGCCAGGTTAATAAAATTATAAAAATGCATCTTTATTAATACTAGTGCTTATTAGTAAAGCTTGTCATCCAATGCTAAATTGTTACTGTCAATGGGACTGGTTTCATATTTTAGCTGAGGCAGTGGCAGATGAAGAAGGTGACGTGCAGACCCAGCAGTCTGAAGGGGAAGAGCTGGCTGAAGGAGCCAGCACCGTGGCCATTGGGAAACAAGAGTGGCTAAATCTCAAATCAACCGTGGCGTCCATTCAGCAGCAAATGCAGCTTTTTAATCTCCAGCAATTCCAAATCATGCAAATTCTTGCATCACAAAACTCAAACCCTTCCCAGCCTTCCACTTGCGGTAACTTTCTGTCATTTAGAATATGCTAAGATACCTAGATATCTAGTCGAACTTTCACTTTTTGTGAGCACGGACATAATAATGCACTTTTCCTCTCAATCATAGTATTGAAATTTTTTGCTCATTTGCTTAACAAGAAATGTCAATTTCTAGCTTTGCTTATACTTTGAATATTAACTAAACATATTTTATGAAGATGATTTAAGAGAATTTTTGTGTTATTACATAATTATATGTAACTCCTCATGCCTCGAACAGCTTAGTGACATCTTGTGTTGGCTCTCATAAACTACCAGTTTGGCAATATGCACGGTAGACTATGTGGCCTAAACACAGCTGCAATAATAACATAATTCACCTAGCAAAATAAAATTAAAATTACGTTTTAGTAGTCAAACGGAACTAAAAAGCTAAAAACAAGTTGAAACCTATTACTGGATCTAACTGTGCAAAAAAACACTTATACCATGTATTTACAAAATGTATTAAATTTGATTAATTAAATCACTAGCATATGAACTTCTGAACATCTTTCATAACAGAGTCTATTCCTATAAATGGTGAAAATGATCAAAGTGGGAGTGAAAAGCCTATATCTAGTCCAACTTCAGATGATTTAAAACTGAATGATTCAGCTGTCAAAGAAGAAATGATCAAGAATGAGTGTGACATACTACCAGGTACCATTCAATAAACCTTCATTATGTACTTTACATGATGTGCTTATAGTTGGGTTTAACATATACCTGTATATATCTTATGATATTATATTATATAAACTTCATATGCAATTATAACAATGTATATAATTATTATATTATGAGGTTTTTGTAACTAGCAATAGGGCTACAGCTCTATGAATAGCCACTAACAAGGACAGTTCTGTCACATTAACAATATGTTTTTCAAGCAGTTTCTTCAAAACTTTAATACATTCAAATTTTTTATGATACTTCGACAAATCTTGAAGTTTTTTACTGCTTTTAAAATTATTGTGTTTATTTCTATCAAACACTTGGATTAAACAGCCGATTCATCTAGTCAAATATATAGATTACATTTAAGAAAAAAATAGTGCATTAATTTCGACAATTTTGTCTCTAACCAACCTAAAGTTGTATGCTGGTTCATAGACAGCCAGTGCTGTGAGTTTTTGAGAAAGGGTCTATAGTGCAGACAATAGAAAAAATCTACTGACCTAGTTTAGCACAAGCAATCCGTATACTCAATCACATATATTAAAATTGGGTTGAACTCCGAAAATATTTTAATGCTCATCTGGAATTATGGCCAATAAAAAAAATTGGATGAAACACTTGTTAAAGCTTGTTTATCTATTTTAATTAGTATTTGGTAATTTGGTTGAACTGAACAAGTTTTTTATTGGCCAAAAATGGCAATAAATGCCTACATAGCTAAAAATTAATGTTTTTACAAAAATTAGTTTTCTAACAAATGGAGCTGCTAATATCATGGTAATTACTACATTATATTAATCAGTGCTGAATATTAAAGGTGAGAAACGGTCAAAGATCAAAGTGTGATGATAAATTAAAATAATAATTCTGTGTCATGGCGAGTAATTAGTAATAATGGAGATGTTTTAATATAATATATATGCAAAATATCACCACCTTACTGCTATTCCATTAGGCCTATCATTAATTTTCTCTCAAATATCTTTAATCAACTTCCTTTGATAAACAATCAGGCTTTGATGGTGTTAAAAGGTATGAGTCATTAGTGATAGATAAGAAAGTGTGGCTGAATAGTAAACTTTTTGAATATGATACAACTTAATATTGGTGACTCTAAGGACAAAAATTCACTAACTGTATTTTGACGCCACCTACTGAAGCTAATTATTTGGACTTTGTTCTAGCAATTACCTCACAAAAACTGAACTCTGGGACTGGTTTAAGAAAAGTAGAAAGTTGTCACATGAGAACTAATGCTACTACTGAAAAAATTTAGATTCCCTATAAGCATATTTACCACAACTCCTACTCATTTATTACCACCTATTCAATAGCCTTGTAATTGCTTTTTTATTGTCCGAAAATTTTCAGCACTCAGAGTTTACCTATCAGATTGTCAGTATAGAGACTCCATATTGAATCTAGGTTATTATACCAGTGTTAGGTAATCAATATAGAAGATTAGATCATCTGACAATTCTAGTCAAGTTGTGATCAAGACAAGAGATAAAAGGTGGTTGTCAATGCCTATGCATACTTTTGTTTCCATGTATTCACCTTACAAATTTGGACAATTGCCTTCAAACTATTATTATCCATATTTGAATATGTTTTATGCTAAGCATATTGAAAATTCCAAGATTGAATACTTAGAAATGTAAAGATGGCAATCTATATTATTAACTTTAATAAGCAGTGAATTCAGCAACCTAATAGTTTAATAACTATTTTGATTTGTATGCAAAAGTTAAATTCTAGTCAATGTTGCTTTATTCTTAACCAGTGACTAACTAAACGCTTGCATCCATGTCTTTATTCTATTTGCCTCAATGATCGCCTATTCCACTTCCTTTTACTGGTCATGTACATTTTCATCTACAATAATGTATACTCTCCGTTTAGTTACATCTAAATATCAAGAAGACATGTTTATGTAAATAAAACAAGAAATCAAAGAAGTAAAACTTTACAATAATATATGTATCTATTAAAAATTCACACAATCATGTTTACATGTTCAGAAAAAGCCCAAAGTGTTGACAAAAGCTCTTTCATTTTTAGCAGACGACAAGCAGGAGAAGACATGCAGCATAGTAAACGAAGATTTATCAGACCATAATGAGCTAGCGAGCTCCTGGCCCGACACAGACGAACAAGGTAGTGTCTCTTAGTCAAAGTATTACGAATTTAGGGCTTAATAGACAGTAGAAATGCCAGCCCTTCTGTCCTTATTCTGTTGATTAATCTTGGCTACTACTTGGTCCTAAAAAGACTCGGGGAAGACAGCACAATTTTTAAAATTTTTATATTATTTAAATTGAAAAACACATTTTTTTCATGCTCGCTTTTTTGTGTTGGATGACTGTTTGTATTTAATGACATTATACTTTACAATACCCAATATAATACGGTAATTATGCATGCCAACTTCATATCTGCCTGGCACCAGCTTACTTGATTATTCTGCCTTACCAAACTTACCATAGCATTAATACCAAGAGCTGGTTTTAGGTGAACCAGCTAGCTTTGACTGTACACAGTGCTCAGCTGTTTTGCCATCTCCCGAACTACTCAAAATTCATATGATCAGTCATCAGCGAAAAGAGCTAACTTTAGAAAATTCTAAGGAAACATCACTAACCTCAGACAAAGATCTTCCTAACGAAGGTATGCAACTAAATTCCCTTTGCCACACAGAACCTGGTGATATAAATAATCCCATAAGTTATAATCAACTGTATAATCAACATATTAACTTTGGAAAATGCTGAAATATTTGCAATGTATTTTGTGTAAAAATTCTATCTTTTACATGCCAGCTTTCCAATAATTGAAATATGATATGAATGGGCATGATCTATGCAATCTCCGTTTGACTAATTTGAATGGTACCCTTGCCAAGCCATTCTGAAAGTGATTTAGCAAATGGTATATAACCTAACTAATCAATAATAAAATAAATCCGTCAATTTGACACCTTGTAAAAATTAATAAACATTATTAATTAACATTAATAATATCAGAAGCTCTTGTTGTGAATATGCTTTGAAGGAATACAAAGTCATTTAACTCAATTGCCCAGGTGATGGGCGAAACATTAAGAATGACTGTTATGCTTTCATATTAAGTTAATTTTCGACACATTTAATAAAATTGGCAATTCTATAAGGGCCTTTGGAAGTTCAAAATCATTGCAGACATTTTTGGTAACAAAATGAATTATGTTGTATATTTTGCAAGTGTTTGCACCTGGGTCCTGTTTTAACTTGTCAATCTTAGTCTTTTTGACGCATGAAAACATAAAAAGCTACTTTATCCTCAGCTCAATAATATTATCTAACAAAATGCCATGCATGAGTAAAATATCCATAATCATGAACAAGCAACACTTAATAATATTCTATATATTTCTAAAGCTGCTTATTCTGTGGGTGATATTTTTATGTTATCCGTTTTCTAACTTTTTAGTGTTGATTTGAAACTTTTGGATAAATATAGTAATAACACCTTGGTTTATCTTGAAAGTGTATTACTATTCTTTATGTGTGATGAACATAGGCTGTACATTTATAATGCAATACTCAGTATAGACTGATTATTAATATCTTACAATGAATAGCGATTCGACTTTTTAAATGATACGATAATTGCTGCTTCTCTTTGTTCCTCTTTCTGAATGTCTTACTTGACATTAATTATAGACATATATTCAGCGATTCACTACTAGCTTATAGTCTATGATCTTCTTAACTCTATGGCTATTATGAGTATAAAATATGATAACGTCTGGAAGTTTCATCTTCTACAGAAATGAGAACATGTCCAAAAGCTGATTCAATGAAGGAATCTAGATTGGCTCATTTATCGTCAGACCTTGATCGTAACTGTAACTAACAGGCACTTTTTGTTCAATTTGTTGATGACATGTAGTGAAGTTTTTCATAATAATGTATCAAACACAAATCAAAAGCCTGCCTTGATGACTTAATAACTGCTTATAGATTGTCTTTAATTGTTGACATTCTCAATATACAAAGTTATTCAGCATGTTAGTGTGGAAATCAAAAACTATGATAAATTACTTAATCAAACACAAAAAGTTGTCATTACCCACACATAATTTGTTTTTATGAATAATAATTTGAAAGGCTGTTATATAAGTGGTTCTTCACTGAATGCATATGAAGACTCCTTGAAAATAGTTGAACCAACGTAGCTTTAGATCACGTGATATGGTACCTCAAAGAAAACAATGTTAGATGATTTGTAGGCAATTGCTTATGTTTCTAATAGCTGTCAGAACTAGCAGCAGCAAGGTTTTTATAAGCCATAAATCATAAAGATAATATTCAAAATCAAGTTCACCCCAACAATGTAAACACTTACAGGTTACAGCCATGCCCTACTGACTGACTAAACTTGCTAGTAATTGAAACCATTTTAAAGATTGAGCTTTATTTCATAAAGAATAATGTCTCTAGAATTTTTAAATTGCTTTAGTGTTTCCAAAAATTCTCAAAGTTGTTCATTAACAATTTCCATTCTTCAGCTGTCTGGATGTAATAAATGTTATCAGTTATAACTGTTTCATCTTTATTTCTAGATAATTTTAGCTTGTAAATGTTTCAATCCCAAGCAGATGTTAAAAATAATTAGTTTTTCAAGTTCACAAATTAATATTTTATGGTTTCACTCTTAGATGCTCTACAATGGTATCAATTACATAAGTTGTAATAACAATACAAATAGCAATGGTCATGTAATAATCAAGGTAACTACTCACAGGCAATCAAACATAATTGAAAGCTTTTTGAAGTGAGACATCTTGAACCTTTAGGCAACATGATAATGAAATTATGCCATAACTTAGTACGATCTCCAGTTATACACTTTCAGGGCTTGTTTTATAATGCAGGCTCAAGTTCTGTGTCAAGTCTCCATCCATCCTACCAGTCCATTCTCAATGACTTGAGCAATGACAGTCTAGAAGAGTACATGGAGATAGCAAAGCCAGAGAACACACATTTAGAACAGCTGGTAAAGAACATGGATGGAACAGTTACTGATCCTAACCAGTGTCTCATGTGCAAGAGAATTCTCAGCTGCAAAAGTGCTCTAATGGTAAGATACAAGATTCACGTACTTATATAAATTAGTTTCATGGCAGCTTTTCTTTAAACCTAAATCTACCATGATACACTGTATAGATTGAGGGCTTATAGCTTTTAAAATTGCAACATTTATCTTAATTATTACCCTCCTACGGTTATCGGTATTTTTCACTAACTTTCCGACTTGAAGGAGCTTACATCATGCAGGTAGAAGGCTAAGTAAGCCTTTTCCATAAAGCACTAGTAATTATAGGTCAGTCAGTACCAGTCAACAGCTTCTTCACGAACTTATAACCCAACTGTTGGATGAATTTTACTCAAGCTATGTAGTCATTATGCTAATAGTCAACCTTGTATTATTATTGGTATGATGGTACCAGCAATTGTTTACAAATGAACATATCAATAAACCTATTAGTTTCATTTTAATAATGTGTCCCAGATATCATTATCTCATTAAAAGACTTAATTACATCAAAAATGTATATATACCACTCTCTCAAAATTTCTCAAAGCCAGATATAATAACATTCTTGTTTGACATGCTATCTGTAAACATACAAACTTGTTGGGTGGCGGCTTTTAATATGCTAATCTGAAACAGCTCCACTGAAGTCTTTTTCATCCCAGGGAAATGAAATTATTACAGATTGTTTATAGTTCGGTTGAGAAAGGTCGGCAGCGGTGAGCTCTTTGATTTGCAGACAGTCAGCTGAATGGCCATCCATAAAGTCAATTCTGTAACTTAGCGCAAGTTTAATTTAATTACACTTTTGAAAACGAAATTCAACAGTTTTTCAAATGACAAACACATTCAGCCTTAGTAAAATTCAAACTAATAGTTGAAGTTCCCTTAGCTTATAGTTGTGTGGGTGTTGAACGCTGAAAGATTTTTGAAACACCCCCATCGACTGAACTAGTAATTGAAGTTGCGTCCCCTGTTTTTTTGGTAATACATCTTCACTATAATCATAAAATGAAACAAAAAGAGCATTTGATTAAGTTTTAAAAAGTTCAAGTGATACCTTAGAAAAATTAAATCATGGCCCAATCAAGATTACCATAATTAAAAATACAAATTTTTGTTGGTTTTCTGGAGCAACCTTGCCAATTGCTATTGCCAACTCATAATAATTGATGTACAAGTTATTTGATCAGCCCGATTGAGATCAATAGCCAGTTGATAGGTAAATGGTAAAAAGCAACTTTCTGGAGACAAGTGAAAGTCTAATGTGGTGAAGTGGTGGTACATATAATCTCATGATGGTTGAGTTATGAGTAACACCTGTGGCATTAGCTATGCATATTTCTTATAATGAGTTTCTTGCAACAGATTTTAACTTCTTCTCTGCAAAATAATGGCCATAATTAGTCTCAAAAACATATCAATCACTTTATAGTTTATTATTTTAATGACTGTCAAAATCAAATTCTATCTATTTTCCCATAGTCTGACAGCATTGTTGCGCAGGCTTCTTATGCCTGCATGTGTTATGACACTTGTCCTAGATATTATAATTATTTTGAAAGTGTATTTTAATTATAAACCTTTATAGATACAAGAGTTACAAATATACGCTCCTAATTCTTGTCATACATGTTTTTGTCTGGTGGTCCTAGCCCTGCATACAGCAAGCCTGGGAGTAATAACACACAGCATACCGACTTCTCATTAGCATTAGATAGTTAATGTTTCAATTTATACAATTACAATTAGAATATGCTGTAAGCTTGAGTCAGTTTCTTTGATCTTTCTATATTACACTTCTCATATCATACTTTAATCTTGTTGTTTTGAAATGTGAAATGATAACGCTATGTTTTGGGTTTCATATTTCATTTAAACAACCATCAGAACAGCAACAAAACTGTCTAAAACTGACAGTTATTATAAACATATCAAAGTAATGGAACTTTTTTACATTGGCAAATAATTGGCTTAACAGCTTTTGCTATTAAAGCAATATAATTAACTTTGATTAATTGCAAGAGTGTAATAATTGGACATATTCAGGTATTAATGGGTATATATATGTTCATAACTAAATTAAAGTCTGGAGTAGTGTGAATATTAATAATGTCCTTTGTGGTATAGTGATAGTTTAGAATGGCATTCTTGCAAAATTAAAGCTACAGAATATTTTGAATTGAAACAATGTAAATAAAAAGCTTTCTCTTACAGACTTTTATTACAAGTTTGACTGAGGAAATTTTGCAATCTAACTTAGAAGTCAGCATTGTTTTTTTATATAATTAACAAGTTAGTCAGCAGAGGCAACTTATTAAATTTTTCCTTTACATCATTTTACTATCTGATACTATTTTTGTGTTTTTACTTTGTGCTGTGTTTGTATGTGAGTTTAATTACATTCCGTATATAACATGGTTGTAGATGCACTATCGAACCCACACTGGAGAACGACCTTTTAAATGCAAACTCTGCAGCAGGGCTTTCACAACAAAAGGTAAAGAAACCGAATGCATTCGAACGAGGCTGTAATTTCAATTAAACGTTAATAATGTTTTCTAATAATAATCAATGTAAGAACCAATATCTTCATTTTAGGCGGTCAATTAATAATCATTTAATATGTTAAAAGGCCTTTGAAGTGATAGGGAGATTAATTATGGGCTAAATTATCAGACATACAAATATTAATGTGTATGTTTTTATGATTCATTACTATTTCAATTATTAACGTTTGACAATAAATTCTAAATTTGGGTTTTTGCAGATGTTTATTTTTTAAATAAAATATGGTTAATACATAATGCAAACATAATATACATGTGGGTTAACATTCAAGGCTCTTAGTGTAATATTTAAGTAACTCCAAAGTGTCTTTGTGATTTTGGTTTCATAAGACTTGTTTTATTCACTAAAAAAATGTTTTATTTTTAGGCAATTTGAAGACACATATGGGAGTTCATAGAGCAAAGCCCCCCATTCGTCTACACCACAGTTGCGTAATTTGCAACAAACAGTTCACTAATGCATTGGTGTTGAATCAGCACATGAAGACGCACTCAGAGGAAGTTTCTAGAAAGAGAAATTTTGGTAAATTTTGTATAAGCTGCTTATCTTCTGCAACAAATTAAATACTTTTTGCATAAATGCTAATTTTGATGGGATTAATTTGCAATACCCTAAAATATTCAAAAACATGCCCAATTTGATATATACCCCAACAAATCAACTACATTTTATAGCACTATTATAGTTATTCTAATAGAAAATAGTAAACTTATGCATCTGGCACCTGAATAATTTGCAGTTTTTGACTTTTCTCCCATCCACTTTTTGTTATCCACGTATTCTATTATGTAATATTCATGTTCCCTCTTCACTTGTCAGTGCCAATAATATATCACTTTTTGAATTAATACATTGGTTTATTCAAGAATATTTTGTGTCAAGTTATGAAAAATGCAATGGTTATTTATTTCTTTTTTACCACAACAGATGTTCAAAATTCAATAAGTATTGAAGAATGCAAGAGACAAAGACTTTCACTGAATTCCGAGTCATCATACAAAGATGACTCCATGAACAACTTTTTTAACTCTGAATTTGCTAAGAAGATCGGAAGCCCAGACTTTTCGCCGATTACAAGTAGTGCCCCTCGCGGCTTCCCTTTCGACTTTGGAGGAATTCCGTCCATACAAGATCATCTTAGATATGCTGAAGTATTTGCAAGGTAAGATGAGTATTCATTGCTAGGAAGACTAGCACATCTAATATAAAACTGGAAGTTGTGTCACCGTGAGCCCAGCTGTTAGATTTTCCTTTACTGCACGTCAATAGGAATCTCCTTTTCATAGAAAATAAAAAATTGTCGTGCTCAAAATTCAATATCAGTTTCAGCAATGAATTAAAACCATATTATGCATTATATTATACATTTTAAATAACAAGATATTTCCATTGTTGAAATCAATATCGTATTGTTATGTTTTAAAGAATAGTCTATATTGGTTGTTTTGACACATCTAATCATAGATCACAAAAGCTGAGGCTCATACTAGAGGATGTAATAGACATGTGGATGAAATAAACAACAATGTCACATTTATCATAAAAACTACTGCTGAGCTCAGTTTTCTCAATAACAACCTATTTTCTTTAGCCACATACCATTACAAATGATAGATGCAAACTGCAATGTAAATAAATTGGTCCCTCAACAGCTGCTTCTACAAAATGAAGTATGGACAATATCTCTTTGTCATGCTGAAGTTCTAGTTTGCTGAAAGATAAATTTTACATGAAAACCATATACATAGATATCATAATATTATATACAGATATGGAACTTCCATTGATATTTTTCTAGGGTGGGGTAATTAGATTTTTATGGCTAAATATTATTATAATAGCATAGTTATTGGCATCCAATGATGACTATAAGATTGAAGGTTTTTGATAAGCCATAAGCAATAGACATACCTAACATGTCACTTTTAACATAAATATTTCCATTGTGTAATTCATAGGCAGCTAAATTGTTGACAATAATCATAGTCACATCCTTTGGTCTTATCATTCTTATGTTAGATTGATTGATCATTAATGTGAATATCATAACCATAACCTAGCCTGTTCTCCATTTTATTGATATCACAAAATGAAATATATGTTTACATAAAAGACAACTGTTGGGTAAAAAGTGTATCTTAGTCTTGCTATAAAACTGATGATGCCAAGTAAATCAGGTATTCATTTGCTAGTAGGTGCACTTAGTAAAAGCTAAGAACTAGCTAACTCCCAGTCATATGAGCATGCTAGTCCAGTCCAAGTATATCAACTGCATGTGAGCAAAATTCCTACTATAGTTACTTGCAGCTAGTTAGTGGGGATAAAATGTGTGAGTAAAATTAACGGCTGGGTCCACTGATTGCAAGGTTTTGATGTGTTACAAATTTAGATTTGTTTTAAAAACATTTTGAGTGCAAAAAGTTTCTTAATTGTGTGAAAAAAATTAAATTGCTTTTCGTATACTGCTTAATTTTTTTTCTAACAGCAATAAAGTTGTGATCACTTCTAAACGGTGTAGTTTGCAATATTACATATTTCATATTCTTAGTAGAAACTAGCAAGCACCTGCAAAAAATTGTCTCTATATTATTTAAATTGATGTTGCATAATTAATTATTATTCACATCACCTTTTGCACAGAATATTTTTCAAATATACAAATTTTGTGTTTTTTACATTTAGGCAGTGGGAGCAGTTTAGCCATTATCCTATGTTCAACCCACTGGTGCCCATAAAACCACCTGTTCTTCCTCCACCAGTTCCTTTAAGCACTGCTGCCAGTGTCATGGGAATGCCTCCATTCTCTGTAGCCAGTTCTGGCAGCAACATCAGGCCTGCCCATCGAAGTAGCTACAGACTAGACCATCTTGAAGAACTTGAAAAGGAAAAGCCAGCTGTGAGTAAGAATTTTAATCAGTGTTTAGCTTAACAGTCAGTGCCAATTTTTTGTTACGTCAATTTTATGCTCACCTGGTATATGCATCTGAAAGGGATATTTTTGTACTAATTGTCGTCAATTGTCAATGCTATCAAAATTTGCATAATTCAAATTTGTAAGAGTTAATATTGTGGGGGTTGAAGTGATGATATAACAATGCTTAGCTGCTATTTATTGATTCTGCTAGCCAAAGTTTACATATTATACTGACCAAATGTTGGCCCTGCTTATCAATCTAAAACAAGTTTAAAACAAAAACATGCTATGGAGTTTCCTCACCAAACCAGACTTAACTAAAACAAACATTAGGAAATGGCAACAAAAACCTATTTTGATATCTGACTCAATTAAAAGCACAAATATTAATGAGTACTTAACCAAAACTAACCATCTTATCCACAATGTTGTTAAAATGTTCTGATATTCTGTAATAAGTAATCAAAGAGAGCTGTGTTAACCAATAGCTATAGTAACTTAGGAGTTACCTTAAATTTGCATATGTTTGTAGGAGCAAAATGGTATTGAACCTTTACCTTTGATATCACAAGCAGAACGTAATAGCCAAGACACTGCCAGGCAATCTAACAATTCTCCTAAAAGTGAAAAGTCTTGGGGTAGCAATGAAACCGCCAACAACTCAGGGGGTGTAAAACTGGATCCACCTCCTGGAACTGCCTGTGATATATGCATGAAAACATTTGCATGTCGAAGTGCTCTTGAAATACATTACAGGAGTCATACTAAACACCGGCCATTTAAATGTGATCTCTGTGATAAAGCGTTCACTACTCGGGGCAACATGAAGCAGCATATTCTCACTCACAAATCTGATGATATGCAATGGAGTTCTAGTGAAAACAGTCTTGTGGTTCCTGTTCCATCCCCTCCTAGCTCTGATATAGTAACTATATCAGAGGATGCAAAGAAATCAGGAAATGGCCGCCACCAATGTTCAGTGTGTCTTAAGCACTTTTCCAGTGCTTCAGCTGTTCAGATACATTTTCGAACGCATACTGGTGATCGTCCATTCAAGTGTAATGTTTGTGGAAAAGCTTTCACAACCAAAGGCAATCTGAAGGTACACAGAGGTACTCACATGTGGAATGGATCACCATCTCTCAAACCCAGTAAGCCTTCTTCAAATGATGCCAGTGAAGCAAATAGCGAGGGTCAAGAAGAGGAGACAACTCCTGTAACAAGCCCAAATAGAAATAATGTTTTTAATAACAATAATCATGCCGGATGGAACATTTTCAATCATAGCCCTTTAATTAAAAGTCCTTTTATGGGCAATCCAGCGGTGATGACAAACTATTCTAATCTGCTGTTCCCTCCTCCCCCTCATCTTCACCAGCAAGCCGATGATGTCAATCGGCCCTGGATGTGGCATATGACGTGTCACATATGCAACAAAGAGTGTCAGTCGCCTATAGCTCTTGAACTTCATCTAAAAACTCATGTAGTCAATGAAAATGGATCTTCAAAGCCCTTAACGGCTTCATAAATGTTTAAATTATTGTTATTTATTACTTGAAGCGCTGTTCATGTTATTGTATTGTATATAATATGATAGTTGCATAGCAAAATTTAATTTTCAAAATGAAATTTACCCATTTTGTATGTGATTGAGTATTTACATGTATTTGACTTAGGATAAACTAAGATTTATTTAAGCTTTTCACTTCATTAATTATTTATGATTTATGCTTTCTATCTCCACTATTACTATATCTTTTTTTTACTTTTTCAGTTATAGTTATTTTTCTGAGAGTGGTTAGCTTATAATGTAAAAATGAATTGGCAATAAATATTGGTTATGCACATTCTAGTTAATGTTATAATAAATAGCTGTATGGCTGATTAGTATAATAAACTACGCATCGTGGCCTTTGAAAGTCTGTAAAAGTCTTTTCAATAATCAATGATTTTAAAATGTACCATACTGATTTGCCCTAAGCCTTGCTTACCGTTACAGATAACATCTGAAATCTTTAATCAATTATCAAATTGACTCTGAATAGAAATAAGAAGCCTTCATCAAAGTAACTACACTTATATCATGCAAAACCAAACACAATATTATGCATTTTTTTAGAGTTATAAAAAGTTGTTTGCCATATTATCAATAAGCCATCTCTCATATGGGTAACATAATTATAAATGAATACTAGTGGCAGCCATAAAAAATGTACATCATATTTATTATAACTTATATATAATATGTATTTTAATTTTTAGCAATGTCCTAAAGTTTTGCACAGTGTAAGTGTGTTGCAAATACATAAACAATGAAAGCATAATCTATATGATTAGACATATTATTGTAATTGGTATATAATATTATATATCATAAAATATATTATTGTTTCAAGGTAAACATAATTATGTATTATTAAATATTATAGATTATTACTGCAAGATATATAGAATAACCATATGATAATATTATATATGAAACATTTGGTTGTGCAATGCAGTAAACTCCTACAGTAGGCCTATAGAACCTGCATCATATCAGAAAAGCACTGCATGCTGTTGAAATAATTGAACAGAATGCTACAATTATTAAATGAAAATTATGCCTAATATGGTTTTTTAAATAATCTGCCTTTTTAAACAGTCAATTCCACAAGTTCAGGTATATTAATTAATGCATATTTATATAAAGTATAAGTATTTGCTATATATTATTATTTAGATAGTGACAAAAAAATTACAGTTAGCTTTGATATTAAATGTCAATAAATTGCGTCAATGTAAAAAATGCTTCTTTATAAAAAAAATGTGAATAATCAATATGTAATAAATTTGATTAGTGTTTGCCACATAAAATTTCCTATAATAGAAAGGGAAATGAGCAATAAGTAATAAATAAACTTGTTTAAAAACTCTTTAAAGTCATCATCATATTATTATTTTAAGAAATTTTCCTTAGATTTATTCCAAGTTGTCAAAGAGCCATGTAACTTTAAAATAAAGAAACTAAAATTAAATATATGAGTGCTACATAAAAGTCATGAAGCTGCTAACCTTCTTTAATTAATGATATCTTACATAATATTATGTAGAAGTAATTGTATATTTTTCAATTATTACACGTTCAAATGCCTGTATATGACTTGTTGATAAAAAGATATTGTTTTACTTAAGTGTTTTATGAAACTTCATAATAATTTTATATTTTATTAGCAGTTGTCTTCCACTACATACACCTTAATATCCTTGCTAGAAATTTTTCTGAAAATTTCTTTTGTATAATGTGATGTGTTTCCTCACTTTGAGTCAAAGAGGCATACAATTTGGGAATCTAGTTTTTAAGGTGTGCATGTAGCTTGAAACTCATTCTATTTAAACTCTGTTGAGCTTTTCTGACTATAAACTTTTGAATATAATATGTAAATATTTAATGCAATAATCTTTGCTTGCCACCAAGATTGTATAATATTAATATAATACTATTATTATTAATTAGTAATTGATTTGTAATAGCTATTCGCTGCGAAACACAGAGTTATTCACTCTTACACCAACCATCGTGGTCCGATGGATGCAAATGTGGTCTTATTCTCATCGACCAATCGTCGCAGATTTTAAATACACCAGCGTGGTATGTTAGCCTCTATCACCTTTGTGTAAGAAGAGATACTGTGGGGATACCCCAATAGCCTGTTGGAACGCAGACAAAACAGAAAATGTTTTCTAATTCTTGTCATGCTGCAAATTTCAAAATAAAAATTTTAATAATTAATGCTGGTAATAGAAGTCAGCATAACCACAGGGTTTTGTTATACTTTCTTTTTGTTGTTTATTGACAAAACCTTAATCAAAACTTGAACTACTTGAGTGATTTATGGTAGTATAGGTATAGCTGAGCCTAATAGTAATACTAATAGTAATGCCCTAATGGCAATGCTATTACTATTACTATTACTATTACTATTAGTATTACTCTATTAGTATTACTATTAGTATTAGTATTACTATTAGTATTAGTACTACTAGTACTATTACTATTAGT